>CM066036.1:216169493-217461771 GCA_033557465.1 Ichthyophis bannanicus
GCATGAGCCGCCCCTGGACCTTCTCACGATGTCTCCACCAAGTACTGCGTGCCATGGTCAGCCGGGTGGGGAATTACATAGCCATTCTCCACACTAGGCAACAATGGGGGACCCTGAACCAGGCCTTTGAGACATTAGCAGGGATACCACACGTGATGGGAGCTATTGATTGCACACATGTTGGCCCTGGTCCCGCCTAGAGACAGGGAGGTGGCGTTTCGCAACCGCAAACACTACCATTCCCTGAATGTTCAGGTTGTATGTGATGCTAATCTGCATATTCTGAATATGGTCCCTAGGTTTCCAGGGTCCACCCATGACTCCTATATCCTGCATCACTCGGCAATCTTCCACACAATTTGAGGGCGGAACGTTATGGGGACTGTATTTTGCTGGGTGAGTATGTCATGTGTCGTAATGTATGTATGTTTTTGTAACTTTCTTTATGTCTACTCACATAGCTAGCAAACTCGTTTAAAACCATAAACTTAGATCAACATATGAGCAATGTTTGTTTGGGGACTGTTGTATGTTTAGATTATTACAGGGGTATAGACGTACACATACAGCAGCTACAAACAAACATAGACCATCAGACTCCTAGCATTATATGATCCTGACATTCACAGGGTGTGCAGGTGACAACACCCCTGTGCATGTGGCTAGGCTGTTGCACAATACCTCATAGTGTGTGGTAATATCAACTGCACACATTCTGAGGGGGGGGTTTGGCCCTCATATGCACGTATCATGATGGGTCATTGCCAAATAATGCTTGTATGTCATTTAACCTTGTGCTAATTGCTCATCCATACAGGTAACCCTTCTCATGTGTGTGTTGGGTTCACACACTCACTCTGGACTGTTGTTGCTACCCAGGAGCCAGTATATAATATGAGGGGGTGTTTGGGAATATCTGATGTATGCTTTTGCCCTTTCCAGCTAGCACCACTCGTGTGGATATGTATGGTCACGCATTTGGCCTATGTCACAGCAGGGGTGTAACGAAGTATATTTGGTGCTAGTACCTTGGCCTACTGTAGATGATCATGATTTAGCCACATATTGGCCAGTGATCCTCATGTAGTTTTAACATATTGGAAAGGGGATGCCTAAAGCTGTGGGCTATGTGTGTGCATACAGAGTTGTATTGTTTTCAGCTACACATGACGGTAATGTACCGATGTGTATCTCTATGAGGTTAGGACATGAGTAGTACAGTGTGCAGGTTTGCAGACCCCACCTTCAGTGGGATGTTCCCAGTATAGACACAGTGCACAGGATTGGTATTTAAACAATTTCTGTTTAGCAATATACAGCATAAGGACACAGAGTATGAGATCTAGATATGTTGCCCGTACAGGACAGGATGCATCTAGGTGATATGGTTCACATTATCACCAGCCTCCATGGCATACATGTTCTGTTTTTTCCCCACCCTCTCATGCCAGCATATTTTACCTAGGTTTACTGTTCAGACATACAATATGAACATGTGACACGTGAATCGTTACTATCGTCTCTCATTGGCAGGGGTGCCAATGTGGACAGTACATGCATTACAATACCCATGTCGCGCACACACACACACAATATGTTACAGTATAGATGGAACTGTTGGGGTATTTCCCATGAGTGTACTTACTTTCTAGGCTATGTGTTCCTTTTCTAACAGCATATGTGTTTTTTAAAGCTCATTAATTGTTCAGTTATATGTTGATGTCAGGATTTGTTTTGTGTAGGGTTACTACATCTTAACATATGTCAGTTCTGTTGAATATTGACACGCACATTTCTTTTTATTTCCAAGGTGATGCAGGATATGGGTGTCGCCCCTGGCTGCTGACCCCTGTACGTCAGCCACGGACACGTGCAGAGCGGAGGTACAATGAGGCCCATGCCTCCAGCCGCTCAGTCATCGAGCGTACCTTTGGCGTGTTGAAAAGTCGCTTCAGGTGTCTGGATAGGTCAGGCGGGGCCTTACAATATAAGCCAAGGACTGTTGCAGAGATAATCATAGCCTGTTGCATCCTGCACAACATTGCTCTCAGGCACAATATCCCTGCAGAGATTAATGAGGATCTGGAGCAAGATCCAATGTGCCCCCCTGTACGTGCCAGTGGTGACACACAGGATGGCACAGCAGTCAGACGGAGGTTGATTGGAGAGATCTTCTCATGTGCGTATTACCTACCCACACAGCTTTTTAATCCTATGTGTGTTATGCTTACAGCAGTTACAGTTTATGTCAGGATATGATTTGTATGCAACAACACATTAGTATTTTAGTGCTAATTCACAACTCACATATAGGCATGTGTGAGGCACAAACAATGTGGCCAGTACACAACAGCATTTGGTGCCAGATGATGTGGGTGGTTGCTCATACGGCTGTGTGTGATTTTTAAGGTTAAATTTACAGTTAGTGGCTGCCTGTGTTAGCACCTGTTGTTGTTGAGCACAAATGATGTTTTGTGATGATATGGGTGGAGAACAGTGTTAGCCATATGGTGAGATGTTCACAGTGTGAGACCAGTCCACGTTTGGGGACATTAGTCCAGTGGGTTGAATTTATATGTTTCACCTTTGGGGTGTACATTTGGTTCTTACACTCCTGTCAGCTGGCTAAGTGATGCTTTTGTTATTATGGCCATATCAGGACATACATATCACAGGACAGATGCTTAGTAGTGGTTTCTGCGGATATTAGGGTATCTATGTGTAGGGTGTTAATGTCACCCTACAGTGTGTTGGAATGTATACTGCACCAGAAAGCCATGACATGGACATGTTATAGGATGGGGATCTGAGCATTGTCCCAGCCAGAGAGGTAGTATTGCCACATTTACATGTAGGCGAATTGACCTTACGTACAGTGCTACATATGTACACAGATACAGAGGATAACCTACCCCATATCAGCAAGGGGTGCATTACAGTGGGCAGGATGAGCACAGAATGTGTTGGTGGCTTATGGTTGTGCAGGATTCTCAGGGAGTACATGGCATATCTTGCTGATAAATTCTCAACATATGCCATCATGCCTCAGCTACAGGCTGGGTATGTGAGTAGTGTAGGATAGTACAGTCCACATTACATAGATTGCATAGATAGTCGGACAGGGAAGGGGAGGATTATGTTGGCAAGGAAAACCAGACATATGTGAGAGTTGTTTCTCTGAGGTACACATATTGGCTATCCATGCGTTGACATTCTCAATGACACACAGTGTGATGGCATGCAGCCATCATGGTTTGCGTAAAAAATATACATGCCATTGGTGTTTTAATGACATGACGCACACATTGACAGCTATCTGTGGAGATCATCAGCAAATAGCTGTCACTATGATTCAAGGTATGACATCTACACACCAGGATATGTATTTGGTCCCTGCATACATGAGACACTCGTGCATATTCCATATGTGTTTCCAGAATTGTAAGCGACTTAGCATTCAACATTGACACACCCCTACACAAAGATAGGGGGCATTGTTGCCAATATAGTGGATCTGTGTGACTCGTCTGTACTTTGTGGTGAGATGCAAACATGGTGGTTTCTGACATGTCTGTTGATCTTTTCTGTACAACAACACAGAGGTACGATGGGGACAGGATTGATTATGGACACCTGAGGATAGCCTCCTACAACTCTGTGCTGCCTCTCACATGTGAATGATCTATACATTGTGATAGGGAGCAGTCAGACATTAGGTGATGGTGTGGGGTATGAGAGTTGTGGACAGGAAGGTGCAGTGTGTGATACTCTTGTAGAACATGACATATGTTTGTTACTGTTGTGTTTCCCAATGCACAGGACATAGTTTATTCAGATGCTGTTGATGTGTTGGATTGGCATGTGACTGAACATCACCCAATATGCTTTGCGTTGGGGTAGGTGGATGTACAGGAGATTGTGTGTGCCTGGGGTCATGTGGAAAACATATCTTCATTGCTCCATCATATTGGGCAGATGGTGTGTTGTTTTGTGTTTCACTTCAGGCTCCATCACCCATCCCTTGCTGTTGTCACACATATCCCCATGTGTTTGTGTTCAGCATGTCCTGTGCCACACTGTATATGTGACAGTTACAGCATATCTGCATGTGTGTGTATTTAAGGTTTGCATTTGGTTTGCCTCCACTTGCTCCCTACCCCAACATTGTACCATAAGCCAACAACAGGGTATTATTGCCGGTTCACGGGGCCTTTATATGTCTAAAGGTCCACTTGGACACATACAGGCCATGTGTTGCAGCTGGAATGCAGAAATATGCATACTTTGTGTGTGGGTGATTACAGGTTGCCTGTGTGATGAGACACTCTTCAGGCATAGTACATTATCATGTACTGTGAGGGAACTGTGCACCTGGGGGGCAGTTGTGACTGTGGTATGTGTTCCGTAGTGCTGTTTACCTTATGCGTATTATCAACATGTGTTGTGTGGTGTGCGACAAAATGTGTCTTGTGTTCTGAGTCACCACTGATGTTCACCTTTATTTATTTTCAGATATGACCATAATGTGGACATGCATCAGCAGCGGCTTGACCTTTTGTTTGTACACGGACTGCTGAGATTCTCTGCCTTCACTGTCACCTCTTATTGCTGTGTAGTGGTTCATGGGATTGCTGACATACACCTGATGCACACACAAGGTAAGTTGCACATTTGTTAATTGCAGATTTGTATCTATGTTTACCTGTTGATGATTCATAATTGTCTTATATGCATATAATGTTTCCTCTATGTGCACATAAACAGATGCATGTCGTGTGTAGCTGTGACACACCTGTGTGACAGGAGCATGGACATGACCATACCCATGTTTTACCCATGTGTGTGTTTAGGATTAATGATGTCATCACCAATGTTTTGTTGAGTAATGTACTGTGTGGTTTCACATACCTTTCTTGTGCATTTGCAAAGGTGTAACGGTGTGCATTGTGTGGTGTTTTTCATAGGTGGCTAACAAGAACATACGTATCCTCTCATGACACAGGGCTGAGTACATACCGGACACATCTATTACAGTGCATCTGGTGTCACCATCACCCACCTTTTGAGAAGAAACAACACCATAGACATTTTACACCAGAAAGTGGCCCATTGGATGTTTTACCTCTGCGAGTGCGACATATGACTGCGATGGACAGTATTACTATTAAGCTACTTAATTCTCCATTACAGAGGTGTTCTCTGCACTGTTTGTGTGATGTTTCTGCAGGGAGTCCTGCTCATTGTTGAGAACACACATGAACTATCAAAGACAGTGGAATGTTGACATGTCACGCTTGACTATTCCTAGCCATATTTGGTGGAACACTATTAACCTCACCTGTTGGATTGCACATAGTATTGTTACTTTTGGCAGTGTTCCCCCCGTGTGCAGCAGCAAATGACATGGATAGTGCAGCTGATCCATTCGAACACAGTTTTAGTATTGTTAAGTTTTGGCCCTGGGTGTGACATGCCACCCAGGATACCCTCATCTTTTTCTTCCTAATCAAGCATACACCCATGTTTGCGCCATACAGCCAACGATGGAGCACTCCTATTGTGTATGTCCACCTGCTTTCCACATGGCACACAGGCTACAAGTGTTACCTCAACAATGATTTTGGACACACGACCATCTTTAATTAATGTGGTCAATGTGACAAGGGTGTTTACGTGCATGTGTGGCATCACTGTCTCATGTTGCACTGTGGATGGTGCTTTTGCATATGACGGACTATGTTTGTGAGACAAAACATGTGGACCTCAGACTTCTTTGTGGCTCCGTATAGGATGTTTGGCCCTCATTTCCTTGTTCAGATGCTGCTTATTGTGTTTTGTTGGATGTGCAGACGTGACAGTCTGCATGTATGTCAACACCTTGCATTTCCCATGTGCACAGTCCAGGCTATGCCCTGTGGTAGGGACACTCACATTGCGACATGATGTTTGCAGTGTGGCAATGTGGGTCACCGTTGCACTTCGTCAATTGTGCATTCCATGTATTATGTTATATGTGGCCAAACACTGTATACTCTGAAAAGGTTGCAGGGCCACCTCCTTCATGGTGGTATATGTATAGGTATGGGAAGGTAGTTGAGTTTGTATTGTGTTTGTGTTCATGTGCCTGTCCTACCTGTTGCATATACTCATTGTGATTTTGAGGAGCGTTTGTGTCTACATTGTTGCAGCTTTGATTCCTAGCTCAGACATTATGTGAGACCTCACACATTACTTTCCCAGCGTGATTTTCACAATAAAAACTTTTCTCAACATAGGCTTGTTTGGTTTGGTTGTCTCCTGTGTTGCAAGATGTATATGGTTTGAGGGACACATGATGTGTGTTGTGTCCTCAATATGCAGCGCCAACTCTCTACATGCACTCATATGTGCATTACACCTTTGCAGCATGCAGCATCAGGTAGGGGCTGGGGGTCTGCTGCCCAGTGCATTGTATGCAGTGGCTGCACATTATATCTCATGCTCTTCATTTGTGGTGGATGAATTAACTTTTCTGTGTGAGTTAGATTTATGCCCTATTAGAGGGGTTTCAATATTCCATCAGAGATGCACTCACCTTCATATTATGATGTCACTGACTACACTATTTGTGATGTGTAAACCAAATAAAGATATTTATTCCACATACATGTGGCTCTTTTGGTGATTGAGCAGGGTGATACAAAGGCACACATTGCATTGCCTGTTTATCAGTCCTGCGTCTTTGTGACCCAGGGACTGCATTGTTTATTTTGTCAATATCATTGGATGAGGATTAACTGGTCTTTGTTCCACGGTAATGAGGGGTTACATGACTTGACCTAGGCCACATGGGGTGCTAGTGGGAATTGATCAGTGTTTGCTTGGGTCCAAGGCCATTTTGTTAACAGTAGGTTAGTCCTTCTCTCTTTGATCACATTAACACTTGTCTGGGGCCATTTGCCACACATGTACATGTGCCACCTGTGCTCGCATCCTTGTACAGTGACAGCTGTGTATCTGGCAGACACATGTAACCTCACTGGGTATTCACGGTTGCCACACAGTGTGCTTAGTATGCTTGGCTCAGTGTGCTCAGTGTGTTACTGTGTACTCAGTGTACTGTTTCTGGGAGTGGCTACAGTCATGTGTTTATACTCTGTAGTTTTTTGTTTTGATTAGCACATGTGCTATATCCTTTGTTTTCTAATCTGCTGACTGTACCATGAGGTAACAGCAGGTTCCTCACCTCTACATACACCCTTCTCTCTCCTCACTGTACGTCAAGGTGCATCCTGTGTGCTGCTTAGCCATCACATATTATTTTTTTTTCAGAGGTGTCCCACTTTAGGGTGTTTACATGGCAACACAGCAGGGGGTTTTGGTTTTCTGTGATTCAGGTGTTGTGTGTTACACCTGATTACATGTGGAACTTTCTCATGTCCTGATCCAAATTATTAACATGATCCACATACCGTCCTCTGTTGCCCTTGTGGTATATTTTTTCCCCTCTTTTGCATGCTGTATCCACTGCAGAACATTTCATTGTGTGTGCACATGTGCACCACATCACAAATACAGACTGCAATTGTATGAGTAATTAGCAGCTCTGCATGTGCATTTCATCATGCTTACTTTTTGGTGTTTGCTTGTCCTGACAGTCAGCAGGCGGTTTGTTTCATGGACTGCACTCTTTCTTTCTGCAGTCTTTGCTAAGGAGCTCACATTGTTGGTGTGGCATGCCGGTTTAGCCATTGTGATTTGTGGTAGTGGTCATTAGTGTGCTTCCTCTGTGGTGTCTTATATTTGTATGCTTTTCCATAAAAGGTGTTTAACATTTGTTTGAGGGTCATATATGTACTGATGTGTGCTGTGAGCATATTGTACCCTCAACTGGGTTGTTACCCATCCTTCCATACAATGTTCTGTAATGGCAACTGTGTGCCATCCTACCCTGATGTGCATGCTGATAACCCACATCCTGGCCTCCTACACATTCCAGCATTGCAGCTGTCCCTGATTGCCTCTCCTGTGTGCTCTGCATAGCACTTTTACTCCACAGTCATCCTGATATGTCACCTATTCTGCCATTTGAGCCTCCTCTGCTGGCCACATCTTACCATCCTCTTTCACACACAGTCATTATAGCACGGTACATTAACATCACTCTGTGCATGACTGTACTTAGCCAGAATATGTTTGTCCATTTTAATGGGTGCCACATGGGATGGGGATGATTTCTGCAGTTCAGCAACTGATCTTCATCCCTCTTTTAATTTTGTATTGTTTTTGTGTTTTAGCTCTGTGCAGTGCTTGTGTTACGTGTGGGTTTGCCACATACCTCCTTTGCCATTCCAACTGAGGGATGTTAGTGCTAGTTGGTTACGTTTCTGGGTTCATCTCTACATCCTTGGGGCATCTTTTGCCATGCCTTTGATTGACACAGCTTATGGGTTACATACAATAGTGTCTTGGGAGTTGACAGCCTTTCCACATGGCCTTTGTGGAGAATGAGGTTTTTCATTTCCTAGCAACGTGTGTGCCTTCTGAAACACCATAAAAGGTGCATTAATATCTGGCACAAGGGGGTAGTTCTTTTGAGACAGCATCACAGATTGCTGTACAGTTTGTTACAGTTGCACACAGACAGTTGACATACCTCTGCCAACCTTATTCACTGGAACATTCAAACCATGAACACCCCTCCATCATTCACTATCTGCACAAGTTGTCAGCATTCACAACAGAGGAGTATTGGCTTCTTCCCCAGAGCATGAGTTTAATGGAGCTGTAGTACTCCAACGGGAATAGGGCAGTTTACAAGATAAGATACACTCTACTCCCCTGTTCATATCAGTCGCCTGCCCCTGTCTGCAGCCCCTCCCTGCCAAATCAGGTATGGCAGACCTTGGTCAACACACCGACTTACATTTCCCATACGTTACAATGCACACTGCTGCCATCTGGGACAGTGCTCTCACCTTACCCTGCCTCATATAGCACACTTGGCTACACTTTCACCAACATTGTAGGGTGCCATGGCGGACATTGCATTTCCACATGTGCCCTCTGCATTAACCTATGGGCGACGTTCTGTTACACTGCTTTGAGAGTGTATTTGCTATCAGTTATGATTCTACAAATATACAATAAGGTACTCCTAAAACAATATTACCCCTAACAGCTACTGCCTCAGCCAGCTATCTTCATTTTGCACTGTTGGGTATCGTACCCCTGATCCCTGCAGCATTGGTTGGTGTGGTAACCATTGTGCTGCAGCTTTGCTCTCTGATTTGCACATCAGCACGTCACTTATGCCTTTCAGTATTGACATGACTCAGAAAACAGTGGCGCAACGCTCTCTGCCCAGCATACCACCGCCTTATGCCACCCATTATATATCAGCCTCCTAACATTACACAGCAAACAGCAGTCTGCATTAGTCACTGTGGGGATTGAACCCCTGATCCCTGCAGCATTGGTGGGAGCTATAACCATTGTGCTGTGGCTCTGCTCTTCTAATTTAACATCCATGCGCCACTTATGCAAGCCAGTATTACCTTGCGTCACAAACAACTGCGTGCCGCGTTATGATGTCCATTATTTCTATGCCTCCTATAATAAACATACCTCAGGCAGCTGTCTACATTGTGCACTGTGGGGGATCGGACCCTGATCCCTGCACCATTGGTAACTGCCTTAACCATTGTGCTGTGGCTCTTGGTTTCTGTTTGCACATCAGCGCCCCACTTATACCTTCCATTATGCGATTGCCGCCGTAACCGGCGCACCGCCTTATGCCGCCCAGTAGTAATATGCCGCCAGATAACATCAGCGCGACGCTTTATGCCGCCCAGTATTCAAATGTCGCATAAAGACATCAGCGCGCCTCCTTATCCCATCCAGTTTTGATGTGAGCCAAAACAAAACTCAGCGGGCTGCTTTATTTGGCCCAGTATTCCTCTGCCTCATAAACTAACACCTCAGCAAGCCATTGCGCATTGTGTGGTTTCGAACCCCTGCTCCCTGCACCATTGGTCAGTGCTTCAAACATTGTGCTGTGGCTCTGTCCTTCTGTTTGATCAGCGCGACACATATGCCTCCCGTTCGGCTCTCATTTGCGGTAAGGTGCGGAGCGCACACGGGCGCCGCGCACCTTAGCGCATCTGTCAATCACGGCTTTTCTTCTTCAGGACGGAACGCCCACTCCTTATACGGCACACTCACTCTACCGCGACCCGCACTTTACCGGCCTGTTAGTAAACATGCCCCTAAGTAGTTAAAAAGAAAATATATCTTATCTATTGAGAGTACATATTTAGATAGCCTTCTTTCAAAAATTATTGTTGAGGTATGTTTGGGAATCGGTTTACTAAAGATGTAGGGGCCTGTTTACTAAAGTGCAGTAAGTAGTTAGCATGTAAATTATCATAGGTTGTTACCACACAGCTAATTTGGTACTTTACTACATGCTAACTTTCACAGAGGAGTTGTTAAGTGCACTTGTTTTAGGAAACAGTCTTTCCCATGCCTTGGGATTAGAATCTAGCCACTTACAATTTAAAGCTAGCCTAAATACTATTTTTTTTTTCAAATTGCTTATCAAAATTCATTTTAAACTTCCTAGTTGAAAAAGAGCAAATGAAAAGTGCTGGGCTGAGAAATGCAGCAACACCAATATGCTGCATCTGTGATACTAGGCACGACTTGTCTTTGTTTGTATAATTATTTTATATTTTAAACTTTCTATTTGTTTTTTTATATTTTTGTTTTAAATATTTTAGATACTGCTTTGTTATTATAACTGAAGGGTGGTATAGAAAGATTGTCAATAATCTAAACTACTAATTGCTTGATTCTATGTTCCTCCAAATTATTACCAAAGGCTTAATGTTGTATCTGGCGGTATTTACTCTATAATGTGGAGACACCCCTAGATCTATACCCTTCGTGTGCATAGAGGTCTCAGACTGTTATTGGCATGGGTTGTGAACCACATCAATTAGCCCAATGCCATGATTGCATCAACGACCTCTTTAAATTGACCACACGGGTTTTATGAAAAATCAAAGGGGTTCATACTGTCTGTTGAGGATACCCACAAAAAAAACAGAAAAGTGCTTATCTTAGTTGTTCAAAGTTGTTGCTGGCAGCACTAATTTAAATTAAAAAAGGAAATGCCTCAGACACACCTATCAAATAACACCACTGTGGGATCAAACCCATGACCTTTATCTTCACAGTCAGTGAAGTAGCCAGTGGGCTACAGCTACTAACAAACCCCTGGCTGGCTACAGAAGGACTGCAGGTCACTGCACAAACTGCTGTGGTTACCAGGATAGGGTTAACCCACCCGTACCCATGATGCACTGCACATGCAGATCAGCAGTCTACAGATGATCACAAGATGGGGTATGCACCCCCACAGCACCTCAGCCTGGTAGGGGGAACTGACCGTGTGTGTTACTGGCACAGAGTAGCTACAGACCGTCACACTGTGCTCACCCTGAGGGCAAGGTGGGGTGCCCAGCACCTGGTCCGCAGCACCTGGCTTAGCTGAGATAGGCTATGCAGCAGGTTGCTATCAGTGCCAGTGTGTGATAGGTAGTCCTTGCAGACACAACTAGGATACACCTGTGTCCATCCACATTTCCCAGTCATATCTAGCCCTTGTGGACTATGATGCACCCAGAATAGTGTATATCCTGTGTGGGTACCATGGTCACATGATTTAAGTGAAGAGTGTGTGTGGACCCATAGGCAGATTATGTAGCACCACCCAACCCGCCCTCTGGGTCGGGGACAGGATCTCCCACCAACAGATCAACACTCTACATCCCTGCAATGGTGGCAGTAGAGGGGACCATCAACACCAGTCCTGCTGGGGAACAGGCACCCTACAGGGCAGTCAATGCAGATCTGTATGCATCCATAAAGCAATGGCAGACAGACAGTAGGTCTGGAAATGCTAAGCTGCCCCCCACCACTATCTAACATTCTCCAGCCACTACACCCTGCAAGGTGTTCCAACCATACACATACTAACTGCAGACAGTCTGCTAGCTAGTCCATATTTCTGGAGAAGATGTGTGCACCCCAAACTGGGATGTGAGCACACACACCAAAGAGATAGGTTTGTGATTAGGTCCCAGAAAAGAAAACCCATAAACATCACTTGAGAGAAATACTGTAGAGCACTATGGGGGAACCTAGCCATGCCGTGGTCACTGCTCATTCAGGGTTGAGAGTGACCTCCCAGCAGGACATGCTGTGGCCACCCTGTCTGTGCAGGTGGTGGCCAGGCACTACAATCTCCCAGCCATTGCCCTATGCCATGTGCAGATGCATCCTGCCCAGGCCACCTTATCCAGGTCATACCCACAGTACCTTGCTCCTCATTACGCACATTAGCAGGCTAACACTGGAAACAGTGCAAGCAGTGTGGACTCGGTAAGGTGTAGGCAGCCACAGCACACTGGATAGACAGACACACACTCCCACACCTATGCCAGCATTGTGCAAATATAGAGGCTTTTAGCAGCCCTGGCCACCACACCAGTCCTGGGCACAGTGCAGGCATAGCTATGGTACGCAATACTGTTGGGGTCACTCCCCGGGGTGGTAAACACTGTCAGAAACCAAAACTGAAACACATTCCACAGATATCAGAAAGGTTGCTATGATGCAGCTCTATCAGCAAATTGTGATTAACTTAGGAATTGTTATCTGCCATTAGTCATAACAACCCTTTGATATATGTGTAAAGTATCCCCAAGTTTAGGACGGCATTGCTAAGGTATGCAAGTGCTAGTATTGGGAGATGCTGCTGGGCGCAGGGCACAACAGCCTGACTCTCCATGAGGCTTTGGATAGTGGAGCCTGTGGGTGTGAGTGTGGGTGTTTATGCCCCTGTTGGCCGCTGCTCTAGGGCAGAGGTTCCCAACTCCGGTCCTGGTGGGCCAAACACTGGGGGGGGGGGGTGTATGGACCCATAGGCAGATTATGTACCACCACACAACCCACCCGCTGGGGCTCAGGGTGGGAAACAGGATCACCCACCAATAGATCCCCATTCTACCTCCCTGCAATGGCAGCAGTAGAGGGGACCATCAACCCCAGTCCTGCTGGGGAACAGACACCCTACAGGGTAAGCAATGCAGAGCTGTACATATCCATACAGCAATAGCAGACAGACAGTAGGCCTGGAAATGCTCAGCTGTCCCCCACCACTATCTCACATTCTCCAGCAGCAAGACTCCAGCCACTGCACCCTGCAAAGTGTTCCAGCAAGAAACATACTAGCTGCAGACAGTCTGCTAGCTAGTCCATAGTGCATGGTCCTGGAGGAGATGCATGTACCCAGAACTTGGATGTCAGCATACACACCAAGCAGATAAGCCAGTGATTAGGCCCAAAAAGGAATCCATAAATATCACATGAAAAAAATACTACATAGCACAATGGGGGAACCTAGCCATGCTGTGGTCACTGCTCAGTCAGGGTGAGAGTGACCTCCCAGCAGGACATGCTGTGGCCATGCTGTCCGTGCAGGTGGTGGCCGGGTACTACAATGTCCCAGCCATTGCCCTATGCCCTGTGCAGATGCAGCCAGGCCAGGCCACCCTATCCAGGCTATTCCCACAGTACCTTGCTCCTCATTATGCACATTGGCAAGCCAATACTGGCAACAGTGCTAGCAGTGTGGGCTGTGGAGGGTGTTGGCAGCCACCACACACTGGATAGACAGACACACACTCCACGCACCTATGCCAGCATTGTGCAACTATAGAGGTGTTTGGCAGCCCTGGCCACCACACCAGTCCTGGGCACAGTGCAGGCATGGCTATGGTACGCAATACTGTTAGGGTCACTCTGTCAGACACCAGACCTGAGGCACACTCCACAGACATCAGAAAGGTTGCTATGATGCATCTCAATCAGCCAATTGTGCTTAACGTAGGAATTGCTATCTGCCAGTTATCATAGCAACCTTTTGATAGCTTTGTACAGTTTTCCCATGTTTAGGGTGGCATTGCTAAGGTATGCAAGTGCTAGTATGGGGAGATGCACGAAGGGCCCAACATTCTGCCTCTCCAGGAGGCTTGGGATAATGGAGCCTGTGGGTGCGGGTGTGTCTGCCCCTGTTGGCCGCTGCTCTAGGGCAGAGGTTCCCAACTCCAGTCCTGGAGGGCTAAACACTGTTCGGGTTTTCATGCTGTTCCTAATGAATATGCATGAGATACATCTGCATACCATGGGGCGGTGCATAGCAATGCAGCACAGCCACATTTATTAGAGGCAGCATGGAACCTGAATGGTGTTTGGCCCTCCAGGACTGCATTCGGGAGACTCTGCTTTAGGTAATGCGCATGTTTATGGTGTCTGTGCTCTGTAGGGTAAAATGTAGGTGTTTTGGGCATGTTTACGTCATCTGCATTAAAGGTTCTGTCTGTATTAACACGTTTTAGTGGTGGGTAAAATATGGGGGCTGGGTTGGCAGGAACCACAGCTGGGACTTGAACCTGTGACCTTCTACTCCTGAACACACTGGCTGTGTGCACTGCACCACCTTGCTGCCACAGAGACTGTGCCTTCCCTGGGGATACCCACCTACACAGGGCAGGCCACGGTCTGCTCTGGGCAGCTGCCACTGCTCCCTTCACCACCAGTACCCCTCTGCCACCCTGCTGACATGCCGTTCTGCTGGTGGTGCTGGTGGAACGCAGTCTCAGGCCATCCAGTGTGCGGGTAGGCGGCTGCCTATGGTGTGGGTTCTGGGGTAGGGGTGCCTGCATAAATGTCCACGCTTCCCCCCAGCACCGCCTGCCAATGTTCTGTGCCCTTGGGGGTACCTGCTGTGTACTATCCCCTGTGACACTGTGGGAAGCACTCTCGTGCCCATGCTGGGCCCTCATCAGTTGCTGTCTGGCTGATCTACTGTTTCAGCATTCCTATGGACCACCTAAGCATCACCCTAGTCTGCACTGTGGCCCAGCTGCAGTACAGCATTGTCCGTCTGCAGCCCTCTGTGTCCCCTTTCCCAGCATCTGTCCAGTTGCCCATTCCAACATGCCTGCCCTGCTGCTGTGTAATATGTGCACGCCATAGGAAACCTGTCCAATGGAGAGGGAAACCCTAATCAGCTCTATTTCACTGTGGGATCATTCACCTTGTATGGGGACGGAGCGCAGACCCTTCCAAAATTCATATCTTTTTTTTGGAGCTTTCTTGGGAGTGTTTTTTGATGTTTCCCATTAATATCACTATTGCCCAGCTTGGTTATGTTTTTTTTATATTTTGTTGGGGTCATTTTCAATGTTTATTTGCACTTTTGTTCCGTGCACATGTATCACACATCACTTTTTTGTAGGTTTCCCTGGTTTTGCTGTACATTGCTGACAGAAATGGTTTCTCTTCCCTTTAAATCAGCTCTAACGCCAGGGTTTCACTGGAGTTAGTTTTCAGCCTCGGATTTCACAGCGTTAGTGTGTGGGGAGCCTCGCCCCTCCCACTCTCCACCCATTGACCCCTTCTCTCCACCCCTGGGGAGCCTTCCTCCGCCCTCCAGGAGCCTTTCCCTGCCTTCAGCGCTCGTTTGCACCACAGCATGCGTTATCGCGTGATAAGATACCTGTGCGCCTGATAAAGCGCCATTATCACGCAATAAGGTACCTTATCGCACGATAATGTCACAGAGCGCACATTAAGACGGTTTAGTAAACATACCCCTAAGATGGTCTTTTACTAAAGGGCAGTAGGGTGTTGCATCTAATGTGCCAAAAGCACTGAACTTATGACGTGTTAAATGCAATACCACCGCATTAACTGTTGGGGGTGTTGAAAGAATTTCCCCAGACGCTAACAAGGAACACTCTCCCCTAATGTAGACCTCATTATCACCATTGAACAACTCCATCTACTGAGGTGGCTTTAGGTAAAACCATGCTAATGCAATTAGCATGCAGTATGAACTCAGATCTAGGTGTGCTCACCTCACCATGCCCATTCTCTGCTCCTAACCCATCCACTTGCACTCCTAATGTGGGTTGCAAAGTTTGCACATGAATTGTCCTGCCCTAACTGTCATGGCCAAACAGTATGCAGAATGAAACAAATAATATGGCTACCCTTAATAGGCCCTTTCTCACAATTTTAAAGGAGACAACACTGTAAAGAAGCCCTTGGACTATATCCCCCAGGTATTCCTGGATACAGTAAACCAGCAAACTTCTATCTAAACCAGAATCTCGTCCTATAACTAAGAAGTCATTTTCATAGGATGTTTGACTGCTGCTGATTCAAGTTACCAAAACTGGGCCCACTCTAAACAAGACAGGTCATCTTCAATGTTATTATCAATACTTGGAACATATAGTGCAATTAACATGACATCCATATGTAAACATTGTAAAATCAGCATTCTCAGTACTTCAAGTGAAACTTTGGGACCCTTTTTACTGAAGTGTGTTAAGCAGTTAGTATGGGTTTTGGTATGCACCAACCACAGGCTGTGGCATGTGTTGTCAGCATGAAACCATGACAGCATATAAAATTATTTTGCTAACCATCCCGGTGCGTTACAATGGGAAATGGGTGGTTTAAGGGTGGAGCGTGGATGTGGTGGGCATTGTGCCGTGGGGGCATTGGTATTTTGCAAATAGTATGGGTGCAATTACCTCTACCTTAATAGGTGATATTAACTGCACCCCAGGTATTGGTGGCCTACATTATTGAACAGTGCTGTGCATTACCTATCAGGGAAATGTTGTCATGCTCCAGACTAGTAATGTGGTGGCTTTGTACTTAACACACCTTGGTTTTGCACACATTTTGCCCTTTTCTTCTACTGCCAACTCTATACTTCGGTCCTTTCACCTTGCTGCTCCTTATACCTTGAAATAACTCCCCAAGCCTGTATGCCAGACTTCATCCCTGTCCCTTTTCAAGTCCATGTTAAAGGCTCACCTCTTTAAAGCTGCTTTAGGATCCTGAACCCCTTTTTCCTTGTTACTCCTTTCCCACCTTTTCCCCTTATTCTTATCCTTTGTCTTGTCTTTCTTAATTAGATTGTAAGGTCTCATGAGCAGAGACCATCTCTATCTATGTTTGCACAGCGCTGTGTACGCCTTGTAGCACTTTATAAATGATTAGTAGGTGCATTAAGTGCAAAACCACAATGCACTTTAGTAAAAGGGGCCCCTTTGCTGACTCTGTTGACAGCCATCACCACAGTCATATTATCTAGTCAAAAAAACTATTCATATTTTACAGGAAATCATCTCAAACCATAGAAGCCACTCAAGTAGGAAAAACTTTAAGAAGGCAATGTTATGCATCCATCCCCTGGATTGCCAAGCTACCAATCATGACTCAGCACATCAAAAAAAGCAAAATATATACCAAACCCCTTCCCACTTAAAGCATCTGACAGCAACTGCAGATCTACAATTAGATACCAAAGCCACTGGCCAAACCGCCACAGCACTAAACTGCTGCAAAAAGGATTTCCACAATGGCAAATCAACCTTCACTTGCTAGGAAATATGAATGAAATAATCACTGTGCAAAACTCCCTTTGTCAAGGAAAGCAGATTTCTAGTAAAATCTCTGTACTTCAGGATGACACAAAGTAAATTTAAACTGATCAATCAATGATTATACCTACCACAACATCATCTTTCAGCAAGCCAATGCCTCTTCAATGGCAAATACAACTTCTCAATAGACAACCTACGTAGATTCCATTTTTGCATAATCCAGCTCAATCCCTAGAAAAGCCAGTACAGTACAAGGCCTTGTGGATTTATCTGCTGCCATAGGAATACTTGCAGTAAGCTCACAGCAACTTGATTAAATGTATCAACCAATAGCTGACAAAGGCCAGAGACAGCAGGACTAAGATACAACACATCAAAATAATACATAATATTCTCAATCCAGAAACCTGCATTACAACCCAGTATATGAATGTGGCAAAAGCCCCTAACCATGCACACCATCTATGGAATATACACTGTAATTTTCATGCATTTGTCAAAATAAAACCTTGACTCATACTTAAATACCAGCAAATAAAATGAATCCAGGAGAACCAGTAGACGGCAAAAAGCCCACTCATCAAATCTACCTGTCCACAGTCTCACAGCTACAACCTGGTCAAAAGAAGCATAATATTCTGATCGGGATTCAGGATTAATTAACTCATTTAACATTCTTCCCAAAGGATAATCCATATTCTGAATTAGGAAAAACGTATCCACTTCCATCCTCGGAACAATATCCAGTGGTGAAATAGCCAAATTCTTCAAAAGTAGTTTCAAGTTACGAACTGCAATCTGACCCAATTCATCCTCTTTCCTCAACTTCTCTGCTACAACTAAATTTCAAAGTCTCAATAGCCATCAGCATCCAATTTTACTTTAGCCAAATCCCTCCTAAACTGGATATCATAGTTCAATCAAACCCATCCCCCATAGTATTATATGCTCTAATAATTATATCAGAATACCTCAACAGACTAGGATACAATGCTGGTTTCGAATGATCCAAAGTTGCTGAAAATATGTGAAAAGTCCTTTGTCTCATTCTTACTCTCTTCCCCTTTTTTTAGCATCTCCAAAATCCTGGTCTTTAATCAATAGCAAATACAAATCACTATACTTTCTACACAAATTTTTTTGCCTGGATTTCCAGAAACATGGGACTCTAAGGGGTATGTTTACTAAACCGTCTTAATGTCGCAGCGGTGGTATTATCACGTGATAAGTGACATTATCGCGCGATAATGTAACATTATCGCGTGATAACGTCACTTAGCTGTGTGTGTGTGTTTGTGTGTGTGCGCTCACATCCCAGTTTTGGGTGCACACATCTCCTCCAGAAACATGCACTACGGACTAGCTAGCAGACTGTCTGCAGTTAGTATGTGTATGGCTGGAACACTTTGCAGGGTGCAGCGGCTGGAGGCTTGCTGCTGGAGAATGTGAGATAGTGGTGGGGGGCAGCTGAGCATTTCCAGGCCTATTGTCTGTCTGCTATTGCCTTATGGATGCGTACAGATCTGTATTGACTGCCCTGTAGGGTGCCTGTTCCTCAGCAGGACTGGGGTTGATGGTCCCCTCTACTGCCACCATTGCAGGGATGTAGAATGTGGATCTGTTGGTGGGAGATCCTGTCCCCCACACTGAGCCCCAGAGGGCGGGTTGGGCAGTGCTACATAATCCACCTATGGGTCCAAACATCTCCCTTTGCTTAAATCATGTGACCATGGCACCCACACAGGATATGTTCTATATGTACTCACTTTTCTAAGCTTATCTCTTCCTCAGCGAACTCTACATGTCAACTGTACCGTATTCTTCATTCCCTCTCTGCCCCCTCAACTTCTCCGATCCCTAATACCACAGTCCCCGCTTCTCCCTCTCCCAGCAACCCCGCTCCCTCTGCTTTGGCTTCTCATTTTGCCGCCAAGGTTCATTCTATCCGACAACTTTTTTCCGCATGTCCTCCTCCCCTATCTCCCCCCCTCCCCTCTCCCTGATTTCCTCTACGTCTGTGGTCTCCCCAGGTATCCCTCCCCTTTCCCACTGCTGGTCCATTTTCCAACCCATTACCCTTCCAGAATTGACCAAGGTTCTCACTACTACTCGAAAAACCACCTGTCCCTCTGATCCCATCCCCTCACAGTGGCTCTCTGAGCCCACTCTGGCCCTGCTCCCTTTGATCCTCTCCATTTTTAACACTAGTTTGATGTCTGGCACCTTCCCCTCACATTGGAAACACGCCCTTATACGTCCCCTCCTGAAGAAAGCTTCTCTGGATCCTTCTGTACCTTCTAACTGGCGTCCTATCTCTAATCTCCCCTTTCTATCTAAACTTCTCGAAAGACTGGTTTTCTCTCAGCTTTCTGCTCACCTCGAGGCTTCCCTGGTTCTTCACCCCCATCAATCTGGCTTTTGTCCCGGTCACAGCACGGAAACTATCCTTATCTCCTTTCTCACTGAGTTGCATGTTGCTCACAATCGAGGTTCTATATCTATCGCTGTCTCACTCGACCTATCTGCTGCCTTTGACGTTGTCGATCACCGCACTCTCCTCTTGAGGCTTAGTTCTATTGGTATTTCGGGTTCGGTCCTCCGTTGGTTTCACTCTTTTCTTTTTAACTGATCTTTTTCAGTCATCTCTGGTTCTGATTCCTCCTCCTCAAAACCTCTTCACTGTGGTGTCCCTCAGGGCTCTGTACTAGCACCCCTTCTGTTCAACATTTTTCTGGCCCCTCTTGCTTTACTTATCCAGCAGCACGGTATCTCAGCGTATTATTACGCAGATGATATTATTCTTCTTTTTCACACAAGCTCTCTCACTCAGGATATTGGCCCTCTTAATGTCTGTCTCTCTGCTGTTTCTTCCTGGTTTTCAGAGAACTTCCTACATGTTAACTTGTCCAAAACCTCAGCTATTTGGTTCACTGCTGGTGCTCCTACTCCTACTCTTGTTCCATCTCTTTCTGCTGGTCCTATTCCTATTGTTACATCTCTGCATTATCTGGGTGTCACATTGGATTCAGCTTTAACCTTCAAAGATCACATTTCTTCTGTCATTCAACGTTCTTTCTGTACACTGGGGCAACTTCGTGCAGTCCAGTCTTTTCTCTCACCCCCTTCTTTAACTACACTGCTTCTTTCCCTTGTCATTTCTCATTTGGACTACTGTAACACATCTTTGGCTGGTCTTCCTTTCACTCAGCTCCGTCGACTCCAGTTGGTTCACCACACTGCTGCCCGTCTTCTGACTCACACTTCCCAATCTGCTCATGTTATCCCCCTTCTTATTCGCTTACACTGGTTACCTATTCCGTTTCGCATTCAATACAAGATCCTCATTTATGTACACAGATCTCTGCACACCGGTGTCCCACTCTATCTCTCTGATTTAGTTCACTTCCATTGCCCCTCCAGAGCTCTTAGATCGATTCATGCTAATCGCCTATTTCTTCCTCCTCCCTCACAGGCTCATCTTGAATCCACACGTTCTTCTGCCTTTTTCTTGCTCGGTCCCTGTCTCTGGAACTCGTTGCCATCAGCTCTACATCTGGAACTCTCATTTCACACCTTCAAAGCCAAACTTAAGACTCACCTCTTTTGCACAGCTTTTGATCTTCCTCCTCCTCCTCCTGCTGACCTTTGACGGTGTTCCATCCCTCTACCACTGTCTATCCTATTGCACTGTCTACTACTGCTATCTTTTTCTGTAAACAAATGGCGTTCCTTTCTTGTTTTCCTTCTTCTTCAGTAGCATCCTTTTTGTTTTATTGTGAACCACCGTATACCTTTTGGTTCAGGCAGTATAATAAATTTTAAATAAAGATATTCTGGGTGCATCATAATCCACAAGGGCTAAATATGACTGGGGAATACAGATAGACACAGGTGTATCCTAGGTGTGTCTGCAAGGACTACCTAGCACACACTTGCACTGATGACAACCTGCAGCATAGCCTACCTCAGCTAAGCCAGGTGCTGCGGACCTGGTGCTGGGCGCCCCACCTCGCACTCGGGGTGAGCACAGTACCCCCACAATGTGACGGTCTGTAGTTACTCTGTGCCAGTAACACACATGGTCAGTTCCCTCTACCAGGCCGAGGTGCTGTGGGGGTGCATACCCCATCCCTCTGATCATCTGTAGACTGCTGATCTGCATGTGCAGTGCATTATGGGTACGGGTGGGTTAACCCTATCCTGGTAACCACAGCAGACAGGTTGTGTGGTGACCTGCAGCCCTTCTGTAGCCAGCCAGGGGTTTGTTCAATAGCTATAGAGATGTAGCCCACTGGTTACTTCACTGACTGTGGAAGTAGAGGTGTGGGTTTGATCCTACAGTGGTGTTATTTGATAGGTCTGCCTGAGGTATTCCCTTTTTTAATTTAAATTAGTGCTGCCAGCAAAAACACCCTCACAGTGCTGTAACCTTAAGGTGCCTCATAAGGCGCCCTATAAAGCGCCTTATAAGGCGCCCTATAGGGAACATTATAAGGTACCTTGGAGGACAGTGCACTTTATAATGTGCCTTCTGGAGTGCCTTTAGGGCACCTTATGTGGCACCTAAGGTTATGGCACTGTGAGGGTGTGTTTGCTGGCAGCACTAATTTAAATTAAAAAAGAAAATGCCTCAGACAGCACTGATGTAAAGTAAAGGATAACACCTCAGACAGTCTTCCTCAGCAAGCCCACTGGGGGAAACAAACTCATGACCCCTGTTTCATCAGTCAATGTATTAACCATTGTGCTACACCTCTGTTTCTGTGCTTTGAAGTCAGCGCGCCTAATGAAGGCTAACACGCGTTAACATGCCACGGCTCCCTCTATCGCACGATAACGGACTTTATCACGCGATAACCTGAAATGCTACCTTAAGACCGGAACGCCCACTACCTTATATGGCATTCATCACAGTAAGACTGCAACTAACACCGGTAACATTAAGACGGTTTAGTAAACATACCCCTAAGAGGGCCAAATTACTCAACATATGATTCCTATTTGAAAAACACCCCTAAGGGTACCAAAGAACCCTCCAGAGGCCCGACATTTGCCCCTGCTAAAACTGAAAGATCCTCAGGTATCTCTAATTCAGAATAAGATGGTAAAGATGAAGATTCCAAATACCTGTATGATTCTAAAGACCCCTCTGATATTCCTCAAGCCCTTCCACTGCACTATACCTAAAAAGAAGGGTTGTAGGGTGGCTGACTCAGCCCGTGTTATACAGCCCCGGTTTAATCTGGGGCTTTACTTTATCTTTGCAGGGACACTTCAACATGTTTTATCTTTCATGTTCTGTTAAAAGCTGATATCCATTTTCTAAGAAATAAAATATTTTGGATAAACTCACGGGGCTGCTATGTTAAATCAAAAATGATAAGGGTGATATATTTTTGTTGTACTAACAATATCATTTGAAATATATTGCTGTACAACCCCTGCTGATCAATAGTAATTATTCAGACAGATTACAAAACAAACTCTCTTTGAAACATGCTTCACAGTTTTCACAAGTGGTTTTTGAAATTTAGTGGAAATGTATAACACAACACAGGCAACACTGCTTTAAAATTATTCATGATAATTCATGCACCAGTTCTGTCCAAAAATGTTATCTTTATCTTTATTTGCATCATTTGATATACTGCCCTTACCGAAGTGTCATGGCGGTGTACAATAAAATATCAAGACTGCTGGAAACAAAGGAAGAATAAAGAACACCATCAAATTGATAGGAAAGCAAATAGGACAGGCAGAGAGAAAGATAGTAAAGGACAGCAATGGACAAAGGACACCATAAATAGTAGACACAACAAGGGACTAATGGAGGGAGGGAGGGAGGGGAACTGTGGTAATTGTGAGAAAATTGTATCATAAGGTCAGTGCAAATAGGGGGCTGCCTGTGGGAATGCGGAATGAGCGGGTGGGGTGGGGAGATCATAGGCCTCACAATAAAGGTGGGTCTTAAGAAGGGGCTTAAACCTGGGAAAAGATAATTCAATATGGAGGGAGTGTGGGAGGGAATTCCAAGGGCGGGACTCAAGAAGAAAAAAGCAGCATGACGAGTTAATTCAAGATGGGCCTGGGCAGTGGATGGGAGAAAGAGACGATTGCCGTAAGCAGGGCGAAGTAGACAGGGAGTGGGCTGGAGATAGATGATGTCAGCTAGATACTGGGGTGTGCTAGTATGAAGGACCTTATGTGTGATAGTGAGAAGCTTGTATATAAATCTAACTTTGATGGGGAGCCAGTGCAGGGAAAGGAGACAGGGGGTAACGTGATCACGAGGAGAGGAATGGGTAAGGAGACGAGCAGCTATGTTTTGGATTAATTGTAGGCATCAAAGCTGATATTGGGGGAAACCTGCGAGTAAGGAGTTGCAGTAGTCAAGCCGAGTGATCACCAATGAGAGGACAAGGGTGGTGAGGGATGAAGCGGGAAGAAGTGACCGAACAGCCCGAATCCTACGAAGGTGGAAGAACGAGTTACATACGAGTGCAGAAATGTGTTGGTGAAAAGAAAGTGAGGGATCAAGGGTTGCCCCAAGATAACGGAGAGTGGGAACCAAAGGGATAGGGAGGGTGGACATAATGGGCTCCAGGCTAGGGGAGGAAGCACCGAAAGTAAACCAAATAGCAGAGGACTTAGAGGGGTTAATGTAAAGGAAGTTAGTAGTGAACCAACCAGAGATAGAAGCAAGACAGGTGTTGAGAGCAAAGAGATCCGGGGCTGAAGGACTCGTATGATGAACTAGGAGAATGTCATCTGTGTAGAAGTAAGTAGATATTCCGGCCTGTTGACCTGGGAATCTTACAAGGCAGCTATAACAATCCAATAATTAAAATCAGCAGATTGATTGTTTTACCATTTTATGTTGATTTATGTGTAATGATGCTAGGAATGAATGCCCCCATTAGAGTAATTTTTTATGAAAAAGATATTCAGTTTATTGTGCTGTTGTCTAAAACGGGAGTCTTTCAGATTCAGTACACTATAATAATTTTAAAAAATGATTAGTTTGTGTTATGCAAAAATATGAGTGCCATAAAGTTGATAAACCATGCTTTTACTTTCTAATTGATTGCATCTCTCCTCTATGATCAATTATGATTTTGTAAGTACATGTTTTGCCCAAGCTACTGATTTTCGGCTATGTCAGCCAAAGAAGGGCAATGAAGAAGATATTCACAATTAATGACAGGGTTTTTTTTTGCTCAATCATTGTTGAGCAATAAAAAATGTAATTTACATTATAATGCATATATGTAAGGCAAGCCTAATGTACGAACCATTGAGTACCCCAAGCAATAATATAATCCTCCACATTTTTAATTACAGATCTATAAATCACATTTGAATTTCACTGAAAAGTGCTGCATGAACAGTAAAAGTGTTCAGATGAGATAATATTTGATATAATTGATAAGACTAGACAATTCTATTACTTTCTCACATATGATTGTATTCCATAAAAATATGTTCTCCCTTTTTTAGTGTTTGATTTACATCTTTAATTTTCAGCAATGGCAAGACCAAATTGCTGGTGGGCAAGATGGCAGTGCTGAGCTACAGTACAGAGAAATTAGCCTTAGACTTTGCTTTGATGAATATTATAACATCAACATTAATACTGCTTACATAAATAGCTGCCTTTTTTTCATTTGTCTTCTACTTAGGGAAACTTGCAACTTGCTACTGCCTGATGTTTTCAACAAATGTTATGTTTCTGAGAAAATTTGTCTACATGGAGATCAATATAGACAAAAACTGAATGAAAATATCACATTACACATAAGATTCTCTCTGTAAAAAATTCATGAGCACAAGGTGAGACAATATAATTATTAATAATTATTATTTTAATAGTGCCTTAAAGTACTCACAACTACCAAAAAAATGGAATGTATATGGAGGTTTGCTTTCTCCATGGCAGGGCCATCTTTATAGAATTCATTACTAGTGAAACTTAAGTCCATAGGCTATTTTATGAATTTTAGAAAAATATAAAACGTATCTATTGAGACAGGGCTTCTCTTCCTTTTATTTTTTTCCCCATCTTTAAAAAAAAAAAAAAAGTTACAACATGTGTCTTTGAGTCAGCTCCTGGGTTTTCTTGGCAGCGTGAGAAGAAGTAGATTGCCAGGCATTCACTGCAAGGAAATGGAGGGTTAAATGACTTGCCTAGGCCACAACAAGAGTTAAGGGGATTCTATCCCTGGTTGCCTTGTTACTAAACCAGTGCTTGAACCACTAGGCTACTGATCCATTTGAAAACTGGCTTACTTATAAGGGAAATAAATAGCTTTTGCATATGATTGTAGGCACATTGTAACTTTTTAATATATTACAGTAACGGCTTTATTTCTATTTGTTGCAGTTATTTGAAATTGAATGTGCATTTTAAGTTGTGAGTCACTTAGATGTTTAGATAGTATGGGATAACAATGTTTTAACTAAATAAATGGACTAAGGAGCACCTAATTATGTTTATGAGACTGAAGATTTAAATTAGAAACATGATGGCAGAAAAAGACCACATGGCCTATCTAGTCTGCCCTTCCGTATCAACTACAATAGTCCCCTTTTACCTTTAGAGACCCTCTGTGTTTGTCCAATGCTTTTTTGAATTCAGACACTCTCCTTATGTCTATCTTCTCCAATGGGAAACCATTCCATGCATCTACCACACTTTCGGTAAAGACATATTTCCATATATTACTCCTGAGTATATCCTCTTTCACTTTCATTCTATGTCCCCTCGTAGCAGAGCGTGCCTTCAATTGAAAGAGGCCCTCCTGTGCATTTATGCCACCAAGGTATTTCTATCATATCGTCCTTATCCCGCCTTTCCTCTAAAGTATACATATTAAGATCTTAAGTCTGTCCTCATATGCTACATAACGAAGACCACTAATCATTTTATTAGCCACCTTCTGCACCAATACCATCCTGTTTATATCCTTTTGAAGGTGTGGTTTCCAGAATTGCACACAATACTCCAAATGAGGTTGCACCAGAGACTTATAGAGAAGCATTATCACCTCCTTATTTCTGCTGGCAATTCCTTTCCCTATACACCCAAGCATCCTTCTGGATTTCACTGTCACCTTTTCTACATGTTTAGCTACTTTAAGATCACCAGACACAATTACGCCCAGGTCCCGCTCTTCTTTTGTGGACAGAAGTATCTCACCACCTACACTGTACTGCTCCTTTGGATTTTTGCAGTCCAAATGCATGACCCTGCATTATTTTGCATTAAATTTCAGCTGCCAAATTCTAGACCAGTCTTCAAGCTTAGCTATATCCCTTGTCATGTTATCTACTTCTTGCTGGATGTCTACTCTATTGCAGGTTTTGGTATCATCTGCAAACAAGCAAACCTTACCCAACAGCCCTTCCACAATATCACTAACAAAGATGTTAAAAAGAATTGGACCAAGGACAGATCCCTGCAGCACACCACTGGTACCTGTTTCTACTCAGAGTAAGCTCCATTTACCTCTACCCTTTGTCGCCTCCCACTCAACCAATTTCTAACCCAATCAGTAACTTTAGGGTCCATCCCCAGGGTGCTCAGTTTGTTTATAAGTTGCTTGTATGGAACAGTGTCAAAGGCTTTACTGAAATCTAAGTACACCACATCTATGGCTCTCCCTCAGTCTAACTCACTGATCACCCAGTCAAAGAAATGAATCAGAGTTGTCTGACAAGACCTGTCTCTGGTGAATCCATGCTACCTCGGATCCTGCAATCCATTGGACTCCAGAAACCTCACTATTCTCTTTTAGTAGCCTTTCTAATAATTTACACACCACAGAGGTTAGATTAAGTGGCCTGTAGTTCTCAATGTCATCGTTACTTCCGCTTTTGTGTAAAGGGACCTCATGCCCTTCTCCAGTCCTCTGGTACCATCCCCAACTCTAAAAAGGCATTGAAAAGGTCAGACAATGGAGCTGCTATACTGTCCCCAAGTTCCCTCAGTATTCTGGATGTATCCCATCCAGACGCATGGCTTTGTCTACTTTTAGTTTAGCTAGTTCCTCACAAACACAGTCTTCTGAAAATCATTTGAGATCCCCGTCATTTCTATTAATATTTATGGGTGTTTTCTGAGGTCCTGCTCCTGAACCTTTATCTGTGAACGCAGAGCAGAAATGCTTGTTAAGCAAGTCTGCTTTATCCTCATCAATTTATGCATATTCTTCCCCTGCACCCTTTAGTCTGACAATGCCACTTTTGCCCTTCCTCCTCTCACTAACAAATCTGAAAAATGTCTTATCTCCACATTTTATTGCATTGGCTATTTCTTCTTCTTTTTTGTACCTTTACTTTCCTGACTATTTTCCTAGCTTCTCTAAGTTTTTCCAAATATAGATGACTGTCTTTCTCTCTCTGTGATCTCTTGTATTTTCAGCTACTTCTTTTGAGAACCCTAGCTGCATCCTTTTCCTTTTATATTTATTTACTTTTCTAACAAAAAGATTTGTTGCCCTTAAATTATCCCTTTCAGTTTTGCCTACTGTTTTTCTACATCCTCCAGTTTCTACATCCTCCAGTTGTTCCCATCCCACCTTGCTTCAATTATTTCTTCTGCCCTCTCCTCTCCTTATCACCTCTTCTTTGGGATTGCTTCTTTGGGAACCTGCTAGATAATTGTGGCCTTGATTGGCCACTGTTGGAAACAGGATACTGGGCTTGATGGTGCTTGGTCTGACCTAGTAAAGCATTTCTTATGTTCCTATGTTCTTATAACTCTACATCATTTTTTCCTCCTACTATTGACACTCCCTAATCTTCTTCCCTCATACCTTCAACTTCATACCCACCCCCTTATCACCCCTTCTTTATCCCCCTCATGTTTTTCTCTATCTTGTCTTCCATCCTTTCTTCAGCTCTTGAGCTTCACTTTTTTCTTCCTCTCTCTCTGAAAGAGCCTCACCCTCATTTCTGCTGTGCTATCTCCGCTCTACCCCACACTCTTCTGCTCCTTTTCCTTCTCTTGTCTTCTGATATTAATCCTAACCCCAGTTGCCCTCGATTTTTCTCTCACTCCCTTATTCTCAGTGACTTATTCTTGTTGATAACCCATTTGACCCCTATGCTTCTAAGCTCCTTTCTCTTACCTCCTCATTCAACCTTCAGCTTTGCTCTACTGCCCACATTCATCACCACAGTCACTGCCTTGACCTTGTTTTCTTCTCTAATTGTTTATCCTACAATTTCCATACCTCATTTCCTCCCTTATCTGATCATCACCTGCTAAGCTTCATTCTTTATCACTCCCCATCTCAGTCTTGCCCAGTCTTCTCCTACCTTTTTAGAAATCTTCATGCTATTGATCCATTGGCTCTCTCCACTATTGTCTCATCACCTCTTTCATCAACTTTGTCTTCTAAGTCTGTTGATGAGGCTGTAGTTTCCTATCATACTGCACTCTCCTCTGCTCTGGATGCTCTTACTCTGCCCATGCCACATCCTGTGAGATGCACTATACCTCAACCTTGGCTGTCTTTGACCACCCATCATCTACGCCCCTGTGCCAGCTCTGCTGAGTGCATTTGGCTCAAATCCTGATCTTTTGCTGACTTTCTTCACTTCAAATTCATGCTTGTCTCCCTCCAATCAGCCATAGCACTTACCAAGCAAAACTCTTTGTCCATCCAACTCTCTTGCCTTTGACCCTCACCGTCTCTTTTGAACTCAAAAACACTCTTCTCAAGGTGCCTTTGCCTCTGACCCCTCCTTCCCTTTCTGCTCAATGCCTAGCCAACTATTCCCATGACAAAGCCCACAAGATTACACTCAAATTCCCCACAAGATCAGATTCATCTCCTCTTCTCCATCTTTAATACCAACTCTTCTCCTCAATCTCTGTTACTTTTTCATCCTTTTCTAAAATCTTCAAAGAGGAAACCACACATCTTCTTTCCTCCTACAAACTCACTGTTCCTCTGATCCTACCCCCACCCATCTCCTTAACTCCATCTCCTCCTCTGTCATCCCGTCCATCCCTCATATTCTCAGCCTATCTCTCTCCATTGCAACTGTCCCAGCAGTCTTCAATCATAATGTGGTTATACTTATCCTTAAGAAACCTTCACTTGACCCTATTTGTCCTTTGACCAATCTCACTTCTTCCCTTCATTTCCAAACTTCTTGAACATGCTGTTTCTGCCATTGCCTTGAAGTTCTCTCCTTTCAAGCCTTTCTAAATCCACTACAATCTGGCTTTTGTCCCTTACATTCTACTGAGACGGCTCTTGCCAAAGTCTCCAGCGACTTATTCCTGACTAAATTCAAGGGTCTTTACTCAGTTCATTCTTCTTGACCTTTCTGTTGCTTTTGACACTGTTGACCACCACCTTCTCCTTGACACATTGTTCTCACTTGGTTTTAGAGGCTCTGTGATATCCTGGTTCTCTTCTTATCTCTCCTATCACTCTTTTAGTGCTTGTTCTGGTGGTTCCTCCTCTACTGTTATTCCACTCTCAGTTGGTGTACCCCAAGGGTCTGTCTACCCCTCTCCTCTCTCTGTAAGCAGTCCCTTGGTGCCCTCATCTCCTCCCATGGTTTTCAGTACCATTTTTATGCTGATGATGCTTAGATCTATCTCTCTATACCTGATATTTCTCTGACACTCTAAGCCTGAATCTCTGCCTGCCTATCTGACATCACTGCCTGGATGTTTCACCACTGTTTGAAATTGAACATGGCCAAAACCAAACTTGTTATTTTTCCCCTTAAACCTACTAACCCCTTTCCTCCTTCCTCTATCTCTGTGGATAACCCTCTCCTACTTCCCATTTTCTCAGCCCACAACCTTGAGGTCCCTTTCCTTCTCCACAAACATCCAACTGATTGCTAAAACCTGTCCTTTCTTTCTCTATAACATTAGCAAAATTTGCCCCTTTCTTTCTGAACACACAACTAAGACACTTATCCACTCTTTAGTCACCTCCTGTCTTGACTATTGCAATCCCCTCCTTGCTGTTCTCCCCCTGAGTCATCTCTCTCCCCTTCAATCTGTTCAGAACTCAGATGCACAGCTTATCTTCCACCAGCCATGATATTTTCATATAACCCATTTTCATAAGTCACTTTATTGGCTCCCCTTCCATTTCTGTATCCATTTCAAGCTTCTACTTCTATAAATGCATTCATTCTACTGCTCCTCACTACCTTTCCTCTCTCCTTTCTCCCTACACCCCTCCTCATGATCTTCACTCTTCTATTGGCTTGCTTCTCTCTATACCCTTTTCTTCCACTGCCAACTCCAGACTTTGATCCTTTCATCTTACTCCTCCTTATGCTTGGAACAAAACTACCTGAGTCTGTACGTCAGGCTTCGTCTCTGCCCCTTTTCAAATCCATGCTTAAAGCTCACCTCTTTATGGCTGCTTTTGGATCCTGATCCCTTGTTCTCTTATATAACTCCTTATCTTCCCTAGTTGTACCCTTGTTCTCAGCTATTGTATTGTCTGTCTTGATTAGATTATAAGCTCTCATGAGCAGGGACTCTGTTTTTACATGTATCTGTGCAGTGATGTGCATGCTTTGTAGCACTATATAAATGATTAATTGTAATAATAGTAGTAGTAGTAGTCTGCACATGACCTATTTTTATAGATATTATTTAAGCACCTATCGCTTGTCATTGTCTGAGATAGGATGCATGATTAGAAGAAGTACTGGTCCGATCCAACTTTACAGATCTGATTTGACAATTCTTATGTTCTTTGGTTCCAAAGTATCTAAAACTTATTTAAGCTATGTCTCAGAACTCTAATACAAGCACAAATTCAGCAAAACAGGAGGCTGAGCAGATGGGTACTCACCAGAAATCAGCAGAACCATCTGGAATAGCTCCAAGAACAGTAGAAAACAAACCTAAAGGTACCCTCTTGGTTTAGTTAGCTTTTATGTGAAATAGGAAAAGTGTAATAAAATGATTCTGTTGGTTCCAGAATATTATGTTCTTGTTACAATACTATCAGCCCCTCACAGCTTGGTCACATGTATGCTTATTAAGGGATGTTTATTGCATTGGAATAGATGGTTATTTAATGAATGAGAGAGGTACCATATATACCACAATAAATTTGAATTAAAATTATGGCAACCCAGTTCTTAAGAGAATTCCCTTATGTTTTCTTCTTTTGGAACAATCTGGTGGGAAACTTTGCAGATGAAGAAATTCAGTGTGATTTGTTTTGTTGTCTTATATCAGTCAGTTCAAAGAGCATTACAAATCTAAATATATCATACTCATACAAAAAGTATAAACTAAGAAAGTCCACATTAATAACAATATATGTAATTCAAAGCATACATATGTCAAACTAAAACATATAGCCAAGGGAATACTCACTTTGAGAAATACCTAAACATATTTCACAATTAAGACATTTCTCTTGATAATATCCATCTTTAAGCAGTTATGATCATCTCAATATCCCAGTACTATTTAAACTATCTCTTTGCCCTATTAATATTCTTCTTCACTCAGCCTGTGTCCTGTAAATCACAAAATAATGTTTTTAATTTATCCAGTTAAATAGCCATTTTTTAACATCCCAGGAAACATAAAATAATCTTCACTGCCTTATAAATCAGAAAGAAGCAAATTGTAAAAAACAAGTCAAAAACCCTGCAAAAGCTCTAACTCTCAGTCATTAACCTTTTGGGCTGAATCTAAGATTTTACATAAGTTGTTTCTGGTTTATCTTATGGGCCTTTTTGCAAGTGTAGAAAGTTTTACATAGTGCTACAGTAGTTAGATGCCAAAATCTATGTGTGGTAAATTCAAAGCAATAACTGTGAATCAGCAGACAGTGGGATAAGTTCATCGCTGCAATCTGTCAATGCAGTTACTGTGGCCCCATGCAGTAAAAGTACAGAGCTCCAAGCTTCACCCCTCCAGTCATAAGTAGCATCACTGAAACTCCCTCCCACCCCTTCCTGATTTGGCAGCTTGAAACCTGGCAATTCTCTTAAGGAGCTATTACTAGGGGTCAAAGTTGTCATTGTGAGCCCAGGCAGCAAAGGGGCAGGAGTATCCAAGGATCACTCCTGTCCTACTACTAACCCATCAGAGAAACCCCTAGTGTCAGAGGGACCGGGATATGGGAAGGTAATCAGATGTTCAGGAGGAGGGGAGGAATACCGATGCTACTTGTGATTGGAGGGTGGGAGGATGAGTGATGCTACTTGTGACCGGGAGTTGGCAGGTGGGATGCTGCTTGGTGGGGATCACCCATATTTTCCCTTCAGCAGCATGGTATATGCCTGCTAATAATATAGGTGCATTTACTGCTTCTTATGTTCTAACTGTGAGCACTGTCTAAGCCCATACTATATCCATTTGCCACTCCTTTCCCTCCCACTATAGCAACAAGCAGCTACTGTGGGAATTAGAGCAGGATAAGTGCTGAAGCCATGAGCTAACTGTTACTATGTGCTTATTCATGTGGTAACTTCTTAATGAACCTTAGTAAAAACCCTACTTAGCAGCCAGGTATCATGATCTGAAGACTTTGAGATTCCTATTAGTTTTATTGAGAGCAAGTGTGGGGCTTTTTGAGTAGTGATGACCTATTCCAGTGCCAACATCTCTTAAACACCCTTGCTGCTCAGTTTTGCAGTTTCTGGAACTATTATATTATTTTTGAAAGCAGCCCTCTATACATCAAATTGCAAATATGAAAATGTGTAAGCTTGTCTTTAATTAAGAAGACTGAAGCAAATGGTGCAATTGTTTAACTAGCCACAAGTGTGTAAATGCTTTCATGTCAACAATGGAAACTTGACTATTTTGATCAACAATTGAGTCAGAAATAATCCTTTTTGATAGTGCATAATGCAAATTCTTTGAACATTTGTGCACAGTCCATGGATACAAGTATATATGGATTTTGGAACTATCCAGATATTCTTGAATAATATTCCATAACAGGACAATTTTCTAAAGCCATTTGCCTCGATAAATACATTTTCTGATACCCATGTACCCTGCATGTGGATAAAAGTGTGCATAGGGATTAACAATGCATGCACCTTTATTAATGCAAGGTTAAAGACTTACATCAAGCTTGGGTGTTGTTGAAAAATACTATCTTCGAAGCCCAGACCAGCTGTATTCCACGCTTTAAGAAAAGTGGAAGTAAGTCCAAAATACTGCCAGCATGGATTAAAGGTGAGGTCAGAGAGGCTGTTGTTGCCAAAAAAGCATCTTTCAGGAAATGGAAAAAAGAGCCAAATGACAAAACCTGGAAACAGCACAAGCACTGGCAAGTGAAATGCAAGGCATTGATAAAGCAGGCAAAGGGAGAATTTGAGAAGAAGCTTACTGCGGAAGCAAAAACACAAAATAAAGATTTTTTCAAGTACATTCATAGCAAAAAACCTGTGAGAGAGTCAGTTGGTCCATTAGATGATAGAGGGGTTAAAGGGGCACTAAGAGGCGACAAGGCGACAGCGGAGAGACTGAATGAATTCTTTGCTTTAGTCTTTACTGAGGAAGATGTAGGGATGTTACCCATGACTGAAGTGGTATTTAAAGGTGCGGAAGAAATGAAGGAAATATCGATACATCGGGAAGATGTATTACAACTATTAGATAAACTGAAGAGTAGCAAATCACCTGGGCCAGATGGTATACATCCAAGGGTGTTGAAAGAACTGAAATATGAGATTGCATACCTACTATTAGTAATCTGTGAACTATCATTAAAATCATCTCTAATACCTGAAGATTGGAGGATCGCCAATGTAACACCAATTTTTAAAAAGGGTTCCAGGGGTGATCCAGGAAACTACAGACCGGTGAGCCTGACGTCAGTACCAGGAAAAATGGTAGAAACCATCACAAAGAATAAAATTACTCGGCATGTAGATAGTCATGATCTAATAGGAGACAGCCAACATGGCTTTAGACAAGGAAGATCTTGTCTTACTAATCAGTTATGTTTTTTTGAAGGTGTGAATAAACAGGTGGACAAAGGTGAGTTGGTTGATATAGTGTATCTGGACTTTCAGAGAGCCTTTGACAAGGTCCCTCATCAGAGACTTTTGGTAAAACTAAAGAGTCATAGGATAGGAGGCAGTGTACTACTGTGGATCAGGAACTGGTTAAAAGATAGAAAGCAGAGGGTTGGGCTAAATGGCCAATTTTCCCAATGGAGAAAGGTGAATAGTGGTGTACCCAAGGGATCTGTGCTTGGTCCGCTGCTTTTTGACATATTAATAAATGACCTGGAAAGTGGAATAACGAGTGAAGTTATCAAATTTGCAGATGACACAAAACTATTTAAAGTTGTTAAAACCCAAGAGGATTGTGGAAAATTGCAAGAGGATCTTGATAAATTGGAAGACTGGGCATCAAAATGGCAGATGAAATTTAATGTGGACAAGTGCAAAGTTATGCACCTAGGGAAGAACAACCCAAACTATGGTTACACGATGCAAGGTTCCACATTAGGAACCACCACCCAGGAAAAAGATTTAGGCGTCATTGTGGATAACATGTTAAAACCCTCGGCCCAGTGTGCAGCGGCGGCCAAGAGAGCAAATAGAATGCTAGGTATCATAAGGAAAGGAATGGAAAATAAAACAAAAGATATTATAATGCCTCTATACCGTTCTATGGTGAGACCGCACCTTGAATATTGTGTGCAATTCCGGTTGCCGTATCTTAAAAAGGATATAGCATTATTAGAAAAGGTTCAGAGAAGAGCCACCAAAATGGTAAAGGGGATAGAAGGATACTCCTATGAAGAAAGGCTAACAAGGTTAGGGCTCTTTAACCTGGAAAAGAGACGGCTGAGGGGAGATATGATAGAAGTCTATAAATTAATGAACGGAGTGGAACGGGTAAACGTAGATTGATTGTTTACATTATCAGAATATAGAAAGACTAGGGGACATGCAATGAAGCTACAGGGTAAACTTTTAAAGACTAATAAAAGAAAATATTTTTTCACTCAACATTTAATCAAACTCTGGAATTTGTTTCTGGAGGATGTAGTAAAGGCTGTTAGTGTAGCTGGGTTTAAAAAAGGTTTGGACAAGTTCCTGGAGGAAAGGTCCATAAACCATTATTAAGAAGGGACCCAGGATATCAATACTTGACCCAGTACAAGCATTGTGGAACCTGTGTCTTTTGGGGAAACTGCTAGGTACGTATTACCTAGATTGGCCACTGTTGGAAACAGAATACTGGGCTTGATGGCACATGGCACATCAGGCACATGGCACATGGCACATCAGGGGCTAAGTAGGTGGATTTGGAGCATAGACTGGACAGGAAAAGTGCCTTTCAGTCAGCACACCTACACTAAATGTAAGGTGGCCAATTAGCATAACTGCAACTACTGCCATCTCAATAGGTGGAGATAGGTTGACCCACACTAATGTGACAGTGCTGCATGTTGACTGATGAGAACATTTATTCAACACCCCCCCCCCCTCCCACACACACACACAGTTAACGCTTTTGGCATGATAGGTGTAAATTGCAATACCCTCCTTGGACAAAACCATTCAAGATGGTTTACAACCTACTTAAAACACAATAATTAAGAAACAATAACACTTAGAAGTAAAAGAAAAAAAATCAAATCAAATTAGATAATTATTGAACAACATTGGTGTTAAAGTATAGTGTTAAATTCATTAAGGATGATGATGCATGTTTACGTTATGCTATTAAATGGCCTTAGTAGTGTATATTTTAATGAACATGTTTTGACAGTTGACATGACGGTTTATATGTTATTTATGACATGTCTCTATACCCACTCAAGATCTCTAGTCTGATTTAATTGCTTTTATTTAATTATTTATATGCTATTCCCCAGTTAATCCTTGTTTTATTCCCCTGTTACCTGTAACTTGGACAAGTTCTCTAAATCTGAGTGTATTTTGTTTAATGTAAACCGCACTGATGTCAAATAGCGCGGTATATAAGAGCTGTTAAATAAATAAATAAATATATGATTCTTATATTGATGTTTTATACCAATATGCAAGGAATTGTTGTATGATTTTTCAATAATACATGTATACTATTGAGCTGTCTTGAAGGAAACAATTTAATAATCTAACCAAATACAAATGGCTGTGAATTCATGACTCTTTTCAGTATTTAATAAAAAATCAGCTTAACAACCTCAGCAACAGTGCATATTCTGGCAGGATCAAAAATTAAAAAAAAATCAAACCTATCTTTTTTTGTTAATGAAGAATATGATGACAATAAAGTATTTGAAAAGTCTGTATCTAGTCTGTCCAGTATTCTCTCCTGTTGTGGGTGGTTCCCCTGGGGTTCCCCCCAGTCACACTTTCTGCACATGTTTCTGGCTGGTTTCCCCAGTGGCAGGCCTCTAGAATATCCAACCATAAGGTCTCCACTCAGCCACAGGTAGGGTAGACACTGTCTCTGGTCTTACAGTAGTTTCATGCTACCTAACACTGCCCAACCGGCACTAATAGTCAGGGTCTCTTTGGTCCCCTGTTCCAGGTCTGCTTGCCTGCAACCATAGAAAGGAAAACAAATCCTGCTTAAACAGCACTTACTATACTTTCCCCAACTCCTCTCTAGGACAGGACTAATTCCTTTAGCCCATCTTGCAAACCACTCCTCCCCCCTAGGAGAGGCCCTGATTCTCTAGCCGACTTAAGTTTGACTCTGAGCCTGCCTTCTCTTCTAGCAAGCTCCTTTCCATACAACACAAACTTGAGTTCCAAACAGTACACACAGTTAACAAACTTGTATTCCTCTAGCTTATCATCAAAACAAAGCACTTTAACAGCAATGCAAAGTAAACTTCTTATGAAGGTTTCTATAATTCTTAAACACAACTATTATTATTTAACAGTTTTTTTATACCGCTTTATCATTTCAATCAAAGCGGTTTACATTGTAACTTAAACTTGGTAAACGTACATTAAACAGGGACATTGATAGCTTGGACTTTTCTGAGCAATGGAGGGTTAAGTGACTTGCCCAAGGTCACTACTCCTGGCTGCGACTAACTTCCCTGCCGGTTGTGCAGGGAAGTTAGATGGGGGCAGGGAAGGGGAGGAGTCTGGGCGGTCACTGGCCCTGGACGTACAGGACCGGTGACATGTGCGGGGAAGTTATTCCACCTCTGAGGTGGAATAACTAACCTGGACATTTTCAAAGTGTATGCCTTGGGCATGGATGGGATAGAGGGGGCCCGGGGACATTCCTCGCAGCCCGACCCTGGCCTTAGGAGGCCATATCGTGGATCAGGCTGCGGGGAATTAGTTTTAAATTCTGGCGGCCAGCATCACAGCTTTTCAATGGAGCCGCAATGCCCTGGCAACATGACGCCATGGCGCCGCAGCTCCATTGAAAAGCCTTGACTGAGTTAGCTGGGGTCAGTCCTGCATGTTGAGGTCAGACTGAATTGCAGTCCCGGCCTGCACATGCAGGACTGTTCCTGATTCTGATCCTGCGGGGCTAGACGGTCCCCGTGGAATCCGAATTGCGATACCCTCTGTATATCCGGTTCAGACCAGATGTACAGAGGGGATCGACATCTGGGACAGAATCGGGTCCTAAGTGTAAAATATGTACAGAAAAATTACCCTGTTTGTGACTCAAACCATGACTTTTCTTTAACATTCTTTGTGAAAAAGCATAACATTTAGCATTAGCAGAAGCTTTGTTTCTATCATTCAAGACACATTTCTGATTTTTAAATGGGATATAATGTCTGTTTCAAAATGTAAGGGAAATGAAAGGCAATGGTAGTTCCTGCTGCGTGATAGATTCTATGCACTACTGCCTGGACTGGACATACAGAAAAGATAGAGGCTCCTATTGTAAATGTCGCTAAGCGGGATACTGTCAGTGCCACTGAATATCCACGGGCAACGCTGCTATAGCCCATGTTCCCTGTAAAATAGTTATCTCCAAGTTATAATGCCCTGTTCAATGTAATTTCAGTTTGTTCAATGTAAACCGCACTGATGCAGAATAGCGTGGTATATAAGAGAATGTAAATAAATAAATAAATATACGTCCCGATGCTAACCGGTTAGCATTGGGACATTCTGGGAGTATTAGTGGAACGGTACCCGGAATAATCTATATTCAGCCACTGCCTGTTATCCCTCAACAGCACAAGTAAGGCACATTAAAGGCTGGCTTAACATTCGCCGCCAAAGCTAATCAGGCAGTGGCTGAATATCACCATTGCCCAGTTAGCTTCCTGCTTCTACGAAAGGCCCAGATATTCAATGCAGGTGGCCAGATATGGCCCTGGCATTGAAAATTGGATCCTAATCATTCCATGTAAGTTCTATGTAATGTTTACTTCAATTCCATGTAAACCGCCTTGACCTTTGGAAATGCAGTATAAAAAAACCCTGCTAAATAAATAAATAACAGAATGCACATTGGCTCAATCATCCATACTTTCACTGCAAGCATGCACAAGGGTAGAGTTTGGGTGAAGTGTGGGTGGAGCACACAAGTATACATGCAAATTATCAAATACTATAATTTAAGTGTCTTTCTTATGAAGTTAGGCACCGGCATATATGCCAGCCTAGGGCTTGTGTAAGCGATTGTGCCTTAAATTAATAGGCATTTTTGGCCATTCATGCTAGTATTTTATAAAGTCAAGTATGTGCATACTTGATTTAATAAAATAGGTGTGAAATGCACACATAAAAACATACATTAACTATCCAGCTTTTATAAAATTACCCTCCTCGTATGGTTTTTATGATTTTTTAAATCTGTTTTGCATACTGCCTTCTATTTATTCAGTTTCCATTATATTTATTTTTAATACAATTGTGAATCTTAGGAGCCTTTTACTAAAGAGTGTTAGCTGTCAGCACAGGGCTGGCTCACACATGGACAGCAATGGGGCCATGACAATTCTGCTGGATTTTGGTTCTAACTATCCATGGCATTTTAGGGTTGCAATTGGGATAGTTAGGGGTGGGGAGTGAGCGGGATAAGTACCGTACAGGCAGCACATCTTTATCACCTGCATAGCAGACAAGTAGCATGAGTGCACTCACTGCCACTTCCATAGATGGTACTGAGGGCACCCTCAATATTGTTGTGCCACAGAAGGGCAGTGTGTACCACAGTAACTGCTGGGAGTATGCTTTCCATGCTTTTGGCAGTTAATGCAGTGGTAACATACCATGGATTTGCACATTATGGCCATGTTTGGTACAACATTACAGTTCCCTTTAGTAAAAGGGACCTTTACTGTATTAACATGAAAGGATAAATGTGTGGAGATAGGTACATATGCTTTTGGTGTACTTGTGTGTTGCCTAGGGAAGAATAACCCAAACTATGGTTACACGATGCAAGGTTCCATATTAGGAACCATCACCCAGGAAAAAGATTTGGCGTCATTGTGGATAACATGTTAAAACACTCGGCCCAGTGTGCAGCGGCGGCCAAGAGAGCAAATAGAATGCTAGGTATCATTAGGAAAGGAATGGAAAATAAAACAAAGGATATTATAATGCCTCTATATCGTTCCATGGTGAGACCGCACCTTGAATATTGTGTGCAATTTTGGTCGCCGTATCTTAAAAGGATATAGCATTATTAGAAAAGGCTCAGAGAAGAGCCACCAAAATGATAAAGGGGTTGGAAGGATACCCCTATGAAGAAAGGCTAAAAAGGTTAGGGCTCTTTAACCTGGAAAAGAGACGGCTGAGGGGAGATATGATAGAAGTCTATATATTAATGAATGGAGTGGAACGGGTAAACGTAGATTGATTGTTTACATTATCAGAATATAGAAAGACTAGGGGACATGCAATGAAGCTACAGGGTAAACTATTTAAGACTAATAAAAGAAAATATTTTTTCACTCAACGTGTAATCAAACTCTGGAATTTGTTACCGGAGGATGTAGTAAAGGCTGTTAGTGTAGCTAGGTTTAAAAAAAGGTTTGGACATGTTCCTGGAGATCCATAAACCACTATTAAGAAGGGACCCAGGATATCAATGCTTGACTCAATACAAGCATTGTGGAACCTTTGTCTTTTGGGGAAACTGCTAGGTACGCATGACCTAGATTGGCCACTGTTGGAAACAGGATACTGGGCTTGATGGACCTTGGTCTGACCCAGTATGGCATATCTTATGTTCTTATGTACATGAGTACACAGAAATGAGAAGGGAATGCATGTCTGTATATGAATGAGTGGGTGTACACAGTATGGATGCAGATTTTCATACTTGAATTATCCACTTGGAATTGTCTCTGGAACCCCTTTCATCTCAGTATCTTCCTAACATTTTTCAGTCCTCATTCCTATGTATCAATTCCCTCCTCTACTTACTCACTTTCCCATCTTACCCTTTGCACTCACCTATCTCCCTCTCCTGCACAAGATTCATCTTACCGTCTTTGCTTCATCCAGCTCTTCCACTATCAGGGGAGATAATTCTGCATCTTTTGCCTAATAGAGTTGAATCGTTATTGGATCATTGATCATTACACCACCATAGGAGCAACCTCCTCTTCAGCTGATAGGGTTTGGGTTCTTACTGGCCTGAGGATTAATGCACCATTGTGTGAGCTGCCTGTTCTTTTGCCAGTGGGTCTTAGGTCCTCTTCGGTTTGCAGGCCACTATTCCACCACAGGAGGCTACTTTCAATTCTGCCAGCAGGCATTAGGTCCCCAACTGGTTGATGTATTGTATCTGTATTTTCAGAAAGCCTTTGACAAGGTTCCTCAAGAGAGACTATTGGAGAAATTCAAAAGTCATGGGATATGAGACAGTGTACTATTGTGGATCAGAAACTGGTTAAAAAGATAGAAAGCAGAGGGTAGGAATAAATGGCTAATTTTCCCAATGGAGAAAGGTTTAATAGTGGAGTACCCCAGGGATCTGTGCTGAGTCCGCTGCTTTTTAACATATTCGTAAATGAGAATAACGAGTGAGGTAATCAAATTTGCAGATGACACAAAATTGTTAAAATGTAAGAGGATTATGAAAAATTGCAAAAGGAACTTAATAAATTGAGAGATGAAATTTAATGTGGACAAGTGTAAAGTTATGCACCTAGGAAAGAACAACTCAAACTATGGTTACACCATGCAAGGTTCCATATTAGGAATAAGATTTAGGCATCATCATGGATAATATGTTGAAAACCTCTGCCCAGTGTGCAGTGATGGCCAAGAAAGCAAATAGAATGCTAGGAATCATAAGGAAAGGAATGAAAAATAAAACAAAGGATATTATAATGCCTCTGTATCGTTCCATGGTGTGAACGCACCTAGAATATTGTTTACAATTCTAGTCACCATATCTTAAAAATGATATAGCAGAATTAGAAAAGGTACAGAGAAGCACCACCAAAATGGTAAAGGGGATGGAAGGATACCCCTATGAAGAGAAGTTAAAAAGGTTAGGGCTTTTCAACCTGGAAAAGAGACAGCTGAGGGGAGATATAATAGAGGTCTATAAATTAATGGAGTTTAACAGGTAAACATAGATCCATTGTTTATGCTATCAAAATGTAGAAAGATTAGGGGACGTGCAATGAAGGTACAGTATAACCCATATAAGACTAATAAGAGAAAATATTTTTTCACTCAATGTGTAATCAAACTCTGGAATTTATTACCAGAGAATGTGATAAAAGCTGTTAGGTTAGCTGGGTTTAAAAAAGGTTTGGACAAGTTCTTGGAGGAAAGGTCTATAAACCATTATTAAAGGGACCCAGGAAATCCTCTGCTTGTTCCAATGCAAGCATTGTGGAACCTGTATCTTCTGGGAAACTGCTAGGTACTTGTGACCTAGATTGGCTATTGTTGGAAACAGGACACTGGGCTTGATGGACCTTGGTCTGACCCAGTATGGCATATCTTATGTTCTCATGTTCTTAACTGGATACCCATGGTTATGCTATTGTGGATTTTCTTCTGTTTTGTGACACCTGTTTGGAGTCCCCACAGAATTATCTTTTTTGACACTGTCCTTTTTTTCATTGGATGGAAGGACTGATGTCTTTCAAGTAGGATTTCTCCATCAGCTTTATCAATACACATTGGTTTGCTTGTTCCTCCATATGGATGGCTGGACTAATAGACAAACATATGGTCAGACTCTCCCAAAAGACACTATCGCTTGAGGCCAACGTGGCTGATTATAGTGACAGACATTAGAAGAACTGTGAAGTATCATGACAATCAGAAAAAATATGGCAATAGCCACCTTTGTATTAAGAGTTGCCTGAACATATGAGATGCATAATGTTGATATTAATTTGAGTATGAAATAATTCTTTACAAGCTATTTTAGTCCATGTGTCCATGTGTACCTTATGGCAAACAAGTATGTTTTGAGCAAAGAATTATACAGCTCTGACAACCAATCCTTTTTTATTGCCAAGCTGCAGTTTGTCAAACTGCTATTGACAAACTGACCTTGTTGTATTTCATATGAAATGTCAATGTAATATCTGTGAACTGGATTTGAGAAGATGTTCCCTTCATGAACATAATGTCCTTCAGTATTACAATCCATGAATGATGGGGACTACTAAGAAATATGTCCATGCACTTTATGTTTCTTATTCTGAAACTAAAACTCCCACCTCATTTGTGCTCTCATTATTACCAAATCACCAATTCCAAAGTTAACTGCATTGCAAAAATGTTCTTGAATAAACAAGGGGGCAATCAAAAAGTATAATGATTTTGGCAATTAAATCAAAGTATGTATGCTTGATAATATTACATACACTCATGTGGACTGCGATCCCCTCTCCCAGCATTTGCAAGTTCATTATCAATTCGTGCTGTATTAGATTATCTTTATCATCATAAGTTTATTGTTATAGGCATTATGGGATTGTTTAAATTTTAAAAAGCTAGCAGTATTATAAAGATAATGCATGCATTTGAAATGTGTAGCTATATGCAGAAGAATATTGACAATTAACTGGAAGGACATGATTCCAATGAATTGGTCCAGGAGATGATGGAACTGGATATACAGTCAAAAAGAAAATGAGATTTGCTGGCCAAGTAGTCAGATGTTCGGATGGCAACTAGCTAATTTGGAGGCCAATTTATTAACCTTAAATTTTTTTATGTGTTAGAGGATTTTGTTTTTCACAACAATTAACTATTAATGCAAATGAACCACTGTGCAAATTTTGAGAATTTATTTTTGCAAAAAAGGCTTGCACACAATAAAGATTTGCAAAAATGTCAGTATTTTTGCATTTTACACTATTTATCATGCAGAATCACATTTACAAAAACTGGTCAACTTAGTACATCAGGCTGTTAGCAGTAAATGGAATGACAGAGGAAAAAATAAGTAAATGAAAGCAGAGCTCTCTTTGAGATAATGACATGCAAAATTGTTATGATCTGGGGACATAGTTAAAGTAAGGAGGAAAGCTGAGAAAAGAGAAAACTAGTATGCCATATTTGTCCTTTCTATAGAAGATTGTACTTTATAATGATAAAGCCGCTGTTGATGACAATGAAGAAGTAAATGCTTAATCCCAAAAATCATTATCACAAGAAGTTTAAATCATACTATGAGTGCACTGCTTCATCATAAAATAAGTATTAATCTTAAGACATTAAGGAGTATGTTTACTAAACTGTCTTAATGTTAACAGCACTAGTTGCAGCGATAATGTGAAGAATGCCATATAAGGAGTGGGTGTTCCGGCGGCAAGGTAGCAAGAATCTCTATCGCGCGATAGTGGGCGCCGTGGCATGTCAACGCGCATTAACCCTGAGTTCATGCCAGCGCAGTGCTAGAAGCAATAAAGCCCACTGGTTACTGTAATAACTGTGGAGGCAGAGGTCATTGGTTTGATTGCACAGTGGTGTTATGTAGGAAGGCTTTCTGAGGCATTTCCTTTTAATTTAAATCAGTGCTGTCTGAGGCATTTCCTTTTTTTAATTTAAATCAGTGCTGCCAGAAAAAACACCCTCACAGTGCCGTAACCTAAGGTGCCGCATAAGGCACCCTATAAGGCACTCCATAGGGCACATTATAAAGTGCACTGTCCGCCAAGGCCTCATAAGGCCAAGGCCTATAGGGCGCCTTATGAGGTACCTTAGGCTACGGCACTGTGAGGGTGTTTTTGCTGGCAGCACTGATTTAAATCAAAAGGAAATGCTTCAGACAGATTTATTAAATAGCACCACTGAGGTATCAAACCCATGACCTCTGTCTCTGCAGTCATTGAAGTAACCAATGGGCTATATCTCTATAATATCTCACATACTGCTGATTGGCTACAGAAAGACTGCAGGTCACCATAAAAACTGTCTGCTGTGGTTACCAGGATAGGGTAAACTCACCCATACCCATGATGCACTGCACTTGCAGATAAGCAGCCTACAGCTGCTCAAAAGATGGGGTATGTGCCTCTATAGCATCCCGGCCTGGTAGGGGGAAATGACCGTGTGTGTTACAGGCACAGAGTAGCTACAGACTGTGACATTGTGTGGTTCCTGTGCTCACCCTGAGGGTGAGGTGGGGTACCCAGCACCAGGTCCGCAGCACCTGGCTTGGCTAAGATAGGCTGAACTGTAGTTCCCTATCAGTGCTAGTGTGTGATAGGTAGCCCTTACAGATACACTTCTGTCTATCTGCATTTCCCAGTCACGTTTAGCCCTTGTGGGTTATGATGCACCCAGAATAATGCATATGCTGTGTGGATGCCATGATCACATGTTAAAAAAAATAGGCAGTGGTTGGCCCCCAAAGTGGATTATGTAGCACCATCCAACCTGCTCTCTGTGGGTCAGGGTGTGGGAAGAGGATCTCTCACCAACAGATCCGCATTCTACATCTCTGCAATGGTGGCAATAGAGAGGATGATCAACCCCAGTTCTGCTGGGGAATAGGCACCCTACAGGGCAGTCAATGCAGATCTGTATGCATCACATAGGACACTGGCAGACAGGCAGTAGGCCTAGAAAAACTCAGCTGCCCCCCCATCTCTATCTGACATTCACCAGCAAAGGGCACAGTCAGTCTCCACCCGCTGCACCCTGCAAGGTGTTCCAGCCATACACATGCTAACTGCAGATAGTCTGCTAGCTAGTACATTGTGCATGTTCCTGGAGGAACTGTGTGCACCCACAAATGGGATGTGAGCACACACACCAAAGCAGGTATGTCAGTGATGGCCACCCTGTCCGGGCCATACCCACAGTACCTTGCTCCTCATTATGCACATTGGCAGGCTAACACTGGAAACAGTACAAGCAGTGTGGGCTCAGTAAGGTGTAGGCAGCCACAAAACACTGGATAGTCATACACACGCTCCCACACCTATGCCAGCATTGTGCAAATAGAGAAGTTTTTGGCAGCCCTGGCCGCCACACCAGTCCTCGGGACAGTGCGGACATTGCTATTGTACGCAATACTGTTGGGGTCACTCCCCGGGGTGGTAAACACTATCAGAAGCAAAAACTGAAACACACTCCACAGATATCAGAAAGGTTGCTATGATGAATCTCTGTCAACAAATTGTGTTTAACTTAGGATTTGTTATCTGACATTAATCATAGCAACCTTTAGATATCTGTGGAGCATGTTCCCAAGTTTAGGACGGCATTGCTAAGGTATGCAGGTGTTAGTATTGGGAGATACTGCTCCGCGCAGGGCCCAACAGCCTGACTCTCCATGAGGCTTTAGATAGTGGAGCCTGTGGTTGTGGGTGTTTGTGCCCCTGTTGGCCGCTGCTCTAGGGCAGAGGTTCCCAACTCCGGTCCTGGTGGGCCAAACATGGTTCAGGTTTTCATGCTGTCCCTAATGAATATGCATGAGATACATTTGCATACAATGGGAGTGGTGCATACAAATGCAGCACAGGCATATTTATTAGGGACAGCATGAAACCTGAATGGTGTTTGGCCCTCCAGGACTGCAATTGGGAATCTTTGCTCTAGGGATTGCACATGTTTATGGTGTCTGTGCTCTGTAGGGTAAAATATAGGTGTTTATGTCATGTTTATTTTATCTGCAATAAAGGTTCTATCTTTATTACCACAGTTTAGTACTGGGTCAAATATAGGGACATGGTTTGCAGGAGCCACAGCTGGGACTTGAAGCTGTGAACTTCTGCCCCTGAACACACTGGCTGTGTGTACTGCACCAAATTGTTGCCACAGGGGCAAATTATTCCGGGAGGATACCATGACTGTTCGTCAGACAGATCTTGTCTGTTGCAGTGCACGGCACCCACCTAAATGGGGCTTGGCCGTGGTATACTGTGGGCAGATGCCACTGCTCCCTCTGCCACTAGCACCCCTCTGCCACCATGCTGACATGCCCTTCTGCCAGTGTTGCTGGTGGTGTGCAGTCCCAGGCCATCCAGTGTGCTGGTAGGCGGCTGCCTATGGTGCGTGATATGGGGTAGGGGTGCCTACATAGACATCCACGCTTCCTCCCAGCACCACCTACCGATGTTATGTGCCCTTTGGGGTACTTGTTGGGTACTGTCCTCTGGGACACTGTGGGACACACTCATGGCCAGGTTTGCCCTTGGTCAGTTTCTGTCTTGCTGGTTTTCCACTTCTACCTTCCTATGTGTCACCTAGGCATCTGCCTAGCCCACCTGTGCTCCAGCTGTCACACTGCATGTCCCACCTGCAGCCCCCTGCAGCCTCACCGTAGTGCCCTCTCGTACTTGGGCACTATGATGTTGCTGCAGATGTATCACTACTATCACTTTCTTGGTTTCCCTGCCTTTGCTGCACAATGCTGACTGAAATGGTTTTTCTCCCCTGCAAATGTTTCTCTAGTGCAAGGTTTTCACTGGCGCTATTTTTCAGACCTTCATTTCACGGTGTTAGTGTGCATGGGGCCTCTCCCCACCCACTCTCCGTCCATTGACCCCTTATCTCTGCCCCTGGGGAGCCTTACTCCACCCTCTGGGGAGCCTTACTCCAACCTCTGCGTACCTTAATGCTGCCGGAGACGTTATTGCGCGATACGTGATGTTCTCACACGATAATGTGCCATTATCACACGATAACTACATGTATCATGTGATAACGTCGCAGCTGCGCCGTTAGCGCCGTTAAGTAAACATACTCCTAACAGTTAGAATTATTAATGTGTGGTAGTGTGTTAATGAGTGCTAATGCTGCTAACACATATTGGGGCATGTTTACCAAAGTGCCGCAAGTAGTGTGGGGCTAAATCTCAAATAGTGCACGTCTTTACCATGCCAGGGCCTAATGACTGTGCTAGATGCAGGGGATATAGCCTTGGTATGCTACTATAGCCATACTAGTCATGTCACTAGCATGGTAGTAGTGAATGTGTGGCTGTAGTATATGCACATAGTGTGCACGGTCACAACGTGTGTTGGGAAAAAGAAAGCTACAAGTGCGATATTACAGAAGATGTGGGTGTCGGTTTCTTACTGTGGACAGTAAGAAATTTGCCTCAAGCACACATATGAGACAGTATCAACTGGCCAGTTCAACATACAGAGGGGTGACAAGGAATGGGCTTAACTGCCAGAACAGCTCAGGGTATAAGGTCTAGGTAGAAGAAGGCAGGGCATGCAAATCTGAAAAGCAAGCACATGAAGAGAGTATTTGCTGCATCTCAAACCATAGATGATAGGATGAAAATTTGGCATCTGGAGATGCAGGGGGCCTTGCATAGGATCAAGCAGGGTGTCCACAGTGTCCAAAATGCGAGACAGGGATATGAACCCCTCACCCTGAGGGTCCAATGGGACCTAGGCTGCAGGGAACACAGTACGAGGTCTCTGATGTGGGGTGCATTGGCTCCACAGCTCATTCCCTCCTCTAATTATGGCTTGGGCAGCAGCATATCCATTGTGGAGTGTGTTTTTTCCATGTTGGGGGAAAAGGGGTGCAAGGGGCAGGAGGGTCTGGAAAGCACAATAAGTATACTTGCTCAAGGAAGCATGCACAAGGGGTCCATAGCATCTGTGGTTGTTTGCCCACAGTCCCAGCAGGGTCACCTCAAATATACATAGTGTACAGTATGTCAGCAGATAAAGACCGGTATGGTCCATCTGGATGCCTAATAAGGTGGCTAGAGTGGTTGTAACTATCACTCTTTGCAAATTACCCCCATGCCCACTGCTCCATGCAGGTCAACCACCCTCTACTACTACTATTGAACATTTATATAGCACTACAAGGCTTACTCTGCGCTATACAGAAACATATATAAAAGACAGTCCCTGCTCATCAGAGCTTACAATCTAGTTAAGGCAGACAATACAACAGGCAAAGACAAGGATACAGGTAGGGAAGGGAAGGAGACATATAGAAGACTAAGCAGAACAGGCTCTAAGAGCAGCCTCAAAGAGGTGAGCCTTTAGCATAGATTTGAAAAGGGGGAAAGATGAAGCCTGACACACAGACTCTATGCCAGTGCTTAGGGTTGTACCTGCCACTCCGTGCAGGTCACCCTCCCTCTATGCCAGTGTTTAGGGATGTACCCACTGCTCTGTGCAGCTCACCCCCCCCCCCCTCTATTTATTAAAGTATAAAAAGATATTTATGTTTTCTTTAATTTCATTCTCTTGCTATAAAGGGATCCACTATTTGTCCCGTGCCATTTTGAATTCCATAGCTGTATTTGCCCCCACCACGTCCATTGGGAGGAAATTCCAAGCATCCACAACCCCTCCAGTAAAAAAAGTAATTCCTGATGTTGCTTTTAAGTTTACCCCCTTGCAGCTTCATCATATGCATTCAAACCGCATGGGTGTTGTGCAGAAGCATGGCAAGTACAGCCAGCGCCTGGTCAGAGGCCGGTATTAGCTACACCCATGCTAGTGGCGTGGTTCTGTAGTTAGCGCATGACCACTGAGCCCACCCCAGCTGTGCCATGACTCTGCCCTTTCTCTGACCTGGTTCCTCCTTGAGAGGGAGGAGTGGCCTAGTGGTTGGGGCAAGGTACCACAGGCCAGAAGGTCAGTGGTTCAAATTCCACTAGAGGACAGCAACCTTGTGCCAGAAGGACTGGAGTTTCTAGTCCTACAGGTGCTCCTTGTGGTCTTGGGCAAGCCACTTAACCCTCCTTTGCCCATGTTCCATGTTAGTGTATGTGTCTCATATGCCCTCATTTTAAATGTATCCTCCAACTGCTTTGACCCAGTGAAAAGCAGGATATAAATGCAGCTAAATAAATAAATTTGAGGCACCTATTCATGCACTATGCTGTTAGCACAGAATTTTTAGTGCACTCGCCTTTCAGCCACATGCTTCTTACTACCACATGGCCCAAACAAGCATAAACCCCCTGCTAAACCCTGATTACTGGCTAATGCAGTTTGGTAAATATGCCCATTATTAACAAGGTCACATGGCACAAAATTAGACCTGTGTGAAGTAACAAACACTAAAAGTGGAGTTAACTGAATTGCTTTAAGCACTGGTGACAGTGCTTAAATTAATATGTAATTTCAGTGTCACTATCCATATAGGCAGGAGTGCTGAATATATAAACAATGTAGTCATTATGGGGCATGTTTACTAATGGGCAGTAAGTGTTTTGCACCTACTCTGCAGTATAGTCAAAATGACATGTAGGGGGGCAAAACCTGTGTGGTATTTGCAGGGGGATTGGTCAGCATCTGCCCTGCAAATCCTGCACAGCGCTTACACTTACCTCACAAGCCTGTGTTCCCTGCATTGATAGTGCAAAGCAGCCACACTACCTGCCACTGTAAGGAATGCGGGACTGGAGTGAAGGAGAATGGAAAGGAAAAGTAGCAATAGTCACTATGAGCCTGATTCTGTAAGCAGGACGTCGAGGCCATCTGGACATCCCCACTGAAGATGGGGCTTTTAGGACCTGATTCTGGTCCTTGGGAATAAAACATTCCCACGGGAGCCAGAATCAGGCCCGAGGATTGCCCGGCATGCCCTTCTGGCCTCCAGGGATGTCCTCCCTGCAGGCACCAGACTGCTGTGGCTCCGGACCCTAAGATCTCCGTCATCTGACCCACGGCTGGCCTCCTGCGGCCTGGATTGGACGGCAGGGACCCTCCACACCTGGCCCCAGTCCTGGCCCTGGTAGTGGCTGCCGTGACCCAATTTGCTAAAAATAACTGCATATACCACATCTGATGTAGCATAAACAGTACAGTGCGGCAAGTAAAGGGCCATGACCAGAATCGGCCCTCTATATGCTGCTGGGTGGCCCACCCCTGCCCCTCCCCCAATCCTACCCCCCGCCCCCTTCCAGCTCTCCCCGTCCTGAAGCACAGGATATGTATAGAGAGAACCGGTGGGAGATAGGGTTTAGGCGGATTGCGGGGCTGCACATCCCGGTGGGGCATATAGCCCCGCAACCCGCGTTATAGAATGAGGTCCTATGTGTTTCCACTTCCTTTTCACCACAGGACAGTGGTGGTAAAGGAACAACACCCACACCCCACTACAGCCAAGATGATGCAAGTACTAGACAGAGCTTTAACAGTAAGTTTGAGAGACTGAGATCACACTCCCCATGTCCTGACTTAGAAGTGAGGTTCATGACGGTCATGGTATGCGCAAAAGTAACCCATTTGGAGAAACTGCCCAACCCCTATGCACATAGGAAATCTACTGCCATGGATTGTAAGATCAATGGTAGCCATTAAGGTCCCCATCTCCCCAAAAAATAACTTCAGGATCCCTCTTCCCCAGACAGCATCTTGCCCCAACCCCCCAACCCCAGATGCCAATATATAGCACAGTTCAGCACCCGGATTGTCTGTTAAGCCCTAAGTTTTATCAAGAGGACCAGCACATCACAGTTCATGGCTCCTGGCAGATATCTTGCAGTCTGCAAGAACTAATTCTCTGCATATCCTATTGTTTTGGTATGTAGAGAGATTGGTTACCTTCCTAATTGTTTTATGTTTAAACAGATATGGTATACACTCTCTGAAACATACAACCTTTTTTGCTGTAGACACTTTCTTTTGAATTAAAGATAGAAGTGTATTTAAGGGAAAGGCTATAGTTCCCATATACTGCTTCCATGCTGGTAACTGAAGGAATGCCATTACTCATAAATGTATTTTACATATTCATTGCATTTTTTATATATCATCTTAGTTTGTAAGAATTGAAAATAATTATTTTATGTATGCTTATGATTTGGGGTTATATGTTTTCTTCCTCGTGTTTTCTTTCATCTAGTTTGGTGCATTGGCTTATACTTGCTTCTCATTCAGACAATATTTGCTGTATTTGTAGACTCTGCTATGTCATTTTTAATGATATTTTAATTACTTTTTTTATTGTTCTATTTTTATATGCGCTAACGTTTTTGCTGTGTTTGTATTTATATATATTGCATTTCAAGACCCCTGATGAAGGCTACTCCAGCCAAACCTTGGCCAAATTGGGATTATTAATAAAGGACTTCCTTTTATTCAATGGCCCATCTCTGCTTCTTGTGCTTGGATTGACTTTTTTATGCAAAAACTATCACCTTCTACTAATCCCTTGTTCTAATCCTAAACTCCGGCCAGAATTTTTTCCTCATTCTCTGAAAATTAGAGATAAAATGGTTCTCGGGTGCTTGGGATAGAGTGCATATGTTCAAGCTCTACTGTGACCAATCCCAACAATGGGATTTGCAGAACTCAGGTAGGGATAGGCTTCTCTGACTGCCTGTCAAGGATCTGCAGTATGAATGGCTAACTGCCTCATGCTAGTGACCGTTTTTGAGCTCCTCTCCTCCAGACTGGCTACAATGTGTCTGACCATATGTGCATGCATGATGAAAATTAAGGGGTATGTTTACTAAACTGCGCTAATGTCGCAGCGGCGGTATTATCGCACGATAACTTCACTTATCGCACGATAACGCAGCTGCGGCGTTAAGGCACCCTAACTCTGTGAAATCCAGCTCTGAAGGGTTGAGTAAGGCTTCCCAGAGGGCAGAGAGAAAGGGTCAATGGGCGGAGAGTGGGAGGGGAGAGGCTCCAGGCACACTAATGCTGTGAAATCTGGGTCTGAACACTAACGCCAGTGACACCCTCGAGTTAAGGCACATTTGCAGGAAAGAGAAACCATTTAAGTCAGCAATGTACAGCAAAGTCAGGGAAACCCAAAAAATGTGATAGTAGTGATACATGTGCACGGAACAAAAAGGCAAATAAACATAGAAAATGACCTGAACCACATTTAAAATCCCAATAACCAAGCTGGCCAATAGTGATATTAATGAGAAATATAAAGAAACACTACTGAGAAAGCATAAAAAAGAAGATATCATGTTTGGAAGGGTTTATGCTCTGTCCCCCTGCAAGGTGAATGATCCCACATTGGAATAGCAGTGATCAGGGTTTCCCTTTATATTGGGCAGGTTTGTTATGGCGTGCACAAGTGCCGCAACAGCAGGGTGGGCATGTAGGAAAGGGCTACTATACAGATGCTGGAAATGGGATACAGAGGGCTGCAGGCGGCACATGCTGTGGTGCAGCTGGGGCACAGTGCGGACTAGGCAGATGCCTTGGTGGCACATAGGAATGCTAAAACTGTAGGGCAGCCAGACAGCAACTGATGAGGGTCCAACATGGGCACAAGTGTGTTTCTCACAGTGTCACAGGGGATAGTACCCAGCAGGTACCCCCAAGGGCACATAACATTGGCAGGCGGTGGGGGGGGGGGGGGAAGCGTGCATGTCCATGTAGGCACCCCTACCTGAGAACCCACACCATAGGCAGCTGCCTACCGGAATACTGGATGGCCTGGGACTGCGCACCACCAGCACCACCGGCATAATAGAAACATAGAAACATAGAAACATGATGACAGAAAAAGACCACATGGCCTATCTAATCTGTCCTTCCATAACAACAACTACAACAGTCCACTTTTTACCTTTAGAGATCCTCTGTGTTGGTCCCATGCTTTTTTGAATTCAGTTACTGTCCTCATCTCTACCACCTCCACTGGGAGACTATTCCACGGATCCACTACTCTTTCCGTAAAGAAATATTTCCGCATATCACTCCTGAATCTATCTCCCTTCACCCTCATCCCATGTCCCCTCGTCGCAGAACTTGCTTTCAATTGAAAGAGGCTCTCTCCCTGAATATTTATGCCACGGAGGTATTTAAACATCTCAATCATATCACCTCTATCCCGCATTCCTCTAAGGTGTACATATTAAGATCCTTAAGTCTGTCCTCATATGCTTTATAATGAAGCCCACTAATCATTTTAGTAGCCACCCTCTGCACCGACTCCATCCTGTTTACATCCTTTTGAAGGTGCGGTCTCCAGAATTGCACACCATACTCCAAATGAGGTCGCACCAAAGACTTATACAGAGGCATTATCACCTCCTTTTTTCTGCTAGCCATTCCTCTCCGTATGCACCCAAGCATCCTTCTAGCTTTTGCTGTCGCCTTTTCTACCTGTTTAGCTACTTTAAGATCATCAGACACAACCACGCCTAGGTCCCGCTCTTCTTTAGTGGACAAAAGTACTTCACCTCCTATACTGTATTGCTCCCTTGGATTGCTGCAGCCCAAATTCATGACCTTACATTTTTTAACATTAAATCCCAGCTGCCAAATTCTAGACCATTCTTCAAGCTTAGCTAGATCCCTCCTCATGTTATCTACACCTTCCTGGGTGTCTACTCTATTGCATATTTTGGTATCATCCGTAAAGAGGCAAACCTTACCCGACAGCCCTTCCGCTATATCACTAACAAAGATGTTAAAAAGAATCGGACCAAAGACAGATCCCTGGGGCACACCACTGGTAACATCCTTCTACTCAGAGTGAGCTCCATTTACTTGTACTCTCTGTCGCCTTCCACCCAACCAATTTCTAAACCAAGCAGTAACTTTAGGGTCCATCCCTAGGGTGCTCAGTTTGTTTATAAGTCGCCTGTGAGGAACAGTGTCAAAGGCTTTACTGAAATCTAAATACACCACATCTAGAGCTCTCCCTTGGTCCAACTCCTTGGTCACCCAGTCAAAGAAATCAATCAGATTTGTCTGACAAGACCTGCCTCTGGTGAATCCATGCTGCCTCGGATCCTGTAATCCGCTGGACTCCAGAAACCTCACTATTTTCTCTTTCAGCAGCGTTTCCAATAATTTACTCACCACCGAAGTTAAACTAACCGGCCTGTCGTTTTCAACCACATCCTTACTTCCGCTTTTGTGTAAAGGCACCACATGAGCCTCTCTGGCATGGCAGCATGGTGGCGGAGGGGTGCTGGTGGCAGAGGGGGCAGTGGCATCTGCCCACAGCAGACCATGGCCTAGCCCCGTTTAGGTGGGTGCCATGCACTGCAACAGACAGAGTCTGTCTGACAAACAGTCATTGTATCCCAAGGGAATGAGCTGTCCCTTTTGCAACAGTGTGGTGAAGTACACAAAGCCAGTATATTCATGAGCAGAAGGTCACAAGTTCAAGTCCCAGCTGTGGCTCCTGCCAACCCAGTCCCCATATTTTACCCAGTACTAAACCGTGGTAATAAAGATGGAACCTTTATTGCAGATAACATAAACATGCCTGAAATGCCTATATTTTACCCTACAGAGCACAGACACCATAAACATGTGCAATAACTAGAGCAGAGTTTCCAACTGCAGTCCTGGAGGGCCAAACACCATTCAGGTTTCATGCTGTCTCCAATAAATATGCCTATGCTGCATTTATATGCGCCGCCCCCATGGTATGCAAATGTATCTAATTTATTTATTTATTTATTGACATTCTTTTATATACCGCGCTATTCCATAACAGTGCAGTTTACATGGAACACAAACTTACACATTTCAGTTGGTTGATCTGTGTTTACAATGAATGGGTACACGAACTTGGATCAAAAACTTGGGTAACTATTTACATCTCAACAGGCTGGTATTGCACATTCATCTGTATGGCATTGACTAGTTCATTGATGGGGGTGTTGTGGTACAAACCTCCGGGTAGTACAAGAGGAAAAGGTAATGTTTTAATGCTTTCCTAAACTGGGCTAGGTCAGTGATCGCTCGGATGCTGGGTGGGAGGTTGTTCCAGCATCTCGGTGCACAGAATTGGAAAGCCCTGTTTGCTGTTGCCTGTGTGCACTGAGTTATTGCTTTCGGGACTATTAGGGTGTTGACTGTTACTGATCTTCTCAATATGTTAGGTGAGTTGCTCTGTAGGAGCTCTGTTAGGGATGAGGATGAGAGCCCATTGATGGCTTTGAAGGTCAGCAATAAGGTTTTAAATGTGAGCCTGCCTTGTATAGGGAGCCAGTGGATCTGTTTCAGGATGGGCATCATGTGTTACCTCCTGGATGTTCCCTGGAGAACTCTTATATAGTGTTATATAGTGTTTCTCATGCATATTCATTAGGGACAGCATGAAAACCCAAACAGTGTTTGGCCCAGCAGGACCAGAGTTGGGAACCTCTGCCCTAGAGCAGCGGCCAACAGGGGCATAAACACCCACACCCACAGGCTCCACTATCCAAAGCCTCATGGAGAGTCAGGCTGTTGGGCCCTGGGCGCAGCAGCATCTACCAATACTATCACCTTCATATCTTAGCAATACCATCTTAAACGTGGAAACATGTTCCACATATATCAAAAGGTTGCTATGCTTAATGGCAGATAGCAATTCCTAAGTTAAGCACAATTTGCTGATAGAGCTGCATCATAGCAACCTTTCTGATATCTGTGGAGTGTGTTTCAGTTTTGGTTTCTGACAGTGTTCACCACCCCGGGGAGTGACCCCAACAGTATTATGTACCATAGCCATGCCTGCATTGTGCCCAGGACTGGTGTGGTGGCCAGTGCTGCCAAAAGCCTCTATATTTTCACAATACTGGCATAGGTGTGGGAGTGTGTGTCTGTCTATCCAGTGTGTTGTGGCTGCCTACACCTTACTCAGCCCACACTGCTTGCACTGTTTCCAGTACTAGCCTGCCAATGTACATAATGAGGAGCAAGGTACTGTGGGTATGGCCCGGACAGGGCGGCCTGGGCAGGATGCATCTGCACAGGGCGTAGGGCAATGGCTGGGAAATTGTAGTGCTCGGCCACCACCTGCACGGACAGGGTGGCCAGAGCATGTCCTGCTGGTAGGTCACTCACACCCTGACTGAGCAGTGACCACGGCATGGCTAGGTTCCCCCATAGTGTTATACAGTGTTTCTCTCAAGTGATATTTGTGGGTTATTTGTTCTGGGGCCCAATCACTGACTTATCTTCTTGGTGTATGTGCATCTTCTCCAGGAACAAGCACTATAGACTAGCTAGCAGACTGTCTGCAGTTAGTATGTGTATGGCTGGAGACTGTCAGATAGTGGTGGGGGGCAGCTGAGCATTTCCAGACCTACTGTCTGTCTGCCAGCCAACCATTGCCTTATGGATGCGTACAGATCTGCATTGACTGCCCTGTAGGGTGCCTGTTCCCCAGCAGGACTGGGGTTGCTGGTCCCCTCTACTGCCACCACTGCAGGGATGTAGAATGTTTATCTGTTGGTGGGAGATCCTGTCCCCCACTCTGAGCCCCAGAGGGCAGGTTGGGTGGTGCTACATAATCCGCCAATGGGTCCAAGCACCCCCCCCCCCTTTTGCTTAAATCATATGACCATGGCAACCACACAAGTTATGCACTATTCTGGGTGCATCATAGTCCACAAGGACTAGACGTGACTGGGAAATACAAATGGACATGGGTGCATCCTAGGTGTGTCTGCAAGGACTACCTATCACACACTGGCACTGATGGGGACCTGCAGCATAGTCTATCTCAGCCAAGTCAGTTGCTGTGGACCTGGTGCTGAGTGCCCCACCTCACCCTCAGGGTGAGCACAGGACCTGCACAATGTCACAGTCTGTAGCAACTCTGTGCCAGTAACACACACGGTCAGTTCCCCCTACCAGGCCGAGGTGCTGTGGGGGTGCATACCCCATCTTGTGATCATCTGTAGACTGCTGATCTGCATGTGCAGTGCATCATGGGTACGGGTGGTTACCCCTATCCTGGTAACAACAGCAGACAGTTTGTGTGGTGACCTGCAGTCCTTCTGTAGCCAGCCAGGGCTTTGTTGGCAGCTATAGAGATGTAGCTCACTGGTTACTTCACTGACTGTGGAGACAGAGTTTATGGGTTTGATCCCACAGTGGTGTTATTTGCTAGGGCTGTCTGAGGCATTTCCTTTTTTAATTTAAATTAGGGCTGCCAGCAAACACACCCTCACAGTGCTGTAACCTTAAGGTGCCTCCTAAGGCGCCCTGTAAAGTGCCCTATAAGGCGCCCTGTAAAGTGCCCTATAAGGTGCCCTATAAAGTGCACTTTATAATGTGCCCTCTGGAGTGCCTTATAGGGTGCCTTATGCGGCACCTTAGGTTATGGCACTGTGAGGGTGTGTTTGCTGGCAGCACTAATTTAAATTAAAAAAGAAAATGCCTCAGACAGCACTGATTTAAAGTAAAGGGTAATGCCTCAGATAGCCTTACTCATTAAGCCTACTGGGGGATCCAACTCATGACTCCTGTTTCATCAATCAATGTATCAACCATTGTGCTACACCTGTGTTGCTGTGCTTGCATGTCAGCACGCCTAATTAAGGCTAACGCGCGTTAACATGCCACAGCTCCCTCTATCGCGCGATAATGTGTGCAGCTAATCGCGCGATAACCCGCAATTACTACCTTAAGACCGGAATGCCCACACCTTTTATGGCATTCTTCACATTATTACTGCAGCTAACGCTGGGAACATTAAGATGGTTTAGTAAACATACCCCTAAGTTCATGAAAGGTGATTCGTGCCAATTTCCGGCACTTAGTTGATGTTAGGGTAAACTAAAGATTGTGATTGTCTGTGATTTTTCTATTTGATGTAAATTAATGCACATGCCTACTGAATATGACTATTATTCAGAGAATTTTTCATTCTACCCTCACTCTGTCCCAAACCCTTTCCTTTTTATATAAATAGTATTAGGGCTATTTAATCAGATTTTTGGCTCATATGTTCAACAACTGCTTGTGAATGTGTAACTTCTTTTGAATGCAGGCCTCACATTAGAATTTCATCTGAAAATTTTAATAATTATTATTTAGGGCAAAGCAAGTGTAAATCCATTTCTATTTAAATTACAAACTACAGTGAGCACCAAAGGTTTTTGATGATAGACTATAAATAGGTATATTTATTGCTGTATAAACATCAGTTCTGTGAGTACTAAAGGAACTCAGAAATACGTATTAGTTGAAACACATTAAGCAACTTTGAAGTTCTAATTATAGTGGCATAAATCTCCCATGCAGACCAAAAAGTTTTCCAAATTTTACTTCCTCAGAGTGACACCTTTCTTTTTATGCTCTGTACTACTCCTTCTTAGCTATAGAGTGTTACGATATTTGTCAGGAGAATTTGCCCTATGAATGACAGTAATGACAAAAAAAGAGAATACTTAGGAGCCTATTTGCTAAAGTGCACTAAGTAGTTAGAGGGTAACTACATAGATACTATTTTATAAAAACAAGTATGCATTTGTCAAAATGGTGGATCTGCTAGGAGTCACCTCAGCCATTTTAACAGCCTCCACAGCTAGGACAGGAGTTGAGGGCTCCTGCTCCTTCTGTAATGCCCACTAGACTACCAGGGATTTCCTGGATAAGACCTGGGCGAGCTCAAGATGAGAGCATTGGGAGGATCTTTTTGGGGGAGACTGGGGGGCTTTGAGAGTTGTGTTTTCCTTTCCTGGAAGGGAGTGTTAAAGGTAGAGGATGCATGTGGGGGGATCGATGCTTGGGAGAGGATCTGTGCTTGAGGAAGGAGGATGCTGCCATGGCACCAATGGTATTTTATTTCTGATGGGCAGCGATTGTAGTACCAGACTGATGGTAGTATGAATGCACTTAATGCCATCTCCTGAGGTGGCATTAGGTGCAGAAGGACTATTGACAGCTGTGACAGAGGTAACATGACATGCTAGAGCTGGTGTTAAGTACAACTGTCACTGGACTCCATATGTTATGCCCAGAGGCTGCCCAGCTCCCACTCCACCAGCTGCATGGCTAATTTTCACCAGTGTCACTATGCTAATGTGACCTCTCTTCTCATTGGCTCTCTATACATTTCCACATATTTATTTATATTCTCTTATATACCGCGCTATTCTGCATCAGTGTGGTTTACATTGAACAAACTGAAATTACATTGAACAGGGCATTATAACTTGGAGATAACTATTTTACAGGGAACATGGGCTATGGAGGGTTAAGTAGATTGACCAAGACCACAAGGAGCACCTGTGGGACTAGAAACCCCAGTCCTTCCGGCCCAAGGTTGCTGTCCTCTAGTGGGATTTGAACCCCCGACCTTCAGGCCTAAAGTACCTTGCCCCAACCACTAGGCCACTCCTCCACTCCACATACAGTTCCAACTTCTATTCAACTACAAGTGCATCCATTCTGCAGCTCCTCATTAACTCTCAGCTCTCCCTACACCCCTTCTTGACACCCCGTTCATCAAAGCAAATTACACAGGTACACTAAAAAAAAATTTTTTAAACTGCCTCTAATGTTTCGATTGATTTTTACGTTTTTTGGTGCGCTGAATCCAAATCTTGTAACCAATTTGCTCCATCACGTACAGATTTTTTGCTACATTGGGTTAGCAGTTTGAGGTGAACGTTTCAGATTGAGTGCGATCGAGATAAAGGTTTCTTGGATGAATTCTTTATACTAATTGTTTAGTAGTTATTCAAATAAGAATAAAGAAAATTGTAACAAGGCAGCACATAAGAATAGAGTAATGTCAACAAAACACACTGTGATGGTAGCAAAATTGTCTGCACTTAAAACAGCCATATACATGTGCACAAACATTGAGCATATAAGAGCGAGGTTAGACACAAAGCAAAGCAAAGAAATGTGCAAAAAATGTTGAACAGGTATGTATGTAAGAATAGAAAACGCAAACCGCACCATTGCAATACATGAAGACAAACACCCGATGGTGTGAAAATAAAATTCTAATAAATGAGATCCGACACTGTGATAATAACTAGCAAATTTGTATTTCAAAGTTTAGTAAAAACACGATATTTGTCAACACAGTTTAGATTTTAAAGTCATTCTTGGGTCAATCAATCTCCTGGTGGGCCCGTTTCTTCTTCCCCCGAATGCTTCTCTTGGTGCGCTGCTTGGCGTATTTTTCATCTGGGGTTTCCCGCAGCAGCAACCAGCAGAAATCAGACATCATAGTGGTATTCCATCTTCCTTGGTACCTTCTCTCTGCGTCCTTGATGTCCTGGTGAAACCTTTCACCTTGTTCTTCACTGTACGCCCCCAAGTTTTCGGGAAAGTAGTTCACATGGGAGTGCAAGAAATGGACTTTCAGGCTCATGTTACAGCCTTCTTCTTTGAAGGCATTGAGCATCCTGGCAACAATATCTTTATAGTTCTCATCCCGCCTGTTCCCCAAGAATTTGAGAACAACATCCTTGAAGGAATCCCAGGCTTCTTTTTCCTTCTCAGACATCGTTTCAGTGAATGCTCCATCTGAAATGAGTTTCCTTATATCAGGGCCAACAAACACTCCTTCCTTTAGCTTTGCTTCAGAAAGTCGGGGGAACTTTGAGCAAAGGTACCGAAAGCACTCACCATCTTTTGGAAGGGACTTGATGAATTGCTTAATGAGACCCAACTTAATGTGGAGAGGTGGTAATAGAATTTTATCACGAGGTACCAAGCTCTCATGAAGAACATTTTTCTCACCGGGTCTCAAATACTCCCGAATTGGCCAGTCTTTTTTCCCCCAGTGTAGGTCGTGGGCCCGGCTATCCCACTAGCAAAGGAAGCAGGGATATTTGGTGAAACCGGATTGCTGCCCTAATAGCATGGATAGAATTTTAAAGTCTCCACAAATCATCCACTTATGCTCATCATAACGAATCTTCTGAAGAATCAGGGCCAAATTCTCGTATTTTTCTTGGAGAATAACAGAGTGAGCAATAGGAACTGAAGCGAATGTGTTGCCATTATGAAGAAGAACACCTTTTATGCTGTCTTTTGACGAATCAATGAACAGCCGCCATTCAGCAGGATCATACTTGAGTTTAAACTTTTCCATCACTCCGTATATATCGTTGCAAAATACCAAACTTCCTCTTTGCTGAAATACTGAACATAGAACAATAGAACAATACTTCAAAAATTGTGTCTCGCGGTTGCAGTACCAATAAAAAGTTGTTCCTGGTGACAATAGATTTTTCTGTTTAAGCCGAGAACCTAGCAGTTGGGCAGCATCTTTTGGGAGTCCTAAATCCAGGACTAAATCATTCAATTCAGCTTGAGAGAAAAGTTCAGGTTTCGGATCTGGTTCAGTTTCAAACTCGGAAGTACTGGACTCATCGGGAAAAGCCATCTGATGAGTCTCATCATGATCAGAACCGTCCACACAAATATGATCCAAAGATTTTGGTGGTTCAGGTACAGGTACTTCGTTGCTATGAGGCATAGGCCTAATTGCTGAGGGAAGGTTGGGGTAACTTATTACGTTCTTATTTTTTAAGTTGTATCCCTTCACAATGCAAGAGCAAAAATAGCAGTCACTGCTGTGGTCTCTTTGTTCACGCCACATCATAGGTATTCCGAAACGAAATGCTTGTTTTTTACCTTTCATCCATAAGCGTAGATCTTCCTCACATATCTTGCACACTTTGTGAGGAGCCCACGATTTGTCTTGATCGCCTAACTTCAAACCGAAATAGGCGAAATATACTTTTTTAATAAATGCAGAAATGTTCCTCTGCCGCTTTTTCACGCTATATTCCCCACAAATAAAACAAAAACTGTCCGGAGAGTTGACGCAACCTCTGGCTCTATGAGCCATCACAAATACACAGCACTGCAAACTACAACTGTAGTGAACCACTTCGGAATAAAGCTGGATTATGACTGAGCAAACAAAAGGTAATAATGAACTTGCAAGAAACTGAAATTTGACAGGAACATTCATGTCGCAACCACCGTGTTTGAGCGAGCAAACGAGGCGAGGCGAACAGGAAAGAACATGCGCCAGCGCGAGTACTGGATTTAGCGCCCCGCCTCCCAATTGTCCTGTTAATGTATAAAATGAATACAAAACACTCTAAAATATCATGAGGGAGTATTTCTAGTTAGTTAACCATTACAACCTCTATTTTGGGCCAAGAAAATAAACTGCAGTCGGCTAAAAAGAAATTATGTGAACATTCCTTATATGGGTAAGAAATCTAATTTTGCAAGAAAACGTGACGTGATGGAACATTTTGGCTATTTTTCCTGGATTCAGCACCCCAAAATCTATAGGAATCAGTTGCAAAACTTGAGGCAGTTTTTTGGTAGTGTACCTGTGTTATTTGTATCTATGTTCTTTCCTTCTACTGCCAATTCCAAATTCCATACATTCCACCTTGCTGCTCCATATTCCTGGAATAGGCTACTCAGGTTGCTATATCACACTCCATCTCTGGTCCATTTCAAATCCAGGATAAAAACTCATCTGATCATCTTATTCTCCTATCTGCACCCATATGCTCTTTAATCGTTTCCCTTAAAAATTACCCTAGTCCCCTGTTAGTTCTATTTGCTTTCTTAAACAGATTGCATGCTCTGTGTTGAAGGGACTGTCTCTTATTGAAATAATATCTTTGCCTGTGCTACTCCTCACCAGGTAGCAAAATTCAACCTTGGCTCTTTGACTTCAGTTCACAGAGTGTATAATCTGTAAAGAATCACTACAAAACATGTCCAAATCCAGAATAAATAAAGAAGTAAATAGATAAATAAAAAGTAAATACGTAAATGAATATATAAATAAATAAGCTAAATTAAATAAAATAAATAAATACATCTTCTGCCATAGTGGGGAACGTTTTTTACTTCACTTTGCTTCAGAGTCCTAGGCACCACATCGGGTTCATAGGTGAACTTCAGTCTTGCTGACTGGAAAACATTTTTATACATATGCTCCATTTGACAATATAGAAAAAGGATTACAATCATGCTGTAAATTAATTAAAACTATTTGCACTGTTTGCCTTTGCTACATCTCATTCAGAATGTATACAGAGCGTAAGATTTTAACAATTATATTCTTGCAAGCACTATTTACTGGCACAGGCCAACTGCATCCATAGATTTATCAGTAGTTCAGAAGTTTGCACCCACATTTACATCACGACACTGGTCACAACTGCATAGTCCTCCATGTCCACCAGCACCCCCACTGCATGACCAATGTGCCACCCTCTGTGCCCCATTTGCACCATCAGCATGGTGCCCTTTCCTACTTGAACCGAAACCATGCTGTTGCTGCTAATGGAGCACTACTATCACTATAAAATAGTCTTTCTCCCCTCTACAAACACCGTTTCTATGAAGTTTTAATCGGCAGTCGGGTATCTAGCGTTAAAGAACTTTTCAGGTCATTGCGCAATCGGCGGTACAGAAGAACACACTGTAACCACCCACTCCCTGCTCCCAGTCATGCCCACTCTCCGCCCCTGCATCCTTAAAGCTGCCGGTGCCTTAACCATACCTTAAAGCAGCATTTTTTCATTGTTAAGGGAGCAAGTGTGCCAATAGCCTGCATTAATGGCACACATGCTCCCTTACCACCTTTTAGTAAACATACCCCTTAGACTGGGTCTGTCTGTACTTCATAATCACAATCCTCTGTCCTCTCTGCCTTGCCTTGAATGAATAGAAAGGACAATCTTAGTTATGGCACAAATTGAAAGAATATCTTTGCCTGAGCTATTCCTGACCAGGTAGAAAAATTCAACCTCGGCTCTTTTGCTTCAGTCCTCTAAATTCAAAAGCAAATAAGGGAGCATGCATACATGCACAGAGTTATATAAAACAGTATGACTTAAGCTTAAGTGAGGAATTCACAGCTGTGCAAACTTGTGCAGGTTCCCATGATTCCTACTCGAAGCAGGCCATCACACTTTCTTTTATTAAGAAAAATAGTGCTACATGGTACAATTTTTGTTTGCTTTACTCTTTGTTTATCTACGTGTTGCAAGTCATGTTATAGGTCAAAGTTAGCACAGACATATTACTCAGTTGAATCAGAACAAAAGCTCCCTGTCTTGCAAGATGTAACCTTGGGTATCTCTCTCATATTCATAAACACTCAGTTGTAATACTGACAGAAATATTCAGTCAATTTATATTGACTCTTTCAGAAGGCCCTGGTACCCCATTTCAAGTCCCTATCAACACTTAGCGTATATGTACAGTGCCTTATAGCACTATAAAAATTATAAGTAGTAAGGAAAAAAGGGGATTATTGTAGCAGTTGATATGTAAGGGTCGACTAGATAGGCCATGTGGTCTTTCTCTACCGTCATGTGTCTATGGGGTATGTTTACAAAACTGCAGTAAAGTCACATGTGTTAATGGCAGCATTAAGGTGCCTGAAGCCATATAAGGCACTTGGAGGTTAGGAGGCATCCTGGCATTAGGGTATCTTGGGCCATTTAATGTGTGCTAACAGGACAACATGCGTAAGGTGACAAGCATGCACCTTAAGGCATGGTAAAAAAGAGCCCTAAGGTGGAAAGCATGCACCTTAAGACACAGTAAGATGACAAGGTGCCCTAAGGTGCAAAGCATGCACTTTAAAGCATGAAAATAGCTGTAACCCAAATGCTGGATAGAGCACCAAGGAATGCCAATGTAAAAGTGATGGAAGGAAGGACAGGTGGGAGCCAATGGAACTGCCATATCGGTGGATACTCTACATGGCAACCAGTAAAGTGGACGAGCATGTGGGAGGCAGCTGTACTGATGCACAGGGTGGTTCCATTGTAAAGTGCTGCAATGTCAGTGTTGGCATAAGATGGGGAAGACGTGTTTCCCAGCAGAATCAGAAGTGGCAGGATGTTTGAAGCGACAGGAGGACAGAGTAGTAGTGGTGATGTGCAGATCAGGCACAGGTGAGGCGAGCGCAAAGAGCCAAAATGCAGGAAAGAGTACCAGTGTAGATCATGAAGTACCAGCCTGCACAGGAAGACATGACTGTACACAGCCAAGAGAAGCAGATAGATCCGAGGTCCAAATAAGCAATTGGCTGATACTTATGCCTGCCTCAGAACAGGAGCGCATGCGCACAATAATTCTAAAATGACCTTCATTATGTAATAGCAATGATTTTCTTGGTTTTATTTAGAGGTTAAGTCAATTTTTTCTCATCTAGTTATCCATGGCATTGCTATTTAGACTGCCAAAGAAACATTATGAATGATTACATTTTGTCTTATCTTACACTTGATACTAGTGTCTGCTAACATAATATAAGCAAGGTTTGCTAAATTTTAAACATTTGTGAACTGCAATAAGCAGGGTCCTGAAAGTGATGGAATTCTGTCACACCTTTGAAAATATTGACACCACTTATGACTGACACACAGTTGTAATGTTAATGTTCTGTGGGGTCTAAGCAATAAAACATAGGATGAATGCTAAATCTGTTTATGAGGCACACAAAAAAATATGCACCAACAGCTAAACAGGCATGCTTATCCAATCCCCATTAATCTCAGCAAGTTTGCTCTACAATTAATGAGTACCTATTTGAAAATTAGGCTACTACAGATAGAAAAAAGGTTTTAGCTTGTACAGCTGAAATAACTTGGCATTCTGTCCTTCATGCACTAAAGAGCATTTATTAACTTTTTAATAAGCAGAAATGGTCTTGAAGTTCCTTGTGCTAATGCATATGAGATTTTATGCCTTTCAAACCCACTCAAGCAAGTCCTATCCCTTCCATCCTAACATAGTAACATAGTATATGACAGAAGATAAAGACCAGTATAGTCTATCTAGTCTATCCAGTAAGGTGGCTAGAGTGGTTGTACTCATCACTCCTTGCAGATCAACCCCCTCTGAGGTCAATCCCAGACTGTATGTGCCTGGCCCACCAAGAATTCAGAATGGGGACGGCCAGGAATTGCACCCAATTATGATCCTGTGGGGGCAAGACATCTCCACATGATTAGAATCGGATGTAACTGGCCTGGACGTGCAGGCCGGGCCCTGATTCTGGGCTCCCAGATATCTGGCACCCTACCCGGATAAATCAGCCAAGCTCCTGCATGAAGCCACAGTGCTATGGTGTCATGGCAGAGAGAGGAGCGAGGGTGGGCCATAGGCATGACCCATCGCCCGCCGTTGGTATAGGCCCTGTATGTCCGGGTGATGGGTCACACCTATGTCCCACTCTCGTTCCTCCCTCGGCCTGCCTCTTCCTGCCCACAAACAGAGCTCCCTGCACATTTAGCCTGTACATGTGGGGAGCTCTGTGCCCTGAATCGGCATCCCGGTGTTTAGCGGATCTGGACCCCTCAGACTGACCTCCTCTATGTCTTTGTTTGAGGATGATTCTATATATTGCTATATAGGGATTCTCTGTGTCTGTCCCATGCCTTTTTGAATTCAGTCAATATTTTTGCCCCTACCACCTACATCCAGAGAATATTCTAGGCATCCACCACCCTTTCAATGAAAAAGTATTTCCTGACTTTGCTTTTAAATTTACCTCCTTGCAGCTTCATTTTATGCCCTCTAGTTTTACTGCTTTCCCTTCTTTGAAAAGGTTTGTTTGTTCATTAATATCCTGTTTAGTGGGTCTGGATGCCCAATCCGGATGTCAAAACCCACTAAATGGCCAGGCAGCCTGCTAGGGACAGAGTTCCCTATACAAACTGGTGATTTGCATGGGGAGCTCTGTTCTTGGGAGGGAGGAGGCTGGACAGAGGCAGAGCAAATGCAAGAGGTGGGCAGAGAGTGACCCCGGAGGTACAAAGCTGATTCTGAGGTCGGCCCTGTACATCCAGTGTCGGCCACGGAGAGGGGGGACTGTGGGGCCGGGCAGAGAGAAAAGGTGAGGGGGTGTAGGTGGATCCACGCAACCTGACCCTGGCCATGGGAGGCAAGATCAGAGGTCGGTCTGTGGGGAAAGGTCATTGTCACTATGGCTGTGGATCGTGGCTCCTGAAGGGAGCCATGGTACCATGGTGACAGGATGCCATGGCACTAGCATTGTATGTTGTTTGGGTGTGCGGCCGATCATAATCAGAACCTAGCCTGCACATCTAGGCCATAGACCCGATTCTGATTCTGAGGGCACATCTAGCCCCCGTGGGATCAGAATCAAATCTACTTCTGTATGCCCCGATTCTGATTGGTTGTACAGAGGCTGGATGGCCAGTACAGAATTGGCCTCTTTGTATCATATTTAGGTCTTGAAGTCTCTTCTCATAGTTTTCTGGCACAGGCTCCAAATCATTTTGGTCTCCTTCCTCTGAAATGTTTCAAGCTTTTTTTATATTCTTTATTAGATATGGTCTCCCAAACTACAAGTGAGACCTCACTAATCACTTGCACTAAAACTCAACTAACTTTTTTTTTCTCAGCCAGAGGCTGGCCTTGGATTAGAAGACATATATTTTGCAGGTATAGCTAGTACAACTCTGTAAGGAAGGGATCACCCTGATTTAAACCGGGGACCTCATGATCTGCCATCATATGCACCATTACTGAGCTATATGCCTTTTGCCATGTTAGCTGACTCTCCTTTGAGGAAATATTCTTTGACTGGATCCCCTTTCCCTTTACTGCTCTGTAATGAGTACTATTTTGATGTAATATGGGAAGGAGGGATGTGACAGCTCTTCTGCAGGCATTGCTGTAGCTATTGAATAATTATGCTTTGTGGTTTTTCATCACTATCATTATAAGTGTGGGTTACTCCTTTCCCAGCACTATATACCACTTACCCTCGGGACACCCGCTAATCCTGTGGGCTGGGGAACCACCTTACCTTCTCTGTCTGGAATTCCAGGGGAACAAACACACACACACTTGCATATAAGTAGTATGTAAGTTTATTCCACAGGTTAGAGGGGCTGTCTGTCTTTTGTACATGAACAAAAACATATACATACTGTAGCAGCAAAGTGCAGACAATGAATAAATCCAGGAGTCAATTTACAGGGTGCAAGCCAATTTATTGTGCACAAGGCCCAGTTAGTCAAGCTTCAAAAAGGACTGAGCAAAGTTCTTACAGAGACATATTCATTTATACATTTCTTTTCAGTTTGATACATGCAAACTTTCTATTGGCCCCAACGCCCCCTGTGTTTGTCCAATCGGAGATCCCTCCTTCTAGGTTTGGATACTTCTCTACTGCAAAGTCGTTTCTGGCTCTAGGAATGCAAGTATTGAAACATTTCTATCTTCACAGCACAAGAGAATAATGAAAGATTTATGCATTCATGAAAACTTCTTATTAAGCAGTTTAAAACAGTTTTCTCAAACTTTTACAGACTTTGGTTCTTTCTCTTAGATGGGGGTTGGAATCAGGGCCTAACTTACAGGCCTTTCATATTTGCAGGCTATCGTAGGACATAGCCTGCCACAATACGTCATCAACTCATCCCCTGAGGCCCACCACAGCTTATCAGTAACTTCACAGATATTAGTCTTTTCCTTGCAGAACAATCAATTTGTCTTAGCACAGCACATTCCTTTCCATATATAGATATGTACAGGATTCCCATTTTCTCCTGCGGGCCTCCTAGTCCTCCTGTACACATACTTCAAGTCTTATTTTCCCCCATCAATCCCCCCTTTGGGCCTGCATAGGCCCACTATAAGAACAGCCGAACAGTCTTCTGAAGGACAGTTAAGCAGACATTATTAACTGGAGGTCAGTGGTGGCGTGCTCAGGTAGATCAGCCACCATGGAAACAGGTGTATAAGAGTACATAAAAGTGGTGGAGCTCTGCAGGGCCTTCCGACAACAGCCAAGGACAAATGAAAATATACAACAAAAAAGAACAAGAATTATAAAACCGCTCAATAGGGTAATAATCAGTCCTTTGAGACCACCCCCCAACCTGCCAAACCATTTTACAACATCACCCCATATGTTACTGAAATCAATACCGCCCTTGAAATCGGCCATATTCAAATCAGATAAGGTCTTAATCTTTTTCATGGCACCTAAGACAAAAATTGTGTGGTTTGCTATAACAGTACAACAATTAGTTTCATTTAAAAAGGTACAAGCCCCGCTCTCAGCTGCTAGTAAGAGATCTAAAGCTCTATGATTTTGTAAAGTCATTTGAGTATTCTGTTCCAGGGATTCGGCAAGTTTAGAAATGGATTCTGTTACTGACCTCATTTGTATATATAACAAGCATTGTAATCTTCGAATTGCCATACCTAATTCAGCAGTGATAGCGGGGGTTTGGAAAACTGGGATCCAGGAAGTATAGCTGAGGGCATCCAAGCGAACTTTGGTCAAAGGATAAGTAGTATTAATATATTGATATGAAGCTTGAATAGCCTCATCTTCAGGATTATCAGGTGACCAAGGATTTGCATTCCTTTTCTTTCTTTTACCATGGGTCACATTCAAAGTTATTAGAGCCAAATAAGAAGTTATTTTAACTAACGCACAAGGTAGCAAAGATGCATTAATTTGTTGATAAATCATCTCCCCACACAACCAATAATGACCCACCACAGCGAAGAGGTCTGTGCCAGTGGTCCATATGTGACTCATATTATGCCCATCAAACCACTTCACAAAAGGACTTCCCACAGTGGAGGAGATGAGTTTCTTTCTTAAACGGGACATTGGTAGATAGCATGAAGTATATGGGGATTCATTTTGGGACCCCTGCGTCACTACAGCTGAACCATCCTGGTAAATGGGATCAACTCCCACATACCAGCGGAAGTCAGATCCATTAAACACTACCGGGCTCTTTGTAATATTTCTCCAATAATTTTTCATATTGGAGGGGTCCATATTACCGGATTGATTATACCAATTTATCATGACTGAATTATTAATAAAATGAAAAGACCCATTAAACACATTATACGACAGGTTACACCTGTGTGAAAAAGCAATGGATGCATTTGTTATCAAACATAGATCAAATATCATATTTGGGTCAGCATATACACGCAAAGGATCATGTATCATATTCATCATATACCACGTCTGAGAACAATTGAAAGATTCATAACAACTGGCAGAAAAATTATTATTATCTACACAAGCAAGTTGTCCCGCATACTCATTTCAGGGAACCTTTGAAACGTGTTCCGGAGCATATGCTACACCCTTTGGTAAAGGAGTACAGATAATGCAGTCAGTTAAGTTCATCAGACTAACAATCTCCAAAACAGAGGATTTCCACAAATTCGGAGAGAGGAGTTCTTGCTTAGTCTGGCGAGAACTATTGAGAGAGACCTGAATCCAAGTTGCATTGTTCTCTGTCCGATGTGCCTGCGTCCAAGGTCCTTCGTTTGTAAAATAATATATAGTCAGCACAATGACAACCAAGATCAATAACAAGCAGAACAGAGCCAGCCAGGCAGACCTCATGGCTGGGGCAAGTCAGGCGTCTTCCAGGAATCCTCCGGTGCACTCTTGACGTGTGAGGCGTGGACCCAGGTCGGATGCTTATCAGTTAGCACGGCTGTGCGAGTAACTGCAAAAATAATCTCTTCCGGATCTCCAAACGGCATGTCCCACTGGCCCCTCTTATGAAACAGCTTTACCAGCACACGGTCTCCTGGGTGGAACGGGTGCGTCGGTTCTGTAGAAGGAAAAGGGAAATCATTATACACTTGTTCAGACACCGTGCACAAATATTTAGCTAACTGTGTGGCATATTCTTCCTGCGCTAGCAACAAGTCATCCGCCATTATCACCGTTCCCTCGGGCCATTTCCAGGGGAAGGGGAAGGGTCGTCCCATCAGAATTTCAAAAGGAGAGAATCCAGATGCCCCTGGGGTCAGCCTAATCTCTGCCAATACAGCCAGAAAATACACAGGCCACCTTCCTGAGGCGTGTTGTATAACATTTTTAAATTTGTCTTTAATTGTTTGATTCATTCGTTCTACTATCCCTGATGATGGTGGGTGAAATGGGACATGAAATTTCCGATCAATGGTAAACATCTGAGTAATCTGTTGTAACACCTTAGAGGTGAACACTGGTCCCTGATCAGAATCTATAGAAAGGGGACACCCAAAGCGGGGAATAACTTCCTTACAGAGAATTTTTGCTACTGTTCTAGCATCTTCCTTAGTTGTGAGAAAAGCCTCTGGCCACTTGGAAAACCTGTCAACAATGACCAACAAATACTTATAACCCCCTATTGATCGTGGCATACATGTGAAATCTACTTGTAGGGCCTGAAATGAACCTTGGGGTGGGGGTAAATGTTGCAATTGTCCTATTGCTTTTTCCTGCTGAACATTATTCCTAGCACATACTAAGCATTGACTCAGTTGTGATTCCACTAAATGAGGCAAATCTCTGAAAACAAATATTTTTTGTAACTCCTTAAGAACCGTCTTCCTGTTTTTATGCCCTACCCCATGTACTTGACCAATTAAGAAAGGGGTTGCCGCTTTCGGTAGCCCTCTTCGCCCCCCCCCCCCCCCTTTTTCCTGCCAAATCTGTACTGAATTTAAACTCATATTATGTTGTTCGCAATACATAATGTCCTCGGGATCTGCAGCAGCCTGCAAGTGGTGCAGGGGGAAAGAATGCTCAAGAGGGGAAACATAATATTCAGACAATGGAGGATCAGACAAATAATAAGAAACCGTCGCATGCCCTGAGAGATATTATTACTACGTAAAAGTTCAATTTGGGCTTGTGCACACTGTTTGGCTGCAAGATCAGCTAAAGTATTGCCTTGAGAGGCAATAGAAGTATCATATCTGGGGGCGGCACATTTAATAACGGCGACTTCTTTGGGTATACATAAGGCGGCCAGCAGTTCATTAAACAATTGTGAATGAGAAATTGGTTTACTGTCTGCTGTTTTCCATCCCCTACGCCCCCATAAGAGACCAAAATCATGCACCACCCCAAAGGCATACCTGGAATCTGTATAAATATTAACACATTTATCAGCAAATAATTCACAGGCTCTAGTAAGCGCTACCAATTCTGCCGCTTGTGCAGAGCCATAAGGTAGTAACTGGGCTTCATGCAGAATATTTGGGAGTTCTACAATGGCATAAGAGACAATGTAGGTGTTGTCTACGGGACGGACACAGCTCCCGTCCACAAATATATGTGGAGCGTCCGGGAGCGGGGAGAAGGACAGGTCGGGACGCACAGACGTCTCAAAGTTGATCAACTTTAGGCAATCATATTCTTCTTGGGGCAACTCGGAGTCATCTACTGGGCCCATTAAGGCCTGTAAGGCCAGCATCGGGGTAAAGGCAGTGGATTGCTGTTTAACCAACAACCCTTCAGTAGTTGTTTAAATTACCTCATACCCACTAAGGCGCTGGGCTGTCATGTGTTGCGTAGTGAGGTTCTTTAAGACATTCAAAACAGAATGGGTAGAAACCAGGATAGTCTCATGAGACAGAGTAATCGGGATAGTCATCTGTATGGCAATAGCCGAAGCCGCCAGGGCTCGCAAACATGTAGGCATACCCTGTACCTGGAGGGGCAATTTTTTCGATAAATATGTGACTGGGCGCATTTCTCCCCCCCCCCCCCCCCCGTGGTCTTGAGCCAAAATAGCTGCCATATTTCCTCCCTCTTCCCTTACATATAAGTAAAACATTTTCCCATAGTCGGGTAGTCCAAGTATAGGAGCCAAGATAAGCAGCTTTTTCAAAGTAGCAAATGCAGAAAGCATTTCTTCGGTCCATTCAATAGATGCAGAGCCTGGTAACTGCAAAGTAGCCCTTCGCAATATGGAATCCCAATAAGCACAGTCTGGGATCCAAGCACAACAAAAGGATACTAATCCAAGGAAACCAGCATTTGTGTCACTGTTGTTGGAGGAGATAATTTTATAATTGCCTGTACTCGGGCGGGAGAGAGCACCCGGTTTCCAGGGGACAGCACAAACCCCAAGTAGGTAACACGCTCGCAGCACCACTGGAGCTTTTTTAGAGAAGCCTTATGTCCATGGGAGGCTAAATGGCAGAGCAAGGATACAGAGTCGTTTTCACATTCTGTGATTGTTTTCAAACATAACAACAAATCGTCCATATACTAGAGAAGGGTGGAGGAACAAAGCGGATCCCCCTTAGGGATGGGATTCACGGGAGTATTATAAGGAGAAACAGTAGGAACTACAATACCTGCTGCGACAAAATCCTGGATAATGGACTGCAAAGCAGTTTCCTTAGGGCCAGACAAAGGGTACTGTCAGATACAAACGACAGCTTGAGGATCCTTCAAATGTGCCACGTATGGCATACAGGGGCGTGAAAGGAGTGTATAAGAGGCGGTGTTAGGGCGGGCAGTGGGAGATTGTCGGCCCTGAACATACAGGGCCGATTCCAATGTCGGCCCTGTATGTCCGGGGCTGGCGACCTGAACAGAGAACTTATTCCACCTTGGAAGTGGAATAAGTTCCCCCAGTTGGCGGGGCACCGCGCGCCCGGGGCTGTGAAAGGGCAGGAGGGGGCACAGGGCATTCCTCATGGCCTGACCCTGGCCTTGGGAGGCCAGATCAGGGGTCGGGCTGCAGGGAAAGCACTTTTGGAACCGGTGGCTGGGAGCATGGCTTTCAATGGAGCTGCAGTGTCATGGCAACTGGATGCCATGGTGCCACAGCTCCATTGAAAAGCCCTGACTGAGCTAGCTGGGCAAGGCCTGTACGTGCAGGCCAGATTGAATCGCGGTCCCGGCCTGCATGTACAGGCCTGGTTGAGATTCTGATCCCACAGGGCTAGATGTGTCCCATGGGATCAGAATCACGGTTAACTCTGTGCTTCCGGTTCCGACCAGACACACAGAGAGCTTGGACGTCCATGTCAGAATCGTACCCTTTACCTGCAGAAAGCTCACTTTTCAGTATTGCTCTCCCCATTTTGGGGGCAATTTTATAAAGCCTTTTTCATATGTATATACCAAAAAATGCACGCAAAAGGCCTCATAAAATTACTTCAGGCATGAAAGTATACATAGTGACAAAAACATATGTACTTTTTAGAATATGGGCAGTGCATGAAGCAGATCATGGTGTACACATGTATTTTATAAAATACGTGCAAACATTTGCACCTGTTCCAGAACAGACATATATTCATACATATTATTTTAAATGCTGACCTATACCTGCTGCCTACTAGTTTTCAAAGTAGAGAAATATCTTGGACATGTGGAGTATAATTTTATAAGGGACTGCCTAGTTAAAGTGAATTTTAAGGCACCTATGTTAAGCTCATAGTTATCTTTATAAAATACTAGTCTAAGTGGCCTGACATGTGTCTACATTGCAGGAGTAGACATTTGCACCAGCCTTAGAACTAGAGTAAGTGTCCATGCTTGTATTATTCAGGTATTTGAGTAAATTATAATATTTTATAATCTATTTGCATAATCTATTTGGGTCATTTTAGAAGCTCTGGCTGTGAGTTGCACATCTGAAAACCAGCAAATCATAGAGACGTCCACAGAACAATTTTAGACATCCCCAGCGGAAATACATCCATGTAGCATGAGCATGGTAGAGGCATGGCCTGGGCAGAACAACAGATATGCACATTGCAGTGTGATTTCAGAATGGCACACACATGTATGGTCCTGGTTGTTGAGGCATCCATGCCTTTATCTGTTCCTGACTATGAATAAGGTACAAAGATGTGCTCATTTCATAGCTGCAATGCTTCCAGGGGGATTATCAAAATGTACTTTTATTGCCACAGTTAATATTTCCTGACCAAAGAAATCTGCATGTAAATACATATTCCAAACATATTACAGCCTAATGGCCAGCCAGGACATGCAAGTCGCATAGCATAGATACCTCCCTTCTGAAATATCTCTGCAGGCATGTCAAATGTTCTGTGACTGTGCAATTCAGGGATGTTCACATTTGCGAAATGGCCTATACCCCTGCACATACCCAGTCCCGCTATCTGTGTGGGGCCCAATGCCACAACTGGTTACTGGTATGCTCATCTTTCGTGGTGCTTTAGCCGGGGCCGGCAGAGGGTGAATAGCGGGAATAATGACCCCCATTGTGTTGCTTTCTAATTCTTTTGTTTCCCATAAGATTAATATGGCTCAGTCACAATAGGCATTTCACAATAGATCTTGACAAATCAGAATATATTATATAGAAAGAACCTTTAATTTAAATTTAAAATAAAATGGCCATAATCAGGATTGAGTGTTCTGATTTCTTCTAATGCTTACAGATATGAACATGAACATCAAAATAAAAAGAAATATACTAAACAAAATATTCAACTGTTTTTCTTCAGAACAAGTTGTAATGATTTCAAATCAGATCCAAAATAGTGAAAGCTGAGGCAATGGGAAATACGCAGTCTTGTAAAGTAATTCAGGGTATGTTATAGAGAGATGATTGATCCATGAGCCTTGGCTCTTCTGGCCTGAGATTAATTTAGATTTTTTCAATGCAGAGCTGCAATTATGATTTAAATGAGGGGCCCTTTTACAAACATGTGCTAAGTAGTTAGCACATGACTTAGCTCACAGTCATGCTGCCATGACGGAGTGCGCTAATTGACAAGCTAACTGAATAGCGTGTTATGGAATGGAAAATAGGCAAGTTATGGAGAGAGAATGAATATGGACTGGGCATGGTTTATGGTTTATTTGTGCCTAATATACCATGTCTCGGATCAACAACAAAGCCATTTGCAATCAAAACAATAATTAAAAGAAAGAAACAAGAACTACAATATTTATAGGAAAGAGAAAAAAGAAAAGAAGGAGATCACAGAGGTTGTCCCACCAACCCAGTTGTCACAGCATCCCCAAAAGCCATCCAGAATAAACTAGTTTTTAGGCCTGCTTGTAGGAAGGTTCAATGCCTAGGTTTTGGGGCAGTGCATTCCAAAAAGTAGGAGAAGTGAAAAAGAAAGCTGAACGCATTGCAGTTTGTACATGGTCACTTACTATGCACCGCCACCGTTGCAGTTAATTCGAATGCACTTACCAACTGATAATTGTCAATGCCCTTGCTGCTCAGTAAAGAAGCTTTTTTATATGGTAACTGTATGGTAACTAGGGGTGCCAACTTTTTGACAGAGAAAAACCTGACACCTGTGGCTCGCCATGCTCTGCCCATGCCCCGCCCTCAGTCTCACCCCTGCCCTGCACCAGTCCCACTCACACCCCACCCTAATCCCACCCACACTCCATCCCAGCCCTACCCACCCAAAATTACAGAGGGCAAGTGTAGGCTAACTTTTTGAAAGAGAAAAGCTCAACACCTTTACTCCATGCCACACCACTTTGTCAAACCCCTACTTCTCCCCTGCCATACCTGCTCTACATTCACTGTATTAATTTTGAATTCAGCTACACTATCCAATATATGCCAAATAGATTTTTGAATCTTTTTTTATTAATTTCTTATACACATACAACAGAAACACACTGTAATGCTTTGACAGAAAAAGTACAATGTATGTATTATTTGAATTCTGTGAACCACATAATCAACAATGTAGCATCAACTAGGTAGCAAGGGGTGATCATATCTGATGATCCAAAGGTAGTGAAGTCTGATAGGGCAGGCTTGATTAGAAGAAAGCTCACAATTTCTCAATATAGGTAATCTGTGAGGCCTCTCAGAGAATACTTTATTCATTTCTGGAGGCCATATCTGATAGGCTACCAAAATGGTGCAAGGTGAACACACATAAGATATTACTTAAATATGTATTCTCTAGACCAGAAAAGAGACATTCAAATGCCTCCAAGGTAAACATAATCTACAAGATTCATACCTCTGTCAGTAAAAACAATGCTGTAATAGAACAAAAGGTGAAGAAGTGCCTATAAAGTCACAAATCAGTTATGCACCAGGAATGAAAACGGCTAGACTAGATGGCCTTATGGCCCTTATCTGCTGCAATTTTTTTCTCTATAGATATTTCAAAACCAGGTATAGTGCTTTGTGCATGAAATGTTCCTTGGTTTATGTAACAGATCTTTTCCCCTCTATAGGAAAGCAATCTAGTTATTATTAAATATTTTCTAGGTGGATTATCAATGCTGTTCTGGTGTTTTTCACCTTCACTTTCTTCACATCCTGTTTTTCGTCAATCAGAATGGGATTGTCCCAGGTGATCAGAACATCTTCATTCACCATTATTCTTGTAGAGTCTTGATCCCAGTAGACTGTGGGGAACATCAGGCTGAGCCTCCAGTAATACTGGCAATTGTATAGGTTGCAGCCTCCTTTCTCTGTAGTTCAGAAGGGCTCAGAACAGTAACAGGGCTTTGGATTGGTGTCAGAAGCTCTGCTTGGTAAGCATCAAGCTTTCCCTTTTTTCAAAATATCAAAAAGTATAATATTTGGAAGATTTCCCTCTAGCAGTGAGAATATTTGATGTAAAAGAAAGGGAAAAAACATAACTTTCTATTCATTTGAATGAATACTTAGTGGCTGATCTAGCTGTATGAAGGAGAGCTTTATTCATTTTGATGCTTTTGAAGAACTGTAAACATGTCAAGTTTATGTTATACCGAATATATAATTCAGCTTTTATAGTATCAACACCTAATCTGTTGCGTTCATCAGTCCAGAGATTATTCATGACACTGAACGTTCTTTCCACATACATTGCTGCATGGAACTGCAAACAGGTCGGCGGTTCAAATCCCACTAGAGGACAGCAACCTTGGGCCGGAAGGACTGGGGTTTCTAGTCCCACAGATGCTCCTTGTGGTCTTGGGCAAGCCACTTAACCCTCCATTGCCCATGTTCCCTGTAAGTATTAGTGTATGTGTCTCAAACTCCCCACGTGTTAAATGTATCCCCCACTTGTGTTGTGACCGCTTTGATTGAAGGATAAGGCGGTATATAAAATACCATTAAATAAATAAATAAATAAATAAACACATGTTGCACAATCCTCTTCAAATATGGCACATCTATATTTTGTAGAAATGTGCTCCATTTATTAGCAGTTGTTAGCTCTTCTTGGCTTTCGTTTAATGCTGAAGTTGTTATGCATAAAAGCAATAGTTCGCTATATAAATTATCCATGTGGAGTTGTTCTTCAATGCCAAATAGCTCACTTAAACTGTACAGATCTTCAATGAAGGGAGTCCTTCTCAAATGAAAGGCAGGACAATTTCCTAAAAGGTGATTTATCAAAATCAAAGCATTTTTAAGGTATACCAAAGCCCTTGAATAAACTTCTAAAGCTTTGATTCTAAATTTTTCAGACTGCCCTTTTTCGAGGTGACACATCACTTGTCCAGCCTTGAAGCCAAAGAATTCATCTTTGTGCCTATTCTCCAACTCAATCCTTAATCTATCAATAATGCTAAAATCATTAGTGGCTTGAATACTGCTCTTTTCTAAAGCCACTGTGGCCATTTGGAATACTGACAGAAGTGAGTGGTAAATGAATATATAACATTCTGCCATTGTTAGGGTTTTGCTTATTCCATCTTCTTGGGGGTATGTTTACTAAACTGCGTTAGTGCGATTCGCGTTAGGAGCCACGATAGAGACAGAAACCCCAAACAAGGACATGGGCGGTACATCGTTGCGGAGAACGCGCTGAGAACACGTGCTACAAGGCGCCATAAATGAATGAGCGCTACAGGGCACGTTACCGCACGTTAATCTTAAGAAGGCGCGCAGGCATACAACCACAGCAACAGAGCTGTAGCACAATGGTTACCACACTGACTGATGGTACAGGGGTTATGGGTTCGATTCCCCAGTGGGCCTAACTTATAAGGCTGGCTGAGGCAGCACCCTTTACATTTAAGTAGTGATTGTTGAGGCATTTGACATGTATTTTAATTTGTGCTGCCAGCAAACACACCCTCATGGTGGCATAACCTAAGGTGCTGCATAAGGCACTCCATAGGGCACATTATAAAGTGTACTGTCCGCCAAGGCACCCTATAATGTCCCCTATAGGACACCTTATAAGGCTGTGAACAAAGCCCTGGCTGGCTGCAGGACTGCACATCACCACACAAACTGTCTGCTGTGGTTACCAGGATAGGGTTAACCCACCCATAACCATGATGCACTGCACATGCAAATCAGCAGTCGAGAGATGGGCACAAGATCGGGTATACACCCCCACAGCACCTCAGCCAGGTATGGGGAACAGACCGTGTGTGGTACTGCTACAGACAGTCACATTGTGCGGGTACACATTGTGAGGTTGAGGTGGGGCGCCCAGCACCAGGTCCACAGCACCTTTCATGGCTGAAATACGCCATGCTGCAGGTCCCCATCAGTGTGTGATAGGTAGTTCCGTTAGACACACCTAGGATACATCTGTGCCCTGCTGTATGTCTCGGTCATGTCTAGTCCTTATGGGCGATGATGCACCCAGAATAGTGCATATCCTGAGTTGGTGCCATGGTTACCTGCTGTAGGTGAAGGGGGGGGGGTGGTGTATGGACCCATGGGCAGATCATGTACCACACAACCCACCCTCTGGGGCTCAGGGTGTGAAACAGGATCACCCACTAATAGATTCACAGTCTACCTCCCTGCAATGGTAGCAGTAGAGGGGACCATCAACCCCAGTCCTGCTGGGGAACAGACAGAGCAGTACACATCTGTAACGCAATAGCAGACAGACAGCAGGCCTGGAAATGCTCAGCCGCCCCCCACCATTATCTGACATTCTCCAGCAGCAAGCCTCCAGCCGCTGCACCCTACAAGGTGTTCCAGCAAGACACAAACTAGCAACAGACAGTCCGCCAGCTAGTCCATAGTGCATGGTCCTGGAGATGCATGTACCCAGAACGGGGATGTCAGCATACACACCAACCAGCTAAGCCAGTGATTGGGTCCCAAAAGAAAACCCATATACATCACATGAAAGAAACACTGTAGAGCACTATGGGGGAACCTAGCCATGCCATGGTCACTGCTCAGTCAGGGTGAGAGTGACCTCCCAGCAGGACATGCTATGGCCACCCTGTCCGTGCAGGTGGTACCGGGCACTACAATGTCCGAGCCATTGCCCTATGCCCTGTGCAGATGCGGCCAGGCCAGGCCACCCTATCCAGGCTATTCCCACGGTACCTTGCTCCTCATTATGCACATTGGCAGGCCAATACTGGCAACAGTGCTAGCAGTGTGGGCTGTGGAGAGTGTTGGCAGCCACCACACACTGGATAGACAGACACACACTCCCCACACCTATGCCAGCATTGTGCAATTATAGAGGTGTTGGGCAGCCCAGGGCACCACACCAGTCCTGGGCACAGTGCAGGCATGGCTATGGTATGCAATACTGTAGGAGTCACTCCCCAGGTTGGTAAACACTGTCAGACACAAGACCTGTAGCACACTCCACAGACATCAGAAAGGTTGCTATGATGCAGCTCACTCAGAATATTGTACTTAACCTAGGAATTGCTATCTGCCAGTAATCATAGCAACCTTTTTAAAGATGTGTACCATATTCCCAGGTTTAGGGTGGCATTACTAAGGTATGCAAATGCTAGTATTGGGAGAGGCATGCAGAGCCCAAAGTCCTGCCTCTCCAGGAGGCTTTGGATAATGGGGCCTGTGGGTGCGGGTGTGTCTGCCCCTGTTGGCTGCTGCTTTACAGCAGAGGTTCCCAAATCCAGTCCTGCGGTGCCAAACACTGTTCGGGTTTTCATGCTGTCCCTCATGAATATGCATGAGATACATCTGCATACCATGGGGGTGGCACATAGAAATGCAGCACAGGCATCTTTATCAGAGGCAGCATGGAACCGGAATGGTGTTTGGCCCTCCAGGACTGCATTTTGGAGACTCTGCTCTAGGTAATGTGCATGTTTATGGTGTCCGTGCTCTGTAGGGTAAAATGTAGGTGTCTTGGGCATGTTTACATCATCTGCACTAAAGGTGCTGTCTGTATTAGCACGTTGTAGTAGTGAGTAAAATATGGGGACTGGGTGGGCAGGAACCACAGCTGGGACTTGAACCTGTGATCCTCTGCTTCTGAATACACTGGTTTTGTGCACTGCACCACCTTGTTGTCACAGAGTCAGTAAATTCCTTGGTGATACCATGACTGTTCGTCAGACGGAGCCCGTCTATTGCAGTACACTGTACCCACCTACACAGGCCTAGGCCACGGTCTGCTTTGGGCAGCTGCCAATGCCCCCTCCACCACCAGTATCCCTCAACCACCATGCTGACATGCCTTTCTGCTGGTGGTGCAGTCTCAGGCCATCCAGTGTGCAGGTAGGCAGCTGCCTATGGTGCGGGTTCTGGGGTAGGGGTGCCTGCATAGACGTCCACGCTCCCCCCCAGCCCCGCCTGCCAATGTTCCGTGCCCTTGGGGTAGCTGTTGGGTACTAACCCCTGTGACACTGTGGGAAACACGCTCGTGCCCATGTTGGGCCTTCAATAGTTGCTGTTTGGCTGCTCTGCTGTTTCAGCATTCGTATGGGCCACCTAGGCATCACCCTAGTCCGCACTGTGGCCCAGCTCTACCACAGCATGTGCCGCCTGCGGCCCTCTGTATCCCCTTCTCTGGCATCTGTCCAGTTGCCGTTCCGACATGCCCACCCTGATGTTGCGGGACATGTTCATGCCATAGGAACCCTGTCCGATTGTGGGGGAAACCCTGAGCAGCGCTATTTCACTGTGGGCTCTTTCACCTTGTATGGAGACAGAGTATAGACCCTTCCACGATTTATATCTTTTCTATGGAGCTTACTCGGGGGGGGGGGAGGGGTTGATGTTTCTCATTGATACCATTATTGGCCAGCTTAGTTATGGGTTTTTTCCAGTTTGTTGGGGTCATTTTCAGTGTTTCTGTGCCCTTTTGTTCTGTGCACATGTATACACTTATCACTTTTTTTTGGTTTCCCTGACTGGGCTGTACATTGCTGACACTGAAATGGTCTCTCTCCCCTGTAATGTGCATTTAACGGCAGGTTTTCATTCGCATTGGAATTCAGCTCTTCAGATCAGCGCATTAGTGTGAAGGGAGCCTCTCCCCGCCCACTCTCCGCCCACTGACCCCTTCTCTCCATCCTCTCTCCACCTTCTGCGGTGTTTTACGGGGCATTATGATCGCTAGCGCATCATAACGCGCTTTATATAACGTTAACGATCGTAAGCGCAGCATAACGCGCGTTATGATGCGCTTATGATCGTTAACGTTACATAACGCGTGTTATGTACGATTACCGCAGTTTAGTAAACATACCCCTTGGTCTGATATGAATGACCAAATTATCTTATCACTATCCTCAAGACCTATTTACAGGAAAAGCCATTCAACTGCTATGAATAAACTGAGTCATCTTATAGGGATGTGACACAAGATTTGGCAGAAGTCTTCTTGTACAAAATTAAAACATTCCTTTAAGGCCATCAGCCACTTTGCACTTGTAGAAAAATTATTAAAGACCTTGATGACTAATGTCTCCACATCATAACTAATTTTCTTTAAGCTGTATTTTACAGTGTTGTGCATGATGTGACAGTTACAATTCACCTTGATAATTTCTTCTTTTATATTGAGAGCTTTTGAAAGATAGAGCAATGTGTTCCATAATGCATTGTCAGCCCCATATACATCCATATGTCGAGATTCAGTCCTAGAGACTCAATAGCCATAATGAGACACTTTGCTACTAACTCAGATGTTTCTTCAGGTTCATCATAAAAATCTCGGAGATAGTCTTGCACACCTTCTTTATATCAAATATTCTCACTTCTAAAGGAAAAAACGTTCTGTTTCCTTTCTTGGAGGCATCTGCTATTGCAATGGAATATGGTGCAATGACATTTTTTTACTAAGGATTCTATCTTTGTTCTTCCAAGTTAGCTCTTTGAGGCAATTTCAGAATCAGAATATAGACAATTGTCCATTTTGTTTTCACAGTCCATGGACAAATAACTGTAATTATGTTTTATACCATGATATTTCTTTTCTAACTCTACTGATGCTGCTTTGTCAAGTAATGGGGTATCATGTGTGTTAACAAAATAATGTTCAATTATTTTAGATTGTCTATGAGCCTTGACAAATGACTCATGCTTCTGTGATTCACAATGACATTTCAGAGCTTTAACACCATTGAATTTAACACTAATCACAACACTACAATAAATGCATCGTGGATAGTTTTGACCATCATGTGTAGCTAGCCGGACAAAGTAGTCTGGGTTCTTCAGCCATTCATTCTGAACTACACAATTTTGTATTCTTTCTTTCTTGGTGCTTTGATTGATGCTTTCACTGAATTATCATCATTCTCGGTTTCATAATCACTTGAGTTGCTTGTTGCATGATCACTTTTGAAGCCATCTTTTTTGACTGAAGTAGTAAATGTGCAAAGAAAAATGTTTTACTGTATAATTGCACTAGGAATCCCTCCAGAACTTTATCTGTATTTCAAATGTTATATACAGTACCATCATCAACAACATTCTGTTATTTTGGAACATTGCCTGGTTTATGTGGGGCACTCATCTCCTCCCATGGTTTAGACTATCAGATCTACCTCTTTACAACTGAAATTTCTCTGACACCCAGGGCCAGATCTCTGCTTACCTATCTGACATCGATGCCTGGATGTCCCACTAGCGTTTGAAATTGAACAGGGCCAAAACTGAGCTTCTTATCTTCCCCCTAAACTCAACTCCCCCATTCCTCTTTTCTCTATCTCTGTAGATAATACTCCCTGTTCCTCGGCTTGTAACTTTGGGGTTGTCTTTGACTCCTCCCTCTCCTTCTGCACACACATCCAACTGACAGCTAAAACCTGCCATTTCTTTCTATAACATCAGCAAAATTGCCCCTTCCTTTTTGAATAGACTACTAAGGGGCATGTTTACTAAACCTTCTTAATGTGCGCCCGGCGTTAGTGTTCAGGCTGCCATAAAAGGAGTGGGCGTGTCGGTCTTAAAATAGCAAAACGGGATTATCGCGCAATAACGTGCGCTGCTGCGCACATTATCGGGCAAAGCGCCGCTAAGCACATTAACGCGTGGTAATCTTAAATAGGCACCCAGACATGCAAACATAGAAACAGAGGTGTAGCACAATGGTTAATACACTGACTGATAGTACAGGGGTCATGAGTTTTATCCCCCAGTGTGCCTACTGCCTAAGGCTGGCTGAGGCATCACCCTTTACCTATAGGTAGTGATTTGTGAGGCATTTTACGTTTATTTTAATTAGTGCTGCCAGCAAACACACCCTCACGGTGGCGTAACCTAAGGTGGCGCATAAGGCACCCCATAAGGCACTCCATAGGGCACATTATAAAGTGCACTGTCCGTCAAGGCACCCTATAATGTCCCCTATAGGACACCTTATAAGGCACTTCATAGGGCGCCTTATAAGGCACCTGATAGGGTGCCTTATAAAGCGCCTTATAGGGCACCTTAAGGTTACAGTACTCTGAGGGTGTTTTTGCTGGCAGCACTAATGTACATTAAAAATAGACAATGCCTCAGACAGCCCTATCATATAACCCCACCATGGGTTTGAACCCATGACCTCTGGTTTCACAGGTAATGAAGTAACCAGTGGGCTACAGCTCTATAGCTGACAACAAGACCCTGGCTGGCTGCAGAAGGACTGCATGTCACCACACAAACAGTCTGCTGTGGTTACCAGGATAGGCTTAACCCACCTGTACCCATGATGCACTGCACATGCAAATCAGCAGTCAACAGATGGGCACAAGATGGGGTATGCACCCCCACAGCACCTCAGTCTGGTAGGGGGAACTGACCATGTGTGGTACTGGCACAGAGTAGCCACAGACTGTCACATTGTGCGGGTACTGTGCTCACCCTGAGGGTAAGGTGGGGCGCCCAGCACCAAGTCCACAGCACTTGTCATGGCTGAAACATGCCTTGCTACAGGTCCCCGTTAGTGCTACTTTGTGTGATAGGTAGTTCCTGCAGACACTTCTAGGTTACAACTGTGTCTTTTTGTATTTCTCAGTCATGTCTAGCCCTTATGGACTATGATGCACCCAGAATAGTGCATATCCTGTGTTGATGCCATGGTTACATGAAGTAGGTGAAGGAAGGGAGGGGTGTTTGGACCCATAGGCAGATTATGTACCACCACACAACCCACCCTCTAGGGCTCAGGGTGGGAAACAGGATCACCCACCAATAGATCCACACTCTACCTCCCTGCAATGGCAGAAGTAGAGGGGACCATCAACCCCAGTTCTGCTGGGGAACAGACACCCTACAGCATAGGCAATGCAGAGCTGTACACATTCATAAAACAATAGAAAACAGACAGTAGGCCTGGAAATGCTCAGCTGCCCCCCACCACTATCTGACATTCTCCAACAGCAGCCTCCAGCCTCTGCAAGGTGTTCCAACAAAACACATACTAGCTGCAGACAGTCTGCTAGCTAGTCCATAGTCCTGGAGGAGATGCGTGTACCCAGAACTGGGATGACAGCATACACACCAAGCAGATGAGTCAGTGATTAGATCCCAAAAGAAACCCATAAATATCTCATGAGAGCAATACTATATAACACTATGGGGGAACCTAGCCATGCTGTGGTCACTGCTCAGTCAGGGTGAGAGTGACCTCCCAGCAGGACATGCTGTGGCCACGCTATCTGTGCAGGTGGTGGCCAGGCACTACAATGTCCGAGCCATTGCCCTATGCGTTGATGCGTGATGTTATCACACGATAATTGCGCTTTAACATGCGAGAACATCACATATCGTGCGATAATGTCTGCGGTGGCGTTAAGGTGCGCAGAGGGTAGACGAAGGCTCCCCAGAGGGCAGAATAAGGCTCCCCAGTGGTGGAGATGAGGGGTCAATGGGCGGAGAATGGGCGGGGAGAGGCCCCATGCACACTAATGCCGTGAAATGAAGTTCTGAAAATTAGCGCCAGTGAAAACCTCGCACTAGAGGCACATTTGCAGGAGAGAGAAACCACTTCAGTCAGCAATGTACAGCAAAGCCAGGGAAACCCAGAAAAGTGATAGTAGTGATATATGTGCAGGAACCAGAAAGGCAAATAAACATATTAAATGACCAGAATCACATTTCAAATCCCCATAACCAAGATGGCCAATAGTGCTACTAATGATAAACATAAAGCAACACTACTGACAAAGCGTAAAAAGGAAGATATCATGTTTGGAAGGGGCTATGCTCTGCCCCCCTACAAAGTGAATGATCCCACAGTGAAATAGCAGTGATCAGGGTTTTCTCCTTTATATTGGGAAGGTTTGTTATGCTGTGGTCCATATGGGGCACAGTGCGTACTAGGCAGATGCCTAGGTGGCACATAGCAATGCCAAAACTGTAAAGCAGCAAGACAGTAACTGACGATGGTCCAACATGGGCACGAGTGTGTGCCCCACAGTGTCATAGGGGATATTACCCAGCAGGTACCCCCAAGGGCACAGAACATTGGCAGGCGGTGCTGGGGGGAAGCGTGCATGTCCATGTAGGCACCCCTACAAGAGAACCCACACCATAGGCAACTGCCTACCGGCACACTGGATGGCCTTTTACTGAACACCACCAGCACCACTGGTATAAGGGCATGTCAGCATGGTGGTGGAGGGTTGCTGGTGGTGGAGGGGGCAGTGGCATATGCCCACAGCAGACCAAGGCCAATTCCTGTTTAGGTGGGTGCCGTGTGGTGCAACAGACAAGGTCTGACTAAAGAACACTAATGGTAGCCCCAGGGAATGACCTGCCTCTGTGACAACAGTTTGGTGCAGTATACACAGCCAGTGTGTTCAGGGTGAAATGGTCACAGGTTCAAGCCCCAGTTGTGGCTCCTACAAACCATGTCCCTATATTTTACCCAGTACTAAACCATGGTAATAAAGATGGAACTGTTATTGCAGATTAAATAAACAATCCATAAACGCCTATATTTTACCCTACAGGGCACAGACACCATAAACATGTGCAATCCTAGAGCAGAGTTTCCCAAATGCAGTCCTGGAGGGCCAAACACCATTGAGGTGTCATGCTGTCCCTAATAAATATGCGTGTGCTGCAATTGTATGCAATGCCCCCATTGTATGCAAATGTATCTCATGCATATTCATTAGGGACAGCATGAAAACCTGAATAGTGTTTGGCCCACCAGGACCGGAGTTGGGAAACTCAGCCCTAGAGCAACAGCCAACAGGGGCATAAACACCCACACTCACAGGCTCAACTATCCAAAGCCTCATGGAGAGTCAGGCTGTTGGACCATGTGCGGAGCAGCATCTCCCAATACATTCCCACTTGCATACCTTAGCAATTCCGCCCTGAACTTGGGAACACATTACACATATATCAAAAGGTTGCTATGATTAATGGCAGATAACAAATCCTAAGTTAAACACAATTTGTTGACAAAGCTGCATCATAGCAACCTTTCTTATATCTGTGGAGTGTGTTTCAGTTTTGATTTCTGACAGTGTTTACCACCCCGGGATCATCCAGAAGGCAAGACCTCCACCACGTCAGGAGGGCATGGCGCTGCATCACAGGCGCTTTAACCGGATTGCTGACCACCCACGTGAGGTAAGTGAATGGGGTCAGGTCACACGATGCAAGGTGTGCAACACAATAACCAGCAATCAATGCACATCTTACATGTACAACATGGGAGAGGCAACATTCTGTGGTGCAAGCAGTGCTGAAAGTAGGTGTAGATGCTGCTGTGTGCAAGTATGCCTTATCCCCAGGAGGCCATGACCTGCAAACAGAGGTCAGGCATAAATCCTGTAGGTATAGAAGTTGCTGCTGTTCATGTGTTTATATCCACCCTACCCCCAGGAGGCCTTGATTTGATTACAGAGGTCAGTTATACATCCTGTTGGTACGGTACTTGCTGCTGTTTCTGTGTTCCAATCCACCTTACCCCCAGGAGGCCCTGATCTGATTACAGAGGTCAGGCATAAATCCTGTAGGTATGGAAGTTGCTGCTGTTCATGTGTTTACATACACCCTACCCCCAGGAGGCCTTGATCTGATTACAGAGGTCAGTTATACATCCTGTTGGTATGGTACTTGCTGCTGTTCCTGTGTTTACATCCACCCTACCCCCAGGAGGCCTTGATCTGATTACAGAGGTCAGTTATACAGAGTAGAGTTATACATCCTGTTGGTACGGTACTTGCTGCTGTTCCTGTGTTTACATCCACCCTTCCCCCAGGAGGCCATGACCTGACTACAGAGGTCAGTTATACATCCTGTTGGTATGGTAGGTGCTACAGTTGATGTGTTTACATCCACCCTACCCCCAGGAGAGCCATACTTGATTACTGTGGTCTGTTTGAAATCCTGGTGTCAGGGTACCTGCATCTGTTGTTGTTGCACTGCTGAGCCCAAACACCAGGAGACCCACACCTGATCACAGAGGTCTGTTAAAGTTGCTGGTGTCAGCGTACCTGCAGCTGTTGGGGTGCCACTGCTCTGCCCGACCCCCGGGAGGGTTTAGACCAGATAACATAGGTCTATAGCTCAGCTAGGTGGGTTTGTGCATGCTCCGGTTGCATTCGGCCACAACTGCCCTAAGCACAAAAGGCCTAAGTCCTGACCACAGAGGTCAATTTGTAGGGCTGATGTCATGGTAGTGACCCCTGCTGATGTGCCTGGCCCACCTAATCACTGGGCGAGGTCAGAACACATCACTCATGTTCCTTAGAGAGCTCATGGTGCCACGGTGGGTGTGTCGGCTAATGTGTGTGGGTGAGCCAAATACACAGGTGTCTGCCGCAGCATACAGGGAGTTTAGAAATCCCACTTTTGGAGACCAACGTAACCACCACACACATGGCATGGTGCACCCATGTCATGCAAGGAAGGTGTGGGAACAGGGTAAGGGGACTGGGGGTAGCACACAGTACACATAGCTGGCACACCACACATGGGCAGACCCACAGCCACACATGCATGCGGCACTGCCAACAGGTAGTAGAGGACCCACTGGCCAGAGTAGCAGCAACACTCAGCTGCCTGCAGTGATGTGTGATATGCGATGGCCACCCACCAGAGATATCCTCCCCCTGATGTTCCCACCCATTGCATTCCCCCCCAGGTGGAGGACCTTCGTAAGAAGGGATGGGAGTTGTGGCTGCACTGCCCAGATGTCCTTGAATGCCTTCAAAGGAAGGCACAACAGGAACATGACGGTGAGTGTTGCAGCCATTGCAGGGATGTACAGCATGTCACAGTGGGCCAACAGCCTGTGTGTGGCCACACAATGTTTATGTGGTATGGGAATTGCATGATGGAGTCCTAATGACTGTCTTCCCCTACAGAGGCCACTGTTGCTGGGGAAGGGCATCCACATCCGGGACAAACACCACAGGGCCCGCAGCTTCAGCCCAGCCGATGGAGGAGGAGGAGGAGGAGGGGGGGCAGAGATGGAGGACGACTCTGCGGAAATGGAGTGGGTGGAGGGTGGTATGGGGTGAGAGGGAGGGGAAGGTGAGGGTCACTACGGTGCACCGGTGGGTGGGTGGGAGGATGATGTACAGGAGGAGGAGGAGGAGGAAAGTGTGGAGGGGGAGGGCAAGGTTGGGTGGGAGGTGTCAGGGCGTGGAGGGGGATAGGGTGGCCCTGTGGATGCAGTGACACCACCACATGCCACAGACGGGGCCCACGCACATGCCACCACACAGACTCAGGGCACCTGGGGTGGATGTGGTGGCAGGTGTGTCCGGGACCTGTCTGTGGCAGTGCTTGGTGTGCTGTAATGGCAGCGGGCCAAGGACCGCACCATGCGGTGGCTGGCAGGTGCCATTTAGTGGCTGGCTGCTGAGATGCACATGCAGCGTGCAGCTGGTATGAGGGGTGCATCTCGGCAGCCATCCCCTGATGGGCGGCCCCGGAGTGTCTGAGGGGAAGAGTGGTGGCCACATACATGCCCTGTGGTACCGTGTCACTCGGGCCACAGCATGGTTCTACCTGAAAATATTAGCCGTATATGTAAATACACAGGTTTGGTTATATATCACACTGGTCACGTGTTTTCCTTATAGACAGACTGTTGAAGTGAGCATGTGACATGTGTGTTCATCCCTATGTGTATGTGTATTAAACATAGGTAACATACATGGACCGTCTCCACACTCATGTGTGGGGTCTGACCATGTGCGTAGCCATCAGTGACCCCTGGTGCCCCTGTGATGTACCACACTGCTGTGTGTACCACCAGCTATGGACACATGCTTGCTGCCTGTCATGTGTAGGCAGCATATCTGATGCACCATGCTTGTAGGGGAAAAGGGGGACAGCCAGCAGCAGGTATGTGGCAGGAAGGATAAGATGGACTGCTGTACCCAGGAGCTGCCCAGGGGGATAGCTGGTGAGGCCAAGACAGGTGGATGTTGGTCTGGAGGGGGAGCAGCGGCTCACTACAGATGCAGGGGGAGAGTGAACAACTGACTGTAGCTAGTTACCTATGTCTGCCTGTGTCTTACACAATCATCTGCAGCTAAACAGCCACATAGGCCCTGGTGTGGGTTAGAGGGAATGGCACACATGTGGGTGGAGCAATGGAGAGGTTATGGGGTGTGAGAGAGTGACCAATCCATACAACATACATGCACCACCATTAACATATTACTGCTTAACTGGAGAGGTTGGGTATTCCCCCATGCATAGGTAGAAGGGTGCACACATGACATGGTTCATGGCACACAGGGCATGGTATAACATCTGTGCGTTGATTGGTGGTAGTGCATACACCACACCCCTAAGGGAAATGGGAAGGCACATGTGACCAGGGTGACAATATGGGGGACAAGGTACTCGGGAGTACAGTGGCAAACACCGGAAATGTGCACATAGGTATAATCGGGTTTAGTCATCTTTATTGGCACACAGTGACCTGTTCCCCTCAATCAAGACCTGTGTGGTCGCCCACATCCACGGCGACCACGGCCCAAGCAATGCTGTTGTTCTGGTTACGCTGGTGCTGCCTCTGGGGCTGGGGCTGGCTGCTGGGAACGCCCAGCCATGGCCTCTTGAGCATCTGCAATCCGCAGTAGCGCCGCTGCCATCACCTCAGCTGTGGCACACATCTGTCTCAACTTCTCCTGAATGCCCATCAGAACCTGATGAGTGGCTGTGGGTGAGACACAAGGTGATGTGTGAGACATGTGTTGCACCCCCCACTGTGACTCATGCACATGTCTGGCATATCCCAACAGAACGGTCCGCAGACCAATCATGTATGCGATGGCTAGCAACGCAGTACCATGTTTACATCTGTGTGTCCCATGATCCATCCACAGGCCAGGAAATGATCCTGATGAGGGGTCGTGGAAATCACAGATATGACACATGATACTGTGTTGCACTTCAGTGTGTCACTGCTGTATCTGCGCACTGGTCGTATGGGATAGGTTGGATAATGTGGGGATTCATGGCACACAGATAGATATCTGGGGGGCACTGTTCACTCTAAACCTGACGCACAGTACTGAGTACCCTGATTATCTATGCTACGTACCACTACCCAGGGAGAGGGGTCCGGAGGGTAAACTGTATAGGTGATCTGGTGTAGGTGTGTACCACTGTACATCTCCATGGGGTATGTTGTGGTGAATAGTAGGCAGATGTATGAGCTCATTAGCATGATGACACCAGATGGCACATGCTACAAGGGGGGGAGTGCACATGGCACCCCCACTGCACATACAGAACTATGTGCTATGGTGTCATAATATTAAGGGGCACATGGAATGTCATTGTGGATGTTACGTCAACCCCCAAGGGGCTTGTTGTGTATTCTGTTACCCACCTTCCACATCGTGCTTTGCTGAGGCAGTATGAGCCCGCAGCTCTGCAAGGATGATATCCATGCTGGTGTGTTGGGTATGTGATGTCCCCGGTGCCTGCATTGTGTGGTGACTCCCCTCTGACTCTGTGTCCTCCACAGCCCGTGTGCTGCTGCTACTGGCCCCCACTTGTGTGTCGGCATCCGCTGCCCTGTCCTCTTTCTCGGACAGCATAACATTTCCTGGGGTCTCCCCACCAGTGCTGTCCGTGTCCCCGGACTCGCCGGCCTCTGGCCCCTCAGCATCCTCTGGTGCCGGCACATCTCCCTCCTCATATGCCTCCATGGCCTGGATGTCACCTGGGGAGTAGAACAGGGTACACAGCAAGGATGAGTTAGCACAGGTCAGATATCTACACCTGTGTAGTACATCCCCGCCAACAGCAATGTGGTGTCTACCTGTATCTGCAGTTACTGCACCTACAATGGGGACAGCACATGTGCGTACAGTTTGCTGTACCTGACAAGGGGGGGGGAGGGGCGGCTTCTCGCACTGGTGGAGCTGTGTCACATTTGCTGTTATGTTGGGGGGAATGGGGCTGAGACTGGCGGCCCCACTGTATGCAGCACTAGGTATGCACTGTGCGTGTGACCTTGGATACGGGCTCAGCGTTACATGTAGCCAGGGTGCGTGTGTGAGCCCTGAGTGGGATTGTGGCCTGTCATAGTGTGTGTGAGTATTATGTATGCATTGGCCTCAGTGGTATGGATGGCAGGTGTTGCAGCATTCGTCCAGGTCAGCTAGACGTGTGGGGTCTGACGCTTTGATAGCCACTGTGTGGTATGTGTGGACAGCTATCACATACTCGGTGTGTGGTGGGTTATTTCAGGGGATGGGTGGAGTGATGTTGGGCATGTGGTTGCACCATGGGCGGGGGTCATGGGAATGTGTCTGTGGCACTGCAGTACCTGTATAGATGATGGCCCCAGGTGGTGTGGGGTCTTGGCTAGGTGCAGTTGGTATGGCTATGGCAATGTGCACCCCAATGTCTTGTGAGGGTGGGTGGGGGATCCACACTGTATGTTGGACAATGACAGAATGTGATGTGTTGGACATCTGTGTGATGTGGTCATTGGGGTTTGTTTGCATCTACCTTGCCATCACAGTGTGATAGCCCTTCCTCTGTTACTAGTCTGGGATATGTCCCTGAACAGGTAATCTTATACATACGTCATAGCTGTTATAGGTTGTGTGTGGGTCCCCCCAGGTCAATGTTTTCTGGCCTAGTTGTATGTCCCTCCTGTCTGTGTCCACCTGTCATATAGTGGTGTGTGCCTGGCTGCAGATGTATGCTGTTCTGTGTGACCTATATGCCATGTACGAATAGGTGCTGTATGTGCTGGGTTCATGGGGTGGAGGGTGTTGTGCCCCCTTGTATGTATGGTCATCTGGCCCACTCATGTACAGTCAAGGGGGGGTGGCACTCCATCTGGCTGGAGGACTGTCCCCCCCCCCCCGGTTCTGTACACCTGTGCAGTGCTCTACGACATCCAGGACTGTGGCTGTCGTGCAAGAAGCCCCAGGTACCTGTCACAGCCACCCTGTACCTACGCAGCCATATTTTTCTGGATATGTGGACCCCAGTTGCCTGTGTTAGAGCACACGTGTTCTCAGGACATAGGCCCCCACCTTCCCATCCAAGGCTGGCATGTACTGGGCCGTGAGTTGTACATGTGCAGCATGTCTCTGACCTACCTGCCTGTAGATGGGTGGTGTCCAGCACATCAGGCAGTCCACACAGGTAGATGGGGTCAAGATGATCTGCGAGTTCCTGTTCCAGGGGTGTCAGGGTTGGGTCAAAGGAACCACCACCTCCGGTGCTCATGGCATGTTGCCTCTCCACCACCATGTGTGCACAGACACCACGCTTAATATCATTAAACCTTTTCTTAAGGCCATCCAGGTCCCTGGATGGCCCCCCTGCCTGGGCTACGGCCTACTGGATCTCCTCCCACACATGTATCCATGTGCCCACAGTGGTGCTTGTGCTCAGCTGGCCGTAGAGCACCTCATACTGCTCCAAAACACTGGCCAGCACATAAATACACATGCGAACGTGGTACACACTGAGGGGTTTATGTAGGCGACGGAGACGAGGCTTGCGGTGTTGGTTGTTGGTGAAGCAAGGGAAGTGTTAGAGGCAGGTTTGGGGTATAGAGTGGCTGGCTTGGTGAGTGCTGGTGGAGTTATGTGGCTGGGTTGGTGACTGTTGGGTGAGGTGAGTGTCTGAGTTTGAGTGAGTTAGAGGAGTTGAGTTGGGTGGAATTTATGGCGGGCTTTGTGGTTGCTGCATGTGCAGTGGGAGGTGAACAGGGGCTGCGGTTGCCTGACGGGGGAGATGGTGTCAATGGGGCTGAGGCACAGGGCATGTGTTTAGTCCAGCTGCAACACAGACCTGCAGCTGTGCGGGCAGGCCAGGCAGGGGCTGTGCCGGCATGGCGTAGGAGGTGTGCAGAGTTGCAGGCTCGCCAGCCTCGCCTCTACAAGCCCAGGGCCCAGCTCCAGGGCATGCGTGAGGACCAGGTCATCTCCCTCTACCGCCTGAGCATGGTGGCTATTAGGGAGCTCTATGAGGATCTAAGACCTCAGCTCGAGCCCCTGACTGGTCGGTCACATGCCATACCAGGTTTGGTCAAGCTCCTTGGTGCCCTCCATTTCTTTGCCTCTGGCTGTTTCAAGTCATCTGTGGCCACAGTGGGTGGCATGAGCCGCCCAACCTTCTCACGCTGTCTCCACCAGGTAATGCGTGCCATGATCAGCCGGGTGGGGAATTACATTGCCATTCCCAGCACTAGGCAATAGTGGGGGACCCTGAACCAGGCCTTTGAGGTATTAGCTGGGATATCACACGTGATGGGAGCTATTGATTGCACACATTGCCCTGGTCCCGCCCAGAGACAGGGAGGTAGTGTTCCGCAACCGCAAACACTACCATTTCCTGAATGTTCAAGTTGTATGTGATGCAAATATGCATATTCTGAATGTGGTCCCTAGGTTTGCAGGTTCCACCCATGACTCCTATATCCTGCATCACTCAGTACTATTCAGACAATTTGAGGCAGGACAGTATGAGGACTGTATACTGCTGGGTGCGTATTTGTCATCTCTGACATGCACATGGTGATCCTGTGACTAACCGTATGTGCACATGTCTGTCTTTGAGGTCTATCCCTAGTTGTGTGTGTGTATCATCTGTCTGTGTGTGATCTAACATTGGGGGGGTGGGTGGTGCCCTCCAGCTCTACCTTGCTACGGTGCTGTGTGATGATGGTAGCATGGACGCTAGCATTTGTGTCGTGGTTACAGATTATGTTGATTGCAATCCGTACACCTACCCCTTGTTTTGTGTGTCATAACTTCACATGCTGATGCATAGTTGTGGTGTCCCATCATGTGCTGTCATATGTTTCTGTCAGGAGGTTTTGTGCATTTGGTTTGCACGTACATACTTGTGTCCATTTGGGTGGACATCAGCTCCTGTTTTAACGTTCCATATTTCTTTCTGCAGGTGATGCAGGATATGGGTGTCACCCCTGGTTGCTGACCCCTGTGCGTCAACCATGGACATGTGCCTAGAGGAGTTACAATGAGGCCCATGCCTCCAGCCGCTCTGTCACAGAGCGCACCTTTGGCGTTTTAAGGAGTCGCTTCAGGAGTCTGGATTGGACAGGCGAGGCCTTACAATACAAACCACAGACTGTGGCAGAGATCATTATAGCCTTTTGCATCCTGCACAACATTGCTCTCAGGCACCATATCCCTGTCCAAATTAATGAGGAGGATGATCCTACATGCCCTCCTGTATGTGCCCGTGGTGACACACGTGAGGGCACAGCAGTCAGGCGGCAGGTGATTGAGGTGCTCTTCTCATGTAAGTACTGCATATGTTGCCACATACATTTGTTTAGATATGTGTGTACTACTACTACTAGCGAACATTTGTATCCCAATAGCAGTAAGATGCAACACTGCACTGACATGTAACAGACACTGCTTGGCCATTCCAGCATACAATCTAGTCATGACTGAAATGCAGAAGATGTGAGCAGGGCACAACAGCGGGTGGAGGTGGATTATGTGTGTTAGGAGTAGTAGGCTTGTGGGAGGTGTTATGCTGTCATACCTGATTTGTGGCTGATTGGGATAGGGGCTGCTGTACTGCCACAGGTAGTTAGTTTGAGACTTTGAATGCAGCAAGGTGAAAGGCGTGTAATATGGGGTAAACAGTAGGAGAGCAGACCATAGATGGGACCAGTTGCCTAGATGTGTGTGTTTCACATTTTTTAATTTGAGCTGAGTGATTGGTTGGTATGCTCGGATGAGCAGGGACTGTGTGTTATTTGTTTCTGTGTAGTGCTACATGTGATATGTAGCACTATATACATGCTGAGTAGTAGTTGGATTACTGGTAATTGAGATCAGTAAGGGAAGTTACTGCAACACCACAGTGTGCCTGTATGTATAGGTTATCATGTAGCCTTGACATGGATGTGGAAACGGATAGGGAACCTGTGAGGTGTCCTGACAGGGGCAGTATTATTGCCATTATGTGTTGGGCTGTAGGATAGCCATGCAGTGCAGTGTTGCATATTTTCAGGCAGACAGAAATGATTCAAGGCCAGATAAGCAAGGTGTAGGTTTCAGTAGGCAAGCCGGGAGCTGATTGGGGGGGGGGGTGGATTTGGGTTTTAGTTGTGTTTTCAGGGAGGACTAGGGAAATATAGCTGATGACATCTAGACATAAACCACAAGCCTCAACTACAAGCTGAGCATGTGTGTAGAGGAGGAGAATGCAGTCCAAGACAACACCTACATTGCGGACCCTAGAGAAAGAAAGTTATGGCCACACACACAAAGGCACTCTGATGGGAGGGGAGGGTTTAGGTGTACATATAGGATATCCATGCTTTGCCATTATCAGTTTCACACAGTGGGATGACATGCAGCCATCAATGTCAGGTGGCAACCAGACATCGGGGTGTGGTTTGGCAGACATAACTCAGGAGTCGAGAGATATATTTGCATCTCATCATCACACAGCTGTTAATATAAGTCAAGGTATGAGATATACACACCAAGGAAATGTATATGGACAGAGAATAAGGATGGAGCCCCTGCATATTTCCCTGTGTTACAGGAACTGACAGCGGGGTAGCAGACAACATTGAGAAACCATAACACACACTGAAGGGGCATTGGGAGTGATATGGGGGACACAGGATAGTTCTTCGACCTTAGAGCCGAGCAGGGACACTATAGCGAGGAGAAAGTTCTGTTCCACATTTTTTACGGCAACAGAGAGGTGAGGAAGGGGACAGACAGAGTACAGACCCTTGTAGTTTGCCACACACACTTCAGTAATAACTTTAACATGAAACAAATCTGTACAGTGTGATGGGGAACAGTCAGTCTGTTAAGCATCTTGGGGGGTCTGCGAGCTGAGGACGTGAAGGTGCAGTGTGTGTTGCACAGCTACAACATGACATATGTATGTTTCTCTTGTGTTTCTCAATCCACAGGACATACTTGGTGACTCTCCTGGTGCTGTGTTGCATTGGCAGGTGAATGTACGTCATCCAACATGCAGTAGTCTGGGGTAGGTGGACCTACAGCTACTTTGTCTGTGATGACAGTCAGGGTGAGCACATGTCTGCCGTGATCTGTCATATTGTACATATGTTGTTGTTCACCTCTTTTACCTGCACCCCCATACCCCATATGTTGCTGTTGGCACACATATCCACATGTGTTCCTGGCCAGTATGTCTTCTCCATCACTGTCTCTGGGACACGTCCAACAGAGCTGCGTGTGTGTGCAGGTCTTAGGTGTTTGGGTGGTGGACTGCACGTATACCCTTCCCTGACATTGTAGCATCAGCCAATAGTAGTGTATCATTGCATTTAACAGGCCTTTATCTCCACTAATCTCCAATTGTGCACATACAGGCTGTATGCTACTGCTGGCATGCTCACCTTAGCATACTGTGTGGGTGTGTGTTTTTGGGTTGGTTGTGTGATGATACAGCGTGCAGGCATTTTGCACTATCATGTGGTGTGAGGAGTCTGTTCACCTGGGGAGCGGTGGTGACTGTGCTATCTTTACCTTACTGCTGTTTACCTTGTGAACATTGTGGACATGTGTTTTGTGTTGTGAGCTGACCTATCTCTTGTGTGCTGACAGACCACTGCGCAACAGACACTGTATCCACACCAACCAGTGCAGGGGGACCTTCTGCATAGTGTTATCTGCAGATGGTTTAATTTGAATTCTCTGTGTTCATGTGCCTCTGCTACCTGTTAGCATATCCTCATTGTGCATTTGACGATTGTTTAGGGTTACATTGTTGAAGTTTTGATTCCTATATCAGGCATTATGTGACATTTCAATATGTGTGTTTACACTTTCTTACTTTTAACAAAATATGCTGTTTCATTTGTGTGCCTCCTGTGTTGACAGACAGATATGTTTTAAGGAACAGATCATGACCGATGTGTGTTGGGACCTCATCATGCACCACCTACTGTCTACATGCACACATATGTAACTAATACATTTGGGGCATGCAGCATGTGGGGGGTGGGGGACTAATGCATACTGCATACCATGCACCTGATGCACATTATCTCTCCTGGCCATCATCTGTAGACGGGCCAGTGACCTTTCTGTAACATGTGGGTTGCTGCCCTGCAAAATGTGTTTTCAGATTTTCCCCTGGGATCCACTCACCTTGATATTATGATAGGCGGTATCTACACTATCTGTGATGATTAACCAAAATAAAAATATGTGTTTGATGTACATTTGTCTCTGCTGCTGCTTGATCACACTGACACATGTATTTAGTGATTTCCTGGTCATGTACATGGCCCACCTGTGCTCATATCCTTGTATGGTGCCAGCTGTCTCTCTGCCAGCAGTTTGCCACATCACTGGGTGTTGCAGGTTCCCATACACACATTCCCTTTGAGGTAATATTTTTGCATTGTGCTTGTTGTGGTTGTTTGGGACAGTGGTTACAGACATGTGTTGCAACACTGTAGGTTGCAGGTTTGATCCCCCCATGGGGTTTACTTATTTTTTTTTCTCTTGTGCTAACCTGACCATTAGCTACCTGCAGATTCATTATCTATGCACACACCCTTCCATCTCTTCACTGTACACCAAAGTGTGCCCTCTGTGCTGCCTATCCATCACATATTAGCTGTTACATATATCTCTTTCTTTATAGTGCTTGCATGGCAGTCTGCTTAGGGGATTGGCATTGCTGTGGTTCAGTTGGTTTGTGGCACACCTGTTTGCAGGTTCAATTCTCTCCTGTTCTGTTCCACATTTTGCCCTGATCCACAGAGCATCCCCTGCCGCCCTTTGGGTTTAGATTCTTTCCTCTTTTGCATGCTGTGTCCACTGCATAAAATTTCATTGTGTGTGTGCATGTAGTTATATGTGGCTCTGGTCCCAAATGCAGACTGTGATCTGATCTGTACACACCAGATCTGCATGTGCATTCCATCATGGTTACTGTTGGAGGTTTGCCTATCCTGGCAGACATTAGGCTTCTTGTGTGATGCCCTGCAGTATTCTTGTATGCAGCCTTTGTTAATGACCTCACATTGCTGGTGTGGCCTACCAGTTTGTGCATTGACATATGTGCTAATGGTCATAGGTTTGATTCGTCTCTGTTCTCTTTCATTTGTATGCCTGTCCTGCACAGCTACATTTCATTCCTGGGACAGTCATATCTGTGCAGATCTGTGCTGTTAGCACATTGTACCCTTATCACAGTTGCCAATCATCCTTCTGTCCGTCTATGTGTGTCTGCCAGCTGTGTGCCATCCTGCCCTGATGTGCATGCTGCTACCCCATATCCTGCTCTGATATATGTTTCTGCATTGCAGCTCTTCCTGGTTGCCTCTCCTGTGTGTGCTCTGCATGGCACTGCTACTCCTCTGTCCTCCTGTCATTACACCTATCCTGCCACCTCTACCTCCTCTGCTGGACACGTCTTCCCATCCTCTGCCACACACTGTCATTGTTGTATGGTACATTACCATCACCCTGTGCATCACTACAGCTGCCCTCAATATGTTTGTCCATTTTTCCAACTGCCACATGGGCTGGACGCAGATTTGTCTGATCCATCAGCTCAGATCTACTTCCTTCCATTACTTGTGCATTGTCTTTCCTTGGTGCTCTGTGCAGTGTTAGGGTTACATCTGTGTTTGGCCCATACCTTTCTTGCTTTTCAACTTGGGGGACCTTACTGTCCTTGGCCAACATTTTTTGAGTCACCTATACATCCTTGGGTCATCTTTAGCCACACCTTAGAATCAGCCAGCTTATGGGGTGCCTTTTATGGTGCCTTGGGAGTTGACAACCTTTTGACATCCCTCTGGGGCACATTATAACCCGCCTTGGCTGGTGTGGTGGTTTAGGATGTGCCTTCTGGTGCACCCTAAAAGGTGCATTAGTTTATGGCACTGGAGTGCGGGTATTTTTAGCTGGCTGCATAGATTGTTGGACTTTTTCAAGCAGGAAAAGGAATTGCCTTGGCCACCCTTATTCAGTAAGCCCGCTGGGGGATTGAACTCATGACCCCTGTTTCAGGGGGGTCATTGCATTAACCAGTGTGCTACCCCCTTGTTACTGTGATTGCAGGTCAGCACGCAAAGTACAATGGGGTGGATGTATGGATAGCTCTATGTGTCAAAATGAGAAATTTATATTGAAACCGGAAACGAAGAGGTAACCAGTGAAGATGATAGAGAATAGGGGAGACATGGTCAAAACGACGAGCAAATGTAACAAGGCGAGCAGCGGTATTCTGTATGAGTTGGAGACGCTGCAACTGATAAGCTGGCAAATTAGCCATGAAGATATTACAATAGTCAAGTCTGCTAGTGACTAATGCCAACACTAAAGTAATCAAGGAACTAGTGGGAAGAAGGGAGCAAACTGCTCTGATTCGACGTAGTGCTGCGAAAGAATGGAGTGTAAGAGTAGAGATATGGCCATGAAAGGAGAGAGATGAATCTAAGATCACTCCTAGATAATGGAAGGAGGTGACGAGAGGGATCGGAGTCTGATCAACCCACGTCTCTACTGCCTCCTTGGGAAAATATTCCACATATCTACCACTCTTTATATAGAGGTGGAAATGAGCTAATACAACAATAGAAAAGTAACAGTCAATAAACAAAATAAACATACCCATAAAAGTATGAAAAATAGTTCTCAAAAGAGACTTTTCAGGAAAGCAATATAAAATACCTAAAAGTCAAAGGGGAGATGGGAGGGGGAGAAGGAGAGGGGAAACATACAAGTATGAACACGGTTTCTTAATGTCATAAAAGAAAAAAGAACTTAAAATAAATGTAAACCTTTTTCTTCCGTCATACAGGCTCAGCTCTCTCTCAACTGCACCAAGTGATGACGGCGCTTACCCGCCCCACACAGACAGCCCTATGAGGAAGATGGTCCCCAGCTCCCCACCCCTACACGATGCGAGTGGCAGACAGAGAGCGCAATTAGGCCAGCCAGACTCAGGCTGCATGATCATCGCCATTGGATAAATTGGCTGTGCTACCTCCCTCCCTCCCTACAATTCCAGGGTGGTTGGTGGACCATGGTGGCTGTAGTAGGGGAGCTGGGAGAGGGGTGGGGTTGTGCTCATGTCGGTCGGGGTCCAAGGAAGTGAGGCAGGTGGCCGTCCCCACATAAAAAAATCTTTTTTTAAGACCCTGAGATGTCCGGTATCTCACCGTCCACTCACCGTCACTTGTCTGGCTGAGCTCTGGCTCTGGCTGTAACTGGCTGGCTCTCTTTCCTCAGTGAAAAACCTCATGCTGGAAGCTCCCACTATTCCCTAGTCCCTCCCTCTGTTGTCTCATTGGCTCATTCAGTTGACTTACTCAGCCTGGCAGAATAGCAGCTCCTCATGGGACGGAAGAACAGAAACCTATCCTATGATGACAGTTCCACTCACCATTCACCAGAAAAATGGCTTTTCAAGTGCCGGTTTTAATGGTCTGCCAGCAGCCAGTCTGGCCATATATAAACCGGCCAGGCCGGCTGAGAACTGGCTGGTTGGCAACTCTAATGGTAACACCCCCAACAGCTATTTCACAAGCTTTGCAATTACATTATGTTAACTTGTGCATCTACACAACACATGGTAAGTACAAAACTTTACACACATTAGTAAAAGGGTACCTAAGGTTCACAAACCATGAATCAAATTGATGCAATATATTTTGGTCATACTTATAATGATAACACTTGGAAAATAAATAGAACCAAATTAGGATTAGGTTTGTATAACAGGCTGCAAGAACTGTAATAACAAGTCCATTTGGAAGACAAATGTTTGCTTAGTTGGGTCTATATGGCAGACTACACAGAGGACCTAGGAGGCTTTATGTATGTGCAACAACCATGCTAGTATAACTGGCTACTTAGATAATTACAGTCTTGAGTTTTGGTATAGAAAAGGTAGGTGCCAGAGAAAGCTAACTAGGGATCTTATATATTCTTCTAACCAAGATGGTGGAAAGAAAAGAATGACAAAGATTATCTTGGATAAAGATCAATCTTGTAGGTGGTCACACTCTGTGGTGGGCAGTTGGGATGTACCCTTAGACGCGTGGGCAAGACAACTGGGGCAAAATGCATAGGTCAGATTTTTTTTCGGCCATTATTTATTCTGTTACTATGAAAGGTAGCTTTATTTATTCTACAAAAGTTATTTCTATTGATTTTAGCAACTTCCAGTGTTAATGTTATAATGTCCTTTTAGCTTGTCAATGTTTCTTCTGTTACTTCTGGCACTCATAATGAAATAAATCAAGAAAATGACTCATGCAATTTACAGAAAAGCAAACTATTGACATACTGGTATCAAAAGACCACTTGGTGTGCATTACTGCTAATAAATATTGATTAGTATAGCTGTCTCCTCTTCAGTTGCTTTGCACACAATGTTAGACGCTCTTCAATATACATAAGGGTAAACAATCATTCTGCAACTGGGCTATTATCACTGTAGGCACACTAGCACTCAATGGTAGACATATTCAGTTCCTAGCACTAAGGTAATGTCTTTTCTCCTGCTGCTGCCCATACAATGCCAGCAGACGCCTAATGGTTCCCAATAGAAAACAAAAAAGAAATGCTGTAATTTCTCTAGGAATAGGTCGTGCATGCTGCAGCCATACAGTAATAATATTGAATGACAATGATTTCCTACATTCATCCCTCCCTTTATTTGCAAATCACTTCTTTTCCTTTCATTCTTTGATTTAAAGTAAGTTGATGGGCTGATATTCTAAGGAAGGTATATATTTTCAGGTGTATGGTGAACGTGTGGAGGGGGATGTTAGAAAGGCCATCCAAGTGCAATCTGGGATGTCTAAGCCAGATCATCTGAAAAAGTAGCAGGCATGTCCAGGTGCAAACATGATTTTACAAACATGGAAATGCCTAGTATGGACTTATATGCGGGCATCTACATATATATCCCCAGAATAGTTATTAAGAACATGATGTCTAGGAACATAAGAACATAAGATATGCCATACTAGATCAGAACAAGGTTCATCAAGCCCAGTATCCTGTTTCCAACAGTGGCCAATCTAGGTCATACGTACCTAGCAGTCTCCCCAAGAGACACAGGTTACACAATGCTTGTATTGGGTCAAGCAGTGATATCCTGGGTCACGTTTTTAATAATGGTTTATGGACCTTTCCTCCAGGAACTTTCCAAAACTCTTTTAAACCCAGCTACACTAACAGCTTTTATTACATCCTCCGGTAACAAATTCCAGAGTTTGATTACCCATTGAGTAAAAAAATATTTTCTCTTATTTGTCTTGAATAGTTTACCCTGTAGATTCATTGCATGTCCCCTAGTCTTTCTATATTCTGATGACATAAACAATTGATCTACATTTACTTGCTCCACTCTATCATATCTCCCCTCAGCCGTCTCTTTTCCAGGTTAAAGCGCCCTAACCTTTTTAGCCTTTCTTCAGAGGGGTATCCTTCCATCCCCTTTACCATTTTGGTGGTTCTTCTCTGAACGTTTTCTAATAATGCTATATTCTTTTTAAGATATGGCAACCAGAATTGCACACAATATGCAAGGTACAGTCGCACCATGGAACAATACAAAGGCGTTATAATATCCTTTGTTTTATTTTACATTCCTTTCCTTATCATACCTAGCATTCTATTTGCTCTCTTGGCCGCTGCTGCACACTGGGCCGAGGGTTTTAACATGTTATGCACAATGATGCCTAAATCTTTTTCCTGGAAGTTGGTTCCTAATGTGGAACCTTGCATCGTTTAACCATAGTATGGTTTGTTCTTCCCTAGATGCATAACTTTGCACTTGTGAACATTAAATTTCATCTGCCATTTTGATGTCCAGTCTTCCAATTTATCAAGATCCTCTTGCAATTTTCCAAAATCCTCATGGGTTTTAACATCTTTAAATAGTTTTGTGTCATCAGCAAATTTGATAACCTCACTCGTTATTCCCTTTTCCAGGTCATTTATGAATATGTCAAAAAGCAGCAGATACAGCACAGATCCCTGGGGTACATCACTATTCACCTTTCTCCATTGGGAAAATTTAGCCCTACCCTCTGCTTTCTATCTTTTAACCAGTTCCTCATCCACAATAGTACACTGGTTCCTATCCCATGACTCTTTAGTTTTGCCAAAAGTCTCTGATAAGGGACCTTGTCAAAGGATTTCTAAAAGTCCAAATACACTATATCAACCGACTCACCTTTGTCTACCTGTTTATTCACACCTTCGAAAAACCATAATAGATTAGTAAGACAAGATCTTCCTTGTCTAAAGCCATGTTGGCTGTCTCCCATTAAGTCATGAGTATCTACATGGTCAGCAATTTTGTTCTTTATGATGGTTTCTACCATTTTTACCGGTACTGACGTCAGGCTCACCAGTCTGTAGTTTCCCAGATTACCCCTCAAACCCTTTTTAAAAATTGGTATTTTGTTGACTATCCTCCATTCTTCAGATATTACAGATGATTTTACTGATAGTTCACAGATTACTAACAGCAGGTCTGAAATCTCATATTTCAGTTCTTTCAACACCCTTGGATGTATACCATCCGGTCCAGGTAATTTGCTAATTTTCAGTTTATCAAATAATTGTAATACATCTTCCCGATGTATCAATATTTCTTTCACTTCTTCTGTACCTTTAAATAGCACTTCAGTCATGGGTAACATCCCTTTAACCCCTCTATCATCTAATGGACCAACTGACTCTCCCACAGGTTTTTTGCAACGAATGTACTTGAAAAAGTCTTTGTTCCGTATTTTTACTTCCGCAGCAAGCTTCTTCTCAAATTCTCCCTTTGCTAAAGTAGTGGGCTAGGGATAGAGAAGTCAGGGTTCAAATCCCACTACTCTGTTATTGAAATTGTGCTGAGTAGTGGGAATTCTGGAGTACTTTCTTCTCTACAGCCTTTAGATATTTTTCAGCTAAAACCAGCACATACATGCAAAATATTGGTGTGGGCATTTATTTATTTATTATACTGCAATTTGAGCAGTAATCTGTCAGCAGGGTGGTTGCCAATTTGGCAAGCAACAGATAAAAATATAGCACCAGAACAAAATTAAAAAATAAAAACACAAATACGAATCCAAGAAGAAAGGCAGCAGGGCCAGTGCAAGGCACCCTAGGCAAACCACATTCCTGCTACCCCCCTCCTCCCACCCCACTCATGCCGTTGCCTCTGCTGTCATCCCTTTCTGGGACTTGCATTAAAACACCAATGCAATGCTTACCCAAAGCTTCCAATGTTCCATGCTGTTGGTGCTGTGCTTTGAGCAGCCACTTCTGCCCCCTATTACACAGACTTCCTGTTTGCAAGGGGGCAGAAGCAGCTCGCAAAAGCATGACATCAATAGAATGGAGCATCAGAGAATTTGCATAAGTACTGCATTGCTGTTTTAATGTCATTGCCACCACTGCAGGTCCCGGAGATGAGCCGCAGCAGTGACAATGGGTCATCTTTAAAAGGTTGGCACTCTAAGTGACGATCTAGTTCACATGGAGCCTGACTCCATAAGGGCATATCCGGGCAGTCTGAGCACCCCCAAACAGGATGGCAATGTTAGTACCTGATTCTGCACCGTGGGAGCTAGACAGTCCTGCACGAGCGGGCACTGAGACGGCCAGCATATCCCTTCAATCCTTTGTAAGATGTCCTTCCTGCTTCACAGCTAGCCCTCTCCCCCCCTCCCGTAGTGCCGACCTCCATTTCTCTGTTGCCTGACCCTTGGTAGGGGCAGTTGTAGCCTGGATCGGGCAGCGGGGACCTACCTACAGCCGATCCCTGTATTTGGGTGGGCAGGGTTCTGGGCCCAATCGCCACCTTTGCCGCTGCTTATTCCATCTCTGAAGTGAAATAATCAGCATGTCCTTCCCCCATCCTCAGGACATACAGAGCTGAGACCTGAGTTGGCCCTGTACGTCCTAGCAGCTTGGCCCACTCTCTGCTCCCTCCTGTCCCTGTCCGTCTCTCCCCACACTACAGCTCTGTGCATGCGGGGAGAGTGTGTGGCAGAATACAGTTCAGACAAATAGCAGGGCTGCACATCCTACCAAGATGTACAGCCCCGCTATTCACCTCACAGAATTGGGCCCCTGGTGGGTGGCGATGGCCCTGGAAGGGGGTGTGTAGTGCAACAATTTCAATATTCTAAATATATGAACATGAGGTTTGCCCTACTGGGTCAAACCAATGGTCAATCAAGTTTAGTTTCTTTTTTACGATAGTGGCCAATCCAGCAATTACATAGAAGGATCCCAAAAGGTAGATGGATTCCATGCTTCTTATTCCATCCACTTTAATAATGGTTTATGGCCTTTTCCTCCAGGAACTTGTCCAAACTTTTTTAAACCCAGATACACTAAGGGCCCAATTCCGTCCTTCACGTAGATCCCCTCTATGCATCCGATCTAAACTGGACGCACAGAGGGGATCGCAATTCTGATCCTGAAGGGCATGTCTAGCCCTGCAGGATCAGAATCACAAACAGTCCTGCATGTGCAGGCTGGGACTGCAATTCAGTCTGGCCTGCATGTGCAGGACTGCCCCCAGCTAACTCAGTCAAGACTCCTCAATGGAGCTGTGTCGCCATGGCATCATAATGCCATTGCACCGCAGCTCCATTGAAGAGCCACAATCCCGGCTGCCTGAAAAAGGAGTTTATTTCCCGCAGACCGACCCACAATCTGGCCTCCTAAGGCCAGGTTCGGGCTGCAGAGAATATCCCCTGGCCCCCCTGCCTCATCTGTGCCCTGGCATTGAAATTAAGACAAGCCACACATGTCACTGGCCCTGGACATACAGGGCCAACATTAGAATCTGCCCTGTATATCCAGGGCCAGCGATCGCCCACTGCCCGCCGAGACTCCGTCCATGGGCCACCCATTCCCTGCCAATGTCTAACTTCTCCGCAGAACCGGGGGCAGGAGCCAGCACGAATAGCCATTTTATGTACATTTTCCAGTTCTGCTATATCTTTTTTTAGATATGGCAACCAGAACTGTATGCAGTTCTCAAGGAGGGTTGTACCATGGAATGATACAAAAGGCATTATGATATCCTTTGTTTTATTCTCCATTTCCTTCCTTATAATTCCTAGTATTCTATTATCTTTCTTGACCACTACTGCACACTGAGCAGAGGATTTTGACATTTTATTTACGATGATGCCTAGATCCTTTTCATTGCTTTTTGATTTTTGGCATTATGCACTACGAGCCATAGTGCACACTATTATGCAATAGTGTGCCCTATAATGCATTAGCGTGTGCTATCTGCACATGCACTATTAGTGCATATTATTTCATAATAGTGTGCATGATGGCTCAGTAGTGCATATTATTTACCAAAAGTACATGCTATTGCTTGATAGTGCACACTATAGTCTAAAAAAAAGAAGTGACCAAAAAAAAAATGGAAGACAAAATTTCATCAAAAAACAAACCAAAATTAATTTATTTTGTCTGCAAACCCCTAATGTTTGGATCCATTCAAATCTCAATTTATCAAAAGATTGTATGAGCAATAGGAGAGAGATATAAAGGGTAATCAGAAAAAAATAACGGTGAGTGAGCATCAGAATTTTGAACTTTATTCTACTTCCTATACATAACCAGTGTTTTGCAAAGTACATCAAATTAACTGCTGTATTCTGAACCACAACCAAAATGTTTTATGGTGTATTTTGGGATACCTGCTAAAAGTGCATTACAGTAATCCAAGCGGTCCAATATTAGAGCATATAATGATAATTAAGGATTTGGGATCCAGGTATGGTTTAATCGATCGTATCATTTTTAATGTAAAGAATGATTTCTTAACCACAGCAGAGGTTAAAGGAGTTAAAGTAAGATCTTTATCAGTTTGAAAAGTCAGGGAGAGAAATAGCTCTAGGACTGGTGTAAATGTCTACTTGCAATGTAGGCGTGTCAGGCCACTTATGCTAGTATTTTATAAAGATGAGTAGGCATTTACTTGTCTTTATAAAAGAGCATAACATAGGGCCCCAGGACATGCTTTTACTAAGCACCCTCTTATAAAATTATCCCCCATATGGGATAATATTAAACTGGAAATATTTATAAAAGCCTGACACATTCTGTATAGTAAAAGAACAGAGGGAGGGCAAAGCAAGAGAGGGCCATAAAATCACCTGGATAGCGCCGATATTCAGCCACCCTCTTGCAAGTTTAGCTCTGCTAAATGTATAGCATCAATGGGGTGCCCACATATATGTTTAGCTGCACTGAATATCTATATGAATTTAAACACTGGTGCCATTGTTTACATTGTTACGGTCATCAGCACCATCACTGAATATTGACTCCTTAATTTTCTCTTTCATCTTCATTGATTTTCTCACGGATTGCCTTGACATACTTTGTCAACTTTCTACCTCTGTGTGGCTGTATGTTAGTCAAAAAGAATCAACTAAGAATTAAAGATCTTAGTTCCCATGCTTTCTAGCAGATAAAGAGTTATCCAATCTTGCTTTCTTTTCTGTTCTAATGATATTGTCGTATCTGAACGTATTTAATTTCAAACCAGAAATGATTCAGTTCATCATTGTGGTTTCATTTTCCAGCAATACACCTTTTTTATTGTTTGTGGATCAAACAGATACAAACCTTTTCTGAGCGAAGATAACAGGTTTCCTTTCTTATACTCATCTTTACATTTTATGTGTGTATATTCTGACTCCTTATTAGATGGGCCTCATATTATAGGCATACTCAAAGAAAATGCCAGTATACACTAAAAAGTATATTAACTGTAGTTCAAAGGCCACTTTGTACAGTATAATGTGATGGCAAAAAAGTAGAATTCAATGGGGCCACAGCTCCGATACCGCACATCATCAGCTACCGCTGCTTAGTAAACATGCCCCTTAGTTAGACAGTGATATTATTGATGGAGTTGGAGGTCTTTTGCTTTAGATATGAATGACATTGTGGAGTCTGGTTTGAATTTATGTGTATAGTATGTTTTTTATAAACACCTTGGTGATTATATTGTGCTTACCTTTCACCACACACAGCATTGTTTTGAATATATGCCCCGAGGAAGCTATTGACGGCATCTGGATTAGAGTTGGGGCTAATGAAAGAGTGATGACAACTGAATGAAGCAGATAAGTCTGTTAGTTAGTATTTAAAATAGTGTATATGACATAAGTTATCGATTTGGATTTTGTAAAACTGAAGAAAAGCAGGACTGATATCACATTGAATTTAGCATGATCTGTGGAGTGGAAGGACTTTATAAGATAAGAACAAAAGATTAATATATATACATTTAAATAAGTAATTTTCTGGATCATTGATGCAATTAAGCAAGTGGTCAAGGGCTAAGATAAATGATGCCTATGATCGATGCTCTTGTGGTCTGAGATCCTTTTCGCCTTTATTAAAATTACTGTAAAATATTCCACTGGATGTCTTTGTTAAGAATGGAGTGAGTTGTTTTGTGGATCATTATATCATTTTTTCACTGTGAATGGTCTGGTTTTGGATAAAATAGAACATGCACCCTATATATATATGTATATAGATAGATAGATAGATGTACATGTGTGTGTCCTTTTTATTTGGATGTTATTCTCCTTTTTCTTACCTTTTTTACCTTTTTTACCTTTTATTCATGTTTTATTCACCTTAATTTTCAACTTCAGATATATAATTCAATTTGAAGTATTTTATTAACTTCTTTTATAATTTTAAACAACACATGGGAGCATGTTTACTAAACCGTGGCAATGTAGCATTGGTAATGTTAATGCACGATAATGTTACCTAATGTAACGTTAACACGCGGTAATGTTACCTAATGTAACGTTAACACGCGGTAATGTTACTGGCAGCGGTAAATGTCCCAGAGGGTGGAGAGAAGGCGGAGAGTAGGGGTCAATGGGAGGGGAGTGGGCGAGGAGAAGCCCCTGCTACACTAATGCTGGAACAGTAATGCCAGGACTTTACCGCCAGTGAAATCCTGTCGGTAAATGCACTTTTGCAGGAGAGAGAGAGACCATTTTAATGTCATCAATGTACAGCACAGACAGGGAGCCCAAGAAAAGTGATAGTAGTGCTCCATTTGCAGCAACAGCATAGTGCCCAAGTATGAAAGGACACTATGGTGATGGTGCAAATGGGGTAAAGGGGGCTGCAGGTGGGGCATGCATGGGGGGCACCTGGGGCACAGGAAAGACTAGGCTATCACCTAGGTGGCACATAGGAACACAGAAACTGGAAAACAGCAAGACAGCATCTGACCAAGATCAAACTTGCCCAGTATTCTGTGTTCCACAGTGTCCCATCCAGGGGATATGTACCCAGCAGGTACCCCAAATGTCACACAGGAACCACTATGCCTGTAATGGGGAAAGAAGTTGTCTTACTCTAACAAAGGCCAACACACCTTGTTAATGAAGACGTGCAGTTTATTTATAATACAAAGCAGGGATAACTTGAATTTCACTTATTTAACTTCTTAATTCGTACTTATTTAGAAAGGCAAGTAATTCATATATCTACCTATGATTAGTTAAAAAGATATCTGGAAAACTATTAGAATAAAAGCACTTAATTACAGAATAGATAACTAGAAAGCTAATTACAGAAGAAGAATACTTCACCGAAAGAGTGCTACTTCATCCCCTGTCACACTTCGATTGAATGGATCCCTGATTCAACCAGACAAGAGAGACTTCTCAATCGGGAGTTTCTCTAGGCAATGCGTCCATTCCTAGATGAATCCATTTCTCTCTGTCTAGCTGAAAACAGGTACCCATTTTATCCAGTTGCAAGAACAATCCAGTTATTTCCTATCATGTGACATATACGTAGTATAGAGTCAGTTATCCATTAAGCACATCCAAGACACTGGCCAGGTGCTTGAAAATGTTCAAGGGAACCCCCCTCCCTGGTCTACATTACAATTGATGAATTAGGAGAAATGTTTCCAAGGCAAGGTGAATTGTCCTGTTTTGTCCTGTTAATGGGTTTCAATTTGTCTGCTAGTAGAAAGACTCCTAGGTGAAGTGTTCTTTTGTTCTCTGTAATGGGTCTCCATTTGCTTGCTAGGAGAAGGTCTCCTCCCTGATCTTTCCAGTATCTGTAGTTATGTAAATTGTTTCAACAGTTTCAAGTGCCCCTATTTACAGTTGAGGCATATTCACTACTGAGGCATAATCAATAGTCAAAATTCATCTGTACCACAGAAGTGCAGCACATCTGGGGACCACTCTAACAAGGGTTTACGGACCTTACCCAGGATGCGTCCCAAACTCTTTGTAAACCCAGCTAAGGTAAGGCAGTGGAAGGTGTGAGCACGTGTCATCTGAAACATATATACACACCCAATAGTCCAAACTGGGTACACTGTACCCGCATTGCATGCCCTAGCCTGTCCACAATGTGCTGGCAGAACACAATCTACCTACATTTACCTGGTCCACCCTAGCCAATAGTTGCTAGATCACCAATCTGACACCCCCCAGCCATCTCTCCCCCAGGTGGAAGGAACATAACATTGGCAGGCATGATGGGAGGGATGTGCGGATGTCCATGTATGCCTCCCCACCCCGGATCTTGCTCCCTAGGCACCTGCCTACCTGCACATTGGATAGCCCGAGATGGCATACTACCAGCACCGACAGCATATGGATATGTAAGCATGGCGGAGGGGGGTGTTGGTGGCAGAGGGGGCAGTGGCACCCACCTGCAGTGGACCAAGGTCATGCCCTGTTCCAGTGTGTGGTGTGCAGTGCAACAGACAAGGTCTGTCTGATGGAAAGCAAAAGTAGCCCCAGGGACCTCTGTGCTTATGTGACAACAGTGTGGTCCACTATACACAGTCAGTGTGTCTTGGCGCAGAGGGTCACAGGTTTAGGTCCCAGCTGTGGCTCTTACAGAATATGTCCTTACATTGCAGATACAACACCAACATGTGCAATCCCCAAAGCATCAGCCAACAGAGGTACAAACAGCCACACACACACAGGCTCTACTATCCAAAGCTTCATGGAGAGTCAGGCTGTTGGCTCTGGCTCAGGGAGCAGCAGTTATCACCAGAAAACTACTACTAGCTCCTGTGCAATTAGCACACCTTAGCAACGCATGCACTGTGATCAAGACCAGTGTGGCAGAAAGGGTTGCCAACCATCCCTATCTTTGCACAGTGCTGCAATATGAGTGGGGATGTGTGTATGTCGATACATTGCTTTGTGCTTCCTACTCCTCACTGGGCCTCACAATTCTTACACTGTTTCCAGTGTTAGCCTGCAAATGTACATACTGAGGAGCAAGGTATTTTGGATATGGCCTGGATAGGGTAGAATGGGCAGGATACGTCTGCATCGGGGGGGTGGGGTAGGGCAATTGCTGGGACATCGTAGTGCCCGACTGCCACCTCCATGGACAGGGTGGCCACAGCATGTCATGCTGGGAGGACACTCTCTCTCTGACCAAGCAGTGACCATGGCATGGCTATGTTCCCACATAGTGCTATATAGTATTTGTCCCTAGTGATATCTGTATGCTCTCTGTTCTGGGGTCCAATCACTGAAGCAATTGCTCGGTGTCTGTGCCGTATATCCTAACTCTGGGTACACATAATTCCTCTGCGACCATGCAATGTGGACTGGCTAGAGGATCGTCTGCAGTTAGTATGTGCAAGGCTTGGACACCTGGTGGGGTGCAGCAGGTGCAGTCTGACTATGCTTTCTGCTGTTGAATGTCAGACCTTGGTGGTGGGCGGCTGAGGTCTTCCAGGCCTACTCCCAGCATTACTGGTGGTCTTCCCATGTCCTAGTAACAGGTACAGACGTGGCCTTCTGGTCCAGCCCCCTCCCCCCCCCCCCCCCCCCGGAGGACAGCAACCTTTCCTGTCCATGGCTTTGCCACATCTTCCTCCACTGTCTCAGTTACAAAACGTAGATTGCAAGCCCTTTGGGGACAAGGGGCATATACTGTACATCACTTTGATGTGGAGAGGGCAGTATATAAGCACTGCTACATAAACCTTATGAGAGTTTAGATACCCCACTGCCCTGGTAATAGGTGACCATGGCAGCTGCATAGCAACATTGGGTATGCACTATTCTGGGTGGATCCTGGTCCACTATGGCTAGATGGGACTGGGGCATATAGATGGACAGAGGGTGACATCAGCTACCACTGCAGGGAATACTTGCCACACACTGGTAATGATAGGAGATCTGCAGCAGAACTCATCATTAGCACTACATGTACTAGGGACCTGCTGCTGGGCACCTATCTTAACCCTCAGGATGACCACAGAACCTGCGTAGCAGCATGATCTGTAGGTGCTCTGTGCTACTATCACACACTGTCAGTTCTTCTTACCAAGCTGAGGTGCTGGAGAGGTGCATTCTCTATTCGGTGATCAGCTGTAGACTGCTGTTCTGCATGTGCATTGCATCGTGGGTACTGGTGGGGCTATGCTACCCTGGCACACACAGCAGACATTTTGTGTGGTGACCTGCAGTCTTTCTGTATCCAGCCATTAGTTTACAGCAGTCTGTGGAGGTATGGCCTACTGGTTAGTACATGGGTTCAATTCCTCTTTGTTCTCTTTTTATGTCTGTCCTACTCAAATAACTTTCATGCCTGTAACTGTCATGTCTCTGCAGATCTGTGCTGCTAGCCCATAACACCCTCACCTCAGTTGCCATCCATCCTTCAGCACATCTATCTGCCTTTGTCAGTTGTGTACAGTCCTGTCTTCTTGTGCAGGCTGCTACCCCATGTCCTGCACTGGTACCCTTTTCTGCATTGCAGCTCTTCATGCTTGCCTCTCCTGTTCCTGATCTGCATGGCACCACTACTCCTCTGTCCTCCTATCGCTGCAAATATCCTGCCACCTCTGCCTCCACTGGTGGACATGTATTCCCATCCTCTGCCACCCACTGGCATTGCAGCACTTTACAGTGGCACCACCCTGCGCATCAGTACAGCTACCGCCAACATTTTTGTCCACTTTACTGGTTGCCACATAGGGTGCCCACAGATATGGCAGGTCCATCAGCTCTCACCTCTTCTTCCTTCTAACACCTGTTCATTGCCTTTCCTTGGTGCTCTATCAAGCGTTAAGGTTGCAGCTGTTTTTATGCCTTTCAGTTCATGCTTGTCAACTTAAAGCATCTTACGGCCCTTAGGGCACCTTAACCTATGATGCCTTTACCTAAGGTGCCTTAACCTGTGGCGCCTTAACCTAAAGGTCAAGGCACCTTAATGTCCTTAGGGTACCTTAACCTAAGGTGCCTTATGTTAAGGTGCCCTAAGAACTGTAAGGTGCCCTAAAATAAGGCACTTTAACCTAAGGTGCCTTACATTAAGGTGATCTAAGGAGGTTAATGTGCCTGCACATACTCCTCTCTTCATTTGAACTGGTCTGCCTACTCACCTCACTCTGCTACAACATCCACTCTTGGACTCCACCACCTCAGGTATGTTGCCCTCACTACCTCTTTTCCTCTCACGAGCTCCTTGCTTTTTCATCTGCTCAGTGCTCCATGGCCTCTAAACCCATGCTGTGGGGTAACTGCACAGCTGCTTATACCTCCTCCTCTCTTAGTCTTAAGAAAATTGATAGCTCACTCTACCGTTGTCCTATGAATCTCCGCCTATGCACATCCTCCACACACACCCGTTTTCCACTGCCAACCTCTACCGCTCGCTCCCCCACCTTCATTTAAACTAGGCCTTCTAAATTGCCGGTCCTTAAGATCTAAGATTCTTCTCATCCAGGATCTTATCATCTGTGAATTACTCAACCTCATCCTCCTTACAGAAACCTGTTTGAAGGACGTGGAAGATGCCCTCCTTGCCCGTTGCCTCCCTCCTGACTTTTTGATTATCTCTGTCCCTCGCACAGGTCGTAAAGGTGGTGGTTTTTCAGCCATCCTGAGCTCAACCCTCTCTCACACACAAGTTTTCTCTCCTTTATTACACTACCCTGAAGCACTGTTGCTTCACTTGTACTCTTCTCCCCCAATGCACATTCTTCTTATCTATTCCTCCCCTGCACTTTGCTCTGATCTCTGCGACTCCCTTTTACTAACCGTCTCTGACCTCTCCTTGGCCTTCCCCCATCTTCTTATTGCAGGAGACTTCAACCTCCACCTTGACTCCCCCTCTTCCTCTAGGGATCACTCCTTTGTCTCTCTCTTGCATGACTTATCTCTCACACATGTTTCTTTTCCCACTCATACCGCAGGTCACTCTCTTGACCTACTTATCACCTCAAACTCCTCCACCCTCCTGCTGCAAAGTCTTTGTTCCTCCCACCTACCCTGGACAGATCACTTCTGCCTGACCTTCCACTGCTCCCACTCCAAGTCCTCCTCATCATCCTCTCCTCAGTCAACACATCTACCTTTCCCATCCCCCCCTCTATGGTACTCTCGTCGCATTTCTGCACTCAATCTTCAGCATTTTCCACCTGCCTCAGAACTTCTTCCCCCTGGTTTTCCCTCCCTCTCTCCTAACTCACAGGCCTCTCTTTGGTCCTCTAATCTCTTTGCAGCTCTTGACCGCCTAGCCCCTCTACAACCTCGCCCTTTACGTCATCGTCCCTCACAACCCTGGTTCCACAGCTGTCTTTATCTCTTACGCACTCACCTCCGTCAAGCTGAACGGCTATGGCATAAGGCTCCCTCTCCAGCTACTCTCTCCTCTTTCAAAACACATCACTTATAATAGCTCTCCAAAGTCCACCTTGCTAAACAGACATTCTTCTCTAATGCCATCTCCTCTGCTCCTAACCAGACCCGCCACCTCTATTCCACTCTCAAATGTCTTACATCTCTTTGCTCCGACTCTGCTGTCACCCCTGTTCAGCCAACCCCTCCCCCACTACTCATTGTGCCATTCCGCAGCAACAAGATTTCATCCCTCAGGGCTTTGCTACCCTATTGTCCCCCTCCTATCTCGTCCCCTCCTCCCACTTCATCTCCCCCTCCCATTTCCCAATTCTCACACACATGGGCCTCATTCTATCTACTCACCTCAGCTGAACTTCTCCAACTGATTACCTCTTCCAATAAAACATACTGGCCCCTTGATCCTATCCCTGCCTCCTGGCTACTCACTCCCTCTCTTGCACTCATCCCCTTCATCCTTACCATGATTAACACCAGTCTTTCCACAGGCACTTTTCCTCACTCTTGGAAGCATGTTCTCATTCGCCCCATTATCAAGAAATCCTCACCGAACCCCCTAGTTCCGGCTCATTACCGCCCTGTCTCTAAACTACCCTTTCTCTCCAAGATTCTTGAAAAAGCCGTCTTTGCACAGCTGTCTCACCATCTCGAGTCCACCAACTTTCTTCACCCCCATCAGTCAGGGTTTCGACAGAGTCACAGTGTTGAGACTGTTCTTCTTGCTTTCACTAACTCTCTGCATGCAGCTCACGACTGCGGTGATTTTTCGGTGGCGGTATCCATGGACTTATCTGCTGCTTTTGACCTAGTCGATCACTCTCTCCTTCTCCTTCGTCTGCGTAAGGCCAGCCTCTGCAGCACAGTCTACCGATGGTTCCACTCCTTCCTCTCCTCTTGGTCTTGTGCGGTTCTTTCCTCATCCTCCTCCGTTCCACCTTCTGACCCTTTCCCACTGCCCTGTGGGGTCCCCCAGGGTTCTGTTCTGGCACCCCTATCTCTTTCTAGCTCCACTTGCTATACTGATACAGCAATCCGGGATCTCCACCTTCTATTATGCAGATGATCTAGCACTTCTTTACCACACTTCCCCCCTTCACCCTGATCTCTCTACTCTCAACTCTTGTCTTGCAGATGTCACTGACTGGCTCACCTCTAATTGTCTTCATCTTAACCTAACTATAACTGTTGCAATCTGGTTCACTCATGGCAGTCCTTCCCCACTCCTGGCCCCCTCTTTCTCAGGATACTCCATACCCATAGTTCCTTGCTTCCGCTATCTTGGTGTTCTTTTCCATTCTGATCTCTCCTTTCAGGCCCACATTTCACATATCACCAAAACCTCCTTTTTCTTCCTTCGCCAAATTCGTGCAATTCACCCTTTTCTCACAGCACCTGCTCTCACTACTCTTCTACTATCACTGGTTATGTCCCGTGTCGACTTCTCTAACTCTGTTCTCTTCGGCCTTCCAAAGTCTCAACTGGGTAGACTACAACAAATTCAGAATACTGCTGCCCGTCTCATCACACACTCCTTCCATCGTGACCATGTAACACCTCTCCTTATTCGCCTCCACTGGTTGCCCATCTCCTTTCGCTCTCAGTTCAAACTACTAACTCTGGCTCATAGAGCCCTCCACACTAGCACCCCTCAATACCTGGCAGACCTTATCACATTTCACACCCCCAGACATACCCCCCGCTCATTCCATCTGAACTGCCTTCATCTCCCTTCTCCCTCTCTCGCTCACCTCCAGTCCACCCGCTCATCTGCGTTCTTTTTCATTGGCCCTGCACTCTGGAACTCACTGCCCACTTTTCTCAGGTTAGAACCCCATCACATCACCTTCAAAAGAACCTAAAAACCCACCTTTTTTCCTTAGCCTTTGACCTTCCCTCTCCTTTTGTTTGACCCAGTCCCCCAACTACAAGTGTTACTCTGCTCTCTATCCTGTATGCATATTTACTACCACTGTCCTATTATTGATTGTAATTTCCTTTCACTTTCTGAGTTATTGGAAACTGTGAACCACTCTGATTGTTAAAGTAGGGCGGTATATCAAATAAATAAACATAAACATTAACCTAAGGCGTCTTAGCCTAAGGTGCCTTAACCTAAGGTGCCTTAACGTCCTTAGGTCACCTTAATGTTGTGGCAGGTGTAGGCCTGTGATCCACAGTGTCTGACATAAGCAAGCCTAACTAGCTTGACCTGTAAATGAAGCTTGTGAAGAGGCCCATAGGAATTGCACATCCCCCAATATGCTGCTATAGAACTAGAAAACTCAGTAAAAGTATTGAATTAGCTTAGACAAGCAGAACAGATGGAAAAATACAGAAATTCAAGTTTAAAACTGCTGACAGAGAAGTTATAGAGCCCTGCTTCCCTGCACGTATTAACTAGCCCAATAGCCTTGAAAGTAGGAAAGTAACAAGTTAGTGAACTGACCATTGTAATTGGGACTAGAAGGGGGGTAAGCAGGTGCTGAGCCCACTGAAAGAATATAATTGGATAATCATATCAGTACCGGGACCAATAGAAGAGGTACGGGAGGTACGGGAGGTTACCGGGACCAATGAAATGTTTTTCTATACCTAGAATGAAGCTAAAGTCTATAAAAGTTGTTGTATTGCCAGAGAACTTTGCTCAGCCATTTTGAATTTGATTCTGCTTGAGACTTGTGCACAAATAAATGATTTGGACCTTCTGAACAGACGCCTGGTATCATTGGTTTGTCTGCGCTCTGCTGCTACATATTCTTGGTGCGTTGGCCGGGAAGTTGTGGAATCAGAGTGTATATAGGACAATATACCACGACATTCCGCCTCTATAGGCTTGGTCCTGCCGGGATCGCGCCCTTCCGACGGGGGCTGCTTCCTGGCGCCGCCGGTCCATTGCATCGGAGGAAGTTGGTCGGACCTCGGCGGGTGCCAGGCCCGGCTGGAGCCAACGCCTCGAACCCGAGTGAGGGGAGTCCGAGGTCCAACTCATGCGCCTGCTTGGGAAGTTTGAGGACCGGATCCGGTGAGTATAGTTTTGATTTGTTGTCTAGACAGATAAGAAAGAGCAGTGCTGCCATTTGAACTTGGAACTTGGAAATTGGTAAGAGAGCTTGATCACCTCTCAAAGACGGACCGAGTACCCCCGCATGAGTATTCGCAGGGCGAAACTCCCGTCTTCTTGTATTTTGGTAATTGAACAAGACTAGTCAGAATAGATAGAAATGAATGCATTCTGGGATACGTTGCTAGCATGATTGTGTGAATGAAGTGTGTATGAGAGGTCTGGCAGCACGGACCAAGCGAAGGCGGACCCCTGAGTAGCGCATTTCCTGACCGGGCGACCGCGTTCAGATCGCAAAAAGGGGGAAGCGATTGTCGTCTTGTCTTGTTATTTGTTTCCCTTATACATTTGTAGGGCCGTGAGGACCCCTTACCCACGGTCCGCCCTCCTTTTCCCTTCTGTCTGTTGTTGCACGCACACATCGAAATGGGAGGGGCGGGGTCTACTAGGAACACTCCATTAGAATGTATGATCGCACATTTTAAAGAGGGATATTCCGGAGATTATGGTATTAAAATGACTGCAGCCCGTTTACAGATTTTGTGTACTAGGGAGTGGCCCGATCTAGACCCTACCTGGCCCCGAGAGTGAACCTTAAATGTAGGAATTATCCAGTTAGTTCATCATAGAGTGTGGATAGCGCACCCCGATCAGTACCCCTATATAGATTCTTGGTTAAGTATTTGCGAAGATCCACCCCCTTGGGCGCAGCGCTGCTATGAAGAGCAGTGCAGAATAATGTTAGCGAGAACAGATCATAGTCAGAAAACAGAAAATAAACAGCCTAGTAAGAAAGGGAAAGATGAGAAGTCCAGGAAGAAACCCATCCTGGTCGATCCTGATTCCCCAGAAGTAATTCCCCGACAGCCTAGAACCCCGGGCCCAGTAAGAGTAGCCCGGCATCCTGCCCCAGAGCCCCGGAGACAGCGGGTGCGGAACCCAACCCCTGAGCCACCTCCCGAAGAGCAGGAAGATGAGCTCCCTTTAGTTGAAGAAGATGATTCTACTGAGACAGAGACAGAGAGAGGCGAGTCAGATTCAGAAACAGAGAAGGAAGAAATTGAGAATTCCCTGAGTGAGACTGACAGTGTAGAAGCGACCGCCAGTGTTACCCTGCCAGTAAAAAGTAAATCCAAGACAAAGCATATAGAAAAGAAAGTAACCCGTGATAAGCCTGCAGAAAAGAAGAAAAAGAGCCCTGATAGGAAAGTTACAAAAATATCGCTTAGATCCCAAAAGACCTCTACTGCTAAGATGATGCCTTTACGGCAATTCCCGGGAGTGCCTGTAAGGAATGACGATAATGAGGTGGTAGCGGGACCCCCAAGCTATGTGTATGTCCCTTTCTCTACAACTGATTTGTTAAATTGGAAGACGCATTATGCCTCCTATACCAATAAACCCCAAGAGCTTACAGAATTAGTGAATACTATTATGGAAACCCATCAACCCACATGGGCAGATTGTCGTCAGCTCCTGTCCACCTTATTTACTATGGAGGAGCGGACACGAATTAGAAAAGCAGCTATAGACTGGCTGGCAGATAACCCTGTAGCTCCAGAACGAGGAGAAGAAAGAATAGACCATCGTGAAGCGGCCCAGAGACAATTCCCGAATGAAGACCCCCGATGGGATCCGAATACTGAAAGAGGATCCAGAGCACTAGCCCGTTTCCGCCAAGGCTTGTTACAAGGCCTGAAAAGGGGGGGCCAGAAAGCTATGAACCTTTCCAAAGTTACTGAAGTTAACCAAGGCATAGATGAGAGTCCAGCAGTGTTTTATGAAAGGTTAACTGAAGCATACAGAATGTATACTCCCTATGATCCCGATGCACCAGGAAGTTTATGCATGGTGAATTCTGCTTTTGTAAATCAGTCTCAACCAGACATTAGATGTAAATTACAGAAATTAGAGGGGTTTGCGGGCATGAATGCAACACAGTTATTGGAAGTCGCTCATAAAGTGTATGTGAATCGTGATAATGAAAGACAGAAAGAATGTGATCGAAAGATGAAGAAGAAAGCTGATTTTTTGGCTGCGGCCATAGTTGAACAGAAAAATGGAGGTGTCCCTAGTCGAAGGAGCAGAGGAAGGGGGCGGGGCCGAGGTGGAAGCCGGCTCCAATTAGGTGTAAACCAATGCGCCTACTGCAGGGAGGAAGGACATTGGAGAGATGCATGCCTGCAACTCGAAGACACCCACGAAGATGACGAAAACAATCATCAATGGAGAGGAGAAAAACGAGGCCGTCCCCGACATCGCGGAGGAGCCAATCGAGAGCAACATCAGCGTTTAAAAGGAGAAGCCGTGCAAGCATTGGCGGCAACAGCCTATGATGAAGATGACGTGGATTAGGACAGACCGGGCTCCGAATTTGCTTTAGGTCTCCAGGAGCCTATGGTCAGAATACAAATAGGAGACCAAGTTGTGAACTTTATGGTTGATACTGGAGCAGAACATTCAGTAGTGGACAAGAAGATAGCCCCATTTTCTACAAAAGCAGTCACCATTGTAGGAGCAACTGGTGCCAAAGCTACAAAACCTTTTCTTCAGAATCGCATATGCAGTCTAGGAAGACAGCAAATAACTCATCAATTCCTTTACATGCCAGAATGTCCAGTGCCACTACTGGGACGAGATATGTTAGCCAAGCTACAGGCCCAAATATCCTTCACTGAAAAAGGAGAAATGCAAATGACAGTAAATTCGCAAGCCAAACCAGCAGGAATAATGCTGCTCACAGTTCCCCGAGAAGAAGAATGGAGATATTACAGTGATGATTCTATCCAAGACACCTATTTTGAACAAACCTTGAAAAGTATTGATGCCCCACCTGGAGTATGGGCAGAAGGCAGTCCTCCAGGCCTAGCCAAACATATAGCTCCAGTAATTGTAATTCTCAAGCCTAGGGCTACACCAGTACATGTCAAACAATACCCTCTCCCTAGAGCTACAATTGAAGGCATCCACCGCCACTTGCAAAGATTACTGGAACATGGCCTACTGAAAGTATGTCAATCCCCATGGAACACCCCACTTCTGCCAGTGAAAAAGCCTGGAACAGATGACTACCGCCCAGTGCAAGATCTAAGAAGAGTGAATGAAGCAGTTGAAACTATACATCCAGTTGTACCCAATCCTTACACTCTTCTAGGACTAATTCCTGCTGAAGTCACCCACTTTACTGTTCTAGATTTGAAAGATGCATTCTTTTGCATAAGATTAGCCCCCGTGAGTCAGATATTATTTGCATTTGAATGGCAGGACCCCATCTCTGGAAGAGGGGGCCAACTTACCAGGACACGATTACCCCAAGGATTCAAGAATTCGCCTACCATCTTTAGTGCTGCACTGAATCAAGACCTTTCCAGCTATCCAGTGGCCCCGGGGAAGAGAGTGCTTCTCCAATACGTGGACGATCTGCTGATAGCTGCTGTATCAGAGAGTGAATGTATACAAGCCACCAAAGACCTCTTGCAGTTACTAGATGAAGCTGGATACAACGTTTCCAGAGCAAAAGCACAACTATGCCGAAAAGAAGTGAAATACTTGGGCTTTCGCATAACCCAAGAAAGCCGAAAATTAGGCAGAGAAAGAAAAGAAGCAGTATGCAGAATTCCAACCCCAACAACCAGAAAGCAAGTCAGAGCCTTTCTGGGAGCGGCAGGATATTGCCGAATCTGGATTCCCAACTTTGCCCAAATTGCTAAGCCACTGTATGAAGCCACAAAAGGAGAAGAAAAGTCGCCACTGGAGTGGGGACCTGAGCAGGATACAGCCTTCAAGACGTTGAAGGAAGAATTGATGTCATCACCAGCCCTTGGACTACCAGATGTTCACAAACCTTTCCACTTGTTTGTACATGAAGCACAAGGAAATGCCTTAGGCATGTTGACTCAGAAATTGGGAAATTGGGAACGACCTGTAGCATACCTATCGAAACAATTGGACACGGTGGCCAAAGGATGGCCACCTTGCCTGAGAGCAGTTGCAGCTACAGCATTGTTGGTGAGTGAAGCAGACAAGCTCACACTAGGACAGAATATACGAGTCACTGTGCCACATGCAGTCCTTGCCCTTATGGAACAGAAAGCAAATCATTGGCTCACCAATTCCCGAATGTTGAAATATCAGAGCATGCTATGTGAAAACCCACAGATACAACTGGAAGCGAGCCATGCCTTGAATCCAGCCACATTGATACCTATTAGTGAAGAACTTCCAGAGCATGACTGTATAGAAGTCATGGACACTGTATTCTCAAGCCGACCTGATCTGACAGATGTGCCCATAGACAATCCTGACCAAATCTATTATGTTGATAGAAGCAGTCTCATCATCAATGGACGACGCTGTGCCGGATATGCAGTAGTCACTCAACATGAAGTTGTTGAATCATCAGCCTTAGCCTCAGGCACATCAGCCCAGAAAGCAGAATTGATAGCACTCACCCGAGCACTACTACTAGGTGAAAAACTTGTGTTGAATGTATATACAGACTCTAAGTATGCCTTCACCACCTTACATGCCCATGGAGCTCTCTACAAAGAAAGAGGACTCATCACATCCGGAGGAAAATCAGTTAAGTATGGCCCCGAGATACTGATGCTACTTGATGCAGTATGGGCCCCAACTCGTGTAGCTGTCATGCATTGCAGAGGACATCAAGCAGGAAAAGGAGAAGTTGCCCGAGGGAACAGATTTGCAGATGTCTCAGCACGACAAGCAGCTATGACAGGACAAATTTCGCCACAAGCCACGCCGATGCAGGCAGCATTGTTTCCAGTACCCTTGAACTCATGGACACCACGATATACCACCAAAGAATTAGACTACTACTGTGACAGAGAAGATGGAGTACTGAAAGATGGGTGGATTGAACTGCCACCAGCAGAGGGCAGTCAACCCCCAGGACAAATAGTAATTCCTGAATTGTTAGGACCAGCCTTTGTTAAAGCTTTCCATGAAGCCACACATTATGGGAAGACCGCTATGGAAAAAGCACTTAGACCACATTTCTACATTGCCATGTTACCAGCTCTATCAGCCTCAGTAGCACGCCAGTGTCAAATTTGTGCCAAAAACAATGCCAGGCAAGGTCCCACACCACCACCTCCAGTTCAGTCAGGAGGTGTAACCCCCATGCACCACCTGCAGATTGATTTTACTGAAATGCCAAAAGCCAGTGGATACCACTACCTATTAGTATTAGTTTGTACTTTCTCTGGGTGGGTAGAAGCCTTCCCAACCAGAACCGAAAAAGCTAGAGAAGTCACCAAAGTTTTATTGAGAGAGGTTGTCCCTAGATTTGGAATTCCAGCAGTAATAGGGTCAGACAATGGACCCTCATTTGTTTCCCAGGTTACTCAACAGTTAGCAAAAGCCCTACAGATACAATGGAAACTCCACACTGCATACAGACCCCAGAGTTCAGGGAAAGTTGAGCGAATGAATCATACCTTAAAAGCCCAAATGTCTAAGCTTTGCCAGGAGACACACTTGAAGTGGCCCCAAGTGCTCCCAATAGCTTTACTCAGAATACGCTCAGCTCCTGTGAAGTCAACAGGTTTTTCCCCTTTTGAAGTTCTGTATGGTAAACCCCCACCAATAGTGCAAGGAATTAAAGGAAGTCTTGCCCAAATTGGTTCAGAAATAACCAGTCAAGAACTCCTAGCTCTTAGTTTTGTTCTGCAGACTCTCCATGCGTGGATCCAAGACCAGTTGCCTATCAACTTGACTGAACCCCTGCATCCCTACCAGCCTGGTACCTCGGTGTGGATCAAAGATTGGAAGAAGACACCGCTGGAACCCCATTGGAAGGGACCATACACCGTCATCCTGCCTACCCCAACTGCAGTAAAGGTAGCGGAGATCGACGCCTGGATCCACCACAGCAGAGTCAAGCCCGCAGCAGCTCCAGAACCTGAGCAGTGGACCGTGGAGCAGCATCACGATGCACCTTTACGAGTTACTCTGAGACGGCAACCAGCAGCGTAGACACTTTGTCACAGTGCCTTGCAGTAGCCAAGTCTTTCGAAGAGGATTGCTGTTTTCCATGCAGCAACAGTTTTGTTTCAACGAACCCAATCTGCGTGTGATTTTGCACACTACTTTGATACTACATTGATTAACCATACTTCAAAAGCCAACTGAAATTGCTAAGTTGGTTACTGTGTGATGGACAACTTGAGGATCTTCAATCAACACTCAGCACCCGTTGAAATTGCTTTATTAGCGCACGGGACGAAGAAAAGATCGTCGTGGTCAAGATTTGCAAGCTGAGGATTCAGAAGAACTCCAATCAACATGTATTTTTATCTTTGCTTGGCCCTGGTTGCCTGTTTTGGAGGTTTTAAACTGACTCATGCTTTACCTCCATGCACTGCTTGCGTTACTTCTACTCGAACTGGACTGAAAGTAACTCAGACTTTGATTTATCATTCTCACTATAAATGCACTAGTAAAGTGACTCGGTGTATTTATAACACCACTGAACTAAATGTTTGCATTAAAGGTAACTCCAGAGTATTCTATAACCCGCATCAGAACCCATCATATTATACGTTGGAAATACGATGGAATGATGCAGACGGACCTATAATTAATGCTACACGACCACTTAAAGATGCTAGTATACCTGCTGTTTTTTATTTTGATGCATGTGATGTTATAAACAGAGATAGTCGTTCCAGATGTGGTACCTGGGAAAAAGCCTATCGCAATGATCATAAGTATATGTGCCCAGAAGATGCCACGGGATGGAGAAAGTGTACTGGTAAGAAAGGGTCACATAGTACTGCCCCAGCTGCAGATTACTATTGCCCAAACTGGGAGTGTGTTTTTTATGCTACATGGAATGCTGGTATCACAGATGAACAGAGAGATAATCGAGTTGCCACTTTGACTAAGTCGAAAACAGATGACAAATGTAAGAAAGGTGCTTGTAACCCTTTGTAATTACGGATCTGTAATCCTAATGCATGGAAACAAGGATACAAGTTTGGTTTACGTATTGCAGGTGGAGCAGTAGATCCAGGAACCATTGTGTATATAAGACTGAACACCCAAGCTTACAAGTCATCTAAATATCACATCCATAACACTTTCTATGAAGCTATGCATGTAAATAAGTTTGAAATTCCCCATCCATCCCAGAATTTGTTTTTAGAATTAGCTGGAGCAGTAGTATCCAGTCTAAAGATCTCAGATTGTTATTTCTGTGGCGGAACCCAGATGGGTGACCAATGGCCATGGGAGGCCCAAGAATTGAATTATTCTCTGACTTACAATCAGACTAAATTACACAAGACTACTAGCGAATGGGTGTTAGCGCACTCAATTGTTGGACATCTTTGCTATGCCAGAACTGGACCTCAGTTCACCCAACAGGTAGGACAGCTGGTCTGTCTTAGCTAGAAGTTTTATAATGCCACTACCAAAAAGACGTCATGGTGGTCAGGAGTAAAACACCCTGAACCTCCTAACCCATTAGCCAGATTTCCCGAACTTGCTGGTTTATGGACTAATCTTGCCAAAACTCAGGCTTGGCAAGCCCCACCTGGCCTGTATTGGATCTGTGGAAACCGAGCGTATGCTCAACTCCCATCACATTGGGGAGGAGCATGTGTCTTAGGGACCATCAGACCTTCTTTCTTTCTCCTACCCACAGAACATGGAGAACAATTAGGATACCCAGTATACACTACTCATAGACACAAAAGAGCATTGCGACAGAGAAGATCACCCCTTCAAGTAGGTAAATGGGAGAAGTGGAAGGGTGATGATTGGCCACCAGAAAGAATTATTGAGTATTATGGGCCTGCCACTTGGAATGATGATGGTATGTATGGTTATCGAACACCAATCTATATGATTAATCGTATTATTCGCCTACAGGCAGTAGTTGAAATAATAACTAATGAAACTAGCCACGCTCTCACACTTTTAGCTAGACAAAGCACCCAAATGCGCACTGCCATATACCAGAATCGTCTAGCACTTGATTATTTGTTAGCAGCTGAAGGAGGAGTATGTGGTAAACTGAATCTAACCAATTGCTGTTTGAAAATAGATGACAAAGGTCAAGTAGTTGAAGAAATTGCTGAAGATATGCGTAAACATGCTTATGTACCAGTTCAGACTTGGCACCCACTAAGATTACCTAACTGGTTTGCTAACCTTTTCTCATGGCTAGGAGGACTGAAGACTTTTCTAATACTAGTATTACTGATTGTTGTTGTTATTTTCCTATTGCCATGTATAATCCCATGCTGTATGCGTTCCATACACAGTGCTATTGATAGTACCGTAGAGCAGAAGACCGCAACTAAGATAATGGCTTTATACCAACCTCATCCTCCTGGATATAGCCGGACTCCTCTAACTGTAGTATAATTACTTTGAAGTGATTTAATTCTCACACCTTATTAACTAATAGGGTGAGATTAATCAAAGGGGGGAATGTGGCAGGTGTAGGCCTGTGATCCACAGTGTCTGACATAAGCAAGCCTAACTAGCTTGACCTGTAAATGAAGCTTGTGAAGAGGCCCATAGGAATTGCACATCCCCCAATATGCTGCTATAGAACTAGAAAACTCAGTAAAAGTATTGAATTAGCTTAGACAAGCAGAACAGATGGAAAAATACAGAAATTCATGTTTAAAACTGCTGACAGAGAAGTTATAGAGCCCTGCTTCCCTGCACGTATTAACTAGCCCAATAGCCTTGAAAGTAGGAAAGTAACAAGTTAGTGAACTGACCATTGTAATTGGGACTAGAAGGGGGGTAAGCAGGTGCTGAGCCCACTGAAAGAATATAATTGGATAATCATATCAGTACCGGGACCAATAGAAGAGGTACGGGAGGTACGGGAGGTTACCGGGACCAATGAAATGTTTTTCTATACCTAGAATGAAGCTAAAGTCTATAAATGTTGTTGTATTGCCAGAGAACTTTGCTCAGCCATTTTGAATTTGATTCTGCTTGAGACTTGTGCACAAATAAATGATTTGGACCTTCTGAACAGACTCCTGGTATCATTGGTTTGTCTGCGCTCTGCTGCTACAATGTAAGACACCTTAGGTTAAGGCACCTTAAAGCCCTTAAAGTGCCTTGACTTAAGGCACCTTACGTGAAGGTGCCTTAAGTAAGGGTGCCTTACAGCCCTTAGGGTACCTTAAGGCATGTTTGTCAGCCTTAATGTGCCCTAAGGTGCATGCTTGGCACCTTAACATGCAATGTCCCATTAACATGCATTAAACGGCCAAGGTGCCCTGTTAACATGCGTTAAACGGCCCATTGCTCCCTTTACGTCTGAATGTCCCCTACTTGCCCACTGCCTTGTATGGCTTCTGGTAACTTTATCGCAGTTTAGTAAACATACCCCATGGTCTCGATAATGGAATACACACTTTCATCTATATGATGTCCTGAAGTATCATTCTAATGTGACCAGTTACCCATAGTCATGTTGCTCTTCAGTATACATTTTGGATCGCTGATCAGCCTGTCCAAAGGCTCTATTTTTATCACCTTTTTCATCTTCCCTTTATGGCTGAATGGCAGTGGTTTTCATTTTGTAAAACTGATGTAACGCTGGTGGTATTTGGTTCTTTTTTTAAGCAATGTGATCACAGTTTAACTACGATGTTTTTGTGAATATCAGCTTTATTGACATACCTCTGATTTACATGGGGCAATTGATTACATGTTTTACACTAGCAATTTTTAATCCATGTGGTCTTCCTCTGCACTGTGCTGGGAGTCTATTACCTTTGTTTACTCTGTTTCCAGAGTTATAGCCCTTTTGGCGTTTTTGCACTAATTGTTTCCATGTTATTGTTCGCTCTAACTGGATATTTATTTATATATATATTTATTTATATATCAGATCATAACACTCAAATGTCTTTACTATGAGAATATTATGAATGTTTTCTTTTAACCTCTCTTTTTTAATACATACACTTGTTTTATTATATTATTCTTTTATTACCAAAAATACTTTATTTTTATTTTTGTTTTTTTTAACTTTCTATTCTTTTAAGGTATTTTTAGATATAGTGGGTGACCATACCCCTCTCTATAAGAATTATTTTATAAAGAGTGATGCCTACACTCTCTATTTTACATCCTCACTGGCTGAATATCCACAACTGTATTGTTTACCCTGTTGTCATGGAAACCATCAGAGCTGGCATTTTTGCACCAAAATACTTTTAAATGCTGGACTTCTCAACAGTCCTCCTTTCTCTATTAGGGGGGCAGACACTATGCTGTTTTCAATCAGGTAACGTTTAAAAAAACCAAAAATATTATTTTTTGCTATTTATCATCTCTTCTAGTGTCCTTTTGCTTTCTTTTTGAAGCCCACTATATTTTATATAATTGTGTTTATCTAATACATTATATGCACAATATTCCCTTATACATGGTTTTATGGTGGGCTGAATTTTGGATATGCACATACATGTTTATGTTTAACCTACTTTTACTTCTATCACAGTCTTTGACTTGATCAATGTCCTCACTCAGCGCGTTACACCACACATGTTATTGTAGTCCACTTACAATCTCTGTATATACATACCTCCCTCTTTTCATTACCCTCCATTTCAAATCACACATAACCTTATTTACGCACCTGCTTTCTTTATAGTTCATCTATGATACTACAGTGGACGCTGGATCTACTATTTACATGTTTGCTGACACACCATAGTATGAGTTTTAATTGGGTTACCTTTTCCCAATTACTACATTAAAATACTTTGGAAACACCACATGTGCCCTTTCTTTAACATTTTTCATACAGTATTGTATATATTCTTTTCTATAATCTTTTCTATATTTTTAATGTATTCTTTTATATGTTTATGTATATTTGTTTCTTATATGGCTAAATATTTTAAAGCTTATTCATATTTGCTTTCTAGAGGTTTTATGTTTTTTATCTTTTAACCTCACAGTTTTATAGGTCTGATTTCTTGTTTGTATTATTATTTATTTATTTATTTATTTATTTATTCATTTAACATTTCTTTTATACCGCGCTATTACAATCAGTGTGGTGTACATTGAACAAGAACACACTACAATGCATACAAGTAACATTGAGTTTACAATGAACAGGGAAATTCAACAAGGGACAACCGGGAGAACTATGTACAGGTTAACTTAATGCTATATACAATATTATAAACTCATTTGGATATTGCATGTGCTTTTCGGGTGGTTCGCCATAGGACTAGAGAGAAGGTTGACCAACTAGCCCTTTTCTGGTTGTATTGAGGTGCTAGTTTTGTTTTATAATTGTTTAATGCTGCTCTACATTTTTGTTATATATGAAGTATGTATCTATTTCCTGATTGGCACCTCATTTATGTCTTATCATTGTCCACTATGGCTTATTTAACACCTGCTTTTATACATTTTTATTTCGCTTTTTTAATTGAGTATAGTACATTTGTTTTTAAATTTATCTTTCTGTGTTTTGATTTACTGTATTATATGTATTTTAGAGGCTCCTACCACTGATGAAGACATAGCCAAAACATGGACATGCCGGGTCCTCTTGCTTTTAATGACTACCTCAATAAATCTGCTGCTTTGCTTTAACCACCTCGCTCCAGACTTGTTTCTTTGCATTTTGTGGGTGGGTGTGCTTTCTTTTCACCTGTGTATGTGAGCACTTTCACTGCAGATAACTAGATGTGCAGATGGAGCTTTGTGTTTGTTTAGCTGTCAGGATAGCTGTTTTTGCTCTGACTTCTGTGGCTTATTGCTTGCTGGTGACCTAGATGACTGCCTAGTCTTGACTAAAGTTCAAGCCAGTCCTCGTGTCTGGGAATATATTGTCTGTATCACCTTGCTGCATATTCAATGTTTTACATGACCCACACATGAGAAAAGGAATAATTCTCACTATGCTGCTTTGAGTTTAGTGTGCTCCGAACCCCAAGGAGGATTTACGTATGTGTGCTTAGCATTGTGGGGGACAAAGCTGACCCATCTCTGTCAGCACTGTGATTGTTGTTACCTGTTTTATGTGGCAATTCCTATAGGTTTTCCACAAATGGGTTTGTGCATGGCAGTGAGATTGTTGGAGTTTGCCACCTGCCAGGATCCCTATCTTGGGAGCTTGGATTTCTGTCAGCAGTGATAAGAGGGTAGGATAGTGATACCCCAGACATGTATAGTGATGGCACCTTGAGAGGGCAGTGGAACTAGGTGCATGTCAGGGGATATGTGGCCCTGTGCTGCCTTGGTGTGTCCAGCACTCATCTGTTTGGCATATCCAGTCATGGGATTTATGCAGTGATATCAACGATGTTGCTCTCATTGTGCTTCCATATGGGATAGCGAATACATCAGGGATGGTCTGATGTCCCCTTTCTCCAGGGACAGTGGTGTCCCCATGCCAGCTGCTGCTCCTGATTTGGTGAGGGAGCCTGCCCACTTGTGTAAATTATGCCCAAGCAGCCCTTACAATGCAGGGGAGGCCTGGGCAGAAAAGGGGCCCACACAGTGGCAGCTGCGTGGCAAACTTACTTCAACATGTTTGCTCCACTCTTATAAGTTCGCCATGGAGAACATGGGCCCGGTGGCTGTTCCTTGCCATGCCAAAGTCTCGCGATGAACTTATGAGAGCAGAGAAGTGTGACAAACATGATAAAGTAAGTTTTCCATGCTGCTGCTGCCACCGCCACCTGGTGGAGCCACCGCATGAAGGGGGGACACACAAGGGGGACATGCCATTGCTGTGACAATGGTGGGTCCTCAGCAAAATTTTGCTTGGGGACCCCACATTGTAACTTACAGCACTGAGTCTGCCCCATCTGTTTTATATGCTCTGGCTGCTTCTGCTACTGCTGCTTCTTGGGCACCTCCTTCTCCTGTCTGTTTGATACACAGGCTCAAGCCATCATCTGCCATGCAGCAGATGATAGTCAAAAAATCCTGAAATGGTATATAAATTGTTATTTTCAATACTATATGAAAATCAATCCCTCTGAATGCCACTGAATTTAGGGGTATGTTTACTAAGATGCATTAAGCTTTTGCAGGTAATGCTGGGCAATAGCTGCAAAAAGCCTGTATTAGCTGCAAAGTCCAGTGGTATCTGCAGGGAGTGTTCTCAATATTTCCCCTGCAGATACCATGGAAAAAACTCAGGGATCGTGGGGTGGCAGTTTTGCAATGCAGCTAACGCACCCCCTCTGAGGTGACATTAGGTATACCCGTGGTTTCTGCAGCTTTGGTGATTACAGCATGATATTTACATCCATGGTAATTGCATGTTGCAGGCTCACCCACTGTCTACCCTAATCCAGCCACTTCCCACACAGGCCTGTAGCTACCATGTGAAATTCTGACATCACTGAAAATCACTGCGATGTCTGCATTTGGCCTGCATTAGCTGTTACCACTACATGATCATCCCACGCTTTAGTAAACATACCCTTTGATGTTAAAACTTTTTAAAACACAAATGATAAATTTCCAATTTCTTAATGAATTTTAAATTTTAACTTTTATTGGACCCCTTGTCATAAGGAACTTTTCTCTGGAAACAAATGGGTCTATTTTAATATACAAAACCTTTACACAAATTTAAACGTTCATATTAGTACAAAGAAGTTCAATGCATCCTCAAAAGACAATCAAATACATTATTATCATTTCTAGAAGAAAGTCTCAGTATGTCAATTGCCAATATCAATGTAGCAATAATATAACTAATGGGCCCTTTATTGAGTTAGGAGTGTCAGGCGGCCCTTCGGCGCATAGACATCCCCGCCGACCTCTAAGCCTGGATATTCAATGCCAGGGTCATATGCGGCCCTAGCATTAAATATCCGGGATTGCCGCACTGCCTCTCAGCTGGAGTTAATATTTCATGCTGCCCAGTTAGCTCCTGCATTTAAAGATAGGCAAGCTTTTGCCTTGCCTATCTTTTAGGCACAGGTCGCTAACCAGACAGCATGCAATATCGCTGCTGCCCAGTTATTCATTGTTGCCATCTCCGCTCCTCCCCAGAATTCTCCTGACACACCCAGATACTAAGCAATTAGCTTTAGAGCATGTAAGGGAGAAGACAAGGGATATTCAGTTGCACCAACCGTATTAGTGCCGTTGAATATCCCGGATAGCAGCATTTACACGGTTTACAGGGCTGTAAACCATGTAATGCCTTTTGAATATCGGACCCAATATACTTAACTATACTTGTACCAATAAAAATTGTCAAGATAATCGTTCCATGAAGCCAAATGATCGACACAGTACCATGTTTTGAACTGATTCTTTCACTTGGTTCTGTATAAGCTAGTGCATTTCAGGTGAACCGATTCTTTCAATTGGTTCTGCATAAGCTAGTGCATTTCAGATCTTTGTTTCTTACATTCATTCATGACATTCATGCTGCAGATGATGGCATGTAGGCGAGGTTCATGTGTGCAGCCATGCATCTGTTATGGGCTGCCATTTGTGTGGAATGGTCCAGGGCAGTCTGTTCAATGGGAATTGTGCCTGCATGTTGGGTGTGGCTAGTACCTGGTCGGAGGCAGGTGTTACCTGAACCTATGCTGAATGTGTCTTTACTGTTTGGGAACACCACTAATGCAGCCATATTAGCCAGGCAAAGCTGTTCACTCCCACTCTCTGTCCTAATCCTGCCTATTCAAGTGGTATTTGAGTAGCATGGGATTTTTAGCACAGACATTTTTTTAGTTCACATTCCTAGCTATCACATTTTCTAAAATGGTTAAATCTTTCTCCAAACTCAATGACATAGGTATAGATTTCTTTATGTAGCAGAGTGATCCTTAATGGTATTACCACAAGACTATTACTAGAGGTCATATCTGCCATTTTGGAACACAGTGGCTACCAGAGCAGGAATAGAGGGGACCACTCCTGGCCTAGTCCACTAGACAACCACAGAATTCTCCAGATGAGTCTTGGGGAGGGTCAGCAGGTAAGAGTGCCAGGACATAATATTAGTGGATACTTCTGCTTGTGCAGAGGAATTCTGATAAGTGGATAGAGTCTAGACTAGGAGAGATCTGGATCAGGGAGATTTATGATGAGGGATCAGATTGGTAGGTGACCTTAGCCACATGAGTTGGTTTTTTTTAAGCTTTGGGCAGTAGCCGTACTACCAGACTACCAATAACACAGCTACATTTAATCCCACCCTAACCTTAATAGTGATAAAAGCAAGCTACAAATGTCATGTTAAATAAAAGTATTGTTTGGTTGGGTTATTTAACTTGTGTGTTATAATACAATAATAGAGCGAGAAGTGCTACATTTTTTTGTTCTGGAGAGAATTTTACTTGAACTCTATGTACCACTGTGTCACTGTGAGGTCAAGACAACAGTGAAACAGGTACAAAGAGCTGTTAATCAAGAATTGATGTATTGTGCTTTCAATGCTCACATACTCTTATCAACCAGTCACAATATGAAGATAATTATAAAAAGTAACTATCTTGTACTTCATTGAAAATTTTACACAATGGGTTCTAAATTTGTTTTTCTGTTAGATTTTAATTTTATGAACCATCTTTTGCAATGAAAACTGGCATTACAATACTCCCACTTTTGTCAAAGAAGCATGTAAAATACTGAAACCACTTAGGTTTTATAGCATTCATGTAAATTTTGGTGTAGGTCAAACTGATTGTAAATATTGTAATCTGGCAAATCATGAGCTTTCCTGCAGAGAGCTAAAATCCTCTCCCCCACCCTGAGTGTCATTGATTTCACTGGCTTACTTGCAGGTTATATATTGTCATGAAGTGGGTATCAATAAAGATGCAAACTTGAAAAGAAACCCTGTTTCTCAGAGAAATCTAGATGTGCAGTTACCTCAAGGCACAGCTAGAGGGGGCAGGAGTGATCATACAGGAGCTAATGAGCCTAAGAGAGCTAATGACTTGCACCTGGGAATGAGCCCGGGAGTTTCAAAGGAAAGATTCCTTTATAAGCAGAAGCAGAAAGCTAGCAAAGGAGGAACACCTCATGGAGGAGGAACACCTCTATTGAGATGAACAGCTCGAAGAAGAGGACAGAGAGATGGAACAGCTCTGAGGGAAGGAGCAGCTCTAAGAGAAGGAGAAGGACTTGGAGAAAGAATCCTACCTGAGCAAGCCCAAAGGAACAGAGTTCACAAAGGTGGAGTTCAGAAGGGCCAGGCTAAGTGAGCAGCTGTTCAGAGGGAGTCTGCTGGAGAAAGCACTAAGGCTAGAGAGTGTGCCACTCCCTGTTCCCACAACGTTCCTGATTCAAAAGCAGAGAGACGTATCCAGAGAACAAGAGAGATAGGTTTGGAGGAAAGCCTGCAGTCTCTGGGAAATACTAGTCAAGTTTTACCAGGCACCAAAGGAAAAGCAGTTTCTGACAAAGCTAAGTCCTTACGGAAGCATAAAGTTGAATCCACACCAGGTTTTACCAAGCTGCCAGAAAGCACAGCCCTGCCTAGAGCTTATCGGCAGAGAACCTGTTGCAGGAGAAACGTTTCTGGGAGAGAAAGCTCCACGGATTCAAACCACAGAGGCTCCAGGTATGAAAGCTTTATTCATGATACTGAATGCTTAACTCCTAAAGGCACTGCTAAAACAAATACTCAGTTTGCAAGGAAGAAGAAACCAGGGTGGTTTCAGAAAATTCCCAGAGAACTTAAAACACAGTCTTATTGGAGGCAAGAGCCTAGGGACACTTCACGTAGACCTGTAGCAGACAGGGACAGTGACTACTCTGATGATGAATTTAGTGGAGCAGAATCCATGGAAATTGAATATATAAATGCTGTTCCCATTCCTCCACCAGAAGAGATGGATTGTGGTTTGTGCATGGCCACGAGCCTAGAATCTGTAGCCAATGTATAACTGAGAAGAAGTTTGTTTAATTCTTATTGTGTTGGAATGAAGTGAATTCTTCTGATTAACCCTTGCACTAATTGTGGAGATTAACAATTAGTCAGCTTGTTAATACTGGTACCTTTTGAAACAAAGGACATTCTTTTGATTTCTCAATGTCTTATTTGAACCCTTACACAGATGGGGAATAAAGCCTTGTTTTCCCTACACTTGGTTTGATTATTGAGCTCTCATAGGAAGATGGAAATAAGTAAGACCATTTCGCCATTCGTGGACCTTACATTTCATCACGCTCCCTAAATAATTTCTATCGTGGAGCATGCCCATACTTCGAATGGTCACCAGGGGATGCCCTCACGACAATATGTAAATATTTTTTCTAGACAAATATTAGCTAAAGATGATGCTTTACATAACCTTTGAAGACAACAAAGGGGTATGTTTACTAAACCGTCTTAATGTTTCCGGCGCAAGTTCCAGCATTAATGTGAAGAATGCCATATAAGGTAGTGGGTGTTCCGGCGGCAAGGTAGCAAGAATTTGTATTGTGGGATAGCGGGCGCCATGGCACATTAATGCACATTAATCCTAAGTACATGCCAGCACAGTGTTAGAAGCTATAAAGATGTAGCCCACTGGTTACTGCAATGACTGCAGAGGCAGAGGACATGGGTTTGATCCAACAGTGGTGTTTTGTAAGAAGGCTGTCTGAGGCATTTCCTTTTAATTTAAACCAGTGCTGCCAGCAAAAACACCCTCAAAGTGCCATAACCTAAGGTGCTGCATAAGGTGCCCTATAAGGCACTCCATAGGGCACATTATAAGTTGTCCTGTCTGCCAAGGCACCTTATAATGTGCCCTATAGGGTGCTTTATAGGGCACCCTATAGGGCACCTTAGGCTATGGCACATCCAACAAATCCACAGTCTACATCTCTGCAATGGTGGCAGTAAAGGGGACCATCAACCCCAGTCATGCTGGGTAATAGGCACCCTACAGAGAAATCAATGCAGATCTGTACACATCACATAGGGCACTGGCAGACAGGCAGTAGGCCTGGAAAAACTCAGCTGCCCCCCACCACTATCTGACATTCACCAGCAGAGGGCACAGTGAGTCTCTACCCACTGCACCCTGCAAGGTGTTCCAGCCATGCACATGCTAATTGCAAGCAGTCGGCTAGCTAGTACATGTTCCTGGAGTAACTATGTGCACCCAAAAATGGGATGTGAGCACACACACACACCAAGCAGTATGTCAGTGACTGGACCCCAGAAAAGGGAACCCATAGATATCAGGGGGGGGGGGGAACAGTACAGCACTATGGGGGAACCTAGCCATGCCATGGTCACTGCACAATCAGGGTGAGAGTGACCTCCCAGCAGGACATGCTGTGGCCACCCTGTCCGTGCAGGAGGTGGTCGGGCACTACAATGTCCCAGCCATTGCCCTATGCCCTGTGTAGATGCATCCTGCCCAGGCCGCCCTGTCTGGGCCATATCCATAGTACCTTGCCCCTCATTATGCACATTGGCAGGCTAACACTGGAAACAGTGCAAGCATTGTGGGCTCAGTAAGGTATAGGCAGCCACTGGATAGACATACACACACTCCCACTCCTATTTCAGCATTGTGCAAAAAGAGAGGTGGTTGGCAGCCCTGGCTGCCACACCAGTCCTGGGCACAGTGCAGGCATTGCTATGGTACTCAATACTGTTAGGGTCACTCCCCGGGGTGGGAAACACTGTCAGAAACAAACACTGAAACACACTCCACAGATATCAGAAAGGTTGCTATGATGAATCTCTGTCAACAAATTGTGTTTAACTTAGGATTTGTTATCTGACATTAATATATGTGGAACGTGTTTCCAAGTTTAAGACAGCATTGTTAAGGTATGCAGGTGCTAGTATTGGTAGATGCTGCTCCGCGCAGGGCCCAACAGCCTGACTCTCCATGAGCCATTGGATAGTGGAGCCTGTGGGTGTGGGTGTTTGTGCCCCTGTTGGCCGCTGCTCTAGGGCAGAGGTTGCCAACTCTGGTCCTGGTGGGCCAAACACGGTTCGGGTTTTCATGCTGTCCCTAGTGAATATGCATGGATACATTTGCATACAATGGGGGCGGTGCATACAAATGCATCACAGGCATATTTATTAGGGACAGCATGAAACCTGAATGGTGTTTGGCCCTCTAGTACTGCAGTTGGGAAACTCTGCTCTAGGGATTGCACATGTTTATGGTGTTTGTACTATGTAGGGTAAAATATAGGCCTTTATGGCGTGTTTATTTTATCTGCAATAAAGGTTCCGTCTTTGTTACTACGGTTTAGTACTGGGTAAAATATAGGGACATGGTCTGCAGGAGCCACAGCTGGGACTTGAACCTGTGATATTTTGCCCCTGAATATACTGCCTGTGTGTACTGCACCAAACTGTTGTCACAGAGGCAGGTTATTCCCTGGGGATACCATGACTGTTCGTCAGACAGACTTTGTCTGTTGTAGTGCACTGCACCCACCTAAACAGGGCTTGGCCTTGGTCTGCTCTGGGCAGATGCCACTGCCCCCTCCACCACCAGCACCCCTCCGCCACCATGCTGACATGCCCTTGTGCCGGTGGTGCTGGTGGTGCGCAGTCTCAGGCCATCCAGCGTGCCGGTAGGCGGCTGCCTATGGTGCGTAAGTTTTGGTAGGGGTGCCTGCCTAGACATCCACGCTTCCCCCTGGCACTGCCTGCCGATGTTATGTGCCCTTTGGGATACTTGCTGGGTACTGTCCCCTGGGACACTGTGGGACACACACTCGTGGACATGTTTGCCTTGGTCAGTTGCTGTCTTGCTGGTTTTCCGTTTTTACATGCCTGTGTGTCACCTAGGCATCTGCCTAGTCCACCCTGTGCCCCAGCTTCCCCACTGCATGTCCCACCCACAGCCCCCTGTACCCCATTTGCAGCCTCACCGTAGTGCCCTTTTGTACTTGGGCACTATGCTGCTGCTGCACATGTGAAAGCCACATAAGCAAGCTTCCCAATACACACCACAGCAAACCCTCATCAACACTATCAATGTTGGAACATTCACTTTGTAGGGGGAATCAGAATTGACCCTTCCAAAAGTGACATCTTCCTTTTTGTTCTTTATGGGTAGTGTTGATTACCGTTTATCATTGTTTTTTCTATTGGCCAGATCGGAGTTTTGTCTTTCTATTTTGGTTCTGGTCATTATCTCTCTGGTTTTTGCATGTTTTGTTACTGCACATGTAGCACTACTATCACTTTTCTGGGTCTCCCTGCCTTTGCTGTACATTGCTGACTGAACTGGTTTCTCTCTCCTGCAAATGTGCCTCTAACGCAAGGTGTTCACTGGCATTAATTTGCAGACCCTGGTTTCACAGCATTGGTGTGCCTGGGGCCTCTCCCCGCCCAGTCTCTGCACATTGACCCCTTATCTCCACCCTCTGGGGAGCCTTACTCCAACCTCTGGGCACCTTAACGCTATCGGAGATGTTATCGCGCGATACGTGACGTTATTGCACGGTAATGCACCATTATCACGCGATAACGTCACTTATCGCGTGATAACATCGCCGCTGCAACATTAGTGCTGTTTAGTAAACATACCCCAAAGTATCTTTTCAGACAATAAAGCTGTGACCGTAAGTAAAAAACAGAATTACAGTTCCCTATTCTATCTCTATCTAGGCACAGTTTCTTCAATCTCTGCCAATACCCAAGAATTAATAGCTGTGTACATAAAATCATGCTAAAATAACATAACCTACAAAATCATAGAAGCACAAGCAAGAAGCATACATCACCATTCACTAATGAACCATCTCAACCAATCTTCTATTAATCATTCCATAATCAAATTCATTTAAGTAATCAAGGAAAGGACTTAGCAAAATGTCATAACGTCAATATTCAAAAACAATTAGGTGACTGGAGGTCATGCTATGTGTATAAGAGCTATTTAAAAAAAAATGTTCCTGGGGTGAATGAAAAATTCTGGATATATGAATCCTATACATTTCTAGAATAGGGTACGATTTGGGGCAATCCTGGGGCAGCACCATATTGACATGTAGAGGGTAATTTTATAACAGAGCACCTAGGTTAATCAGACAGAAACAAACCTATTTTTGCCTATTTGTAGATACATAGGACCCGATATTGGGTTGGGCAGGCTATGGCGCATAGCCCTGCCTGCCAACCCTTAACCCTAGATATTCAATGCCAGGGTCATATGCGGCCCTGGCATTGGATATCCGGGGATCGCCACAAAACCAGAAGCCACAATAGCTAACCAGGCAGCATGCAATATTGCTGCTGCTGCCTGGTTAGCGCTTGTCGCCACTTCTGCTCCACTCCGGAATACCCCCATCATGCTCCGATGCTAACCGGATAGCATCGGAGCACATAGGGGAGTTAGGAGGGGATATTCAACAGCACTAGCCATGTAAGTGCCATTGAATATCCCCATTTAAGGCATTTATATAGTTTACTGGTGTGTATTGGGCCCATAGACACCAATATCGCTTTATAAAATCCTAGCACAAGTTTGGAAGAAATTGTGTATAGATTGAAGGCATAGGCATTATACCTGCAAGTGGTTAAGAATGTGAAGGTTAAAAGGATGCTGCATTTATGTGATCTCCTTAATCCTCCCTGGCCAAGGTAGACAAGCTTGTATCCAGGAGATGAATACATGGCTGAACAGATGCTGTCGTCAAGAGTATTTTGAATTCCTGAGCAATAGTATGATTTTTCAAGGACTGCTGGTGGTGTCTACCTTTGAAAGAGATGGTGCCCACCTATGAAAGAAGGAGTGAAGGGTCTTCTGCAGCAAACTGGCTAACCTACTGAAGAGGGCTTCAAACTAGGTCAATCAGGGATGGATGAACAAGACCTTCAGTTAAATAAAAGCCCTTGAGTAAGTGAGACATTATATACTTGTACAGAAATAAGAAAAAAGAGCAACATCTGGAAAGATATATGAGGTGTAACAAAAAAGAAACGAGACTGTCCCATAAACGTTTTATTTCAAAATCTACAGAGAAATTATGCATTGTCCCCTTCAAAAGTAATCAACCCCAGAGTTAATGCACTTCTGCATTTGCTTCTGCCACATACAGAAGCACTCGGTAAAGTCCTCCTCCTTGAGGTCCCTCAGCTCCCTCATCACAGTCGCCTTGATCTCTTCTACAGAGGTGAAATGAGTTCCTTTGAGCACAGTCTTCAGCCTGGGAAAGAGCCAGAAGTCGCATGGTGCGAGATCTGGGGAATAAGGAGGGTGGTCGAGAGCTGTGATCTGTTTGTTGGCCAAGAACTGCCTCACATTGAGTGAGGTGTGTGCGGGCGTGTTGTTGTGGTGAAGTAGCCATGGCTTGTCTCTCCACAGAGCCCACCTGCTGTGCCGAACCTGGTCATGGAGGCGATTGAGGACCTGCTGGTAGAAGTGCTGGTTGACTCTCTGACCCTCAGGCACAAACTCATGATGGACCACTCCCTTCTGGTCGAAGAATGCGATCAGCATGACCCTGATCCTTTATTTGGACATGAGCACCTTTTTGGGTCTGGGTGATAGTCTAGTCTTCCACTGCAGACTCTGTTTCTTGATTTCAGGGTCATACTGGAAGACTCAAGTCTTGTCTCCTGTGATGACTCAGCCAACAAACTCTGGATCTTCTCCGATCTTCTCTAGCAAGTTTCGACAAACATTGACCCGGTGCTCCTGGTCATCTAATAAAGGTTTTGGCACCATCTTTGCGCACACCTTCCACATTATCAGCTCCTGCATCAAGATGGTCCGCACTGACTCCCTGTTCTGGCTAAGCTCCTCAGCTATCATCTGTACCTTCAATCTGTGATCACTCCGCACCAGCTGGTTCACTCTGTCAATGGTCTCAACCATCTTTGTCGTGAAGGCTGTCCTGACTTGGGGTCATCCTCCACCTCCTCATGGCCAGTCTTGAAGCATTTGTGCCACTCGAAGACTTATGAGCTTGACATTGCATCTTCTCCATAAGCCTTTTGGAGAAGTTGGAGACAGTTGGGCCCTTCTCCAACTTAACCAGAAATTTCAAGTTGATTCTTTGCTCCATATTTCTGCCACCTCCAGTTGCGTGACAAAGCAATGGAGCAGTGTGCTACAAAAAAACTGAAAAGGAAAAACAGTGAGAGAGATGAAAAATATTATAGCAGAATAGTGGTGAGATGTTGCACAACACAGTGACATAAGCTGTTAGCCAATTGGCATTGAGTCATTGGCGTGGCTGCCACAGTCTCGTTTCTTTTTTGTCACACAGGCTGTAATGGAAGAAGATAACTAGAATTTAGTGGTGATCATGGCAATGTGGTTCTTGGAAAACGATGACTGAGATATAATTATATATTCAGGATGGACGGGACAGGATGAAAGGGAGGAGAGGTCACACTATAATATTAAAACAACAGAATTGCAAAGCATATGAGGTAAGGAGGAAGCACTGTGGGTTAATCTGAAAAGAGGGAAGGGAATATCTATTTACATTGGTGTAATATACAGACCTGCTTCTCAGGCAGAATAATTATGCAGAGATTTAATTGAAGGCATTCACAATATTGCTTTGAAGGAAGAAGTGGTACTGATTGTAGCATGCTAGATATTGATTGAGACATCTCTGGTGTGTCGTCATCTAGAAGTAGGAATATGCTGGATCCCACAGAGGAAGAGGTGCTCCAGCAACTAGTAATTGAAGCTATGTAGGAGCTTTATTGGATCAAGTGCTTATGAATGGGAGAGTTTTTCTGATGTTGCAGAGCATGATCATCTGCCATTCAGTCGTAACTGAATAGTGTGGTTCAGTATTCAATGCCCGGATATGGCCCAGGCATTGAATATCTGGGTCTAAAGTTCAGCAGAGTGGCTAGTTGCTGCCACTAAATATCAGGCCCTGAAGGTTCTAGTCTTAAGAAAATTTACTTCATCAAGATGGGGAATACCTCAAGAAGATGTTAGCTGTGTGGGAACATCTAAGGAAAAAGAAAAGCAGTAGATAAAATTGAAATGAGATATTTTGAGAGGAATGGAAATTTAATTAGGAAAGTAAATACAAATTTGAGGAAATAGAGACTGCTGCAGTTTTTGAACAAAATAGCTAGTGACAGGAGGAAGTGCAAAAGTGGCATTGTCAGACTTGGGGGTATGTTTACTAAACCGTCTTAACGTCGCAGCGGTGGTGTTATCGCGCGATAAAGCAGCGGCGGCGTTAAGGCACACTAACGCTGTGAAATCCGGGTCTGAAGAGTGGAGTAAGGCTTCCCAGAGGGCTGAGAGAAGGGGTCAATGGGCGGAGAGTGGGAGGGGAGAGGCTCCAGGCACACTAACGCTGTGAAATCCGGGTCTGAACACTAATGCCAGTTAAACCCACGCGTTAAGGCACATTTGCAGGAAAGAGAAACCATATAGGTCAGCAATGTGCAGCAAAGGCAGGGAAACCCAGAAAAAGTGATAGTTGTGATACATGTGCAGGGAACAAAGAGGCAAATAAACATATAAAAGGACAAGAACCACATCAAAAATCCCAATAACCAAGCTGGCCAATACTGATATTAACGATAAACATAAAGCAACACTACTGACAAAGCGTATAAACTAAGATATCATGTTTGGAAGGGTCTATGCTCTGTCCCCCTATAAAGTGAATGATACCACATTGAAATAGTGCTGATCAGGGTTTCTGTTGTTTAGATTGGGCAGGTTTGTTATGGCATGCACATGTGCAGCAACAGCAGAGTGGGCACGTATGCAAGAGCAACTGTACTGATGCTGTAAATACAGGGGGCTGCAGGCAACACATGCTGTGGTCTAGCTAGGGCACAGTGCGGGCTAGGCAGATGCCTAGGTGGCACATAGGAATGCTGAAACTGTAAAGCAGCAAGACAGCAAATGATGAGGGTCCAACATGGGCACGAGTGTGTGTCCCACAGTGTCACAGGGGAGATTACCCAGCAGGTACCCCTAAGGGCAAATAACATTGGTAGGCAGTGGGGGGGGGGGGAAGCGCACATGTACCTGTAGGCACCCCTACCCGAGAACCGACACCTTAGGCAGCTGCCTACCAGCATATTGGATGGCCTTGGTCTGCGTACCACCAGCACCACTGGCATAATGGCATACAAGCATGGTGGCGGAGGGGTTCTGGTGGTGGAGGGGGCAGTGACATCTGCCCACAGCAGACCATGGCCTAGCCCCATTTAGGTGGGTGCCGTGCAATGCAAGAGACAGGGTCTATCTGAAGAACAGTCATAGTATCCCCAGGGAATAAACTGGCCCTGTGGCAACAGTGTGGTGCAGTACACACAGCCAGTGTGTTCAGGAGCAGAAGGTCTCAAGTTCCAGCTGTGGCTCTTGCCAACATTTTACCCAGTACTAAACCATGGTAATAAAGACAGAATTTTTATTGCAGATAAAAGAAGCATATCTGAAACACCTATATTTTATACTACAGAACACAGACACCATAAACATGTGCAATTCCTAGAGCAGAGTTTCCCAACTGCAGTCCTGGAGGGCCAAACACCATTCAGGTTTCATGCTGTCCCTAATAAATATGCCTGTGCTGCATTAGTATGCGCCACCCCCATTGTATGCAAATGTATTCATACATATTCATCAGGGACAGCATGAAAACCTGAACAGTGTTTGGCCCACCAGGACTGGAGTTGGGAAACTCTGACCTAGAAGAGCGGCCAACAGGGGCATAAACACCTACACCAACAGGCTCCCCTATCCAAAGCCTCATGGAGAATCAGGCTGTTGGGCCCTGCGTGCAGCAGCATCTCCCAATACTAGCACTTGCATACCTTAGCAATGCTGCTCTAAACTTGGGAATACGTTACACATATATAAAAAGGTTGCTATGATTAATGGCAGATAGCAATTCCTAAGTTAAGCACAATTTGCTGATAGAGCTGCATCATAGCAATCTTTCTGATATCTGTGGAGTGTGTTTCAGTTTTGGTTTCTGACAGTGTTTACCACCCCGGGGAGTGACCCCAACAGTATTGCGTACCATAGCCATGCCTGCACTGTGCCAAAGACTGATGTGTTGGCCAGGGCTGCCAAAAACCTCTGTATTTGCACAATGCTGGCATAGGTGTGGGAGTGTGTGTCTGTCTATCCAGTGTGTTGTGGCTGCCTATACCTTACTCAGCCCACACTGCTTGCACTGTTTCCAGTGTTAGCCTGCCAATGTGCATAATGAGGAGCAATGTACTGTGGGTATGGCCCGGACAGGGTGGCCTGGGCAGGATGCATCTGCACAGGGCATATGGCAATGGCTGGGACATTGTAGTGCCCAGCCACCACCTGCACGGACAGGGTGGCCACAGCATCTCCTGCTGGGAGGTCACTCTCACCCTGACTGAGCACTGACCATGGCATGGCTAGGTTCCCCCATAGTGCTATATTGTTTTTTTCTCAAGTGATGTTTGTAGATTCTTTTTTTTTCAGGGGCCCAATCACTGACTTATCTGCTTGGTGTGTGTGTGCTCACATCCTAGTTTTGGGTACATGCGTCTCCTCCAGGAACATGCACTATGGACTAGTTAGCAGACTGTCTGCAGTTAATATGTGTATGGCTGGAATACCTTGCAGGGTACAGTCAGGGCCGGATTTACCTATACGCCATGTACGCCATGGCGTAGGGCCCAGAAAAAATGGAACAAGTTAGGCTTTTTTTAAAAAATAAAATTTAAAAAAAAAACCTGCTGGCTGCCGCCGCGGGGCCCCCTCTGCTGCCGCGGCAGCATGGACTGACCCGCGGGGGCCCCCTCTGCAAGCTCGATCCCTCCCTCCCTCCCTCCGTGCAGGCTGTGAGAGACGCGAAGGCAGACTGTCTCCCTCGCGTCTCTGTTAAGTCTGCCTTCGCGCCTCTCATAGCCTGCACGGAGGGAGGGAGGGACCGAGCGAGCGACTGAGCAAGCTTGCAGAGGGGGCCCCCGCGGTTCAGTCCATGCTGCCGCGGCAGCAGAGGGGGCCCCGTGGCGGCAGCCAGCAGGTTTTTTTTTTAAATTAAATTTTACTTTAGGCCGGGGGGGGGGTAGGACTGGTAATGGGCTATTGGGGGGGGCTGGGGCTGGGACTGGAAATGGGTTGGGGGATTAAGGCTGGAGGTGGGCTGATGAGGTTAGGACTGGTAATGGGCTGTGGGCTGTTGGGGGGGTTAGAACTGGTAATGGGCTTTGGGGGGGGTTAAGACTGGTAATGGGCTGTGGGCTGATGGGGGCTGTCTGCTAATGGGCTATGGGGGGGCTAGGACTGGAAATGGGCTGGGGGGTTAAGACTGGAGGTGGGCTGATGGGGTTAGGACTGGTAATGGGCTGGTGGGGGGTTTAGAACTGGTAATGGGCTTTGGGGGGGGTTAAGACTGGTAATGGGCTGTGGGCTGCTGGGGGCTGTCTGGTAATGGGCTATGGAGGGGCTAGGACTGGAAAGGGGCTGGGGGGGTTAAGACTGGAGGTGGGCTGATGGGTTAGGACTGGTAATGGGCTGTTGGGGGGTTTAGAACTGGTAATGGGCTTTGGGGGGGTTAAGACTGGTAATGGGCTGTGGGCTGATGGGGGCTGTCTGGTAATGGGCTATGGGGGGGCTAGGACTGGAAATGGGCTGGGGGGGTTAAGACTGGAGGTGGGCTGATTGGGTTAGGACTGGTAATGGGCTGTGGGCTGATGGGGGGTTGGGACTGGCAATGGGCTATGGGGGGCTGACTGGAAATGGGTTGATGGGGTTAGGACTGGAAGTGGGCTGATGGGGGGTTAGGACTGGTAATGGGTTATAGGGGGGGCTTAAACTGAAAATGGGGTGATGGGGGTTAGGACTGGTATTGGGTTGGGGGGTTGCTAGGACTGGAAATGGGCTGATGGGTGGCTAGGACTGGAAATGGGCTGATGTAGGGACTAGAAGAGAATGGATGCTGGGTGAGGCTGGAACTAGAAGGGAGCTGATGTTGGGGGAGGATTAGAATGGGATGGGGCTGGAAGAGTAAAATGGAGAAGGGAAAAATATTTTGTGTGGGAGGGATAAAAAATCTACAATTGGCCGGGTATTGGGAGAGTAAGTGGGGATTGAGGATGGAGGGGTAAAATTTGAGTGGATGAAATAGGAATGAGGAAAGAGCAAAAGGAGAAAGATTAGTATGTTAAAGCAGATGTAGAGAGAGAATGGAAAAAAACTAGAAGAGAGAAGAAAGGACAAATGGATAGCAGACGATGGAGAGTTAGCAGAAGACACAAAGAAACCAGAAGAAAGTGGCTGGAGCAATTGCAGCTGAAAAAAATGCACAAAAGGTAGAAAAATATCTCTTTATTTTGAATTTATTAATTGGAATAAGTCAGCTCTGGTAAATGTGCATCATTAACGTCTGCGCTTTGTTTAGTACAAGAGCAAATTAATGTATAGTTTTATTTCTACAGTGTTGTACATTCCAAGTTTGACTTTTGGGATTCCCAGTTTAATCATTGTCTTCCTGTTTCTAAATTGTGATTACTTGTTTGGTGATGGTCTATGTTCTGCATGTGTAACTGAGCTGAGGTGTTCTGTTTATATAATTCCTATTTGACATTGCCACTTGTTCTCTTTCCCCAGTAGGTCATGTATTGTTGTTCTCTGAAATGTATTGGTTTAATATTTGCAGTGTTGCCTTTTGATTGGTAGAGTATGGTGCTTTGTGAGTCCTGGTAGTGCTGTTAGGATACGGCGGGTTTGCTATGGGTTCTAAATGGGCAGTGTTTGTAGTAGTTCCTAATGTGTCTGGCAGTTGGCACTGGATTATAGTAATGTAGAAATCTTTTAGTCTTTCTTTATCCATACACTCATTAAGAGGCACGTTTACTAAAAGTTAGTATATGGCATAGCTACTCAATTCCAGTCCTGGAGGTCCGCAACCCTGCAGGTTTTTGGGATATCCCTAATGATATGCATGAGATATATATGCATTAGAGATAGCCTGCCAACCTGACTGGTTTTTGGCCCTCCAGGGCTGGATTTGGAGACCTCTGCCTTACACCTCTGTCATTTAAGATTGTAAGTGGGCAAGGTGCAGATGTCCAAGACATCAAAAAGGTTAGAATTTGTCACATTCCTCCTTGCTTCTCACCACCACCAAAATATTGTCTATTAGACAACGTTTTGGTGGTGTTGAGAATCTAGGAAGAATGTGACACATTCTATCTACCCTTTTGATGTCTAGAACATCTGTACCTTGCCCACTCACAATCTTAAATGACAGAGGTGTAAGGCAGGAGTCTCCAAATCCAGCCCTGGAGGGCCACAAACCAGTCAGGTTGGCAGGCTATCTCTAATGCATATATATCTCATGCATATCATTAGGGATATCCCGAAAACCTGCAGGGTTGCAGACCTACAGGACCGGAATTGAGTAGCTCTGGTATATGGTAACATTATGCAAATATTTATGCAAATGAGGCCCCTTATGCAAATGAGGCCCCGCACCCCCCTTGGGCTGCCCCTGCTGGGGGCCCACGATTTTTGTTGGCGTAGGGCCTCACTCAAGGTAAATCCGGCCCTGGGTACAGTGGTTAGAGACTCAATGTGCTTGTTGCTGGAGAATGCCGGATAGTGGCGGGGGGCAGCTGAGCATTTCCAGGACTCTTATCTGTCTACCATTGCCTTATGGATGCGTACAGATCTGCATTGACTGCCCTGTAGGGTGCCTGTTCCCCAGCAGAACTGGGGTTGATGGTCCCCTCTACTGCCACCATTGCAGGGATGTAGAATGTGGATCTGTTGGTGGGAGATCCTGTCCCCCCACCCTGAGCCACAGAGGGTGGGTTGTGTGGTGCTACATAATCCTCCTATGGGTCCAAACACCCCCCCTTCACTTAAATCATGTGACCATGGCCCCCACACAGGATATGCTCTATTCTGGGTGCATCATAGTCCACAAGGGCTAGACTTGACTGGGAAATACAGATGGACACAGATGTATTCTAGGTGTATCTGCAAGGACTACTTATCACACACTAGGACTGATGGCCACCTGCAGCATAGCCTAGCTCAGCTAAGCCAGGTGCTGCGGACCTGGTGCTGGGTGCCACACCTCGCCCTCAGGGTGAGCACAGTACCCCCACAATGTGACGGTCTGTAGTTACTCTGTGCCAGTAACACACACGTTCAGTTCCCCCTACCAGGCCGAGGTGCTGAGGGGGTGCATACCCCATCTTGTGATCATCTGTAGACTGCTGATCTGATGTGCAGTGCATCATGGGTACGGGTGGGTTAACCCTATCCAGGTAACCACAGCATTTTGTGTGGTGACCTGCAGTCCTTCTGTAGCCAGCCAGGGGTTTGTTAGTAGCTATAGCTAATACAGCCCACTGGTTACTTCACTGACTGTGGAGATAGAGGTCATGGGTTTGATCCCACAGTGGTGTTATTTGATAGGGCTGTCTGAGGCATTTCCTTTTTTAATTTAAATTAGTGCTGCCAGCAAAAACACCCTCACAGTGCTGTAACCTTAAGGTGCCTCATAAGGCGCCTTACAAGGTGCCCTATAGGGAACATTATAAGGTGCCTTGGCAGACAGAACACTTTATAATGTGCCCTCTGGAGTGCCTTATAGGGCGCCTTATGCGGCACCTTAGGTTACGGTACTGTGAGGGTGTGTTTGCTGGCAGCACTAATTTACATTAAAAAAGAAAATGCCTCAGACAGCACTGATTTAAAGTAAAGGGTAATACCTCAGACAGCCTTACGCCTTAAACCCACTGGGGATCAAACTCATGACACCTGTTTTATCAGTCAATCTATTAACCATTGTGCTACACCTCTTTTACTGTGTTCCCAGGTCAGTGCACCTACTTAAGGCTAACTCGCGTTAATGTGCCCCGGCTCCCTCTATCGCGTGATAACGGACTTTATCGCGCGATAACCCAATATGCTACCTTAAGCCCGTAACGCCCACTATCTTATATGGCACTCCTCACAGTAAGACTGCAGCTAACGCCGGTAACATTAAGATGGTTTAGTAAACATAACCCTTGGATGAATGGGAGGAATATGTAGAAAGTGAATTGCTGAAGCTGAAATGGAATTGCTCAACAAATATTTGTTCTTTGTTTGCAGATGAAGGATTCAGAGTAGAACTTCAGAAGAAAAACACAGATAGGAATGGAAGTGAGGCAGATTTCAAATGATTTCAGAAGACTGTTCATTAAGAACTGGTTAGACCAAAATAGAGAAACCTATGAATCAAATGGGATACATTCAAAAGTTCTGAAGCAACTCTTGCAACTCTTCTGAGTGACCTTCTCAATGCTTCTTGAGTGGTTCCAGAGGACTGGAGACGGGTGGATATGGTCCTTCTCCACAAAAACAGAAGTAAGTACTAGCTAGTCTAACTTCTTTGTTGAGAAAATTATATAAGCACTGCTAAAAGAGAAGATAGTGCAGCTTCTGAAATCTGATGGATTACAAGAGGCAGCATGTTTCGACTGGGTTATCAGAAAGCTGGATACAGGAAGAGTGCTAGATTTGGTGTAATTAGATTTTGATTTTTGACAAAGCCTTTGACATGGTTCCATATAGCTGACATAAATAAATTAAATACCTGTGGGATGGGCCTTAAAGTTGTTGGGTGGTTTAGAATCTGGGTGAGTGGGATACGACAAAGTGTAGTGGTAAATAGATTTCACTATGGGGTCATTGCAGAACACGAATAAGGGGTTTGTATGTGCGGCGGGGACTGTATTCTGAAACACTGCTATCATACATGTACACAACACTAGATCAGGGGTCTCAGAACTTGCCCAGAAGGGATGGAATGGGGATGTGGTCAGCCACAGAGACATGTAAAGTGTATTTAGGAAAGGCCCGTGTATGTTTTAAGTGCTTCCCGGAAACATCCACATCATTCCTGCTGAAACGTGGAATAAGGTAAGGTCTTAGAAAATATCCTGCTCTGCTCTGCAATTCATGTGTGGAACTGGTTTAACTGCAGTCTGGAAAAATACAAGATGCAGTTACAAAGAACAGAAAGTATTAATGAGGGAATTTTGTAAGGTAAAGAAACATTTATAAACACCCTCACAGAAATGTTAAGAAGAGCAATAGTGTTTACTCAGACTATGCTGAAATGTGCTGTTTGTGCAAAAACAGCTGATCCAGGGGGTGCTAACAAATCTTGTGTTCTGAAAACTGGCACTGCTGATGTAAGAATAGTGTGTGAGTTAGTCTGAAAACAAATCATGTTGCAGTGAGAAAGGGAGATCTTATATGTAGTCCTGGGACGTCATGCCCATTATGGCATAGCAACTGTTAGTCATAGATTTGGTTTGGCAGAATGATGCCTTTTGTGACTGCAAGTGAGAGTGTGTGGTGTGGTGGTAGCATGGGTGAATCTAGTGTGCTGATTTGCAATTTATGGAAGCCATGAAAGGCTGGTCGGTACCTGGACCATATGGATGATCGCAGTATCACCAGGTGCCAGTGTGATAGGGCAGCCATTTTTCAGCTGTGCCGGCACTGGGAGACATAACTGATGTTTATTTATTTATTTATTTATTACATTTTCTTTTATACCGCGCTATTTAAGATCAGTGCGGTTTACAATAAACATTGAATCTACACATCTCAGTTTAGTGATTTGTGCTTACAATAAACAGGTAAAAATAACTCGGATGTACAATGAACAAGTTTCTTAACAGGGAGAACAGGGAGAACAATAACTATATACAGGCCAGTTAATGTAACTATATACATGGTTACGTGCACAGCACGAGCTTCTCAGAGTAAGTTAAGTATGGAGGCGGTTAAGGTGTGGTTGCAGGTATTCAGACTAGGAGTGTATGATGTATGGGCGAGGAGCTACCATGAGGTGTGGAAGTAGGTGACTGTGGAGGGGGGGCTGCGGCATCGTAGTAAAGGAGAAAAAGGTGATGCTTCAGTTCCTTCTTGAATTGGGAGAGATCGCTGATGGTTCTGATAGGCGCCGGGAGTGCGTTCCAGCAAGATGGTGCCAACATCCCCCAGACTGTGCCATGAGGTCTACATCTTTTGCCAGTCCAGGTTCATACAAACTGCAAGAGTGGTGATCTATCTGGAGGCTGGCTACCTGAGTATGATGGTACAGGGATCTCCCCTCCCATGCCAACACAGGCCTGATGAAGGGAGCAGTGTCTCAAAGCAGACTGTGAGAAGGGTTGCCCCACAGATAGAAGATGTATACAGACTGATATTCATCACAATGGTACAGGTGTAGCTGCTGGGAGAAATGCCAGCACCTAGATATGTGGGAATCAGATGCCATAGCCAGAAAGCCATACTACTACCACTACTACTGTGACTGATAATTTGATTAGCACTACAAGGCGTATGCAGCACCGCACAGAAACACGTACAAGATGGTTCCTACTCAGTAGAGTTTACAATCTAGTCACGACAGACAACACAGCAGCTGTAGACAGGATGCATTTAGGGTGAATGGTAAGGAAACGCAAGGGAACTTGGGCAGATCAGATCCAAAAGCGGCAATGAAGAGGTGAATGTTCAGCCTGGATTTGGGAAGGGCCAGAGAAGAAGCCTGATGTACAGACACAGGTAGTTTGTTGTAGGCATAGTGAGCAGCAAGGTGAAAGGAGCAAAGTATGGATTTGGCACTAGAAGAGACAGGCACAGATAGAAACAATCTGAAAGAAGAGGGGATTTCCCGAGGAGCGGGGTAAGGCGAGATAAGAACGGAAAGACAGTGCGGAACAGCAGAATGCGTGCACTTATAGACCAGAGTCATGAACAGGGCATAAATTTGTTACTACGCAATTATATGCATCCTTTGGGGAACTGCAATATTAATTTTGGGTTTTGAGCACTTGGTAAGGGTCCATCCTTAGAAATGAAAAACATGTTTGTAGAGATGACCAAGGCAGGAATCACTGGGGCCGATTTCTAATGCCAAGTATCATTTGATGCACAGTATGTCCTGACATATTTGTTCATATTTACATTCTCTTATTTATTTATTTTTATTTATTTAATATTTCTTATATACCATCTTTCAATGGTAACAAGGTGGTTTACATCAAACATAAACAACAAAGGTTACCTAGAATATGAGTACAACTAACAAGTTACATGCAATTTGAATCCTTGTGCAGTTAACTATTTACAGCTGAACCCTTAGTTAAGTACTTATTGTCTGATCTGTGGGCTGTTAATTATTTACATTTTGAATGGTATAGAGTCCAGTTTTTGGTGTATTTCAGTCATTTGTGTGTGAGAAAGATTAACAGTTATACCATCTTATACCATATTAGGATGCACTGGGATTGCATAGCACTTTTTAGGGCCTGTAGAGGATTGGTATGTGGTCTAGATTGCAGCAGCAGTTATTTCTCATTGTTATTTATGTCTAGTTTGCATCAGCACACTACTGTTGGTGTGAAGAGCAGCATAGGAGATGCACTTTTTTCCTGAGGGGCATGGCGTCCGTGGGTACATTGCAGAGACGGGCCAGATCCAGAGTAAGGCGGCCGCAGGGATATCCAAAACATTTACCCTTGTCTGATCATATTAACAGGGATGGGTTTCTCCATTATATTGCTGGCCCATACCTGTAACCGCACGCAGGCACATGCTGGATGCATGATCAGGCCAGCTGAATGGTGCTTTACCTGTGCCACGACGAACAGTCTACCTCCCCGATTTCAGACCAGGGGGTACGTTTCAACCAAGAATGCAGAATTAGGTTCAAACGGGGCCCATTTTTAGATGTGTCCATGGGCTGGATGTGCTTGTTAGGGAATTGACCTCCATGAGGATAAGGACATTACCAATGATGTGCCACAAGGATCAGTCATTTGTGTGCTTCCCTTTAAAAGCTTTGCAAGCGATATTGCAGAATGGTTGTCAGCTAAGGCTTGGCTCTTCCAGGGTGTTCAATAAGTTACACATCCTGGAAGATATAGATACCATGAGGTAGGATCTAGTGAAACCTAAGGAATGCTCTAGAAATTGGCAGCCAAGATTTAATGCTAAAAATGCATGGTCATGCATTTCGGCTGCAAAAAAACAAGAGAGTGGTACAGTATAGAGGATGTAATACTTATTTGCAAGAAAGAAGAGCAGGATCTGAGGATGATCATATCTGATGATGTTAAGGTGTCCAAACAGGTAGAAAAGACATAGTGAGAGGAATAGCCAGAATGAAAAAGGAGGTGATAGTACCTCTGTCTAAGGGGTATGTTTACTAAATCCCGGTAATGTTACCCGCGCTAAGTTCCCCGGAAATGTTACAGATGGCCATATAAAGGAGTGGGCGGTGCTCCGGTAAAGCAAGCCGTGTCAGGTAATGTGCATTACAAGGCACGTAATGCATGGTACAGTGCGCCATAGACCTCACCATGAGTGAACACCACAGCCGACGGGAAGCGGCAGCGCGTCTGAAGGGGTGCAATCTAAGGCGCGCTAACAGTAGAAGACGCGCTGAGGGATGTGCAGACATGGTGCCACATGAGAAACGGAGTCATAGGTGTAAGGCCATAGGCCACAGGCAGCTGATATCACAGTCTGTAATAGGGACATGAGCCACAGTTCACAAATGCACACACACCATGAAATGGTGTGCAGTGAACCCAGCATGCAGAGGAGTAAACAGCGGAAACAGGGGTCAGTCTGAAGGGCCAGCTGTGTGGATGGTGTGTATATAAGGGCAAAATGGGCAGGGAATCCACAAAGGAGTAAGAGGGAATTGAACTGGTACCCTGAAGAGCCCAAACACAGCTCACTGACACCAATAGCAAACCACTGAGCCACCTTCCCACCTGGACACCCCCCAAGAAAGGGAGCATATGTAACAGCTAGCATGTGATGGATAGGCTGCATGGAGGGGACACTGCAGTGTACAGTGAAGAGAGGAAAGGGTTTGTGGAGAAGGGACAAAGCCAGAGCCATTGTATGGTAAGGAGAGAATAACAAATGAAAAGAAAGGAAAAGGAACCTGTGGGACCCAAACCCACAACCTATGTTGGCTCCACACACGTTTGCAACTGCTATCCCAAACAAGCACAGCAAGCACAATGCAAATATGTTCCATCAAGTGGCCATCCTGTCTGCTATATTATCACGCAGTAGTGCATCCTACGTGTTCCTCGTCCTACATGCATTGCGTCATACATGCTTTGCTGAGAACACGCATAGCAGGGCGTCTGATGTGCAGCGCGCACAATAACGCACGTGATGTTACAGAGCTTTCTACGTGCCTTATGAGATATGTCTAGGCGCCTTAGCATAAGTGCTCAGATTATGGCACGTAACAATGCACAACCCAAACAGATGTCACGCACATTATTGTGCGCGCTGCAACATACATTCACCGTAACACACATAAGATGCAACACACGTACATCACAATAATGTGCACTACAGTAGACTACCTGTCCATTGCCCTTCCCTGTGCTCCCACCAGTTCTAGGACCACAGGTGTACCCCAGCCCCCAACCATGGTTTGACATTCACCAGCAGCAGGCACAGTCAGACTGTACCTGCTGCACCACGACAGGTGTCCCAACCATGCACGAACTAACCGCGGACACACCGCTAGCCAGTCTAGCTTGCATGCTCAAATTGGAACAATGCGCACCCAGACCTGGATTGTATGGCATAGGCACCTGCCCCAGTGACTGACCCCCAAAACAGCAGGCACACATATATCACCTGAGATAGATACTGTACAGCACTATGTGGGAACATAGCTGTGCCATGGTCACTGTTTGGTCAGTGTGAGAGTGCCCTAACAGCAAGATGTGCTGCGGCCACCTTGTCCATGCAGGTGGTGGTTGGGCACTACAATTCTCCAGCCATTGTCCTACACCCTCTGCAGATGCATCCTGCCCAGTCTGCCCAGCCCGGGCCATACCCACAATACCTTGCTCCTCATTATGCACATATGCAAGCTAACGCTGGTAATAGTGGGACATTGTGGGCCCAGTGAGGTGTAGGCAGCCACAGAACAATGGATAGACATACACACACACACACCCCAATTGCAGCATTGTGCAAAGATAGGGGTGGTTGGCAACCATGCCCGCCACACTGGTCCTGATCACAGTGCCGACATTGCCAGAATGAGCAGGAGGTAGTAGTCGTGCTCCGGTGGTGACTGTGGCTTCATTCTGGGGCCAACAGCCTGACTCTGCATGGAGCTTTGGATAGTGGAGCCTGTGTGAGTGGGTGAGTGTTTGCAACCCTTTTGGCTGCTGCTTTGGGGATTGCACATGTTGCTGTTGTATCTGCATTGTAGGGAAAAATATAGGGACATGCTCTGCAGGATCCACAGCTGGGACCTGATCCTGTGACCCTCTGCTCCAAGATACACTGGCTGTATGTACTGCACTGCACTGTTGCCACAGAAGCACATCAGTCCCTGGGGCTACCTTTACTTCACCTCAGTCAGACCATTTCTGTTGCACTGAACACCACGTACTGGTACAGGGCATGGCCTGGGTGCACTGCAGGCAGATTCCACTGCCTCCTCCAGCACCAACACACAACCCCCTGCCATGCTGCCTGGACATATGCTTTCAGTGCTGGTAGTGCGCAGCCCCAGGCCATCCACTGTACAGGTGGGCGGTCACCTAGGGAGCGGGGTCTGGGGTGGGGAGGTATACATGGACACCCCCACATCCCCCCATCACCGCCTACCAATATTATGTCCCTTCCACATGGGGGAGGTATAGCTGGGGGGATGTCAGGTCAGTGCCCTAGCACTATTGGCTAGGGTGCATCAGGTAGATATAGGTGGATTGTGTTTGGCCTTGGTCAGCCGCTGTCCTGCTGATTTCCGGTTTCTATGTTCCTATGTGCACCTGGGCGACAGCCTAGTCCACCCTGCACCCCAGCTGCCTCCACTACTTGTACCGCCTGCAGCCCCCTGTGCCCCATTTGCACCATCACATAGTGGCCTTTCATATTTGGGCACTATGCTCTTGCTGCATATGGATCACTACTATCACTTTACTTGGGCTCCCTGCCAATGTTGTACATTGCTGACGCTGAAATGGTCTCATTCTCCTGCATATCTGCATCTAACGACAGGTTTTCAGTCCCTGTAATGTTCAGCCCTTCAGTACCCCGCGTTAGTGTTGCGGGAGCTTCTCCCCGCCCACTCCCCGCCCATTGGCCCCTTCTCTCTGCCCTCTCTCTGCCCCCTGTGGGACTTAACGTGGACGTGACATTAATGCGTGTTAGGTACCCTTAACACATGTTAACATTACCTAACGCACATTAATGTCGCCGCTGCGATGTTAACGCGGTTTAGTAAACATACCCCTAAGTCTTTAATGAGCCTTTATTTGGAGTACTATGTGAAATTCTGCAGACAGCACCTTCAAACAAGATATAAATAGGAAGAAGTCAGTCCAGAGGATGGATACTAAAATGGTTGGTGATTTTTGTCATAAAGCATATGGAGAAATATTTAAATATTACAGCATTTAGCCTTTGGAAGAAAGGTAGGAGAAAAGAGATGATAGGGACATTTAAATATCTCTGTGGCATAAATGTAGAGGAGGAGGTTCTTTTTATCAATTGAAAGGAAGCTCTGAAATGAGGGAGCATTGGACGAAAACAAAAGGGGATAATCTCAGGAGTAACCTAAAGAAGTATTTCTTTACTGAAAGAATGGATTCATGGAATGGCTTCCCAGAGAATGTGGTGAAGATGAGGACTATATCTGAATTCAAGAAAGCATGTGTCAAGCAAAGAGGATCTTTAAGAGATAGGAAAAGATTGTGTTGTTAAGTGCCGTTGAGTCAGTATCGCCTCATGTTGACCCTCTGGATAGTTGTCCTAAATTATGTTCGGTCTTCAGTCAGGAGGCTCATTGTTGACAGACTGGCACCTGTAGCTGCTGTTATTGTATCGATCCATCTCATTACTGGCCTTCTTCTTTTGCATTGACCTTCTACCTTGCCAAGCATGATGTCTTTCTCTAATGACCTCTCTCTTTGCATGATGTGTCCAAAATATGAAAGTCAAAGTCTTGTCATCTAAGTTTCTAAAGAAAGCTTAGGTTTGATCTCCTCTAATACTGACTGGTTTATTCTTAGAGCAGTCCATAATTCAAAGACATCAATTTTCTTCCTTTCTATTTTTTTCACTGTCCAGCTTTCACATCCATATGACGTTATTGAAAATGCCATGGCTTGAACAAGTTGAATCTTTGTATGAAGAGAGACATTTCTAATCTTGAGAATCTTGTCTAGGTCCTTTATAGCCATTCTGCCAAGAGCAATGCATCATCTGATTTCCTGACTGCATGTTGCTTCTTTATTGATAGTTGATCCAAGTAGGTTAAAGTTGTCCACTATTTCAATTTCTTCTCCATTAACGATGAACTTATTGATTTTGTCAGTTATCAGGATCTTTGTCTTCTTTTAAGACTATGTTCCTTGATTTTGTGAAGCAAATGTTTCAGATCATCTTCACTTTCAGCCAGTAATGTGTTATCATCAGTATAGCAAAGGTTGTTGAGTCTTCCATCAGTCTTCACACCTCTGTTTTCTTCATACAATTCTGCTTCTCTGATGAATTGTTCTACATATAAATTAAACAGGTAGGGGGAAAGTATGCAACCTTTTTGTACACCTTTGCTTATTTTAAACCATTCTGTTTCTCCTTATTCCGTTCAAACTGCTACTTCTTGATCAATGTAAAGGTTGTGCAAGAGAACGATCAGGTGTTCTGATTTATCCATGCTTCTTAGTGTGTTTCTCATAGTTTACACAATCAAAAGCCTTGCTGTAGTCAATAAAACACATGCAAATATCATTTTGGTATTCTTTAGTCTTTTCAAAGAGTAATTGGTATGGATGGGCATACTGGATGGACTGTATGGCCTTTGTCTGCCACCATTTTCTATGTTTGCATGTTTTTATCCATCAGCTCCAATTACCAAGTGCCCTGTAAGATAACTCTTAAAAAGAAGGTGACCCCCATCCTTCATAAACTTGTGCCTAGTTGCAGGCAGAGCGTGCAAAGGCATACGGAAGTGACATGCATTATGACCAGTGATATCTGGACTAGTCAGAATGATATACATGCCGTCCTTTCCATGACAGCACACTGGTGGCAGTGGGATGATACAGGGAGATGATATAAACAAATGTGACATGCTATTTTTACAATGTAATATAATTTTTGTATTACACTCATCTACCACTCTGTAATATAATTTTGTATGTAATAACTCTCTGACTCCCTTTGTTGTATATCTGCATCCTGGAAGGAGAGGCTATGTGGCTAGTAACATGCAGCCTTCCACAGTATGGAAGTTCAAGGAGTGGAGTGAGACAGTATTAACCAATGATTTATAGACATGCTGGAAGAGGGAGAGGACATGCTGGAAGAGGGAGAGACATATTGTACCATAAAAGACCTGTGAAATAGAGGATAGGTGTGTCTGCTTATTCAGGCATCAATTCTTTCAAGAATGTTAAAAAAGTAACCCTTTGCTTCACTGAGGAGTCTTATTTTGTAAAAAAGTTATGTTTTATTACAGATTGGGGGCTCGTTCGGGATTGTGTCATTGCTGGAGGAGACCACCACCGCTGAGGATGGGGAGACGTGTCCTGTTGAGTTCAACGGCCTTGTGTATCGACGACTGGGGGCTCCAACATCATACTGACAGCAAAATCCTGAGACCAGGAAGTAAAATCAATACAGACTCAGTGAACCAGACTAGGTATTAAGTTGGCACAAGTGCACCAACCAGGCAACTCTGTGCACAGACCAAGGAAAGAAATAAGACTGTAAAGTATTGCCTTGGTGGTTGGGGATTGAGACAGATTGCTGTGTGTATGAGATGTGTCCTAGACACGAAGTGAGTGTGGAGACTTAATCCATGGTTCTGACACATCTGCGAGGAGTGTGGCTGGAGAGAGACGAAGCAAAAGGCATACTGGTGAAAGAGGTCCCAATGGTTGTTAAAGATTCTAAGAGGAACTCCAGTAAGGATGGGGCTGGAAGTACAGGTCCCGGGGACATTCCTCCAGCAGTGAAACACAACACCTTTCCTAGCCCTGTGTGAGTGGTGCAGCTGCATAGGGCACAAAAGATCCGGGGCACATTTTGGGTTGCCAGCCCCTGCTTCCCCCCATTCCACCTGCTGTTTCCCTCCCACCATCACTTTTTTTTTCCTCATTGGCAGTGGTACCAGTATCAGCAGAGCAGATCTGACCTAAAATTTAAAAAACAAACAAACATGTGGGTCTTTCCAACTCTGGGCATGCATGCAGGGCTGGTCCCTCCCTCCCTTCTCTCACATAGGTCACATCAGAGGAGGGAGGGACCAGATCAGCCATCCAAGCATGGAGTTGCAAAGACCCATGTTTGAATGGCTGGTGTGGTCCCTCCCTCTCTCCTCTGACTCGAAACTACGTCAGAGGTGGGAGGGATCTAATATACATGCAAGTGTGGAATCGAAAGACCAGCATGTTTTGTTTTGTTTTTTAAATTTGAAGTCAAGTCTGCTCCACTGCTGCTGGTGCTGCTGACGCCACCGAGAAAATACAAAAGGTAGTGGCGGCAGGGCAAAGGCAGGCAGATGCCTGGACATGGAGGTGTGAGTATGATGGGAAGATTGGGGGGGGGGGGCGCCAGATGTGCAAGTCGCACAGGTGCAATTATGGCTTGGAATGGCCTTGGTGACACCTGTGCATCAACTCATTCAAGATGAAGGCACAAGGTGGAATCTCATTTATCTGATGCTAGTGAAAAAATGGACAGCTCTGTATCAGATGTCATTGGATACCAAGATCTGTATGAAAGCCCCTGAGGCATCAGGATTGGACAAATATGATTCAGGATATAGAAGTCTTGAAGTCCTCCAAGACTGCTATGGAGGAACTGAGTTCCAGAGGGCTACCCTGTGCCTTTTCATCCCAATACTGAATATTCAGATTGGCCGCATGCCCAGCCACATACCCGGCTAACTCAGCCAGGCTCCTGAATGGAGCCGCAGTGTCATGGCATGGCATCCTGTTGCATCCTATTGTGTCCTGTTGCCATGACACTACAGCTCCATTCGGGAGCCGCAATCACTGGCCGATACACAGAGCTGTGTTTCCGCATAGCCCAACCCCCAATCGGGCCTTCCAAAGCCAGAGATAGGCTGCGGGGAACCCCATGTGCCTCCTCACCTGCTCCTCCAGGTCCCACGTCGCGATCCCCGACTTATTCCCCCATCTACACTGAAGGCCCTGTACATCTGGGGTCATGGTCTGCCCATGCCCCACCCTTGCACCACCTCCTGACCGCCCCTCCTGCCCCCTGTCTAAGGCTCCCCATATAACAGTACTGTTCATATGGGGAGCCTTTGCGTGGGAGTGGCAAGGGGATGCAACCTCGCTGCAACCACAGCGGTGGGGGTGTGGCAATCATCCACAGCTCCACTCTCCCCTTTTCTGCTATTATCCCCCTCCCTCCTATCCTGAGTCTCTTCTTCTCCATTTTGGTTCTTCACCCCCCACTTCTTTCCTCCTCCTCAATGCCCCCCTTCCCTTCATCCTGACCTCTGGGAAGGCCTGCTGGTTTCCCTCTCTGAGGCCTCCTTTCTGTCCCCACATCTTGTCGTCCTTGGCGATTTTAATAGTCATTTTGACTCTCCTTCTCATCAAAAGGACAAGGTCCTGATGTCCTTGCTGGATGATCTCTCTTTTCTCCAGCATGTCTCTGGCCCCACGCATGCAACTGGTCACACTCTAGACCAGGGGTTCTCAACCCTGTCCTCGGGACCCACCTAGCCAGTCGGGTTTTCAGGATAACCACAATGAATATGCGTGGGAGAGATTTGCATATAATGGAGGCAGTGTATGCAAATCTCTCTCATACATATTCATTGTGGTTATCCTGAAAACCTGACTGGCTAGGTGGGTCCCGAGGACAGGGTTGAGAACCCCTGCTCTAGACCTTATCCTCACCCCTTCAGCATCCCCTTTCATTCCAGCACAAACTTCATCCCTCCCATTACCCTGGTCTGACCATTTCTGCCTTTTCTTCTCGCTGTCCCTCCCAACCTCACACTGCCCAGCCCATCCCTCCCTTCTGCTTCCCCCCATACCCTGGCATCACATCACCCCTTGACCTTACAGTGATTTCCTCCGGCTGACTCCCTCTTTCCTTCAACGTTTTCCATCCTGCCTGTGAATGAACAAGCGGACCTCTGGACATCCACCCTCACTACCGCCTTGGATCAACTCGCTCCCTTTCATCCTTCTCACTCATCCCGCCCTCTCTTCCACCACTCTTGGTTTCACCCTGGTCTTTACCTTCAACGCTCCCACCTCCGCCATGCCAAGAGCACATGGTGCAAGCGCCCCACTCCATACTCTCCCGCCTCTTATCGTAGTTTCCAGCTGCTCTACTGCTCAATGATTACTGATGCTAAGCGCTCTCACTACTCTGACTGCATTTCCTCCTCTTCTAACACATCCAGACAACTCCACCACATCCTCCGTTCTGTCACTGCCCTGTCCACCTCTTCCTCAGCCCCTTCCTCCCCCCTGATGTGCCTGATTCCAATTGCCTCACTTCCTTCTTCTCCAACAAGATCAAAACTCTTCATGCTACCTTTCCTTCCTGTCCCCCACCTCTCTTCCCCCTGCCCCCTTACATCCACAGCATCCTCCTCCCTCTTCCTCTCCTCCCTCCTCCAGTGGGGTTTTTCCTCATACCTGGCATTTGTTTCGTCCCAGCGCTGAGACTGAACTCATTAAGTCCATTGCCTCCTCTCACAAAACCACTTGTCCGCTCGACCCTCTCCCTTCCTCCTGGTTGCTAGATCCCTCCCTTACCCTGCTTCCCTACATACTCCACATATTCAATAATAGTCTTTTGTTTGGTATTTTTCCTTCAACGTGGAAATATGCCCTCATTCACCCACTCTTCAAGAAGCCCTCCCTCGATCCCTCTGTTTTTGCTAACTGGCGCCCTGTCTCCAACCTCCCTTTTCTTTCTAAGATCCTGGAAAAACTTGTTTTCACCCAACTCTCCATTCTCCTTGACTCCACTCTCTTCCTTCACCCCTGACAGTCCAGTTTTCATTCTGGCCATAGTACAGAAACCATCCTCACCTCCCTTCTGAATGAAGTGCACCAATCTCACGACCGCGGTGACCTTTCCCTTGTGGTTTCTCTTGATCTGTCCTCCGCCTTTGACATTATCAACCATCGCACCCTTTTCACCCGTCTGACTGATCTTGGGATCCGTGGTTCTGTTCTTTCATGGTTTTGTTCCTTTCTCTCCTCCCGCACCGTCTCAGTCCAGACCAGCCTTGGCTCTCCACTGCGGGGTACCTCAGGGTTCAGTGCTTGCCCCCCTCCTCTTTAATATCTTTCTCACCCCCTTGCACTCATTGTTCAGCAGTCTGGTATCTCTGGTTACTTCTATGCAGATGACATCCTTCTTGTGCACCATACTAGCTCCCTCACCCCTGATCTCTCTACCCTCAATGCCTGTCTTTCCCGTGTTGTCTCTTGGCTAAGCAGTAACTTTCTCTACAATGACCCTTCAAAATCCGCTGCCCTTTGGTTCTCCTTTAATATTCCCCCTCCTACTTGCCCCCCCCCTTTTCCATTCCACCACAATTCCCCTCGTTTCTTCCCTCCGCTATCTCAGGGTTTCTCTTGATTCTTCTCTCTCTTTTCACCAGCACATTTCCACACTCATTCGCCGTTCTTTCTTTTTCTTGCGTCAAATTCATGCTGTCCGCTCCTTTCTTCCCTCCTCTTCCCTCACTACTCTGGTCCTTTCTCTCGTTATTTCCAGGCTGTACTACTGTAACACTGTTTTGGCCTGCCTCACTCAATATCAGCTCCGGCGGTTGCAGTTGGTCCAGAACACAGCTGCACGTCTGCTTACCACTCTTCCCCTACTGATCATGTCACTCCCCTTCTTCTCAGTCTGCACTGGCTCCCACTCAACTTCTGTTTTATCTACAAACTCCTCATTCTTACCCACAAAGCATTTCACACCGGCACCCCTCAATACCTCAGGGATTCTATCCATCTGCAGCCTTCCTCCCACCTCCTCCGCTCAGCTCATGGCAACCGCCTTCCTTCCTTTCCCCTCCCTGGCCCATCTGGAGTCATCCCATCATTCTGCCTTCTTCTTCCTGGCCCCTGCCCTTTGGAATTCCCACCCTTCTACCCTACACACAGAACTGTCTTAACATCACTTTAAGAGTTCACTCAAGACCCACTTTTTCCAGCAGGCATTTGACCTTCCTGACTCCTAACGTCCGTCCTCCCAGTTTAGTCTCCTCTTGTCTGCTCACCCCTCTTTCCTGTTCTCCTCTCCACTAGCTTTTCTGTTCCCTGCTCTCATATTGCCTCTCTCTTTCCTGTCTAATTATTGGCGTTCCTTTCCTCTCATCTCTACTGGTTTGTTTTTATTGTACACTGCCCTGATGCATACGCTTGGGCGGTATATCAAGCGATCAAATAAAGATAAAGATGAACAGCGGGATGTACATCCAGTCAGGACATACATCTCCGCTGTTCATGGCCAAGAATGACCCCCTAAGTGCACAATTTGGGCTTGTTCACATTAAATTTTATCTGCCATTTTGACGCCCAGTCTCTCAATTTTTCAAAGTCTTCTTGTAATTTTTCACAATCCTCTTGTGTTTTAACAACTTTAAATAATTTGGTGTTATCTGCAAATATTTATAAATATGTTAAAAAACAGCAGGCCCAGCACATATCCCTGGGGTACTCCATTGCTCGCCTTTCTCCACTGAAAACATTGGCCATTTAATACTACTCTGTTTTCTACCTTTTAACCAGTTCATAATCCACAACAGTACACTGCTCTTATCTCATGACGTTTTAATTTTGCCAAGAGCCTCTCATGAAATACTTTGTCAAAGGTTTTCTGATAATCCAGATACATTATATTAACTGGCTCGCCTTTATCTACCTATTTATTCACACCTTAAAAAAAAATATGAGATTAGTGAAACAAGACTTTCCTTGGCAAAATCCATGTTAGCTTTCTGCCATTTAACCATGACTTGGGGGGCATGACCAAGATGGCCACATGAGCCAGTAGTGTTGCTTACCTGATGCCAAATCGTAAGGGGAAGGTTAGGTTCTTTCCCTCTGGACCCCTGCCTTTCAGTTCTGGTTCAATGGATCAATTTGTGGAGATAACCAAGACAATGAAACAGGGGATATGGTCTGGTTTGACAGCAGTTGAGCAGGAGAACCCTCCGCTGTCTTTAGACACTGACATCTCACTTTCTCCTGATCTGAGGACACCACCTCCAAGCCCGGGCAATCCCTCCCTCATTCCTACAGACTCAGGGCCAGCAGCTTGCAAGGCGGCAAGTCTTGTGCCAGTCGAAGGGAGTCTCTGGTTCTTAAGGCATGACAGTCTTCCAGAGATGCTGGAAACACTCCAATTCAAGCAGTGGTGGAGGAAGTATTGGCAGCGAGTGTCCTGGATACTGGCAAAATGCCTCTTGCATTTTCCTCAGCTGCTACATCTACTCTGCTTGCATTCTCTATTCCACATCCCAAGGAGTTTACCCTGGAGGTTATCTGGGAGGAAATTGCTTCACTATCCGATGCCATGAACAGACAGTCACTGGACTTTTCTACCAGAATTCAGAGGAATTCAGATCAGATAACTGCTGTATGATGGATGATGTAAAATTGAAGGTAGAAGATCATAGAGGTCAACTGGCACAGTTGTCAGATACAAATGTTTCCTTGATTAAAGATAATGAGGCTCCACGATTCAAGTCGGAGGTGTTGGAAAACACTGCACGTGCAAAAAAACTTAGGGTTTTGAATTTCCCTAAAGTTAGAGGTGTTTCTGCTATGGACATGTTTAAATGCTATATGTTGGAAGTCTTAAATGTGGCATCAGATTTTGAAAAAAGATCCAGTGGCTTCAGATGGTGACTCTAATATGGACGTGATAAATGTATCTGACCTACTGGAATCATCTGCTGTGGGAACTTAACAAGCAGCTACATTGTTAGTGTCTTGTGCCTGTATTGGAAATGTTTTATAGGGAAAGGAGAGATACCTTCTATAGTTTTGCTATATCCATGTTTCCTGATATAGCTAAAGAAACGCAGAAAAGGAAGAAGCAATTTTTGCTTCATAAAGCTGGGGGTTTGCAACTGGGGGAAACATTTCATTTGTTTTTTTCCTTATAAATGTTTGGTGATGTATAATTTAATTAGATCTGTTTTCTTCCAGCCAAGAGATCTAGTAGCTTTTTTAAGTGCAAGGCTGTCTATGGTAACGTAGCTGATATTTATCGGCTCTCAGTATAGGATGATGCCTTGGCTTACTCGGCAGCTACTTTGTTTTGTATTTTTCTGTTCTTGTCTTGAGGAATTCTTCTTATCCTCAAGTAATTTCTTGTCCCCCCTATGTTATGTGGACTACAGAATCTCTGTTTTTTTGTTTTCTTATTATCTTGTTTTGTAAATGTGAATGGTTTCTGCAGAGATTTTCTTTTCTGTACAGAACCCTGTCTTGTGTTTAATATGAAAATGTAATAAGTATTTAACCATAAACCCTGATTATCTACATTTTTAGTAATTTTGTTCTTTATAATGGATTCTACTATTTTGCCCAGTACTGATATTAAGCTCACTGGTCTGTAATTTCCCAGATCATCCCTGGTTTCCTTCTGGAATCATTGGTACATTTGTAATACTTGCCAGTGCTGATGTACAATATCAGCTACTTGCTTAGCCCATGTAGAATAAGGTAAAACACAAATCAGCCTATCCTCTTCTTCATATTCCTGCATTTTTAATAGCCAGTCTTTCTGTGCATGAAGGACACGCTTGTAAGCCCTTCCCACAACAACCTAAGGATAACTCCTCTGCAAAAATCTATTATTAAGATCTACTGCTTGCAGTTTGTAATCCTCCACATTGGAACAAATACTAAATGACCCATCTTAAACCTTTCAGGATGGTGGCCATTGGAAGTGCAAAAAATTATTCATCTCTACTGGCATCTTATACAAAGTGTTCCAATATATTCCATGATGTTTAATTAATTTAATATCCAGAAACTCCAAAATGTCTCTATTATTGGCATTTTAAACTGTGTGCTGCCCTGACGTTGATTGATTCATTCCAAAAATTGTTCTAATTGCTTTTCCATACATATTGGACAAGGCGGCGATGCAGGTCCTACCCGGACAACTATACCCAGTCATCAAAAGAAAAGGAATCGTCAGTCAGGCGGCGCCCACATGGACAATCCCTGAAAATAAGATCCAAAAACTGCATAGTGGCAAGCACATAGCACGCCAAAGATAGCCAAGCATAGAGAACTGATTTTGGAGTCCTCTGTGGCTGGGCTGATAGACAGCAGGATTATGGCATCAAGGAGGATGGCAAACTTTAGCCCAGATGAGGCAGAGGCCTTGCACTGTCCGTCCTGAAGTATGAGGGTGTGCTTTATACAAGGGGGGGGGGGGGGGCGGAGACCAAACCTGAGGCTGTCCATGGCCATCTGGAGGGGGATACAGCTCTGCCTGTGCAGGTGAGGAGACATGAAGGGGCAGGGAGCACAGGTGGGAGGGGCTAAGCACCAGATCATGGCAGACACACTTTCAAATGCAGACATGAGTGTCAGAACATGCAGATTGTGATGTGGGGACCAGGCACAGGGCTGAGCCATAACCAATGTTAGATGAACAGGAGCCAGTGAGGTGTCATACAAAACAAAATAAAACCCTGCCAGCCTCAGTGGGCCACAGCAGTAGCAATGCCCAGACATAGCATGTGTGGAAGCTGAATCTCCCCCTGGTGGGGGATGGCAGCAACATCACATGGCAGACACAGCAGAGCCATGGCTTAGCGCACTGGGAGCTGTGCAGGGGTGCCCAAAGGGTAGATGCCAACTGAGGCAGTTGGCCCAGGCTTGTGGACCACCCAGAGGTTCTGACACTTTTACTGGAGGTGGAGGGAGCCAGTGGTAGTATGCACAGATGTGGCAGCTGTGTGATGCAGCCTATATATAAAGCTCTGCTTCCCCCCCAATAGAGCACGGACCCTCACCATTAACCATGGTGCTACGGCCAGAGAGTGAGCAGCTTATCAAAGCAAGGGAAAAGGGGAGGATAAAGGATGTGCAAACTAGGGACCAGAAGAGGGGCAGAGGTGGATGTGAGGCTGAGGTGCTGATGGAGGTGGTGGCACGGGACACATGGCATGGGCCCAGAGGTGGCATTGGGCAGGAGTCTGGTACCTGCAGATGGAGGTGTACCATCACATGCACCCCTCACAGGATACACATGGAAAAGACCCATCCACCCAGATGTGCAGACTCCCATGCACCAGTGTGATACAGGAATGTGCAATAGATGTGCTCAGAATGTACAGCTGACCCCATATGTATCCCCATCTCTCATTCACAGTGACTATGATCTGTGACGTACTCTAGAGGCCCTAAAATGCTAGTTCAGAACAATGCAGCACAAGCAGCCCAGTCTACTCCAGAGCCTCCGAGAGCAGTTGGCAGCTGAAGCAGGTCAGATACACGGAGGAACACAGTGGTCAAAGAGAGCACCAGGCATGGCTGTGTGTATAGTGCATGCAGTCTAGGTGGTGAGAGACTACTTACAGTCCATGATAGGGATACACTGGGTTGGCCTGATGCACCACAGTGCCGCAAAGTATGCACACTTGCTGTCACCCAAAACACTAAGACGGGTGCACACCAGACCATGGCACCACGTAGGATGGCATTACAGGGGCATAAGGTACTAACAGTGCACACAGATGTGCATTGCACAGCTGCCCATGCAACCCTCTGTGGAAGGAGCCTCTATGTGACATAGGGCGCACCAACCACAGCAGGGCCACAGGGGAGGGGCATAGGTAGCATTGGCGGGTGGCACATCTCTGTGTTCTGCATGTGGTGCATTCCATGCATATGAGCCGCTCCCAATGTGGACCCATTCCATATCATGACCAATGCACAGGCACACATGTAACCCCCCCACACTATCCCCACAGTCAGTGCCATGGATTCCCCAAACACAGCCAGTCCTCCACAAGCACCACCATCGAGCACGGTGTGTCCAATGGAACAGCAGGCTCAATGTCCATCCCCCAGCATCATATCCTCCAGTGAGGAGGAGGAGGGGACCAGTGGAACCGAGTGAGAGGCTCATACCACAGAGGTGGAGGCCACTGATGAGCCTAAGACAGTGCTGGAGGCTGTGGTGGCAACAGATGGATCTACAGGGGATTGTGTCATATGCCAGGGGAGGACGAGGTGGAGTGCAATGAGTGGGAAAGGGAGTCAGCATCTGAGGCAATGGATATGCATGTGGTGAGGCCTGTAGGTGTGGAGTAGGCAGCCGTGGGGCCAGCTGTAGAGGCAAGGGAGGGTTCAGGGGGCTTGGATGGGCTGGAGCTGTCCTGAGAGGCTGAGGGAAAGGATGGGTCTGAGGGTCCTGATCTGGCAGAGGAGACAGAGTCAGAGGAGAGGTCTGAAGGTCCCGATCTAGCAGGTGAGACAAAGTCAGAGGAGGGGTCTAAGGATCTTGATTAGGCAGGGGAGGCCAAGGGGGAGGAGGGGTCTGATCCATCAAGGGAGATAGAGTCAGAGGAGGGGTCTGGGGCCCATATCAGTCAAGGGAGACAGAGGAGGAGGAGGGGGTCTGAGAGTCCTGATTCTTCAGGGGGGTAAGAGGAGGGAACTGCAGGTCCAGATCTGTCAGGGGAGTCAGAGGAGGAGGATGGGTCAGAGGGACTGGAACAGTTAGGGGAGTGAGAGGAGGAGGAGGGACCTGATAGGGATGCAGGGGAAGTGCAGGCACCACCCACCAAGTGACACAGGGATGGGTGTGTGGAGACATGGCATGCCCTCATGCACATGAAGGAGCAGCCAGTGGATGAGCAGTGGGCCCCTGCTGTGCCCAGCATCCCTCAGCCATACATGTCCATGCCATCCCACAGTGCCATGCCCCCACCACAAGGGCTTGTCAATTGAATAAATTATTACTCTGATATCAATACTATTAGAGTGTGTCTATATCTAATATGGCAAATCGTTCATATTAAACTTTATAATTACTCCAGGCAACGTAGGTCTCAGACTAATGGGCATAACAATTATTCAGACTTGTGTATATATTCTGAAAATTGCCCAGTTCGCATCAATGACCTTATGATAGATATCGTTGCTTGGAAATATCTTGAATATTTGATTAATAGAAAACTTAGAAACTGTGCTTAGCTTTTAACAACGTCCCCAATGCCACCTTCTGCGCTATCTACATTTCACCGCCCTCTGGTTTCTTCTTGGGGTTATGTAGAAAGCACTGCAATTTAAACGATAATTATACTTACCATGTATAACCACTCTCCATCAAATAAAAATTAAAATATGTCACATATCACCAGCTGAGGAAACCATCTACCTGTTCTCATTCAAATCTCTTAAATTGAACAATCTCTTGCTGTTCTCATCTCTTGCCAAACGTTTTTCAATCCAAGGACTGGCACATGGCACCGCAGACCTGGGGTCCACATTCCCCAGCCATGGGCCCCCACCACTATCACTGCACCCATGGGTCCAGAAAGGACTGCCCACTGTCGTGGGGAGGCCCGACTACGCCTATGTTTATGGGCAATCCATGGCAAAGATTATATTTAGGGAGCCACCGGGAACGTAAGGTTCATTTCCGTAGTAAAATGTTCTTATCAGTTCCGGCTTCCTAAAAGAACTTAGCAACAAAACCAAGTGGAGGGAATTAAGGCTTTTATTCCCCGTCAATTGCAAGGGTTCAAATTAAGAGATGAATAATGAAACAGAAAAGTCCTTTGTTGCAAAAGGTCACCAGTATTCAAAACATGTGCTTAATTGTTACACTTCACAATTAATGCAGAGGTCAGAAACAGGAATTCAGTTCATTCCAAAAAACATCAACATTTTCATAGACTCTTCTATCTTACTTAGTTACTACAGACTCTTGACATAAGGCTGTGCACAGGTCACACTCCATCTGCTCTGGTGGTGATAGGGAAACTGTGTCAATGCATTCTGTCTCCATGCATTCTTCCTCACTAAAATCACCAGGGGAACAAACACTGTCCCTGTCTGACTCGTGTTGGTGTGCTATGCCTCTGGGGCCTTGTCTCCAATAAGGGTCTGTTCTCAGGGCTTTAGGGATTTTACTAAACCAGTCTGGTTTCTCCTTCCTTGTAAAGCGAGGACTGGTTTTCCCAGGGCCTTTATGCTTCATGCATTTAATAGCATCAATAACTGTTTCATACCTGGAACTTTGCTGGCTTGACTCCACAGAGTTTTTCCTTTCAGCAATTTTCCTGTTGTAGCAATGTCTCTGCCTCTCAGCATTAGGCAGGGCTGTGCTTCTTGGCAGTTTAGTAAAACCTGGTTTGGACTCTCTTTCCTCCCTTGGTAAGAACTCAGGTTTATTATAAAATGCCTTTCCTTTCTTGCTTGGTAAAACTGGGTAATTATTCCTCAGAGACTGTGAGCTTCTCACCAAACCATTCCCTTTGGCTTCTGGCTTAGGTCTCTCTCTTCTGGAGTCAGGAACACTGGAAGAACAGGGCATGGCAGAGCCTCTAACCTCAGAGCTGGCTCTAATAAACTTCCTTGGGAGAGCTGCACAATCAGCCTGGCCCTTCTGGATTTCACCCCTGTGAACCCTGTACCTGTGGGCTTGCTCCTCTAGGATTTCTTCACTGTTCCTTCTCAGGTCCTTCTCTTTCTCTTCTTTCTCTTTCCTTGATGAAGCCGTGCACACTTTGCTTAATGCAGCTGGACCCTCTGTGTAGCCTTGCACACACCTTTTCCTTACTGCAGCCGGACCTCGTCCTGGATCTCCTCCTGGATCTCCCTTGCCTCCATTGCACAATGCTGCTGGACTGCCTTTCCCTAAGGCAGCTGGACCTGGACCTCTACTTCTACTCTCCTTGCAAGCATTCAGCTCTGGCTTATAAGGAAATCCTCCCTGCCTGACTTCCGGGGTCACTTCCAGGTGCAAGTCATTAGGCTTCTCAAGCTCATTAGCTCCTGCATGTTCCTTCCTTCTCCCTCTAGCTGTGCCTGAAGGTAATTGCACACCTAGCTTCTTAAAAGAAACAGGATTTCTATTCAAACTTTCAACTTTATCAATACCCACATCATGACACTACGCAGGGATACCCCAAACTTCCACCATCACAGTCAGACACAGAGGGGGCACTGTCCACCCTAGTTGCAGAGATGCGCCTATTCAGGGAGGAAGTCCAAGCAGCAGCACAGGCCATCTGCAGGTGCAGGACAACCTGACAGCTGCGGTTGCACACCAAAACCAGGGACCCTCAGCACCATTGGACAACCACAATGGCAGGATATGGACAGCTGTTGCCGACAAATTGGCAGACTTGTCACCCTGGCATGAAGGGGTGCGCAGCCCCTGTAGAGGTGTGTGCCTCAGTCAGGACCAATGGTCACATGGATACCACCACCAATGGCATAGTATTGTATGTGTTGGCTATGTCCTGTATTATGTGAGAGATGATTGCATTGTTGTATTTTAGTCTTTTACAAACGATTAGTCAGTTTTCTATCCCATTGTGTTGTCCTTGTAGACAGGACTGGACTCTGTGTCTGCCATGGTGGTGCAGGTGTGTCATGGGCATTGTATGGCTGGATTGTCAGTTTGCATTGGTGTGCATAGGAAGCGTGCCACGGTGCTTTACCCGTGCACAGTGGTGGCACCGTACCACGGCACTATACCTGGGCATATCTAGTATGGCAGTGCTGCTGTTCACAGGTAAAGCACTGTGGCATGCCACACATTCACATGTCACACTGCAAGACTATAGGCCATGCATGGTTTTGTGGTCTTACCTGGGTAATGAGTTGTGCTATGCATACACGGATAGCATTTGTCAGGTTGCTGTATGTCTATAGCGGCATATGGCGACACACGGTGGCATGCCCTGATGCAGATTTTTGACACCACAGCACATGGGTACTGGATATGGGGCTGAATGGGGCATGGCATGCTCGAGAGTCATAACCACTTATGTGTGAAATGGCCTACGCGGGTACCGTCGTACTGCTCTAGCTCATGAGCAGCACAATGGCAGAGACAGCTCTTAAAGGGCCAAAGCATACCAGGAAGGCCAATTTTAGACCCGCTGAGACCTCCATGGTCCTAGGGCTCATCATTCATCACCACACCACCCTCTTTGCTGCAGAGGATTATGACTCACAGCTGCTGGCATGGCATGACATTGCGAAGAGAGTGAATGCAGTCCACCACCACAACAGGGACATGGAGGACAAAAAGAATTGGCAGGTGGTACATCAGTCTGCAAAGGAGAAGTGGGCCAACAACATATTTCCAGCTGGGCAACAACTCAGACTCAGCTCCCTGGAGGAACAGATTCTCCAGTTTGTTGATAAGGTTTCTGTATCCAGGGTTGCTGGCTTCAACAGCTCTACCACAGATACACAGGAAGGTGCTTAGCAGCTTCTCCAAGGCCTGTGTGGCACCGAGATGGGCCTGTGTGTGACCCTACCATGCCTCCTCCAACTCAGGGCTTATCTGTCTGTCCATCTTGGGGGGGGGGGATAGGGTGGAATAGGGGATGGGGCACACCAGGGGCTCCCTCTGCCTATTCCATGGTGGGGTTGGCAGCACCCTCTATCCCCACATTCCACAACCAGCCAATACCCTCTGACACTTTTGCTGTCACACAGACTAGCCTGTGACTAAATCCTCTCAGCCTGGAACAGGCAAGGTGGGGACTACATCACCACACACTGCTGATGACCCCACTGCACAGCCAGGATGCAGCACAGCCATGGAAAATGGTGTGGCTACAAGGGTGGAGGAGCAGGAGCAGGTTGAGATACCACTGGCTGATCTACAGTTCCACATCCTGGATGAGCTTGGTGATTTGGGGTGTGATGATGTAGACCAGGAGCTAGAAGGGGGACACATCTGCTGACCTGCACTGAGGGTATCTAGTCAGAGTTCTGTGGCATCCAGAAGGACCTACAGGCATCAACACAGGCAAGGGAAGCTGAGCTCCAGGAGCTGCAGGAACAACGCGTGAGTGCTAAGTGCTACCAGGTGGCCCAGCTGCTTCTGATGAAGGAGATGGTGGCCTACCAGGCCACTGTTGCAGGTGTCCTATGCATGTTGGTGGGCCTCATGAAGACCCAGGGGGCAGGCATAGGGGTGGGCCATGCACCACCAGTGCCACCTGGTAGCCCTGACCCATCATCAGCTGCCTGCCTCACAGGGGAGTGCGATGATGCTGCAGGTACCACCTCTGACCCTGCTCCACTGTGTCACAGTGTCTGCATTTCAAAATGTCCATGCTGGGAGAACCTTTACACTGTGCACACTGTTGTTTATCACTGCCACATTATGGTGTTTCTCATGTGTTGCTGCTGTTATCAGAACATCTCATGGATGAAGTGGGCACAGGTGGCCAGTGCTTGGGTCTGCTATTGGCTCCCAGCCTGTGCAACATCCCCCTCAGCTTCCTCTGCCGCCTTCCAATCTCACAATACCTCTGGCTCGGAGTCTGGTATGCCACAGCACCTCACCAGATCGTGCAGGATGCAGCACATTGCAAAGATCATGCAGACACACTCTGGCCCCTATAGGAGCTCCCCACCACTCCAATAAAGATATCTGAAGCTACTCTTCAGTACCCTTATGGCTCTCTCCACGACCATCCTGGTCCTCCTATGGGCCACATTGTAACGCTCCTCCTGTGGGATCTGGGAGTGCCTCAGTGGTGTAAGCAGCCAGGTCCTTAGGGGATATCCTCGGTCGCCTGTGGGGGCAATGATAAATTCACAAATAAGCATGGCACATGTGCTGTGTGTGGTAGGGTTTTCAGGTTGGGATGGTGGTGGACATGGACTTGGCTACATGGGCTGCTGCCATATGACTGTGTAACATGGATCCAGCTCCTGTTCTTCCTCATGCTCCATATTGGTGTGTGCTGTCTGTTCAGGGCCATGAGCTGTCCCATGGTTACCTCCCCAATGTTCATGATTGCAGACTACCCGCATGTATCTGCGGCACAGCAGCACATGTGCCCACAGTGATCATCATGGAGCACTGTACACTCTCTCTCACACATCACTACATGTTTGTGTATCACATTGCATTATAATACCTCTACTGTGGGTTGTGTGCATGTCTGGGGGCTCACATATGTCTACACTCACCTAGCATCCAGCCATCACCAAGGTCTCCAGCAGCTGATGCCTGTCCCAGACTTCTATCCAAGTATAAAGGCATTATGACAGGACCCTGGGTTCCATGCACACACATCGATGATGGTCATGTTGGCATCCACCACCACCTGCATATTCATTGAGGTGTAGTTGTGCCTGTTCTGGTAGGTCGTCTAGTCTGGCCTGGGTACCCTCAGAGCAAAGTGTGTGCAGTCAATGCTGCCAAGAATAGAGGGGAATCATGCAATGTCATAGAATGACTGCATGGTCTCATGCCACTCCTGTAGTGTCCTAGAGAAGGCAATGAGGTGACACATTCATCGCAGAAGGGCGCTAGTGACATCACTTATGCAATGGTTTGCTGTTGACTATATGATGCCAACAGTAGCCCCTATGATGTGTTGGAAGATGCCTGTTGCAAGGTATCCTAGGGCAGTGGTGATCTTCCCTACCACTGGCAGTGCCTGGCTTCTGGCGGTGGATAGCTCCAGTTCCCTAGCTAGGGTGGTGCACAACTATGATTGTGGCACTATCGAGCTGGTACCACTGGTAGATCTCCTCTTCTGTAATTTTCAGGTAGCTCATTCTGGGCTTGTGCACATGGGGGGCATGATACCTGTGCCAGGGATGCTGGCCCACTCCCTGCTGTTGTATCCCTGCTGCTCGCCACATCCTCCTCTGTGCCCGTATACTTTGGGCATGTCTCAACCTCAGGAGGTGCCAGTGCAATGTCCACATGGCATCTATGGTGGTCCTGCATGATTTGAACCTCTACATGGCTTGGGTGATGGCCTTTCCACTTTCTCATCTCCTGTTACATTCGCTTGTGCCGATACACGGGTTGCACACTGGCCTTCCACTGTGCTAGGCGCGAGCAATTGTCACATAGGCTTATGCAGTTTGTGGCATCTCCCAGCACTGCACAGTGAATTCGGAAATCTGTGTTATGCAGATATTACATGGCCACACCCTGTTACACCCTGGCAGGTTTTTGGTTAGCGTTGCACAGTTAGGGCAGATTACTGATTCAAGCTTCTTTGTTGAAAATGTGGCATGGACGGTTATGGCATCCTTCCACAGGCTACTCCATCTGAGCTGCATCCAGCATGCACCTAATGCTTTGAAAATTGGGCCCATCATCCAGAAATCACTTCCAACCCAACATGCTGCACTGACACTCTTCACATGTGTGGAGCTTTGCAGCCAATCTAGGTACTGTGTTGGTCCTCTAGACTTCTACCAAATGCTTTGGGCTATCTTACCAAACAGCCAAACTCCAAGAAAAGCTGAACCAACTAAAATGGCATAGAAATACTATCAGCCTAACACCATCAATGAGCCTAAGACCTTCCTCAAAGTACTTTTCAAATTTTCATCACTATACTTGTTGACTATTGGTCTCCTGCCACTAGTTTTTAGCCTTTCATTTTGAGACTTGTTTAGTCTCTCTTTCTTCTTCATTGGCACTCTTCAGGTATTTTAGGGCCTTGCAAGTCTATATAGCTGCAGTGTTTGCACTCTTCAGGTGCTTTAGGGCATTGCAGCCAATTCAGATTCTGTTCTAGTCCTCTTTGGATGTTCTATCTACTGCTTTGGGCTGTAGTTCCAAAAACCCAACATCCAAAAAAACTGAACCTGGCATGGTGAAGGGACAGTACCAGTCTAAAACATTGAAAGAACCATGAACTTTCTCTTCAAGGTTCTTCTCAATTTCCATTACCATACTTATGATTTTGCCCCCACTATGAGTATATTGGTTTTCAATGACTGAAAAACACTGGGACCTTGATCCTAATAGAATTATGGAGAATGAGGAGATTATGATAACCTGGGATAATCCCACTCTGACTGATAAAAGAAAAATGGGTGCCAGGAAGCCAGACATAGTGGCAAAGGAGAAGAACACTAAAATAGTATTGATTATAGAAATATCACTTCCAAGCAACTAATCTGTGAATCACTTTGAGAAAGGGAAGATCTTCAAGTACCAACAAATGCAAAGACCAAGAAAATATGACAGAGAAATGCCGTTATTTCCCATCATGTCAGGTTCCACAGATTTTGTGAAGGGGGATTTCTAAGCATACCTTGACAAATTATGCACATTATATCTCAGGAACTCCAGAAGGAGGCTCTCTTTGGCACAATGCGCTAACAGTAAATTTGAGAGACTACGATCATACTCCACACACTCTGGCTTAAGAGTGAGGTTCATGACTATCATGTTATGCACAAAACTAGCCCATATAGAGAAATTGCCACTGAAGATGACTCCTGAGTGCCTTGAAGTGCTCCTATTTAGAAGTAGATCCTTGCTGATGTGTTGACCCTTTGGGGTTCTGGCAGGTCTGGCCCCAGAATCGGTTCAAGGCATTGGCACTGTAGGTAAACCTAAAGTCTTATCCCCCTCCCCCAGCTGTTAGAATCTATTCTTTATCTTTGAATGCCTTGCTCTTTGCCACCCCCAGAAGCTTCCATCCTAGGTGACTGTCTAGTTTGCCTAGTGGTTGGCCAGACTCTAGGTTCTGGGCTCTTGCAGCCAGTGCTGCTGTCCCTTACAGTCACTGCCACTGCTTTGGAGCTTTCATCACATCACATCCTCTGCTTTCTAAATAAATCCCCCGGCATCTGAGACAGCATGGATTCACCTTGCAGGATCCGAGGCAGCATGGATTCACCAGAGGCAGGTCTTGTCAGACAAATCTGATTGACTGGGTAACCAGGGAGTTGGAGTGAAGGAGATCCCTAAATGTGGTGTTCTTATATTTCAGTAAAGCCTTTGATACCGTTCCGCACAGGCGACTTATAAACAAACTGAGCACCCCAGGGATGGACCCTAAAGTTACTGATTGGGTTAGAAATTGGTTGAGTGAGACATGGCAAAGGGTACTGGCAAATGGAGCTCACTCTGAGGAGAAGGAGGTTACCAGTGGTGTGCCGCAAGGATCTGTCCTTTGTCCAATTCTTTTAAAATCTGTGTTACTGATATTACAAAAGGGCTGTCGGGTAAGGTTTGCTTATTTGCTGATTATACCAAAATCTGCAATAGAGTAGACACCCAGGAAGGAGTAAATAATATGAGGAGGGATCTAGCAAAGCTTAAAAAAATGACCTAGAATTTGGGCAGTTGAAATTTAATGTTAAAAATTGCAGGGTCATGCACTCGGGCTGCAAAAATTCAAAAGAGCAGTATGGTGTAGGGGATGAGTTGCTTCTGTCCACAAAAGAAGAATGGGACCGGGGGCATAATTGTGTCTGATGATATTAAAGTAGGTAAAAAGCTAGAAAAAGTGAATGCAAAAGCCATAATACTTCCATCGCATAAATGCATATGAGAGCCTCTTTCATTTGAAGGCAAGCTCTGCTATGAGGAGACATAGGATGAGGGTTAAAGGGGATAGACTCAGGAGTAATAAGCAGAAATATTTCTTTGTGGAAAGAGTGGTAAATGTGTGGAATAGTCTCTCAGTGGAGGTGGTAGAGACAAAGACAGAATTTGAATTAAAAAAAGCATGGGACAAACACAGAGGATCTCTAAAGTTAAAAAGGGGACTATTGTAATTTATATAGAAGGGCAGACTAGATGAGCCATGTGGTCTTTTTCTGCCATCATGTTTCTATGTTTCTAGGATCTCATTCTAAGCAATCTATGAAGTCTTAACACCTCCCAGCCTGGGAGTGATATTCTGACCAGGTTCTTATGCCGGGTTCTAATATGCAGGCACACAGGTTAGTTGATATCATTCCACTTCTGCCTCTGAGGCTTGTCTGGCCTATCGTGGTGCCATGTTGGCACTTTCGGGTATTTTAAGGCCTTCCATTTAATCTGGGTATTACTATGACTCTCTTCTTATATTTCTACATCTTCAAACCAATGTTACTGCTGCTTTCATCCATTCTCAATATCTTGGGATCATCCAGAAAATGTTGTTGCTGCTTTTTCACTCTGCCAATGCTTTGGATTCTTCCAGCTAATGTTGGTATTATTTTACTTCTCTCTAAGCATCTTTGGATTGTCTTAACAATTCTGGTGCTACTTTGTTCTCTTCTATGACCTTTGAAAGCTCATTCTGTTCTTTGTGCCATTTTTCCCTTCTAATGGTGGCTTGTAATCTTCCCGCTACTGTTGCTACTACTACTACTACTACTATTGCTATTAATAATTTATATAGCACTACAAGGCATACACAGCTCCCTGCACATAGAGCTTACAATTTAATCAAGACAGAACAATGCAAGAGAAACAAGGGGGTTCAAATAGGGAAGGAGACAAGGAGAACAAGGAATTAGGATTCAAATGCAGCCTCAAAGATGTAAACCTTTAACATAGATTTGAAGAGGAGAGAGAAGAAACTTGACACCAGGATAGAAGAAGTTTGTTCCATGCATAAGGAGCAGGAAAGTGAAAACATTGAAGTCTGGAGTTTGTAGAAGAAGAAAAGGGCATAGAGAGAAGAAGGCTAGTGGAGGAGTGGAGTTCACAAGGAGGAGTGTAGGGAGAGAGAAGGCAGGAAAGGTAATGAGGGGCAGTAGAGTGAATGCATTTATATGTGAGAAAGAGAAGTTTGATTTGGATACAGAAATGGAAGGGGAGCCAGTGAAGTAATTTTAGAAGAGGGGTTATATCAGTGTATTGGGGCTGGTGGAAGATTAGCTGCACAGCAGAGTTCTAGATAGATTGAAGAGGAGAGAGGTGACACTGAGGGAGACCAGCAAGGAGGAGGTTGCAATAGTCAAGACGGGAGGTAACTGAAGAGTGGACAAGAGCCTTAGTAGTGTGTTCAGAGAGGAAAGGACACATTTTGTTAATGTTGTAAAGAAAGAAATAACAGATTTTAGCTATATGTTGAATATGTGTGGAGAAGAAAAGGGAGGAGTCAAAAATGGCCCCAAGGTTGTGGGCAGAGGAAACAGGAAGAAGAAGAGTGTTGTCAATAGTGATAGAGGAAGGAGGAAGGGGGAAGAAGGCTTTAGGGGGGAAATAAGAAGTTCAGTTTTAGCCATATTCAATTTTAGGGGGCGGTGAGACATCCAGGCAGTGAGGTCAGATAAGCAAGTAGAAATACAAGTTTGGAATGAAGGAGAGATGTCAGGTATAGATAGATATATTTGAAAGCCATCAGTATAAAAATGATACTGAAAGCCGAGGGGAGAGATGAGGACACCAAGGACTGGGTATAGAGAGAGAAAAGGAGAGGGCCTAGAACAGACCCTTGAGATTCACCAATTAAGAGAGTGATGGCAGTACAGGAGGAACCCCCAGAACAAACACTGAAATAGTGATTGGAAAGATAAGAAGAGAACCAAGACAGTATAGGGCCTCTAAAAGCAAGGATCAAGTGTCAAGGAGGAGTAGGTGGTCAACAGTATCAAAAGCAGCAGAGAGATTGAGAAGAATGAGAACTAAGTAAAGGTCTTTGGAATTAGCAAGGAACAGATCACTGGAGACTTTGGCAAGAGCCATTTTAGTAGAATGAAAAGGACGGAAACCAGATTGAAGTGGATCAAGGAGGGCTTGAGAGGAAAGAAATTTGAGACAGTGACAGAGAACTGCATGTTCAAGAATTTTGGAAATAAATGGGAGAAGGAAGATGGGTCAATAATTAGAAGGAAAAGTAGGGTCAAGTGTTTTTTTTAGGAGAGGAGTGATTATAGCATGCTTGAAGGCTGTAGGCAAAGTTGCAATGGAAAATAAAAGGTTGAGAATATGTGAGATGAAAGGGATGATGGAGGAGGAGATGGAGTTTAGGAGATGGGTAGGGATAGGATCAGAAGAACAGGTAGTGAGTATAGAGGAGGAAGGAAGATTTTAGAAAAGGATGAAAGAGTGATAGAGGTTGAGGGGAAAAGTTGGTAATAGAGAGGGGAAGAGTGGGTGAAGAAGATTTAGTGAAAAATTGAAGAGTAATCTTATTCACTTTGTCATAGAAATAATCTGCTAGGGTTTGGGCAGAGAGAAGGAGAGATTGGAGATGGAGGTGCCTTTAGGAGAATTGAGAGTAGAAAAGAGACAGTGAGGGTTAGAGACAAGATGGTTAGTCAGATGTAGAAAATAGTTTTGCTTAGTAAATGCAATTGTGGACTGGAAAGAAGAAAGCATGAATCTGAAGTGAAGACAGTCAGAGAGTGGGATTTGAGCCAAGTGTGCTCAGCTGAGTGGGCATAGAAACATAGATAGTGGGTAGTTAAAGACAACCAGGGCTGAAGTGAGGTGCACCTCACAGGATGTGGAATGAGCAGAGCAAGGGTATCCAGAGTAGAGGAGAGAGCAGTATTATAGGAAACTATGGCTTCATCAACAGACTTAGAGGACAAACTGCAAGAGAGAAGAGATGAGACACTAGTGGATAGAGTCAATGGATCGATGAAGATTCCTAAAAAAATAGGAGGAGATTGGATGAAATTGATGGGGGAGTAATGAAGAGTGAAACTTAGCAAGTGATGGTCAGATATGGGAAGAACAGAGATATGGAAATTAGAAGGCAAACAATTAGAGTAGAAAATGAGGTCAAGGCAATGACCAAGCTGATGAGTGGGGGCAGAAGAGCAAAGCTGGAGGATGAAAGAGGAGGTAAGGGAAAGGAGCTTGGATGCATAGGGGTCACCAAGAATAAGGGAGGGGGAAGAAGAATCCAGGAATAAGGAGAGCCAAGAGTCAAAATGAGAGAGGAAGGTAGAAGAGGACTTGTCAGGGGGTCTATAGATGACAGTGATCTGGAGAGGTAGGGAATTAAAAAGACGGATGGAATGGACTTCAAAGGAGTGAAAGGAATGATTTTGAGGGAAAAGGAGGGGTAAAAATTGGCAAGAAAGAGAAAGCAGACACCCAACACCACCACCACAGTGAATGGGACAAGGAGAGTGGGAGAATTGATATCCATCGTAGCAGAGGGCAACAACCAAAGCAGAGTAATCAGAGAGGAGCCAGGTTTCAGTAAGAGTGAGAAGATGGAAAGCATTAGATATAAAGAAATCATGGGTAAAGAGAAGTTTATTAGAAATGGAATGAGCATTCCATAAAGAACATGAGAGGGGGAGAAAAAAGGGGGAAAGGAGAGGGATGTGGATGAGGTTAAGGTGGGGAGAGAGGAACTAATATGGGAGTGAGAGAGAAGGGGCACCATGGTTGGGAATAATATCACCAGAGGACAGAAGGAGAAGGAGAAGAGTGCAAGGGAGAGAGGAGACAGCATGTCGGAAACAGGGATGAGGTTGTTTTAGAGAGGAAGAAGAGGGATGAATGAGAGGAAGGAGAAGGTGAAGTTTAAGAGCTGAGGAAAGGGTGGGGGATAAGATGTGGGAGGAAATAGGAAGAGTGGAGAGAGGGGGAGAAAAAGAGGGGTATTAGGTTGGTGGAGTAAAGGAAGGTGGTTAGGGAGGATCAGAAAAAGGTGCAAAGAATGATGTGGAGCCATAAGAAATGGCAGAGAGGGCAAGTAAAGTTAGAAGAAGGAGAGGGATAATAGGTACTAAGGAAATAAAGGTAAAATAAATGAAAAAGGTAGAATAAATAAAATAGAATAAGATGCAAATAAGTAAAAATCTTAAAGACACTGAGATGATCAGATAGGGAAACTTAATAGCAGAGGAAATAATCAAATAACAGTAAGTGAAAACTGTAGGCAGGCAAGCCTTATCTCAAGCAGACTATACGTCTATAAAGTGTAAAATATAAAATATTAAAATATTAGAGACATCAGACATGGATCGATTGAAGTCATATGAGCATCCTCAGTGCAATTAGAATAAGGCCCCCGCCCAGAATGATGCAATAAAGGAACCAACAGGTATGACCAGGCAATGTCAAATAAACTATATCTTGGGACTTTTTATAGCAGGTAATGTGAGAAATTAAAGTAGCCTCTAGACTGCATGGGTTCAGCTCTCTCTGCTCTGTTATTTAACATATTCATTCAGCTGATCTGCTCAATTATACCATCATCTAATACCTACTATCATGTCTATGCTGATGATATTATCTTGATTTCACAAATATAACCAACTGTTTCACCAAGATAAACTCCTGGCTTATGGCACATAACATGTACATAAATCTTAAGAAGACTGAATCATTAATCATTACCAGAGACGCAAACTTCATTCCACCAAATACAATAACTTTAAATGGATCTCCACTTCACATAAAGCAAGAAGTGCATTACTTGGGTATTATCTTTGATCAATATCTAACATTCTCTTCTCATATTAAAAATATTATTAAAAATACCTATTACAGAATAAAATTAACTCAGCTCCTCAAGCCCCTTCTAAATCCACAAGATTTCCACACTGTAATTCAAGTATTCATTTTCCGCCCTCTAGATTTTTACAGCATCATCTTTGGAAGCCTGCCAAAAATATTAATCCATCCTCTTCAAATGGTCCTTAAAAAGGCAGCTCACACTATATATAATGCAAATTTTAATGATCATATAATACCTTTACTAAAACAGCTTCATTGGCGTATAAAATTTAAAGCTATACTTACTGTACTACCTTCAAGGTAATGAACAATTTGTTGTCAACCTACCTTTGCTCAATACTCCATGAATCTAAAGACAGCAGGTCAAGAATAACAGGATCTCAAAACACATTATGCCTTCCAGTACTTTTTGCCAAATCCAACTCAACTACATCTAGAAGAGTCTTCTCCCTTTTTTCACCAAGCATTTGGAACACAATTCCACCTAATCTACAAACCATCAAAGACTTACTTTCATGTCATAGGGCCTTAAAGACTTATATATTTGCACCTTGCTATTCTGAAAAGTAATTGTGAACTGAAGCTACTTTAATCATTTGTTACTCTTCCCTATACTCATTCTAACTCATTCTTCCCTTACTCTAGATCCTCATAATCTCATGCAAATGTTTGCTATTCATTTACATGGTTACAATGTTTTATGTTTTATGTGTTTGATGTGAACCGCTTTGACCAAGGGATAAAGCGGTATAGTAGATTTGTTAAATAAATAAATGAGTTCCTTCCTTTTTCTTCTGCTGGTGCTGCTTGTGCTCTTTTAGGTGGTGGGTGGGCTGCAGGCTGTTCATAGTAGTTGTGCAGAGCTGTTGTGGAGTTCGGTATTACCCAATCGGCTAATAAAGTACCCAGCTTTGATCATATATGTAAGACATAGATGGACAAGAGGTTGTGGCTACTAGCACTCATAGGCCACTCTAAAGGCCATGCCTAGGGGCCCTTTGTCATGTCCTTCCAGGTGTGGGTGCCCTTTAAATTGAAACAGTTTATTGGGCTGCCTGGTTGGAGGCGCAGAGTAGCGTGGGGAAGGAGCTCAACTCTGTGCTCTCTGCTGTGGTTGAAGGGAACTCTGATGAGGAATTTGGTGCCCTTTTCTCCTCTTCCAGTTCCACTGAATGTTTGTGACACTCTTGATGTGTTGTAATGCAGTTGTCTCTGTTATAGATGCCTGCTGGTAAGTTACAAGCAGGTTTGATTAAAAATGGATGGCAATACTCATTTTTATACCCTAAACTAACTTGTTCTTGTACTTGAATGGGGCAAATGAGATGAATGCATGAATGATACAGTGAATGAAAATTAACTGAACAGTGTCTGGGGAAGAAAGCTAACCAATATAGAAACATAGAAATATGACAGCAGCAAAGGACCTTATGGACTACTAGAATCCCCATTTTCCCTTTAGAAATCTTCTGTTTACCCTATGCTTTCTTGAATTCAGATACTAGCCTTGTCTCTACTACCTCCACTGGGAGACTATTCCATGCATCTACCACTGTTTCCATAAAAATGTGTTTCTGCATATTACTCATGAGTCTATCCCCTTTCACCTTTATCAACGCAATATCTGACTGGCTTCTGTCTCAAAACCTCCGAATACAACATAAGAAAACGGAAGTACTCTTCATTACGAGGAATCCAAATTTTAACCCACCATAATATCTTAAAGTAAAAGAAGCTGAGCTACAATCTAAACCCACAATACGTTACCTAGGGGTCACTTTGGATCAACGCCTGGACATGAAGGCGCACATAGGAAACACAGTTAGAGCAATATACTACAAGATCCGCTCGCTCAGGCATTTACGCTCCCTGCTTGAACCAAATGATTTCAGGACAATCTACCAGGCGCTGATCATACCTCATTTTGACTATGCCAATGCCATTTTACAAGGCCTTCCCCAATCCACCTTGAACCCGCTACAACTCGCCATGAATGCGGCAGTGAGGGTTCTGCATGGAACCTCCAGGAGCGACCATGTGACGCCTCTTCTGAAGCAGTTACACTGGCTACCCATCCAGACCAGGATCGTTTTCAAGACCATGTTACTCACATTCAAAGCTGTTAACAAGCTCTCCTCTGCCTCCTTAACTGCCCTCATCCACACCACATCCCCAAATAGAGCAAGAAGATCCACGGCTATAAACTCACTAAAAGTTCCGAAGGCACTAACAAAATGCACCACAACTATAGCCAACAGGGCCTTTAGCCTCTACGCGCCAATATGCTGGAATGCATTGCCCCCAAATATTCGGGCCATCAGGAGCCTAACACAGTTTAGGAAAGTCCTCAAACACCACCTTTTCATCAAGTACCTCACTGATAGCAACGACACCACACCCCAAGCAATCAAGGGATCCTCAACAACACGCCCAGACAGATACTCTAACTTCAAGTGGTTCATATGATTCTATGAAACCTCCCTGTTCATATGACTTTACGTAGTTTGCTTTGTAAATAGTTGCTCCTTGTTATCCAAGTTTTTTGCCCTGTTATCTGTAAACTCATACGTGTTAACTGTACTGAGTATTTTTGTTCCATGTAAACCGCGCTGATGCCAAATAGTGCGGTATAAAAGAGACTGTAAATAAATAAATAAATAAATAAATAAATCATATGACCCTTGTAGCAGAGCTTGCCTTCAATTGAAAGAGACACTCTTGTGCATTTATGCCACTGACATATTTAAATGTCTCTATTGCATCTCCTCTGGCTTGCCTTTCCTCTAATGTATACATATGAAGATCTTTAAGTCTTTCCCCATATGCTTTATAACAAAGACTATATTAACCATTTTAGTAGTCACCCTCTGCACTGATTCCATCCTATTTATATCCTTTTGAAGGTGTGGTCTCCAGAATTGCATACAATACCCTAAATGAGGTCTCACCAGAGACTTATATAGAGGCACTATCACCTCCTTTTTTCTGCTGGCCATTCCTCTCCCTCTCCACCCAAACATTCTTCTGGCTTTCGCCATCAACTTTTCTACCTGTTTAGCCACTTTAAGATCATCAGAAACAATCAAACCCAGGTCCCATTCTTCTTTCATGGACAGAAGTACTTTGACCCCTACAGTGTACCTCCCCCTTGGATTTTTCTAGCCCAAATGCATGACCCTGCATTTTTTAGCATTAAATCTCAGCTACCAAATTCTGGACAATTCTTCAAACTTAGCTAAATCCCTCCTCATGTTATCTACTCATTCATGGGTGTCTACTCTACTGCAGATTTTGGTATCATCTGCAAAAAGACAAATCTTACCCAACATCCCTTTCGCAATATAAAAAGAATCAGACCAAGGGCAGATCCATGCGGCACACCACTGGTAGCATCCTTTTCCTCAGAGTGAGCTTCATTTACCTGTACACTTTGTTGCCTTCCATTAAACCAATTTCTAACCCAGTCAGTCACTTTACAGTCCATTCCTAGGGTGCTCAATTTATTTATAACTTACCTGTGCGGAAAGGTGTCAAAGGCTTTACTGAAATCTAAGTACACTACATATAGGGCTCTCCTTCAATCCAGCTCTCTGGTAATCTAGTCAAAGAAATTGATGAGATTTGTCTGACAAAACCTGCCTCTGGTAAACCCATTCTGCCTCAGATCCTGCAATCCATTGAACTCCAGAAACCTCACTATCCTCTGTTTTAGCAGCATTTCCGATAATTTACTCACCATAGAGGTCAAACTAACCAGTCTGTAGTTCCCAACCTCATCCTTACTTCCGCTTTTACATAAAGGGACCACATGTGCCTTTCTCCAGTCCTCTGGGACCATTCCTGACTGAAGAAAATTTAAAAGGTCAATCAGTAGAGCAGCTAGAACATTCTGAAATTCTTTTGATATTCTTGCATGTATCCCATCCAATTCCATTGCTTTGTATACTTTTAGTTTAGCTAGTTCCTCACAAGCTCAGTCTTCTGAAAATCTTTCGAGATCCCCATCACTTCTGTTCTTATTTGGGGATGTTTTCTGAGGTCCTGCTCCTGGTCATTCATTTGTGAACACAGAACAGAAATATTTGTTAAATAATTTTGCATTATCCTCATTAGTTTCTGCAAATTCTTCCCCTGCACCCTTGAGTCTGACAATACCACTTTTGTTCTTCCTCCTCTCACTAACATATCTGAAAAATGTCTTATCCCAAAATTTTATTGCATTGGCTATTTATTCTTTTTTTTTACCTTTGCTTTCCTGACTACTTTGCTAGCTTCTCTGTTTTTCCAAATACAGATACCTGTCTTCCTCTCTCTGTGATCTCTTGTATTTCATGAAGGCCTCCCTGTTTTTCTTGAACTTTTCAGCTGCTTCTTTTGAGAACCATAGCGGTCTCCCTATTCTTTTGCATTCATTTACCTTTCTAACAAAAAGGTTTGTTGTCTTTAAAATATCCTCTTTCAGTTTTGCCCATTGCTTTTCCATACCCACAAGCTGATCCCATGTTACAGGCATTTATGCACACTGCTTTCCAGATGTTGCCCCTTTTACCCATTTCTACAGAGATATTTAATGTTTTACTTACCTGAGTTCTTTCACTTATCTGAGGGCTTTCTTCACCTATCCCCAACAAATCTAGTTTAAAGCCCTCTTCAGTAGTTTAGCCAGTCTGATGCAAAAGATACTTTGGCCCCTCTTGGATGGGTGGACACCACCTCTGCTCTGCAGCTCTTGGAAAATCATCCCATAGTCCAGGCAACCAAAATGTTCTTGAAGACACCATCCATGCAACCACGCATTCATCTCCAGGATGTAAGCTTCTCTGTCTCTGCCTTTACCCTCAACCGGGAGGATTGAAGAGAATACCACCTGTGCACCTATCTGCTTCACCCTCTGTCCCAGATTCATGAACATTTTTGGTGTGCATATCCCTAGTTTCCCATGAAATCTCATCAAATGACCTGCACTATGACAAAATCATTTCCTTTTATTCACAACCCTTGTGCCCAAGCATCCTTTTGTCTCTGATCACTATCCTGTTGCTCTGTTTTGCCACCTTGGAATCTTCAGATACAAATACCCCAAGTTCTCATGTTCTTCATGCCACTTAACCTTGCTATATCCACTCTGTGGTAGTATCTGTCATGCTGTAATACTACTACTTCTACTAATAATCATTTGTATAGTATGACAAGATCCACCCAGCACTGTACATAATGATGTAAGATCAGGGCTTACAATCTAATCAAGATGAAAAAATATCCCAAAACTGGGGACAATACTGTAGTATAATAAGATACACATAAGTAATAAAAGTGAGAGTGAGGGGCATCAAGATCCAAATACTGAATGAGGATTTGACAATATGTATTTCCTTTCTTGATGTTATATACAATACATTATTATATACTATTCTAGATATAAATATGACAAAATATTGGAGAGATGTGAAAGAGAAAGTTTACTAAGAATGCAGGTCTATTGCAGTATGCATATTGAAAACTAGAATTTCATAGTGGTCCCTCACACCTGAGACTCATAAAATAAATTCCAGCTCCTTTATTATCTTTGCTTTCATGCCATAATGTATGGGAGTTTTTATTAAAACCATCCACATTTCCACTAATATAAACATATCTGTGGTCTTGATTAAGGGACATGTGCCAAAATGTTGATTGTTTTTCTGACAATCAGAAAGATTTATGAATACAAAGTACAAATTATAAAATAATTTGAGTTTAGAATCATATTATACTGTTCATATGGAATGTGTGTGTAGGGGGAAGCATTATCAAATTTTATTGCATGATACGGTCAAGCAAGACCTAGAGTGTCTCATCACTTGATGTAGGGAAGTTAATTTTAATTGAAAACTCTATAAACAGTGAAAGTTAGTGGTTCATATCAATTCATTTTGTGTACAGAAATTATGTATTTCCATACATTTCTCAACAGGGGATTCAAATATCAAGATATACTAAATTATTTTTAAAAAGTAAACAAGTGTGATGAACAAGAATTTGTGGTAAAACTCCAGTGTCAATTTTCAAACAAAATAAATCCCTATTTGAAATAAACTAATCAAGCAAAATCCAAATGTTCGATTAAACTCAGAGCTGGGCCGACATCATTAAAAGTTTTACTCATTATTCACACTTTTCTACTCAGCTCACACAAAATAGGGACTAAGAAGGCCAAGAGGAAAGGAATGGAGATTAAAACAAAAGATACTCTAATGAAACATGGAAACATAGAAACATGATGACAGAAAAAGACCACATGGCCTATCTAGTCTGTCCTTCCATATCAACAACTACAAGAGTCCACTTTTTACCTTTAGAGATCCTCTGTGTTGGTCCCATGCTTTTTTGAATTCAGTTACTGTCCTCAATGCCTCTAAATCATTCCATGGTGCAACCGCACCTTGAATATTGTGTGCAATTCAAGTCGCCGTATCTTAAAAAGGATATAGCGGGATTAGAAAAAGCACAGAGAAGAGCCACCAAAATGTTAAAGGGATAGAAGGATATCCCTATGAGGAGAGGTGTAAAAGGTTAGGGATCTTCAACCTGGAAAAGAGATGGCTGAGGGGAGATATGATAGAGGTCTATAAATTAATGAATGGAGTGGAACATGTAAACTTAGATCGATTGTTTACACCATCAAAATATAGAAAGACTAGGGGGCATGCAATGAAGCTACAGTGTAACCTATTTAAGACTAATAAGAGAAAATATTTTTTCACTCAACGCATAATCAAACTCTGGAATTTGTTACCGGAGGATGTAGTAAAAGCTGTTAGTGTAGCTGGGTTTAAAAAAGATTTGGACAAGTTCCTGGAAGAAAGGTCCATAAACCATTATTATAGGGGACCCGGGAAATCCACTGTTTGCCCCAGTACAAGCATTACGGAACTTGTGTGTCTTTTTGGAAAACTAGTAGGTACTTGTGACCTGGTTTGGCCACTGTTGAAGCAGGATACTGGGCTTGATGGACCTTAGTCTGACCCAGTATGGCCTATCTTATGTTTTTACAGTCTTATGTAACTTTAAACTCGGATATTCAATGCCATGACCATATCCGGTTGCCTGCATTGCCGCAAAGCTAACCAGACAGTGGCAATACTCATCCACTGCACAGTTAGCTTCTGTGGTGATCCCTGACTTTCGCCACATATCACTAATCAGGCAGTGGCTCAATATCACTGCTGCCAATTTAGTGATAGGTGCCTCCTCAGAATGCTCCAGCACGCCAAGATGCATGACGGCACATTTTACAATGGGACATCCAAGTGCAATCTAGGACATCAAAGACAGAATGTCTGAAAAATAGCACATACACATGCAAGTTCGAGCACGATTTCAGAAACATGGATGTGCTAGATACAGACAGCTACAGAAACATAGACATCCCTGGAATAGCAACTCAGAACGTGGATGTCTAACAGCACAATGGTAGAAGTAGTGCGTTGGAAGTGGGGTGGTCAGGACTCAAATCTCAGCGTGGGTCTTTGTGATTTTAGACTAATCACTTAACTCTCCATCTTCTCTACACTCTCTGGATGTTTGAAGGCCAAATCAAGTGCTTTCCTGATGCCTATTTATGCCTGCAGATGGTACAAACGTGAATGTGCCCACAAATGTTTCCATCATTCCTGTAACTGAAAAGAGACATGTAAGTCCATAGCTCCTTCAAAACACCCCCTAGCCTACTTGGCTGTCCCTGCACAAAGATATCTTGAATAATTTGCCAAACTCCTTTCCAAAAAGATTTGACATCAAGGCAACAATGAAAAATATGATCCAGAGTCCTGATATCACCATGACAAAATCAACAGCGGTTGGACACATTGGGGGCTATTATAGAAGCCCTATTCATGTTTTGTTCATTTGAAAATGGACACTCAAATATCCAAATCACAGGATATCCCTGGAGATATGCCAGAAAAGTATTTTGGGTGCAGCACTGAAGATGCTCATTCTGGTGCAATTTCAGAATGGCACAAGCATGTCTGACCCTGGTTGTTGCAGTATCCATGCCTACTCCTGCCCCTGACAATGAATTATGAGCAAAAAACTGCATGTTTTATGTCATGAATGCTACCAGGAGGAAGAGCACAGCACACTGTCATCAGCATAGTTAATATTTTCTAGCCAAAAAACCCAGCATGTAGATACAAACCCCAAACAAATTACTAACTCACCACTGCACGTCTGAGTGTCAAACATGTCACTGAACATGGATATCTTCCTCTGGAAAACTCCAGCCAGGATGTCCAGGAAGCTGTTTCTATGGCCATCCAATATACAATCATCCTCAAGTATTGCTAGAGGATCACTCTGTTTATAGTTGTCATGACTAGATGGCAACTCAGTGGGGAACACCAGGAGGCGCTGGCCTAGGTTGTATTTATTTACTTATAACAATCTCATTTCCTTTTGTGTCCAGTATTCAGAAGTTGCCAACGTTGCACACTGCGAGGCTGACTCATTGAAGACGAATAATTCACAAATAGCCAGACCCCAATAGTTGGGGGGTTTGGAATGGATACGGTTTAGTCCGGTTTGACTGTTGCAGTTGACAAAAAAAGAAAAAAAAAGTTTTTTTTTCTTTTACTGCTTAAACGCGGATGGGGAAAGGAAAGCTATCTTCTTTCCTCGTATTGTTGTATTTGTGTACCAATTCCTGGAGGCGATGTAATGTTGTCAATTAGAGTCACAAAACAGCAGAAAAGACAGCTTCAAGATATAGAGGAACAAATTCGTAGACAGGAACAAATTTTATGCCAATGTTCAGATTCTTTAGTGTTACTTAGGCTGCAATGCCTACAATATGAATACAATACTATCCTAAGCGATTTAGCCACACAGGAAATTGTAGCTCATCAAAGCTACTATTATGAGGGAGCCAACAAAACAGGGTGGTTATTAGCCACCTCTCTTAAAGCCGGTAAGACCACAAATAGAATTGCAGCAGTTAAAGATGAATCAGGTCACCTATGTTCACAAACTGCTGAGATATTAGCACAATTCCAGGCCTTTTATAGAAAGCTCTATACATCGGAAGTTGACAATCCCACTTTAACATATGAAGGACTCTTGCGGAATATAGAACACCCTACTTTGGCCCTTTCATGGCTGTTGTTGCCAAATGGCAACCTTCAAATTTTCCCCCAAATTGTTCACCGGATTCTTTATTTCCAGAAAATTATTTAATTGTATCTTAAGTTATGTAATCTGTTGCTGACGCGAAAGAGTTGAAGGCTGCACAAAAAAGTAGGTTAAAAGCCCCATAACACTTACAGAAATTATAGAGGACATAAAACAAATGCCACTGGGGAAGGCAGCAGGCCCAGATGGTCTACCCCATAAGTTTTATAAGGTCCCATGCCCAGAGCTGGCTCCCCACCTCCTCAAGTATTATCATTTACTTGAACAGCAGGCCCCAGCAGTGGGAGCTTTTGCAGAGGCCACCTTGATAATCTTGGAGAAGTCAGGGTGAGACCCCCAAATAGTGAGAAATTATAGGCCAATATCATTACTTAATCTTGATTATAAAATTTTCGCTAAGATTTTAGTGAACCACTTATCACACGTTATACCTTAATTCACCCAGACCAAACAGGCTTTACTGCAGGTCAGTCCTCCTCAGATAATGCACAAACCTTATGTCAGATCCTGGCTTTATCATCAGACAGTTCTGCCCCCTTTGTGGGCCTTTCCCTCAATGCTGAAAAAGCATTTGACCACCTGGAATAGCCATATCTTTTTCAGACGCTTGAATGGTTCAGTATTCCCAAGGGTTTAATGTCATTAATCAAGGTCTTATATGCCTCTTTGGTGGCACTGATCTATGCTAATGGCACACTGTCCCTGCCCTTTACCCTCCAGAGGGGCACTAGACAAGGGTGCCCACTATCTCCTCTATTATTCATCATAGCCTTAGAATCCCTAGCATTACTGATTTGACAACACCCGCGAATTCAGGGTTTCCTGGTTGGCGACTTGCAGGTAAAAATATCAGCCTACGCAGATGATATCTTGCTGTTCTTGGATCCCAAGTCAATATCAGTGGTATTATCAACTATAAAGCAATACTCTATTGGGATATAAAATAAACTGGAATAAATCAGTAGCCTTCCCTATAACAAAGCACACCATAAGAGCAGACATAGCTGGATTTCACTTCCAATGGGCTCCCTCATCCTTCAGCTATCTAGGAGTTATATACAGCTGTACTATCTCAGAAACAATAGAAAACAATATGTCACACCTATTACAATTAGTAAAAAATTTAACACTGAGATGGTCTCCTCTCCACCTCTCATGGTGGGGAAGGCTTGTGTACATAAAAATCGTAATAGTTCCTAAGATAAATTACATTCTTAGTATGATACCCATTATGTTTCCAGAATACCTGTATAAGAAACTGGAATATTCAATAGTAACATTCCTCTGGAAAAATAAGCCCCCACATATCACAACGTGGAAGCTAAAACAAACTAAAATGCAAGGAGGTGTTCATTTTCCAGATTTTTGGAAATATCACTTATCGCATTCATACTGCGACAGGGTTTCCAATGGGTGGAAGAATCAGAAAATTATACAAAACCATCCTGGCTCACCATAGAACTACAAAAACTAGCTAACATCCTGTCCCACTTATTACCAGGTATAAGTGATCCTAGATTGGGGAGGAAGAATGTAGTTACGACTGCTACACAGAAAGCCTATCATAAACTGGACGCTATGGTAGACTGTAAAAGTCTTTTCTCAAAAATGCAGCCCATATGGTTTAACCACTGTTTGAAGATACAAAAATGTTGAATCAATTGGAAACACTGGCAAGACAAAGGTATATGGGAAATAGGGCAGCTTATGGATACAGACTCATTTAAAGCCTTTACAGATCTCCAGAAAGTATTTGGACTACCATCTAAATGGTACTTCCAATGGATGCAACTTAAACACTGTCTGGAAGCAGCTGTGGTGTCTCCCAAACAGACCACTCCTAGGTGGGGGCTTCTAGATAAGATCCATAGCTTAAATATCATACCCTGCAAAGCCTCATCAATATACTCCTTATTACGCAAACTAGCTGCCTCTTGTGATAAGAAGCTAAATAGATTCTGGGAATTGGACTTAAATCAGGCTCTCATCCAATAACAATGGGCTCTGTTTTGGGAGCGCACCCCCAGGATATCCTGGTCAGCATCCATGACCCAATCTCTGTTCTTTTTAGCTCAATGCACCTTTATTACTCCAGTCCAACTTGCCAGATGTAACCCTAAGAACGGCAATAAATGCTGGGCATGCTGTTCTAATCTGGGTACCTTCCAGCATATGTTGTTTGACTGTCCAAATATACAACCATTCTGGCAGAAGGTTTGGCAAAGAATAAAACAAATTCTTCTGCTGGAGGGAGACATATCAGACAGTGATCCTTTAATTCAATATGGACATCCCCAACCTAAAAGCTCAAGACCAGTTTCTCTTTGACATACTACCTAGTGTTGAAATTAAGATAATAATTACCCATTGGAGAAGTACAGCTAAAATAGATTTCCACCTATGCCTCTATAGGAAATTCGAACAAACCTCTCAACTCAATGGAGACTTTGATGGGCAGCAATGGATACATTTGTTAGTATGCTGGACACCAACATGCCAAATGTACCATGAAGATAAAAAGCCCCACAATTGAAAAATGGACGGCACCAGGGGAGAGAGGGGAGGGGGGATTTGGGAGAAAGGGAAGGTTTGGGGATCCTAGAATAAGGGTCCTCTCTTTGTTAATTCGGGCTTTTTTTTTGTTAATTGTTATAACTGTTTAAAACTGTTTAAAATAAAAACTTAAAAAAAACTTATATCACAAGCCCCACAGTGCTCTACATAGAACGTAGCATTAGTTGCCATATAATGCTATGCAATATGTGCTATTGGATCAATGCTGACTCCTGAAGTCCCAGCAACCCCTGGGTTTTCTTGTCAAGGTGTGACTGCAAGTAGATTGCCAGGCCTTTCTTCCAAGGTAATGGAGAGTAAAGTGACTTGCCCAAGGCCACAGGGAGTGCCAGTGGGAATCAAATTCTGGTCTCTTGATCACCAGTCTACTCCTCCAGTTCACTGCCATATAATAGGAGGCTAGAGAAGTACAATAATGAAGATTCCTAAGTATTAACCAGGCCTGGCACTGCTTAGCTTCTATGGCTGACAAGATCAGGCATATTCAGAGTGGTGTGGACAGAGGATGATGTACACTCAGTAACAGATGACAAACACAAGTCACAACCAGAAACATGGAACCTATCAAAGGGTAGGCAGAATGGGAGTTCTCAGTATTAAATAGTTTCACAGAACCAATCAGAGCAAGTCATATCATCAAGATGCGATTTTAAAAAAAGGACTGGAAGGAAGGTGCAGCTCATCCTCTAGGTAAGTATGTAACGGCATTGTGAATCAAAGGAGTTTGTTAGGTATAATTATCTTGAAAAACAAATATATAAGAAGGCAAAGCCTTCATAACTCATAATTCTGATGGACAGCTGATAGTAGAAGATGCCTATTAGTGAGTAAACAAGAAGTTAAATTATGCTTTAAAAAGAGAATTCTACAGGGTATGTTTACTAAAAGGCATTAAGGTAACAGACGTTAATGGAAGCGATAAAGGTGTCAGCATGCATTAAAGGCTCGGGGTGGGCAGTGGGCATTATGGCGTTAAGGGCACAAGGGCCCATTTAGCTCATGTTTACAGGATAACAGGCGTTAAGGTGCCCAGCGTGCACCTTAACACCTGAAAACGGCTGTAATCCTAACACTGGATAAAGGAGCATCAAGGAAAGTCAATGTAAATGTGATGAATGGAAGGACAGGTGGGAGCTGATGGACCTGCCAGATCTGTGGGCAGGTCCATGTGGCAGCCAGTAAAGTGGATGAGTATGTGGGAGGCAGCTGTACCGATGCATAGGGGGTGCCTATGTAAAATGGTGCAATGTCAATGCATGGCATAGGATGGGGAAGAAGTGTCTCCCAGTAGAGCCAGAAGTGGCAGGATGTGTGCAGCGACAGGAGGACAGAGTAGGACTGGAGATGTGCAGATCAGGCACAGGGGAGGCGTGTGTGGCGAGTCATAATGCACATTTGCAGACTAATACTGGGAACAGCTTAGGCCAGAGGTTCCCGACTCTGGTCCTGGAGGGCCAAACACCATTCAGGTTTTCAGGCTGCCCCTAACGAATATGCATGAGATTCATTTGAATAAAATGGGGCAGTGCATGCAAATGCATTCATGCATATTTATTAGGGACAGCCTGAAAACCTGAATGGTGTTTGGCCCTCCAGGACTGGAGTTGGGAACCCCTGGCTTAGGCAATGCGAGGCTCAGTGAGGTGTAGAAAGCCACAAAACAATGGAGAGACATACATACACAAACACACGCTCACACACACACACTCTCATATCGCCACGTTGTGTAAAAATGTGGATGGTTGGCATTCCTGCCTGCTACTTTAGTCTTGATATCAGCCCAAGCATTGTTAACATGTGCTCTTTAAATGAAGCAGAATCTAGGGTGTGTGTGTCACTGAAAGTTTGAAAAAGGAGAAAAAGTTTGTTTAAATCTGTGTATGCTTCTTTGAGAATTTGAAAAAAGTAGGGGTATGCATTTATTAGTGCACATTCAGTTTGTTAGTGTACTTTAAAATACTTAATGTGTACAAAATCAATTTAATATTCATTAATCAACTTAGCACACTTTAGTTTATCAGTTAGTGTGCTTTAAAATTAAAAAAGAAAGTGTGAAACTAACTGAAAAAACGCACATGAAAAATAGGAAAAATTCATGAAAATATTTGTCATAACAAGAACCTAGCTCACCTTAAGGGAGGGAAGCAGAGTGACCTGAGGACGTTAGTGGGACTTCCTGTAAAGATTTTAAAGCCCCAGGCCCAGACTGAGGAAGACAACCACAGACAGAAAGAAGGAAGGCCTAGTCAAAGGGTGTATTACTATAGAACCTTTGCTGGTGAATGTGTCTGAAGCAGGGATTCTTAGCCCAGTTCTGGTGACACAACTAGCCAGTCAAGTTTTCAGGATAAACACAATGAATATGCATGAGAAAAATTTGCATGCACTGTCTCCACTGAATACAATTTTTTTTCATGCGTATTCATTGTGGTTATCCTGAAAACCTGTCTGGCTAGATGTGTCCCAAGCAATGGTTGAGAACTGCTGGTCTAGAACCTGCAAGATAATCCATATTAACATAAAAACATAGTATATGATGGCAGATAAAGACCATCATGATCCATCTAGCCTGCCCAGCAAGGTGTCAAGAGTAGGTGCACCTGCCTTCCTATGCCTTTGTTTAGGGGTGTAACCACTGCTCCATGTAGGTCCTCCCTATTTGTTGAGATATAAGAGTTAGTTATGTTTATTTTGATTGTATCCTGTTGCTATAAAGGGATCCACTGTGTCTATCCCATGCCAATTTGAATTCTGTCACTGTATTTTTCCCCACCACATCCATCGGGAGGGAATTCCAAGTATTCACCACCCTTTCAGTGAAAATGTATTTCCTGATGTTGCCTTTCAGTTTACCCCATTGCAGTTTTATGTTATGCGTTCTTGTTTTACAGCTTCCCCATCTTTGGAAGAGGTTTGTTTGTTCATTAATACTCTTTAAGTATTTAAAGGTTTGAATCATATCTCCCCTGTCCCTCTTCTCCTCCAGAGTGGAGGGATTGGGATTTCTAGTCCTATAGGCACTCCTTGTGGTCTTGGGCAAGCCACTTAACCCTCCAATGCCCATGTTCCCTGTATGTATTAGTGTGTGTGTCTCATATCCCCTCGTGTTAAATGTATCCCCAATTGACCGCTTTGACATGGTGAAAAGCGGGATATAAATACAGCTAAAAAAAAATAAAATAAAATAAAATAAAATAAAATATTTAGGTCTTCAAGTCTCTTCTCATACATCTTCTGATGCAGGCTCCAAATCATTTTGGTTGCCTTCCTCTAAACCGCTTCCAGTCTTTCTGTGTCCTTTGCTATATATGGTCTCCAAAAGTGGACACAATATTCCAAGTGAGGCCTCATCAGCGATTTTTACAGTAGCATTTGGTACCTCTTCCTTTTGCTGGTGATTCCTCTCTGTATGCAACACAGCATCCTTCTGGCTTTTGCCACCGCTTTGTCACACTGTTTCGCCACCTTGAGATCCTCAGAAACAATCACTACGAATTCCTTCTCCTGGTCCAAGCACACCAACGTCTCGCCCCCTATCACACACAATTTCCTTGGATTTCTGCTTCCCAAGTGCATGACACTGCACTTCTTTACATTAAATCTTAACTACCAAGCATTAGACCATTCTTCCAGCTTTTGTAGATCTTTCTTCATGCTATCCACTCCCTCAGGGGAGTCCACTCTGTTGCAAATTTTTGTGTCATCTGCAAAAAGGTCTACTTTTCCATTCAGTCCTTTAGCAATATCAGTCACAAATACATTGAAAAGTACCGGTCCCAGGACCGAACCCTGGTGCACACCACTAATCACCTTCCTTTCATCCAAGTGAGTTCTGTTTACCATCACTTTCTGTTGTCTGTCAGTCAACCAATTTCTGATCCAGTTCACCACCTTGAGACCCATCCCTGAGCTGTTAGGTTTATTGATAAGTCTCTTATGAGGAACAGATCAAAGACTTTGCTGAAATCTAGGTAGATCACATCCATCGCATGCCCTTGATCTAGTTCTCTGGTCACCCAGTCAAAGAACTCAATCAGATTTGTTTGGCAAGATCGTCCTTTGGTAAAACCATGTTGCCTCGGATTCTTCAACCTGATGGTTTTGAGGAAGTCTATTATTTGCTCTTTCAGGAGCCCCTCCATTACTTTTCCTGCCATCGAGGTAAGGCTTGCCGGCCTGTAGTTTGTCACTTCTTCCCTACTACCACTTTTGTGAAGGGGTACATCAACCCTTCTCCAGTCCTGTGGAACTTCTCCTTTCTCCAAGGATCTATTAAGAACATCCTTTAATGGCCCTGCAGGAACCTCTCTAAGCTCTTTCAGTATCCTGAGGTGTATCCTATCTGGTCCCATAAACTTGTCCACTTTCAGTTTTGCAAGCTGTTCTAACACATCGCCTTCTGTGAATGGTGTGGTATCTACTCCATTCCCATTTGTAAATTTGTCAATCACAGGTGGTCCTTCTCCAGGATTTTCTCTAGTAAAAACAGAGCAGAAGTATTTGTTTAGCATTTTTGCTTTTTCACTTTCCACAAGTCCGTTCCCAGTACTTTTGAGTCCTGCAATTCCACCTCTGATTTTTCTCTTCTCCCTAATATACCTGAAAAAGTTTTATCGCCACACGTCACAGCTTTAGCCATCTTTTCTTCTTCCTTTGATTTTGCTATCCTTAATTCTCTTTTTGTCTCTTTTAGTTTGATCTTGTATTCTTTTCTGTGTTCCTCCATTTGTGAACTTCTGAATTTTGTGAAAGCTGTGTTTTTTGCCTTTATTTGTGCAGCCACTTCTTTGGAGAACCAAATAGGTTTCCTTTTCCTCTTGTTTTTATTTACTTGCCTTATATATGTATCTGTTGCCCCTTTTATTGCCTCCTTTAGTTTAGCCCATTGCAATTCCACTTCCCTTATCCCTTCCCACTCTGCCAACTCCTCCTTCAGGTACTTGGCCATTGTACTGAAGTCAGTGTTTTTGAAGTCTAGGACTTTGAGCTTGCTGTGATTGGATTCTACCTTGGCTTTTATCTCAAACCACATAGTGTGATGATCGCTGCTGCTCACATGGGTGTCCACCTGGACATTCGACACACTATCACCATTGGTGAGCACTAAATCCAGTACGGAGCTCTCCCTGGTCGGTTCCATCATCATTTGTTTAATTAAAGCATCTTGGAAGGCATCCACATTTTTTTTCACTTCTTTCCAGATTTGCAGAAAGAATACTCCAATCCACATTGGGTAGATTAAAGTCACCCAGTTTGATCACTTCCCCCTTCATGGCTATCTTTGCAATATCAGCAATCAATTTGCTATCCATTTCTTCTGTTTGAGTTGGAGGCCTGTAGACCACACCAGTATTGATGACAATGCCATCTCCCCTTTTCAACACAATCCACAGGGCTTCTTCTTTTCCTCATGTCCCCTGCATTTCAGCAGCTTTAATATTGCTTTTATTTATTTTTTAACCAGTTTTGTATAACACCTTATCCTTCAATCAAAGTGGTTTTGAAATATAGGGCTACTGCTCCTCCTTTTATATCCTCTCTATCTCTTCTAAATAGATTGTAGCCAGCTATGGCTATATCTCATTCATGTGACTCGTTAAACCATGTTTTTGTAATTGTCACAATGTCCAAGTCCATTTCAACCATTAGGGCTTCCAGATCAGGAAGTTTGTTGGCTAGGCTTTGAGTATTTGTGATCATTGCTTTTCAGCATTTGTTGACAGGCTTGCTTGTGTTTTGCATGGATTTTGTTCTACATATCCCTTCCTGCTTGCCATTGATGTGTGATTTAAGAGTGTGACTGTCTCCAATGTTATTTTGCTTTTGCTGGAGGTGACATCCTGAACTTATCCTTCTCCATCCATCACCCCTTTTCACTAATTTAAATGCCTGTCCACATACGCCTTGAATTTTTCACTTAGGAAACCTCTTCCCTGTAATGGAGAGATATAGTCCATCAGCACAGTATAGTCTCTTGTTGATCCATCTGTTTCACCAGTTGCATATATATCTAAATCCTTCTTGTTGGCACCAGGTTTGGAGCCATGTATTAAAGTTGTTCATGTGATGCAGCCTTTCTGCCCTCTTACCATGAGCATGTAGAACTTCTGAGAATGCTACAGGAGGAGGAGTAGCCTAGTGGTTGGGGCAAGGTACTTCAGGCCAGAAGGTTGGGGGGTTCAAATCCTACTAGAGGACAGCAACCTCGGGCCGGAAGGACTGGGGTTTCTAGTCCCACAGATGCTCCTTGTGGTCTTGGGCAAGACACGTAACCCTCCATAGTCCATGTTCCCTGTAAGTATTAGTGTATGTGTCTCATATCCCCATGTGTTAAATGTATCCCCCAATTGTGTTGTGACCACTTTGATTGAAGGATAAGGCAGTATACAAAAACTGTCTAAATAAATAAATACAGTGTTATGGGCTTGAGTTTCTCTCCCAGAGTCTTGAAGTCCCTTTCTAGCCAGGTCATTTGTACCCAAGTGGATGACAATATCAGTTTTGGAGTGCTCACTTTACTAAGGCACATTATTCTGTGGAGATTAATAAATTCAACCAACAGGAAAGGATTAATCTGTTGAATCATATCCAGAACAACAACAGTTAACTTACTGCAGAGTCAATCTACATTATCTGCTGCTAATTATGATTACATGAAATGTCAACCATGCCCATTTCATCAACTCTCACAGAGCTGTTTTCAAAATGAAAAGTCATGCATCCTTTGTAGTTTTGCTGGAGCAGAGATCTTTATAAACTATAGGTTTCTCACTGAGCAGATTTGTTTCTGCACCTTAAGAAAGTGTGCAGTTTATGAGCTAGATAAACAGAACAAAGGACTGCTCATTTACCAGAAACGTTTTCCCCTGATAACACCATGAGAAAAAAAAGAATGATTCAAACACATTTTGTTATCAATTGTGTAGCTAATTTTAAAGCAAAATACATATATTAACACTCCACATTCAATTTCTTTCAAATTCCTCAAATTATAGCAGACAAAGATTCAACTAATTGTGGGATGCGGCCATAGAAGATAAGGGGACCTATGGGCTAACCCGCAAATATATGTGTGGGTTAGTACCTGTTTCTATAACATGTAGATACAGAATGCAAATGTCCATAAATCAATATAGGGATCATATAATAAAGAATTTACCTCATAGACTTTTCAGGGAATTTCTCAAGCACTGTCACTACCTGCAATTTTTTATGCTCCTGGCTGCAGAAACACATAAGAAACTTCTTTTAAAACTTCATCTCACATAGTGGCATGCAATAATTAAAGGACCCCCTGCCCCAAATGGGAGACCCTGGACCCTCTCCCCAGGAGGGAGTTCTGATCTCTGGAGTCCCATTGGGTCCTATTCCCCCTTTCCAGATACACGAGGGCTGGTGCAACCATTAGGTAAACTAGGCAGTCACCTAGCGTGACAGCTTCTGGGGGATGGAGCAGCAAAGAGCAGGGCATTCAAAGTTAAACAGTAGATTCTGACAAGCAATGGGGAATAAGACTTAAGGGTTGCCCAGGGAGCCAACACCTTGAACATAAAATGGGGCCAGCTCTGCTGACAGCCTCTATCAGAACTCCCCTCAAAACACCAGCCCTTCCATAAATGAGGGTCAGGCCAGCCCGCCCTTCGAGCAGATGTAAGTGATCATGCCTACATCCAAGATACGTTCTCTGCCATATATGCTAGTATTTTATAAAGATAAGTAGTCAACTATTTATCTTTATAAAATCTTGTCTGCCTATGGCACCCTGTTATAAAATTACCCTTAAAATGTCTAGTAGTTGATAGAGATTAAATAGAATCATTTATAACTTCCAGCTTCTCATTAAAATGCACCTAAGTTACTTCAGCCTTTACAATAAACTCTCTATCATGATAATAGAATTTCCCCATTGTGCCCGTATCTTTTTCAGATATGACGGTTTGAACCATGCACTCCTATATAATTATCCCCCCCCCCCCCAACTAGTTCTATCTCCTTCTTAAATGTTAGCACCACCTGCCTGGTCCAACCTTAGTTAACGTGCTGCCCATTCTTTCATATGTGTGTCCCTCTACCTCAGTGTTGTCCATTTCCAAACAAATCTAAAACTCTTTTGTCTGCACTGAGACTCCAGACCTCAGCCTGCCTCTAGGTTCCTGCACATGGAATGGGGAATATTTCTGAGAATGCTATTTTGGAGGTTCTGGACTTCGATTTCCTACCTAAAATCCTAAATTCTGCCTTTAGAGCCTCCTTACTGCTCGTTCCTGTTTTTTGCTTTACACATACATAATGAGTGCAAGTTCCTTGTTATTACTCTCCTAAAATTCTGTCTAGATCAGGGGTGGCCAACTCCGATCCTAGTGCACCATGATCCAGCCTGGTTTTCAGAATTTATTTATTTACATTCTCTTATATACCGCGCTATTCTGCATCAGTGCGGTTTACATTGAACAAACTGAAATTACATTGAACAGGGCATTATAACTTGGAGATAACTATTTTACAGGGAACATGGGCTATGGAGGGTTAAGTGGCTTGCCCAAGACCACAAGGAGCACCTGTGGGACAAAAACCCCAGTTCTTCCGGCCCAAGGTTGCTGTCCTCTAGTGGGATTTGAACCACTGACCTTCCGGCCTGAAGTACCTTGCCCCAACCACTAGGCTACTCCTCCACTCCTCCCTAATGAATATTAATGAATATATTTGCATATAATGTGAGACATTGGATGCAAATATACCTCATGAATATTCATTAGGGACGTCCTGAAAGCCCTAGCTGGATCATACGCTAGGACTGGAATTGACCACCTCTGGTCTAGATGATACCTGAGGCCTGCCATTTTCACACCAGAAAGGAAAGATGCCAAGCAATCTTTCTGTGTGTGTGTGTGGGGGGGGGAGATATTCAAGAGGATGAACATCATTAGCAGACCTACAAACCATAAAGTATTATTCCCTTATCAGGCATATTCAGCATCACTAACACGGTTAGCATTGGTATGTGCCGGACCATTCGAGGGGTGGCATCCATCAGTAACCAGACAGCAGTGATATTGAGCCTCTGCCTGATTCGACACATGGTGAAGTCAGATGTACTAAAGGCTGACCTAACTTTTGCTACAGAAGTTAGCCAGGCAGCAGCTAAATATCACCTCTGCCTGGTTAAATTCCTGGCAATCTGGGCAACCTGGATATTCAATGCAGAGGCCGGATATGGCCCCAACATTGAATATTCAGGTTTACAATTCAGTGGAGGCAGTTAGCCACATTAGCATGGCTAGCTGCCACCACTGACTTTCCCCTCTTTAAATCTACAAGTATGCTAGCAACTTACAGTAGTAGAATTTCTCAAAAAGTATACATTATAATCTCACGGCAAAGACTGACTTTTCAATTTCTAACCAAATCATAATTATTAGTAATACACAGATAAATGAATCTTTCGGTGTGATTCAAATAAAAATACTTTCTGAAAATCCCACTCAGATTTTACAAATCTGCCCTCTCTCCAGCTTTAAAAGTTAATCACAATGATTTGCATACTGAATACTTAAAATAACAAAGTTGCAGCAAGTTTCCCCTGACAATACATAGGAAAGCCAGGATTTTCACCAGGAATTCATGCATTAGAAATGATTGGCTATGCGCTACTGAAAACCATCAAAGAAATCTGTATTTGCTACATGATGAAAAAGTACACTTTAAGTAGCAATTAATTGCATAAAGGAATATTTCAACTTTCAATGTATTGCTTTTGACATTTTTGCAATAATCATATAATGCAAGGTTTTTTTTAAGAATCTCTACAAGTAAATAGTGCCATATGCACATGCAGATTGGCAAATATGTGTAAATGTGATGTCAGAAAGTTGTTGGTTACACATGAAGATACCTGGGATGCAGAGATTCCAAGAGGACATATTATAGGTGTGTTTTGGGTGGGCTAAAAAATTATACTTGTATTGAAAGTTTTAGGATTCTGCTGTCGACTTCGTAACTGTTCTGAAGAGAGCATGACAGTCATAAAAGTGCTTGCTTGCTTTCCAGGAAAAAAAAAACTTTTTTGAAACTGTGAATTATTTAAAACTTACTGTTCCTTTTTTAACTCATTTATTTTATTAGGGCATTAAGATTAAATTTTAATGGAACAGCACCTTTTGGGGGGGGGTCTATTTACTAAGCTGTATCCTGATAAATGTTTAATGTGGGCTTTAATTCATGTTAACTGCTATGAAAAACATCTAACTTGGAAATTCCTATTAGGTGTGTCTTCTGAGCAGGAACTTTGCCTTGCAGGGGCAGCCCAAGAGTGTTGGGGGGTCATGTGCGGAGACTCATTGCAGGGCTTCATTTGCATAAATATTTGCATATCCACTGGGCCTCATTTGTATAAATCTATTTTACTTTATTTTAAAATGCATATGCTGCCCATCTAAAATTTTAAGCGACTTGCAAAAGAGTCCGTCACAAGCCTCTTTTTTGTCCTAAAAATTACTTAGGCGCATATTTATTCAACATTAATGTGTGTTAAGTACAATGCACATAGTTCAGTTGTTACAATGCATATAGTTATACTTGATTCTATGTAACTTGTTGTGTTCTATGTAAACCACCCCTGATCTCTGGAAGGGGTAGTATAGAAATCTGTCCAAATAAATAAATAAATAAGTGCAACTGTGCCTATAGAAATAAAAGGGTGTTGCTGCACACATTCAAATTTGTGATTGCATATTAACCTTTAGTAAATATGCCTCTTAATGAGTGACTGAAATCCATTTGCATGTACGCAAGTATAAAGAAAGGCTACCATATTTCTGCATTACTCTCCTTCAGTGCCAAATTCCAGGTGCATTACTACAAAAACCCTGCTCATATAGAGCCCATAGCAAACCTGCCATATCATAGCAGCACTACCAGGACTCACATAGCACCAAAACCTACTTATCAAAAGGTAGCATTACAAATATTAAACTAATACATCTCCTACTGGGAAAAGAGAACAAGTGGGTTTGCTTAACAGAAACTATATAAACAGAATAGCACAGTTCTGTCATACATGGAAAACAGACTATTGTCAAATATAGAACAAGGGATCACAAATTAAAAATATAAAGACAATATTTTTTTTTCGAGAGCTGTTTCGGTTATTCCATGTAATCTTTATGTTTTTTTGGTGCGCTGAATCCGAAAATGACCTCCATTTTGTCATAGGACATCACGTTTCCTGACAATGTAGGTAACTATTTTAAATAAGGCAATACCTCAAAATAAATGGAAATTGACTTATAAAATTAAAGTTTTATTACAATATTTTCATGAAAATCCTTTTTTGAACTGAAATGAGCTCACCTACACACACTAAACTCGATTCTTCTTCCTTGTGAGGCTCCTCTTGGTGCATTTACGCTTGTGAGTAGCATCTGGAATGTCTCTGAAGTATCCAACAGTAGTCTGCCATCATTGTAATGCTCCATTTTCCCTGGTATCTCCTTTCCATCTCTTTAATGTCTTGGTGGAATCATTCAACTTGTTCCTCACTCACAGCTCCCAAATTTTCAGGAAAGTAGTCAAGGTGGGACTGGAGGAAATGCACTTTCAAACTCATCAGGCAACCTAAAGCTTGAAATGCTTTCAGCATTCGTCCCACAAACTTTTTGTAGTGAGGATCTTTGTTATTGCCTAAAAATTTCTGTACGACTTCTTTAAATGCAATCCACCCTTCTTTTTGAGGATGCGTCATGGTATTGACAAACTCTTGATCAACTATAAGCCTTCTAATGTCTGGTCCGACGAACACACCTTCCTTCAATTTTGCCTCCGACAGGCCTGGAAACTTGGTGACCAAGTATTTGAAGCATTCTCCATCTCTTGGAAGTGATTTTATGAATTGCTTCATCAATCCCATTTTTATGTGGAGAGGTGGTAGAAGAACTTTATGGGAAGGTACCAAAGTTTCCACCGACTGTTAGCACCCTCGGCTGCCAACTCTTCTTGGTCCAGTGATTTTGTCGGTCTCGACTGTCCCTTAGACACAGAAAACAAGGATATTTGGTATACCCAGCTTGTTGCCCGAGCAGCATGCACAAGACCTTCAAGTCCCCACACACTTGCCAACCATGGTCTTCATATTTAAGTTTACGAAGAACCAATTCCAAGTTCTCGTAGGTTTCCTTCAAGTGTACGGAATGACCTACAAGTATGGAAGCGTAAAAAACGTTGTGGAGTAAAACTGCTTTGAGACTTCTTTTTTAAGAATCTATAAAAAAGACGCCATTGCTCTGAATCATATTGGATTTTAAATTGACCCATCAGACCTTCGACATCGATGCAATAAACCAACTTGTCTTCCTGGGCGAAGTAAGGAACAAACTCCTTTTCACGATGTCTGAACCAAGAAGATGACACTCCTGGCAACAATAAATTCCTGCTTTTCAGCCTTGATCTGAGTAACTAAGCGGCATCTTTGGGAAGATTCAAGTCTCTTACCAAATCATTCATCTCCTCCTGAGAAAACAATTTTGGTCTTGTACCATCTTCAAAGTCAGAACTTGATTCTTCATCTGGTTCAGGTATGACTTCACCTTCATCGGAGCTAGGTATCTCTTCCAAGGTAGCAGGGGGCTTGGGTACTGTTATATCTGTGCCATGGGGGATGGGAGAAATTGCCAAGTGAAGATTGGGGTATGAAATGGAATGCTTCCATTTGGAATTAAACCCTTTCACATCGCATGAACAAAAGTAACAGTCGTCACTATGGTTCTTTTGCTCTCTCCATACCATAGGAATCCCATAACGTAAAGATTTTTTCTTACCCTTGAACCAGTTTCGGAGGTCCTCAACACACCGTTTGCACACTTTATGAGGCATCCAGACTTTATCTTGATCTCCAATTTTTAGTCCAAAGTTTGCAAAGTATACTTTTTTCACAAAGTCTGTAATATTATGCTGTTGCTTCAACACTGTATATTCACCACAGATGAAACAGAAACTGTCTGGTGAATTAATACACTTTCGCGGAGCCATAACATAATGGTTGAAGAATGACGAGCTAACACGAATTGCGATGAAAAAGTGTGAACAGCCTAGAACCAAGAACCTGATGATGATTCGTGCACAAGTGTGGCATGCAGGAGAGAGCAGCTCTGTGTCTGTACATGAGACGTCACAGTGCTGGCCACGCCCCCCTGCACTGACCAGAGCTCCTGCTATCTGCCCTGTGTCTCCCTCCCACTGGATTCTTCAGGAAAGATTAACCCCTTCTACCATTAGAAGCACGGACTTAAAATGTGCTTAGCTTATGTATATATTGCTGACCATCAGATTTACAGTGCTATATTTTTTTTTACATAACTCGGACAACCCCTTTAAGGTTTTTTTGGCATTTTATATCTTAAATGCACTTATGTGAATTAATTAATAGTAATTTGAATTAACTAACAGTAATTTGAAAAAATGTGATAAATTTGAAGACAATTTTGCATGTTGTGGCAAATCATGACGTCTAGGAGTTTTTTCAATATTTTATTTGTTTTCAGCACACCAAAATACATGGAAATTAGATGAAAATAATCAAACAGCTTTTTAGTCGCAGACCTGTGTAATTGAACTGGGAATCTCAAAAGCCAAACTCTAAGGGGTATGTTTACTGAACTGTCTTAATGTTACCGGCGCTTGTTGCAGCGTTAATGTGAAGAATACCATATAAGGTAGTGGGCGTTCCGGCGGCAAGGTAGCAAGAATCTGTATCGTGCAATAGAAAGCACTTTGGCTCATTAACGCGCAGTAACCTTAAGTCCATACCAGTGCTGTACTAGAAGCTATAGAGATGTAGCCCACTGGTTATTGCAATGACTGTAGAGGCAGAGATTATGAGTTCAATCCCACAGTGGTGTTACTTAATAAGGATGTCTGAAGGGTCTCCTTTTTAATTTAAATCAGTGCTGCCAGCAAAAACACCCTCACAGTGCCGTAACCTAAGGTTCCTCATAAAGTCCACCAAAGCACCTTATAATGTGCTTTATAGGGTGCCCTATGGGGCACCTTATGAGACACCTTAAGGCTATGGCACTGTAAGGGTGGTTTTGCTGGCAGCAATGATGCAGATTGAAAGGAAACCCCTCATTTAAGATTGTGAGTGGGCAAGGTGCAGATGTCCTAGACATCAAAAGGGTAGATAGAATGTGTCACATGCCTCTTCAGTTCTCACCACCACCAAAAAGTTGTCTAATAGACAATATTTTGGTGGTGGTGAGAAGCAAAGAGGCATGTGACAAATTCTATCTAACCTTTTTGATGTCTTGGAGATCTGCACCTTGCCCACTCACATTCTTAAAAGACAGAGATGTAAGGCAGGGGTCTCCGAATCCAGCCCTAGAGGGCCACAAACCAGTCAGGTTGGCAGGATATCTCTAATGCAGTGGTTCTGAACCAGTCCTCCTTGAACCCCTAGGCCAGTCGGGTGTTCAGGATAGCCCTAATGAATATGCATGAGATATATATGCATTAAAGATATCCTGCCAACCTGACTGGTTCGTGGCCCTCTAGGGCTGGATTTGGAGACCCCTGCCTTACACCTGTCATTTAAGATTGTGAGTGGACAAGGTGCAGATCACCATGACATCTAAAAGATTAGATAGAATTTGTCATATGCCTCTTTGCTTCTCACCACCACCAAAATATTGTCTATTAGACAACCTTTTGGTGGTGGTGAGAATTGAGGAGGCATGTGGCACATTCTATCTACCCTTTTGATGTCTAGGACATCTGCACCTTGCCCACTCACAATCTTAAATGACAGAGGTGTAAGGCAGGGGTCTCCAAATCCAGCCTTAGAGGGCCACAAACCAGTCAGGTTGGCAGGATATCTCTAATGCATATATATCTCATGCACATTTATTAGGGCTATCCTGAACACCCGACTGGCCTGGGCAAGGTGCATATTTGGTGGTGGTGAGAAGTGAGGAGGAATGTGACACATTCTATATACGGGTTGGGAAACACTGGCCTAGAGGTTCAAGGAGGACTGGTTCAGAACCACTGCTCTAATGCATATATATCTCATGCATATTCATTAGGGCTATCCTGAACACCCGACTGGCCTAGGGGTTCAAGGAGGACTGGTTAAGAACCACTGTTATAAGAGAAGGGTGTTGTGTGGACCCAAAAGCAGATTATGTAGCACTACCCAACCCGCCCTCACAAGGACAGGGTGGGGGACAGGATCTCCCACCAACAGATCCACACTCTACATCAGAGGCAGTAGAGTTGACTACCACCCCAGTCTTGCTGGGGAATTGGCACCCTCTAGGGCAGTCAATGCAATCTGTACTCATTTCATAGGGCACTGGCAGACAGGCAGTAGGCCTGGAAAAGCTCAGCTGCTCTCTACCACAATCAGTCTCCACCCTGCAAGGTGTTCCAGCCATATACATGCTAACTGCAGACAGTCTGCTACTAGTACATGGTGCATGCTCCTGGAGGAGCCGTGTACACCCAAAAGTAGGATGGATGCACACGCAGCAAACAGATATATCAGTGATTGGACCCCAAAAAAGAAGACTCACAGATATTACTTGAGAGAAACACTGTACAGCACTATGTGGGAACCTGGCCATGACATGGTCACTGCTCAGTCAGGGTAAGCGTGACCTCCCAGCATGACATGCTGTGGCAACCCTGTCCGTGCAGGTGGTAGTCAGGCACTACAATGTCCCAGCCATTGCCCTATGTCCTGTGCAGATGCATCCTGCCCAAACCGCTATGTCCGGGATATACGCACAATACCTTGCTCCTCATTATGCACATTGGCAGACTAACACTGGAAACAGTGCAAGCATTGGGGGCTCAGTATGGTGTAGGCAGCCACAAAACACTGGACAGACATACACACACTCCCACACCTATTTCAGCATTGTGCAAAGATAGAGGTGGTTGGCAGCCCTGGCCGCCACACCAGTCCTGAGCACAGTGCAGGCATTGCTAAGGTATGCAGTTGCTAGTATTGGTAGCTGCTGCTCCACGCAGGGCCCAACAGCCTGACTCTCCATGAAGCTTTGGATAGTGGAGCCTGTGGGTGTGGGTGTTTGTGTCCCTGTTGGCCGGTGCTCTAGGGCAGAGCTACTCAAATCCGGTCCTGGAGGTCCGCAACCCTGCAGGTTTTGGGGATATCTCTAATGAATATGCATGAGATATATATGCATTAGAGATAGCCTGCCAACCTGACAGGTTTGTGGCCTTCCAGGGCTGGATTTGGAGACCCCTGCCTTACACCTCTGTAATTTAAGATTGTGAGTGGGCAAGGTGCAGATGTCCAAGACATCAAAAAGGTTAGATAGCATTTGTCACATTCCTCCTCGCTTCTCACCACCACCAAAATATTGTCTATTAGACAACATTTTGGTGGTGGTGGGAATCAAAAAGGAATGTGACACATTCTATCTACTCTTTTGATGTCTAGGACATTTGTACCTTGCCTATTTGATGTCTAGGACATCTTTTGAATTATATGTTGAGAGAAGGGTTTTTGGTCTGTGAGTGTGAGGAGTAGGATCTGTTTTTTTTTCTCCAGACTGGTGGGTTTGGTAGCTTGTTTGGTGGTTTGGCAACATGAATATTCATTAGGGTCACCCTAGAAACCAGGCTGGATTGTGGTACACCAGGACTGAAGTTGGTCACCCCTGATCTAATGCCACCTTGAGGTTCTGTTAGTTGTATCTGTACTAATTGTAACATTGACAGCATGTGACATGTGCCCCCTCCCCCTCCCCACTCTAATTGCAATGTGCTCCCCATACTCACTCTCCACCCTAACCTTCCCATTCACCACCCCAATGCATTATTGGCAGTTAGTGCACAAATTAACTTTGAGCAACTGTCATGCCTCCGTGGCAAAACTTATTGCAGGCCCTTGCACACAGTTACTACATGCAAAAATGTATATTAACTGCTTGGTGCAGTTTAACAATAGGGCCCCTAAAATGAATACTTTCAAACAGATTAATTTATCTGTGGATGTCTTCTAAATATGAACCTAAAAAGTAGGTAACTTTGATTCCTCTTCAGCTAAATCATCAGATTAGGTTGTTCCGGACCCTTCCTCTTTAAGAGTGAATTGCACACAGGGCACTCATCCTCCATAGACCAGATCCCCCAACCCAGGTACCTCAATCTGTTTGTACTCATTGGATCTCAGAGACTCAGAATCTATAATTTCTATATTATTTAATTTATTATCTTGAGTTTCTACAGAAGATGAAATGAAACCACTTTTTAAGTGTCTTTCTTGGGCCAGCTTTGTACTATAACTTCTTTTTTAAGCAGTCACATTTATTTCAGTTTTTCATCATTTACATATTGCTTTATATTTTTTTTTCTAAGTAACTTTCTATGCCTGATTCTTCTCTGCTGTCCAGGAAATCAGCTTGGATGCCAACTGGCCCTGATGATCAGTATACAAAGGGTTTAATCTTCATGAACAACAGCAGAAGCCAAGATTTATTATCCTGACATGAGGTGAGAGCCCGGAAATGATATCCTTGGCGCTAGATGAGTCAATTGTAATTAAATCCATAGTTAAGGGTGACAAGATTTGTATGAGGCTACAGCACACTGATAGCTAGTCAATATTCACTATTGTCCTCAGCACTAGTAGGGAATTTTATCACTGAAAAAGAGTATGATTTTGAGATAACAAAAAAATAGTCTTCTTGATGTCTGTTGAATGAGAAAATATTTGGAATGAACAGTGACAAGATGGCAGACAAATAGTAGCTTTTAAGACTGGGACAAGACTACTCTCCATTGAAAGTTGGCTGACACAAAAGTGGAATCCACTCCTACTCTTTCACAGATTGGACATGCAACTCATAAAAAATTTACTCTTCATGGTAATCAATGGCAGATATTGTATCAGTACAATGTGAGAGGTGAGAACTGTATGGTTCGTTGTCCCATTGCACTGAAAGTGAAGTGATGTTTATGGTCTACTCCTTAGAGCAAAGTGTTGCATTTAATATTTAGTATTTTTGAGTATTTATCTCACACCTTTCCAGTAATCCAAGCAAGTTACAATCAGGTACTGTTAGTATTTCCCTGTGTCTGGAGGGTTTACAATCTATGGGGTATGTTTACTAAACCGCGTTAACATAGCAGATGCTACATTAACGCATGTTAGGTAACGTTAACGCGTGTAAAAACGTGCGTTAACGTAACTTAACATGCGTTAGCGTTCCTGGCCACGGTAAGTCCCGCAGAGGGTGGAGAGAGGGCGGAGAGAAGGGGTCAATGGGAAGGGAGTGGGCGGGGAGAGGCCCCTTCCACACTAACGCGGGGAACTGAAGGCTGAATCTTACCGCGACTGAAAACCTGGTGTTAGCACACATTTGCAAGAGAGAGAAACCATTTCAGTGTCAGCAATATACAGCATAGGCAGGGAGCCCAAGAAAAATTATAGTAGTTATCTATTTGCAGCAACAGCATAGTACATAGGTATGAAAGGCCACTATGGTGATGGTGCAAATGGGGCATAGGGGGCTGCAGGCGGGACATGTAGTGGGGGCAGCTGGGGCAGAGGGTGGGCTAGGCAGTTGCCTAGGTGGCACATAGGAACATAGAAACTGGACATCAGCAAGACAGCAGCTGACAAAGGCCAAACACAATTCACACTTGTACTGTTTTGGCACCTTGAGACCCTCAGACACTAGCATGAGGTCCCTCTCCTGGTCCATGCATACAAACCTCTCTCCACCCATCACATAAAATTCCTTTGGATTTCAGCATCCTAAGTACATGACTCTGCATGTCTTTTGTGAGACCACGCCAGTCCTAGGCGGTTGCCTAGACCCGGGTATGGCCTTGAGTTGTGGAAATAAAGGACACTGTAGTCGTGACCAGAGTGAAATTAAGGTTGGGTTTTATTCCCCTTCCCTTGAGGATGTCATAGAATAAGGACAACTTAAAAGAATGGTTGCTTCACCGATGTAGAGGATGCTTAACAAAACAATAATTATGCTTCTTTCCAGCAAACAATAGTCCATCACATTTCCAATGTGAAAATACACTTTCTTTCTTGTTCTTTTCCTTAACAGAGAAACTCTATGTTATCAGCCACACATAAAGCACATTCCATGGGCTCAGGGATGTTTTCTGTGCTATAGGTCTCCCACTGCATAGGGCCAGGACCTGGTCCTGTGTAGGGACACTGAGCCCCTGTGAAGCTGCTCTCCGAGCCTTGCCCTGGGGAAACCTCAGTTGCTGCAAGTTGGAGCTGCTTTTGTGTGTCCCAGATAGCAGGATCTGTGCTGGGGATTTCTTCCCATGGCTTAGGCCAATAAGAGTTCACTAGCTTGTTATAAGCCTGGCTTTTCCCACGGAGACCCCCTTCTCTCCCTTCACAAAAGATAGAGTACTTATCTTTTCCTGTGGAGAAGATGGTTTCACACTCCTCTGCTTCTAGCCAAGGCTTTCTCTCTGCCCTGCAGCCTGCTCTTCTTTGGGAACACCGGTTACTGTGCTTGGCTGAAGGAAACTCACTTCCTGCTTTCAGTGAGCTTCCCTGGATGTGACCTCTGCCTTCTGTTGGCTGGGCTGTTTGCCTCGGTATGAGGACCCCTCTGGCTGGGAAGACTTTGCTACTGCCTTTCTTAGCTCTCCTGGGTTTATCAGCCTGCCTTTCTTCAGCCCTGGTTCTCCAAGGCAACGTCTCTTTCTGTAACTGCTTGGGAGTTCTGTTCTCACCTTCTCTCCAAGCCTGCCTGGAACTGCAGTCAGACTTCCTTTGGTCTCTGCTTTCCTCCTCAGAATCAAACTCCTGCTCCAGCCCTAATCCAGGCTCCAGCTTCCCTTCTCTCTCCTCCTCCTTCCCTTTCTCCTTCCACTTCTGTTTCTGTGGGATTTCCCACCTGTTTTTATCTCTCTGCTCAACTAACGTAGAACGTGAGTCTGGGTCCAGGTGAGCCTGATTGGAACCCTCAATTCTTACTGCGTCACTAAAACCATGTGGAAAGTTTGTTTTCGTTTTCCCTGCCTCTCTGCATTGTGAATGCTGCAACTGCACATGTGGCTGTAAGGTAAGCTCTTCTTTCCTATTATTTCTTAATATTTCAGGGTCTGTGCTGTCTACCTCATGACATATCCCCCTCTTAAGCTGTTGCGGGCTGAGGGACAAGTGTCCATACAGCACGGAATACGCGACAATGCATCCGCGTTAAGGTGGAGCTTGCCTGCCCTGTGTTTTACAGTAAAATTAAATGCCTGCAGGGCCAAATGCCAGCGAGATTGATTCTGCATCGTACCTAGCCACTTTAGGGGTGCATGATCAGTGACAAGTATAAATCGGCGACCCGTGAGGTAAAAACGAAGGGCTTCTACCGCCCACTTAATCGCCAGGCATTCTTTCTCCACCGTTGCGTAATTAAACTTCGCCCCGGACAGTTTCCTACTTAAATATAGAATAGGGTGCTCTACTCCTTCAAATTCTTGTGATAGGACGGCCCCGAGACCCGATTCCGAGGCATCCGTCTGTAGGATAAATGGTCTGTGGAAGTCTACCCCTCGCAATACTGGGGCTTGACACAGATTCCCTTTTAACCGGAGGAATGCCCTCTCCGCTTCTGCTGACCAGACCAAATTATTTGGGGCATTTTCTTTCAACATGTCAGTTAAGACCGCACTTTCGTCCGCAAACCGTGGTATGAACCGGCGGTAATAACCAACCAACCCGAGGAAACTACGAAGGTGTTTCTTGGTTATTGGCCGGGGGAACTTCTGGACACTTTCTACCTTACTGCCTAATGGTCGTACCATACCTTTCCTGATCATGTGCCCTAAATACTTCACCTCTGCCCCGGCGAATAAACATTTGGCCGGATTCAGGGTCAGACCGGCCTGTTGCAGGGCTTTTAATATGGCCTCCACCCTAGGCAGATGCTGTGCCCAATTCTCACTATGCATCACAATGTCGTCCATATAGGCCATTGCATATTGGTGGTGTGGACGTAGCACCTGGTCAACCAAGCGTTGGCATGTCGCCGCCGCTCCATGCAAGCCAAACGGCATTCGTTTAAACTGAAATAAGCCGAGGGGTGTGCTAAAAGCTGTTTTTGGCCTAGAGGCACGGGTAAGCGGAATCTGCCAATACCCCTTCGTAAGGTCAAGGGTGGTCAGATAGCGTGCCTGCCCTAACTTGTCGAGCAACTCCTCGATCCTCGGCATGGGGTATGCATCGAAGAGGGAGATGGCGTTGACTCGATGAAAGTCTATACAAAAACGCAGACTCCCATCCAGTTTTGGTACCAAAACCACCGGGCTGCACCAGGGGCTTTTGGACTCCTCGATGACTCCCATTTTTAACATATCCCTTACCTGTTCTACCACTTCCCTCTTACGGGCCTCCGGCAGGCGATAAGGCCTTTGCCGCACTATTTCTCCCGGCGGAGTGTGAATTTCATGGGCTACCAACCCTGTCTCTCCTGGCAATGGAGTGAGGACATCCCAAAAACCCGCTAGCAGACGTGTTAATTGGTCCCGCTGCTGCTGTGACAACTCTTCCCCCATTCTTGGAGCTGGGTTTTCCTTACACTCCTGGACCTGGGGTCCTAAGTCCTCGTCTACCTTTTCTTCCGCTAGGGCGGCCATAGCCTTAACCTCATTCTGCCCCGTGGAACCAAAACCGCCCCCTCCTCGGCTGGTGGTGGACAGGTATGGCATCTCTTTTATCTCGGGGAACCCGACCCGTTTGCATATGAGTTGGCCTTCTCTGTCCTCTACCTTGACCCTAAAATCCTGCTCCCCAAAGTTGAAGAGTAGAATCTGCACAACCTCCCTGTAATCGGGGTCAATAACCCCCGCCCCAACATCTATAAAATGTTTGGCCGCTAGCCCAGACCGGGGTGCTATCCTCCCGTAGCAACCTGCTGGCAACTGGATTTGTATCCCGGTACTTATTAATGCCTTTCCCTTCTTGGGAACTACTTCCTCTACTGCGCTAAACAGATCGTACCCAGCTGCAGCAGCGCTAGCTCTTTGTGGCCCTTGGGCGTTTGGGACTGCCTTACAGTACTTCAACACAAAGCCTTCCTTTTTGGCTTCATTAATGTTTTCCGGGTTTTTTTTACCTGCCTCTCCCTTCTTAGGCTTTGCAAACAAAGGTCCCGGGATTAAAGTCATTAAGGCTTTTCCTTCTCCTCTGTCCTTCAGCTGTTCTGGGCCCCCCCCCTTTTCCCGCTTATCTGACTTCCGGGGTTCAACCTGGCCCGGCCCCTGCTGGACGTAGGACTCCTTAGGAGCGCTCTCTTCTTCACCTAGTAGGCCTTCGCCTATCCCTTCCTCGAATAGCGGCCAATCTCGGCCTAACACTAGGTCGAAAGTGAGACGGGGAACTAAAGCGACTAAAATCTCCTTCCTAACACCCAACCCTTTTATGGACAGCTTGTACAGGGTGTAAGGGTTAGCTGCCCCATGTATGCATTTTATCTTGTCCACGCCTTCCGGTTGATTTGGGGCGGATTGGTTGCTGGCCAGTAAACGCCACCAGAACCGCTCTGACATCATAGTCTGGTCCGCCCCAGAATCAAGTAGGGCCTCGGCCTGCACCCCATGTACCTCCACCCCCAGGTGAAAACCTCCTTGTTTATACTTTGCTTTTTCACCCATTAGTGCTGTGCGCTCTTTGCATTCATACCTCTTGTGACACAACCTCCCACATTTAAAACATACTATGCGAGAGTCATTTGCTATACCTTTACTCCTACATTTTCCTGTAGCTGGTATACTTAACCCTGGGTCCTTCATTACTCTACCAGAGTTTGCCATGCCACGCGAGTCGCTCACTCCTCCGTATGATCCATGGGCTACTTGAGCCTCCATAAATCTCTCTGTTAGGAGAGCAGCCTCGTCTGTCGTCTGGCAATTCTGTAGCGTGAGGAATGACCTTACATCTACTGGCACAGCTTCAAAGAACTGCTCTAACACAAGCATATCTAAAATGTGCTCTATTGTTTTCCCTTCTGGCATGAGCCACTTCCATACAAGGCTACGAATCCGTTGACCTAGTGCCTTCGGAGTTTCACCTTGTTGGATTTTGGTAGCTCTCAACATTCTACGGTATACCATAGGTGACAGGCCTAGCCTATCCCGTATGGCTGCTTTCACATTAGTATACTCATTAGCCTGGGCGGCTGGCATAGCCTTGTATGCCGCCAGGGCTTCTCCCGTCAGGGAGGTAGCAAGGCGAACCGCTCATTGTTGCTCGGGCCAGCCTGCACCACGAGCTACACGCTCAAAGGTTTCCAGAAAATCGTCTATATTGTCTTTTCCTGACCACTGTCCAAAAGACAAAATTCCACATGTCTGTGGGCCTACCCCACCAAAGTGTCCTTCGGTTTTCTTCTCAGCTTGCCGCTCCTGCAGTACCACCTGCAACAAGTCCGTCAGCAGCTTTTGCTGTATCTGCATGGTGGCTAGGGCTTGTTCTTGGCACTGCTGGGCAAGTTCACATTGCTTCTCAAACTGGAACCCCATCCACTTCAGGATATCCGCTGGAATCTTCATGCTGGCAACCTGCAATAATCAGAGAAGAAAAAAAAAACAAGTGCGGAACCTCTTTTTTTTTTTTTTCAATGCTACCAGACTAGGATTTTCAGTCCCTCAGATACCTCCTCAGAATCCCACCCTGGCTGTACCCAGATACTATTACCTGAGTCAGGTGGTGATTCTGGCCTTGAGAAGGTCCTTGACTGCTCCCGATCCTGTGAATTGTCTGGGCGTGGTTCCACCGCCGTCCTGGTTGCGTCCTCTGGCGCTGGTGACTCCGTTCCTCGTGTACGGTGTCCTCTTTTCCTGGCATCCTGCCAACTACGCCATTTGTGAGACCACGCTGGTCCTAGGCGGTTGCCTAGACCCGGGTATGGCCTTGAGTTGTGGAAATAAAGGACACTGTAGTTGTGACCAGACTGAAATTAAGGTTGGGTTTTATTCCCCTTCCCTTGAGGATGTCATAGAATAAGGACAACTTAAAAGAACGGTTGCTTCACCGATGTAGAGGATGCTTAACAAAACAATAATTATGCTTCTTTCCAGCAAACAATAGTCCATCACATTTCCAATGTGAAAATACACTTTCTTTCTTGCTCTTTTCCTTAACAGAGAGACTCTATGTTATCAGCCACACATAAAGCACATTCCATGGGCTCAGGGATGTTTTCTGTGCTATAGGTCTCCCACTGCATAGGGCCAGGACCTGGTCCTGTGTAGGGACACTGAGCCCCTGTGAAGCTGCTCTCCGAGCCTTGCCCTGGGGAAACCTCAGTTTCTGCAAGTTGGAGCTGCTTTTGTGTGTCCCAGATAGCAGGAGCTGTGCTGGGGATTTCTTCCCACGGCTTAGGCCAATAAGAGTTCACTAGCTTGTTATAAGCCTGGCTTTTCCCACGGAGACCCCCTTCTCTCCCTTCACAAAAGATAGAGTACTTATCTTTTCCTGTGGAGAAGATGGTTTCACACTCCTCTGCTTCTAGCCAAGGCTTTCTCTCTGCCCTGCAGCCTGCTCTTCTTTGGGAACACCGGTTACTGTGCTTGGCTGAAGGAAACTCACTTCCTGCTTTCAGTGAGCTTCCCTGGACGTGACCTCTGCCTTCTGTTGGCTGGGCTGTTTGCCTCAGTATGAGGACCCCTCTGGCTGGGAAGACTTTGCTACTGCCTTTCTTAGCTCTCCTGGGTTTATCAGCCTGCCTTTCTTCAGCCCTGGTTCTCCAAGGCAACATCTCTTTCTGTAACTGCTTGGGAGTTCTGTTCTCACCTTCTCTCCAAGCCTGCCTGGAACTGCAGTCAGACTTCCTTTGGTCTCTGCTTTCCTCCTCAGAATCAAACTCCTGCTCCAGCCCTAATCCAGGCTCCAGCTTCCCTTCTCTCTCCTCCTCCTTCCCTTTCTCCTTCCACTTCTGTTTCTGTGGGATTTCCCACCTGTTTTTATCTCTCTGCTCAACTAACGTAGAACGTGAGTCTGGGTCCAGGTGAGCCTGATTGGAACCCTCAATTCTTACTGCGTCACTAAAACCATGTGGAAAGTTTGTTTTCATTTTCCCTGCCTCTCTGCATTGTGAATGCTGCAACCATGTGGCTGTAAGGTAAGCTCTTCTTTCCTATTATTTCTTAATATTTCAGGGTCTGTGCTGTCTACCTCATGACACTTTACATGAAATCAGAACTGCCAAGCTCTAGACCATTCTTCCAGTGTTTGTAGATCTTTCCTCCTGTTGTTCACTCCCTCAGATGTGTAAACTCTGTAGCAAACATTTGTATAATCAGCAAAAAAGCAGGCTTGGCCATTCAGTCATTCCATAATGAAGGATATCCTCTGTCCATCGGCATTTTCCAGTGCTTCATCAGTGCCTTCAGTACCTGGGGGACACCGCAGTTGTGGTCACTGTTCCGTTTGTTCACTGATGGAATCTTGTAGTAGTTTTCACTATCGGCTCCGCTTTGTTCGGCTACATTGTTCTAGGTCTTGTGAGAGTTCCAATGTAATCTATTTTCTTCGTTGCCCTTGTGGCCTTGGCTATGTGGGAAAGACTAGCCGGGCTCTACGGACTCGTTTGATTGAGCACCGTAGTCGCCTTTGCCATAAGGTTGAGGGTGCTCCTCTGGTTGACCATTTTCAATCTTTTGGGCATGCTTTTGAAGATTTGCGGTGCCTGGTTATTACACAATGCACTCCTTCTGTGTATGGAGGGGATTTGCAAAGCTATTATCTCGGATGGAACAACGTTGGATATTCTCTTTGCAAACTATTGCTCCTGCGGGTTTAAATGATTCTATCGAATGGAAAAGCTGTTTATGACTCTTTAAGTCAGGGAGGGTGGGTTTTTGGGTATTTTGGCTTTTTCTTTTTCTTTTTTTCACCTGTTCGCTGGATTGTTTGATTAATTTTTCTTTTTGTTCTAGGGTTTGTGGCGCCGGAATGTTAATCTTAGCGCCGGCCCCTGTCTGATTGGTTCATGACGTCATGCTTTTTGTCTCACACTCTATATTTTTTGTGAGAGAGCATACGCTGGCGTCTTGGGGAGGTGAGCCGTGGTTCGTGCTCATTACGGCTGCTGTTTGCGTTCTGGTTGCTCTCTTTTTCCCTAATGACTTTTCTTTTTCTTTTTCCAGCTTGCAGGGTATGTTGATTGTTCTCAAGATTATTATTTTTTTTTTTTATGCCTTTTTGTGCCTGGTTTATCGACTGTTTCTTTGAGAGGTTGGAATCCTGTTTTTTGTGACTGCATGAGACATGTTTGTTTTTTCCCCCTTTCATTTTGTTTCTTTGTTTTGTTTTTAGCTCCGGTGCCAGTTTTTTTCTTGCGAATTGGTTCCTTCGACAACCTGTGGTGACAATGCACAATGAGTGGAGAGTGAATTTGGCTCCCTGAAGAAGCCGTTGAGGCGAAACATCCGATGTAGGGCTTCCTGCCACCTCTGTTTATCATCAGCAGATAAGTGCTCGGAGTTTTGTTTTTTTTGTTTTTGTTGTTTGCACCAAGGACTGTACCATGCTGTTTTGAGAGCCTGCTGGAAGCTTGCTGGAAGGTTGGCTGGCTGGAGGTTTTTTTCAGACCATTGATGTGATATGTAGTCTGGTCTTGGACATAGACATTGATACGTCGTCTTGACAGACTCGACTCCTTTTGTTTCATTGGAGATTGCTGAGGTCTTTTTTCCTCCGTTAATAGTAGGCTTTTCTCTGCAGCAAAGGGGTATATGTTTTTGTGTTTTCTTTTTTGTTCATCTCATGCATATGTTTTGTTTTTTGGGGGTAGTTCCTTTTTAGTTTTGATTTACATGCTAGCCCCTTGAGAGTTCTGTTTGATACATAGAATGCAGGATGAATGCAGCATTTATTGAATCTGCTTCATTGCCTCTGGGAAGATGATTGCTGCCAGCATTTGTTCTTTGTGTGGATTCATTGCTATATATGTGGATACGTTTTTACAGCCATTATTTCCTCATATCCCTTCACATGTTTGAGATTCTTCCTATTTGATTATATTGAGCCTCTCATTTATTATCACTTAGCGCATGATAACATTATAGCACATTAACTACCATAAAGCACAGTACATAAAATGTGCATTGTTTTAGATAATACATAGCACTCATGAAGGCTAATTTTACATAGGACATTAAAAGGTGAATTAAGATGTCCTGGTCAGGAGATGAAAAATTCCAACAGTATTTTACAAAGCCTCTGCAAATTCAGTTTGTCCTATAAAATATGAGTAAAGACAAGAAGGACTCAAAGGGGTATGTTTACTAAAGGGTGGTAAGAGAGCAGTCTTTTCCATGTGGTAACAGCAGTGATAAGCAGTTACTGTGTGCTGGGCGTGTCAGAGGCGTTCCAGCATTAAGGGGTGCTAGTGGACATTTACCGTGTGGTAATAGCACATGCTGCGGGAAGGTGTCTGGCATGCACCTTAATGCAGAAAAGCCACTGAAACACTGAAAGGGGGGCAGGAAGCCATTGGAGAAGGTATGGATGCAAGCACAATTGGTAGCTGATGGAGTTGCCTCACCTGTTGCCTGGCAATGTGGCAGTATGTGTGATGAGCATGTTTGACCATACAGCAGGCCTATGCTGTTGACTAAGTGAAATAGGCAGCTGCCTAGTGATGATGGTCAGTGTGGGTGTTGGCTGTGTAATGGGTGGGTGGTGGTGGCAGAGGAGTCAGCGGAGGGGATTCACAGCGGGGGCGCTGTGACAAGCATGCAGTCCTAGATGCTCCTGAAAGCATACACCATACCATAAGCTACATTTTAGTGTGTATGAGGTGTGGACATATATCCAGATGTACTGTCAGTGTGTGGCATTCCATAGGCCAGGACAGTGTCTGGGTGAAGGCATCATGTGCCTGATACGGGCAATAAAGGGAGGATTGCCAATGAGTGTGCATGTGGAGCAGTCACAAGAGAGGTGTGCATGATATGGCTAACTGCTATAAATGACCCCTGAGGGCCATGGTGGGGCAGCTAACTGGCAGTAAGCTGCCCCACCATGAATCTCCCTGACGTTCAAATGATGGGTGCAGGGCTATGCCATGGATCATCCAAGCAGAGAATTTGCATTGTGTGTGGTGGGTGGATGTATGGGATCATAGAGGCCAAAAGCATTTGTTGTGTGTGAACCAAAAGTAGCAGTGCCATGGGCTACATGAAATGAGCGGCATGATAGAAAGGGACAAGTTGAGCCCATTTTCCCCATGTGGTGCAAGTAATGATGGCAGAACAGTGCAGGGGGTTGGCTATGCAACGAGTGTTAGTTGCCTGAATGTACAAGATATATCCTCTTTACATAAAGCTGGGAGGTAACAATGATGGCAAAACAGAAAATGCATACATACCAGTTGACTCAGACATCCATCTGGGTCAACTGGTATGGATGCAACTAAAGCCATGCTCACAGATATACATGATAGGGAATGCCATGTTGGGCTACCCAACGTGTGGCCATATTGTATAGAAAAGTAGAAGAATGATTATCTGAAGGTCACAAGTGACCTGCACCCAGGCACAAAATTAACATGTGGAATCAAACCCTGGAGACATTGCACCAACCAGTAGGTTACACCTCCACACAGCTTTACATAGATGAGTAGAGCCTGCAGATCTCTGATCAAACTGTTTGCTGGCTGTGCCAGTATAGGTTCAGCCCTCCACTACCATGAGGCACTGCACATGCAAAACAGCGGTCTGCAGCTAGAGAACCAATAGAGAATGCACTGATCTAGCATATCAACTCAATAAGACACACTGGCTGTGTGTGCTACATGTACATAACAACAGCAAGCTGTACTGCAGAGTGGTTTCAGATGTCACCCTGAGGGTCCACTGAACATGTATAGTTAGAGATGGTCTCTGCATCATTGTTAGTGTGTTATGCTTTTTTCTTTGTTTCCTGCATGCTGAAGGCAACAGTGACAGCAACAGCTTGGCCCTGTGTTCTGCCCATGTTGAACACTAACACTGAAAATGATGCAGGCTAGTGGCCAGTGTTAATATGCTGCTGCCATGAATAGCCACTGCAGTGGTGATATATATAAGTTGGTGTGGGGCTACTGTCCTGTCAGGACCCCGGTGAGTAGGCCATGAACCACTGCTGCTCCAACCATTGAAGACTAACGGTTGTAATGTCGCTATTACCCCACAGCTTGTGCTAGTAGAGTTAAGTGGCCTGATCCCTTCTTCCGGTTGTAAAATAGTGCTTGGGGAAAGCATTGCCTCCTGGGAGTTGTAGTTTTCACCAACCGAAATAAAGAGAGTAGTGGAGCTCGAGTGTTTCAGGCAAATAACAGGATTTTAATTCCCCTTCCAAACGGCTTTTACATATAGAAAATAAAGAACAGTTGGCCATGTATCTTCTGGCAGGAAATAATATAAGAATGGAACATAAACAGCTTCCTATATCAGCATCACAGTAATCCAACTTAAAGAGCAATTCTCTGTTCCAAAACCTTTGGTGCTATTTCTTCTAGCTGCTACCTGCAGCTCTCTCTCTCTGCACAGCTTAATCCTAGCACACAGGTCTTATCTTCTCAGACACAGATATTGTACAGTCCATTGACTCAACAGGCAGGTATTCTAAAGATGGTTCTGTTTCCATTGGTTCATATTGGTTCTCAGCTGGAAATGTCTGCAATTGACTACAGGGTGTTTCCAAGCACACACCTATTCCTTCAGCATGAGACTTTTCCCTGTAGCCTTCTGCTACACAAGGTTGGGAATGGCTACAGTATTCACCACACATAAAACCCCACCCTTCTGGGCTAATATCAGAGCACTTCTTAAAAACAGCTTTGCTTTTATACCAGTCACTCAGCCTACCTTTTGGCTTTCTTATGGGAGATTCCTTCTGCCCTCCAGGATCAGCTACAGATACAAGCCTTGGAGTTTCTACGTGCACACAAGTCTTCCTTCTTGGTACATTTCCCTTCTGGCTGCCTTTTATATACGGCACCAAACCTGGGCTGCTTTCACCTGGCTCCTTTGCACTGGTTCTCTGCTCGTTTCTTTTGCTGATTTCCCTTTCTGAGTCAAAGGTCAGAGAATCTTCTGTTACCATTAGTTCCTCTGAATCCTCACTCCCAAGCCAATCCTCTGCTTCTCGTTACTGCTTTCTTGACTGCCCTTGTGGCTGTTCTAATGGCTGTGTTCTCAGCTTTGCTCTCAGCTGTCCTCCCGGCTGTGCTCCCGGCTGTGCTAGCTTCCTTCTTAATGAGCTTCCCTTATATCTCTGGCTTCCTGGGTTTAATCTGACCCCTCCCTCCAGCAGGTGTTCTACCTCAGCTTGTGACCAATGAGCTGAACTGCAGCAGGAGCGTGTTTTCCTCTCCTCTGATCTTCTCTGTTTGTGGTTTCCCTGGAAACCAGGAGCCATGTGCATTTGTTTTCTTTCATCAACTGAAGCTAAGTCCTGCGTTTTACCACTCACTAAGGGATCTGAGGGACCTTCTACACCACACAGTTGACTATAACACAAGCAGTAAGACTGCCCCTGCTGCCCTTCACTGGGCTGTGCTAGCCAAGCATAAACCAACTGCAGTTGGTCAGCATGTGCATAGTATGACCAGGACAGGAGCACTCTGCCTTGGGATACTCAGCATTGACACACAGCTGTTGGCTCAGTGATTGACACCTCAAGACAGAAAATGAACCCACATTACTGAAACCAGACATTATAATAGCTCTATGTTGATACATAGCCATGCCATGGTCACTTTTTGGTCATAGTGAGAATGCCATCTCAGCATGACATACAGTGACTACCCAGGCAATGCACATGGCAAATGAGCACAATGACATCTCAACCAGTGACCCTACCATTGTGGCAGACACATCCAGGCCAATCTGTGCTGTTTCAGGTGATACCTACAATGCTCTGTATCACCTTATTCACATTTTCCAAACAGGCTAAGAAAAACTCAGACAATGTGAGCCAAAGTGCATTGCAGAAAGCCACAGGACAAAGGGGAGCCATACACACATACTCTCATTGGTGCACTGTGCAAAAGTGGAGATGGTTGACATTCCTGCTTGACACTCCTGTCTCAATGCCAGCTCAAGGACTGATAATGTGTGCTCTGTTTGCAGACACTATAACCGTGTCTTGGCCTCACCACACATTATTACCGTGTGCTATTAGCCTCCAACCAGCTGTGGATAGTGGAGCCTGTCAGTGCTGCAGGTGGGTGTTTCCACTGTTGCTGGTCATCTCCTTGGGAGCTGCACATGCTGGAGCTGTACTTACATTGTCAGCTAAACCTTGGTCACAGGAAGATGCAATACAGAAACCCCAGTGGGGACCTGAACCTTGGACCTTCCAAACATACACCAAGTAAGTGTGTAAGTGTGTTGCACCACAGTGCTGCCTTATGGGCATAACACTCCTGCTGTTGGCATGCTTCCCTTCAGATGGCCTTTGGCACATTCTGCAATGCGCATGGCACACATGACCAGGACAAGGCTGCTGTCTGCCAATTCCCACACCACCACCACCACCCCACCATGCAAATAAGCCCATGCACTGTCAGTAGTGGTGGTCGGAGTTCCAGCATGTTGAACATGCGGGTTTGGCAGGTGCCTTGGGCATAAGAGCTGGATGGGCGAGGGGGGGCAGGGGCACACATGGACAGCCTTGCAGCCACCCCCACCAGCTGCCCATGCAGGGGCCCCATCACCACCTGCCACTGATACATCTTGGGGAGAGGATGGCAGCCACTGCTGTAGTATTTACATGGGCACCTGCATTTTCCAGCTACCTGGAAGAATACAGTGTCTGGCACTATCAGTCTCTTCCCCCATAGCTGGGTTCTGTGGCAGCAGGGGGGGGGGGAGGCAGCCTGGATCTCTGCCTGGGGTGCCAGGACCCTTGGACCATCCCATATGGCACCTTGCCTCTCTGCAGCCATATCAGGACTGTGTGCTGCCACTGTCACTGTGTGATCATGATGAACATCATAGATGGTTCTGCGGATGGCAGAATACCCCTTTGTGTAGAGGCTAAAAAGGTTGGGGGCTCATCAACCTGGGGAAGAGGCAGTTGAGAGGGGATATGATAGAGGTCTATAGATTATTGACCAGAGTGGAACAGGCAAAAATAGGTTGCTTTTTATGCCATCAGACTGTGCACAGACTAGGGGACCTGCAATGCGGCTACAGTGTAACCCATTTGGGTATTCTAGGTGAAAATATTTTTTCAGTCAATGCGTAATCAGACTCTGCAATCCATTACCGAAGGATGCGGTAAAAGCTGTCAGTGTAGCTGGGTTTGAAAATGTTTGGATGGGTTCCTGGGTAACGGTCCATAAACCATTGCTACAGAAGACTCGAGCTATGCACTTCTTGTCCCATTACAGTTATTGGGGATCCTGTGTATCTTTTGGGGAAACTGCTAGGTACTTGTGACCTAGATTGTGCACTGTTGGACACAGGATATTGGGCATGATGGATCTTGGTCTGATACAGTTTGCGGCCCCCCATTGCATGGCCCATGTTCCACCTCCTTTGCCCCAATTTGCACCATCAACATAGTGCCCTTTCATTCTTGGGCACTATGCTGTTGCTGCTAATGGAGCACTACTATCACTCATTTGGGCTCCCCTGTGTGTGCATCACATTGCAGACCTAAAATAGACTCTCTCTCTCCTCAAAAAACACCCTTTCCACCAGGTTTTGAATTGCGTTAGGGTTCCTGCCAGGGAGAAAGCCTTGTTCCCACCCACTCCCTGCCCATTGACCCCCACTCTCTGCCCCATGCCCCGTACATGCCTTCTCTCCACCCATTACTCTTAGTGCATGCTAAAATGGCTAGTACTGTTAGCTAAAGCGACTTTTTGCACACGCTAAGGGGTATGTTTACTAAACTGCGTTAGTGTGATTCGCGTTAGGAGCCGCGTGAGTGGAAGAAATGCCAAAAAAGGACATGGGCTGTACATCGTTATTGATAACGCGCGCTATAATGCGCCACGCAGCAACGATTGTTACAGGGCGTGTTACTGCGTGTTAAGCATAAGAAGGCGCGCAGACACCCAAATACAGAAACAGAGCTGTAGCACAATGGTTACTACACAGACCGATGATACAAGGGTCATGGGTTTGATTCCCCAGTGTGCCTAATGAATAAGGCTGGCTGAGGTGTAATGTGTAACCCTTTGAAAGCCTACTATAATATTTTAATCCACATTCTGCAGCCGGGTTAATGTTTGCATATGTCAGGAAAATTGTACCCGTCTTATTCAATATGTTCCAATAGTGATGTTCCCTCTGCCATGGTCATGTATTATATACCATTTGATAGGAATATTCAGGCAGATGTTTTGATCCCGAAGGTTTTGGGCTTGGCCTGGAAAGGGTTACGTATTGGGCTGTGAGGAAGTTTAGTTGTACCTTAATAGTGCTGCCAGCAAACACACCCTCACAGTGGCATAACCTAAGGTGCCACATAAGGCACCCTAGAAGGCACTCCATAGGGCATATTATAAAGTGCGCTGTCTGCCAAGGCACCCTATAATATCCCCTGTAGGACACCATATAAGTCAACGTATAAGACACTTTATAGGGCGCCATATGAGGCGCCCTATAGGGCGCCTTATGAGCCACCCTAAGGTGACAGTACCCTGAGGGTGGTTGTGCTGGCAGCACTAATATACAATAAAAATAAACAATGCCTAAGACAGCCCTATCGATGAACCCCACAGTGGGTTGTGAACCCATGACCTCTGGCTCCATGGGCAGTGAAGTAACCAGTGGGCTAGAGCTGCTAATAAACACCTGGCTGGCTACAGGAGGACTGCACGGCACCACACCCACATTCTGCTGTGGTTATCAGGTAGATTACATACCACCACCCAACCCACCCTCTGGGGCTCAGGAACTCCTGCCAACAGATCCACTTTCTACCCCCCTGCAATGGTGGCAGTAGAGGGGACCAGCCCCCCAGTCCTGCTAGGGATCAAACACCCTACAGGGCAGGCAATGCAGAGCAGTACACATCCATAACGCAATAGCAGACAGACGGCAAGTCTGGACATGCTCAGCTGCCCCCCACCATTATCTGACATTCTACAGCAGCAAGTCTCCAGCCACTGCACCCTGCACGGTGTTCCAGCAAGACACATACTAGCTGCAGACAGTCCGCCAGCTAGCCCATAGTCCTGGAGAAGATGCATGTACCCAGAACGGGGATATCAGCATACACACCAAGCAGATAAGTCAGTGATTGGGCCCCAAAAAGAAACCCATAAATATCACATAAAAAAACACTGTAGAGCACTATGGGGGAACCTAGCCATGCCATGGTCACTGATCAGTCAGGGTGAGAGTGACCTCCCAGCAGGACATGCTATGGCCACCCTGTCCGTGCAGGTGGTACCGGACACTACAATGTCCGGCCATTGCCCTATGCCCTGTGCAGATGCGGCCAGGCCATCCTATCCAGGCTATTCCCACAGTACCTTGCTCCTCATTATGCACATTGCTCCCCACACCACCTATGCCAGCATTGTGCAACTATAGAGGTATTGGGCAGACCAGGCCACCACACCAGTCCTGGGTACAGTGCAGGCATGGCTATGGTACGCAATACTGTAGGAGTCACTCCCCAGATTGGTAAACACTGTCAGACACAAGACCTGTAGCACACTCCACAGACATCAGAAAGGTTGCTATGATGCAGCTCACTCAGAAAATTGTACTTGACCTAGGAATTGCTATCTGCCAGTAATCATAGCAACCTCTTGATAGATGTGTACCATATTCCCAGGTTTAGGGTGGCATTACTAAGGTATGCAAGTGCTAGTATTGGGAGATGCACGCAGAGCCCAAAGTCCTGCCTCTCCAGAAGTCTTTGGATAATGGGGCCTGTGGGTGCCAGTATGTCTGCCCCTGTTGGCTGCTGCTTTATGGCAGAGGTTCCCAACTCCATTCCTGCGGTGCAAAACACTGTTCGGGTTTTCATGCTGTCCCTCATGAATATGCATGAGATACATCTGCATACCATGGGGGTGGCGCATAGAAATGCAGCACAGGCATCTTTATCAGAGGCAGCATGGAGCCTGAATGGTGTTTGGCCCTCCAGGACTGCATTTGGGAGGCTCTGCTCTAGGTAATGTGCATGTTTATGGTGTCTGTGCCCTGTAGGGTAAAATTTAGGTGTTTTGGGCATGTTTACGTCATCTGCATGAAAGGTTCTGTCTGTATTAGCACGTTATAGTAGTGGGTAAAATATGGGGACTGGGTTGGCAGAAACCACAGCTGGGACTTGAACCTGTGACCTTCTGCTTCTGAATACACTGGTTTTGTGCACTGCACCACCAAGTTATCACAGAGATGGTGCATTCCCTGGTGATACCATGACTGTTGGTCATACAGGGCCTGTCTGTTGCAGTGCACGGCACCCACCAACACAGGGCTAGGCCACGGTCTGTTCTGGGCAGCTGCCACTGCCCCCTCCACCACCAGTATCCCTCAGCCACCATGCTGACATGCCCTTCTGCTGGTGGAGCTGGTGGTGCGCAGTCTCAGGCCATCCAGCGTGCAGGTAGGTGGCTGCCTATGGTGCGGTTTCTGGGGTAGGGGTGCCTGCATAGACGTCCACGCTCCCCCCCAGCCCCGCCTGCCAATGTTCCGTGCCCTTGGGGGTAGCTGTTGGGTACTATCCCCTGTGACACTTTGGGAAACCCACTCGTGCCCATGTTGGACCTTCAGCAGTTGCTGTCTGGCTGCTCCACAGTTTCAGCATTTGTATGGGCCACCTTAGCATCACCCTAGTCCGCACTGTGGCCCAGCTGCACCACAACATGTGCCGCCTGCGGCCCTCTGTACCCCCTTCTCCAGCATCTGTCCAGTTGCCGTTCAGACATGCCCACCCTGATGTTGCGGGACATGTGCACCTGTCCGATGGTGGGGAAAACCCTGAGCAGCTCTATGTCACTGTGGGCTCATTCACCTTGTATGGGGACGGCGTATAGACCCTTCCACGATTTATATCTGTTCTATGGGGCTTACTCTTGGAGGGAGGGGTTAATGTTTCTCATTGATACCACTATTTCCCAGCTTGGTTATTGTTTTTTTCCAGTTTGTTCATGTCATTTTCAGTGTTTCTGTGCCCTTTTCTTCTGTGCACATGTATCACACTTATCACTGTTTTTGGTTTCCCTGCCTGGGCTGTACATTGCTGACACTTAAATGGTTTCTCTCCCCTGTAATGTGCCTTTAACGGTAGGTTTTCATTCGCGTTGGAATTAAGCCCTGAAATTCAGTGCGTTAGTGTGAGGGGAGCCTCTCCCCGCCCACTCTCCGCCCATTGACCCCTTCTCTCCGCCCTCTCTCCACCTTCTGCGTTGTTTTACCACGCCATGGAGCATTACACTCAGCGCGTCATAACGCGCGTTATGACGCACTATCGATCGTTAACGTTGCATAACGCACATTATTCACGATTACCGCAGTTTAGTAAACATACCCCTAAGTGTGCATTGCACAGTTAGTATGCACTAATGGCACACTTGCTCCTTTACTGTCCTTTAGTAAACATACCCCAAAGTCTCCTACATCTAGAGGGAACATCAATATTTAAAAACTGCAAATGATGAAAAACATGCAGATTTATCCCATATACACATGAAAGCACCCATTTAAAATCATTGCTTCCAATATCCACACACACACACCCTAACCTTCTCCTGCCACCAGCTTTGATAGTGGGAGGCATTATACATTTCATCTATAGCTGGCCACAGATTGGCCTAGTCCACATTAGCAAGGGATGCAGCAAAGAACCCTGGGAAAATGATGTGGTGTCGCATTGCAATGCTGAGACTGTCAGGGTAAATGACAGGTGGTCTCATAGCTGTGACTGCTGTGTCTACAGGATCAGGTGTGTGGGGGGGGGGGGGAGGGGTGTTCACTGTGCACTTTGCTCCAGGATGACAGACAAGTGAGTTGAGGTCAGAGATTTGAAGGATGAGGCTGGGAGGAAGGGAGTGGGCAAGCAATATCATGAATTGATAGTAGGAAAGGGATGGGTAAGGGGAGAATGGGACAACACATTGCCAAACCCTCCAAGCCACCCATCTCCCACTCTGCAAGGGGCAAGTAATTGCTGATTTGTGAGGGAATGTGTATACAGAGGTATTAGCAGCAGGATCATCATGTGAGAGATACCATCTGCCTACAAGTTGGTTTGACATAGTTCCTGATCTGTGATACATGGCATGCTCCCTTTTCTCTTTTTACCTGGTTCAGCATAACCTCCCAAAGTGAAGATTTCCACCCCGATGCTTCCATCTTTATGATAGGCATCAAACTATGTGGCCTGTTATGTCCCAGGTATGTGGAACTCTGCTGCAGGCCTCATTGTTGTTGATACTACATTCTTGAACAGCTGAAAGTTCCCCATAAAATTGGGATCTAGCTTGAGACAGGGCCTGCAGCCTCCTATGTGTCTTTCCAACAGTGGTTACTACGCGTGCTATGATCTGCACATGTGAGATGGACTCACACATCACCCAGATATTAGGGACCTCATAGTCAGTGACATTTAAATTGACCACTCATGTAAATGCCACTCTGTGGGCTATTCAGCAGCATTAACAGGAAATGAGGGAGCATGTTTTTGTTTTGTTACACTATTGGATGTCCCCTTATGCTAGCTTGCATAAGATGTACATCTCCACCCCATGCTTTCCTGAAAGACATTTTTATGGCCACTGGCATGGACATCCATATCGGGGACATCTATGTTACTAAAATTAGGCAGAGATGTCCCTGGTGTTTCTTGTCACAGTCTGCCCTGGTTGTCCCCAATTTGACTTGGACATTCTTTCTAAAATGCCACTTCACATGTACACTACATACAGAGCACATGGAACATGGGCCCATGTGGTTGCATGGTGAGGTGTGCATGCCAGAGGGCTGCATATGTACTTTATGTCTACTTTGGTGCCATTTGGGGGTTCTTTCTTCTGATGCTTGTCCTGGAGAGCATATGCTGTATGAGTATGCTTGAGCAATGTTGCACTACAGGGAGTTAGGGTTGTCTTCGACTCCATGCATTCATGTCCATTCTCATTGTTGTGAACCTGTTCTTGTGGTGACATTTAGAACTGAGTGAGGGAGTACATCTGTGTGAAAAGTCAGATGTGAGCGGCACTAAAGACCTACTCGTCTTGAGGTGGCAATGATTTACTTTATCTTCTTTGAGAGGTTGCAGCAAGGGAGTTGATGCACAGAAGATGGTCCTGATGGGGACGAAGGGGAATAGGCCAACACTGACTCTAAGGGACTACACATATCATATGACATTGACACATATCATATGGGTGTGCATATATTTGGCATGCAAATTAGGAGTTTTCTACTTGGTAGTTTATCAGTATTGAGGACCATTCTCGTATTCTTTGCATACATCTTGCTCCTAGTAAAAATCTTATAGAAATACCAAATAAGGGCATATAAGAGAATTTTTCTTTCCTATGAATGTTGAAGCTTTATGGAGATTAACACCCCAGTAATTAAGTATATTGTAGGTATCTTTGAAGAAAATATAGCTGTGTAATTTAATAAAACATATTAATACTGCAAATTCTATTACAGTTCAATTGGTTTCGTTTTTTCTGAGAATAAAGAAGAAATCCCATCCTGAAAAAATATTTTTCCCCATTGGGGACTCCAATTGCCAAGTATTCAGACACCAATGAACTCTACTGAAAGAAGGAACTCTTTCCAAGCATATTGGCCCAGGAAAGCTTCCACAAAATATTTGTGAAAAGAGGTGTTTTGTTTTGTCTTGGTTTGTTCTCGTTATAACAGAATACTAATTTTCTTTTGGAGGTGTGTGCAGCATTTTATAATACAATTTCACTTAGATCCATTGTATTGAAATGTTGCTGGAGATAAAATATATGATCATAAATAATGGTGAAGACTAATGACAACTCATAAATGGGATTAAGGATAATGCCACATTTATTAGAACAACTCTTATATTATGGTATTTTTAAAATGTATTTTATTGCAATATTTTTGAAGCACAACTCAAAGAAATGTCACTGGCTCATTAATTAATCCACTGAACCTGTGCTTCTAAAATCATAGGTCAGTTATGATAAATGTGCTTATCTGAAATGGTACCTGTTCCTGTGAGGTTTATTAAAAGTGCATCCTTGAGAAAAGGATGCTGATGGCAAAGTTGACTTTAGTTTTCAAAATTAAATTACTTTTGACCTATGATGTAATGAATGAAAGTGAATCTTCCAATTATTTCATTTATTGAAATTCCTTGATCACCTATCCCCTGCTCCCAGTGATGAACAATAATAATTTGTATCAAATTTTAAAAAGAACACTCATAGAAACAATAGATATAGATGCGATCTTTCTCTCTATTTCTCTATATATTTTAAATCTATATGTGAAGTGACATTTTAGAAGGGATGTCTAGAAAGAATCTGGAATGTCCAGAGCAGAACAGCCTGACACTCCATGAAGCTGTGGATAGTGTAGCCCTTGTGAGTGGGTGTCCGTACCCCTGTGTACCGCTGCATTGGAGTTTGCCCATGTTGCTGTTGTGGCTGCATTGTGGGCTAAAACTATGGGGAGATGTTCTGCAGGATCCACAGATGGGACGTGAACCTCTGCTCTTGGACATGCTGGCTGAGTGTGCTGCACCACACTGTTGCCACAGCAGCATAGTGATCCCTGGGGCTACCCTTACATTCCTCGGCCAGACCTCTTCTGTTGCACTGCACACCACATACTGGTACAGGGCATGGCCTAGATCCATGGCAGGTGGGTGCCACTGCTCCCTACAGCACAATCATCCACCCCTCTGCCATGCCACCATGACCATATGCTGTCAGTGCCGGTGGTGTGCCATCCCAGGCCATCCAGGGGACAGGTGGGCGGCTGCCTAAGGTGTGGGTTCTGGGGTAGGGGTGCCTACATAGATGTCCACACTTCCCCTGGCATCACCTGTAACTATTATGTGCCCCTTGGGGTACCTGCTGGGTAATGTCCCCTGGATGGGACACTGTGGGACACAGACTCATGGGCATGTTTGACCCTGGTCAGTTGCTGTCTTGCTGGTTTCCATTTTCTGCGTTCCTATGTGCCACCTTGGCAACCGTCTAGTCCACCCTGTGCCCCAGTAGCCCCCACTGCATGTCCCTCCTGCAGCCCCCATGCCCCATTTGAGCCATCACCATAGTGGCCTTTCATACCTGGGCACTATGCTGTTGCTGCAAATGGAGCACTACTATCACCTTTCTTGGGCTCCCTGCCTATGCCGTACATTGCTGACACTTAAATGGTTTCTCTCTTCTGCAAATGTGCATCTAACACCAGGTTTTCAGTTGCATTAAGATTCAGCCCTTCATTGCCCCATTGCGCGCTAACGTTACCAACAGCGGTAACTGTCCCATAGGGCGGAGAGACAGAGTCAATGGGCGGGGAGTGGGCGTGGAGAGGCTCATGCTACACTAACGCCGGGATCTTAAGACCAGAACATTACCATGAGTGAAAACCTGGCATTAGAGGCACATTTGCAGGAGAGAGAAACCATTTAAGTCAGCAATGTACAGCAAAGGCAGGAAGACCAAGAAAAGTGATAGTAGTACTACATGTGCGGCAACAGCAGAGAGCCCACGTATGAAAGGGCATTATGGTGATCCTGTACATGGGGTAGAGGGGGCTGCAGGCAGGACATGCAGTGGGTCAGCTGGGACACAGGGCCGATTAGGCATATGCCTAGGTGGCACATAGGGATGCAGAAACAGAAAACCAGCAAGCCAGCAACAGACCAAGGTCAAACATGCCCACAGTTGTGTGTCCCGGGGACAGTACACAGCAGGTACCCCAAAGGGCAGATACCATTGGCAGGTGGTACCAGGGGGAAGCGTGGATGTCTATGTAGGCACCCCTACCCCAGACCCAACACCATAGGCAGCCACCTACCGGCACACTGGATGGGCTGGGACTGAGCACCACCAGCACCACTGGCAGAAGGGCATGTCAGCATGGTGGTGGAGGGTTGCTGGTGGTGGACGTGGCAGTGGAATCTGCCCACAGCAGACCAAGGCCAAGCCCTGTTTAGGTGGGAGGCGTGCAATGCAACAGACAAGGTCAGTTGGTGTTGTATCTCCAATGTGGGATAAAAAGTCACCATTATGATATGCACTGCAAAATCCACAGCCAGGACCTGAACCCAGGACCATCCACACATATACAAACCAACTGTGTGGTATGCACCACATGTTTGCAACTGTCCCTGGGGATGACATGTTTCCAATCTGACAGACCCTAGCATATGTTGCACAATGCATGTTGCACTGGATCAGGGCATTGCATTGGTTTGCTGCAGGCAGGTGCTGCTGCCCCCACTGCCAACACCCCCCCCCCACCATGCTGACATGCCCATGTGCTGTCAGTGTTGGTGGTGTGCAGTCCCAAACCAGCAAACATGCGGGTTGGTGGGTGCCTAGTGTCCAATGCCCGGGGGGGGGGGGTAACATACATGGATGGACACACATCCTCCCCACAACCATCTGCTTCTCCAGGAACCCCATCACTTCCTGCCAGTGTCATGTCTCCCCAACCTGCAGAACAGACGGCTGAGGGGTGTTATGTTAGAGGTCTATGAAATATTGCCTGGAGTGGATTGGGTAAATGTAGATCGATTGTCTATGCCATCTTGAAGGACTACAAAAGGGGACTGCTACTTCTGGAGAGAGATCTGCAATTGTAAGTATTTACTTCTGAGAATTTTTCTAAATCTTGGGGAAAAGGAATTTTTTAGATTAAAGATGATTAATCTGTGAACCTAGTGTATTTTTTAAATCAGTCAGGGCCTAGTAGCAGCAAAGAGCTTTCAGTTTAAATTTAAAACACAGCAGAGAGCTTTCTGGTTAAATTTAGACCCCAAGACTACCTCTATCCAAGCAAGAGTTGTGGGATTCCCCCTGGAAATTGGTCACAGATTACCTTAGAAGCACAGGTCAGGGTAATCTGTAGCAGCCAGCTTTTCATAAGCCTTCTTTTCCTCCCTCCTCCCCAACACCCACCCATCCCTGGGATAATCATAGCTTTATAGGTGCTTAAACCTCTTAAAGGAAAGGAAGTACCAAAATTCACTCTCAGGTGCAGCTGTTTATCCCCATCAGGCATACATTAAGGACATGAGACTAATTAAGCTTCAGGTGAACAAAGTGCATTAAATGTATTAGGTATAGTTTTATTTGTATAAGTATCCCCAGCAACCCTTAGTAATTTAAGAACTTAAATATCTAAACACAACCTTAAAACTAAAATGCAGACTTGGAGGACATAAGGAAAACAGAGAGGTACATAGACGAGACCTACAGGGATATATTTCTGAAGTTCCACCTCCAGTCTAGCAGCATCCTTGCTACTATGGAGGAGAGCATCACTCTGGTGTGGCAGGAAGTGATCCTGTAGCTAGGACCTGTCCTCCAGGTGATGTAAAAACCTCTCACGATGAGGAAGTTACTCCAGAGCCAATGTGCCCATGAGGGAAGGATTAGGAAAGCCATTATAGTTGGTGATTTGATCATTAGGCATGTAGATAGCTGGGTGGCTGGTGGACATGAGGATTGCCTGGAAACATGCCAGCCTGGTGCAAAGGTAGTGGACCTCACACACCACGTAGGCAATGTCTTAGATAGTGCTGGGGAGGAGTCTGCTGTCTTGCTACATGTCGGTACCAATGACATAGGAAAATGTGGTAGGGAGGTTCTTGAGGCTAAATTTGGATGCTCTTGCTCTTGCTCTTGGATGGTCTGCCACAATGTGCTACCAGGATATGTGGATACACACCCATAAGTCACAGGCCCCCTATGTGCTATGTCTGGACACCTGTTGCATGCATCACAGTGGGAGGTGCAACAGATGTCTCACAGGTTACACAGTGTCTCACCCACAGGCACTAGGCAGGCACTGCTGGCCATCCGTGAGGAGATACCTGGCCAACGGGAGGAGCAACATGCCCAATGGGAGGAGCTACGTGCCCAACGGGAGGAGAGACGGGCCCAAACCCGGGTGGTGCACGGTCTCTGCAGGGATGTGCAAGGCCTACGCGAGGAGATCAGCCAGCTGCATGGAACAGCTGAGGCAATGGCAGCAGGGATAGGTCGGGTAGCCGATGCACTGGAGGCCATGGCTGGTCATTGCCAGTAGCCAGCAGCAGCACCAAAGGCAGCAGCAGCACCGGCGGCAAGGGGGGAGGCAGTGGGCATGGACGTGGGCAGCCATACAGGTCGTGAGTGTGGGGATACAGGTCACCATGTCTGCCACATTAAAGACAGTTTCACTTGTTGTTACCTATGTGCACATGTCCAGTGTTTGTGTCTGTGCTTCCATGATTTCCCTGTCCTCCATGTGGTCACCCTGGTCACATGTGCCTTCCCATATTCCTGGGAGGTGGGGGGTCTGCACTACCACCAATCAGCACAGATAGGTTCTGCCATGCCCTGTGTGCCATGCACCGTGCCATGTGTGCACTGCTATACATATGCCTGGGGATATACCCTACCTCCCCTTTCTACCTGGAATATATGTATGTTGGTTCATTTACATTGTGAGGATTGCCCACTCTCTCTCACTGCATATCCTCTCCATTATTCTATCTACATGAGTGACCCTTCTCTCAGACGCACACCAAGGGCTAAGTGGCATAATAACCGCAGATGCTTGAGAGACAAACAGAACAGTCAAAGGTACTTAGCTACAGTGAGTTGTTTACTCTCCTCCAGCACTTGTATAGAGCCGCTGCTCCTCCTCCAGACCACCGTCCACCTCTCAGAGCTTCACCAGCTACCACCATATCCTGCTCCTGGATATGGGAGTCCTTCCTATCCTTCCTGCCTCATAGCAACTGCTACCTTTTCTCTTCGGCTTCCTCAGATTTTGATGCATCAGATATGCAACCAGAACATCACAGCCACCATGCATGTGTCCATGTCTGATGGACTGCGCAGCACATGATTACATCCCAGGGACACCAGGGGACACATGTGACTGCGCACATGGCCATCCCCCACACCTGATGTTGGACCCATTCCATGTATGTTAAATATGTCTATCACACATACACACTGGGACATGCACACTTGTCACGCTCACTTCACCAGCATGTCTGTGAGGGAGACACAGGACCATTGTGATGTATAGCCAAAAATATGAACCATCTTTATTTACAGGGATCTTGCCTATTTACAGTTGCAAACATGTGTTGGTCCCGGGTCACAGGACAGCACAGGGCACATGTGCCATGTGGCACAGTGGTGCTTACACACTCGGGGGACCGCCATTGGCGGATGGCTGGGGAGATGTGATGCCCATGCCAGGCGCACACTGCATGTGCATCTCCTCAGCGATCCACAATATGCACCTGCCAGCCGCCTGATGGTGTGGTCCTGCTCCTGATGGAAATGCAGCATAGTACCCATTGCCACAGACAGATAGCTCACGCAGCCGCCACAATACCCTCACCATGTGCCTGCTGTCTGTGTGGTGGCATATGCATGACCCCTGTCTGTGGCAGTGGGTACTGTTGCCACACCTATCTGGCCACCATCGCCGTGCACATGGGGCAAGTGGCAGGGACCCCCAGTGCCCTGTGCTGTCCTGTGACCCCTCCCACCAACAGGCCCAACCTCCCCACCCTCCCTGCCCCCTCACCCTCCACCTCCCCCTCCACCCCTATGCCTCACCAACACCCTCACCCTCGCCCCCTCCCTGCTCTCCTCCCCTCCTCCTCCCCCTTGCCATCTCCAACCCCCCTCCCCCTCTCCTCCCTCCAATCCCACCCCATCCTCCACCCCTTCCACGTACTCCTCGGGCCCTCCATCTTCCTCCTCCACCTCCACGATCTGCACCATCGCTGGGGGGCTACTTACGTCTGGCCCTGGAGCTGATGGCCCCTCGCCAGCATCTGCATCCTCTGTGGTTAAAACCAGACATTGGCAAGGCGTCATGCATTTGACACATCACAGAAACATAGTATGTGGCCCCACAGGCTGCTGGGCCACTGGGACATGCTGTTTTGTGATGCAGAGGCTGGAACACTCACCATCACATTGGGCCATCATCCTATATTGCAGCCGGTTCAGGTACCACAGACAATGAAGGCACATCTCACGGGCCTTCTTCCATAGGTCCTCCACTTAGGGGGATATGCAATGGTTTGGACCATTAGGGACCAGATATCCCTGCCATGGCCTAATGCATATCACACATGGCTGTGAGCAGCCATGTGTGGGGTAGGCATGCAGATCTCCAGGGGATGTGATTCCATACTCTCTGTGTGGTCCAGGGCACACCTGGGTGTTAGCCAGACCTACACACATCAGCAGGACCACCTACCATAACATCAGAATACATAATAGACCTCTGTAGCAGGGCTAAGGCCTCACGTGGATAGGGCAGATCTATGAAACTGCAACAGGAGCAACTACCATAACACCAGGATGAATAATAGACCTCTCTAATCAGGTCTAAGGCCTCCTGGGGATAGGGTGGACCCATGACCTCTGCCACTGAAGTCATTATATTAACCATTGTGCTACATCAATAGAGGTTGTATAATACCAATGGCTGGCTACAAAATGAGTGCAGGTCACCGAACAAACTGTCTGCTGTGGTTACCCATATAGAATGGAACCAACAGTACCCATAATGAAATTCACATGCAGAACAGCAGTCTACATCTGCTCACCAGATGGGGTATGCACCTCTCCTGCACATCAGCTTGGTAGGGGGGACAGACAGTGCATGTTACTGGCACAGAGTACCTACAGGCCATGCCATTGTGTATGTTCTGTGCTCACCCTGAGGGTAGGTGGGGTGGCGAGCACCAGGTCCACAGTACCCTGGTTGGTTGAGGTAGGCTTTGCTGCAGGTCTCTGCCAGTGCCAGAGTGTGACAGGTATTCTTTGCAGACACACCTAGGAACTTTCTGTGTCCATTTGTATTCGGTAGTCATGTCTGACCCTTGTGGACCATGATGCATCCAAAATAGTGCATATCCAGTGTGCTTTCCATGGTCATTTGTTTTAGTAGCTGGGGTGTGTCTGGACTCACATGATGATGATGTACATAGCAAACCGCCCTCTTGGGGTCAGGGTGGGGGACATGATCCACCCTCAACAGCCCCACACTCTCAACATTTGCAATAGGGGTAGTAGAGGTTCATGATGATGGGCTCTGGGACCAGCAACCCCAGTCCTGCTGGCAAATGGACAGTTGATGCAGATCGGTATTTGTGACTTGTCCACTGGAAGACAGGGAGTAGGACTGGTCAGCTCAGCTGCCCCCTCACCATGATCTGACATTGTGATACAGTGGCCAGCACAGAACCCATGGATACAGGAGAAAAGGAAGAGCTTACCTTACAGTCACCTGGACAGAAAGCATATTCAGGTTATAAGGAGCCAGAGAATAGTAGAACAAACTTTCCTTACACTGGGTGTGATGCAGCAGAAAGCCAGAAAGCTAATCATGTCCACCTGGGCAAGGAAGCACATACAATGTGCAGGAGCCAGGAGGATAAAAGTGGCTGGGAAATCCCAGTAGGGGGAGGAGCAGCAAAGGGAGGTGCCACAGAGGGAGGTGCCGCAGAGGGAGGTGCCACATAGGGAGGTGCCGCAGAGGGAGGTGTAGCCAAGGGAGGTGCCGCAGGGGGAGGTGCAGCAAAGGGAAGAGCAGCTGACACAGAGAGAGCTGGAAGTGCTCGTGCACAAGTCTCCCAAGCCAGAGGGGGCATCATCCCGTGGAGAGTGAGTAAGCAGCTGAAGGGCAGAGGTCACAAGCAGGAGAGCTTGCTGGGTCCAGGAAGCACAGGCTGGGTCCCGACAGCAAGTAGCAGTAGAAGGTAAACCTTTCCTAGAAGTTACTACAGCCCAGACCAGACAACTGCTGAGTGGAACTCTCGGGGAAAAGCAGGCTACAGCCCAAATAAAGGAGCCTGGTTTACAGAGGAAGGAGTGGAAGCCAGCCACCCCAGAAGCAGAGCTAAGTACATCCATTTCTCTAGAGGGCAAGAGGTGGGCTCGGCTAGGAAAGTGAGAGCTAATAATTGGGAGGATAATCCTTGGTGGAGAGAAAGGGGAAGCCTCAGAGAAACAGGCTTCAGTACAGGTCTCCAGGACCCTCCTCATGCAGAACAGTTTCCTGCCCTAAGAACTGCTGCCTCTCTCGAGAGCTGTGTAAATAATAGCTGTGGTGAATGTTACCCATTTACAATTTCTGACGGTGAGCAAATGCAATGGGAAAACACTAACCAGGACATTGATTCCAGTGCTATGGATTGCACGCTATGTATCTCGGATGAGATTATGTCTCTTTGTTAATTAAGGAAGCAAGAGCCTTGTTATACCTGTTTGGAAAAAGGTACATTTTATTTTGCTGTGAAGAAACAGTTTTGTTTAAGTTCTTTGTTGCTGTATGAGAAAAACAGAAATCCACAAGGGAAGGGGAATAAAACCTCATTATTATTATTTGCCTTTAACACACGTCTACAGACTATTCTTTATAAAGGCAACCTGCACTTCACACCCCTGGGTGACCACCTAATAGGGACGGTGGTAGCAGTACTTGACAACATTCACCAGCAGAGGGCACAGTCAGTCTGCACCTGTTGCACACTGCAAGGTGTTACAGCCATACACATTCTAACTGCAGACAGTCTGCTAGCCAATACATAGCGCATGTTCCTAGAGGAACTATGTGCACCCAGAAGTGAGGTATAAGCACAAAACCAAACAATTATGTCAGTGATTGAACCTAGAAACAGAAACTCATAAACACCACTTTAGAACAACACTGCCTAGCACTATGTGGGAACTTAGATGTGCCATGGTCACTGCTCAGTCAGAGTGAGAGTGACCTCCCTATCCGTGCAGGCAGTGGTCGGACACTACAATATCCCAGCCATTGCCCTATGCCCTGTGTAGATGCATCCTGCCCAGACCACCCTGTCCGGCCCATACCCACAATACCTTGCTCCTCATTATGCACATTGGCAGGCTAAAACTGGAAACAGTGCAAGCATCGTGGGATCAGTAAGGTGTAGGCAGCCACAAAACACTGGAGAGACATACACACTGTGGTACTGCAGACCCTCTGCAGACAGAAGAAAATGCTTTTAACTTAGAAAAAAGAGGCAGACACCAGCTGCAGCATCGCGAGGAGCCATATAGGGGGAGCAAGAGGGACCTCTGGAGGACTGAGGAGCCACACCCCAGAGCCAATGATGCAATACCGGCCTGCACCCAATCCAGAAAGGGAAGAATTCCTTTTAAAAGCCCAGATACAGGAGACACAAGAGACACAGGAAGGAAGCTAACCCTGGAAGGAGAAAGGAGAGCTTTCCTGGAAGGAGAGAAGGACCAGGGAATAGGAGTCCTGACAGAAGGAACCGGCCCAGCAGACTCAGCAGAACCAGGTGAAGGAATCCGCTTCAAATATCCCAAGAGGGGAGAGGATACGCTTTCCAAGTGGGAAAGATACAAAGAAGAAGCTAACCCTGGAAGGAGGAGGACTGTGCCAGAGAGTCCTGGACCTGAGTCTGGCAGAGGCCAGCAACCTTTGAAAGACACCACGAGGAGTAACCAAGAAGGAGGTGAAAGAGTTACTTTGAAAGGTAACATTCTTGGCCCAGAGAGAAAGAAGCTGTGGTGCGAGTGTGGCTTAACCACAGCAGAAGGCCGGCCGGAGAACTGGAGGCCTACCTTGGTGTCAGAGAAGCCAAACCACAGCAGGAGCAAGCATCAACCCTCACTTGGCTGTGATAAACCCAAAAGGAAAGGTAATCACTATTTTACTGATTGTGATTTTATGAATGCTGTGACGCAGGAGGAGCAGGGCCTAGAGGAATGCTGTCCTTCTAGAACTATTTGTGCTACAAAATACAAACCTGTGCCAAACAAGAAACTCTCTAGTAAAAGAGCAGTAGGCAAGAGAAACTGTCCTCACTCTAGAGGTGTACAAAACGAAGGCTTACCTTTGGAGGCAGCGCATTGGGACATCGTACAAACATTGTATAAAAGGCCTGAATGCGAGCCACTAGATATTCCTGACTGTGAACCAATGCAGGTGGAATTCCCGGATGACCTTTCGGACCCCGAGATGGATTGCAGCTATTGCCTGGCAGAAAGCTTTGAGCCCTTAGCCGAGGAGTAGAGCTGTGGTCTGGGGGAAGGTTTGAATCTGTGTTTCTTATAGTACTGCTGTGAAGTTAACAGGTCTAACTCAGTTCATGTTTCTTTTTCTTTCAACCTGAAGCAAGGACATTTTTGTGTTGATGTAAATTCTGAGCTATTGAACCTATTTGCAATACGGGAAATAAAAGCCTTTATTCTCCCTACACTCAGACTGTTATATTCTTTGGAGCTTTGGTTACCCAGAAGGCTACCAGGACTATAAAAACCTGGGCCCTGTCTTTGAGCTAAACTCCACCATAAAATATTTTTGTGTCCACTCTCCCTGCTGTGACATCCCGGTGCCACCAGGGGGGCGGTGTGACAACACACGCCCACACCTATTTCAGCATTGTGCAAAGATAGAGGTGGTTGGCAGCCCTGGCCGCCACATCAGTCCTGGGCACACTGCAGGCATTGCTAAGATACTCAATACTGTTAGGGTCACTCTCGGGGGTGGTATACACTGTCAGAAATGAAAAAGGAAACACACTTCACATATATCAGAAAGATTGCTATAATGAATCTCTGTTAACAAATTGCGTTTAATTTAGGATTTGTTATCTGACATTAATCATAGCAATGTTTTGATATATATGGAACGTGTTTCCATGTTTATGATGGCATTGCTAAGGTATGCAGTTGCTAGTACTGATAGCTTCTGCTCCACACAGGGCCAAACAGTCTGACTCTCCATGAGCCTTTGGATAGTGGAGCCTGTGGGTGTGGGTGTTTGTTCCCCTGTTGGCCAATGCTCTAGGACAGAGTTTTCCAACGCCGGTCCTGGTGGGTCAAATACGATTCAGATTTTCAGGCTGTCCCTAATGAATATGCAAGAGATACATTTGCATACAATGGGGGCAGTGCATACAAATGCATCTCATGCATATTTATTAGGGACAGCCTGAATGGTGTTTGGCCCTCCAGGACTGGAGTTGGGAGCCTCTTCTCTAGGAAGTGCACATGTTTATGGTGTATGTGCTCTGTAGGGTACAAAAAAGGGACATGGTATGCAGGAGCCACAGCTGGGACTTGAACCTGTGATTTTCTAACTCTGAACACACTGGCTGTGTGTACTGTACCAAACTCTTGCCACAGTGGCAAGTCATTCCCTGGGGATACCATGACTGTTCTTCAGACAGACCTTGTCTGTTGCACTGCATGCCACCTACCTAAATAGGGCTTGGCCTTGGTCTGCTGTGGTCAGATGCCACTGCCCCCTCTACCACCAGCACCTCTCCACCACCATGCTGACATGCCCTTATGCCGGTGGTGCTGGTGGTTGGCAGTCCCAGGCCATCCAGTGTGCCGGTAGGTGGCTGCCTATGGTGTGGGGTAGGGGTGCCTACTTAGACATCCATGCTTCCCCCCAGCACTGCCTACCAAGGTTATGTGCCCTTTGGGGTACCCGCTGGGTACTGTCCCCTGGGACACTGTAGGACACACACTCATGGGCATGTTTGACCTTGGTCAGTTGCTGTCTTGCTGATTTTCAGTTTCTGCATTCCTATGTGCCACCTAGGCATCTGCCTAGTCCACCCTGTGCCCCAGATGCCCCACTGCATGTCCCACCTGCAGCCCCCTGTACCCTATTTACAACATCACCATAGTGCCCTATTATATGTGGGCACTCTGCTGTTGCTGCACATGTAGCACTACTATCACTTTTTTTGGTCTCCCTGCCTTTGCTATAGATTGCCGAATGAAATGGTTTCTCTCTCCTGAAAATGTGCCTCTAATGCCAGATTTTCACTTGTGGTAATTTTCGGACCTTCATTTCACAGCGTTAGGGGTATGTTTACTAAACTGTGGTAAGGTTACATACCACGCGGTAGGTAACGTTTCCCAGCGTTAGGTAATGTTAACACGCGGTACGTAACGTTAACACATGTTAATGTTACCTGAGAGTGTTAGCGTTCCCGCCCATGGTAAACACCGCAGAGGGTGGAGGGAGGGCGGAGAGAAGGGGTCAATGGGCGGGAAGTGGGTGAGGAGAGGCTCCCTGCAATTATCCCTACAATGAGAGCTATTCTCTATTCTTAATTTTTTCATGAACGATGATGATTTATTTACTAAAGTATACTTAAAAATGATATGAATTATTGTTTGATAGTATACAGTAACTGCAATAATATTAATTACTTAGGGGTATGTTTACTAAACTGCGGTAACGTTACAGACCGCACATTATGTAACATTAATGCTCGTTAGGTAACGTTAACGCGCGGAATGTACTTACTTAACGATCGTTAACGTCCCCGGCCGAGGTAAACACTGCAGAGGGTGGAAAGAGGGCGGGGAGTGGGCGGGGAGTGGGCAGGGAGAGGCTCCCTGCACACTAATGCACTGAACTGAAGGGCTGAATCCTACCGCAAATGAAAACCTGCCATTAGATGCACATTTGCAGGAGAGAGAAACCATTTAAGTGTCAGCAATATACAGCATAGACAGGGGCCCAAGAAACGTGATAGTATTGCTCCATGTCCATCACCAATAATACAAAATAACTATTACTCCATATCATAACAACCATACACAAAAATAGAGTAGAACACAGATCATGAGCTGATATATACTAAGAATTAATGTTGGAAGACTAGCCTTGAGAATTCAAACACTCTCTTGTGGCTTAACTTCCATTTTACTCAGATTAATAAAAGCCCCACCGGAGCTCTAGAAATGTAGGTAAAACCACCACTTAATAGTGTGCCCTACACCAAACACATCCAAAAATAAAGTGCTTCCAACATATCAAAAAAGTGTCAATGTTACTTATCTATTGTAGATGTTGGATACAATCCCCAATGGAATCTCAAAACTTCCATGGGATATCTGACTACACCAATGTCACAAAAATCCGATGTCTGACTAAGTCCGCAGTTTTAATTCAATGAAGGACACAGCACTGCGTTTCGGGCAAACAAACTCAAATGCCCTGTTTCAACGCTTCTACAACTGCCAACTTGAAAAATCCGGCTTGCCTGGATGTTCAGGTCGCCAGCGCATGCTCATTAGTGATCTAGAGCCACAAGAAGAAAGCCAAAAATTTAAAGCCCAATTCAAGCCAATCAAAATTGCCCTTGTCACACTCAACTCCTTTTAAGATACCAATATTTTAAAGAAGACTGTTCCAGTCTAATTCTTTGTTAAGACCCCTAGGTTCTACCATGGACAATCTAAATATCTTTCCCCTATGGTAATTATTATTGCTGCATGGTGGGATTAGAGTCATCTTGAGGTCATTTTCTCCTGATTAATTGTTCTGAGGGTACAAACCAGCATGAGAATAATTGAAATGGAGATAGACAATGGTCACACAAAGGTGAATGTTCAAAACACTAGATCCTTATTTTATTTCTGTGTTGTATTTTAAATGATCAGAAAAGTGCAAAACTCTGAATTATTGGGTGCAGATTTCTAGCAGGAATAGATTATTTTTTGGGGGGATAGGGTTTTTGTGTCAGACCATTGGGTATGTTTACTAAACTCTGGTAATGTTATCTGCGTTACGTTCCCCAGTAATGTTATTGATGCCCATATAAAGGATTGGGCAGTGCATCGGTAAAGCAAGCCATGTCAGGTAATGTGTGTTACAAGGCATGTAACGCACGGTACAGTGTGCCATGGACCCACCACGCGTGAACATCACAGCCGATGGCAAGCAGCAGCGCGTTCGAAGGGGTTGCAATCCAAGGCGCGCTGACAGTAGAAGACACACTGAGGGATGTGCAGACATGGTGCCACATAAGAAACTGAGCCGTAGGTATAAGGCCATAGATCACAGGCAGCTGATATCGCAGTCTGCAATAGGGATGTGAGCCACATTTAACACATGCACACGCACCATGAAATGGTGTGCAGTGAACCCAGCATGCAGAGGTGTAAACAATAGTGATGGAAAGGGCGTCAGGGGTCGGTCTGAAGGGCCAGCTGTGTGGATGGTGTGTGTATAAGGGCAAAATGGGTAGGGGATCCAAAAAGGAGCAAGAGAGAACTGAACTGGTACGCTGAAGAGCCCAAACACAGCTCACTGACACTAATACCAGACCACTGTTCCACTTGCCCACCCAATCATCCCAAAGAAAGGGAGCATATGTAACATATAGGGGTATGTTTACTAAACTGCGGTAACGTTACATAACGTGCGTTATGTAACATTAACGATCGTTAAGTAACGTTAACACGCGTTATGAGACATTAACGATCGTTAACGTCTCATAACGCGCGTTATCATTACTTAACAATCATAGACATTCTGCGGCGCGGTAAAACACCGCAGAAGGTGGAGAGAGGGCGGAGAGAAGGGGTCAATGGGTAGAGTGTGGGCGTGGAGAGGCCCCATTCACACTAACGAGCTGATCTGAAGAGCTGAATCCTAACGCGATTGAAAACCTGCCGTTAGATTCACATATGCAGGAGAGAGAAACCATTTACATGTCAGCAATGTACAGCCCAGGCAGGGAGCCCAAGAGCTGTGATAGTAGTGCTCCATGTACAGCAATGCCATAGTGCCAAAGTATGAATGGCCACTATGGCGATGGTGCAAATGGGGCAGAGGGGGCCTCAGGTGGGACATGTAGCATGGGCATCTGGGGCACAGGGTGGACCAGGCAAGTGCCTAGGTGACACATAGGAACATAGACACCGGAGATCAGCAAGACAGCAGTTAACCAAGGCCAAACACAATCCACCAATATCTACCTGGTCCACCCTAGCCAATAGTCGCTATGGCACAGACCTGACATCCCCCCAGCCATCCCGCCCCCATGTGGCGGGGACATAATAGTGGTAGGCAGTGATGGGGGGATGTTAGGATGTCCACGTATGCCCCCCACCCCGGAACCCGCTCCCTAGGTGGGCGCCTACCTACACAGTGGATGGCCTGGGACTGCGCACTACCAGCACCGACAGCAAATGGCCACGTCAGCTTGGCAGGGGGGCGTGTGCCCATACTGGAGGGGGCAGTGCCACCTCCCTGCAGTGGACCTAAGCCATGCTCTGCATCAGTACGTGGTGTGCAGTGCAACATAAAAGGTCTGACTGAGGAAAAGTGCAGGTAGCCCCAGGGACTACCATGCATCTGTAGCAACAGTGTGGTGCAGTACACCCAGCCAGTGTGTCCAGGAGCAGAGGGTCACAGGTGCAAGTCCCAGCTGTGGTTCCTGCAGAGCATGTCCCTATATTTTACCCTACAATGCAGATACAATAGCAACATGTGCAAAGCCCAAAGCAGCGGTGAACAGGGGTGCAAACACCCACTCACACAGGCTCCACAATCCAATGATGCATGGAGCTGCAGGCTGTTGGCCCCAGCATTGGGATGATGTTATCACCAGAGCACTACTACTACCCCCTGCACAGTTTAGCAATGTCGGCACTGTGCTCAGGACTAGTGTGGCGGGCAGGGCTGCCAACCACCCCTATCTTTGTATAATGCTGCAAAAGGAGTGAGCGTGTTTGTATGTCTAACCATTGTTTTGTGGCTGCCCACACTTCACTGGGCCCAAAATGTCCCACTGTTACCAGCGTTAGCCTGATTAGATGCATAATGAGGAGCAAGGTATTCTGGGTATGGCCCGGACAGGGCAGATTGGCCAGGATGCATCTTCACAGGGTGTGGGGCAATGGCTAGGACACTGTAGTGCCTGACCACCACCTGCATGGACAGAGTGGCCACAGCATGGCATGCTGGGAGGGCACTCACTCTGAACGAGCAGTGACCATCGCAGGTCTAGGTTCCCACATAGCGCTCTATGCTATTTGTCTTTAGTGATATATTTGTGTTCCCCAGTGCTGGGTTTCCAATCACTGAGATACCTGCTTGTTGCACATTGTTCCTGGTGGAATGTCTGCAGTTAGACTGTGCATGGTTGGAGCGTCTTTAAGGTGCAGTCTGACTTTGCTGTCTGCTGTTGACTGGCAGACAGTGGTGGGCAGCAATTGGGGTCTCCAGACCTACCCCAGCATTGCTGCTGGTCTGCCACTGTCCCAGTCATAGGTATGGCTCTGACCCACCAACCTTGGAGGGCTATCTTGTACAAACAGGATGGAGGTTGCTTCTCTGGGGCGGGGGCACTGTTCTTTTCCTACAAAAGGGTGATGTGGGCCTTTTGGGGGATGTAGTGTATACCACTGTAACCTATACAGGCACTGCTTCACACACCTCATGCAATTCTAGGAGCACCTCTGCCCTGATAACAGCTGCCCATGTCAGCCAGACCCTCACACGGGGTACACACTAATCTGGCTGGTGTCTGGTCCCACAGGGCCACATGTGACTTCAGGATACAGATGGACACCAAATTACCTTCGGCTGCACTGCACGGAACACCTGTCACACACTGGTAGTGACAGGGATGTACAGCAGGACCTATCTCTAGCACCATAATGTACTGCGGACCTAGTGCTGGGCACCCATCCTATCCCTCAGGGTGACCACAGAACCTGCACAATGGCATGATCTGTAGCTAATCTGTGCCAGTATCACACACTGTCAGTTCGTCTTTCCCAGCTGAGGTACTGGAGAGGTGCAGACCCCATTTGGTTATCAGCTGTAGACAGCTATTCAGCATGTGCATTGCATCATGGGTATTGCTGTGACATACACCATTGAGGTATAGCCTACTGGTTAATACATTGCCATTCTTGGCAGTGTTCATTGGTTCAGTTCCTCATTGTTCCCTCCTCTCATGCCTGTCCTACTCAAATAGTGTGCATGCCTGTAGAGGTCATATTTTTGCAGATCTGCGCTTCCAGCCCATAATACCCTCGCCACAATTGCCAACATTCCCTCGGTCTGTCTATCTGCGTCTGTCAGCTGTGTAGAGTCCTGTCTGCCTGTGCAGGCTGCCAGCCCATGTCCTGCACTGCTACCCTTTCCTGCATTGCGCCTCATCGTGCTTGCCTCACCTGTGCCTGATCTGCATGTCACCACTACTCCTCTGTCCACCCATCATTGTAACTATCCTGCCACCTCTGCCTCCACTGGGGGACACATATTCCCATCGTCTGCCACCAACTGTTTTTCTGGCACTTTACATTGCCAACACCCTGTGCTGTAGTAGAGCTGCCCCTTAACCTATGGTTCCATAGCCCAGGGTGCCTTCTGCGGTGACTTGTCCAAGGGTGCCTAATATGGCGCTTAGCCTAGGAGGCCCTATAGGGCACCTTCTGAGGCACCTTACTAGGCACCTTACATGGCACCTTATAAGGCACCTTACAAGGCACCTTACATGGCACCTTACATGGCACTTTATAAGGCACCTTACTAGGCACCTTACATGGCACCTTACTAGGCACCTTATAAGGCACCTTACAGGGCGCCTTGCAAGGTGCCTAAAAAGGCACTTTACAAGGTGCCTTATAACGCTCGTTAGTCTAAGGCGTCTTTTAACGCGTGTTAGTTGTCAGCTTGCTGTAACGATGCAACGCCCATGCCTTTATATGGGCATCTCTACTTTACTGCGGAACCTACCGCGAATGACATTACCGCAGTTTAGTAAACATACCCCATAGCATGTGACGGATAGGCTGCATGGAAGGGACACTGCAGTGTACAGTGAATAGAGGAAAGGGTGTGTGGAGAAGGGACAAAGCGGGAGCCATGGTATGGTAAGGAGAGCAGAACAAATGAAAAGGAACCTGTAGGACCTAAACCCACAACCTTTGTTGGCTCCAGGCATGTCTGCAACCACTATCCCAAACAACCACTACAAGCACAATGCAAATATGTTCCACCAAGTGGCCATCGTGTCTGCTAGATTATCACGCAGTAGTGTGTCCTATGCATACTGCGTCCTACGCACATTGTGGAGAACATGCATAGCAGGGTGTCTTTATGCGTAGCACACACAATAACATGTGTGACGTTATAGAGCTTTCTACGTGCCTTATGAGATATGTCTAGGTGCCTTAGCATATGTGGGTAGATTATGGCGCATAACAACGCATGTCCTGAACAGACATCATGCATATCATTGTGTGTGCTGCAACACATGTTCATTGTAACACGCATAGGATGCAACACACGTACACTGTAATACTGCACACTACAGTAGACTACCTGTCCATTGCCCATCCCCTGTGCTCCCACCAGTTCTAGGGCTACAGCTGTACCCCAGCCCCCAACCATAGTATGACATTCACCAGCAGCAGGCACAGTCAAACTGTACCTGCTGCACCATGCCAGGTGTTCCAGCCATACACAAACTAACCACAGACACTCCGCTAGCCATCTATCCTGCATGTTGATAGAGGAACTATGTGCACCCAGACCTGGGTTGTATGGCACAGGCACCTGGCAGGTGCCCCAGTGACTGGCCCACAGAACAGGGCGCCACACTATATCACCTAAGACAGGTACTATGTAGCACTATTTATTTATTTATTTAATATATTTATTTCTTTTTTTATCCCGTGCTCTTTAGAATCAGTGTGGTTTACATGTATAATAACAGGTACTTTTTATTCCCTTGTCCCCGAAGGGCTCACAATCTAAGTGTACCTGAGGCAATAGAGGGTTAAGTGGCTTGCCCAAGGCCACGGGGAGTGGCCATGGGACTAGAGACTCCAGTCCCTCCAGCCTGAGGATGCTTGTCCCCATGTGGGAATTGAAAGTCCCAGCCTTCCAGCCTGAAGTAACCTGTCCCAACCACTGAGCCAACTCCTCCCTCTAATATCTTTTCTATACCATGCTTTTTAAAATCTGTGTGGTTTACAGGCAAACAATAACCTGTACAGTGTGGTGGAAACCTGCACTGTACATTAGAATGAACAAGTGGTATAGCTTGGGACTAACATGGGTAACTATATACAGGTTGGACACTCTGGTCTCAAATGCAGTATTGACCAGAGTTGCTCAGCAACTATTTACAGGAATAGACAGCTATATACATGTTGCTATTTACAGGTTATACAGTTGTGCTAGTGGCGTTGCATCAGTGTGACATGGGGTGTGCAGGGGCGCTGTCCTGGTGGTTGGGTATGTATGACTGTGGTTTATCACTAGCCTGGGAGTAGTGTAGGAGGAAGAGGTAGTGTTTCAGTGCCTTCCTAAACTGGGCAAGGTCCGTAATGGACCGCATGGTGGTTAGGAGGGCATTCCAGCTTGTGGGTGCATAGAACACAAAGGCTCTGTTCCTTGTTGCTTGCGAGCATTTTGTGATTGCATTTGGGATTACCAGTGTGTTGGCAGTGAATGACCTTCTGGATCTTTTGAGGGGAGTGGGGTGGACGAGGTCCGTGAGTGAGGGGAAGGAGCAAATGTTGATGGCCTTGAAGGTTAGTAATAGTATTTTGAAGGAGAGTCGGCAGTGGATAGGCAGCCAGTGGAGGTGCTTCAAGAATGGGGTTATGTGATCCCTCTTTGAAGCTCCATGTAGTATTCTGGCAGCAGCGTTCATTGCAAGCTGTAGTGGGTTCAGCGTGTTCTTCGGGAGTCCATGTAGAATTGAGTTGGCATAGTCGAAGTGGGGGATTATGAGTGCTTGATAAATTGTCCTGAAGTCGTCCAGCTCCAGCAGGGGTCGTAGATGCCGGATTGTCCGTATCTTGTGATAGACTGCCTTGACCATGCTATTTATATAGGCTTTCATGTCTAGATGTTGGTCTAATGTGACCCCTAGATAGCGGACCATGGGTTTGCTTAGGAGCTCGGTGTCTCTTACTTTTAATGAGGTGGGAGGTGTAAATGTTTGGTTCCTGGTCATGAATAGGGTGTCCGTTTTGTTGAAGTTTATTCTGAGGTTTTGGGTGTGGAGCCAGTCATTGACAGCATCGAAGCAGGTTGTTAGTGGTGAAAAGTCTGGCTGGTTGGTTGAGAATGGCATGTAGAGCAGTACATTGTCAGCGTATACCAGGCAGGTGACATTGAAGTAGCGGATGAGTGAGCAGATGGGTTGCATGTATATATTGAACAGCAGGGCCGAGAGTGAGGATCCCTGTGGTACACCTTGTTTTTGTTGGAAAGGTTCGGAGGTCATGTAGCCAGTTCGTACATGTTGCCATCTGTCATTCAGGTATGACTTATACCAATTTAGAGCTGTGGCATGGATTCCCTTTTCCTTGAGGTGCCCTATGAGCAGATCATGATTGTCAAATGCTGCGGCAATATCCATGAAAATTAGAGCAAATCCTTGTCTGATGTTGTCCATTCCGGTTATTAGGGTACTGAAGAGGGTGGTCAGGAGAGTCTCGACGCCATGTGATTCTCTGAATTCTGCTGACATGGGTCGAGAAGCGATGGTCTCGATGTGGTGTTGGATTTGGCATTGGACAACCTTTTGGATTTGGCCTAGTCCACCCTGTGCCCCAGCTGCCCCCACTACATGTTCCACCTGCAGCCCCCTATGCCCCATTTGCAACATTGCCATAGTGGCCTTTCATACTTGGGCACTATGCTGTTGCTGCACATGGATTACTACTATCACTTTTCTTGAGCTCCCTGCCTATGTTGTACATTGCTGACACTGAAATGGTTTCACCCTCCTGCATATCTGCAGCTAAGGACAGGTTTTCAGTCCCGGTAATGTTCAGCCCTTCAGTACCCCATGTTAATGCTGCGGGAGCTTCTCCCCGCCCACTCCCCACCCATTGACCCCTTCTCTCCGCCCTCTCTTCGCCATCTGCGGGATCTACTGCGGACGGTGACGTTAACGCGCATTAGGTATCCTTAACGCTCATTAGCGTTACCTAGCGTGCATTAACGTAGCTGCTGCTATGTTAACGTGGTTTACTAAACATACCCCCAAGTGTCTGAGATGGTCAATGTATGAAGTATGTCACATATGCAAGCATTGTAGATCAGATGTGTCCCAATGGAAAAAGAGGTTGAGAACCACTGGGTTAGGGTAATGATATAATAATGTTTAAACTAGTGTATTCTTCCCTAGTCCAAAATGAGTAATAACAATTCAGCTTTCTTTAGCTGTTAAGAAATATTAACAATGCAATTTATTTTCCTTTCAGATTTGCTTCAACAAGGACCAGACACTTCAAAAATTGCATTCATGAGATATGTTTATGCACAATGTAACATAGTACTCAATGTTTCTCTGTATGAACTTTACACTTCTGTAATCTGTCTTTCTTTCCAGAGTTACTATTTGTATTAGCGACCACTGAAGATCCCTGAACCTCTGAAAGGTTTCAATAAACCTCTCTTCAAAATTAATCAAAATAAACTATTATTTTTAGCTGAGCTTAGTTTAAATAAGAAAAAGTTACTAATCTTTGGCATGAAGAATTCTTGCTTGCATAGGGCAGCTGCAGCTTGTAGTATTTCAACTTCATGGACTGAGGCCACACTCAGTACCAGCTTTCAGTACTGTACCAATTATTCAATCTTTAAATAATAAAAGCAATAGAATATCTTATCCAGGATTGCCTCATTTGAAGGATACCTTGCTAAGCTGGTCCTCTCTAACCAGATGCTTCCATACACTCTCACGTCACTTGTTGCTCCTCATTTCTGGGATTCTGAATCACATTCTCTCTCACACACAAATCCAGACTTTTTCTTTTTTTCAATTTTTTTAATTTTACTTCTCTGTTTCTTTTCTTGCAGAGACCTTGGCTTATCAGCGTTCAGCCCTTTCTCTCTTTTTCTCTCTCGTCAAAGAGTTAAGCTGTAGTTACAGCTGTTTTCACTGATTTTTGTGCAAAAATGGTTTTGTTTGCCAAGTCTCATTGTCCATTTAAGCATTCCAGACACTCCTGCACAAAGAATAATTTTGATGATGCAATTTGCCCTGAATGATCAGTGTTGCTAATTCTTTCTCCCCACAGCACTGTCATTGTCACATAACAGAATAAAACTCCCCTTTCAGCACTCCTTTTGTATACTTTCATTTCAGTCCACTTAGTTTTAATTTTCACATTCACACAAGTTCACAGGCATCCTTTCTACCTGATGTTCTGGCTTCAACTGACCTTTTACTAAGTGCAGCTAGTTTAAAGCACAACAGCTTGAATGTGCCTCACACTAGTACATGAGACTGTCAGCGTTGTCAGTGGAGAGTTTCACCCGCTATCTTGGCACGCTGGCCCACATTGTTCTTTTAGATTCCATGCGGCAGGAGTGATCCCCAGTGAAGCAAAGGGGCAAAGGGGTTAGCCATCATCTTTAAAACATTAACAAGGCAGAAGCAACTAGAAATAGATCCTGACTTCAGTGACAATGAAGATTGAAAGGTTAAGAGAAGGTCCAAATATGGAGAAGAGAGCATGTGGGGTTGAATGGAGCCTGTGTTTTAGCACTGGGTAAAGATAACAAACATCTCTATTTGTTGCAGGGTTATGCCAAGGAGGAGATCAGAAAACAATATAGTTTGAGATGGTATTTTGAACGTAGGGCATCTGTAATTTCATCTACCTGCCCTTTTAAAGATCCGCTTGGGGGTGGGGGTGGGAGAGGAGGGGTATGCCAGGAAAATATAATAGATTGTTCTGTTGATGCTTCATCCATCTGTAAATAGCCATGAGAATGTTTGTTCCTGAGAATGCAGGATTTACTAAAGGCAGTACCGTACCTAGCCCTGTGCAAGCGATGCAGCCACATAGGGTGCAAAAGGATTAGGAGCACATGTTGGGCTGCCGGTCCCGGCCCACCCTCCCACATTGCCCTGCCACCGATACCACTTTTTTGTTTTCTCAGAGTGGTGGCGGCAGCAGCAGTGAGGCAGACTCACGGTTGTAGGCAGGTGGGGTCACTCCTTCCTTTCTCTGATGTAGGTAGTGTCAGAGGAGGGAGGAACCAGGCCAGCCATTCAAATGTGGGTCAGCGTTTGAATGGTTGACCTGTTCTCTCCCTCCTCTGATGTATCCTACATCAGAGAAAGGAAAGAGGGACCCCACCTGCCTTCAAACATGGGTCTGCCTCAATGCTGCTGCCGCCTCCTCTGAGAAAACAAAACAGCAGTGGCGGCGGCAGGGCAATGAGGGGGGGGGGCAGGGACAGACAACCAGCAGAGGGGGACACCAGAAGAGGAAATGGCAAAGATTGCAATTATGGCTTGATACGGCCCTGAGTAAAGGGACCTTTTACTGAAGTGTGTCAAGCACTTAACACATGTTTTAGTGCACGAGAACTGCCTGCTCGGAGCCGCAATAACTGGGGATTGCTCAATAATTTCCATTGTAACTGAAAATCACACAAGGGGCAGGGCATGAAATGGGAATGTTAGGAATGGAGAGTCAGCATGGATAACACATTGAATCAGCTTTGGGGAATATATCATATACTGTCAATACTGTGGTTTAGCACTAGTGCACTTAACAACATGTCAGTGGGTGCATTAAGTGCAGCTATGTCAATTGTGTCACACATTAAGGTATGTGTCCCTATGGTGATGGCCGAGAACATACTGACAACATCCCAACAATTATTGCAGAGGCTCTGCTGTTAACGCACATTCATTTTAGCACCAAATACACATTAAGTGCAAAAATCTAACACATTTTAGTAAAAGGTCCCCTTAGTAAATACCATATTCATTGGGGTATTAAAGCACATTAAAAAATGAATGTTCTTTAGTAAATAAGCCCTTTAAACTGAGTAAAGGCAGATGATCACACTTTACATACAGCCTTAGTGACTATAAACAATTTGCTTGGATCAAATATTATTGGAGGAACAGCTAAGTGGTTAGGGCAGCAATGTGAGTTGCGAGATTAGAGTTCAACTCCCACTAAGGGGTTTGTTTACTAAATGGTCTTAATGTTCCCAGTGTTAGCTCCAGTGATAATGTGAAGAATGCCATAAAATGAGTGGGCATTCTGGTCTTAAGGTAGCAATCGTGGGTTATCGTGTGATAAAGTGCACTGCGCTCATTATTGTGCATTAGAGGGAGCCGCGCACGTTACCGTGTGTTAACCTTAACTTTGTGTGCTGACCAGCAATCACAGTGGTAGAGGAGTAGCACACTGGTAATTACAATGCCTACTGAAACAGGGCTCATGAGTTTAATCCCCCAGTGGGCCACATGAATAAGGTTGGCTGAGGCAATTCCTTTTCCTGCTAGAAACAGTACAACAATCTGTGTTGCCAGCAAAAAATTCCTGCACCCCAGTGCCATAAACTAATGCACCTTTTAGGGCGCACCAGAAGGCACATCCTAAACCACAACGTCAGCCAAGGCGGTTTATAAGGTGCCCCAGAGGCCATGTCGAAAGGTTGCCAAATCTCAAGGCACCATAGTAGGCACCCCATAAGCTGGCTGAAGCTAAGGTGTGGCTTAAGATGCCCCAAGGATGTATAGGTGACCCCAAAAATGTTGGCTAAGGGCAGTAAGGTCCCCCAAGATGAAAAGCAAGAGCGGTATTGGCCAAACACAGATGTAACCCTAACACTGAACAGAGCAACAAGGAAAGACAATGCACAAGTAATGGATGGAAGTAGATCTGAACTGATGGACTAGACAAATCTGCGTCCAGCCCATGTGGCAGCTGGAAAAATGGACAAACATATCGGGGGCAGCTGCAGTGATGCACAGGGTGATGGTAATGTACCATGCAACAAAGACAGTGTGTGCCAGAGGATGGGAAGACATGTCCAGCAGAGGAGGTAGAAGTGGCAGGATAGGCGTAATGACAGGAGGACAGCGAAGTAGCAGTGCCATGCAGAGCACACACAGGAGAGGCAACCAGGGAGAGCTGCAATGCAGAAATGTGTAGCAGTGCAGGACGTGGGGTAGCAGCATGCAAATCAGGGAAGGATGGCACACAGCTGGCAGACACACATAGATGGACAGAAGGATGGTTGACAACTGTGATAAGAGTACAATGTGCTAACAGCACAGATCTGCACAGATATGACTGTGACAGGAATGAAAAGTAGCTGTGCAGGACAGGCATACAACTGCAAGAGAACATAGAGGAATCAAACCTATGACCATTAGCACAAGTGTCAATGCACAAACCGGTAGGCAACACCACCAACGTGAGGTCATTAGCAAAGGTTGCATACAAGAATACTGCAGGGCATCACACAAGAAGCCTGCTGGCTGCCAGGATAGGCAAACCTCCAAAAGTAACCATGATGGAATGCACAAACAGATCTGGTGTGTACAGATCAGATCACAGTCTGTAATTGGGACCAGAGCCACATATAACTACATGCACACACACAATGAAATGTTATGCAGTGGATACAGCATGCAAAAGAGGAAAGAACCTAAACCCAAAGGGAGGCAGGGGATGCTCTGTGGAGCAGGAAAAATATGGAACAGAACAAGAGAGAATTGAACCTGCAAACAGGTGTACCACAGACCAGCTGAACTGCAGCAATGCCAATCCCCCAAGCGGATTGCCATGTAAACACCATAAAGAAAGAGAGATATGTAACAGCTAATATGTGATGGATAGGCAGCACAGAGGGCACACTTTGGTGTATAGTGAAGAGACAGAAGTGTGTGTGCATAGGTGATGAACCTGCAAGTACCTAATGGTCATGTTAGCACAACAGATTAAAAAAAGTAAACCCATTGTGGGGATCAAACCTGCAACCTATGGTGTTATAACAGATATCTGTAACCACTACCCCAAACAACCACAATGAACGCAATGCAAAAATAGTACCTCAAAGGGAAGGTGTGTATGGGATCCTGTAATACCCAGTGATGTGGCAAACGGCTGGCAGATAGACAGCTGGCACCGTACAAGGATGTGAGCACAGGTGGGCCATGTACATGACCAGGAAATCATTAAATGCAAGTGTCAGTGTGATCAAGCAGCAGCAGAGACAAATGTATGTTAAACACATATTTTTATTTTGGTTAATCATCACAGATAGTGTAGATACTGCCATCATAATATCAAGGTGAGTGGTTCCCAGGTGAAAGACGGAAAACACATTTAGCAGGTTAGTAACACACATTTTACAGAAAGATCACTGGCCCATTTAAAAATGATGGGCAGGAGAGATAATGTGCATCAGGTGCATGGTGTGCAATATGCATTAGGCCCCCACCCCCCACATGCTGCTGCATGCCCCAAATGTGTTAGTTACATATGTGTGCATATAGATAGTAGGCGATGCATGATAAGGGCACAACACACATCAGTCATGATCTGTTCCTTAAAACATATCTATCTGGCAACACAGGAGGCACACAAATGAAAAAGCATATGTTGTTAATATTTTGAAAGTTTAAAAACACATATCAAAATTTATGTTACAGCTGTCACATAATGCCTGATATAGGAATCAAAGCTACAACAATGGAACCCTAAACAATCGTCAAATGAACAATGACGATATGCTAACACAGAGGTACATGAACACAGAGAATTCAAAAGAAACTACCTGCAGAAACATGCAGAGAGAACACTATGCAGAAGGTCCCCCTGCACTGGTTGGTGTGGAAACAGTGTCCTTATACATATATCACGGTACATGGAATGCACAAATGAAGGATGAAAATGGACACTCACACTGCCACACTCGAAATGTAATGGGGCAATGTGAATTTAGCTACCTCAGGGGATAAGTAGGACTGCACAGACATGCAATGCTAGGTGTGTAAATCATTGCAGAGCGTCACGTCTGTACGGTAAGCAGACACAATAAGCTGCATATAGAGATGGAAAGAAAGGTCAAACATGTTACAGTAGCCCACACAGAAGCCATATTGCAACCTGCTATGTTGCACCAACATAGTCAGTTGCGTGCACATGCACCGTGTACATTGAAACATGATACAGTGATGCCACACGTGCACTGTAACACCATTTGTGATTGCAAACAGCAATCCAAGATGCTGGTGTGCAGTAAAGTGATGTCATGGCAAATACTGTGTCATGTCCAAGTGGAGGCTAGGTGGACATGAACAAAAGGACCTCTCCAGTCTTCCCCTGTGCCACACGCATGGTTGTATGCTCGTGTCAAACCAAACAGATGAGCATATCTTGCGTTCCATGTGACACACATGGGCAAAACACAGCACAGTGTCAGAAGGATGTACAACATACTGTGACAATGTCAGTCCCTGCTGCAAACGTGGGGACCACTACACAGTGTCCAAAGTACAAAGGGTGTCTGCACTCCAACAAGTCATGTCATGACTGTCCTTGAAACCCTGGGCATGCAAAGTCAAGTGTGACATCCCAATATTCCTCAGTACTGCAAAGGTCATGTGTGTCTCCTGCGATGAACATGACACCCAGCCAAAGTACAGCATCAACGGTGTTTTTGACAGGCCTGTCATGCCCAAAGTAGCAGTCCAGAAATAATACTGTCCATCCTAGGCATGTGTCCCACTCGCAGAGGTCAAACATCCTATGGCACCATTTCCCAGGGATAGTTCCATGGTTGTGTCCTCCAACAAGTGGTTAATGGTAATGCTGGATGCACCGTAGTAGATGTGTTCTGTGTGTTCACTGCCCTGTGTCAGAAGAGGATAAACAATGTAGTGGTATTCTGCTTGCAAAATCAGCCCAAATTGCAGAGAGTAAAACATCAATATGTACGTAAGGAAACGTCACACAGGCAAACATAACATACGAGGGGGTACCCAAAAAAAACAGGAATTATTTTTTAAAAGCTATTTATTTCAAATTCTTTACAAAACAACCTTATCCCCTTCAGAATACTCTCCATTACAACTGATACATTTGTCCCACCGGTGCTTCCACTGTTCAAAACATTTTTTGTAGTCATCTTTAGAAACGGCTGACAGCTCCTCCCTCGTTTTTTTCTTGACTTCTTCAATGTTGTCAAATCGGTGTCCTTTCATGCCCCTTTTCATGCGTGGAAATAAGAAAAAGTTGCACGGAGCCAGGTCAGGCGAGTAAGGTGCATGGGGCAGCGGAACCATGCCATTTTTAGCCAAAAACTGTCTAACAGAGATGGCTGTGTGTGCAGGTGCGTTGTCGTGGTGGAAGAACCAGTCTCCTGTCTGCCACAAATCGGGTCTTTTTTGACGAACACTGTTGCGCAATCTTCTTAAAACTTCCAAATAAAAGGTTTGATTGACGGTCTGACCTGGGGGAACAAACTCTGAATGAATTACCCCCTTGGCATCAAAAAAGCAAATCAGCATTGTTTTGATGTTTGATTTGACTTGATGACATTTTTTTGGACGGGGTGACAATGACGTCTTCCATTGGCTTGACTGTTGCTTTGTTTCTGGGTCGTAACCATAGCACCATGACTCATCACCTGTAATGACCTTTGACAGAAAATCTGGATCAGTTTCAAGCTGTTGTTTCAAAACACGACATGTTTCAACTCAATGTTCCTTTTGATTGTCAGTCAGAACCCGAGGAACAAACTTGGCAGCAACTCTTTTCATTCCCAAATCTTCTGTTAAAATTCGCTGAACTGAGCTCCAAGATAACCCACTAATCTCTGACAGTTGATCAATTGTCTGTGCCACACAAGCTCTCTAATTTTTTCTATATTTTTGTCGATTCGGGCAGTTGATGGACGCCCGGAACGAGGTTTGTCATCAATCGATATGTCGCCATTTTTAAACCGAGCAAACCACTGGTATACTTGACTTTTTCCCATAGCGTCATCTTGATAAGCTGTTTTCAACATTAAAACAGTTTCAGCAGCATTTTTACCGAGTAGAAAACAAAATTTCACAGCTGCACGTTGTTCACTTAAACTTGTCATCATAAAAAAAGAAACAAGAACAAAACAGCGCTAGCAAAAACAATCACTGCAGATGAACAGAACAAGCCAGGTCGACAACACAGGCGGCACTGAACTGACAATGAGTTGCACTATACACGCCTAGCGGCAGAAGTGCGTACTACACAAGCTCCGCCCACGGCAATGTTATTCCTGTTTTTTTTGGGTACCCCCTCGTAAGCACAGCACAGAACACACTTCATGTTGGGGACATTTTGAAATGGAGCCGCAGATGAGGGTGTCACATGGATATGGTCATGTACATGCCCATGTTACACAGGTGTGTCACAGCTCCACCCCATGTGCATCAGCATTTGTGTACAGAGATCCAACAGGAAATGTCTATGAGACAAACAGGAGATCATTAACATGTAAAGGCTGATGTCATTCACAAAAGACCAAAGATGCAACCTACCGTGTGTTTGCAGCAAGTGTATGTTTGGGATCCCTGAGGCACTCAAAGGCCATAACACGTCACAGTGAAGGGAGAAGATATCATCAAAATGTGTAGAGTCACCACGTCCCCATGTCCAGCCGCTGTTGATGCATGTCCACGTTATGGCGATATCTGTGATGCACGAATGCTGTTGCACAGTGGTCTGTCAGCACACAAGACATAGGTCAGCTCTCAACACACAACACATGTCCACAATGTCCACAAGGTAAACAGCATTAAGGTAGAGATAGCACAGTCCCCACCGCTCCCCAGGTGTACAGACCCCTCACACCACATGCTAATGCAAAATGCCTGCATGCTGTATCATCACACAGCCAACACAAAAACACACACCCACACAGTATGCTAAGGTGAGTGTGCCAGCAGTAGCATACGGCCTGTATGTGCACAATTGGAGATTAGTGGAGAGAAAGGCCTGTTAAATGCAATGATACACTGCTGTTGGCTGATGCTACAATGTTAGGGAAGGGTGTACATGCATTCCACCACCCAAACACCTAGGGCCTGCACACACACGCAGCTCTGTTGGACGTGTCCCAGAGACAGTGTTGGAGAAGACAAACGGGCCAGGAACACATGTGGATATGTGTGCCAACAGCAACATATGGGGTATGGGGGTGCAGGGAAAAGTGAACAACAACATATGTACATCATGACAGATCACTGCAGACATGTGCTCCCCCTGACTGTCGTCACAGACAAAGTGACTGTATGTCCACCTACCCCAGACTTCTACATGTTAGAGGACGTACAGTCACCTGCCAATGCACCACAGCACCAGGAAAGTCACCAAATTTGTCCTGTGGATTGAGAGACACAAAAGAAACATACATATGTCATTTTGGAGCTGTGCAACACACACTGCAACTTCACGTCCTCAGCTCCCAGACCCCCCAAGATCCTTAACGGACTAAATGTTCCACATCACACTGTACAGATTTGTTTTATGTGAAAGTTATCACTGAAGTGTGTGTGGCAAACAACAAGGGTCTGTACTCTGTCTGTCCCCTTCCTCACCTCTCTTTTGCTGTAAAAATTGTGGGACATAATTATCTCCTCCCTACCGTGTCCCTGTTTGGCTCTGAGCATGCAGTACTATCCTATGTCCCCCATATCACTGCCAATGCTCCTTTGGTGTGTGATCTGGTGTCTCAATGTCATCTGCTACACTGCTGTCAGTTCCTGTAACACAGGGAAATATGTGGTGGCTCCATCCTTATCCTCTGTGCATATACATTTTCCTGGTGTGTATATCTCATACCTTGACTTACATTAGCAGCTGTGTGCTGATGTGTTGCAAATATATCTCTCCATGCCTGAGTTCTGTCTGCCAAACCACACCCCGATGTTCATTTGCCACCTGACATTGATGGCTGCATGTCATCCCATTAGCACACTATCATGTGAGTCACATACCACATGTACATAGTTTGGCCGCGCACAGGCTGGTGGGCCATTGAGCTGCAGAGGCCGCAACACTCACCTCCACATCGTGACATTGCCCCCGTCTGGAGGTGGGAAAGGACCTCCGGGCAGTGCAGCCACCACTCCTGACCCTTTTTCCATAGGTCCTCTACCTAGGGGGGGGGGGAATTGGTGGGAACATTAATGAGCATATATCTCTGGTGGGTGGCCAACACATATCACACATCTCTGTGTGCAGCATCGTGCTGCTTCTGCTCCTCTGGTCAGTGTGTCCTCTACTAACTGTTGCCAGTGCCACCTGCATGTGTGGGACTGGTCATGTGTGCAATGACACCTATGCGTACTGTGCGTAACACCCTGGACACACCATACCCTGTTACTATGCTCTCCTTGCATGACATGGCAGCACAATGCCACGTGTGGTTTGGCCATACTGGTATCCAGGGGAGGTCCTTCCTAACCACCTGTGTGGTCTGGCAAACACATGTGTGTTTTCCTGACCTACAAACATCATCTGACACACCCGCCATGGCACCATGATATCCTACCACCCATGGGTGATGTGTTCTGACACAGAGTGGAAGGTGGGTGGCCCTGTGCACCTTGCCAGGCACCAATACCATGACACTTGGCTTTCTACTATACCTCTATGGTCATGACTAGAGCCTCCTGTGATTAGGGCAGTTGTGGCTGACTACAACAGGAGCATGGCCCAACACACCTAGCTGGCCTATTAACATCTGTGCTTCTGTCTGGGGTTATGGCAGAGCTGTGCAACCCCAACAGGTGCATGTACCCTTACACCAGCATCTATAATGTTCCTCTGCAATCAGGTATGGGACTCCTGGGGAGTGGGCAGATGTGTGACCAGAAACTGCGTACGCTTCAATGATATATGGATTTGATACATACCTTCGTAATAAGGTCTCAGGGCTCCTGAGGGTGGGGTGGTTTACAGCACATCCACAGCTGCACATACCATACCATCAGGATCCATAACAGATGTGTGTAATGAGGTCTGGGCCTCTGGGGAATAGGGAAAATGTGTGACCTAACCCGGCATAACCTACCACAATATCTAGATGCCATACCCTCCTTTGCAATCAGGTCTCAGGCCTCCTGGGGGTAGGGTGTCTTAGCACACTTCATCAGCAACATACACCATATCACTAGGGTGACTGACAGAACACTTTCAGCAGGTCTCAGGACTCCTGGGGTAGGGTGGATTAAACACATCAACAGCAGCATAGGCCATACCACCAGGGTGACTGACAGATAACTTTGATGCGATCTCAGTACTCCTGGGGGTAGGGTGGATTATAACACAGCAACAGCAACAGAAACCATACCAGCAGGGTGACTGAGAGACCACTTTGATGGGGTCTAAGGACTCCTGGGGGTAGGATGGATTATAACACAGCAACAGCAACAGAAACCATACCAGTAGGGTGACTAACATACCACTTTGATGGGGTCTCAGGACTCCTGGGGGTAGGGCAGATGTTTTAACCTGCAAATGCACACACAACCATACCACCAGGGTGACTGACAGACCACTTTGATGGCGTCTCAGGACTCCGGGGGGTAGGGCAGATGTTTTAACCTGCAAATGCACACACAACCATATCACCAGGGTTATTGACAGACCATTTTGAACAGGTCTCAGGACCCCTAGGGAGAGGGCAGATGTGTGACCCTGCAACTGCATAACCTATCATATCAGCATGCTGTTTACCAAACCTCTTTAAGGCAGATCTACGGGCTCCTTGTGTTAGGGTGTATATTAACACATCAACAGCAGCAGCTGCCATAACACCAGGCTGACATCTGGACCTCTGTGATCAGGTCCTTAGACTCCTGGGGATAGGGCAAATCACTTTGATGTGATAACTAGGTGGTATATCACGTGGGTTTAACTAAGAAACATAAATGGTCTAGAATGCCTACACACAGCAGCATACACAGCTACAATCAACACTGGATATGTATATGGATATACTGACCTGTCCTCACACACTTACCTCACGTGGGTAGTCAGCAAGACGATTATAACGTCTGGTGACGCGGTACCAGGCCCTCCTTACATGCCCGAGGTCCTGCCACTTGGAGGAGCCAGGGAATAGTTTTCTCTGCCTAGAGCTGATTAGCCCTGCAAGGTGGCGCAGCTCCCGGTGGGTAAAAACAGGCTTTCTTGACCAAGTAGCCATTTTCAACAATGCCTTGCTCACGCACACAAGCACGTCACATATGCGTGCATGCGTGGCTCAATGCGCACTGCTGCACCTCAATGTGCACTGCTGCACCTCAATGTGCGCAGCAGCACCACCGTGCATCATTAAGGCGTGCTAGCAACGTGTCTGTGCCTGTGCCTGTACACAGCAGACAGTGGCCTCGTCCATATATATAAAGATCTGTGCTGCAGACACACATTGCAGTGCTGTGTCTGACATTTCATAACAGAATTTGTTTATTATGCCTTTGTCTCAGTGTTGGCATACTGGGGTCTCAAACCCATCACTGCTGGCTGTGAGGGCATTGTATTGACCAGTGTACTATGCCTTTTCACATAGCAATGGCTGGCTACACAGTTACACCAGGTCATCTACATACACTTTCTACTCTGCTTACCAGGCTAGTGTATGGACAAAGCTAGGGCACTTTAGAGGGCACCTTGGTTTGGTCAACTGAGCTGCAGGTGTTTTGGGATGTGCACACGGATTTCAGATCTATGTCAGACTGCTACATGCATAGACAGCCGTATCCTCTGACAGTTATATTGACGGACGCACTTTGTATGCAGCTCACCAGCTGATCTGGCAACCTGCAGCCCACGCCACTCTTCCAACATAACCACTGCATGAAACTGGCCACACTTTTGGAGATATTGTCATGTGGTAATGCACTCTGATGTGATGATAATGCACTATATCCTATACATCCTGATACATCAATATACAGGCCCACTGGGGTATTGAACCCATGACCTCTCCCACTGAGGTCAGTATAGTCACCATTGTCTTGCAACAATATTGGTTGCAATTAAACTATGGCTAGCTACTCAACCAGTGCAGGTCAACAGACACACTATCTGGTGTGGCTACCAGGATAAGTCAGCACCAAGGGTACCCATGATGCAATGCACATGCAGATCAGCAGTCTACATCTGCTCACCGGATAGGGGTTTGCAACTCTGCAGCACATCCACTGGGTAGGGGGACCAAACATGCATGTTACTCTTACAGTGTGCCTATTGACCATGCTATTGTGCATGTTCTGTGCTCACCCTGAGAGTAAAGTCGTGGGGACAGCACCAGGTCCACGCTACCCGGGATGTTTGCAGTAGGTTTTACTGCAGTTCACCATCAGTGCTAATGTATGCGGTAGTTTTTTCAGACAGCCTTGGAAGTTTTCTATGTACATTCCTATATGCTATTGATGCGTAGCCCATGTGGACCAGGATGCTCGCAACATAATGCATATTGAGTGAGGTTGTCATGGATACCTGTTTTTGGAGCAGGGGTGTGTCTGGACTCACATAATGATGATGATGTACAGAGCAAGGCCACCCACTGTGGGTCAAGGTGTGGAACATGATCTGGACACAACAGACACATACTCTCATTGTTTCCAGTAGAGCCAGTTGAGCTAAATGACAACAGACTGTGGGTTCAGCAACCCCCTACCAACTAAGGAACAGAGAGATGATGCAGACCTGAACATGGAACTTGACCACTGGCAGTGCAACTGGTCAGCTAAGCTGCCCCCCACTACATTCTGACATCCAACAGCAGAGAGCAGTCAGTGTGCACCTGCTGCATTCTGCAGGGTGTTGCAGCCATACACAAGCTAGCTACAGACAGTCTGCTGCTACATACACAGTGCATGCTCCAGAAGAAACACTGTGCACCCTGGTGTGGGATCTGTCACACACACCATAGAGTTATGTCAGTGATTGGTCCCCAGAAAAGAAAACCCAAAAATATCACATGAGAGAAACACTATATGGTAGTATGGAGGAACCTAGCCATGCCGTGCTCACTGCTCAGTCAGGGTGAGAGTGACCTTCTAGCATGACATGCTGTGGCCACCCTGTCCATGCAGGTGGTGGTCGGGCACTACAATGTACCAGCCATTGCCCTACACCCTGTGCAGATGCATCATGCAAGGCTGCCCTGTCCGGCCCATACCAACAGTGCCTTTCTCCTCATTATGCACATTGGCAGGCTTACACTGGAGACAGTGTAAGCAGTGTGTGCTGAGTAAGGTGTGGGCAGCCACAACACACTGGATAAACAGACACACACTACCACACCTATGCCAGTATTGTGCACATGTAGAGGCTTTTGGCAGCCCTGGCCACCACACCAGTCCTGGGCACAGTGCAGGCATGGCTATGGTACGCAATACTGTTGGGGTCACTCCCCGGGGTGGTAAACACTGTCAGAAACCAAAACTGAAACAAACTCCACAGATATCAGAAAGGTTACTATGATGCAGCTCTCTCAGCAAATTGTGCTTAACTTAGGAATTGTTATCTGCCATTAATCATAGCAACCTTTTGATATATGTGTAACGTTTTCCCAAGTTTAGGGCGGCATTGCTAAGGTATGCAAGTGCTAGTATTGGGAGATGCTGCTGCACGCAGGGCCAACAGTCTGACTCTCCATGAGGCTTTGGATAGTGGAGCCTGTGGGTGTGGGTGTTTATGCCCCTGTTGGCAGAGGTTCCCAACTCCGGTCCTTGTGGGCCAAACACTGTTCAGGTTTTCATGCTGCCCCAAATGAATATGCATGAGATACATTTGCATACAATGGGGGCAGTGCATACTAATGCAGCACAGGCATAGTTATTAGGGACAGCAGGAAACCTGAATGGTGTTTGGCCCTCCAGGACTGCAGTTGGGAAACTCTGCTGTAGCGATTGCACAGCGGCAGGAGGGGCCAGCAAGCACCGGAGCCCAATCCGGGCGAAGCAGACGCAGTTAAATCTTCGCGCCATCAGGCGCGCCAGCGACTGGCGGGCCCGCGCCTGAGGGCCTCGCCAGAGGGCCCTTTGGCGTGGCCCTTAGGCGGAGCACGATAGGCGGCACAGCAGAGCCCTCATCTACTACCCAACCGCCCGAGGCCGTATATCGATCCAGCGACTACCAACGTCTGAACCGGTCGGTATCGGCATACTATAAGGCGCGGCGTGAAGAGCCACTATCCAGGGCGCCCTCTCGCCCCGTGCGCTGTGCCCTGCTACCTGCACAAACTCTACATAACTCTCTGCTTAAGGTACCCTCAGTAACTCTGTGTTTTGCACTGTCTGTCTTGTATATTTAACTGCTACAAGAGGTTATAGTATAATCTGTTCCATACGCTACACTGTTACCCCTCCTTATGTCAAACCCCACAAGTGTGTAATTAGCTGATCTTGCTTCTGTTATCCTAAGCTATTCCTAAACAACATGTCATATGATAATTACCACTGTATGATACTATGTAATCACCTCCTTGTACTGCAGAGCTTTTCCTACAAACTGTACTGCAGAGCTTTTCCCACAAACTGTCGGTAAGGTCCCATTGTACCTCTCTCAACACTGTCTCAATTGTAACTTGTCCCAAACAACAGCCACCATGGCCATCCCACTATTTACCCTCTCTACCATATTCCTCCTAGCAAACACCTTTCAACACTCAATAGCCCTCTCGGCTGGGCAATATCACATCTCTGCCATACCCTACTTGGGCAAGAGGAATCATTCTAACCCTTCCACCCTGATACCAGCCCCTCACACCACTCTAGACACTCTCATCTACTGTACGTAGCCCTCAATCATCCCGACAATCCCAAACAGAAACCAGAGTCACAACACTTTCTGAAATGTGCCCTTGTAAACTCACGCTCAGTACGCAAAAAATGGCCAGTCATCACTGACTTGATAGCTGTCCATGGCCTGGATCTCCTCATGGTGACAGAATCGTGGCTTAAAGACACCGATACAGCCCTCATAAACCAACTAATCCCTCCCAACTTCTCCATTCATACCTGCCACAGGGTCAACCGGAAAGGTGGTGGAGTCTTTATACTTGCAAAAACTGAACTCGGATTTCAACTACTCACAGCCAAGAGCACCATAGACACGGACATAATCACAATTGCCAACAAAGAAATTACCATAAACCTAATTTACAGATCCCCTCCTCTCCACCGGAGGTCATCTCTACCTTTATTGACCTTGCCTGCAACCCAACTAACCCTCGCAACCCCAACTGGCTACTTGGAGACTTAACCTGCCCTCCCTGCAACCCATCCAAGCAGATGCCTTCCTAGAAGCTATGTAAACACTTGGGTTCGAGCAAATAGTGAACACCTCCACTCATCTTAAAGGAAATCCACTGGATCTAATTTTTGCTCCCCAATCCGCTATCAACCAGAAGGCCAACCTAAACATGGAGATCACCCCCATTCCTTGGTCAGACCACAAGCTAATCACGTTCCAGATACCCACCCATCTTACTCATTTCTCATCCAAAGACTCCAGTACAGAATCCAGACCTACTTCTCACTTCAGAACACTTGATAAAGATGAGTTCGTTAAACTTGCCTTACCTAAGCTTAATCCAATGCCTCTGAACCTTGAAGAAGCAATCACCAATTGGAACATCACGCTGAAAACATTTGCTCAACTACCAGCCATAGACAAATCATTAGCTCCTAAGAGACCTAAAGGAAGGAGACATCCAGCCCCGTGGTTTACAACAGATCTTCGGTCATCCCTCCTCTCCCTTAGGAAGTTTGAAAGAAAATGGAGAAGATCCCGATCCGAAATCGACAAAGAAACATACCTATCCAGCCTTAAACTCCACCGTGAAACCATATACCTCAGAATGAGTGAATACCATGCCAAACTCCTTCTCCGCTCTCTAAACAAACCTAGAGACCTCTTCAGCCTGGTAAAATCCCTAACCAAGGAACCTTCACCTACCCAACTTGAGTCTATCTCCCCCCAATTCTTATGCGGACTACCTCCAATCTAAAACTTCCATAACCAACACAGTTTCAGCAACCAATTCTAGCTATGCACCCACCTCAATTCCACCTATCACAATGTTCACAACTCAACAGAGAAAAACATCCAAGACCTCATCGCCATCATCAACGCATCTACAGCTCCAAGTGATCCCTGTCCAGCATACTGGATCAGAGCTCTGCGAGTTGAACTTAGCCCAACTCTAATCAACATCATTAAACTCTCATTTAAAACAGGCTGTTTCCCCACATTCCTCAAACAAACATCAATAAGACCACTTCTGAAGAATAACAGACTTGACCAACTAAAAACTGACTCCTACCGACCAATCTCCAGTATACCTATAATGTCCAAGATAATAGAGAAGGTTGTTCAGCGGCAGATTCAACACCACATTGATGAGGTGGCACCTCTCGACCCCTGTCAACACGGATTCAGGGAGTCTCACGGTGTAGAAACTCTCCTCACCACCCTAACCAACACTTTGAACAGAGGATTGGACAAGGTTGAAAACGGCTTCGCCCTCATTTTCCTAGACATCTCTGCCGCATTTGACTCCGTTAATCACATTCAACTTCTCACTCGTCTCCAGGAGAAGGGCATCTGTGGCCTCGCCTGGGAATGGTGTAGGTCTTATCTATCGGATCGTTGGCAGCATGTCAGAGTTGGTTCCACTACATCCACGCCTTTCCGCCAACACCAAGGTGTTCCGCAGGGCTCCTCCTTATCTGCGCTGCTGTTCAATGTATACATGCAGCCGATATGCGACATCATTCGCTCCTTCAATATCTCCACTCTAATCTATGCAGACGACGTCCTGCTGTTTACACCATTCAAAATCAAACAACAGACTTCTCCACCCTTATCAACTGTTTCAACGCCATCACTGACTGGTTACTATCTCAAAATCTCCGCATAAACTTCAAGAAGACGGAGGTTCTCTTCATTTCAAGGAACAAAGATTTTCACCTCCATCCTCCCTAAAAGTAAGAGATGCGGAACTCCCTAGCAAACCTTCCATTCGCTACTTAGGGATTACTCTTGACCAGCATTTCAACTTTAAGGAGCACATACGAAACACCACCAGAGCTGTTTACAATAAAATCAGAACGCTAAGACACCTCAGGCCCATGTTACCTCATAATGACTTCAGGACCATCTTCCAGGCCCTCATTCTCCCACATTTTGATTACGCAAATGTGGCTCTTTATGGACTCCCCAAGAACACCCTTAATCCGCTACAACTCGCCATGAATGCGGCCGCGCGTGTTCTCTGTGGTTTAACAAGATCAGACCATATTACCCCGATACTCAAGGAACTCCACTGGCTTCCTATTCACTGCAGGTTAACATACAAGATCCTTCTCATCATCTTCAAGATCATCAACAACCTAGCCCCCACAACACTCAGTGACCTTATCACCCTCACCCCGAAAACAGACTCAGAAGATCAGTAACTGACAATACCTTGATCATCCCCAAAGAATCCATCAAGTGCACACAGACGACCAAGAAAAGATCATTCGCCTTCTATGCCCCAAAATGTTGGAACGAACTTCCACCTGAAATTAGATCCATCAAAGGCCTTATGCAGTTCCGTAAGCAATTAAACACCACATTTTCCTACTTCACTTTGCTCAAGCATCCACCCCACCTCTACTCGCCCACCTGCCAATGTCTACAAACCGCACCCTGTCACAAGTATCTTGAACCCGCCTTAGACCTCCTGTATATACAATCCAAAGCTAATTATATTTTGTACATAGGTTTTTAGTTCCCCTGTTGCTCCAAGTTTATGCTCCTGTTACAATGTATGTTCCAAGTTTAAACTCCTGTTACAATGTAAGCACAGAACAGACTTCTGACTGTGCACCCTTGTTGTATGTAAACCGCACTGATAACAAATAGCGCGGTATATAAAAGTTATAAAATAAATAAATAATAAATGTTTATGGTGTCTGTGCTCTGTAGGGTAAAATATAGGCGTTTTAGGCATGTTTATTTTATCTGCAATAAAGGTTCCGTCTTTATTACCATGGTTTAGTACTGGGTAAAATATGGGGAAAGGGTTGGCAGTAGCCACAGCTGAGATTGGAACTTGTGACCTTCTGCTTCTGAAACACACTGACTGTGTGTACTGCACCACACTGTTGCCACAGGGATAGCTCATTCCCTGGGGATACCATGACTGTTCGTCAGACAGACCCTGTCTGTTGCATTGCATGACACCCACCTAAACGGGGCTAGGCTATGGTCTGCTGTGGGAAGATGCCACTGCCCCCTCCACCACCAGCACCCCTCCGCCACCATGCTGCCATGACATTATGCCAGTTGTCATTGTGTGGGTTCTCAGGTAGGGGTGCCTACATGGACATGCATGCTTCCCCCCCCCACACCCCGCACCGCCTGCCAGTGTTATGTGCCCTTGGGGGTACCTGCTGGGTAATCTTCCCTGTGGCACTGTGGGACACACACTCGTGCCCATGTTGGACCCTCATCAGTTTCTGTCTTGCTGCTTTACAGTTTCGGCATCCCAATGTGCCACCTAGGCATCTGACTAACACGCAATGTGCACCAGCTGGACCACAGTATGTGCCTCCTGCAGCCCTGTATATCCCATTTACAGCATCAGTACAGTTGCCCTTTCCTACGTGCCCACTCTGCTGTTACTGCACATGTGCACGCCATAACAAACCTGCCCAATATAGATATGAATAAACCCTGATCAGCACTATTTCAATATGAGATCATTCACCTTGAAGGGGGACAGAGAATAGACACTTCCAATATGATATCTTATTTTTTTAGCTTTGTCAGTGGTGTTGCTTTATGTTTATCATTAATATCACTTTTGGCCAGCTTGGTTATTGGGATTTTACATATGGTTCAGGTCATTTTCTATGTTTATTTGCCTTTTTGTTCCGTGCACTTGTATCACTACTATCACGTTTTGGGGTTTCCCTGGCTTTGCTCTACATTGCTCACTGAAATGGTTTCTCTTTCCTGCAAATGTGCCTTAACGCGAGGGTTTCACTGGCATTAGTGTTCAGACCCAGATTTCACAGTGTTAGTGTGCCTGGAGCCTCTCCCCTCCCACTCTCCGCCCATTGACCCCTTCTCTCCGCCCTCTGGGAAGCCTTACTTCACCCTTCAGAGCCGGATTTCACAGCGTTAGTGTGCCTTAATGCCGCCGCTGCGTTATCGCGTGCTAAGTGTCGTTAACATGTGATAACGTAACATTATCACGCGATAACATCACTTATCTCGCGATAATACTACTGCTGCGACGTTAAGATGCTTTAGTAAACATACCCCTAACTCTCCCTGTGGTCTTGGGCAAATCACGTAACCCTTCATTTCCTCAGGTACAGCCACAGATTGTAAGCCCTCTGTGGACAAGGAAATACCTACAGTATCTGATTGTAACTTGCTTCAATCTACTACAGGGAAGGCATGTGTTAAAGACTACTAAAATAAAGTATTTGTGAATTGGATAAAAGATGAATTAAGAAGTATAGCCCTCCTGTTACACTTAAAATTGATTCTCTTTAAATTAGTATCTGTAAATATCTGCTTTCTTAGTGATTTCTTAATCATTCTAAACATTTCAGCAACAGCCAAGGACTCAGTTCCACCATACTTGATTGACAGTACATTTTCAGTAGACCCCATTTTTCCTCCTACTTGTTTTTAAAAAGTTATTTTGACTTGACTGCTTAATCTACCCATAAAACAGAGGCTAAGCTTTTAGAGTAAGCAATGATTTTTAATGTCAGATAGTTCTTGATAGTTGCTGTTTCACTATGAAGTTCAATTTAAGAGTCATTGGGTAATATTTAACCCCTGTCTTTTAATAGAACCACTGTTCCCTCTAAGCTGTGCGCGTGTGCGCGCGCACACACCTCGCCGAGCGAGCGCACATACTTTACAACAGAGCGCACAAAAATTACAGCTCTGATTCTGATAGAAAACACAGACGTCTTAAAATTTAAAAGTTATGATTGTAATTACTAGAAATTTCCCGCTTCATTTAGTAATCGTCTATTTTCATTTAATTTGATTAAAATCAATGTGGTGTACATACTGTATTCTGACGTGTAGTCAAATTTTAAAGTATATAACTCCGAGTGTCGTTATGTGGCGCACAAAAATTTAACCTTCCTTCAAAAGCTGCACACAGCTGATATTTTATGCGCACACAGCCTACAGAAAATTAGAGGGAACATTGAATAGAACCCAATATTACTTTCACAACTAAGGGGTATGTTTACTAAACCGTCTTAATGTTACCGGCGCTAGTTGCAGCGTTAATGTGAAGAATACCATATAAGGCAGTGGGCATTCCGGTGGCAAGGTAGCAAGAATCTGTATTGCGTGATAGTGTGCGCAGTGGCACATTAACGCATGTTAACCCTAAGTTCATGCCAGCGCAGTGCTAGAAGCTCTAAAGGTGTAGCCCACTGGTTACTGCAATGACTGTGGAGGCAGAGGTCATTGGTTCCATCCTGCAGTGGTGTTATGTAAGAAGACTGTCTGAGGCATTTCCTTTTAATTTAAATCAGTGCTGCCAGCAAAAACATCCTCACAGTGTCGTAACCTAAGGTGCCGCATAAGGCGCCCTATAAGGCACTCCATAGGGCACATTATAAAGTGCCCTGTTGGCCAAGGCGCCTTATAATGTGCCCTATGAGGCACCTTAAGTTTACGGCATTGTGAGGGTGCTTTTTGCTGGCAGCACTTATCTAAATTAAAAGGAAATGCCTCAGACAGTCTTCTTACATAACACCACTGCAGAATGGTACCAATGACCTCTGCCTCCACAGTCTTTGCAGTAACCAGTGGGCTACATCTCTATAGCTTCTAACACACCGCTGTCTGGCTACAGAAAGACTGCAGGTCATCACACAAACTGTCTGCTGTGGTTAGCAGGATAGGGTAAACCCACCCATATCCATGATGCACTGCACATGCAGATCATCAGCCTACATCTGTTCACCAGATAGGGTATGCGCCTCTATAGCACCCTGGCCAGGTAGGGGGAACTGACCATGTGTGTTACTGGCACAGTGTAGATACAGACCGTGACATTGTGCGGTTCCTGTGCTCACCCTGAGGGTGAGGTGGGGCACCCAGCACCAGGTCCGCAGCACCTGACTTGGCTGAGATAGGCTATGCTGCAGGTCCCCATCAATGCCTGTGTGTGATAGGTAGTCCTTGCAACCACACCCAGAATACACTTGTGTCCATCTCTATTTCCCAGTCACGTCTAGCCCTTGTGGACTATGATGCACCCAGAATAGTACATATCCTGGGCAGTTGTTATGAGAAGAGTGGTGTTTGGACCCAAAAGCGGATTATGTAGCACCACCCAACCTGCTCTCTGTGGTACAGAGTGGGGGACAGGGTCTCCTACCAACAGATCCACATTCTACATCTCTTCAATGGTGGCAGTAGAGGGGACCATCAACCCCAGTCCTGCTGGAGAATAGGCACCCCTACAGGGCAGTCAATGCAGATCTGTACCCATCACAGAGAGCACTAGTAGACAGGCCTGGAAAAAGCTCAGTGGCCCCCCACCACTATCTGACATTCACCAGTAAAGGACACAGTCAGTCTCCACTCGCTGCACCTTGCAAGCTGTTCCAACCATACACATGCTAACTGCAGACAGTCTGCTAGTTAATGCATGCTCCTGGAGGAACTGTGTGCACCCAAAAATGGGATGTGAGCACACACACCAAGCAGGTAGATCAGTGATTGGGCGCCAGAAAAAAGAACTCATAGACATCACTTGAGAATCTGAGCACTTTTCAAATCATTTAGAATCCCTTCAGCAAAGGCTCCAACGATCCTGTGAGCAGTGAGTGAGAATCAGCTGTGCCTACTTAGTTGGGAACTGTGTGTGAGAGAAAACTGCAGCCAATCTGAGCACTTTTCAAATCATTTAAAATCCCTTCAGCAAAGGCTCCAACGATCCTGTGAGCAGTGAGTGAGAATCAGCTGTGCCTACTTAGTTGGGAACTGTGTGTGAGAGAAAACTGCAGCCAATCTGAGCACTTTTCAAATCATTTAGAATCCCTTCAGCAAAGGCTCCAACGATCCTGTGAGCAGTGAGTGAGAATCAGCTGTGCCTACTTAGTTGGGAACTGTGTGTGAGAGAAAACTGCAGCCAATCTGAGCACTTTTTCAAATCATTTAGAATCCCTTCAGCAAAGGCTCCAACGATCCTGTGAGCAGTGAGTGAGAATCAGCTGTGCCTACTTAGTTGGGAACTGTGTGTGAGAGAAAACTGCAGCCAATCTGAGCACTTTTCAAATCATTTAGAATCCCTTCAGCAAAGGCTCCAACGATCCTGTGAGCAGTGAGTGAGAATCAGCTGTGCCTACTTAGTTGGGAACTGTGTGTGAGAGAAACTGCAGCCAATCTGAGCACTTTTCAAATCATTTAGAATCCCTTCAGCAAAGGCTCCAACGATCCTGTGAGCAGTGAGTGAGAATCAGCTGTGCCTACTTAGTTGGGAACTGTGTGTGAGAGAAAACTGCAGCCAATCTGAGCACTTTTCAAATCATTTAAAATCCCTTCAGCAATGGCGCGCCCGTGCCTTGCGGGCCCGCGCCTGAGGGCCTCGCAAGAGGGCCCTTTGGCGTGGCCCTTAGGCGGTGGACCGTGCGGGACCCACTATCTGCTGCTATATGCTCATTCTGTTCAGCGATATGCTGTTTGTAGTTAATGTAAGGTAATGTAATGTAAGTTATGTACTGTGTTCCCTGTTTGTACTCCTAGTGTTTTGTTGTGATGTAATGATAATGCAATGTATGTTTCCCGCACCTTTGTTACCCTGTGAGCTGTATTAACCGCTTTGATTGAAGGAAAAGGCGGGATACAAAACATGTTAAATAAATAAATAAATAAATAAATAAATAAATAAATAAATAAATAAATAAATAAATAATACTGCATAGCACTATGGGGGAACCTAGTCATGCCATGATCACTGCTCAGTCAGGGTGAGAGTGACATCCCCCCCCCCCAGCATGACATGCTGTGGCCACCCTGTCCATGAAGGTGGTGGTCGGGCACTACAATGTCCCAGCCATTGCCCTATGCCCTGTGCAGATGCATTCTGCCGAGGTCGCCCTGTCTGGGCCATATCCACAATACCGTGCTCCTCATCATGCACATTGGCAAGCTAACACTAGAAACAGTGCAAGCATTGGGGGCTCAGTAAGGTGTAGGAAGCCACAAAACACTGGATAGACATTGCGACGCCCCTGCCCCACTTTAGGGCTAAAAGACAGGAGCGGCCTATTGCCTCGTGAGGAATGGAGTTAAAAACTGTTCCCTGGTAATGCTGGGTAATGTAGTTCTTGCGCTCCTTTCACTCCGAAATAAGTGTAGTTGTGCGCCAGAGACGGTAAGGCTTGTTTGCAAGTATTTTATTGTTGTTGGGGAGATTCTTCCAGCGCATCACAAATTCATACACATGAACAAAAAACTGGTGCTTTAACATGAACAGAATAAACTTAGGAATAAAGTCAACTAAAGTAGAATTCAGCTTTAACTTCAGCTTTACTTCTAGGGAGTTTGACTCAGCTCTGCCCCAAGAGGTGATTCCCATTTAATGCAGCCTCTTTACATGCACTGTTACGTTCACAGTGGGAGCTTAATTCAGGTGCAAGTAATTAAGGTTTCCAAAGCATGGCAGTAGAAACAGCTCCGTTGTATTTTACTCATACACGGCACAGCAAGCTTCTTTACTCTGGTATTTCCATACAACACAATGAACAATCCATACTATTACAGTCAGGTAAGTCAGAATCAGTTTGCATTAATTCTTCAGACTGTATAGAATTAGTATCTTCATTCAGTACTGGTTGTCTGCCTGCTTTTAGATCTAGAAACTCTTTAAAGCTTTGGAGAAGCAATTCAGCCTGTTGGTTGCTAGATAAGCAATTGTCAGCAGCTATTAAGCTTCTCTCTTGGTCAGTAATGTTTCCCTTCTCCCCTCTCAGGCTAAATAAGTCAGGGTAACATTTAGGCTCTCTTAGTAAGGCTTCAAACATAGGAGACTTGAGTTTACCTTCACTCTTGTAACTCTTAGGAAAACTGCTTACTTTTTGCCAAGCCCCTCTCGTCCTAGGTGGCTCAGACATCTTCCAGCTGTGAGGGTTCCTGTGTCTCTCTGGTCCCAACTGTATTCCAAAGAATGAGTTTTCTTTCTCACTTGCCTGCCGTGGAGGCTTCCTCTTCCAGGGCTCTGCCTTCTTCCAGGAGTCTAATCCAGGGCTACGTCCACTTGCCTCAGGACTTTCATTCACAGCCCTTGAAAAGATCCTTGCAGGTCTTCTTTTATTACCAGGGTAAAACGTACTGCCACACTGCTTCCTGGTCTTCCATTCACTCTCTGACTCACTCTCAGCTGACGTACCAAACGTCTTTCCACAGCTCGTCCTCTCACAGGTCCTTTGCTCTGAGGTCCTCTGCTCAGAGTTCCTTGTGCAGCTCTGTGCACTGCTCTGCCTACTTCGGCTCAGTCCTTTGCTGCTCTCTTTGCTCCTCCTGCACTCTCTGCTCCCTTTGCTCTCCTTAGCAGGGTCATTCTCAGGTTTAAAACGAGGTTCTCTTCCAGGCACGCCCCTTCCAAACCACTGGGTGTGCCCAATCAGGACTACTCAACTCCTCCCCTGGGCTGGTATCCCTTCTTAGCTCAGCAGAAAGGAGTTTTTCTTTCCTTCCAGTATTGTCAATCTGGCGTAAATCCTGTTGCCCTTCAGGATTTTCCTCGGTCTCCATTGCCTCAGGAGGGCGCTATTCACCACAACATACACACACTCCCACACCTATTTCAGCATTGTGCAAATATAGAGGTGGTTGGCAGTCCTGGCCACCACACCAGTCCTGGTCACAGTACAGGCATTGTTATGGGACTCAATACTGTTAGGGTCACTCCCCGGGATGGTAAACACTGTCAGAAAGAAGAACTGAAACACACTCCACAGATATCAGAAAGGTTGCTATGATGAATTTCTGTCAACAAACTGTGTTTAACTTAGGATTTGTTATCTGACATTAATCATAGCAACCTTTTGATATATGTGGAATGTTTTTCCAAGTTTAAGACGACAGGTGCTAGTACTGGTAGCTGCTGCTCCGCGCAGGGCCCAACAGCCTGACTCTCTATGAGGCTTTGGATAGTGGAGCCTGTGAGTGTGGGTGTTTGTGCCCATGTTGGCCTCTGCTCTAGGGCAGAGGTTCCCAACTCTGGTCCTGGTGGGCCAAACACAGTTCAGATTTTCTTTCTGTCCCTAATGAATATGCATGAGATACATTTGCATACAATGGGGGTGATGCATACAAATGCATCACAGGCATATTTATTAGGGACAGCATGAAACCTGAATGGTGTTTGGCCATCCAGGACTGCAGTTGGGAACCTTTGCTCTAGGGATTGTACATGTTTATGGTGTATGTGCTCTGCAGGGTAAAATATAGGCGTTTATGGTGTGTTTATTTTATCTGCAATAAAGATTCCATCATTCATACCACGGTTTAATACTGGGTAAAATATAGGGATGTGGTTTGCAGGAGGCACAGCTGGGACTTGAACCTGTGACCTTCTGTCCCTGAATATATTGGCTGTGTGTACTGCGTCAAACTGTTGTCACAGAAGCAGATTATTCTCTGGGGATATCATGACTGTTCGTCAGACAGATCTTGTCTGTTGCAGTGCACGGCATCCACCTAAACAGGGCTTGGCCTTGGCCTGCTGTGGGCAGATAAGGGGGACCAGCGGAAGATTGACCACAGCCTACCAGATGGTAATAAATAATCTTTATTTGGAACCTCAATAAAGATTATTTATTACCATCTGGTAGGCTGTGGTCAATCTTCCGCTGGTCCCCCTTGGCTGTTTGTTTGCGGAAGATACCCTTCTTTCTTTTCTCTGCTGTGGGCAGATGCCACTGTCCCCTCCACCACCAGCACCCCTCCGCCACCATTTATTTTTATTTACATTCTCTTATATACAGCGCTATTCTACATCAGTGCGGTTTACATTGAACAAACTGAAATTACATTGAACAGGGCATTATAACTTGGAGATAACTATTTTACAGGGAATATGGCCTATGGAGGGTTAATTGGCTTGCCCAAGACCACAAGGAGCACCTGTGGGACTAGAAACCCCAGTCCTTCCGGCCCAAGGTTGCTGTCCTCTAGTGGGATTTGAACCCCCGACCTTCCGGCCTGAAGTACCTTGCCCCAACCACTAGGCCACTCCTCCACTCCACCATGCTGACATGCCCTTGTGCCGGTGGTGCGCAGAACCAGGCCATCCAGTGTGCCGGTTGACAGCTGCCTATGGTGCGTGATATGGGGTAGGGGTGCCTGCCTAGACATCCACGTTTCCCCCTGCACTGCCTACTGATATTATATGCCCTTTGGGGTACTTGCTGGGTACTGTCCCCTGGGACACTGTGGGACACACACTCGTGGAGATGTTTGCCCTTGGTCTGTTGCTGTCTTGCTGGTTTTCCATTTCCACATTCCTATGTGTCACCTAGGCATCTGCCTAGTCCCCCCTGTGCCCAAGCGGGCCCACTGCATGTGCCACCTGCAGCCCCCTGTACCCCATTTACACCATCACCATAGTGCCCTTTCCTATGTGGCCACTCTGCTGTTGCTGCACATGTGAACGCCACATAAGCAAGCTGCCCAATATACACCACAGTAAACCCTTATCAACACTATAAATTTTGGAAGATTCACTTTGTGGGGGGAATCAGAATTTCCCCTTCCAAAAGTGACATCTTCCATTTTATTCTTTATGGGAAGTGTTGATTACCATTTATCATTGTATTTTTCTACTGGCCAATTCAGTGTTTTGTATTTCTATTTTTATTCTGGTCATTATCTCTCTGTTTTTTGTATGTTTTGTTACTGTATATGTATCACTACTATCACTTTTATTGGTCTCCCTGCCTTTGCTGTACATTGCAGACTTAAATGGTTTCTCTCTCCTGCAAATGTGCCTCTAGTGCGAGGTTTTCACTGGCGCTAATTTTCAGACCTTCATTTCACGGCGTTAGTGTGCATGAAGCCTTTCCCCACCCACTCTCCGTCCGTTGACCCCTTATCTCCACCCCTGGGGTGCCTTACGCCACCCTTTGGGGAGCCTTACTCCACCTTTTGTGCGCCTTATTTATTTATTTATTTTTTTTAAATTTATTTGTGTGCTTTTTTATACCGCCCCTTCCAGAGATCAGGAGCGGTTTACAGATAACGTCTCCGCCTTAATGCCGGCGGAGACGTTATCGTGCGAAAAGTAACATTCTCACACAGTAATGCATCATTATCACACGATAACGTCACTTTTCGCGTGATAACGTCACCGCTGCGACTTTAGCGCTGTTTAGTAAACATACCCCTTAGTATTTAGGACTTTTCTCTCTCTTGTTCAGCTACATAGTAATCTGCATTTGCCTGAAGGAATCTGGATACAAGAGCAACCTGCTGTTTACTTTGCTATTTGTGTTTAAGATAACATCAAGGTCGGCTGTAATTCTGAGTAATTTGCTTTAAAATAACTTCATTGTTTTCAGATCACTTTGATATCAGTCTCAGGTATTATGTATAAGGTTTTAATTTAAATGTGACAAAATACTAACATTTTGGTTAAAAAATATAAAAAGTGGAATATTCCAGATATTTACCAACATGGCTGTTTCCTGAACTGTAAGATTTTAGTTATTACTTTGCATTGTTTAGTTCGGTGCTGATGACTGATGAACAGGACAGTAACACCATAGCTGTTAACTATACCGATCCTTCCGATTTTATTTGTTACAATATTGGGTTTCAGGATAAATTCATCTGTTTTTCTGTATTTAAATTTTACGTGTTGGTGTCCAGTGAAAAAGTGTATTTTGTTTTGGAAGTTTTTTAATTTCAGGTTCAGGAATACAATTCCTGAGAAAAACAGATATATGTTGTAGCACTTACTGTTTCTTTTGAATTTGCATTACCCTTAAGTTTGCTGGAATTTTTGGACAGAGGCTTTAAAGGCAATAAACGTGCTGCTTCGAATGTGATGATCTGGGCCACCGGAATTCTGACTGCTCTAAGACTCCTCGAGGATCCCCAAGGCCTGAAGAACATGAACCTTGTATATTTATGCCTCAGCAGAGACATGAATAGGCAAGGGAAAGTAGGCCAAGAAGAACCCAAGGAAGTATCGCCATGAGGCCCAACCACAAATGCCTTGTACCTTCTTAGGCCTCTCACCTCAAAAGGGATCTTTTTGATACCATGAGTAGCTTACACATATCCTTGTGGACATGGCAGTTACAAGATCAGTCCTCAAATGTTTTTGAGTTTCCTACAGTGCTCTCACTGGGAACAGTGTATACGATAGACTCTAGTCACACCTGAGAGATATGTGGCCATCCTGTTAGAAGCCATACTTCTTCCTATTGGGATTGATATTATAAAATGTTGTAAAATAATAGTTTTACATTGTATTTAGAAAGAGCACATGTCCACTTAGTACTGGACCAATTAATTTAGTGGGAAAGGGACACTGTTTACTCACACTGTTATGCTTATTGAGAAGAATCTAAATTTATATTTTCTACCTACCATTTCTTTACAACAATACTAAGGGGCATGTTTACTAAAAAGCGCTAATTTGCGCGCCGCAAAATAGCGCACTAAAAGCAGAACTTAAGTGATCTTAAACACCCCGCAGACGTGCGATGAAGCCCCGCACACTTGCGCGTCACAGTAATGGGTGCCGCACAAGTACGGGCCCGCAAATGTCCGATAGAGGCGTGGAAAGGCTAACGGAGGGCGGAGGAAGGCCCCGGAGGGGCGGAGAGAAGGGGTTAATGGGCGGGGAAGGGGAGGGGAGAGGCGCCCCGCACATTATCGGTGCTGAATTTCCAAAAAAAAATAGCGCGAGTGAATCACTCGCGTTAGAATGCATTTAAAGGGAAGAGAAACCATTTCCGTCAGCAATGTACAGCAAAACCGGGGAAACCTGCAAAACGTGAGCAGTGTGATACATGTGCACAGCCCAAAAGTGGAAATAAAAATAGAAAAGGACCACAACAAAAATTGTAAAAATAGGAAGTCAGCTGGGGAACAGTTATAGTAATGGGCAAAACCAACAAACACACCCAGGAAAGCTCCAGCAAAAAGAAATGTTTTTTGGAAAGGTGTACGGAGCGAAGACTCTTCCAAAAACATTTCCTTTTTGTTGGAGCTTTCCTGGGAGTGTCTTCTATGGTTGCCCATTAATATCACTGTTGCCCAGCGTGTGGTGATATTGTGTCCCCCATTTGCCGTGGTCATTTCCGGGGTTTATGTGCACGTTTGTCACCAGACAGGGTGCATGTGCCCACAGTAAAAATGCGTACAGCAGGGTTTGTGACTCCATCCTGCCAGGTTTACTACCTCCAGGGGCTGCACTGTCTCTGTGGCCATAGTGTGGTGCAGCGGACAGAGCCATTATCTCTAGGACTAGAGGGTCAGAGGTTCACATCCCAGCTGGGGCACTTGCCAGCCCAGTCCCTATATTTTACCCACCACTAAACAAAGATAGCGCAGACACGCCTGTATTGCAGGGAACATAAGCATGGGGGAAACACACATATTTTACCCAACACCGCACACACACCACAACAATGGGCATTACCTACAGCCAAGTCCCCCAAATGCAGTCCCATACTGCCACATTGCAATCAGGTCATCTTCTTTTTCTGAGAGAAGCTCATGCCAGCATGTTGGCGGACGAGTACATGTGGTGCAGGGGGCAGTGGCTGCTAGCCACAGAAGACAGAGGCCTAGCCATGTGCAGGCTAGCACAATCCACTGCAAGACAGGCCCTGCCGGATCCACAGGCATGGACATTCCAGAGAATCCAGCCAATTTGTGGCTACACGGTGGTGCAGTGCACACAGACAGTGCATGCAAGAACAGAAGGTCACAGGTTCAAAGCCCAGCTGGGATTACCACCAATCCTGCCCACATATTTTTCCCACAACTACACATTGATAGTAAGGACAAACCTTTCATGGCGAGGACATATGCAATGGTACTACGTCTATCTTTTACCCCACTGAGCACAGACACCATGTACAGGGGCAGTACCTAGAGCACAATCTCCCAAATGCAGTCCTGGTGGGCCACACACCAGTCAGGTTCCATGCTGCCACTCATACAAATGCCTGTGCTGTATATCTATGCACCACCCCCATGGCATGTAGATGTAGCTCATGCATATTCATGAGGAACAGCAGGAAAACCCGAACAGTGTGATGGAAACCTGGACTGGAGTTGGGAATCTCTGCCGTAAAGCAGCAGCCAACAGGGCCAGACACACCCACACACACACCCACAGGCCCCATTGGCCAATGTCTTCTGGAGAGGCAGAACATTAGACCCTGCGTGCATCTCCCAATACTAGCACCTGCATACCTTAGCAATGTCACCCTACACCTGAGGTATACGGTACACAGCTCTGAGACGCTTGCTAGGAGTACTGGCAGATAGATATCCATACGTTACGCACATACTGCTAGTTGACCCCATCCGAACAATCTGTTTGGTGTTTGCGGTGCGTGCTCCAGCCCTTGCCTCTGACAGTGTTTACCACCCTGGGGAGTGACCCCCGGCAGTACTGCGTAGCATATCCATGCCTTGCCGTGCCCAGCACCGGTTTGGTGGGCAAGGCTAATTACCTCCTCAATAGTGGCACCATGATGGCATAGGTGTGGAATTGTGTGTCTGTCTATACCAGGGGTGGGCAAACCTGGTCCTGGAGGACCGCAGACCAGTCAGGTTTTCGGGATATCTCTAATGAATATGCATGAGATATATATGCATTAGAGATATCCTGCCAACCTGACTGGTTTGTGGCCCTCCAGGGCTGGATCTGGAGACCCCTGCCTTACACCTCTGTCATTTAAGATTGTGAGTGGACAAGGTGCAGATGTCCAAGACATCAAAAAGGTTAGATAGAATTTGTCACATTCCTCCTCACTTCCCACCACCACCAAAACAGTGCCTATTAGACAACTTTTTGGTGGTGGTGAGAATCGAGGAGGAATGTGACACATTCTATATACCCTTTCGATGTCTAGGACATCTGTACCTTGCCCACTCACAATCTTAAATGACAGAGGTGTAAGGCAGGGGTCTCCAAATCCAGCCCTGGAGGGCCACAAACCAGTCAGGTTGGCAGGATATCTCTAATGCATATATATCTCATGCATGTTCATTAGGGATATCCCGAAAACCTGACTGGTCTGCGGCCCTCCAGGACCGGAGGTGCCCACCCCTGGTCTATACAGTGGGTGTTGGCTGCAAGCCCCTTCCACAGCCCACACTGCCAACACTGTTGCCAGTATTGGCCTGCCAATGTGCATAATGAGTAGCAAGGGACCATGGGTATATCTCAGACAGAGTGGACTGACCAGGATGCAGCTGCACAGGGCATAGGGCACTGGCAGGGGCATAGTAGTGCCCGGCCACCACCTACACAGACAGGATGACCTCTGTATGTGCTGCTGGGAGATCACTCTCACCCTGAGTGTGCAGTGACGGCAGCATGGCTAGGCACCCCCATAGTGCTATATTGTGATTCTCCCTTGTGATATATATGGGTGTCCTGTGGGGGCCTCTTCATGGATTTATCTGCCTGTGTGTGCTGCCACCCCAGTTGTGGGTGCATGCATGTCCATCAGGACCAGCCAGCAGACTGTTCACAGCTGGTATGTGTTGTGATGGAGTGCTTTGCAGGGTGCAGTGGCTGATGGCTTGCTGCAGGTGAATATCAGATAGTGGTGGGGTGCATCTGTGAATATCTGGGCCTAATGTCTGTCTGATATTGTGTTATGGATGTGGGTGGAGCTGCTTGGACTGCCCTGTAGAATGTCTGTTCCCTAGCAGGAACGGGGTTGGTGGTCCACTGTACTGGCATCTGTGGAGGGGAGGGGAGGGTGGGGTGGGGGATCTGTTGAGGGGAAGCCCTGTTTTATCCACCTGGGGGGGGGCACACAGCCCCCACTAACTGAGCCAGACAGAGATCTCCAAAATGTTTATGCAGCACCTACCTATTCCACAGGTTATTGCTGCTTTGGAGCTCTGTCATGGCTGGTGTTGTGGACCTGGTCCTGGGTGCAACATCTCACAATCAGGGTGAGCACAGTAACCGCACAATGTGATGGTGTTTAGCTACTCTTTGCCGTTTGTCCACCCACTCAGGACACCCTACCAGGCCGAGGTGCTGTGTGGGTGCACACGGACACTTCCCCCTACCAGGCCGGGGAGCATTAGGGGTGCATTTCCCATCCTGTGTTCAATCGTGGACAGCTGATTTGCATGTGCAGTGCATCATGGGTATGGGTGGTTCACAACAGCAGACTGTCAGTGAGGTGACGTACAGGCTATCTGCAGCCAGCCAGGGGGAGCTTACAGCTATAGAGCTGTAGCCCAATGGTTACGTCACTGCCTGTGCATCCAGATGTCATGGGTTCAAACCCACAGTGGGGTTCTGTGATAGGGGTGTCCAAAGAGTTATTTTAATCTACTGTACATATGTTGCTGCCAGCAATAACACCCTCAGTGTACTGTACCCATAAGGTGCCTCTGAGGGTGCTTTATGGGGCGCCCTATAGGGCACGTTACGGTTGCCAGCCATATAGGGTGCACTATACATTATCCTGTGTCGCAACATACATGCTGCCCTATAGGGGACATTCTAGGGTGCCTTGGTGGACGGTGCACTGTAACATGTGCCTTATGGGCTGCCTTATATTAATATGCTGTGAGAGTGCGTTTGCTAGTAGTTATCACAAAATAAAATTAAAAAGCCTCCTACAGCACTCCACAACATATGACATACTGCCTCAGCTAGCCTTTTTCACTGGCCATTGTGAGGGATTGAACTCCTGGCCCCTGCACCATTGCTCAGTGTCTTCACCATTGTGCTGTGGCTCTGGTCCTGTGGTTGTGCAGCAGCGCGCAGCCTTGTAGCCATTGGCGCGCCGTCTTGTGGCGCACAAAATTAACAGCGCGCCGCCATCTGCCGCCCACAATGAACAGTGTGCCGCCTCATGCCGTATAAAAAAAGAGTGCGCCGCCTTCTGCCGCCCATAATCAATATGCCTCCTACACCACTTTTGCCCATAAAAGTTGATGCCTCAGCTGGTCTATTTTGTTGAGCGCAATGGGGGTTTGAACCCATGGCCCCTGCACCATAGGTCAGTGTCTTCACTGTTGTACTACGGCTCTGTAGTTTGGTTACACAGCATCGCCCCACTTAGCCTTCCCATGCGCTAATGTGGGCCCCGCACATTAGCGCGCCGCACACACGTACGGTCGGGTTTTTTTCTTTTTTCTGCCTGAACCGCCCACTCCTTATATGGCACACGCACACTAACGGGGACCCGCACAGCAACGGAGTTTAGTAAACATGCCCCTAAGTTTTTTAACAATTGTTTGATGTTCTTAGCAGCCTTGCCACATAAGGATACATTAGTATGGTATAAAAAAAACCAGACAAACCTATGCATGTAGTTTGATGGAATGATGTAATTGGGAAAAAAAGTGGTGTTGAGAGGAGTGTGATGGAATATTTATGTTGGAAAATAGAACTCAGATTGACAGTAAAAAATTATGAAGGTAAATTGAGATGTGAAATGATGTATCTGATGTATCCACCTAGCAGAGGAACTGACGATGAACACTCTACAATTTTTGATTATGACATCTCCATTAACTCCAATTGTGGAAGTCATCTACCCCAGAAATATACTCAATCAATGGAAACAGACACTTGGAGACAAATTGGTATAACCCTAAAATTGTGAAAAATTGAGGAAGTGTGGGCATCTTGTCTGCAACTTTTCTGATCTATAAAAAATGTGTATTAGCTAATTGAGTTGTGAAGGATTGGCTGTTGTATGTAAGCAGCAATCCAAGAATGGGGGAACCTCCGAAACCTTAAACAACTTTGTAAAGAAATTAAACTGTCTTACCTTTAACTCTGTTCAACCAAAAAAAAAAAAAATTGCCCTAAGGGGGTAGACTGAAATTTTTCTCCCTTTGAACTGTTATATGGAAAACTGCCTACTTTTTACACTCCTGAGCCTCACGTTTGATCTCTTGTATTTCCTAGCAGAAGAGGCAACTCTCTCCCTCCACAGGTATGCTCAGCAGTTCCAGTCCCTTCTGCTAGATGACTCAGCTCTTTCTTTTCAACCCGGAGACTGGATCCTGGTAAAGACATACCATCAGCACACAGTCCATCTATAGATTAGGCTTCAGGACCAGGATGAGAAGTAGCAGACGCCGGGGCAGCCAAGGCCCTAGCAACTGGAGAGGAGAGGAGAAGACTCCTGAAGAAAAGCAGCTATCAGTACCGTGATTGCCATCACATGGACAGCCATCCTGTGATACTCCTCCCCTTCGTGGATCCACACGTCAAGAATCAAGTGTGCAACGCCTTCACTGACATCTTCTTCGGTTCCAGACCATCATGAGCAAGACTGCGTTGACTCTCCTCCTACCACTCATGTGGTGCCTCCTTCAGCCCATCTCTGGAACTGTTAATACAACAATACTACTTGCCCAAACTGCTTTACCTTTGTGTGCGCAGCTCGCTACAAGCTGGAGCTTTTCTCTGAACATGTCTCATTGCTGTACCTTCTAATCTGTGTGACATGCAGAAGTTTACTGTACTTGACAATTTAAACTGCACCCAGCCCCATGTTTCTTTTTCTACTTTCTTGTATATTGTCTCTAATCTCAATGCTACAGATTGTTTTATTGCTTCTGCTTTTAGCCTGTCTAATACTGCTCTATACTGTTCTTCAACTACAGCAGTTTCTCATGCTTACTCTCTGATGTATCTTCCTTTGGGGTGGTCTCAAAGGGCTGATTATTGCCCTATGGAGCAGTTTTATAATCCTTGTTCTTTTCTGTTGTATATTCTCATTTGTCCTTTTTTTTTTTTATTTACATTTCTTCTATACCGCACTATTTGCGATCAGCGCGGTTTACATAGAACAAACAGTATCCAACAATAAACAAGAGTCAGGTCATTACAAAGAACAGGAGCAATTAACTTGGATAACAGGGGAAACTATCTACATGTGCAGAAATTTGAAATAGATAACTATGTAGAGCTCCACCACTTTTATGTACTCTTATACACCTGTTTCCACGGTGGCTGATGTACCTGAGCATGCCGCCACTGACCTCCAGTTAATAATGCCTGTTTAATTGTTTTGTAGTAGATTGTTTGGCTGTTCTTCTAGTGGGCTTATGCAGGCCCAAAGGGGGGATTGTAGGGAAAAATAAGTATATTGTAGGGAAAAATAAGTTTCTTGTTGTACAGAGGGACCATAAGGCCCACAAGAAAAAATGGATATTTTGTGCATACCTAGATGGAAAGGAATGTGTTGTGCTAAGGCGAAATTGAGTGATCTTCACAGAGACAAGTACCAGTTTGTACGGTTGCTGATAAGCAGTGCTGGGCTGCTGGGATGGGTTTATGATGTATATATGTTTTTGTTACTGTATAAAAGATAGACTGCACTTCTAACGTACAGAATAAACTTACACACTTTCCTTCTGTGTGGTTGTGAGTTTTATTCCCCTGGAATTCCAAGCAGCCGAGCAGGAACAAAGGAAGCAGACGGAGGGGATTCCCTAGGTCTGGAGGCTATGAACAGGGATAACCCCGTAACAGAATATGCATAAGATAGATTTGCATACAATGAAGGCAGAACATGCAAATCTATCTCATGCAAATTTCATTGTGGGAATCCTGAAAACCCTAATAGCCTAGAGTTCCCCGAGGACTGGAGTTGGGAACCTCTGATCTACTGCTTGACCCAGTGCAGGCATTGTGGGGCCTGTGTCTTTTGGGAGACTGTTGAGTGCTTGTGGCCTAGATTGGCCACTGTTGGAGGCAGGATGCTGGGCTTGCTGGGCCTTGGTCTGACCCAGTATGGCATATCTTAACTGGAAAATTGGAGGAATAGAACTCTACACAGGCAATTTTGGAACAGTACTGAATGGACCATGGATAACAGCAGAACAGGGCAGTGGCTTAAAATTGGCTCATTAAGAAAGGAAACTGAAGGCATGGGGGCCTGTCTACTAAAGGACTATTCCCATTTTGTGCCTATGGGGAAAATGCTTAGTAGACAGGCTCCATGATTTGTATGGCACATAAGCAGGCCCCTCATATGAATATGAATGTCATCAAAGCAAAAATAGAACAGACCATCAATGATAGTAAATGACAACTGTCAAAAAAAAAAAAAAAGAAGAAATTGTGGACAAATAATCAGTGGCTGCAGAATAATTGCTCAATCTGACAACAAGGAAAGACATGACCAAGCAGTAAAAATGGTATATTGGACTCAATGTTAGAAATATGGCTTTCCAACACAAAAGAGGCCATGAAATAACAGAAAAAGTGATGCAAAATGATAATGTGAAGATTATGCGGGATTTTAAAATACAAACTGGCATCTAGAACACAATACTCCTGATATTATAATTGTTGAAATTTGACTTGTGGATGTGACAATACCAAGAGACAGTAATATCAATGATAAAGAACTAGAAAAGACTACCAAATACTGTACCTTAAGAATTTCAATACGAACATTTTGGAAAAATAATTCAACTGTGGTTCCTATTATCACTGGGATACTGGGTGTCATACTAAAAGAACTTAAAAATAATTTTTACTGACTGAACAAAATACAACAGCCTAGCTACAAAAAACATAATTACTGGCCACCTTCTGCATTTCTCAGTACCACATGTGTGTTACCGGCATGGGGATCAATTAACATAGCCCTTATTGCACCTTAGAAAGTTCTAACATACCCTAAAAGAAATATTTAAATAAAAGTTTCAAATTAAATTTAACAAGCCTGAAAATCAGGAAAAAAAAGCCCAAAACAATGACCCTAATTTTCTTGCCTATGCACATCCCAAATATGTTGGAGCTTGGGGTATAACCCTTGGAATAATCTTGAAAATTTCCATAGTTATTTTTAAAAATGTTTTCTGTGATCACATTAACTGAACTAGGAAAATTTATGAAATAATTCTTCCACTTGCATCAACATAAAACCAGCCATAAAAATTTTAATGAGCTGATATTCAAAACCCAGATATTTAAATGGTCAGCCATGGCATTTAAATATCCTCTGGATAGTCAGCGGCTGCATTCAGATAGTGGCTGCCACTGAATATCTGGATTGTGTGGCCACTATCCACATAATCACAGCACTTCCCTGAAAAGTGACAACTTTCAGCCACTAACCAACTATGTTATTCAGGTGGAAGCAAATTCTACTTTGGCCATCCAGCCACCTGTGTGGCCAATCAGAATCGGGACGCCCAGAGGTAGACCCGATTCTGATCCCGCAGGGGCTAGATGTGCCCGCGGGATCAGAATTGGGTCTATGGCCTGAATGTGTAGGCTGGGCCCTGATTCTGATTGGCCTGCATGCTCAGCCACATGCCCGGCTACCTCAGTCAGGCTCCTGAATGGAGCAGCAGTGCCTTGGCATCCTGTCACCATAGCACCACAGCTCCATTCAGGAACCACGAATGCCAAGCTCCACCAATTTTCTTCATTGCTCGCAGCCAGATCCCCAATCCAGCCTCCAATGGACAGGGTCCTGCTGCGGGAAACTTCCTTTCCCGGCCTGGCAGCATAATCCCCCAATGTCCAGGGAAACTTATTCCACTTCTGCAGTGGGATAAGTCCTCCATTTAAGTTCATGGCCTCGGATGTACAGGGCCAACCTCTGAATCTGCCTTGTACAACCGGGGAGATGACCCACCCTCGCTCTGCCCTCATTCCACCCTTCCCCCCGCAATGTCTAAGGCTCCCCATATGACTCAGCTGTACGTACAGGGAGCCTTTTGCCGGCAACCGCATTTGCACAAATGGCAGAGATGTATGTCCAGGCAGGACGTACATCCCCATTATTCGTGCCACAAAATGACTTCCATAGACATTTAGGACAGCTTTTACTTTGACCCAAGCTATCTGGATAACTTAGTTGGATAGCAGCTGAAAATTGCCATTATCCAGATAAGTGCTGCAATTATCCTGATAGTGGCCATGCTGCCCTCCTTCATCCCACAGACTGCCCCTGCACTAACTAGATAGTACTGAGGTGGTATCTAGAGATATTCAGTGGCACTGATTGAATAGTGCTGTGAATATCTACCTCAGTGCCCTTATCTTCTTAACCATGGGAGTACCAATGGGGTCAAAAGTGACACCATTGCAAGTTTCACAACGCGTATCCCGGAAATTAGTTGTTCAAGAATGCAATCTTTTTATGACTTTTCACATGTCAATATTCTCTTTATATTGTGCCATGAGAGGAATAATTTTCATCCGCTAGGTGACGCTAGTGATGAATTGCAGCACAGAGTACCAGTGGGGTCATTTTTGACCCCAGTTGCTTACGTCTGGTTTGGATCGTGATACAATTTGCAGTTTTGTGAATTTTTTGATCTGACAAAGATATTCATCATTAATTATGTATCATTTATTTTTTGTACTCTTATTTTATGAAAATTACGCATTTTCTGTAATTGATATCATACGTTCTCTCATTATTTCCGATGAAATCTAAAGGCTTTCAGCTCGTTCATCATGATTATTGTACACCTATAGTAAAACTGCTTTGCGTTTTATTCAACTTTATCTTTGTTTATTTATTTTAGGTTATTGTTTATGATGTCAAAACTAAAGTATTCAGCTGCCCAAGTAAGAGAAATATTGTAACGATATGCTGACAGTGATGGCTCTGAGTCGTCTGATGATGCAGCATATAAAGCAAGCGAAGAAGCATATCAGCTAAGTTCGGGCGATAAATCTAATGATGACAGTCATGATTCAGATGGCGACAGCAGTTGGTCGCCAAGTAAATGTGAGACTGATGTTGAGCTGGTAACATCGCCTGCAGTAAAGAGTTAAGTTACAGGTCGAGGCAAAGGTCGAGACTTTGCTGGACGGGGAAGAAGGCAGGAGTCCTCGGTGTCAGTATCATCTGTAAGGAATCTTAGGGGCATGTTTACTAAAGTGTGGTAACGGTACATAACGCACGTAATGTAACGTTAACAACAGTTAACTAATGTTAACGCGCGTTATGATGCGTCAATGATCATTAATGTCTCATAACGCGCGTTAACGTAAGTTAACGATCGTAAGGTTCCGCGGCGCGGTAAAACACCGCAGAGGGCAGAGAGAAGGGGTCAATGGGTGGAGTGTGGGCGGGGAGAGGCTCCAGGCACCCCAACGCGGTGAACTCAAGGGCTGAATCCTACCGCGATTGAAAACCTGCTGGTTGATACATATTTGCAAGGGAGTGAAACCATTTAAGCGTCAGCAATGTACAGCATAGGCAGGGAAACCCACAAAACGTGATAAGTGTGATACATGTGCACGGAACAAAAGGGCAAATAAGAAGTGAAAATGACCATAAGAAACGAGGAAAATAACATAACCAAGCTAGCCAATAGTGATATCAATGGGAAACAGCCAAAAATACCACTGAAAAAGCCTCAGAAAAAGATATTAACTGTGGAAGGATGTATGCCTTGTCACCATAGAAGGTGAATGATGCCACAGTGAAATAGCGCAGATCAGGGCATCCCCTTGTTACTGAACAGGTTCCCCATGGTGTGAACATGTCCTTCAACAGCAGGGTGGGCATGTTGGAACGGGCAACTGGGCAGATGCTGGAAAAGGGGATACAGAGGGCTTCAAGCGGCACATGCTGTGGTGCAGTTGGGCCACATTGGGGACTAGGGTGATGCTCAGTTTGGCCCATAGGAATGAATAAACAGTAGAGCCAGACTACAACTGTTGAGGGTCCAACATGGGCATGAGTGTGTCCCCCGCAGTGTCACAGGGGACAGTACCCAGCAGCCACCCCTAAGGGTACAGAACAGTGGCAGGCGGTGCTGGGGGGAAGTGTGGGCGTCCATCTAGGCACCCCTACCCTACCACCCATACAATAGGCAGCTGCCTACACGCACACTGGATGGCCTGAGACTGCCCACCACCGGCACCACCAGCAGAAGGGCTTGGCAGCATGGTGGCGGAGGGGTACCGGTGGCGGAGGAGGCAGTGACATCTGACTACAGCAGACCATGGCCTAGCCCAGTCCAGGTGGGTGCCGTGCACTGCAACAGACAGGCTCAGTGGGACAAACAGTCACAGTACCTCCAGGGAATGATCTGTCCTTGTGGCGCAGTAAGCACAGCCAGTGTGCTCAGGAGCTAAAGATCACAGGTTCAATCCCGAGCTGTGGTCCCGCCAACTCTGTCCCCATACCTTTTACCAGTAAAAAACTGCTAAGATGGAACCTTGTATTGCTGATAGAATAAACATGCTTCCAACACCTACATTTTATCGCACAGAGCACAGACACCACAAACAGGTGCATTAACGAGAGCAGAGTCTCCCAAAGGCAGTCATGGAGGGCCAAACAACATTCAGGTTCCATGCTGACTGCAATAAAGATGCCTGTGCTGTATTCTATCTATGATTCCAGTTTTTCAAATAACCCTTTTTTTCTGAATTTTCTTCAATAAAGGTTTTTGGCTTACCTTGATGTAATTACAAAGCCCTTGCTTTTCTGTTTCAGAAGTTTGTTTTATTTGCAAAATCCCTTGCCCAACAATCTTTCTTGGAAAATATAGAGGAGTAATTTTGGAAACCCTATGCATGTTTTGAATGTCCATAAATAAGCAGAGACATCTCCAGAGCTATTTTAGAAGTCAGGCCTGTGGAAGTCCCCAACATGAGGACATTCAAGTGTGAACTGGGGAGTCATGGAGGTGTGACAGGGGTATTCCCAGGAACCTGGACATCCTTGCCTGATCTCAGAAGTGTCCTGTACATCCATCTTCACATTTAAGTTTAGACCTGTTCCAGGCATGAGCAGGCATCTGAAAAGTGCTCGTTTCTGCAGGATTTGGCAAGACTGGTTAAATGTTTTCTCCTTACAAAATTGTGAGAAATGTACTCACACGGTTTGAAGCAACATGAAGATTGGCTTTGACTTTCCTGGCAAGACTTGATCTTTTATCAACTGAAAGCTTGACAGAGGGTCTGTGTGGACCGGAAGCACCGTACTGTGTAGCTGCTATTGACTCTGTAGACTCTGCTTATGATTCCGGCACTGCTGCTGCTGATTCTGCTTATGTGTTCTTTCACTACAGAGTTGGACGTTCTGATCCTTGTTTGTCCCAGGATTGAGCATTCCAAGGCTTCAATTGCCAGCTAAGTATATATAATTTATGATTTAAATGGTTTGCACTACTTAGCTTGTTGGTTTTGGGGCACAAGATTTTCAGAATAAAAAGGAGATGTTTGTTTTTCAGAGGGTTTCCCTGCACAACACACATTCTAAAATGTATACAATTTTATTTTTAGCACTTTTAGTTTTTGATCAGATCTTTGGACTAGTTTGTTTCTGCTGAAAAATATCCAGAGGGTGCAGAGAAGAAAGCACTCCATCATCCCCTATACAATTTCAACGATAACAGCAGTGGGATTTGAACCCTGACTTACTCCTGTTTCTAGTATACTTTCTATTAGTCTAGTCCTAAGTATCTAGGTTCTAGAATGCTATTCTGGGGATCTCTATGTAGATCTCCCCATAGACATCCATATCAGGCATGTCCATGTTTGTGAAATCATGTCTGCATCTGGACATGCTTGCTTTTATTTTTCAGACGTTCTGGTTTAGATGTCCCAGATCACACTTGGACATCCTTTCTAAAATTCCCGTCATAATCTAAACAAAACTGCAGAGAGATTATTCAGACCTCTGAAACTGAAGTGTGTTTATAGCTTTCTGTTTCAGTACAAGGCCAAAGACGTATCAGCCCCCCCTTGTATCAACATCACTACAGCGGTGTAGGATATTATTCATAGTCATCAATATATGAAATAGTTTTCCTTAAGGTTTAAAATATCTTAGAGTTTTTATATATTTTTTGAAAGAAATCATGCATCCACCGGATAAAATCATTAATGCAAATATGTTTTTTGCTTCTCTCACACCCTTCCAGCTACCCAAGGTGGTATCATTTTCAGTACAACTGTATTAGCATGTTCTAATACGGTTTTTCCAGGTAACGTTTGGTTCACTCCTGCTCCTTAGTCTCCTTCTCCTCTGTTTGTTTGTTTTTATGGCTTATATTCCTCGTGCCACATTTATATGTTTTGTGTACTTTTGTTCATGTAGCACGATTATCATTTATAATGAGTCACTACTTCCTCTCACGATTTGGATGGTATGTACTTGCCGGTATGATTCGGTTAGATAATCACGTTAATTTAAAGTTTTTCTACATTTTTTATCAATATTTATTGATTTTTATTCATGTTTTATACATGTTTTTTTGGGGATGACATATATTGATATAGGTTTATGAATAATAAGTTCTGTATGTTATAATTTTAAACCTTGTTATTTATTTATTTATTGCTTATTATAGTTTTTATTGCGTTCCTTTATAATGTTTTATTTTATGTATAATTAGTTTTTTATAATTGTGGTTTTAATTTATTCATGATATGTTTTTAGCATACGGTGAGCCAGCCCCTGAAGAAGACTTTATCGAAACACGGCCTGTGTCGGGTCAGGTCTCCCTTTACATGTATGGACTAATAAAATTTTGGTGAGAACTTACACCTGCTACGTTCTTGTACTTTGTTGCTGATATCTACGTGGCAGTGTGCTGCCCTTGGTGTCCACGTTTCTACAGCAATGTTCTCCCCATGGAAAAACGTTCTTAGCTTTGGGGATGATGTGTTGGATAAGCTGCTGTCACAACATTCCCTTGGTAACCGTGAAGATGATGTGGAAGACCAGAGCGATCAGCTTTACACACAATGGGATGATACAGTTCGACTGACGCAGAAGTTAGTCAAAGAAGAGTTACATGCAGCTTATCTTTTAGAATGTTGTAAGTCTAAGATTATACCCAGAGGTCTACGAGTTAATAAGGCTCCATGTTTATATCAAAGCGAACAGGGCTTTGTAGAGTGTTGGAATGCAATACTGAACAAGTGTTCCCTGGACTTAATGATATTACTTATTACTACGGCAAATAAGAAATCTGAATTGTACAAGGTGGAAGTAGATGAAAAGTTAGGAGAATTGAAGAGATGTGATAGTGATTTTGAAACAGTATATGCTGATTTTAATAAAAATATGTCACAATTCCGCAAAGAAGTAAAAGGAAAGAAGATGGAAAAATTCAAAAGAGATGAGGAAGACTATAGGGTGGGATATGTGTACCATTGGTGCAAGAAGGTCGAAAACGATAGATTATGGGTTAAAAGAAGGTCCGCCTTCTTTGATCGGAAAGATAGTGCATCCAATGATGTTTGCACGTCCCCAGACAAAGATGAATCTTCTGGACATAAGAAAAAAAGGAGCAGGAGTGAATCCACAGGGAATCAGGATGCTTCGTCAATCCTGATTCCTACATGACAAGATAAATCTGATCAGTTAATGGAAAAAGGGAAAAATAAAAATAATTTTTTCAACATGGATCGCCTTTGGAAGGGGGGTGGGAGGAGCACCTCTCGGTCCAGACTCCCATCAGAAATAGAACCACACAAGACACAACAAGGCAACTACAAAACTTTTCAGGGACAGAACAGAGGCCGAGGACGAGGCCGAGGAAGGGGGAGGGGGAGGGGACAGTGGAGGGGGGAACGATCACACGAAAGGGATTATTAAAAAATAACAATGTAATTAACATTTCTAGATATAATCTTACGATTGAAGAAATTTCAGTTTTGAATAAGGGACTTTCCTTTGTGCCCGTTAGGAGGTATAACCCGTTCCAGACACATATAGATTTATACAAGTTTTTTAGGAAAATTCGTATAAGACATTTCTTCAATGACCTGCCAGATGGTCATGGCGATAATTCTATAGTTAGTAGACCTTCCACTTGGGTCCCTCCTCCTAATACTAGTCCCCTTATTGAAGCTTTTGAGAAAGTTGTCATGCAGCAAGTTGGACAGATTTATGAAGATGACCATTTACCATTTCAGAATCTCTCAGCCTCTGAACGTCAGGCTCTTAAGAATCTACAGATTAATAATAGCATTATCATTAAACCGGCAGACAAAGGGGGCGCTGTGGTGGTTATGGACAAGAATAAATATTTAGCAGAGGTTCTTAGGCAACTCAGTGATAAAAATTTCTATTTACGTCTTGATGATGATCCTATAGAAGCCCTGAAACGCACAATAGATAATATTGTAATCAGTGCTTTTGAAACAGGGCACCTTACTAAAAAAGAGAAGGAATTTTTAATTGTTGATAAACCAGTTATGCCCACTATTTACGTGATCCCGAAGATCCATAAGTCACTCACAGATCCCCCTGGCCGACCCATTGTTTCCGCCATAGGGTCACTCCTAGAACCTATTTCTCAATTGATAGACATTCTTCTAAGGCCCCATATTTCACGAATGTGGTCCTATGTCCGAGATGCCTCACATGTTATCGAAATTCTTTCAACATTCAAGGACTTACCTTCTGAAATTTTATTGGTTACTTTAGATGTTGAAGCGCTATATACTAACATTCCCCAGTTGGAAGCATTGAACATTATAGAGGAGTATTTAGTAGATAGGACTGAGTACACACGCATTTCCACCTCCTTTCTTCTCATTTTGGCAGAGATAGCACTATGCAAAAATTTCTTTTGTTTTAGAGATATATACTATCAACAAGTTAAGGGGGTGGCAATGGGGTCATCTATGGCACCAGATGTGGCCAACTTATATATGTATAAATTTGAAAATACTTTTCTTAAATCTCATCCTTTTGAATCTAAGATTAAATTGTGGATTCCATATATCGATGATATTTTTATTATATGGGAGGGTTCTGTGGAAGATTTGTCCGCTTTTAATATATGGATAAATGATTTAGACTAAAATTTACGCTTTCAGCTAACATATGACCCGAGTAAAATCCCGTATTTAGATTTGATTATTCAAAGAGAAGGCAAAGGATTCATTACTAAACTATATAGGAAACCAACTGATAGGAATCAGTTACTTCATTACCATAGTTTCCATAACCCCGCATTAAGAAATAATTTACCGGTCGGACAATTTCTCAGAGTTAGGAGGAACTGTACAAGTGACAATGATTTTGAATCACAGGCCAAAGACCTTAAAGAAAGGTTTAGTATCCGTCAATATCCCTGGCAATATATCCATAAGGCCTATGTTAGGGCACGTAATCGTTCACAGACAAGGGCAGATATATCACGAGTTGAGAAAAATAATACAGATACTAAAATGGTTTGTCCGCTATTATATTCATTACAGTCCCAACGGATTGTTAATATTCTTAAAAAAGAATGGCATTTAATTCAAGCCATCCCTGGTTTTCAAAATATTCAGATAATGGTGGCACACAAACGCAACATTAACCTCCACAATTTATTAGTACCTTCTGCTTTTACTGAAAAGAAATCTCTTTCCAATCATAAGGGACAATACCAATGTGGTCACTGTTCTGTCTGTTTAAATGTTTTACCCGTGAGAAAGGCTTTCATACATCCAATAACACAGAAGCGGTTTTACATTGATGATTTTTCCAATTGCGATACCACCCATGTCATCTACATCATACAATGTCCATGCAGGCTTTTATATGTTGGCAAAACCAAACGGCATATCCGAGTGCGAATAGTAGAACATAAAAGCTGCATTAGGAGACGGTTGTTGGACAAACCGTTGGTGCAACATTGGATTGATCAAGCACACACACTATCAGATGTGAAGTTTTGTGTGATTAAGAAAGTGAAACTGAATTGGAGAGGGGGAAACATAGAAAAAACACTCCTCCAGATGGAACAGAAATATATTTTTGATCTTAATACTCTTGTTCCGCATGGTCTGAATGCTGAACGTGATTTTTCCGTTTTTTTGTAATTTAGATGCTACAATAATTTACATGTGATTTTACAGACCATTTTATATTTATATTTTTATATTTTTATATTTCAAGGTGCTTTTTTGTTTTCCTTCCCTCATCTCATATTTATTTATTCATAATCTAGTTATGCATATAGTGTATATTTCATTTAAGGTGCCTGTCAGTAGTCGAGTCGGCGATTTTTTAATGTAGGTAGGAGGATTTTATTAAACAATCAAAGATTAAGAATGTTTTGACAGTTTTGTCTTTCTTGAAAATCCGTGGTCCCCGGTGTGATGCTAGGTGGAATTTGTCTCCTTAGTATAGTATAAAGTTAGTCTCCACATCTCTCACAAGTTTTTTGGCCACCTTTGAAAATTGACTTTACAGTTGATTTGGTATAATTGGGCACTGCAAGTAGGTTCTTATTGTTTGTAGGCAGACAATGTTTAGACATCTTTGGGTCTCCTGTAAATTTGTGGTCCCCCTTTGTGAAGCAAGGTAAAAATGAGGCGTCTTAATATAGCAGGAGGTTGTTTTCAGCTTTACCTTACACGATTTTGGCTACATTTAAAATCGGTGTTATAGTTAGCTTTATATAGTTAGGCACTGTTGTGATTTTTCTTATGTTTGTAGGCAGACAATGTTTTCAATAAGCCGGGATGTATTGTTTATTAAGATCTTTTTGATTCCTTTTACTTCTCCCGTTTACATTTATTATATTTATTTATTTATTGTTTTAATGATGTATATAGCACACAATCAGTTGAGGTTGAGTTGTGATCTTTTAATGTGTTTATTATTCAATGAAGGATTAAGCACACTTTGATACTTTTGGCTCTCTTGTCAACTTTGTTTTGGTTGGAGAGCTAGGTGACGTCCCCACATTTGTTTATCCTAAATTCACAGGCTCCTGTTTACAATCAAGATTTAGCTTTCACCACTGCCTTGAGCACTTAGATGGTGCAAGTTGGTTTAACATTTTAAAGTAGATAGTAGTTTTAAAGTTGGTATTATGTGCTATTATATAGAATGGCTGAGGAGTTGCAATAGACATGTGTTTCCTTTCGCGCGCTTGCGAGCGGCATAAGAGCTGACCCGCATGCGCCAGTGTTTTTTAACTCAATGAGATGTTGTTGCTGACTGTCCGACGCTGTTTTCAAGATTTTCAAGCATCAACCGGTCAAATATGTAAGTTTATTGCGATATTTATTTACTTGTAGCCGGCTTTTCGGCAAGATTTGGCCATTTATTTTATTTTATTCTTTGAAGTTATCCCTTTTATAAAGTTTGGTAGTGGCAACTAATAAAACACACGGGTTTTTAGAATTGCGTTTTACTTCATTGAATTTGTAGAAGCGCGAGCTTTATATAAACACATTCTAGTCACGCGGTGGTTTTTAGACAATTTTGCGCATTGCATATCAGTGGTTTAGCTAATTCCATTTGATATCATGGAGACATATTATACCAACATAGCAGAAATATCAAAATACGATGAAAGTACCAATGTACTACTATCCGATTTAAGAATAAACACGGTGGGATCACATTTATTTCATCTTGGTAATGATCCAAATTACCTCTCTTTAAGTTTATTTTGTATGGGTCAAAAGGTATTCTGATGTTTTTATATGATTTGGCATAAATAATAATGTACAAATTTTTCCCCCTTTATAACAACAAATTCCCTTGGTAATGTTTTCAGTGTCAGCTAGTGTATAAAATGTTCTCAAGTATGGCCGGTGCTATGCTAGGCGTTTTCAATATATGAAATAGTTTTCCTTAAGGTTTAAAATATCTTAGAGTTTTTATATATTTTTTGAAAGAAATCATGCATCCACCGGATAAAATCATTAATGCAAATATGATTTTTGCTTCTCTCACACTCTTCCAGCTACCCAAGGTGGTATCATTTTCAGTACAACTGTATTAGCATGTTCTAATACGGTTTTTCCAGGTAACGTTTGGTTCACTCCTGCTCCTTAGTCTCCTTCTCAGCTGTTCGTTTGTTTTTATGGCTTATATTCCTCGTGCCACATTTATATATTTTGTGTACTTTTGTTCATGTAGCACGATTATCATTTATAATGAGTCACTACTTCCTCTCACGATTTGGATGGTATGTACTTGCCGGTATGATTCGGTTAGATAATCACGTTAATTTAAAGTTTTTCTACATTTTTTATCAATATTTATTGATTTTTATTCATGTTTTATACATGTTCTTTTGGGGACGACATATATTGATATAGGTTTATGAATAATAAGTTCTGTATGTTATAATTTTAAACCTTGTTATTTATTTATTTATTGCTTATTATAGTTTTTATTGCGTTCCTTTATAATGTTTTATTTTATGTATAATTAGTTTTTTATAATTGTGTTTTTAATTTATTCATGATATGTTTTTAGCATAAGGTAAGCCAGCCCCTGAAGAAGATTTTATCGAAACACGGCCTGTGTCGGGTCAGGTCTCCCTTTACATGTATGGACTAATAAAATTTTGGTGAGAACTTACACCTGCTATGTTCTTGTACTATATCACAGATATGGGCATGATCGGAAATGTGCTGCGGTCTAGAATGCAGTGAGCGTGGGGACATTCAAAACCATTTGAACACCTTCATGTGCCCCATAATATTAGTGAGGACAGATTTCTCCACATCAATCTATGGCCCATGCCTGCACCCATGCGTGGCATTCACTCTGGGCCAGATGAACAGTTTATTGGAGGTGCCACACCGGACATGTCCACATGCCAATTCCATAAATGCGGGCACATCTATACCCATGGAAGCAGAATTAGGACTGAATCACGTCCATGCCTAATTTAAATGTGTCCGCCGGAGATAACCGGCCTATATGGAATCTGCCTCATAGTGACAAGGCAATAAATGCATGTAGGCATCTAGCCTAGCAGAACCCCCCCCCCCCCCCCCACACACACACACACCCACACACCCACACCCACACCCATTTTCTACATAAATTTAGAGGAGACTGAGAACATAAGTATAGGTAGGCCACTCACATAGATCACCACCATAAGCTCCCAAACCATAAAGGGCCCATATAGCACACACAGAGCAGAGATGCATGAGCCATGTTATACAGAAGGACATAGCAAGTGTGAATTTGCAGTTCTGCATGGCATCAAATTTCACAGTTCCCTGTATGTCCATATGCCATAATTGCAACTTACCTGGACAATGCTGAGCCCCAAAGCTGAAGAATGTCTAACCTATTCATCCAAGAGGGATAACATTTGTGAGCATGGAGGGACATACCCAAAAAAGAGGGAACATTAAATTTGTTCTCACTACTCTTCCTCTATAGACACTTTTGCATAAAGTGGGACACTGTAGCCATAAAGACACAGTTTCAGCCCATATAGAGGATCTGGCACCAACTGCTGCAACACATATGACAAGAGCTAAAGCAGCAAGAAGGTAAGTTACAGCATATTTGCCCTAGATAAGAATCACATGGTAGGCATCTGGGAGGCCCATCTGTACCTCAACAGACCATGAGATACATGCTGTGACCATGTGTCCAAAGCATGGCCCACCACATTGGAGTAGCAGATGTCATAACCCTCCAGAAAATTAGATAGACAAGTGGCTGCACCAAGTAGAGAAACATAAACAGTTCTCAGCCAAGGGGTTTGAGAACCCTAGAGGTGTGTACCACTGGACAGGGATGCCCATAACTAGTGAAAAGGTAGAAAGGGAAATCCATAGTCAAGGAACTATCATTCTAGGGATATCCTACAAGAGAAGAGATCAATAATCTGGGTGGAGAATTTGCAGGGAAGGGGGTCACACAATAGGTGGATGATGAGATTAATGTAATTGGAGATATATGTGACCCACCCATACGCCATTGTCTGCACCCAGCCACATGTCCAGTATCCCATAGTGTCATGGTCCTTGATGTTGAGTGCCCACATTAATATTGACCATGTCTTGCAACACCCCTGAAGACACACAAGTACTAATGGGGCTGTTTTAGAAGCCCTATTCATGCTTTGGACATTCAAAAACAGGCATAGAGCCATTTTAGAAGCTGGCAGTGAGGGCAGCTTGAGGACATCCGAATCTGAACAGGACATGGAAGAGGCATGTCTGGGGTGTTCCTAGGGACCAGGATGCTCCCACCTGATTACATTATGGACATCCAGTGTCATGGCTAACTTTAGACCAGCTCCGAGGCACACATAGTGAAGAACAAGCATAGGCACCTAAAAAGTGTTCCTTTTAGCTGAAAAATATCCAGAGTGTGTAGAAAGACAAGCTTTCCAGAAAACCCAGTACAATTTCAACTATACTGTAGCAGCAGCATTTGAACAATGGCTGGTCTGTTCCTAACCCTCTATTCTAACCATTATGCTATTGTAGATATCTAGGTTTGGAAATATGGTTCTGGGGATGTCTGCAGATATCCCTATAGCGTATATCCAGTTGTGTGAAGTCACTTTGGTATCTGGATATACCTGAGTTTTTTTTCAGATGGTCTGTCTTAGACGTCCCAGATTGCACTTGGCTGGATCTTCTAAAATTCCCCTCCAAATGACTGAGTGAGCCTGCAAGGGGCATCATTGCCCACTTACTCTGGGCACACATTGCACTGGGTCATGAAGTTGTTTTCTTGCTAAATAGTGTGGCAGAGTAGCCCAATGGTTAGAGCACCACAGGGTCCAAACAGTGTCTGAAATTGTACGTCAGGTGACCTTTAAAGCCATAGTACCACATAGTAGTGGATGTTGGATCGCCAAGTATGACATAACTACATTCAAGCTGCAGTCATTTATGGGCCCAAACATACATTTGCAGTACTATTGTAACACTACATCTCCCCTTACCCATCTTAATTTAAAAAATAAAACATATATACATATATGTCTTTTTCTGAAACAGATATGAAGGGTGTTTATACTCGTACTGCCAGACTAACAGCTTTGTAGCTGCTGATGGTTTGATCAATATAGCAAGAGGTAAGAAGTGCAATTGATAAATGTCAGGTTTGCTTTCTACATGCAAAGAATTTTCTCTGTGAACTGTCACTCTTTGAACTCAGGGCAGCAGTTAATTAAAAGAGGTGGCAAAGCAAACAGTCACAGTAAGCATCAATCTATTGAGAGACTAAATCAAGAAGGAAGAAAAATTAGGTTTTCAGAAACACCAGTCTGAAGAAAAAGAAATGGAGAAGCAATCATATTCCTGTAGCGTTTTCACCTACAAATTTAATCCCTAAATGAAGGGCAAACATCATTATGACACCGATAAACTACCAAGTCTCATGACACAAACATAAATAAATATCACATGCTGTGCTCTAATCTTACACTTTAGTGACTTAATTTTGTATTTTGCGCAGATTTGTATATTGCACAGTAACTTTGAGATATGCAGGGTATACCAAAGATAGACTGGTAAAACATTTACTTCAAAGCTGACCTTTACAAACAGTTGCAGACTAATAATTTGTAGCCCACTCCTGCTACCCTACCTTTCTTATGCTCCACTGAAGTATTGTTGCCTTCTAAATAAGAACAAAAATACTCCTTGTCCCTGCCCCTCTCTAGATGTCTTAGCATATTGAGGACACTGTTTTGCTGCTTTTCCCCTCACTCAGTGTCTTGGGGTGTTGATGCCTCTATTCTTGCTGCCTTGTTGTAACCGGGTAAGGCGGACGACGCCTCTCGCCCCTCCCCAGGCCCCACCCCCACTTTCCTTCCCCCGACAGAGTAATTCAAAACAAACACATGACAACCATTTGGGACTTAAACTGGTCGCAGCTTTAATAACCTTTTCAACACACATAATCCAACATCAACATATTTTAACCCCCCCCCCCCCAAGCAGAGCGAGCTCTCACCCGCCGTGTTAGTAGCAAGGTGACGCCGCATCCGCTTCCACCGGGCACAGGCCCGACATTTTCCACTCCCTCCCTCTTCCGGCTTCGCCATGCTATTAGCAAAAGCCTGAGGGATTAACCGGGTCGGGGGTACCCCACCCCCGCCCTCATGCTTGCCACCGGCTCCGGACCCCGGAAACCTCCGGGATCCCGCCAAAGCCCCCCTCCCGCTGCAACAACCCAAACACCCCCCCCCAAGCCGCCCCCAGCCGGGGGGGGCGGGCGGGAGCACCGGAGGCGCCCGCCCTGACCCAGCAACTGCCGATGCAGAGCTGGGTCCCCGCGCCACTTATCCCCCCCCCCCCGCCGCCGCGGCCCAGCCTCCCATTGGCTCCCGGGCGTTTAAAACGCCACGGGGAGCCAATGAGGTGCCCGGCCGCGCGGGCAGTAACCAGCCGCGCGCCGCCGCAACCGAGAGGGGGCGGGGCGAACGGCCCGCCACCCCCCCGGTTAGGAGCGGCCACGCGGACGGGACCCGCGGCCTTGCTGTTCTATTGGCACTTTCGGTTGTTATTGTATTTGTACTATTGTCATTCTTACTATTAGTCTTGTCTAGTTTTTAGACAATGATGGATCCTAAAACTCTTTTTGAATTGCATTCCAAAACAATCCATCCTCAAGCCCTTCAGCAGGGCACAGAGCCAAGGAGTTTGATAAGACTGCTATGGGTCTGCAAACCATGTCAACGCCTTTGAATAACCCCACCATGCATGCTCCACCAAAACCTCACCCCTGTGCACACCTACAGTGAAGTATGCATTATTAAATCAACATATGCACTTTTATGCTGGGCACAATTTTATATCAGGCCATTTATGCATGTACTGTAAGATGTCACTAATACATATAAATGACTAAAATACTCCTTTGAGGTGCTTACTTTCATGTATTAAAGTAGATGCCTCTTAATAAAATTATCACTTCTATGTTTCAGCTCCTCTACTTTGGAACTCTCGTCCCCAATTCATCCATTTAGACACCTCCCATAAGAAATTCAGAATAAGCCTGAAGGCTTATTAATTCACTTTGTTGCTCTGTCTAAAATAAGTTCACATGGAAGATGAACTGATAACAGTAGTCTGTTTGAACTTCATTGTTTTAGTTTAATTTATTCAGTATTTGATTAACCATTTTTTAGCCTGAGGGATGTTTCAAAACGGTTTGCAATAAATAGTCAAGAAAGGAAAATATACAGTCACAAAAATAAAAGGGGAAAAATCAGGGCCCGATATTCTTCTGGGACAGCTATGCGCTGCCCCAGTACATAACTGTTGCTGCCAACCTTTAACCCTGGATATTTAATACTGGGGTAATATGCATCCTTGGCATTGAATATCCGGGGTCGCCTCACAGCCTCTGCAGCTGCAGAAGCTAGCCGGGTAACAGCGGTATTGAGTTGCAGCCTGGGCAGCTCCTACGGGTAAAGTTAGGTCAGCATTTGCTGCGCCTGGCTTTATGTATGTATCACTAACCTGGTAGCTGTGCAATATCCCGTTTAGTGACTGTCACCACCACGACACACCCCAAAACGCCCACGACATGCCCGGATGCTAAGAGGTTAGCATCAGGGCATGTAGCAGCATTAATAGGGGATATTTCAGTGGCACTAACCATGTTAGTGCCATTGAAATATCCCGTTCAACAGCATTTACATGGTTTACAGGTCATGCAACCATGTAAATGCCTTTGAATATTGGGTCCTTAGTAAACCAATAATTTTACAAATTTCATCATCACTCTAATCAACTAAAGGACCAAAAGCCTGAGTAAAAAATATGTTTTTAAAGCTGATTTAAATTTAACATAATTGTATTTCCCTCTTAATTGAGATGGAAGAGAATTCTATAGAATTGGACCATAACATGAAAAAGCAGTCTCAGTAGTAATAGCGAAAAGGCAATTATATGCAGTAGGGAACATGAGTTGATTAATACGACATGATCAAAGTGGATTTACACTTGTAATGGGAGCTACCACTGCAGAAAGATACTGAGGAGAATTTGTATGAAGAACCGTATGGATAATAGTGCAAACTTTAAACTAAACATGAAAATGTACATGAATCCAGTACAATTTCTTCAACACAGAAGAAATATATTCATACTTTCCAGTAGCTGTTAGAAGCCCAGCTGATGAGTTTTGCAACAACTGTAGATGGTTTATAGAAGATTGTGATAACCTATTATACAAGGAGTTACAATCATAAACATGATTTAAAATAAGAGCAAAAACTGAAATCCTAAGATGGTATAGATCCAGATCTGGTTTCACAGAATGTATCTTTCTCAAACTACAATAGGAGGATTTAATAACTGGAGAAATCTGGCTTTGAATTATAAAAAGATGAATCAATCTTTGCTTTTCTCCTTTCTCTTGAGCTATCCTTTGATTTGATTTTGTAAACCACTCTAATGAATAAAAGAAGGGTGGTGTAGTAAGTGTAACTGTGGCCAGACTGGTAGTCCCTTAGAGAGGCTGGGAAAGCTATCAGGTAGTCCAGGGGCACAACTCCCAGTGGCCCTGGAAATCTGAGTCTCAGGGTTTGTATAAGGTTCATACGCTGGAAGGACTATTGCACTCAGTCCACTCTCCTTTCACTGCCAAAACTCAATCTATGCCAAATGTTGGTCCTGAACTTCGTGAAGTTTACTTAGGAATAGATCTAGATCAATCACAGAGTCTCCACAAATCAGCACTGTCCAACATATATCAAAATAAAAAGTTTCAAAGGGTTATAAGAACATAAGAAATGCCATACTGGGTCAAACCAAGGTCCATCAAACCCAGTATCCTGTTTCCAACAGTGGCCAGGATCTCCCACCAACAGATCCACATTCTACACTCTGCAATGGTGGCAGTAGAGGGGACCATCAACCCCAGTCCTGCTGGGGAACAGGCACCCTACAGGGCAGTCAATGCAGATCTGTACACATCACATAGGGCACTGGCAGACAGGCAGTAGGCCTGGAAAAGCTCAGCTGCCCCCCACCACTATCTGATATTCACCAGCAGAGGGCATAGTCAGTCTCTACTCAGCAAGGTGTTCCAGCCATATACATGCTAACTGCAGACAGTCTGTTAGGTAGTACATAGTGCATGTTCCTGGAGGAGCTGTGTGCACCCAAAAATGGGATGTGAGCACACACACCAAGCAAGTATGTCAATGACTGGACCACAGAAAAGGGAACCAATAGATATCAGTTTAGAGAAATACTGTATAGCACTATGGGGAAACATAGCCATGCCATGGTCACTGCTCAGTCATGGTGAGAGTGACCTCCCAGCATGACATGCTGTGGCCACCCTGTCCATGGAGGTGATGGTTGGGCACTACAATGTCCCAGCCATTGCCCTACGCCCTGTGCAGATGCATCCTGCCCAGGCTGCCCTGTCCGGGCCATACCCACAGTACATTACTCCTCATTATGCACATTGGCAGGCTAACACTGGAAACAGTGCAAGCATTGTGGGCTCAGTAAGGTCTAGGCAGCCACAAAACACTGGATAGACATACACACACTCCCACACCTATTTCAGCATTGTGCAAAGATAGAGTTGGTTGGCAGCCCTGGCCGCCACACCAGTCCTGGGCACAGTGCAGGCATTGCTATGGTTCTCAATACTGTTCGGGTCACTCCCTGGGGTGGTAAACACTGTCAGAAACAAAAACTGAAACACACTCCACAGATATCAGAAAGGTTGTTATGATGAATCTCTGTCAACAAATTGTGTTTAACGTAGGATTTGTTATCTGAGATTAATCATAGCAACCTTTTGATATATGTGGAATGTGTTTCCAAGTTTAAGACGGCATTGCTAAGGTATGCAGGTGCTAATATTGATAGATGCTACTCTGCGCAGGGCCCAACAGCCTGACTCTCCATGAGCCGTTGGATAGTGGAGCATGTGGGTGTGGGTGTTTGTGCACCTGTTGGCCGCTGCTCTAGGGCAGAGGTCCCCAACTCCGATCCTGGTGGGCCAAACACAGTTTGGATTTTCATGCTGTCCCTAATGAATATGCATGGATACATTTGTATACAATGGGGGTGGTGCATACAACTGCATCACAGGCATATTTATTAGGGACAGCATGAAACCTGAATGGTGTTTGGCCCTCCAGGACTGCAATTGGGAAACTCTGCTCTAGGGATTGTACATGTTTATGGTGTATGCGCTCTGTAGGGTAACACATAAGCGTTTATGGCGTGTTTAATTTATCTGCAATAAAGGTTCCGTCTTTGTTACCATGGTTTAGTACTGGGTAAAATATAGGGACATGGTCTGCAGGAGCCACAGCTGGGATTTGAACTTGTGATCTTCTGCCCCTGAATATACTGGCTGTGTGTGCTGCACCAAATTGTTACCCCAGAGGCAGCTCACTCCCTGGAGCTACCATGACTGTTCATCAGACAGACCTTGTCTGTTGCAGTGCACGGCACCCACCTAAACAGGGCTTAGCCTTGGTCGGCTGTGGGAAGATGCCACTGCCCCCTCCACCACCAGCATCCCTCTGCCACCATGCTTACATGCCCTTGTGCCGGTGGTGCTGGTGGTGCACAGTCCCAGGTCATCCAGTGTGCCAGTAGGCGGCTGCCTATGGTGCGTGATTTCTGGGAAGTCCTGCTTTGACATCCGCGTTTCCTCCTGGCACTGCCTGCCGATGTTATGTGCCCTTTGGGGTACTTGCTGGGTACTGTCCCCTGGGACACTGTGGGGCACACACTCATGGACATGTTTGCCCTTGGTCAGTTGCTGTCTTGCTGGTTTTCCGTTTCTACATTCCTATGTGTCACCAAGGCATCTGCCTAGTCCACCCTGTGCCCCAGCTGGCCCACTGCATGTGCTGCCTGCAGCCCCCTGTACCCCATTTACACCATCATCATCAATGTTCCCCCTAATTTTCTGGAGGCTGTGTGCGCATAAAATATCAGCTGTGCAGCTTTTGAAGGAAGGTTACATTTTTGTGCACCACATAACCAACACTCGGAGTTATATACTTTAAAATTTGACTACACGTCAGAATACAGTATGTACACCACATTGATTTTAATCAAATTAAATGAAAATAGATGATTACTAAATGAAGCGGAAAATTTCTAGTAATTACAATCACAACTTTTAAATTTTAAGACGTCTATGTTGTTTTCTATCAGAATCAGAACCGTAATTTTTGTGCGCTCTGTTGTAAAGTATGTGCGCTTGCTCGGCGAGGTGTGTGCGCGCGCACACGCGCACAGCTTAGAGGGAACAGTGATCACCATAGTGCCCTTTCCTACGTGGCCACTCTGCTGTTGCTGCACATGTGAAAGCCACATAAGCAAGCTGCCCAATATACACCACAGCAAACCCTCATCAACACTATCAATGTTGGAACATTCACTTTGTGGGGGGAATCAGAATTGACTCTTCCAAAAGTGACATCTTCCTTTTTATTCTTTGTGGGTAGTGTTGATTACCATTTGTCAATGTTTCTTTCTATTGGCCAGCTCTGTGTTTTGTATTTCTATTTTGGTTCTGGTCATTATCTCTCTGGTTTTTGCATGTTTTGTTACTGCACATGTATCACTACTATCCCTTATCCAGGTCTCCCTGCCTTTGCTGTACATTGCTGACTGAACTGGTTTCTATCTCCTGCAAATGTGCCTCTAACGCAAGGTTTTCAGTGGCGTTAATTTTCAGACCCTGATTTCACAGCGTAAGTATGCCTGGGGCCTCTCCCCGCTCACTCTCCGCCCATTGACCCCTTATCTCCACCCTCTGGGGAGCCTTACTCCACCCTCTGCACACCTTAACGCTGCCGGAGACATTATCGCGCGATACGTGACATTATCACATGGTAATTCGCCATTATCTTGCGATAACGTCGCCACTGCCCCAAAGTGACTGTTGCATTGATATAATAAACACAATTAGTCCTACTGCTAAAGTCTTCTCTTTAAAATATAAACTATCTTAAATTATAGTTTAACATTAATTTGAAAATGACAATTTCATTTATAAACTTTGATCCTGATGAATTAAGGTACATGTGTACTTTACTTTATAGAACTGGTACCAAGTGCATGTAGGATCATGCGTGTTAAATAGGCAAATCCTTACCTGTATACAAGGCCGTATGTGGAGTTTAAGGAAAGTGACTGAACCTTAGGTTCATGACACTGTGGAGCTTGTCAAAGTCATTGTAAATTGTCAAGTTTTATCAAGTATATATATTGCAGCTGAAATGGCTCTGTACTTGGATTAATATGTGTGAAATTTAATAAAAATGAGTGGACATAAATAGGCAAATCCTTATAGAATTGCCCGCATAGTGCCTATGGACAAATGGATAGATGGAGAGAGAAGGTTCCCTTTCATGTAAATATTTCCCATCATTGCATAATTTGGAAAGCATAACAATAGGAAATGAAGAAACAGAGCAAAATGCACATAGGGTCAACAATGAAATCATTACTGACTGATACTGTAGTATCTTGGTGAGCTGAACACGAATATAACATTACAAAAAATTTATTGGCTCTCAGTTTGAAGATATTGCATGTAGTTCATTTTTGACGTTTCACTGTGTAAATTTATCCAGTAGGACATCAACAACATACCAAATAAGCCTTGAATGATGTAATATTGCATCACATTGCATAATACCAGCATGTACACATCATCCAAAGTTGAATGCATCATTTTCTGATGCAATGCAATACTACTGCCAGACGGCTGCTGAAGCCATCTGACGTCAGCAGTGTACTATATGCAGTCGGAAAGATTGAGCATTTAAAATATTTCAGATTGTGTGCAAGACAGTTTAAGCTACTGTTACATGTAACTTTTATTAATCATAAAATGTTAGCCATTTAGGTGCAATACAGAACAGTAATTCCGCGAAAGTGCATTAATACTGCTGACAATTTCTGCTACATTTGTGGGGAAGTGGCATTTGCCAACCAGAAGAAAAGTATCACTTCTCAACTGAAGAAGGCATATCATCTTTACTTCGGATGCAAGATTGGTGACCAAGACAAGCCTTGGGCCCCGCATATATGCTGTGCTACATGTACAACACAGATTTCACAGTGGTTGAATTGCAAAAGACCATCAATGCCATTTGCAGTCCCCATGGTGTGGAGAGAGCCAAGCAACCACATAAATGACTGTTACTTCTGCTTGGTTCCTCCTCTTTCCAGCGAAATAACGAAGCAAAAGAAGTCGAGCATAGTCTACCCAAACATTCCGTCTGCATTGAGAACAGTTCCACATGGTGAGGGACTTCCTATTCCAGAACCTCCATCAGAATATTCTCTTGATTCATCTGATGAGGACAAGGGTGAGCCAATCTGTTCTTTTCCTGGTCCATCAGCATGCAGTGACCCAGATTTTCACTGGGATGCATTATGAACTCCACACAGAATAACAAATGACCTGGTTCCTGATTTGGACATCCAAGAACAAGGCAGAATTGCTAGGATCAGCACTCCAACAATGGAATCTTCTAGAAGAAGATATCATTACTCCATATCGAAAGCGCCACCAGCAATTGGGGCCTTTCTTCAGAAAGGGAAGTAATCTGGTATTCTGTTCCGGTATTGAAAGCCTCATGAATACCTTAAAAATCACTCATGACCCACAAGACTGGAGACTATTTATAGACTCTTCGAAACTGAGTCTGAAGGCTGTGCTTTTGAACAATAGAAACCGTCTTCCATCTATTCCAGTAGCGCATGCCGTCCAAATGAAAGATAAGAAAAAATTAGATCCCGTGAATCCCCCAACAACTTTATAATTTTTTTGTCGGACATAAATCGTGTAGGGCAGGCATTGCAAACCCTTGCCCCAATACACAATACATATCCCTTTTATTCAAACCAATAGGTTATTCAATAAAACTTCTCAGAAGACCAAATCCAAATGAAAACGGCACTTATCTGGATAACCATGCGCGACGTGCACGTTTCGGGGGATAAACCCCTGTATCAAGCGCTCTCTGATCCACTTGTATGAAACTTTTCCAAGCCACCTTTCAACTGGCCAGTTGAAAGGTGGCTTGGAAAAGTTTCATACAAGTGGATCAGAGAGCGCTTGATACAGGGGTTTATCCCCCGAAACGTGCACGTCGCGCATGGTTATCCAGATAAGTGCCGTTTTCATTTGGATTTGGTCTTCTGAGAAGTTTTATTGAATAACCTATTGGTTTGAATAAAAGGGATATGTATTGTGTATTGGGGCAAGGGTTTGCAATGCCTGCCCTACACGATTTATGTCCGACAAAAAAATTATAAAGTTGTTGGGGGATTCACGGGATCTAATTTTTTCTTATCTTATTATATTGATCACCGTTTTGGGTTCATAGAATTTATTAGTCCACATGAAAGAGACATACGATAACTTAATGCATCTACTGACTTCCATTAACTATAACAAGTACAGCTGGCACCTCTGTGGTGACTTGAAGGTAGTTGCCCTTTTAATGGGACTGCAGCAGGGATATACAAAATACATGTGTTTCTTATGTAAGTGGGATAGCTGAGCAAGAGATTGGCACTACTTGCGGAAGGAATGGAATCGCAGACAAAATGTAACAGTTGGAGAGAAGAATATTCAGCACCCAGCTCTGGTTGAGGCTCCCAAAATCCTGCTACCACCCCTTCACATCAAACTAGGTTTTATGAAAAACTTTGTGAAAGCCATGGACCGCACTTCGCCAGTTTTCCAATACCTGCATGAAAAATTCCCTCGACTCAGCGAAGCAAAGATTAAAGAGTGAGTTTTTGTGGGTCCTCAGATCCGAGAGCTCTTCAAAGATGACCGGTTCAACAACTTGCTGCAGGGTGATGCGAAACAATCATGGATTGCTTTTCGCCTAGTGTCAACAAACTTTCTTGGGAATGTTGGGGCAGAAAACTACAAGGAACTAGTAGAAGACATGCTGATGCAGTATCAGAAACTTGGATGCAATATGTCTCTAAAGATCCATTTCCTTGATTCCCATCTTGATTTCTTTTCTGACAATGGTGGTATGGTTAGTGATGAACAGGGCGAACGTTTTCACCAGGATATCACAATGATGGAGCAAAGATACCAGGGAAAATGGTCCACTACAATGCTGGCTGACTACTTCTGGACATCCCCAGTGAAGCTCCAGAACAGCTGTACAAGAGACAGGCGTGAAAATCTAAGAAGTAGTGTATGACTTGGTTTTTTACAGGTATTAACCGAAGGCCTATTATATTTACTATTGACATGCATTTCATGATGTAAACATTAGTTCTTGTGGATTACAAAAACACTAGAGCCAACTTTGCAATTTCACTGTCATATTCGTTTTCAGCATATGAACATTGATAAGAAATGACTATTTTTATTTCAGTAACATGACTTTTGTAAAAATTTGTTGACCAGTGTATTCAAAGCCACTTATCCGGGTATCAGGACCTGCTACCCAAATAAGTATCACTAACTGGGGCTATCCCTTGATTATCATCAGATAATGTTGCTGCTTGCATGCTACCCCAGTGCTATATAGATAATGCTGGAGTGGTCCATAAGTGGAACGAGGGTAATTCTTGGAGTTACCCGGTTAGCAGCGATATTCAGTCCACTAATTTCCACCTATCCAGATAAATTTAGGATGAATAAAAGGCTGCCCTAACTTTATCGGCATAACTATCTGGATATTAGCTGAATAACACCATTATTTGGATAGTGCTGATGGTCAGCACTGAATCCTGATATTCAGTGCTGGCCACTATCTGAATCAATTTTAGCCACAGTGGTAAGAATTGTTTTAAAAAAAGCCTTTGACCACCTTGGCTGAATCTGACCACCTAGATTTTAGCACTACTTAGCCTTTTGTAAACAGCATCTCCTCTCTTTTCCTTAGGCCCACTCCCATGTAGTCTAGTATATCTTTCTCTCTCTCCCCTCCCTCCTTATGCTCCACTCCAGTCAAACATGTTCCCTCTAATCCTTCCTGCTGCCATAGCCCCTGCAACTGGCCGTCCCAGAGGCAGCAAAAGCAGCAGATGCGGAAGCCGCAAAAATAGAAAAGAAATGAGCACATCCCTAATCACTACCCAAATCTTGGACTATCATTTCTTCTTTAGAACATACTGATTTTTCATTGCGACAAAAAATTGCTGCCTCCTTTCCCATTATTTTATGTAGTATGTATTATTCCTGTATTCAAAAAGGATAAATAGATGAACTGTGTACATTATTTATTTATAAATATGATTATTGCTTAATTGCCTTTTCTAATGCTTTCTGCTAATTGACATTTAAAATATGAAAATGAATAGCTGCTACAACTGTAATTAATATTGTGACATGTAGGGGAGCAAATTTAGAATGTCTTAGCTAGGGTTGCCAACTTTTTGAAAGAGAAAAACCTGCCACTTGTGACTAGCCATGCTCAACTCAAGCCTGCCCCATGCCCCACCAAAAATTAACTGCGGAAAGGGCAATGTGCAGACTTTAATGTCTGCACTAGATCAAGGGGTTGAGGAGTACAAGAGTGCTCTTAAAGGGGTTTTGTTTTTCATTTTTAAAAGCTTTCTTTTTCTATACTGCAAAGGGGGATTTTTATTTTTGTGGTGCTGGGGAAAGCTCTGTCAGTTAGAGTACATTGTTTTTTGTTCCAGCTACTCATTCATAGCTAGCTCTTGAAAGCCACTGACCTCATCAGGTGTTAGTAGTCCTTGATTAGCTTGCTGAGCAGCTAGGCAGTGCTGTATAAGGGTCTATAGGGCCTTGCAAGTACAGGCATTTCAAACAGGGACTCCATTGCAAGCAAGGTAATTCTGTGTGGCTTTTAAATATAAGCTCTCTGCCTGAAAGCTCTAAAGGGGTTTTGGTTTTCATTTTTAAAAGCTAATTAGAAAACACTTAAAAGAAGTTAACTGCTTTTTCTCTTAAAGGACACCTGAGGAACAGGTAGGGACTTTGGTAGGTCTCTCTTTTACTTCAACAGGTACCAAGGCTCCACCAACTGAACAATGGCTGAACAAAATTGTATTGCCAAAGCTGTTTCCCCCATTACAGCTTTTGTCTCTGTCCAGACAGAGATCCCAATGCCAGTTGAAGGACTGGTTCTATGTGCAGGAGCTCTGAGAAGAGATGGTGAGGCTGAGAAACATTTGAGATAGTGAGCCATTCATTGATGAGATGCTTCTTGAAACATCCAAGCTCTCCAACAAAGGTGAAGATAGGAGGCTACAGAATGAAGAAATTTGGAAACTAGCCACAAGAGCCTGCAGAATTAACAACCCAACTCCTCCAGAAATTGAATTTAAAAATCAGTATGCAGCCCTGGAAGTGGAGGAGATGAAAGCACCCCCGGAAAGGGAAGAATCAGAGTTGCGGAATCAGTAACTACAAGGAAGCAAAGGGTAGTGGTGGTTGGTGATTCTCTTCATATGCCAACCAGACTTGATGACCAGAAAGGTGTGCTGTCTGCTAGGTGCTAAAATCCATGATGTTACAGAGAATTTGCCGAGACTCATCAAGCCTACTAACAATTATCCGATGTTGCTCATCCATGTTGGCATAAAAGATACTGCCAGATATTCCTCTGAGTATATTAGAAGCGACTTAATGGCTCTGGGACAGACGGTAAAGCGGATAGATGCACAGGTGGTGTTCTCTTCAATCCTCCCTCATGAGGGTAAAGGCCGAGGCAGAGAAGCTCACATCCTGAACATGAATGCATGGCTGTGTGGATGGTATCAATGAGAGCATTTTTGTTCCCTAGACCATAGGATGGTGTTCCAAGGGCTACAGAGCAGATATGGCATCCATTTGTCCAAAAAGGGTTGAATCTCTTCAGCGGCAGACTGGCTAACCTACTAAAGAGGACTTTAAACTAGATTCATTGGGGATGAGTGAAGAAAGCCTCCAGGTAAGTGAAACATTAGATATTTCTCAAGAAATGGGTAAAAGGGGCAAAATCTGGAAAGCAGTATGGATAAATGCCTGTAATATGGGAAATAAGATGTTGAGGCATTAATGGAAGAGGCTGACTTGTATTTAATGGCAGTTACAACCATGACTGGGATGTAATTATACTTGGCTATACTTTATTCAGAAAGGACAGGGTAGGAAGAAGGGGAGAAGGAGTGACACTATATGCAAAAAATAACATTAAAGCTATAGAACAGTGGTTCTCAACCTTTTTTGTACCGTGACCCCTTTTACCGTTGGTCAACTTGTGGTGACCCCCAATGATAAAATCAAATGCGTCTCTCTTCCTTTACCGTTAACGCATTGTCGCTGTAATCATTTGTTGAATTATTAATATATTATAGGCCTTTGCAATATGTTTTTATTTATAAAATACTTATTTAAATAATCAAAACAACAAGTAACAATATTTGATTTCAAAATTATGATGATTTTGTAGTCAAATCACTAATATGAAATAAAATTATTTTTTCTACCTTTGTTGTCTGACCAATTTATTCTCTGATCATGCTGGTCCCGATCTGAGGCTTCTGCTTTCCTGTCTTCTCTTAGCTCTCTTTCTGTGGTCTATGGTCCATCTGCCAGTTCTTATCTCTTTTGTTTTCTTCACTTCTTTCCATCAGCCTATTTCCAGTCCCAGTAACCCTCCCCAGTATCAGCCCCTTTCCAGTCCTCACTCCCAGTACCTTCCAATGTCAACTTGCATTCCCATGACTGCCACTGGTGTCCATTCCCTTCCAGTCCCCCTCCTTCCCCACTGATCAGTCCCTTCTAGTACAAATACCATGGCAGCCCCTCTCAGATCCACTCCCTTTCAGTTCCATGCTCCCATCCCCTTGTATCAGCCCACTTGTAGCCTTAGCCCCCAGTTTTCTTCCAGGGTCAGCAGCTCTATCCTCCCCTCCCCACAATCAGCCCATTCCCAGTCAAAGCCCCTAATCAGCTCACTTCTAGTGCTAATCCCCCTCAACCCCATTACCAGTCCTACCCCCCCCCTAATCAGCCCAATACCAGTCCTACCCCCCATCAGCTCATTTCCAGTGCTAGTCCCCCCCTCAACCCCATTACCAGTGCTAGGCTCCCCTAATCAGCCCATTTCCAGTCCTAACCTCACTGATCAGCTCATTTCCAATGCTAGACCCCCATCAGTCCATTACCAGTCCTACCCCCCCTTGATAAGTCCATTCCCAGTCCTAGCCTTCCCTAATCAACCCATTACCATTCGTAGCCCCCCCATCTGCCCATTACCAGTGCTAGCACCCCCATCAGCCCATTATAATCCTAACCCGCACTGTCTCTCGCCTCTGTCCAGCATTTATCCCGTCTGTCCAGTATGTCCCCATGTCTCTCCCCTTTGTCCATGCCAGCCTACTCCCTCCATGTCAGCCCCCCTCCCTCCATCCATCCATATCAGCCCCCTCCCTCCCTCCCTCCATGTCAGCCCCCATCCTTCCTGTCAGCCCCCCTCCCTCCATCCATCCCTCCATGTCAGCCCCCCCCCCTCCCTCCCTCCCTCCCTCCCTCCATCCCTCCACGTCAGCCCCCCCCTCCCTCCCTCCCTCCATCCATCCATATCAGCCCCCATCCCTCCCTCCCTCCCTGTCAGTCCCCTCCAGCCCTCCCTCCGTCAGCCCCCATCCTTCCATCCATCCATCCATATCAGCCCCCTCCCTCCATCCATCCCTCCATGTCAGCCCCATCCTTCCATCCGTCCATGTCAGCCCCCTCCCTCCCTCCCTCCCTCCCTCCATCCATATCAGCCCCATCCCTCCCTCCCTCCCTCCCTCCCTCCATCCATATCAGCCCCATCCCTCCCTCCCTCCCTCCCTCCCTCCATCCATCCATATCAGCCCCCATCCCTCCCTCCCTCCCTGTCAGCCCCCTCCCTCCCTCCCTCCCTCCATCCATATCAGCCCCCATCCCTCCCTCCCTCCCTCCCTCCCTGTCAGTCCCCTCCCTCCCTCCCTCCGTCAGCCCCCATCCTTCCATCCGTCCATGTCAGCCCCCCTCCCTCCATCCATCCCTCCATGTCAGCCCCCATCCTTCCATCCGTCCCTGTCCGCCCCCCTCCCTCCCTCCCTCCATCCATCCATCCATATCAGCCCCCCCCTCCTCCCTCCCTCCCTCCCTCCATCCATCCATATCAGCCCCCATCCCTCCCTCCCTCCCTCCCTGTCAGCCCCCTCCCTGTCAGCCCCCATCCTTCCATCTGTCCATGTCAGCCCCCCTCCCTCCATCCATCCATCCATATCAGCCCCCTCCCTCCCTCCCTCCCTCCATGTCAGCCCCATCCTTCCATCTGTCCATGTCAGCCCCCTCCCTCCCTCCCTCCCTCCCTCCATGTCAGCCCCATCCTTCCATCTGTCCATGTCAGCCCCCCTCCCTCCCTCCCTCCCTCCCTCCCTCCATGTCAGCCCCATCCTTCCATCTGTCCATGTCAGCCCCCTCCCTCCATCCATATCAGCCCCCTCCCTCCATGTCAGCCCCATCCTTCCATCTGTCCATGTCAGCCCCCTCCCTCCCTCCCTCCCTCCCTCCCTCCATCTGTCCATGTCAGCCCCCTCCCTCCATCCATCCATATCAGCCCCTCCCTCCATGTCAGCCCCCATCCTTCCATCTGTCCATGTCAGCCCCCTCCCTCCCTCCCTCCATGTCAGCCCCATCCTTCCATCTGTCCATGTCAGCCCCCCTCTGTCGATGTCAGCCCCCCTCTGTCGATGTCAGCCGTGGTGCAGGTTGTCTGCCTCCCTTCTAATGCAGCCGCGGCTCTCTGCCTCTTAGGGAACCGCGGCTGTACCTGTAAAATCATTGCGGAGCCCTTCCTGTCTCGATGGGCTCCATGCAGCATTGTCCCGCCTCCAAAGGAAGTTGTTTACCACTTCCTTTGGAGGCGGGACAATGCTGCACGGAGCCCGTCGAGACAGGAAGGGCTCCGCAACGATTTTACAAGTACAGCCGCGGTTCCCTAAGAGGCAGGGAGCCGCGGCTGCAGAAGAAGGCGGTGAGTTTGCCGGAGTTTGCTGCTGCCGCCGAGAAGCGGACTCGGCAGCAACTTGTGCACATCTTAATTTTTTTTTTAAAACTTGGTGGAGGCTAAGCGACCCCCGCTAAATCCTGTGGCGACCCCCGTTGGGGTCGCGACCCACAGGTTGAGAACCGCTGCTATAGAATTACAGGGCTTAAAAGAGAGAGAGGGGCACTGTGGGTTAAACTAGAAAGAGAGAAAGGGAAATCCATTTGCACTGGAGTGATATACAGATCACACTCACTGGCAGAAGTGGATGGAGATTTAATAGAAGACATACGCAACATTGCCATGAAAGGAAAAGTGCTACTGATAGGTGATTTCAGTATGCCAGATATTGATTGGCACATCCCTGCTGGGGTCTTATCCAGAAGTAAGGAGATCCTGGATTCTCTACAGGGAGAACTGTTCAGGCTAATGGTAAGAGAACCCACACATGAAGGGGTATACTGGATTTGGTGCTTACCAATGGGGAAAGTGTTTCTGATGTTATAGTGGGAGATCATCTCACATCCAGTGATCACCAGATGGTGTGGTTCAGTAATAGGACTAGAGCTGATAAAATCCATTCAAAAGCAAATATTTTAGACATAAGGAAAACTAATTTTGCCAAGATGGGACAATACCTCAAGGAGTCATTAGCGGGCTGGGAATAGTGGGGGGATGTAGAAAAACAGTGGGCAAAACTGGAAGGGGATATTTTAAGGATAGCAAACCCTTTTGTTAGAAAGGTAAATAAATGTAAAAGGAAAAGGAGGCCACCATGGTTCTCAAAAGAAGTAGCTTAAAAGGTGAAAAAAAGGAGGGAGGCCTTCAGGAAATACAAGAGATCACAGAGATTGGAAGACATGCATCTACATTTGGAAAAACTTAGAGAAGCCAGGGAAGTAGTCAGGAAAGCGAAAATATAAAAAGAAGAAATAGCCAATGCAATAAAATGGGGGTGGTGGGGGGGGGGTGGGGATAAGACATTTTTCAGATATGGAGTGGAGGAGTAGCCTAGTGGTTGGGGCAAGGTACTTCAGGCCGGAAGGTCGGGGGTTCAAATCCCACTAGAGGACAGCAACCTTGGGCCGGAAGGACTGGGGTTTCTAGTCCCACAGGTGCTCCTTGTGGTCTTGGGCAAGCCACTTAACCCTCCATAGCCCATGTTCCCTGTAAAATAGTTATCTCCAAGTTATAATGCCCTGTTCAATGTAATTTCAGTTTGTTCAATGTAAACCGCACTGATGCAGAATAGCGCGGTATACAAGAGAATGTAAGTAAGTAAGATATGTTAGTGAGAGGAGGAAGCAAATGTGGTATTGTTAGAATTAAGGGTGAAGGAGAGGGATATGTAGAAGTTGATGAAGATAAAGTGGAATTGCTTAACAAATAATTCTGTTCCATGTTTACAGATGAAGGGCCAGGAGCAGGACCTCAGAAAACACCCACAAATAGGAACAGAAGTTACGGGGAGCTCTAATGATTTTCAGCAGGCTCTGTTCATGAGGAACTAGCTAAACTAAAAATAGATAAAACGATGGGACTGGATGGGATACATTTGAGAATACTGAAGGGACTTGGGGACATTCTAGTGGCTCCACTGACTGACCTTTTCAATGCTTCTTTGGAGTCAGGAGAAGTCCCAGAGGACTGGAGAAATGCACATGAGGTCCCTTTACACAAAAGCAAAAGTAAGGATGAGGTTGAAAACTGCAGACTGGTTAGTCTAACCACTGTGGTGAGTAAATTATTGGAAATGCTGCTAAAAGAGACAATAGTGAGGTTTCTTGAGTCCAATGAATTGCAGGATCCGAGGCTGCATGTGTTACCAGAGGCAGGTCTTGTCAGACAAATCTGATTGATTTCTTTGACTGGGTGACCAGGGAGTTGAACCGAGGGAGAGTCCTAGATGTGGTGTACTTAGATTTCAGTAAAGCCTTTGACACCGTTCCACACAGGTGACTTACAAACAAACTGAGCACCCTAGGGATAGACTCTAAAGTTACTGATTGGGTTAGAAATTGGTTGAGTGGGTGGTGGCAAAGGGTACAGGTAAATGGAGCTCACTCTGAGGAGAAGAAGGTTACTAGTGGCCATCATGTGTCTATGTTTCTAACTCTTTAGCACCTATTCAGCCACAGTTCCCTTCTGAAACCCTTCCAACACACACATGCTCTCCCATATGGAATTAAATCCAAAAATATATATTCTGCATCCACCGAACCCTGCCCACCGGCCCCTTCTCCAACAATCTGTGCACAGCAGACCAGAGCAGAGAGAGAACCTTTCCCATAAATCTTACCACATAAGAAAAAAAATCCCTCTCAATACCCAGATCTTCACCCGTATGTCCCTCCTCTCTATCAGAATTTATTGTTTAGCTTTGAATGCCCTACTCTCTTCCGAACCCCAGAAGTGAACACCTTGGCTGCCTAATGGTTGGGCCGGCCCTGGAATTAGTACAAAAACATAATCAGGGACCTTGAGCAAATCTATTATGTCAGTACTAACCTCCAAAACTCATACGAGGACCCTACCTAAAAAAAGCAGCACAGTAAATATATCAGTAGCCTTAAAACATCAATAAACCTGGTGGGAAAGCTGAACAAGCCAGGTTACTGCACATTCTTAAACAGAAATTCCATGCTAAAAAAATACCCATTCTTGGCCTCACACACACTCATACATTACAGACAGGCCTTTGCCAATTAGTGACTACAGAGTGGAAATAGAAATGTGTAGATAAAAATTAAACTAAAATCTCAGAAAGCCAGACGCTGCATGCAGTGAAATTCCAGAGAAACAGAAAAAAATGTTTTTCCTCCTCTTTATACAAAACAAAAGACAGCAGATGTCAGGATTGGCATTAGGAGGGAAGCAACCAGGGCAATTTCCCTGGACCTCCAAGCCAGATAGTGCCTCAGATCTGTCTGAGATTGAAAAAGGCATAGTTTGCTAGTGGGCTTCAGGATCCCTTGTCAGATTTTTGCCTTGGGCTAGGCCCCAGGCCATATCCAATACCAATCCTGATTCCTGGCAGATGTACTTTCCAAAACCCGACATTTTCCATTTACAAAATAGAAAAAAATTCTACTTTTGTTGTCAGGTCATTTTGGGGCATGTTTACTAAATAGCGCTAACGTGGCTGCTGAGGTATTAGCGCACGAAACGTAATGTTATCGCACAATATGTAACATCGTCACACGAAAAAGTAACATTATCGCGCGATAACATTCAGGATCGCACGATAACGTATCCGGTGCCGTTAAGGCACCCAGAGGGTGGAGTAAGGGGTCAATGGGCGAAGAGTGGGAGTGTTGAGGCTCCAGGAACACTAACGCTGTGAAATGTAGGGCAGAACATTAACGTCAGTGAAAACCTCGCGTTAGAGGCACAAGTGCAGGAGAGAGAAACCATTTCAGTCAGCAACGTATAGCAAAGGCAGGGAGACCCAGAACAGTGATAGTAGTGATACATGTGCAGCAACAGCATAGTGCCAAAGTATGAAAGGACACTATGGTGAGGCTGCAAATGGGGTACAGGGGGCCGCAGGAGGGACATGCAGTGGGGCATCTGAGGCACGGTGTGGGCTAGGCAGATGCCCAGGTGCCACATAGGAATGCCGAAATGGAAAAGCAGCAAGACAGCAAATGACCAAGGGCAAACAAGTGCACGAGTGTGTATCATACATTGCCTCAATGGACATCAATCAGCAGGTACCCCAAAGGCCACATAACATTGGCAGGCAGTGCTGTGGGGAAGCATACATGTCCATGTAGGCACCCCTACCCAAGATCTCACATCATAGGCAGCCGCCTAATGGCACACTGGATGAGCTGGGACTGCGCACCACCAGCACAATCGGAAGAACGGCATATCAGCATGGTGGCATAGGGATGCTGACGGTGGAGGGGGCAGTGTTATCTGCCCACAGCAGACCAAGGCCAAGCTCTGTACAGGTGGGTGGCGTGCAGTCCAGCAAAGTCTGTCTAATGAACAGCAATGGTATCCCCAGGGAGGGACCTACCTCTGTGGCAACAGTTTGGTGCAGTACACACAGTCAGTGTTTATAGGGGTAGAAGGTCACAGGTTCAAGTCCCAGCTGTGGCTCCTGCAGACCATATCCCTATATTTTACCCTACCAAGCACATACACAATAATAATGTGCACTCCCCAGAGCAGATGTTGGCAACCCCAGTTCCGGAGGGAAAACACCATTCAGGTTGTCAGGCTAACACCATTCAGGTTGTCAGGCTGACCATAATAAATATGCATGAGATGCATTTGAAGGAACTGCCCCCATTGTATGCAAATGTTCCTCATGCATATTCAGTAGGGACAGCCTGACAACCTGAATCCTGTCTGAACCACCGGGACTGGATATGAGAACCTCTGCCCCAGAGCATCGGCCAAAAGGTGCACAAACACCCACACCCACAGGCTCCACCATCCAAAGGCTAATGAAAAGGCAGGCTGTTGTGCCCTGTGCGGAGCGCCAGCCTCCCACTACTAGCACCTGCATACCTTAATAATGCCATCATAAACATGGAAACAAGTCCCATATACATCAAAAGGTAGCTATGACCAATGTCAGATAACAAATCTTAACTTAAACACATCTTTCTAACAGAGATCCATCATAGCAACTGATTTATGTGGTGTGTGCCCCCTCATCAATTTCTAACAGTGTTTACCACCCTGGAGAATGGCCCTAACAATATTGAGTATCCTACCAATGCCTGCATGAAGCCCATGACTAGTGTTGCAGACAGGGCTGCCAACCACCGCTATCTTTGCACAATGCTCAAATAGGTGTGGTAATCTGTGTATGTGTATCCATTGTTTTGTGGCTGCCCACACCCCACTGAGAACCCAGTGTTTGCACTGGTTCCACTGTTCCACCTCCGATGTGCATAATGATGAGCAAGGTATTGTGGGTATGGCCCCTACAGGGTGGTTTATCCATGATGCATCGGCATAGGGCAATGGCTGGGATATTGTAGTGGGCAAACACCATCTGCACGGACAGGGTGGCCACAGCAAGTCATGCCTTGAGGGCACTCTCACTCTAACTGAGCAGTGACCATGGCATGTCAACCTTCCCACAACTGCCATACAGCGTGTTCAATAGTGATATATGTGAGTTCCCATTTCTGGGGCCCAATCACTGATATATCTGCTTGGTGTTGGTGTGAATATCCCACAGCTGGGTGTACATTGTTCCTCTGGGAACATGCACTAAGTATAGGCTAGCACACTGTGCGCAGTCAACATGTGTCTGGCTGCAACACCTTGCAGAGTGCAGCAGGTGCACACTGACTGTGGTCTCTGCTGGTGAATGGCAGATTGTGGTTGGAGGCAGCTGAGCTGATCATGCCTAATACCCGTCTGCCTAGGGCCCTGTTACAGGTACCAACCTGCATCAACTGTCAGGTTCCCCAAAGGAAGGTGTTTGCTGGTCCCACAGCCTGTCATCATCTTGCAGTACTGCCCCTTTTGCAAATGTTCAGAATGTGGGTCTGTTGGGGGCAGATCATGTCCCTTACCCTGACCCAGAGAGGCAGGATTGATATGTACATCATCATCATGTGAGTCCACACACACCCCTGCTCCGAGAACAAGTGACCAAGGCAAACACACTGGCTATGCACCAGTTTGGTTGCATCACGGTCCACAAGGGGCAGACAGGACATTTACAGATGTCTCTACAAATACCTGTCACACACTAGCACTGATGGAGACCTGCAGCAAAGCCTACCTCAGCCAACTCAGTTACTGCGGACCTGGTGCTGGCCACCCCACCTCACCCTCAGGGTGATCACAGAACATGCACAATGGCAGGGCCTATAGGTAGTCAGTGGCAGTAACACACACAGTCAGTCCCCCCTACCAAGCTGACGTGCTGTAGAGGTGCATACCCCATCTGGTGAGCAAATGTAGACTGCTGTTCTGCATGTGAATTGCATTATGGGTACTGTTGTCTCTATCCTATCCTGGTTACCACAGCAGACTCTCACTCTAGCAATGCCATCATAAACATGGAAACATGTCCCATATACATCCAAAGGTAGCTTTGACCAATGTCAGATAACAAATCTTAACTTAAACACATCTTTCTAACAGAGATCCATCCTGTCTGTGGCCAGCCATTGGTATGAAAAACCCGATAGTGATGTAGTACAATGGTTAATAGGATGACCTCAGTGGCATATGTCATGGTTTCAATCCCACAGTGTATGTTTTGAATCCCGTCTGCCAGACAAAAAACACCTTCACCTCAGTTGCCTTAGCTAAGGTGCCCTGTAAAGTGTCTTATCTATGGGTCTCCCCTATCCTGTGCAGCACCTCATAAGGTTTGTGGGATGACCTGCACTCTTTCTGTAGCCAACCATTCGTGCAATAAACACATGTTGATGTAGCATAATGGTTAAGTCGATGAATTCAGTGGCAGACGTCATGGGTCCAATCCCTCAGTGGGCTGCCTTTAGTAAGATTGTCTGAGGCAACTCCCTTGTAGGCCTGTAACAGACACACATATGGCGTAAAACATGTTTTAATGGAAAAATCGTTGTAATGTGTTAATGAAAACAACACCCTCACCTCATTTGCCTACGGTAACGTGGCCTGGAAACTGCCTTAGCTGTGGGTTTCCCCTATCCCAGTAAACACAGCAGAATGTATGTGCTTTGACGTGCAATTGTTGTGTAGCCAGCTCTCATGGGTTTGAATCCCCAGTGCTACAACATCAGGAAGAGTGTTTGAGGCGGCACCCTTTTGCATGGCTGTAACAGTTAGACACATCTCTGTAGTCTGTGGTAAAACCAAAATACACACTCACCCTAGTCCTGTACACTACGGTGGCGCAGAGCATGGGAGTCATGATGCATCCGCTGCCCAACGCCGGAGAACCTCCCCACCGTAATGTAAACAGCTAGTCACCAATTAATGTAACAAAAGGAGCGTGGCAGCAAGATCGGTGTATGGGGACTGTAAAAGCGGCTCATACTGTTCGCGGTGCATTTCAATGTTCTAAGAATACTTTGCCGTGTTCCAGGCATCAAAATGCCACGTGTGCTGTGTGCCATAGTAGCGCGAGGTAGCGCGTGTTCGTGCGCGACATGGCGCTTGCACGATGTGTGTCATCGAGTTATCGCTTATGCACCGTGTCGCGAACATATACCCGCTATCTCGAGATAGGAAAAAAGGACAGGCTATCCCGGAAGCTGGCATTCACATGGCAGGAGCTAAAGATACTCAGCGAGCTGATATGCACAAGGCAGAGCCGTCTGTTCCCTGGCGCCTCAAAATGGCAGGACTTTGCACAGGTGAAGAGGGCATGGGGGTGCCTCACCAGGCACTTCAATCAATGTGCCGACTACCCATGTGAAGTAAGTGTATGGGGACAGGTCACACAATGGCAGTTGTGCAACACAATATAAAGCAAGCATCACATATCATACATGCAGAACATGGTGGAAATACCAGTCTGTGGGACAACCTGTTGCCAATGTAGATGCGTATGGTGTTGATTGCAAGTCTGCCCTATCCCCAGAAGGCCCACAGACCTGATTACATGGGTCTATTATACATGCTGGTGTCATGGTACTGTTTGTGTTGCAGTCTCGAATGTCTGCCCTATCCCCAGGAGGCGTCACACATGGCTACAGAGGTCTAAGATACATCCTGGTGTTAGGGTAACTGCATCTGTTGGGGTTTCACAGCTCTGCCCTAACCCCAGGAGGCCCTGGACCTGATTACAGAGGTCTATTACAGCTCCTGGTGTTAGGGTACCTGCATCGGTTGGAGTGTCACAGCACTGCCCTATCCCCCGGAGGCCCTAGACCTGATTACAGAGGTCCATTATAGATCCTGGTGTTAGGTTACCTGCATCTGTTAAGGTTTCACAGCTTTGCCCTAACTCCAGGAGGCCCTAGACCTGATTACAGAGGTCTATAATAGATCCTTGTGTTAGGGTACCTGCATCTGTTGTGGTTTCACAGCTCTGCCCTAACTCCAGGAGGCCCTGGACCTGATTACAGAGGTCTATTATAGATCCTGGTGTTAGGGTACCTGCATCTGTTGTGCTTTCACAGCTCTGCCTTAACTCCAGGAGGCCCTGGACCTGATTACAAAGGTCTATTATAGATCCTGGTGTTAGGGTACCTGCATCTGTTGGAGTCTCACAGATCTGCCCTATCCCCAGGAGGCCCCATGCTTGATTACATACGTTTATTATAGATCCTGGTGTTAGGGTATCTGCATCTGTTGTGGTTTCACAGCTCTGCCCTAACTCCAGGAGGCCCTGGACCTGATTACAGAGGTCTATTACAGCCCCTGGTAGTAGGGTACCTGCATCTGTTGGAGTGTCACAGCTCTGCCCTATCCCCAGGAAACCCTGGTCCTGATTACAGAGGTCTATAGCTCAGCTAGGTGTTTTGGTGCATGCCCCTGTTGCATTCGCCCACAACTGCCCTATTCACAGGAGGCCTTAGTCCTGACCACAGAGGTATAGTAGACATCCTGGTGTTATGGTAGTGGCTCCTGGTGATGTGTTCAGGCCCACCCAATCCCTGCAGGACTTAAGAACACATCACACATGTTTTGTAAAGATACCATGGTGCCCGAGGCTTGATTACAGACGTTTATTATAGATCCTGGTGTTAGGGTATCTGCATCTGTTGTGGTTTCACAGCTCTGCCCTAACTCCAGGAGGCTCTGGACCTGATTACAGAGGTCTATTACAGCCCCTGGTAGTAGGGTACCTGCATCTGTTGGAGTGATGTGTGATATTTTATTTATTTATTTTATTTACAGTTCTTTTATACTGCACTATTTATGATCAATGCGGTTTAGAGTGAACAAAAATACTCACATAAAGCAACAAGCTGTCATGAGTTTACATATAACAGGGCAAATAACCAGGATTCAACATTGGGAAAACGCTGTACATAAATGTATACAACTATATACAGTAATGGGTTATTATTTACATAATGTGCAGCATGAGACAGAACATCAGAGATATCTGGCCCCTAATTTTCCCACCCATTGCATTCCCCCCCAGGTTGAGGACCTATGGAAGAAGGGACCGGAGTTGCGGCTGCACTGCCTGGATGTCCTTGTCCGCCTCCAAAGGAGGGCACTGCAGCAATGTGGCGGTGAGTGTTGCGGCCCCTGCAGCGCAGTACAACATGTCACAGTGGCCCAACAGCCTCTAGGAGGCCACACTATGTTTATGTGGTGTGGGAATCGCATGATGGTGTGCTAATGACTTTCTTCCCCCACAAAGGATGCTGCTGCTTGTGAGGAACCGTCAACATCAGGGCCCCCACGACAGGCCCCACTGCACCATTCCATATGGTGGAGGAGGAGGAGGCAGAGGAGGAAGAGGACGATGAGGACATGGAGGGTGTGGAGGGTGGGGTGGGGTGGGGCGGGAGGGAGGGGAGGGTGAGGGTGTGTCTGATGCAGTGGGGGGTGAGGAGGAGGAGGAGGAGGGGAGCAGGGAGGAGGGCGAGGGAGAGGGTGGTTGTGAGGTGTCAGGGGGGAGGAGGAGGTGTGGAGGTGGGGAGGGTGGCCCTGTGGGTGGGAGGGGCCACAGGACAGCACAGGGCACTCTGGTTCCCTGCCAGCTGCTGCATGTGCGCAGCGATGGTGCCCGTCTGGGTGTAGCTACACCACCCATTGCCACAGACAGGGCCCACGCACATGCCACCACACAAACACCGGGCACCTGGTGTGGATGTGGATGTGGTGGCAGGTGCGTATGGGACCTGTCTGTGGCAGTAGTTAGCATGCTGCAATGACAGCGGGCCTAGGACCGCACCATCTGGTGGCTGTCAGGCGCCATTCAGTGGATGGCTGCCGAGATGCACATGCAGCGTGCGGCTGGTATGGGTGGTACATCTCGACAGCCATCCCCTGATGGGCGTCCCAGGAGCATGTGAGGGCCACAGTGGTGCCTCACACATGTGCCCTGTGCTGTCCTGTCACCCGGGACCCAACATAGGGGCTATTGTACATAGTACGTGTTGTACAGTTCCGAAAATACAGTTTTGTTAACACATCACAATGGTCATTTGTCTCCCTTACAGACAGACTGTTGACGTGAGCATAGGACATGTATGTAGATCCCTATGTGTATGCATGGTAGACATAGGTAACATACATGGACCGTCTCCACACTCAGGTATGGGGGCTGGCCACTTGCGCAGGCGTCTGTGTCCCCTGGTGCCCCTGTGATGTATTGATGTGCTGTGTGTCCCAGCAGCTATGGTCAAATGCATGCTGCCTATGATGTGTAGGCTGCATATCTGATGCACCATGCTCAGAGGGGAATGGAGGGAAAGGCTAGCAACAGGTATGTGGCAGGAAGGATAGGATGGACTGCTGTACCCAGGAGCTGCACAGGTGGATGTTGGTCTGGAGGATGAGCGGCGGCTCACTATAAGCACTGGGGAAGAGTAAACAACTGACTGTAGCTAGCTACCTTTGTCAGCCTGTGCCTCTCACAAGCATATGCAGCTAAACAGCCACATAGGCCCAGGTGTGGGTAGAGAGAATGGTCACACATGCGGGTAGACTAATGGAGAGCATATGGGGTGTGAGAAAGTGACAGATCCGTAAAACATACATGTACCACCATAAACATATTGCTGGTCGACGGGAGAGGTAGGGTATACCCCCACACATAGGTAGAAAGGTGCACACATGGCACAGTGCATGGCACACAGGGCATGGTATAACGTATGTGCGTTGATTGGTGGCAGTGCAGACACCACACCCCTAAGGGAAATGGGGAGGCATGGGGCACCACATGTGACAACATGGGGCCAGGGTACTCAGGGGAGCACAGTGGCACACACTGGAGACATGCACATAGGTATAAATAGGTTTAACTGTCTTTATTGTCACAGATGTAGTGACATGTTCCCCATGCTCACATCCTGTGTGGCCGCCCACGTCCACAGCAACTACAGCCCAATCCACCCCTCTGTGCCGGGTCTGCTGGTGCCGCCTCTGGTGCTGGTGCTGGCTGCTGGGGATGCTGAGCCATGGCCTCCTGGGCACCCACAATACGCACTAGTGCTGCTGCCATCATCTCAACTGTGATATCAGATCAAAAAGATACCGTAAACAATCCCACCGGAATTCTTATTACTTTTTTGTTGGACATAGATCACAAGGATGAGGCACTATGAACCCACCCCCAAATGCAATACATGTCCCTTTTTTTTTTTTTTTTTTTAATATTTTTATTATTTATATCCAACACACCATACATAAGAGAAAATACAGTACAATGCTACACCAGACAAAAATAAGCAGTACAACAAATCTTCAAGTGAGAACTGTCAGAGCCCGGAGGACTCGCAAAGCTCAAAACTATCTTTCTATACCCCCCACCCAATAATATTTATCAAGCGTCTAATACAGAAGTGAAACTCACAACAGTTCCCACCCCCCTCCCTCCCCAGACACTGCAGGCAACAGAGGACCAGAACGTCTCCGCCAAGCGCACCCGGTACTATTTGCACCCCATAGATACCGAGGTGTAACATGTTGCAGAGACAAAGTTATCTAAAGCAGACCACTTTGAGAGTTTTGGTCGAACACCTCTCATACATAAGACTCTGTCCGCGGCTTTCTCATATCTGGCGAACAAGCATAGTTGGTTCCACCATTCCCCATAGGAGAGTGTGCAGGGGTTCTTCCAGTACGTTAAAAGAAGTTTAATGGCTATCATTATCCACGATCTCCTAATGCAGCACTCCCTCGATGCCTTGTTCCTTACGGAAACCTGGCTTCGTGAGGGAGAGGACGGAGTCCTCCACCGATGTCTCCCCCCTGGCTATTCTAGCTTTCACCTCCCCCGACTCCACCGCTCCGGGGGCGGTGTAGCCATTATTCACCGTTCATCTTTCTCTCTTTCTCTTGTATCTCCTCAGCCCCGCTATCCCGAAGCTCTCCTGCTACGCTCCAATACCTCTGTACCTATCTTTTTCCTGCTTCTTTATGCCCCACCTTCTATGCGCCCTGACCTCTGGGAGTCTCTTCTGCTCTCCCTTTCTGAAGCCTCTTTACTCACTTCCCATTTGGTTGTTCTCGGGGACTTTAATGCCCACCTTTCACCCCCCAACCCACCCCCGGGATAAGGCCCTCAGTTCACTATTTTCAGACCGTGACCTCTACCAACACGTGCACTGCCCTACACATTCCTCTGGCTCTATACTAGAGCGTATTCTTACGTTCTCTTCTTCCGCTTACCTACCCTCTGCCATCTCTTCTGTCTCTCTTCCCTGGTCGGACCATCACTGTCTGTTCTTCTCCTTCCCTCTTCCCCCTGCCCAAACCCTTGCTTCAACTACCCCAGCTCCATCTAAGGTTTTTAGGCGTCGTCTCACTCCCCTTATTTTGCAGTCATTCCCTCCCGCCGACTCTCTCTTTTCTGTTGAATTCTTTTCACTCCCTGTCGACCATCAAGCTGATTCCTGGTCTTCTGTTCTTTCCAGTACCCTTGATACACTTGCTCCCCTTCGCCCCGTTCCCTACCGTCCCTCCTCCCACCACCCCAGGTACCACCCCGGCCGTTATCTTCAGCGCACCCATCTTCGGCGTGCTGAACGCGATTGGCGTCGGCATCCTTCCCCTGCTTCCCTGACTTCTTTTCGTTCTGCTCATCATTCATACCGCACCATGATCACTGCAGCTAAGAAGGCCTATTTTTCTGACCTTATCACTGCTTCCTCAAACTCTTCTCGTTGCCTGTATCGGGTCTTTCACTCCCTGTCTTCCTCGTCAACCTGTCCCTCCTCATCAGCATTCTCTTCCACTGCCCCTAGCCCAACAGCTCTTGCCTCTTTCTTTGTTCATAAAATTCAGTCTCTTCGTTCCTCTTTTTCCCTGTGCCCTCCTCCCCTTTCCCCTCCTCTTTCACCTTCTCCTTCTTCCTCCATTCCTTCCCCCCCTCCCTCTCATGCTCTCTCTCATACTTGGTGTTCTTTTAGTCTTGTTTCCTCTGCCGAACTTTTTCAGGTGATCTCCTCTTCTCATAAAACTACTTGTCCCCTTGATCCCCTCCCATCCTCATGGCTCCTTGATCCTTCACTCCACCTTCTTCCGTATATCCTTGGTATAATCAATACTAGTCTTTCCTCCGGTAGTTTTCCCCACTCTTGGAAACATGCCATAGTCCGCCCTCTTTTGAAAAAACCCTCTCTCGACCCCAGCTTACCTGCCAACTGGCGCCCAGTTTTCAAATCTCCCTTTCCTTTCTAAAGTCCTAGAGAAATTAGTCTTCACACAACTTTCACAACATCTTGACTCTACTCTTTATCTTCACCCCCGTCAATCCGGCTTTAGATCTGGCCATAGCACTGAAACTGTTCTCCTTGCACTTCTTAGCGATCTTCACCGTTCTCACGATCGTGGTGACTTGTCTATCGCTGTTTCTTTAGATCTCTCCGCCGCTTTTGACGTTATCGATCATCGCACCCTTCTCACACGTCTGTCTGACTCTGGTATTCGTGGCACTGTTTTACGCTGGTTTCATTCCTTTCTCTTCCGTCGTTCTTTCTCTGTTCACTCTGGTACCTCCACTTCGGCTCCCTTTCCCTTGCACTGTGGTGTTCCACAGGGTTCTATTCTTGCTCCTCTACTTTTCAACATTTTTCTTGCTCCCCTAGCCCTCCTCATTCAGCAATCTGGTGTTTCTTTCTATTTTTACGCAGACGATATCCTTCTTGTTCATCATACCAGCTCCCTTTCCCCTGATCTTTCCACCCTTAACGCCTGTCTATCCTCTGTTGCCTCCTGGTTTTCTGAAAATTTCCTCTGTGTTAACCCTTCTAAATCCTCTGCCATCTGGTTTTCTTTCTCCTCTTCCCCAACTAGTCTAGCCCCTGTGATGTCTTCCCTTCCCATTCCTGTTGTCTCTACCCTCCGCTATCTGGGTGTTACCTTGGATTCTTCTCTCTCTTTTCACCCTCACATTTCCTCCCTTGTTCGTACTTGCCATTTTCATCTGCGCCGTATTCGCTCCCTTCGTCCTTTTCTTTCCCCTCAATCCCTCACCACTTTGGTTCTCTCTTTTGTAACTTCCCGCTTAGACTACTGCAATTCTATCTTATCTGGTCTCCCTTCCTGTCAACTCCGTCGTCTTCAGCTTCTCCAGAATACTGCTGCCCGCCTTCTCACCTCTTCTTCCCCCTTTGATCATATTACCCCTTGCCTCTTCTCCCTTCACTGGCTTCCCATCAAATTCAGACTTATCTACAAGTATATCATTATCACTCATAGGGTTCTTCACACCAGCACTCCTCGGTATCTCTCTGACCTTATCTTCCACCAGCCCGCTCCCCGTCTTCTTCGCTCATCTCATACCAATCGTCTATTCCTTCCTCCTCCATCCCAGGCCCACCTCGAACTTACCCGCCACTCTGCCTTCTTTTTTCTGGCCCCTGCCCTCTGGAATTCCCTCCCTCACACCCTTCGTATTGAACCCTCCTTCCCCCATTTCAAAACTCTCCTCAAGACTCACCTTTTCTCTCAAGCGTACAACCTACAGGTCTCCCCCTGATATGTAGTCAACATACCAATTCATGCCCCACACGTTACATCCAACTACCACTCAACTCCTGACTCCCACATCACATTCAACTCCCACACCCTGTCTCCCTTCCCTCCCCATGTCCCTGTGTTTAGCTCTGTAGACTCTACTCTAATTTTCTCTCTTTCTCTCTCTTACTCTTTCCTATTATCCAATGGCGTTCCTTTCTCTCTTTGCTTTTCCACAGCTGCCTTTTATTGTACACCGCCCTGATACCTCGGTCTTGGGCGGTATATCAAGCCTAAATAAATGAAAATGAAATGAAAAATAATCATAAAATTCAGAAGAAAGCGATTATTTTTGTCAAAATCCGGCAGGGAATCTACATTTCTGAATGCTAGTATTCGCCAGGTTAGATCAGCTGAGAAGTTCAAGACTAATTGAATCTTGCCCCAGACTTTTGTCCAAAACTGCTGAATGTGAGGGCACTCCAGTAGCATATGGCTAAGCGTACCAGCTGCCCCTTGACAGTTCCAACATGCGATTCCCGCTGCCTTATTCCATTTGCTCAGAACAACGGGAGTGATGTAGGCCCTATGCGCCAAGAAGAAGAGAGACTGTGTAAGGGCCGCTGACTTAGTTGCTCGAATTGAAGAGCCCCAGAATCTTTTCCATTCCACCAGTGACAGACTAGCATGCGTCTCAGCTTCCCAGATACGGCGTAGCCCCACGTTTGCTGGAGCAAAATGATCCGCAAACATAGCATAGAAATGTGAGGCTGCTCCTCTTCGAGCATTGACTTCTTCAACGATCTCCAGCAGCCCCCAGGAGCTAGCTATCCCCTCCGGGGACGGAAACACACTTCCGATACAATGTCGCAATTGTAGCCATTGGTAATGCCACGAAGGCGGCAAATCAAATTCCCGTTGGAGAGTATTAAAGGATTTCCACGAAGAACCTTCCAGTAGTTGCCCAACAGTCCATATTCCTCTTCGTTGCCACTGCACCCATGCACAGGTCCCGTTGTTAATTACAAAAGCAGGGTTAAACCATATCGGCACTGACCGTGAAGGGGCATTATTCCGTGCAATGACGGGAAGGAAAGACTGAAACGCTGATTGAGTCGAGGTTATCACTCTTCCCATATTGGATGACTTTGGGTATTTCATTCCGATAAGCAGCTTGATAGGGCAAGGCGCTGCAAGCCGCTCTTCCAGCTTGAGCCAAGTGGGAGTATCTTCCCTAATGGCACTGAGGGCCCAGAGCGAACCCTGCTTCAATAGAAAGGATTTATGATACCAAGAGAAATCCGGGAAGTATATGCCGGCATTTGCTTTATTGGCTTTTAGCTTCTTTAGTGCAATTCTAGGAATTTTCCCAGCCCAAAGAAAGACACTTATGGTCCGTTCCAAACTTTTGTAAATCGTAGGAGACAGGAGAAAGGGGAGCATACTCAGGACGTAGTTTATCTTAGGCACCAGCGTCATTTTGATAGCTTCCACCCGACCCCACCACGTCAGATGAAGCATAGACCATTTCAGGGCATATGAACGTGTCGTCTCCAACAGTTTCGCAGCATTTAATTGTGCAGTTTCTTCTAAGGTCGCAGAGTATAACACCCCTAGGTACTTTATCGCTGTGGCTTGCCATTGAAAGGGGAAGTTATCTACTAGAGATGAATTTGCCTGATTATTCAAAGGAAAAGCTACTGATTTATTCCAGTTCACTTTATATCCGGAGAATCGCGAGTATTTAGATATAAGTTGGAGAAGTGGAGATATGGAGTCGGGCTTGAGAAATACGAGTAGATCGTCGGCATACGCTGACAATTTGACATGCAGGTCATCAACCTGAATACTTTGAATCTCTTCAGATTGACAGATTAACAAGGCCAGTGGCTCCAAAGCTAGATTAAATAGGAGCGGGGAGAGGGCACACCCCTGTCGGGTACCACGTCGCAGAGAAAAGGGCTCCGAAAGGATGCCGTTAACCAGGATTCGAGCCGTCGGGGAGTCATACAGCACCCGAACCTTATCAACAAAATCTGTAGGCAGGCCAAACCAGACTAGCACATGATATAGGAAGGGCCATTCAAGTCTGTCGAAGGCCTTCTCAGCATCTATTGAAATGCCCACAACAGGGGAGTCCATAGTAGAAAGCTTGCTCCATCACGTCGCAAAGCAAACGCCCATTATCAGCTGTGGATCTGCCTGACACGAACCCGCATTGGTCAGGGTGTATCAGTAGATGCAATACGTTATTCAATCGCCTGGCCAGTATACTGGAAAACAACTTGTAATCGGCGTTTAAGAGTGAAATAGGCCTGTAATTGTCAACCTGAGTTGGATCTCTCCCAGGTTTTTCTAGCACCACAATCGCTGCCTCAGCGAACGCGCCCTTCTTCTGATCCTGCGCCAGCAGTGCTTGGAAGTATTTCAAGAGTTGTGGAAGCAGCACTTCTGCAAAGGTCCTGTAGAATTCTACCGGGATCCCATCGGGTCCTGCCGCCTTGCCGATCTTCATACTAGTTAAGGTCTCCCTTAGTTAATCCTCGCAGAAGGCCTTCCCCAGACCAGCCACATGGGACTCCCGCAAGATGGGCCTTTCAGCACTGGCAAGGAAGGTCTCACAGGCCGCTTTGTCAAAAGCTATTTCTGAGGTATATAGCTGCTCATAATACTTCCGAAAGGCCGCCGCAATATCACCGCTGTTGGTTAGCCGATTCTGCTGTTCATCCAGCACGTGCGTTACATGTGTCTTGTTGCGACGTGCCTTTAGGTTGGAAGCCAGCAGCTTACCAGCCCTATTCTTACCTAAGTAGTAGCGGGCTCGGCCTTCAAACATACTCTGTTCCACTTCAGCGCTTAATGTCGTATTATACAGATATCTCAGCTTATGGAGACGATTCAGCACTACTGCATTAGATCCTCTTTGCAGAATTCTTTCCCCTGCTCTAATCTGTTGATCTATCCCTTGCAGCTTCGCTCGCGCCTTCTTGGCTTGGGCTATTGCAAAGCTAGTAATATGAGCTCTCATAGAAGCTTTGAAGGCCTCCCACCAAGCCCAAACTGGCGAAACCTCCGGGCTATTGTGGACAAAATAATCCTTTATAGCTTGGTTTATTGTTTCCTTGAAATCGGCATCCCCCAGGAGTGTTCTATTGAAAGACCAGAACTGCTGGTCGGGCAGGTCGCCCTCAAGGTTTAGATCTAAGACAATAGCCGCATGGTCGGAGATATGTGTACTCAGGATATTGGCTCCACAGGCTTCTTGCATCAACGGTCTGGAGATTAAAAAGAAATCTATCCTGGAGAACGAACCGTGAGGGCATGAGAAGAACGTATAATCCCTTTCCCTCGGAAAAAGGATTCTCCAAACATCAACTAAGCCAAATTCTTGCATAAGTGAGTTTAGCATTGCTAGAGCTCTGCCACTCCTTGGTCGGCTAGGACTGCAATCTAGTAAGGGGTCTAGAACCAAATTGAAGTCCCCCCCGAGGACTACCGGAAGGGAAGCATCATGCTGTATTTCTTTTGCGAGGGCAGAAAAAAAGTTAGGTTGGTCAGAATTTGGGGCATATATGCACATGACTACTAGATGCCTAGCGCCGACAGTAACATGAGCTTTAGCCCAACGCCCCTCCTTATCAGCTCGTGTGGATAGGACCTGGATCTGTGACTTGCCGTTACCCAGGATGGCAAACCCATTCTTCTTCCTAGGGCTGGGGAAAAGGCAATCAGCTTATAAATGTGTAGAATTTAGCTTCAGGCATTCCTTCGATGGACAGATGAGTCTCTTGGAGACACACTATATCCGCTCCTTGCTTATGGGCGTAAACCATTATCTTCTTTCGTTTTATGGGGTGCATTATACCCTTCACATTCAGAGACAAAAGCTTAAGAGGGTGCATTAGTAAAAAGATACATAGTAGGATCATCTGTACTCTCCGTGGTCATAAGCAACACGCTACCTGGCATCTTGAACCAAGGTACATAAGGAACCCCTAGTTGCCTGCAGTGTACAAAACTGACCCTCCCAAAAAGGAGCAATAACCAAGGGTGAGACAGCGTGAAAACCAGAACTGGAAACACAGCAGCAGCATCTGCAAGACCCAACTCAGTTAATCTCCACAACAGGAAAAATGCCTAAACAGTAATAATCTGCCATAGTGACTAATAACATCCATCTACTATTTATGATTATATGCATTATTTATTTATTTATTATTTATGTATTTTTTATTTTTTATTTTTTATTTTTTTTTTACTGTTTATCCCCTCCTTCCTTTCTTCCCTCCCCTTCCCTGTAACCGTACAAATCAGCAACTTCTTAAACAACCCATTCTCCAAACCATACATTACCATCATGATTATAGGTGCAGACACAAAAAGAGTCCCTCTGCCATTTATAGGAGGAGCAGCCACCAGTAGCTCTAAACGTGCTTACGCTGGATCATATCTAACCAGAGTACATGTTAGTCCATGATGGCAGGCATAGTAACAGCATTTAGATCCCATTGTCCGTATGCATTTTCAAAGCTTCCTGCTCCTCCAAGAACTGTACCAAACCGTCAGGCTCCTCAAAGGTTCTTGTGCGATTATCCAGAGTTACTTTGAAGCGTGCAGGGTAAAATAATCCATATTTCGCCTGGAGTTGCTGGAGACGAGGTCGCAGCTCTAAAAACTTCTTCCTTCGATCCATTGTTGCCTTGCATAGATCAGGGAAAAAAGAAACTCTCTGACCTTCGTAAGTTACTGAAGATAGGGCCTTTGCTGCAGCCATGATTTGCATGGCCTGATGGTGACGCAGTAGACAGAAAATTAGAGGCCGCGGCCTCGGGCTGCGCCCTCAGTATGCGCCGGTATCCTGTGCGCCCGTTCCACTTCCAGTGGCTTACTGAAATTTATTTTGAGCATTTGAGGCAGCGCTCTCCCCAGGAAACCTATTGTGTCCGTGCCCTCCGCTCCTTCAGGAACACCAACCAGTCGAATGTTGTTTCTGCGGGTTCTATTTGCAAGGTCTTTCACGCTCGCCTCAAGAAAATTCACCTTTTTCATAGCCTTATTCAGTTTTTGTAAATGCTCCTCGTGCACAGCCACTGTACCATCTATTTGTTCCACGCGGGCTGCCAGCCCTTGCGTTCGCTCCTTGAACTCCAGCATGTCTGCCTGCATTTGTAGTAGCGTTTCTCCGTTCGCCGCAATTAACTCCCGTACCGTCCGGATCTCAGCTAATATTTCCTTTTTCCCTTCGTCGGCCTCGCGTCCAGCCGCCATCTTAACAGGAGAAGGGGGGTCTTGTTTAGCGCGCTTAGTGCCCGCACTCCCACTCGCAGCAAACTCCAATTTAGTTTGTTTCCCAGTCGCCATCGCTCTGATATGATGCACTATGGCAGAAAGAATTGTCTACAATGACCTGGTTAGGCAATAATTCAGGAATAACGCTGTGGGTCAACAAGAGCAGAGCTCCTATGCGTCCATCTTGTTTCACCGCTAGGCTCCGCCCCCCAATACATGTCCCTTTTATTCAACCACTTAGGTTTAGACAACGTAAGCTACGTTGTCTAAACCTAAGTGGTTGAATAAAAGGGACATGTATTGCATTTGGGGGTGGGTTCATAGTGCCTCCTCCTTGTGATCTATGTCCAACAAAAAAGTAATAAGAATTCCGGTGGGATTGTTTACGGTATCTTTTTGATCTGATATCTCTTTTGATTACCGTTTGTGGTTATTGTGTTTTGCATCATCTCAACTGTGGCACACAGCTGGCTGACCTCCTCCTGAATGGCTATCAGAGCCTGACGAGTGGCTGTGGGTGAGACACAAGGTGATGTGTGAGACATGTGTCGCACCCCACACCGTGACTCATGCACATGTCTGGCATATCCCAACAGACAGTCCGCAGATCAATCATGCATGTGACGACTAGCAACACAGTACCATGTTTACATCTGTGTGTCCCATGATCCATTCTCAGGCCATGAAATGAACCTGATGAAGGGTCATGGGAATTCCAGATATGACACATGGTACTGTGTCGCAGTTCATTGTGACAATGATTGATTTGTGCACTGGTCATATGAGATAGGCTGGATAATGTGGGGATTCATGGCACACAGATATATATCTGGAGGGCGCTGTTTGCTCTAAACCTGGCGAACAGTACTGATTACTCTGACTATCTATGCTAGGTACCATTACCAAGAGAGAGGGGTCCGCTGAGTAAGCTGTCTAGGTGATCTGGGATAGGTGTGTACTGCTGTACGTCTCCTTGGGGTATATGATGGTGTACAGTGGGCGGATGTATGAGCTCATTAAAATGATGGAGGAGGAGTGGCCTAGTGGTTGGGGCAAGGTACTTCAGGCCAGAAGGTCAGGGATTCAAATCTCACTAGAGGATAGCAACCTTGGGCCGGAAGGACTGGGGTTTCTAGTCCTAAAGGTGCTCCTTGTGGTCTTGGGCAAGTCACTTAACCCTCCATTGCCCATGTTCCCTATAAGTATTCGTGAATATGTCTCATATCCCCTCATGTTAAATGTATCCCCCAATTGTGTTGTGACCACTTTGATTGAAGGATAAGGTGGTGTACAAAACTGTCTAAATAAATAAATGACACCAGACGACCCATGCTACAAGAGAGGGGATCGCACATGGCACAGACCCCCATGAAACATATACAAATATATGCTATGGTGTTATTATATTGGGGAGCAGATGGAATGTCATTGTGGATGTTACCTCAACCCCCAGGGAGCTTGTTGTTTATTCTGTTACCCACCTTCAGCATCATGCCCTGATGAGGCAGTATGAGCCCGCAGCTCCGCCAGGATCACATCCATGCAGGTGGGTGGGGAGCCTGATGTCCCCGGCGCCTGCACTGTGTGCTGACCCCCCTCTGTCTCCATGCCCTCCACAGCCAGTGTGCTGCTGTTAGAGGTCCCTACTGGTGCGTGGACATCCACTGCCCTGTCCTCTGCCTCAGGCACCACATTGGTCCCTGGGGTCTCCCTACCAGTACTTGCCAGACTCTGCGACCTCTGGCCCCTCAGCATCCTCTGGCTCTAGAAAATCCTCATCATCATATGCCTCCATGGCCTGGATGTCACCTGAGGGGTGGAACAGGGTACACATCAAAGATGGGTTTGCGCAGAGCACATATTTACTCCTGTGTAGTACATCCCCACCAACAGCAATGTGTTGTCCACCTGTAACTGCTGTCGCTGCGCCTACAATGGGGTCAACACATGTGCGTACAGTGTGCTGTACCTGGTGGGGGGGAGGAGCAGCTCCTTGCTCTGGTGGAGCTATGCCACATTCGATGTTGTGTTTGGGGAGATGGGTTGGTGAGTGCCGGGCCCACTATGTGCAGCATCAGGTATGAACTGTGCATGTGACCTGGGATGTGGGCTCAGTGCTACATGTGCCCGGGGTGCATGTGGGAGCCCTGAGTGAGATTGTGGCCTGTCATAGTGTGTGTGAGCGATATGTACCCCTCCCCCCTGCTGAGTTAGTGTTGTGGACCTCCATTTCCTGTGCTGCACGTGGGCTTGCTCAGATTGCCTTTCTGTTCCTTAAGAGAAGGAGTGCTTTCCAGAGCTCTCCCAAAAGGTGATTTTTGCTGAGTTTGCTGCATAACTGTGAGTCTGTTTGTCTTCAAATAACTGTGAATCTGTTTGTCTCCACATATTTATCTATCTGTCATTAGTAGTGGGTTCCCTTACCCACTCCATTGCTGTAGAGTTTTAAACTTTCTCTTAGCCTACCTGAAGGACTACCCCTCCTCCCTGCTGAGTTAGTGTTGTGGACCTCCATTTCCTGTGCTGCACGTGGACTTGCTCAGATTGCTTTTCTGTTCCTTAAGAGAAGGAGTGCTTTCAGAGCTCTCCCAAAAGGTGACCTCCATTTCCTGTGCTGCACGTGTCTATTTGTCCTTAGTGGTGGGTTCCCATGCCCACAGTTCAGGAACAGCCTACTGTCCAGAGACACTTAGGTTCCCGCCCACCCTACCCCTCGCCCCACCCACTCCAGGGGCTACATTACCTATATTGTGGTCACATACGTGCCATCTATCGTTCCTAACCTGGGTTAAAAGCCACATCATCTTCATCTTTTCTTCTTCTTCTTCCTCTTCTGGGACTGCATAAAAAACATGTCGTGTATTCAGTGCAATAACTGCGGTACTTTCATTCCAAGACGAATCATTTGGAGCCTAAGAGCTTGTCCTATATGCCTAAAGTCAGCCGCCATGCATAAAGAACTGACTCTACTAAGGAAAGACCTAGCTGCCATGCATAAAGAAGTGTCTCTACTGAGGGAGGAACTGGCTGCAATGAAGCACACCTCTTCTAGGATACAACTGAACAAAGTCCACCACCGCTCCCACAAAGAATCAAACGCCCCAGGAACAAATGGATCACAGTGGGTTCTGATAGATTGCGACCAGTAACACAGAGACATCCTGTACATCAAGAGATATCCCTGCACAATGCCTTCTCTGCCTTGGCTAATGAGGATGCCCAATCCAAAGAAACTGAAGGGCCCTTAAATGAGTCAGACAATGCACAATCCCCTGCTAAAGCACCAAATATGAAGAAAACCTCACCAAACAGAAAACTACTACTACTTGGAGATTCCATCATCAGAGGCACCAACTTGGGAACACAGTTCAAAGGAGAGAAGATAGTCATGTGCCTACCAGGCTCTTCAGCCCACAGGAATACAAACCAAGTTGTTGAATTACTTAGCACAAAAAGTGAACACTCCAAACTTGATGTTATTATCCACTTAGGCACAAACGACCTGACTAGGAACAGTGCCTCCACAGCCCAAAAGGACTTCCAATCTCTGGGAGAGAAACTCAAGCGCATTGTTAACACTGTTGCATTCTCAGAAGTTCTACCTGTTCTTGGTAAGGGGACAAAAAGGCTGCATCGCATTAACAGCTTTAATACATGGCTCCAGACCTGGTGCAAACAAGAAGGATTCAGATTTATTGGTAACTGAGACAACAGATGGACCAACAAGAGACTATACTGTGCTGATGGACTACATCTCTCTGTCACAGGGAAAAGAATCCTAAGTGAAAGATTCAGGCAGTATGTTGATATGCATTTAAACTAGGAAGAGGGGGTGACGGATGTGGAAGGTCAACATCTGCATGCCACCCCCAGCAAAAGCAGAACACCATCAGAAACAGCCACACTTTTAAACCACGCATCAAAAACATGTGGGAAGAAGTAGGCAGAACAAAATCAATGCAAAATACACACAAGCCAGGAAAATGCTGGAAAGCAATGAGCACAAATGCTCGAAGCTTAGCCAACAAAATTCCAGACCTGGAAGCCCTAATGGTGGAAACAAATATGGACATTGTGGCCATTACAGAAACATGGTTTAATGAATCGCACAATTGGGATATAGCCATAGCTGGCTATAATCTATTCAGAAGAGACAGAAAAAATGGAAAAAGAGGAGGAGTAGCCTTGTATGTCAAAAGCAATATTAAAGCTACTGAAATGCAGGGACATGGGGAAAAGAAGAAGCGCTCTGGATTGCGTTGGAAAGAGGAGATGGCACTATCATCCATATTGCTGTAGTCTACAGACCTCAGACTCAAATTGAAGAGAGAGATAACGAATTGATTAAAAAAATAGCCAAGATAGCAACAAAGGGGGAAGCGATCATATTGGGTGACTTTAATCTACCTGATGTGGATTGGATTACTCCTTCTGCACATCTGGAAAGAAGCAAAAAAAAACGTGGATGCTCTCCAAGATGCATTATTTAGACAAATGGTGATGGAACCAACCAGGGAAAGCTCAACGCTGGATGTAGTGCTCACCAACGGTGATAGTGTGTTGAATGTCTGCGTGAGTGCCCCTGTGAGCAACAGCGACCATCACACGGTGTGGTTTGAGATAAAAGCCATGGTACAGGCCAATCATAGCAAGCTCAAAGTCCTAAACTTCAAATACACTGACTTCAATAAAATGGCAGAGTACTTAAAGGAGGAGATGACAAGGTGGAAGGAGATAAAGGAAGTGGAATTGCAATGGGCTAAACTAAAGAAGGCAATAAAAGGGGCAACAGATAAATATGTAAGGAAAGTAAATAAAAACAAGAGGAGAAGGAAACCTATTTGGTTTTCCAAAGAGGTGACTGCTCAAATAAAGGCAAAAAACACAGCTTTCGCAAAATTCAAAAGCTTGCAAACAGAAGAACACAGACATGAATACAGGTTTCAACTCAAAGAGTCTAAAAGAGTAATAAGGATAGCAAAATCAAAGGTAGGGGAAAGGATGGCTAAAGATGTTAAGGGTAGCAACAAAACTTTCTTCAGGTATATTCGGGAAAGGAAGAAGATCAGAGTTGGAATTGCAGGACTCAAAACTGCTGGGAAAGGACTCGTGGAAAGTGACACTGAAAAAGCAAAATTGCTAAACAAATACTTCTGCTCTGTTTTTACTAAAGAAGATCCTGGAGATGGACCAGCTGTGACTCCCAAATATAAAAATGGGAATGAAGTAGACACCACACCATTCACAGAAGATGAGGTGTTAGAACAACTTGCTAAACTGAAAGTGGACAAAGCCATGGGACCGGATGGGATACATCCCAGGATACTGAAAGAGCTCAGAGAGGTTCTTGCAGGACCGTTAAAGGATGTCTTCAACAGATCCTTGGAAACAGGAGAGGTTTCTCAGGACTGCAGAATGGCTGATGTCGTACCTCTACACAAAAGTGGTGACATGGAAGAAGTGTCAAACTACAGGCCCATGAGCCTTACCTCGGTGGCGGGAAAAGTAATGGAGGCGCTCCTGAAAGAGCGAATAGTGAACTTTCTCAAAAACAACAGGATGCATGATCCGAGGCAACATGGTTTTACCGAAGGACGGTCTTGCCAAACAAATCTGATTGAGTTCTTTGACTGTGTGACCAAGGAACTAGATCAGGGGCATGTGATGGATGTCATTTACTTGGATTTCAGCAAGCCTTTGATACTATTCCTCATGGGAGGCTTGTCAACAAACTCAGTAGCTTGGGGATGGGTCCCAAGATGGTAAACTGGATTAGAAATTGGTTGACTGACAAACGACAGAAGGTGATTGTACATGGAGCTCACTCGGATGAGAGGAAGGTGATTAGCGGGGTGCCCCAGGGTTCGGTCCTGGGCCCGGCACTGTTCAATGTATTTGTGAGTGATATTGCTGAAGGACTGAATGGAAAAGTCTGTCTTTTTGCAGACGACACAAAAATTTGCAACAGAGTGGACTCCCCCGAGGTAGTGGTTAACATGAGGAAAGATCTACAAAAGCTGGAAGACTGGTCTAATGCTTGGCAACTACGATTTAATGCGAAAAAGTGCAGTGTCATGCACTTGGGTAGCAGAAATCCAAGGGAAATGTATGCGATAGGGGGCGAGAGGTAGGTATGCACGGTTCAGGAGAAAGACCTTGGTGTGATTATCTCTGATGATCTCAAGGTGGCAAAACAGTGCAACAAGGCGGTGGCAAAAGCCAGGAGGATGTGGGCTGCATACAAAGAGGGATTACCAGCAGAAAGGAAGAGGTACTTATGCCACTGTATAAGTCACTGGTGAGGCCTCACTGTGTTCAGTTTTGGAGACCGTATCTTGCAAAAGATGTAAAAAGACTGGAAACTGTTCAGAGGAAAGCGACCAAAATGATTTGGAGCCTGCATCAGAAGCCTTCTGAGAAGAGACTTGAATACCTAAATATGTACACTTTGGAGGAGAGGAGGGACAGGGGAGATATGATTCAGACCTTTAAATACTTAAAGAGAAATGATGAACAAACAAACCTCTTCCAAAGACGGGGAAGCTGTAAAACTAGAGGGCATAACATGAAGCTGCAAGGTGGTAAATTGAAAGGCAATGTCAGGAAATAATTTTTCACTGAAAGGGTGGTGGATGCTTGGAATGCCCCCCGATGGAAGTGGTGGGGGAAACACGGTGATGGAATTCAAAAAGGCATGGGACAGACACAGTGGATCCCTTTACAGCAATAGGATAAAAACAAGATAAACGGTACCATCTAACTTCTGAACCATATAACATCTCAACAAATAGGGGTGTCCTACATGGAGTGGTGGGTTTACCCCTAAACAAAGACATTGGGAGGGGTGGCCTGCACAGAGCGACAGGTGCACCTACTCTTGCCATCTTGCTGGGCAGACTAGATGGACCATGCTGGTCTTTATCTGCCGTCATTTACTATGTTACTGTGTTACTATAAGTTACTATCTATGCATTGGCCTGTGTGGTATGCATGGTAAGTGTTGCAGCATGCGTCCGGGTCAGCCAGACATGTGTGGGGACTGCCGCTTTGGTAGCCACTGTGTGGTGTGGGTGGACAGCTATCCCGTATTCTGTGGGTGTGGTGGGTTGTTTCGGGGGATGGGTGGAGCGATGCTGGGCATGGGGTTGCACCGTGGGTGGGGGTCATGGAAATGGGTCTGTGGCACTGCGGTACCTGTATAGGAGCTGACCCCATGTGGTGTGGGGGTTGGGCTAGGTGCAGTTGGTACGGCTTTGGCAATGTGCACCCAAATGTCTTGTGAGGGTGGGTGGGGGATCCCCACTGTATGTTGGCCAATGACAGAGTGGTATGTGTCTGATATCTGTGTGATGTGGTCATTGGTGTTTGTTTGCATCTACCTCGTCATCCCAGTGTGATAGGCCATTCTCTGTCACTGTTCTGGGATATGTCCCTGGACAGGTAATAGCAAACACACATCATAGCTGTCATAGGTGGCGGGTGCGGGGCCCCCCAGGTCAATGTGTTTTGGCCTAGTTGTATGTCCCTCCTGTCTGTTTCCACCTGTCATATTGTGATGCGTGACTGGCTGCAGATGTATGATGATTTGGTGTGACCTATATGCCAGGTACGAATAGCTGCTGCATGTGCTGGGATCATGGGGTGGAAGGTGTAGGGCCCTCCCCATATGTACGGTCCTCTTTCCCTCTCCTGCATAGTGGAGGGGTAGTGGCACTCTGCCTGGCTGACGGACTGGCTCCCCCCCTGGTTCTGTACACCTCTGCAGTGCTCTACTACATCCAGGACTGTGGCTGTTGTGCACACAGCCCCAGGTACCTGTCACAACCACCCTGTACTTACTCTGCCAGTTGTTGCTGGTTGTGTGGCCCTCAGTTGCCTATGTTCTCAGGACATAGGCCCCCACCATCCCATCCATGGCCGGCATGTGCTGGGCTGTGAGCTGTATGTGTGCTGCATATCTCAGACCTACCTGTCTGTGGATGGGCGGTGTCCAGTGCTTCAGGCAGTCCACACAGGTAGATGGGGCCAAGTCTTTCTGCGAGCTCCTGCTCCAGGGGTGTCAGGGTTGGGGAAAAGGGGGCACCCCCATCAGTGCCCATGGCATGTCGCCTCTCCACCACCATGTGTGCACAGACACCACGCTTTATGTCATTGAATCTTTTTCTCAGGCTGTCCAGGTCCCTGGTTGGTCCCCCTGCCTGGGCTATGGCCTCCTGTACCTCCTCCCACATGTGTATGTGTGTGCCCATAGTAGTGCTGGAGCTCATCCGGCCATAGAGCACCTCATAGCACTCCAACACACTGGCCAGCAGGATGTGGTTTTCCTGCTAGCTGAATCTAACAGCCCTCCTCCGTTCCTCAGCTGGCACCGGTATATGCCTCCGTTTGGCACTGGGTGGCCCCTGGGGCTGCCCCTGGGTGGGCTGGGACACACCCGATGGGCCTGTAGCCACCACCACAGGCCCACCTCTCCCTGCTGCCTCTGGGGCCCGCTGATCAGGTGCCCCCCTCCTCCCCTACTGCCATGTCCTGTCGCTCCATCTCCCTGCCCTCTTTGCCCTCTCCCTCCATGTCACACATCCTTACCCCTGCCGTTCCTCACCTAATACCCCCTCACCTGCCCCTCAGCTCCCCTGCTCCACCTCACGCCTGCTCCTCATTTCACCTCCTCCCCCTCCCGCCTGCACCTCACCTCACCTCACCTCACCTCCTCTCCCTCTCGCCTGTTCCGCAACATACCTCGTCTCCCTCTCGCCTGCTCTGCACCACACCTCTCCTCACCTGCTATAGTCCTGACCACACCCTTGCCTCACCTGCTCCACACCTCGCCTACACAAAACCCTCATCGTTTACCACGTGTACAGACCTATTTATGCTTTTTATCAGGGGGGGCAGCCTTACGTGCATTGGGCATTCACAGCGGTGTGTGTGCGCTAGCTGCGCATACACGGTATGGATGACTCCTGTGCGCATCTGCCATGCTAGGCTCCACGCATGACAGCATGTATGCTGTCTGCGTGCACGGGGCCCTGCACAACACATGTGCATGGTCACGTACATAGCCATTACACGCATGCACATGGTACGCAGACTCCAGGTTTGCATTGCTGTGCATGCTCAACGTACGCACAGCCGCTCCCCAGTGAAAAGGTTTAAAATTCCATGCATACGTGGTACACATCGAGGGTTTTGTGTAGGTGAGGTGAAGAGCAGGCACGGTGAGGTATTTGTCAGGTTTACATCAGGTGAGGGGTGCAGCAGGTGAGGTGAGGTGAGGTGAGGTGAGCAGCAGGCGGGAGGTGGTGTAGGGGTGGTGAGGGACAGGTGAGGTGCGGGGCAGGTGGGGGTGGGGGAGGTGAGGTGGAGAGGAGGCATAGGGTAGAGGGGGTGAGGTGGGTGGCAGGTGGAAGGTGGTGTAGGTGAGGTGCGGGGCAGGTGAGAGAAAGCCCTCTGTCTCTGCTATATCAGTTTGCGATGATGGCTGCCTTTGTCGTGGCTGCATGTGCGTTGTTGGGTGCTCAGGACCTGCGGTTGACTGACGTGGGAGATGGTGTCCATGGTGCTGTGGCACAGGGCATGTGTGCAGACCTGCTGGAACTCCGACCTGCAGCTGTGGGGGCCATAGAAGCTAGGGCTGTGCTGGCACAGTGCAGGAGGCATGCCGAGCTGTGCCCTCACCAGCCTCGCCCCTACAGGTCCAGGGCCCAGCTCCAGGACATGCGTGAGGATGAGGTCATCTCCCTCTACAGTCTGGACTCAGGGGTTATTAGGGAGCTCTATGGGGATCTAAGACCTGACCTCGAGCCCCTGACTGGTCGGTCACATGCCATATCGGGTTTGGTCAAGCTCCTGGCTGCCCTACATTTCTTTGCCTCTGGCTGTTTCCAGTCATCTGTGGCCACAGTGGGTGGCATGAGCTGCCCCACCTTCTCACGCTGTCTCCACCAGGTACTGCGTGCCATGATCAGCCGGGTGGGGAATTACATTGCAATTCTCAACACTAGGCAACAGTGGGGGACTCTGAACCAGGCCTTTGAGGAGGTTGCAGGGATACCACACGTGATGAGAGCTATTGATTGCACACATGTTGCCCTGGTCCCGCCCAGAGACAGGGAGGCAGTGTTCTGCAACTGCAAACACTACCATTCCCTGAATGTTCAGGTTGTATGTGATGCAAATATGCATATTCTGAATGTGGTTCCTAGGTTTGCAGGGTCCACCCATGACTCCTTTATCCTGCACCACTCAGCACTATTCGGACAGTTTCAGGCTGGACAATATGAGGACTGTATACTGCTGAAGGGTATTTCTCAGCTCGGACATGCACATGGTGTACCTCTGCGTACATATAGGTGCACATGTCTGTGTTTTTAAGGTGTCCATAGTTGTGTTTGTGTGTTATCTGTGTGTGTGTTTGGGGGGGTGTACTTTCCTTCAAGATCATCTTTGCTACGGTGTATTGTGTTGGTGGCACATTCACCTCTGACATTTCAGGCCAGTTCACATTGTGTGCTTTGTGTTGGCATGGTACAGGACACATGTTTGTTTCATGTATATTCAACAGTATATTGTTGTGTCGGCCATCCTTTCTGGGCAACCCAGATGGTTTCGTTTTCACACCTTACCCCTCCCCCGTTGTCCCTGTCTAACACCTCCACACGCTGCCGCATACATGTTGTGTGTCAGCATGTGCTGTCATATGTTTCTCAGAGACCTGTCTGTGCTGCTGGTTTGCATGTACATGCTTGTGTGCATGTGTGTGTGGATCAACCTCTGCTTTAATCTTTCTATATTTTTTCTGCAGGTGATGCAGGGTATGGGTGTCGTACCTGGTTGCTGACCCCTGTGCATCTTCCGCGGACACGTGCAGAAAGGAGGTACAATGAGGCCCATGCCTCCAGCTGCTCAGTCATCGAGCACACCTTTGGCGTTTTGAAAAGTCACTTCAGGTGTCTGGATAGGACCGGCGGGGCCTTACAATACAAACCCCTGACTGTGGGAAAGATAGTTCTGGCCTGTTGCATCCTGCACAACATTGCTCTCAGGTACGATATCCCAGTCAAAATTAATGAGGATCTGAAAGATGATCCTATGTGCCGCCCTGGACGTGGCGACACATGTGAGGGCATGGCAACCAGGTGCCAGCTGATTGCGGAGCTCTTCTCATGTAAGTACTGCATATGTTGGACATTACATTGGTAGATGTATATATACTACTACTATTATTGGACATTTGTATAGCGGCTCCAGTCATACGCAACACTGCACAGACATATGAGAGACAGTCCCTGCCCATCAGAGCATTTGTGGTAATCACATAAGTAGACACGCACTGTGTGTGGGGGATAACTGCAGGGGCACAGAGATCAGGTGAGACTGGAGTACTTGCCATAGGTGTGTACGTTACCTTGCACACAAACCTGGTGGATGGTTGGGGAGGGTGGCTGGCATTCACACACAGGTTGTTGGTTCCAGCTGTAGGTTGCAGCAAGGCAAATGGAGTGTGGTGTGGGGTTCACAGTGAGAAGGCGGGACATAGGTGGGACCAGCTGCCTAGACATGTGGATGTCACGATGGTGGATATACACGCATTGATTACATAACATACACCGATGAGCATGGACTGTGTGTTACGTTTCTGTACAGTGCTGTGTAGGACTGGCAAAAATATATACATGCTCAGTAATTTTAGTATTAGTGGGGGTTGATATACAGGGGTGAATGTGGCACAGGGGTGACATTCTATAGGTTCTCTTGTATTTGTAGGGCTACCCTGCACTTGTACATGATACGGTATTTACCAACACACCACTTTGATGTGCGCCAACATCTTCGGTAGATGTTTGCCCTCACCATGTGTATTGCAGTGCATGTGGGGCATCACTGTGTCATTGTTCAACATACACGGTGCATGTGCATGTGACTGAATATGTTGATGCACCAGAGCATGTGACAGCATGACTTCTGTGTGGGTTACTGGCCCATATTTGACCTTTCTTTCAACCTCTATGTACAGGCTGGTGTGTTTGGTTAATGTACAGACATGCCACTCTACATTGATTTACAGACATAGAATGCATGTCTGCACAGTCCTATTTATCTCCTGACATTCCGGGACTCACATTGCACCGGTAATTTGGCAGAGTGGCAGTGTGGGTATCCGTATTTGTCCTTCATTGGTGCATTCCATGTGCTGTGCCATATGTATACGCATACTGTATTCACGCCACCCATTGCAGCAGACCTTCTGCATAGTGCTATCTCTGTCTGTGTGTGAGTTTGCATTTTGTTTATTCTCTGGGATCATGTTCCTCTTGTACCTGTTAACATATCCTCATTTTGCATTTGCACAGTGTTTTTGAGGAGATTTGTGGTGCTTTACTTGCTATATGGTGCCTTATGTGACATCTGTGACATATATATATGTATGTGTGTGTGCAGTTGCAGACATTCTGCTACTTATGCTTTTGCAGGTTTGTGCCACCTGTTTTGTGAGGCAGATATGTTTTGGTTAAAACTTCATGACTGGTGTGTGTTGGGCCATCATCATGCAACAACTACTGTCTACATGCACACATATGTGAATAAGGCATTTGGGGCATGCAGCAGCATGTGGGGGGTGAGGGGCTACTGCATAGTACACACCATGCACCTACTGCATATTATCTATACTGCTCATCATCTGTGGAGGGGCCAGTGACTTTTGCGTGACATGTGGGTTGCTGGCCTACTCAACGTGGTTTCAGTTTGTTCACTGTAAAACAACTAGCTTCATATCATGACAGGCAGTATATACAATATGTCTAGTACATTGCAAAAATAAAGTATATGTGTTGAACGCACATTTGTCTCTGCTGCTGCTTCAACACACTGACACACGTATTTATTGATTTCCTGGTGATGTACATGTTCCATTTGTGCTCACATTCTTGTACAGTGGAGGCTGTGTTTGTGGCAGCTGTCTGTCACGTCAGGGTGTTACGGGGTCCCATACACACATTCCCTTTTAGGGGACATATTTGCATGGTCCCTGTAGTGGTTGTTTGGGATAGTGGTTAGAGACGTGCCTTAGAGCATGATAGGTTGCAGGTTTGATTCCTACATGATTTTCTTTTTTCCTTGGGTTGTGCGAACCTGACCTTGAGCTGGCTGCAGCTTTGTCAGCTCTCCTTTACACCCTTCATTGTACAGCTGTCCTTTACATCGCTTCATTGTACAGCACAGTGTGCCCTCTATGCATCCTATGTGCCGCAAATTAGCTATTACATATGGCTGTTCCTTTCTACTGTCCATGTAGCCAGTATGCTTGGGTGATTGTTATTGCTGTTGTTGAGCTGATCGGTCCCAGCTTCTGTTTGCAGCTTCAATTCTCACACGCTCCTTTTTAGTTCTATTCCCCATTTTGGCCTGCTACATAGGGCATCCCCTGCCGCCCTTTGGGTTCATTTTCTTTGCTCTTTTGCATGCTGTCTCCACTGAATAATATTTCATTGTGTGTGTGCATTTGTGTATATTTGCCTCTCGTCCCAATTGCAGACTGTGATATGAGCTGTACACAGCTCTTCTGCATTTGCATTACATCATGGTTACTGTTGGAGTTGCCTTATCCTGGCACACAGCAGGATTTTTGTGTGGTGCCATGCAGTGTTGTTGTATGCAGCCTTTGCTTTTTGCTTCACTTGGTGGTGTGGGTGTACCGGTTTGTGCATTAACATTTGTGCTAGTGGTCATGGGTTCAATCCCACAGTGGGCCACCTTTAGTCAGAATGTCCAGCACAACTTCCTTTTGTGGCTGTGACAGGAAGACATATTTCGGAGATCAATGTTTAGAACACACACCACCCTCACCTCAGTTGGGTGACATAAGGTGCCCTGTACAGTGCCTTGGCTGTGCTTTTACCCTGCCCCAGTAGGCACAGCAGGATGTTGGTGCGGTGACCTGCAGTTGTTGTATGGCCAGCCATTGCAGCTATTGCTGGCAGAGAAGCATAGCACAGTGGTTAGTACACTGACTTTGCAGCCAGTGGTCATGGGTTTGCTTCCTGTGTGTTCTTTGTTTTATGCCTCTCCTACACGACTATTTCTCCTTTCTGTAACAGTCATATCTGTGCAGATGTGTGTGGTGGCACATTATAGCCTCATCACAGTTGACAAGCATTCTTCTGTCCATCTATCTGTGTTTGCCAGCTGTGTGGCGTCCTGCCCTAATGTGCGGAGTACTACCCCATGTCATGCGCTGTGACCCTTTTCTGCATTGCGGCTATTCATGATTGCCTCTCGTGTGTCTGCTCTGCATGGCACTGCTACTCCTCTGTCCTCCTATTATGCTGCCATCTCTGCCTGCTCTGGTGGACATGTATTCCCATCCTCTGCCACGCACTGTCATTTTTGCACTTTACATCACCATCACCCTATGCATCAGTACAGCTGCCTCCGATATGTTTGTCCACTTTACCAGCTGCCACATGAGCTGCACACAGATTTGTCAGGTGCATCAGCTCTGCCATGTGCTACCTTCCATAATTTGTTGTTTGGCTTTCCTTGATGTTCTGTGCAGTGGTGGGGTTACATCTGTGTTTGGCCCATTCATTTGGTGATATTCAACTTGGGCCACCTTACTGCCATTGGCCACCTCTGGTCATCTTTAGCTGCAGCTTAGATTGCACAAGCTAATGGGGCGCCTTATATGGTGCCTTGGAGGATGGCAAACTACAGCGCCTCATAGGGAGCCCTAAAATGCACATTGGGTTACTGCACTACAGTGAGGGTTTTGTCAATTGGCAGCACAGATTGTTCAGATGTGTCTGTTGCATGCATTAAAAGGACTTGTCTTGGACTGCCATATTCTATGAACCCAGAGGAATTTAACTCGTGACTGCTGTCTCAGCAAGCATTGCATTAACCAGTGTTCTACACCTCTGCAGCTATTACTGCAGTGATGCTACGTAATTAGGTTTATTTATTTATTTATCTATATTTTTCTATACCGCCCCTTCCAGCGATCAAGGGCGGTTTACAAGGAACATTTTAACAATTGTACACAGATGTATACATTTACAAGACGCGCTAACGTGCCACGCCACACACTATCGCACAAACACAGCATGGCGCCCTCGATTACGTGATAGACGGCTTAACGCTGGAACGCCCACTGCCTAATATGGGATTGTTCACGTTAACGCTGCAACTAAAGCTGGTAAAGTTAAGACAATTTAGTAAACATCCCTCTTTATTTTTCTAATTGTTTTGGCCCTATTCTCTAGTTTTTATTTTCCTCTCTCTTCTCTTAGCTCTCTTTCATGTCTCCTCTTCACTTGATGCTTCTTCTCTCTCCTGTCTTCACTTCCTCCCTTATATCAGTTTTTAACACTGATCTCTTCTTTACAGTTTTTTTCCATTTAATTTTCTGCTTCTCTTTCCAGATTTCACTCCTTCTTCTTACAAACCACTCCTCAATTGTACTCTTTTTACTTTATTAACTATGGCTTTCCATCTCTTTCCCTCACCCAACCTTCCAATTTCCCAGCTCTCTCTCCTTTCCCAGACTCTTATTTCCTAGTCTTTCACTAATTCTCCCCCTCTCTCCTCCATGTCCAGGATCAACTCCTCCTCCTGTCCTGCTTCCCTTCCTCCATCCAGTATTTTCCTATCCCTTCATCCATGTCCACCATATCCTGTCTGTGTTCCTATCCACGATGTCCAACATCACCCCTCTTTGTCCCTTCTTCCTCCCCCCATGTCCAACATCCTCATTCTATCCCTATCCTACTCATGTCCAGCATCTCCTCATCTCACCCCACACCATGTTCAGCATTGTTCCTTTTTCTTCTCACCTCATATTCAGCATCAGCTATTTCTCTCACACCATATCCAGCATCTGCTCTCCACTCCTGCACTTGGTGTCCAGCATCTGCTCTCCACTCTTATTCTTGGTCCAGCTTGTGTCCTATATCCCCCTATCTCCCAACCCCTATCTGGCATCTGCCCTTTATCCCCCAATGACCTGTGTTCAGAATCTGCCATTCACCTCCATGCCCCTACCTTGTGTCCAGCATGTGCCTTCCATCCCCTATGACCCCTACCCCGTATCCAGCATCCCCTTAAACCCCCACCTAGGATTGCCAACTGGCTCCATATGCACCCGAAAGCTTGATCCAGGCCTGGGTTTACCCCATTGATGCAGGGACTTGTAGTTCTCCATTTCCTATGTAGTGCAATGGAGAAAGTAGAACTAAATTTCCCTGCATGCAATGGGGTAAACCCATGACTGGATCAATCCTATCAGATGCATCTGGAGCCAGTTGGCAACCCTACCCCCACCCCATGTCCACCATATGCTGTCCAATTCCCTATGCCTCCAGCTGAAGTCCAGTAGCTGCCTTCATCCACCTATGCCTCTACCCTATGTCCATTATCTGCCCTCAATTCCTCCGCCCAATATCCACTATTTGTTCTCCATCATATTATGCCCTCAGGCCATGTCCAGCCTCAGTTCCACCTATATCCAGCATTTAACTTCCACTCCTATCCATAATCTGCCTTCTATCCCCTTAAGAACATAAGAACATAAGATATGTCATACTGGGTCAGACCAAGGTCCATCAAGCCCAGTATCCTGTTTCCAACAGTGGCCAATCTAGGTCATACGTACCTAGCAGTTTCCCCAAAAGACACCAGTTCCACAATGCTTGTATTGGGTCAAGCAGTGATATTCTGGGTCCCTTTTAATAATGGTTTATGGACCTTATGTTCTCACCCTGTATCTGCTCTGTGCCCCTCCACCCCTTCCTTTGTGTCCAGCATCTTTCAAATGCCATCCACACTTCTTATCCAGGACCTGTCTCTACCCCTCTCCCTTTATGCTTAACATCTGCCAAGCCTTTGACCCCTATAAGATGCTCACTCCCACCCATCTGCAAGACCACCACTGCCTCTTTTCCTGTTCTGGTGGCCGCTGCAGCGGCAGATCTCCAACTTAAAAAAAAAAGTGCAGTTTTTGTGATTCCATGCTTGGAAGGATGGTCTGGTGCTGCCCCTTCTGACACAAGTACATGTCAGAGGAGGGAGGGACCAGATTAGCTTTGCAAGCATGGAGTGACAAAGACTCACAGTTTTTTGTTTTTCAATTGGAGGTCTGCCGCCACCACCTCCAGCAGAACAGGAAATGCGGCAGTGGCAGGGCCAGTGCAAGGAGATGAGGTGCCCTAGGAGCCCCCTACTGCTCCCACCCCCTCCCTGGCCCCTATTGCCACCCCTCTCTCGGACCTACAGCAGAGGCAATCAGCCCCACAAACAGGACATTGGTGGCAGGGGAAGGAATCAAACAGCCTCACAGAGCTGGATGTTTAAGGTAAGCACTTCAGGGCTGTTTGGGACCATTGCTGCTACTGCAGCTACAGAGGCAGGTGGCAGTAGCAGCAATGGGCAACATACCAGACTATTTGGGCATTAAGTTGCTGCCTAGTTCACCTAATGATCACGCCAGTCCTGGTGCTGTCTGCCAGTTTTAGTCTGAGTCAAAGAGGCTGTGATTGCAGTTGGGGCTGGGAGTGTTTAACCTTCCCAAGCCTCTTATACTATGGGGTACCTATAACCAATTTTAGCACTTAGAGCCAAACCAAAAGATTACTCCAAAATAATCCTTTGGTGTGGCTTCAAGAGCTAAATTTGGTCATAGATATCCTGTAGCATGAGAGGTCAAACTGAAAATAAATAAATTCTAACTCACCTTTATTGCCTACTGTGCTCTATACTTTCACTGGGTGCAGCCAGGCCCATTGTGGTGGGGGAGAAGAGTAGCTGCAGAGCTGGAATTGTATTTTCACTGAGCCCTCAGCCACACTCCAGAAGTGCCAGGGTCGGAGAAAGGAAGAGGTAACAGTTTGCTGTTTTTATCACTGGTTGGTTGACCAGCCAGCCGGCATGAAAGAGAGGAAGGCACACCGCCATGCTCAGTGAAAGTCCAGGCTCGGAGCGAGCTGCGAGTCACAAGCTTGTTGCAGCCACTGAGCACACTGGACATGCTTACAAGAAACTTGAGCACGTGACTCTCAGGGTCCTTAGTTGGTCCCTCCCCATATGTGCTGACCCTGCACAAACCAGCAGGATGCATTCTGGAGAAGAGGTCGGAGCACTAGAGCTGAAAGCGAGTATCTGAGCTGTCACTGTACTATCGTTACTGGCTTCAGGGAGAACAACAATTGGCAAATTGATTTTTAGGTGCCCTAGTGGGCTGGCAGTGCCCACCAAATCATGTCATTCTAGGCAGATGACTTGTTCACCTAGTGCTTCTGTCAGCCTTGGGCAGGGGTAGGGGCAGGCTGCACAGAGGTAAACTGAGGCTGGCGATTGGCAGAAAACTGGCCCTTTATTGGCGGGTTTTACCATTCTTCTGGCCACTAGCCCGCAGCTTGTAAAACTGACCAGACCAGCCTAAAACTGGTCAGATGGCAATCCTAGTCTTAGCTGGTTAGCAGATCTGCTAACTGACTAAACTGCGGTCAGCAGGATATATAGTGCTGCTGAATAGCCCCACCTAACCCTGACAGGATGTTTAAAGGAAGAAGTTGGAGCAGCACCACCATCTAGCTAGTCTGACAATATTGAGCCGCTATCAGGCCAGATAAAATGCCTTTCACTAAGACATGTGAAAGACTGTCCTAACTTTAGGTGTTTTTGCAATCTGGCCAGCAGCTGAATATCACCACTGACCACAGGGCTGGTGATATTGGGCTCCCTAGGTAAACCTTTAGCCTTGTGCCCATTTGCCAGATCACCACAACACCAGCCCTCCCATAACAATCCTGTAAGAATGCATAATTGGAATTCATGCTTTTAAATATTATACTTTGCTTTGTATGTATGTGAGTGCTCACTCTCAATGCAGGCAAAAGAATATGCTGTTTGCTTTTTGAGTTTTGCTGGTTTTTGGGATCTATTGTTTTGCTTTGACCCTGCGGTTCTTTCCTGCCCCCCTCCCCCAGATGCTACTGCCCTAGGTAACTCTCTGGTTTGCCTAATGATCGGGCTGGCTCTGCAGACCGGATAGAAAAAGTAATATCTGGGAGAACCAGATATTCAGTGCTGATTGCTGGAAATGGTCTGGCACTGAATATCCATTTTTAATTTAAAGTGGCGACAGCCAGCTGCTTTATCAGCATTCTGAAAAGATAAACATCTCAGATGCTTCCCGTCTCTGTGTGGCCACGCCCCCGCTGGCAAAATGTACATCACCTAAGTTGATGCTCACACTGATAGTGTTGTGCTCATGCAAACAATACATTAAAATGGATGAAACAGATATGGTCATACAAACCAGACTATATATATATATTAGTCAGTTGCATGCCCATAACACTACAAGGTTATTATGTATGTGCAGCACAGCTATTGTATAAGCAAGTGGAAAGTGAGCTGTTTGTCCTGACAGACCCTGCAGCAAAACATACATGGCATTTGAAGAACACCTTAGTAATTCCTGCAGTGGTCATCACAGCAAACAGTTTATGTAATGCTAAGTATAGGCCAGAAAGCACTTAAATGGGTCCCTACAGTTACATGTCAAAACATGTTCCTGCCAATAATAGGGAACCATCAGGACATGAACATGTAGCAGTGCAAACATCAGAAACACATGCCCAAAAGCAGCAGCATCTGCCTATACAAATGTGCACAATGTTAGAGACCTCTGATGGTGCATTTGGACATGTATTAGTGCTGTTTGCACTGCAGCATGCCCTCAATCTAAGAATCCCCCACCACTGACAGAGACATGCCCTGCTATGTTGCTGCAGAATATACTGGCCATTTACACTGGCTCCTAGTGATGCTGCAGTCAGCCCTATGGTCTAGGTACTGGCCAGGCAGACATGTCCTCCAGGATTGCGTATCAGCACACCAGGGCATCCCCTGCACCCCCATACCACACACACACACTCTCTCTCTCTCTCTCTCTCTCTCTTGCTTGCAGTCACAAATAACATACCTCTGCCAAAACCATGCCCTGCACCTATAAACAACTGCTGGTAAAACATAATGGCATGACGTCTCAGGACAACACATCTCCTCTGCATTTCTCAGTCAAACACGATTCTGCTCCATACTACCTCGCATACCATCCCTACATCTACATTCCCATTTGCCTGAACACTGGACTTATTAAGGAAGCCTAGAATAGCCCCTTTAGCACAAATAGCAAATGCCAGTATAGCCAGAATAAAGACTATTGCAGTGCTTTATATGTCTGTAGGGGGTGTTTTTTATTCTTCCCTAACCTTACAAACATCCCTCACCTGTGCATTCTATTCTTTACAACTGCATCTTGTATCCTCCCAGACAGCAGACACACCAGTTCAATACAGACGTGTCACAGCCATTCATCTATATAGAACATGTTGAAGATTAGAACAGAAATGTTTCTAAGTCCTGACCTTAATTCACTTTGCCGCTGGTATAATGTAGGCATCTGCAGGAAACGCTCAGGATGTACACGTCTATCCCATACATCCAGGAGGCCTATTTGCATTTTGGAATGACCCCCGTAATGTTTTGCGACTAAGATCTAACTGAATTTAGTAGTTTCACTCAGACAGGTCTATAGGCAATAAATACCAGATGAAATACCTTTCGTATACGGGGAATCACTTGAAGTACATGCACAATCAAGGGATACATCATCAAAATCAGGTATATTGTCAATCAATTCACTGATACTTTGCTGTCTAAGGAGCACTGTAATCATAGATCTATGCCTGCCTCCTCCCCGCAAAATGTTTTGTTACAAAACTATGTGCTTAGTCTTATAAAATGAAATTACATACATATCCTGTCCTCTCTTTACCTGTAACCTACTGGACTGTTGCTGAAATATAGCACACTTTTATCCACATACAGGAGGGGCCATAATCTGTGAGTAAACTACTGATTTTCCCACAGAGAAATCTTGAATTATTGTCCTCAAAGAGCATAAATGTACCTGTACTATGTGATTGTTAGGATGATTATACTTGCAGATGGGTAATCAGGAAGGTGCAACTCAAAATGCAGTATAACAACAATAAAGGTAATTCATATATTATAGCCTTCTTCTCTGTGGAAAGGGTATTTGTTATGGTCCTCTTAAACAAGTTATCAGAATCTGTTGTGGCTGCTCTAGCAATGCATTTTCCTTATTTGCTAATAAGGAAGGGAAGGGATCAGAACTGAGTGCAATATTTAAACAAGCTTTCCTTCAAGCTCTTTCTTTTCTACCATCACAATGCTTCCACAAATTAAACGTCTTCAGAACAGGACAGTTTGACAATACTTAATTTACAACTTCAATCTTGGCTAAACTTTTTTCCTCTCTAATTTACTGAAGACTGGAGTTGTGATTCCAGTATTAGCAAATTGGCTCTTTCAAAGTAATGCTGTATCTGAAAACATAAGAAAGTGGCTGTGTTGGAAAGCAAAAACAAAGATGCAACAGTAAGTGGTTATTAACAAAGAGGATACTTCAAGTAACGATTTTATCATGAATGAATCTCAGTTCACACCGCACATTTCCCACTTGCAGTTCATTGAACAGTATTATTCCTTTCTAACTCTAATCTGTACCCTGTAGAGGTGCTGTTTTTTCTAATTTTCCAGCCTTTGTTTTGTTTTGTTTCTCTTTATTTTCTTGTATTGATATTGTAAAGAAAAAACAAAGAAGTAGAAACATAAAACAGTACAAATGCTGTATCTAACACATTGAAATTAAAGCAAAACTTGAAATGTAGACCAGGCATTTTCAAGTCAAGGCTAGTTTACAATGGGTATAATTTAAATTTGTTAACATTTTTATTTTTTGCCATCACCATTTGAAAATGACTTTATTCAAAATATGATTACTTATATTCTTAACATGGGAAGACATGACTATTCCCACTATCTCCTTTTCTTTTACCTTCTTCTGATCAATGTGTGGAGTTTGATGAACACACCTTCTTTGATGGAAAATTAAGACCACAGTTTCATTAACAAAGTTATATGGTTTACAATGGCACCAACAACCTATAAATGTATTGGATTGCCAACTGCACCACTATCTATTGTAGGTCACTCTGAATCTGTTCCCCAATCAAGCCCACTATATTCTGAACTAGCCCGGATCTAGCAGATTCTTTGGGCAGTCTGCTGTGTTTACAAACTACAGTAGAGTGCCAACTGGTGACATGGCTACATGCAAATCTGTTGAGCGATGCATAGGAAAGGATTTTTTCTTCCACTGGCAATAAGACCACTAAGCCTTATCTCTATATCTTCTGAGGTGTTTATAAGTCATTGTTGAATATATCCCAGCATCTGATAAGTGAACCAGATACCAAATCATCTCTATAGAAACTGGAACATTTGACTGCTCTTCAGTGGTCTTCAGTGCTAAGCATGAAACCCAAAGGCTAATAGAGTGATATTCAGAAAATGCTAACAGCTCGATTCCATCCCAGACGTAGAACCCTCTGTACGTCCGGTGTGAACCAAACGTACAGAGGGCGACGAGATCAGAATTGTGATCAGTCCTGTACATGCAGGCCAGGACTGCGATTCAGCCTGGCGTGTACATACAAGACAAGCCTGACTAACTCAGTCAGAGTTTTTAAATGGAGCCACAGCGCTATGACGTCCGGTTGCCATGGCACCGCAGTTCCATTTAAAAGCCACGATCCCGGCCAACAGAATCACACAGTTTATTTCCCACAGCCTGACCCTCGATTTGGCTTCCCAGGGCCAGGGTTGGGCTCAGGAGAATGCTGTCTGTCCCTCCTGCTGTCCTTTCCTGGCCCCCAGCCCATTGATCCTTGATGTCCAGAGAAGTTATTCCACATCAGAGGTGGAATAACTTCCCCGTTCATGTCGCCAGCCACAGACATACAGGGCCGACATTAGAATCAGCCCTGTACGTCCAGTGCTGGTGACTACTGCCCCCAATCCTCCCCTTTCCCGCCCCCATCTAGCTTTCCCATACAACAGGCGGGGAAGCTAGATGCCGGTGGGACGTCTATCCCTGCTATTCATGGCTCAGAATGAACCTGCACGTGTCTTAGTTTAGGAGTTACTGTTCAGTATTCATTACAGAAAAAGAATGAGGATGTGATAGTGTTACAAGAAGGGCAAGAGGACAGTTGCATCTGGGATCCAGAGACTCATATGTGAGGGGCCCCTCAGTAGCAGAGAATCATAGGCAAGAAGAGAAGCATGACCATTGTCCTTCATCTGTAGCTTCCCCCCTTTGGTTCAGTGGTAGAAAGTGGAAAAGAACTGGTGAGTTGTTGCCCCATTTCCTATGGCTAATTCACTCTTATGATTAATAAGGGACAATCAGCTATGGAAGGTAGGTGAAGGAACTTCCTTGTTAACTGGTCTTCTTCCCAAGTCATATCATGGCTTAATGACATAAGATCTTTAAGTACTACAGAGCAACACGACTCCTCAAAAGTGTGTTTCATGTGAAAAATAGACAAAATCCTGACAACTAGCAGGCATTTTAAGGAATTTTTTTTATTTTCATTTGAAGTATATGTTTACACAGTCACTTTGTAAAAGTGCACTTAAAAGTAATAAACTTTCACACAAAGGGGCAGATTTACTAAAGTGCACTACCAGGTAAGTGCATGCCAAGTGCACTGTGGTAAGAAGTACTACGTGCTAAAGATGCTGTGTTGCACTAAAAATCCCACACTGTCAGAATAGCACATGTGGAGACTGGTTGGTTCTGAGGCTGGGTGTGCACATCTTGGATACCACAGATGTTTTTGGTTCGTGCACCCTGGTGATAGTGCACTTAGTGTTGCGGCACTTACTGTCACCTCAATGGTGGCATTATGGGCATCCATGCTGATCATGCCAGTAGGAGTGAGGAAATAGCACAAAACACCAAAAATAGCAGCATGTGGTTATGCCGAGCACACCTCTGTTTTCTAGCGTGGCTAGACTGTCACCCCCTGCACTCATTTTCAGGGCTGATCACCTGCTACCAACTCAAATCTTTGTAAATATTACCCAAAATCTGCTTCATGTGCAAGTTTATGAGAAGTTGTCATTAATGAGCGGCTGCAATTAAATCATGCAAAACAGCTCATTAACGAGAGCTTTTTAAATAAAAGTGTATGGAAATGGCTTTGAAGGACTATTTTTTCAATAAATTAATTACAGTTATTATGTGCTGTAGTCTTTTTCCAAAATGTACCAAAAAATTACTTCATATGGAAGCAATAAAATGTAAAGGGCCCTGTTGGCCTGCTTTGGATGCCCTCTGAGTCCCTCAGGGATCTTGAATCTCTGGTGGTCCAGTGGCCCTCATAATTCCCCTTCCCCAGTCCTTATGCAGGATATAAATGCTTGAAGAATCCTCTCCATATTGGTCTCACCCCTTAAATTAAAAAAAAAAAAAAAAACAACAACTCCTGTTGGCTGTTTCCCTTGGCACTCTGACTCACCAAATAGATCCAGAGAAGGGTGGGCAATGGGAACAGGAGTGTTCCCCATTAGCTTCTGCCTTGGCATGCGCTGTTTCCAAAATTGTATTGCCTGATCTCTAATCTCACAGTACTACCATGAGGAGTCAGATTGCCAAATAAAAATCTATGGACCATCAGGGTCCTTTATCTGTGCATCCGCCATCTGTAAAATTTATCTATGGGGTGTAAAATTTATCTATGGGGTGCATAGCTAAATTCACAAAAGTGAATACTAACCCACCAACATTTTTGCAGATGAGTAACTGAGGCCTTTAATCTTAGTTTCAGCCAGCTACAGGAGACATCGTTTACAGGTATGCAGGCTGCTTTGGTTGATTTTATCTTCTTAGAACATTTCAGTATTGTGACACTGCTATGTCTGCCACTTATTTTCTTTTACCTCAGTGCTACTCAAATAATGTTCTACTCTAATAACCACAGGATTAGGGAGGACATGCACACATGCAGGATACATTAATTCCAGGGTGCCTAAAAATATTTGAGAGAAAAAAAATAGTTTATGTTTCATTTATAAGGACACATTGGAGTTGTTGTTGTCTTTACAAAATGAGCTCTCAAAACTATACCCAGTAGCACAAAAATGCACTCACACAAATTTGCACCTGCTTCCTGGAATACTTTCATGCAGATAGTGCTTATTTTTACAATATATTTTGGTGTGCCTATTTTTTGCTTGTGTGTATCCCTATAGGGACCAACATTGAGTTGGGCAGGTTATGTGCCCTTAACCTTAGCTATTCAATGCTGGATACATATATGGGCCTGACATTGAATATCCGGGGATCGCCAAAGACACAGAAAGCCTCAGTAGCTAATCAGGCATCAGCGATATTGCATGCTGCTCAGTTAGCTCCTGCACATTAAAGATAGGTGAGGGTTTTCCTTTGCCTATGTTTAAGGTGCAGATCACTAACCGGCAGCATGCAATATCACTGTTGCCCAGTCAGTGCTTGTTGCTGCCTCTGCTCCACTCAGGATCACCCCCCGACATGCCCCAATGCTAACTGGATAGCATCGTGGTGCAAAGGAGAGTTAAGAGGGGATATTTAATGGCACTAACCATGTAATATCCCCATTTAAGGCAGTTATACGGTTTACTGGGCTGTAAACCATATAAATGCTTTTCAAATATCGGGTTCATAAAGTTTTGTAAAGCCATTTTTTGCATGTAAAACATACTTTGCCTGAGGAGAACGCTTTGTATAATTACTTTCACACTGTCTTCAACCACATTGTTTCTTTCTGAGTCTTTGCTAAAAGTCCACCTGGACTTTCACAGCTATTTTTCAGATTCACTTTACTCTATCAGTGCTCTCATAACATTTAAATTTCTCAATTTGAATTTCTCCTCTCAGTTGATATTTCAATTAGGCCAATTTTGCTATTTATCTACTATTATTATTTTAATCACCTCATAAATCTGCTCATAAATATTGGGGCTATTATTCAGAAGCACAGTCCGCACTTTAAAGGGCATGATTATTAAAGGTGGCAATGACAGAGCTTGGTTGTGATGTAATATTTGCACAGAGACCCTTGCTGTTTGTGGGCATGTGTGTCCATCCCCCTCCCATTAGCATGATAATTGCATGTCACTGTGCTAACTGGCATATAGGTAGACTTAATGCCAACCAGTAAGGTGACTTTAAGTGCACTTGCACTAATGGAAAGTCAGGGTTAGCACATGCCTGTAATGAATGTGATGTGCCTTCACTGCCTATGCTCTGCCCCTAATGTGCCCTGTTTGGCACATCCCTGTGCTAACTGGTTAGTATGGCACACTTGATGCATGTTGAATCCTGCACTACCCAGTAGTAAACATGTCCCTAAGCTAATGCTGGCACTGGCATTTAACTTAATGTGTATATTCAGTGCCACTATTGATATAAGAAGTTGCACTGGCACCATCCATTTAAATTTAGTCGACTATTTGGCAGGTCTAAACTAAGTGGGGAACTTATCTGTTTTTAAGAATATTATTGCTAAACATTGACAAAATATCACATTTTACCGCAGTACAATTTGCTGTGAGTCACAAACCTCTGGTCACTCTGTATCTGTACATGTCGCAGAGCCTTCTCTTTCGCTGCGCCTACTATATGGAATCAACTCCCTGTTGACCTGCGTTTAGTCCAGGACATTAAAAGTTTCAGGAAAGAGTTAAAAACCCACCTATTTCAATGCTACTACAACCAGCCATAAGTCGCAAATTCCATGGAAGCGTAGCAAAGTAAACTGATAATTATATGCTTTTGAATCCGCCTTAGGTGTAACTATGTATAGCCATGTAAAATATGTGAATTCCAAAATGTGTAAATATGTATTGTATAAATGTAAATATGTTTAACTCCATTCCCCAAAACATTAACCATGTATGCTGTGACCCCCCTCAGAACTATGTATGTACTCTCCCCACCCAGTCCTGATTGACAACTCCCAAAAGAAGAATCAAACCGCTGCTGATCGCTGGAAGCAGCGGTATATAAATGTGTTCTAAATAAATAAATCTGCTCCTGTCCCAGGTAATAAGCGGTTCCAAAATGGCAATGGCAACCCTTAGTGGTAATCATGCTGAGAATACCACTAGGGATTACCACCACCATTTTAGAAGCCTATGGAAACTGGGACAGGAGCAGAGGGGGACTGTTCCTGCTGTTAATAAGTACACCATGGATCCCTTGGATAAGTCCCAGAGGATCAGGGAGGTGGAAGAAGAGTTGGGATTGAGTCTTTGGGGAGCCTTCTGGTTGGGGGAAGGGTTTCCAGAGGGTGTGTCCTTTGGAGGGTCAAATCTACCTTGCTGAGCTGGGGGTTTCTGAATGGAGAGGGGGACCTTGAAGGTCTCAATTTAATTGAAGGGCTTGGTTGTATGAATAAAGAGTGCTGAAGGGGAAGATCAGATTGGGAATTCTGTGTGAGTATGAATGATTACTAGTTACCTCATGCTAAAACCCATATTAAATGTCGGCGAATTGGATCAAGGGTTCTGTGTGGGTGAGTATGTCTTGGGGAGATTTGACCAAAGTTCTTTTTTTTAAAATTACCAATTGGGCAGTGGCCACATTACCAGACTTTGGTGGTGCAGCTGTCCCTTAGTTTGTTTTTGTGCCTTAAAAATCTAGTTAAAGACCCTTATATCTTTCGTCAGTGGGCAAATCTAAAGAGGAATGAATATATGCTCCTAGAGCAGTTGAAGATAAATATAGCTAATCCCTCCAACTTTCTAAGGCCTTGTTCTCTGTGATTGTCCGATCTTCCAACACTAAAGTTCAATTATACTACAACAATTTTTAATTGCATTCAACAGTTTTAAATTCACTTCGTTGTTAAATGAATTTCACTTTTATTAAACTTTTATGAATTATATGATTATAAATTTATGAGGGGTACATAGGTCTCAGACTTCTCCTGGCACTGGCTAATCAGACAATGTCCTTTGCCTTAGCGCCGGTTTTGCATCAACGGCCTATGTAGTCGTGTCCCCTCAAGTGTTTAGTGTTGAGTAAACAGGTTAAGTAATAATCGTGCTTATCTGAATCGATGAAAGACTCCCCAACGCCATCAACCGGCTCCGTTCCTGCGTTTCACTGATGAGTTTCTTCAGGGGGGATTTTTTATCATTCAAGCACTTTATATAGTATCTGATGCTCCATGATCTGGCGTATGTAAATATTCAACTTTCGTAATTTACTTATTATCTTGGCTTCTCACACTCCTTCTTGTGTTCGAAGGCTCTCAAAAAAAAAAATTAACTTTAGTGTTGGAAGATCGGACAATAACAGAGAACAAGGCCTTAGAAAGTTGGAGGGATTAGCTATATTTATCTTCAGTTTGTTTACACTCTGTAAACTGATGCGCGGAGTAAGTCCTAGAGCAGATGAGGCAGGATACTTCTGTAATTTCTCAAGCCAACAAAGGAGGATCTATTGTTATCCAAGATTAGTATATATTCAACAGAGGTTTACTGTCAGTTATCTGATGAGAAGTTTTATAACAAAATGGCTGGTGACCCTACTCCAACTCTTCAATAATTGATTGCTGATCTGATGTAGATATCTGAACATGGCCAGTTTTTGACTGCAGAAAAATGTATGACTGCATTTTTACTGTAAAGATATCTGGTTACTCCAAAGATCAAACTTTTTGTCAAAAATATACATAGATGTCCAAAAACCTCCAGGATGGCCAATACTGCAGCCACTTTCTCAATGAATTGATTTCTTCTTTCATCCAATGGCAAAGACCATTATATTTTATATTCAAGACACTGCATACCTTTAGTTTTTCTTGAAAGCATGGAAGAATATCAACTCAGTAGCATACCTTGTGTCAATGAACATATCAGCGGTATATACAAATATTCCTCAGGCTATAGCTCTGAAGATAATTTTGGAAGTTTTACAGAATATTGATCACAGAGGTATTCCACTGGAATTTTTTGATTAGTTAACTAATTTAGTTCTATTTCAAAAATGTTGAGGTTTGAAGGATTTTATTATAAACAATATCATGCACTGGAAGCAGCAGTAGCTCCATCAATATCATCACCATATGTTGCTCAGTTTGAAAATAAACATATATATTGTCCTGCGTTCTTTTTTAATATCCTTTTGTAGAAGAGACACATTGATGATATTCTGATTTCGTGGACTGGCCCAATGAATATACTATTGGGTTTTAGTCAAAGCTAAACTCTGCAGATAATAATCTGGGGCCCAATATTGTATTGGTCAGGCTATGCACAACTACAGCGCATAGCACTGCCCGCCGACCCTTAACACTGGATATTCAATGCCTCAGTGATGGCATTGAATATCCTGGGTCATCGCACATGCCCTGGAGCAGCCAAGGCTAACCAGGTAGTGGCGATATTGCATTACTATCCAGTTAGCATCCGCACCTAAACTAAGCGAGCCAAAAGCTGGCCTAGTTTTAGCCATGAATCGCTAAGCTATGCTCCAATATCGCCTCTACCCAGTTAGTGGCAGTCTCCACCTTCGCTCTACCCTGGAACAATCCTAACACGCCCTGATGTTAACTGCAGAGCATCAGGGTGTGTAGCGGGCTTTGAAGGGGTTATTTACTGTCACTGACCATGTAAGTGCTGTTGAATATCCCGACTTAGGGCATTTACACGGTTTACTGGCTGTGAACCATGTAAATGCCCTTCGAATATTTGGCCCCTGATGTTTACCATGCATTACCATCAAAGTTGTCTTGAATTTTTGGGTCTACTAATTACCATAGAAACAGAGGGCTTCAAAACACAGGTGTTTGGTAACTCTTTGTATCAGAACAACTATCTGAACTTTCCTAGTTATCATCCTCTATTTCTGAAAACTAGTCCTCCCATGGGTCCATTTTTGAGAGCACGTAGGATCTGTTCAACTGATGGAGATTTTAAGTATGAATCCCAGCTCTAATATTGGAGATTCTCTAAGAGAGGTTACCCTCGGGGCATTATCTCTCGGGAATATAAGAGAGCAAAATATGCTTAGAGGGATCTGCTGCTTGATTATAAGCAGTTCCAATTAGATAGTCATTTAGTATGTATGCTACCTCACTCTACAGCATCTAATAAGATTGTTAAAATTATGCAGAAACATTGGCCCATTTTAGGTTTACACTCTATGTTCTCTGACTTCCCATCGATTGCTATCATCATTCTCTGGGAATTGTTTTGTTTGCTTTTTTAGGGGGTTTCCTTTGACTTTACTGTTTGTTTAAAAATCTAGTGAGCATTAAAATAATCTAGTACATATTAAGTGAATTAGTGCACATTAAAAGTTTGATGCATTTTTAAACGTTGTTATGAAAATGTATGAGTGAAAGAAACCAAAAAATGTCCAGAACTTTGAAAAAAGGCCAGATGAACCTAAAACAAGTAAAAATATTTTAGGACGTTATTTATTTTATTTTATTTTATTTTTATGTAAAGTTTTTTATACTGCTTTATTATTTCAGTCAAAGCAGTTTACATTGTAATTTGAACTTGGTAATGTACATTAAACATGGACATTGATAACTTGAATTTTTTAGTTACTAAAGTGCATTATGGGAATAGCAATTATGTGCCCTTTAATGAACGTTCAAGGGCAATAATGCACAATTTAATAATGCAACACGCACTAAAGTTTGAGATGCAAAACATGCAAATACATGTTAAACACATCATTAATATTCAAACTGAATATCAGAGTTTGTGGTGATCATCACAAGCCCCATTATTCTTGGAAATATAACACCAGCTCAGAACTGGCATAATATTTCCCAGCTGGGAGCATCAGGCTGGGGATTGCTCATATATAGTACGCTCTAGACCACCAGGGATCATATTGATAGATACTGGGGTGGTCAAGGTTTATGGCATCTTCAGGGCTTTTCTTTTTCACTCAGAACAACTTTGTGCTGTTTTTCTTTCTCCGCTTTGTCTTTCACCTGTCTATAACTTGCTCTCCTCAGTGCTAGTACTCAGTATTAGCATTCTTAGCATGGCTGTAACTATCAAACATGTCTCCAGTATTTCCTTCTCTGGTTCTAGGCTCCTCTTTCTCACCAGGCTGGCTTTATCACTGCATCAGTTGCTCTGTAGTGGCCCAAATGGACTCACCACAATCTCTGTGTAACCTCTTGGGTTTTCACAGATATGGGAGTATTTTTCATGTGCTCCCCGGCACCGCCTATTTTTCTCTGCCTTCCCCTACCACATCCTTCCTCCCCAGCCTACTAACACATGGCAGCCTTCAGCAGCACTGTGACCTGTTAGTTTGTAGCTACTGCTGAAGAAACTGACCATCTTTCCTGGGACCTCCTAGCTTCCACTGCAGCCACAGGAAAGTCAAAATGCTTTCCACTGCAGCAACAGTCTACTCTCTCTGCCTTGGGCCTTTAAAACAGATCAGGCTATGGCAGATAAAACAAAAATCCATTAGGAACTTCTCCATTGGAATCACCAGCCCTCCTCACATCAGGCTTTTTAGAACAAGGGTTATGAAATATATGATTTAAAAAATTTTTTTTTTTTCATTTATGATCTTCAATTCTGCTAATCAAGAGTTTAAGATGTTGAACCTTATGTACTGATGGAACAGCTTTCTTTGTTCTTATAAAGCAAATCACCAATAATTGCAGTATTATTTCTTGCATATACACATATCACCCATACATCACATAGCACTTTGGGACTTTACTAAGGGGTTTGCTGTACACACTGTCAGAGTGGGGCCCCGAGGTAAAAATTCCATGCTAACTGGTTACCACACAACTGAGCAGAGACTGGACTGGTTAAGAGTGTAACCTGGACATTGACAGTGCATTGTGGTTAAAGTGGGCATTAGAGGCACGTGATAGCTGTGAATGTTTCTGTTAGTATGGATGCACTTAAGACCACCTCAAGGCATGCGATAAGTGTACCTGCATACCAGTTAGTGAAGTATGGCATGCTACCAATGCACTAATGCTAGGGAATGAGTGAATCCTGCCCAAAAATTAGCATGGGCCTCTGCACTTGTTCTGCAGCTCGAATGCATGCTAACAGCACACCCTTAGTAAACATGCCCCTTTATCTCCCATACAAACTGCTGTACTAAAACAGTTTTCAAAGCCATTTACCTCAGTAAATAGTGATTTATTCAAGCAAATTGGCCCATCTTAAAATTGCCCTCTATGTCTGGTTCAGTGTTTGTATGGGCTTCCTGGTGAAGGGAAACTCATACATAAATTTAGCCGGAGAGAGGAGAGAAATTCTAAGAGAGGCCAATTTACTAAGGTAAATCTATTTACTTTGACTATAACTTTAGCCAAGTTAAAAAGAAACATATTTAGGTTGGGGGGAAAACAGCAGGTGGGTACTCAATTTTCAAATGCATGTCTTATTGTGTCTTTTCTAGAGCATCTGCACATATAAAAAACATAAAGTAAAAAGCCAACATTAGCACAACCTTTGTGGCATCTTGTTTTTCAAATGGAAACAATGTGCATGGTTTACCTACCAAAATTAGCTGCTTTGGAAACAGGGCAAAAATCATTTTGGAAACAACATGGCGTATTCAAAATGATTCCAATACTTCTCGATGAGATTGTGAAATATGAGTTCTACTGTATTTCCAAAGCCTTTTCACCTTTTTCAGAGATACAGAATATTGGGACATCACCACAAACAAAGCAGCATGCCAGGTTGAGTATTAAAATACAACATTATCTGTCTAGTTCTACAGAACAAGGTGATAAAAGGGGAACATAGATTTTTCATTTCTTCTAAAAGACAGTTTCAATTATTTGTTAAAAATAAACCGGTAGGGATACTCATTATCAAAAGTGTGTCGTGTTAGTTTAGCAGAGAAAAGAAGCAGCAGACACAGTGCTAAAATATCTTTAAGCATACTAAAATAGTAGTTAAAAAGATAGTTTGAGAAAGCATTTATTGCATATATTTTAATATATGAGTGGGGGAGGGGGTGGCTGATAAATCTCTGGCCTTGTAATGAAACAGAAAGCTACGGGCACACTTCAGTTCCGAAGATCCGAATAACACAGGTACACTAAAATATATTTTTTTTAAACTGCCTCTAATGTTTCGATTGATTTTTACGTTTTTTGGTGCGCTGAATCCAAATCTGGTAACCAATTTGCTCCATCACATACAGATTTTTTGCTACATTGGGTTAGCAGTTTGAGGTGAACGTTTCAGATTGAGTGCGATCGAGATAAAAGTTTCTTGGATGAATTCTTTATACTAATTGTTTAGTAGTTATTCAAATAAGAATAAAGAAAATTGTAACAAGGCAGCACATAAGAATAGAGTAATGTCAACAAAACACACTGTGATGGTAGCAAAATTGTCTGCACTTAAAACAGCCACATACATGTGCACAAACATTGAGCATATAAGAGCGAGGTTAGACACAAAGCAAAGCAAAGAAATGTGCAAAAAATGTTGTACAGGTATGTATGTAAGAATAGAAAACGCAAACCGCACCATTGCAATACATGAAGACAAACACCCGATGGTGTGAAAATAAAATTCTAATAAATGAGATCCGACACTGTGGTAATAACTAGCAAATTTTTATTTCAAAGTTTAGTAAAAACATGATATTTGTCAACACAGTTTAGATTTTAAAGTCATTCTTGGGTCAATCAATCTCCTGGTGGGCCCGTTTCTTCTTCCCCCGAATGCTTCTCTTGGTGCGCTGCTTGGCGTATTTTTCATCTGGGGTTTCCAGCAGCAGCAACCAGCAGAAATCAGCCATCATAGTGGTGTTCCATCTTCCTTGGTACCTTCTCTCTGCGTCCTTGATGTCCTGGTGAAACCTTTCACCTTGTTCTTCACTGTACGCCCCCAAGTTTTCGGGAAAGTAGTTCACATGGGAGTGCAAGAAATGGACTTTCAGGCTCATATTACAGCCTTGTTCTTTGAAGACATTGAGCATCCTGGCAACAATATCCTTATAGTTCTCATCCCGCCTGTTCCCCAAGAATTTGAGAACAACATCCTTGAAGGAATCTCAGGCTTCTTTTTCCTTCTCAGACATCGTTTCAGCGAATGCTCCATCTGAAATGAGTTTCCTTATATCAGGGCCAACAAACACTCCTTCCTTTAGCTTTGCTTCAGAAAGTCGGGGGAACTTTGAGCAAAGGTACCGAAAGCACTCACCATCTTTTGGAAGGGACTTGATGAATTGCTTAATGAGACCCAACTTAATGTGGAGAGGTGGTAATAGAATTTTATCACAAGGTATCAAGCTCTCATGAAGAACATGTTTCTCACCGGGTCTCAAATACTCCCGAATTGGCCAGTCTTTTTTCCCCCAGTGTAGGTCGCGGGCCTGGCTATCCCACAAGCAAAGGAAGCAGGGATATTTGGTGAAACCGGATTGCTGCCCTAATAGCATGGATAGAATTTTAAAGTCTCCACAAATCATCCACTTATGCTCATCATAACGAATCTTCTGAAGAATCAGGGCCAAATTCTCGTATTTTTCTTGGAGAATAACAGAGTGAGCAATAGGAACTGAAGCGAATGTGTTGCCATTATGAAGAAGAACACCTTTTATGCTGTCTTTTGACGAATCAATGAACAGCCGCCATTCAGCAGGATCATACTTGAGTTTAAACTTTTCCATCACTCCGTATATATCGTTGCAAAATACCAAATCTTCCTCTTTGCTGAAATACTTCAAAAATTGTGTCTCGCGGTTGCGGTACCAATAAAAAGTTATTCCTGGTGACAATAGATTTTTCTGTTTAAGCCGAGAACCTAGCAGTTGGGCAGCATCTTTTGGGAGTCCTAAATCCCAGACTAAATCATTCAATTCAGCTTGAGAGAAAAGTTCAGGTTTCGGATCTGGTTCAGTTTCAAACTCGGAAGTACTGGACTCATCGGGAAAAGCCATCTGATGAGTCTCATCATGATCAGAACCGTCCACACAAATATGATCCAAAGATTTTGGTGGTTCAGGCACAGGTACTTCGTTGCTATGAGGCATAGGCCTAATTGCTGAGGGAAGGTTGGGGTAACTTATTACGTTCTTATTTTTTAAGTTGTATCCCTTCACAATGCAAGAGCAAAAATAGCAGTCACTGCTGTGGTCTCTTTGTTCACGCCACATCATAGGTATTCCGAAACGAAATGCTTGTTTTTTACCTTTCATCCATAAGCATAGATCTTCCTCCCATGTCTTGCACACTTTGTGAGGAGCCCACGGTTTGTCTTGATCGCCTAACTTCAAACCGAAATAGGCGAAATATACTTTTTTAATAAATGCAGAAATGTTCCTCTGCCGCTTTTTCACGGTATATTCCCCACAAATAAAACAAAAACTGTCCGGAGAGTTGACGCAACCTCTGGCTCTGTGAGCCATCACAAATACACAGCACTGCAAACTACAACTGTAGTGAACCACTTCGGAATAAAGCTGGATTACGACTGAGCAAACCAAAGGTAATAATGAACTTGCAAGAAACTGAAATTTGACAGGAACGTTCATGTCGCAACCACCGTGTTTGAGCGAGCGAACGAGGCGAGGCGAACAGGAAAGAACATGCGCCAGCGCGAGTACTGGATTTAGCCCCCCGCCTCCCAATTGTCCTGTTAATGTATAAAATGAATACAAAACACTCTAAAATATCATGAGGGAGTGTTTCTAGTTAGTTAACCATTACAACCTCTATTTTGGGCCAAGAAAATAAACTGCAGTCGGCTAAAAAGAAATTATGTGAACATTCCTTATATGGGTAAGAAATCTAATTTTGCAAGAAAACATGACGTGATGGAACATTTTGGCTATTTTTCCTGGATTCAGCACCCCAAAATCTATAGGAATCAGTTGCAAAACTGGAGGCAGTTTTTTGGTAGTGTACCTGTGTAATCTATCAAAATGAAAATGCAGAGAGATTGTTTGGACCACCGGAACTGAAAATTCCCTATAGCTTTCTGTTTCATTACAAGGCCAGAGACTTATCAGCCCCCCCCCTCGTATTTGCATTATTTAAGGGGGTAATTACTAAAGTGCATTATCAGAATAATAAAACTTAAAGGGCAAAACATGCATTCTTTTTACTGTAAAGCAAATTAAATTACTTCTCAGAAAAATAACTCCAGCTCTAAGCTGATGCTAGTTGTCCAGCAGTATCGGGTTGCTAACCCACAGCCCAACACTCCCTTCTTTAGTCTTAAAGGGCAATCAAACAGTGGTCCAGAGATCCCCCTCCTCTGGTACCACCGATGAGTCAGAGGACCCCCAAATTAGCCTCCCCTCACCACAGAAACCCTGGCACTCCCAAGGCCAGTAGGAGACTATTCCAAAGACTCCCACCTTCCCCTGGGTCTCAAACAAGCTTCCTCTGCCTACAAAACTCCCTCTCCCCGAAGATCACCTGGACTTACCTTGAAAAGCCCCTGGTGTTTTAGGGGGAGGCCAGCAGGAGCAATCCCCTCTTACGCCTGATGATGCAAGTCTCCAAATAGCATTGATGACTCCTAGAGGTGGTACCATAAGCCTATCGCTAGGGGTCAATGGCAGGTAGGGCTACATATTCATGGCCCAATGTTCCCAGTCAGGAAAAATAACAGTAGCTTTGAGTTGGTATTATTTTTCCCTTGGAACTATGCAGCTTATGGGGTTAAATATGAGCTGTGCTATTTTTATTTATTTAGCTGTATTTATATCCTGCTTTTCACCAGGTCAAAGTGGTCAATTGGGGGATACATTTAACGCAAGGGGATATGAGACACATATGCTAATACTTACAGGGAACATGGGCAATGAAGGGTTAAGTGGCTTGCCCAAGACCACAAGGAGTGCCTATAGGACTAGAAATCCCAGTCCCTCTGGTCTGAGATTGCTGTCCCCAGGTGGGACTTGAACTCCTGGCCCTCCAGCCTGAAGTACCTTGTCCTAACCACTAGACCACTCCTCCCTCACTATTCCTTTATCGAGTGGTTTACTTACCTGAGGTACTGAGTTACTGCAGGTTAGTGTCTCCCAGATCATCTAAAATGTAGTTTGCCATATTTTCAATTGCTTCATTGCCACCGTGTTTGCTGTTCTAAACAAGAATTTGAGATGCAAGCAAAGAATATGATACCTAAATTCCAGAAACGTGGATATCCAGATTCAGTTTTGAAGAGGGCTTACAAAAGAGCAAAATATAATCATCGCGAGTGGCTCCTTATGCCTAAATCCACAAGTTTAGATTCCACTATGTCATCTAATGTATCATCAATTACATGCATATTGACACATTCTAGCCTTTTAAGTCAGATAGCTTCTTCAATACGTACGAGATGGAATCTCCTTATGACTCACCCTAAGCTTTTAGATAACTCTTTACGTATGGTATATAGCAGAGGTAGGTATCTAAGAGAACATCTTTGTTCAGCAGTTCCTCGACAAAAATCTTCTGCTTTGATTTCTGGACATAAGAAATGTGGCCATTGCTCATATTGTAATGTTATGGAAGATAAGATCTGCATCGAACATGCAAGTAAGAGTCATCCACATAAACAGAATACAACTTGCAATACCTCTTTTGTAATGTATGCCTTATGGTGCCCTTGTATAAAGATGCACATTGGTAAAACTACACATCCTCTGAGAACAAGGCTAGCAGAACATAAATACAGCATCAATAAAGTAAGACTGGAAACGCCATTAGTTCAGCATTGCTTGTCCTTTAGCCACATTTTTGAAGAACTACGGTGCACAGTATTAGAACATGTTCCTTTAAATATACAAAGAGGGGACAGAGGATGTTTGCTGTTACAGAAGGAATAGAAATGGATCTATGATTTAAACACATTAGATCCATATGGGCTGAACGATAAAATTGAATGGACGCTGTTTATGTGATTTTCTGCCTGGTATCTCTGAAGTTCCAATCTCTTTTCTTTTTTTTTACTTTTAAATTCTGTTGTGCTATATGTTTTGTATTGTTGGGAATAGAGCTTGGTATAAAGAATGAAACAAAAGCTTTTGTTGGGCATGGATATTCCTTGCCATGACATTGGACACCTTTGGTTGTTGAGCGATTGCGGTGTGGCAGCTGCAGTTTAATTGGGCGTTTGGTTACCGACATGTGCTGAATCCATGGATCTATTCAGATAAGTGAATGTAAACCTATTTAGTGGTGTGTTGATAATTCTGACTGAGGAAAGTTTTCTCTATTTTATTGTAGGAAATGAATTGACGATTCATGGCTCCCGGTTTCATGTAGGAATACAGACGCTTTTCTGTAATTGAGTTTCTGTGTTTTTATTGATTTGGAGAATCCTTAAAAGTACTTTTTTGTATGTTGATTGTTTATAGTAGTTGTGTAATATATAAATAATAATTAAAGAATAAATAAGAAGGCTAGAGATCTATGTTGTGAGCGTCTGCTTCTAACCCTATGGTGATTAGTTTCGCCACATGTAGGGGTAAGGTCATCATGAGGTCATATATGCCTTACAGATTTTTGTGATGGTAATATGTTTAAAAAAGGTTTTTAGTAAGCTTTCTTGAAAAATATTTATTATTAATGGTATTTACTAAGGGTGTTTTTTGTATATTGGTTTATTTTTCCATATACCATGACAGGGATTGGGGAGTATGATCTCAGTCTCTCAAATTCACCACTAAAGCTTGGTGTAGTACTTGCATCATGTCAAAGAGAGCCTCCTGCTGGAGTTTGTAAGATTTAACATGAGTGGTTTGACAAGATGTACTTGAAAATTCTTCTTTATCAAGCCTGTGGCACCCAACACGATGGGAAATATTTCTGTTATCTTTCTGCCACATTTTCTTGGTCTCTGACTGCATTTCCTGGTATTTCAGGATCTTCTGCCTCTTCACGGGATTCACAGAGTAATCACTTAGAACTGCCGTTCTGGTGGTTTTCTCCTTAACTACTATATTTGGCTTCATCGCATCCAGCATTTTGTCATTTGGAATGGGAGTATCCCAGTTGATCATAACCTCCTCTTTCCCTGTAATTCTCTTAGGGTCAGATTCCCAGTGCTTTTTGGGCACAGTGATGTTACAGTGCTTACAGAGCTTCCAATGGATGAGGCACGCTACTTTATTATGTCTTTCTATCTAGAAATTTTCTGCCATTAAAACTTCATTTCCAGGTCTTTCTTACAGAATCAACATATGTCTGTGTTACTAGCTTTTTCAATACTCACTGTAAACCATATCATCTGTAAGCCACTGTCCTAGGCTGCAACTATCAACCTCTCATCCTTCGGTTTCAGTTCACCCCTCCTTAACCATTCTTGTGTCCGTTCTTGATTGACAAAGAGTTCCTAGAGTAATACTCTGTATTTTTCACTATATTTGTGCATCCGCCACTTTTCTTTCCTTGTTTGTTGATTTAATTCCTTGAAGTTTTTTCTCTTGTTTTGCAAATTCTGTATCTGCCTTCCCTGTGCATGCGTGTGAATCTTTATTCATTCTTTCTAGTTGTCGTCACGCTTGTCCAAGTTTGATGATAGAGACAGATTCTGGACGTTTACTCTCATTTTTCAGCACTTTTTGCGTATTTGAATCTAAGGATGCAGTTAAGTAGGCTTGGAGGCCTATGATGATAGCTCTGTATGTATAATTGATCTCAATGAATCTTAGGCCTCCTTTAGCTCTAGGGATGTACAGTCTTGGCATACACTGATTCTTGTAAATCACTTCATGGGCATGGAGAAACTTTTGTATTCACACATCCAGCTTTTCAAGATCTTTAAGAGACCAGTCCACAACCCCAAAGCTTTATGAAAATACAGGAATTGCCAGCTGATTGATGGCTTGTATCTTATTCCGTGATTTTAATCTCCTATAGTATTCTTTACTTATCTTTTCTCTCAGTAATTTATGCTTGAGTGTCGTTCCTTCTTCTACTCCGAGATACTTATATATGCCTTCTTGTTCAAGGTCCTTGATGTTACAGCCTTCTATGGGTATCATTCTATCCTCTATCATTTGGGTCACTCTTCTCTGTACCTTTTCTAATTGCACACACTATGGCCTTGAAAGATAATATGATTAATTAATAAATACAATTTGCAAAGTTTATATGCTGTCTTCTTGGAAAAAATGATTCAAAATGATTTAATAGTATTTATAAAACAAAGATTAAGAAGAATTGAAAAGCAATAAAAGCTATGCTTCATGAGAAGATCTAAACAAGAATGCATTAATACATCTCAACCAACCTGAAGAAAAAAATTGAATTTATGGTCCTTCCTAAAATGCAATTTTGTAATATCTCCCTGAAGCTAATCTGGCAATTTGTTCCTATTGTTAGGTGCAACTATCCTAAATGCCTTTTATTGGCTTTTTTCCTTCTCTATACAATTCATACATGGAAGAGATAATAAGGGCTTCTGTGAAGAGCATAGCCTTCTACTAGTAAATAATATCAAGGCCTTCTATTTTTCAATTCCTTAAAAGTCATCATCATCACCTTTTTAATAGACATAGTTCTTTTATCATGAGCCAATTGACTTTCATTAAAAGCAGCTCAGCTTATATTTTAACTCTTTTAAATTTGTCATTATATTACAGATCCACCTTCAAAATTCAAAAAAAGAACAGTCAGGTTCTTTAGAGCAAAGAATCAGTTTATAATCGTGACAATAACTTTATTGAGATTTGAGGGTTATTTTAATGAATGATATTAAGGCAAAAACACCATATGGATGAAACATATTCACACATATGTTGCATTTTTCATCTGAAAAATAACATATGTGGGGAAAGCACACTCAAAACTGATTTTAGTGTGCCTCATTTGGCTTGTATCTTATTATGCTGACATCAGATGCTCCATTTCTTTATTTAGTATAAACTGCAGCTGAATACTCCATGTTATAACTATGTTGGGGGGGGGGGGGGATTCAGCAGCGGCAGCTAATCCTGTTAAAGCAGCTAGCTGTCACCTGTGTAAATTGAACCCAGATATTCAATCTGGCCACTGGCACTAAATGTGCGGGTTGGTCATATTGTGATTTTGCAATCCTCTCAGCGTGATATTCAGCCAATGGCCAGATTGCATTCAGCTGTCCTAACTTTAGCCATTTTAGGATAACTGGCTAGTGGCTGAATATTGCTGCTAGCCAGTTATAGTCAGGTACCGCCTCAGCTCCACCCTCAGAATTCCTGGATGCTAGTGCTACTGGTGAGCGGCATTTAGGGGCTTTGCAGGTGTGCAAACCTCCTGAAAGTATATGAATATCCCCCTTATATTATTTATAATATTGAGTGGATTTAGCTTAATTCTATTTGAGCATTATAGGTAGTTTTACATTTCGTTCCAATACTTATAATTAAGGTTTTAGTTTTTAGGTTTTAACTGATAATGACTGAAAAAACACCTTGGGGTATGTTTACTAAGCCATCTTAATGTTATCGGCGTTAGTTGCAGCGATAATGTGAAGAATGCCATATAAGGAGTGGGTGTTCCGGTCTTAAGGTAGCAATCACGGGTTATCGCGCGATAAAGTGTGACGTGTACATTATCGTGTGATAAAGGGAGCCGCGCATGTTACCGCGCTTTAACCTTAATTTCGTGTGCTGACCTACAATTACAGCAATAGAGGTGTAGCACACTGATTAAGGCAATGACTGCTGAAACAGGGGTCATGAGTTCAATCCCCCAGTGGGCTTAATGGATAAGGTTGGCCAAGGCAATTCCTTTTCCTGCTTGAAACTGTCCAACAATCTGTGCCAGCTAAAATACCCGCACCCCAGTGTCATAAACTAATGCACCATTTAGGGCACACCAGAAGGCACATCCTAAACCACGTCAGCCAAGGCGGGTTATAATGTCCCCAGAGGCCACGTCGAAAGGTTGTCAACTCCCAAGGCACCATAGTAGGCACCCCATAAGCTGGCTGAAACTAAGGTGTGGCTTAAGATGCCCCAAGGATGTATAGGTGACTCTAAAAATGTTGGCCAAGGGCAGAAAGGTCCCCCAAGTTGAAAAGCAAGAAATGTATGGGCCAAACACAGATGTAACCCTAACACTGCACAGAGCAACAAGGAAAGACAATGCACAAGTAATGGAAGGAAGTAGATCTGAGCTGATGGACCAGACAAATCTGCGTCCAGCCCATGTGGCAGCTGGAAAAATGGACAAACATATCGGAGGCAGCTGTAGTGATGCACAGGGTGAAGGTAATGTACCATGCAACAAGGACAGTGTGTGGCAGAGGATGGGAAGACGTGTCCAGCAGAGGAGGTAGAAGTGGCAGGATAGGTGTAATGACAGGAGGACAGAGGATTAGCAGTGTCATGCAGAGCACACACAAGGAGAGCACATGCACACAAGGAGAGCACATGCAGAGCACACACAGGAGAGGCAACCAGGGAGAGCTGCAATGCAGAAATGAGTAGCAGTGCAAGGCATGGGGCAGCAGCATGCACATCAGGGTAGGACGGCACACAGCTGGCAGACACACACAGATGGACAGAAGGATGGTTGGCAACTGTGATAAGGGTACAATGTGCTAACAGCACAGATCTGCACAGATATGACTGTCACAGGAATGAAAAGTAGCTGTTCAGGACAGGCATACAAATGAAGGAGAACAGAGAGGAATCAAACCTATGACCATTAGCACAAATATCAATGTAAAAACCAGTAGGCCACACCACCAACATGAGGTCATTAGCAAAGGCTGCATACAAGAATACTGCAGGGCATCACACAAGAAGCCTGCTGTCTTCCAGGTTAGGCAAACCTCCAACAGTAACCATGATGAAATGTACATGCAGATCTGGTGTGTACAGATCAGATCACAGTCTGTAATTGGGACCAGAGCCACATATAACTACATGCACACACACAATGAAATGTTATGCAGTGGATACAGCACGCAAAAGAGGAAAGAACCTCAACCCAAAGGGTGGCAGGGGATTCTCTGTGGAGCAGGGCAAAATATGGAACAGAACAGGAGAGAATTGAACCTGCAAACAGGTGTGCCACAAACCAGCTGAACCACAGCAATGCCAATCTCCCAAGCAGACTGTCATGTAAACACTATAAAGAAAGAGGCATATGTAACAGCTAATATGTGATGTATAGGCAGCACAGAGGGTCCACTTTGCTGTACAGTGAAGAGATGGAAGGGTGTGTGCATAGGTGATGAACCTGCAGGTACCTAATGGTCAGGTTAGCACAACAGAAAAAAAAAACATGTGGGGATCAAACCTGCAACCTATGGTGTTATCACATGTCTGTAACCACTATCCCAAAAAACCACAACAAGCACAATGCAAAAATAGTACCTCAAAGGGAATGTGTGTATGGGAACCTGTAACACCCAGTGATGTGGCAAATGGCTGGCAGATAGACAGCTGGCACTGTACAAGGATGTGAGCAGAGGTGGGCCATGTACATGACTAGGAAATCACTAAATACAAGTGTCAGTGTGATCAAGCAGCAGCAGAGCCAAATGTACGTCAAACACATATTTTTATTTTGGATAATCATCACAGATAGTGTAGATACCGCCTATCATAATATCAAGGTGAGTGGATCCCAGGTGAAAATCAGAAAACACATTTTGCAGGGCAGCAACCCACATCTTGCAGAAAAGTCACTGGCCCGTCTACAAATGATGGGCGGGAGAGATAATGTGCATCAGGTGCATGGTGTGCAGTATGCATTAGGCCACCACTCCCCACATGCTGCTGAATGCCCCAAATGTGTTAGTTACATATGTGTGCATGTAGACAGTAGGCGGTGCATGATGAGGGCCCAACATACATCAATCATGATCTGTTCCTTAAAACATATCTGTCTGCAACACAGGAAACACACAAATGAAACAGCATATGTTGTAAAAAGTTAGAAAGTGTAAACACACATATCAAAATTTATGTTACAGCTGTCACATAATGCCTGATATAGGAATCAAAGATGCAACAATGTAACCCTAAACAATCGTCAAATGCACAATGAGGATATGCTAACAGGTAGCAGAGGCACATGAACATAGAGAATTCAAATGAAACATGCAGAGATAACACTATGCAGAAGGTCCCCCTGCACTGGTTGGTGTGGATACAGTGTCCTTACACATATATCACGGTACATGGAATGCACAAATGAAGGAAAAAAATTGGACACTCACACTGCCACACTCCAAATATAACGGGGTAATGTGAGTGTCGTTACCTCAGGGGATAAATAGGACTGTACAGACATGCAATGCTAGGTTTGTAAAGCAATACAGAGCATCACATCTGTACAGTAAACAGACACAATAACCTGTATATAGAGATGGAAATAAAGGTCAAACATGTTACAGTAACCCACACAGAAGCCATATTGCAATCTGCTGTGTTGCACCAACATAGTCAGTCACATGCACATGCACCGTGTACGTTGAAACATGATACAGTGATGACACACATGCACTGTAACACCATTGGTGATTGCAAACATCAATCCAATATGTTGGTGTGCAGTAAAGTGGTGTGGTGGCAAATACTGTGTCATCATTCAGAGGGCGAAGAAAACCGACCATATCACCCCAATTCTGAAAGAACTTCACATTCTCCCCCTCGAAGCACGGACAAAATACAAAGCCATCCTACTCACCCACAAAGCTATCCATCAAACACAGGACACCCAACTTCGCACCCTACTGGCTCGTCCAGCCCACAGCAGATCTACTAGACAAACCTCCAGCATTTTCCTCACCGTCCCTCACAAAAGAACCAAATGCTTGCAATGGACCTGCAATCGAGCCTTTGAACTTTATGCTCCATCCTTATGGAACTCTCTACCGAGCTATCTCAGAAACAATGCCGACCTACTATCTTTCAGAAAACAGCTAAAAACCATCCTTTTCCAGGAATACTTCAACTCGAACCCCACCGAAAAACCCCAAAACCTCTGATCTCACCCACAATGAACCTCTAAACTTAAAGCTACACTAACCTGTCTATGTCCAACGTCTGTCCTATGTCCAAAGTCTTTCCTATGTCAAAATCATCAATGTTGCCTCCCCGGTGATGGCCCTACCCTTGTACTTAATTCCCCCACCCCTATGTAACACCGCTTTGACCCGGTGAAAAGCGGTATATAAATACAGCTAAATAAATAAATAAATAAATAAATGTCCAAGTGGAGGGTAGGTGGACATGGACAAGAGGACCTTTCCATTGCTCCCCCTGTGCCACACGCGTGGCTGTATGCTCATGTTGAATCAAACAGATGTGCGTATCCTGCGTTCCATGTCACACACATGGGCAAAACACAACAACACAATGTCAGAAGGATGTACAACATACAGTGACAATGTCAGTCCCTGCTGCAAACGTGGGGACCAGTACACAGTGTCCAAAGTGCAAAGGGTGTCTGCAATCCAACAAGTCATGTTACAACTGTCCTTGAAACCCTGGGCATGCAAAGTCAAGTGTGACATCCCAATATGCCACAGTACTGGAAAGGTCATATGTGTCTCCTGCGATGAACACGACACCCAGCAAGAGCACGGCAGCAATGGTGTGTTGGACAGGCCTGTCATGCAACATCCTATGGCACCATTTCTCAGGGATAGTTCCATGATCTTGTTGTGTCCTTCAACAGGTGGTTCATGGTGACGCCGGATGCACTGTAGTACATGGAAGGATGCACTGTAGCTTTGTGTGTTCACTGCCCTGTGTCAGAATAGGATAAACAATGCAGTGGTATGCTGCTTGCAACATCAGCCCAAATTGCAGAGAGTAAAACATCAATATGTACATAAGGAAACGTTACACAGGCAAACATAACATGATCACAACACAGAACACACTGCATGTTGGGAACATTTTGAATTGGAACCACAGACGAGGGTGTCACATGGATATGGTCTTGTCCATGCCCATGTTACACAGGCGTTTCACAGCTTCACCCCATGTGCATCAGTGTTTGTGTATAGAGACCCAACAGGAAATGTCTATGAGACAAACAGTAAATCATTAACATGTAAAGGCTGATGTCATTCACAAAAGACCAATGGTGCAACCTACCGTGTGTTTGCAGCAAGTGTATGTTTGGGATCCCCTGAGGCTCTGAAAGGCCATAACACGTCACAGTGAAGGGAGAAGATGTCGTCAAAATTTGTAGAGTCACCATGTCCCCATGTCCATCCACTGTTGATGCATGTCCACATTATGGCGATATCTGTGATACACAAATGCTTTTGCGCAGTGGTCTGTCAGCACACAAGAAATAGGTCAGCTCACAACACACAACACATGTCCACAATGTCCACAAGGTAAACAGCAGTAAGGTAGGGATAGCAGAGTCACCACTGCTCCCCAGGTGTACAGACCCTTCACACCACATGATAATGCAAAATGCCTGCATGCTGTATCATCACACAGCCAACCCAAAAATACACACCCACACAGTATGCTAAGGTGAGTGTGCCAGCAGTAGCATATGGCCTGTATGTGCACTATTGGAGATTAGTGAAGATAAACACCTGTTAAATGCAATGATACCTTGCTGTTGGCTGATGATACAATGTTAGGGAAGGGTGTACGTGCATTCTACCACCCAAACACCTAGGACCTGCACACACACACACACAGCTCTGTTGGATGTGTCCCAGAGACAGTGTTAGAGAAGACAAATTGGCCAAGAACACATGTGGATATGTGTGCAAACAGCACCATAAGGGGTATGGGGGTGCAGGGAAAAGAGGTGAATAACAACATATGCACATTATGACAGATCACTGTAGACATGTGCTCCCCCTGACTGTCGTCACAGACAAAGTAGCTGTAGGTCCACCTACCCCAGACTACTGCATGTTGGATGACGTACAGTCACCTGCCAATGCACCACAGCACCAGGAGGGTCACCAAGTATGTCCTGTGGATTGAGAAACACAAGAGAAACATACATATGTCATGTTAGAGCTGTGCAACACACACTGCACCTTCACGTCCTCAGCTCGCAGACCCCCCAAGATTCTTAACAGACTGACTGCTCCCCATCACACTTTACAGATTTTTTTAATGTTAAATTTATCACTGAAGTGTGTGTGGCAAACAACAAGGGTCCGTACTCTGTCTGTCCCCTTCCTCACCTCTCTGTTGCTGTAAAAAATGTGGAACAGAATTATCTCATTGCTACCGTGTCCCAGCTTGGCTCTGAGCATGCAGTACTATCCTGTGTCCCTCATATCGCTGCCAATGTCCCTTCAGTGTGTGATCTGGTGTCTCAATGTCATCTGCTACCCCGCTTTCAGTTCCTGTAACAGAGGGAAATATGCAGGGGCTCCATCCTTATCATCTGTCCATATACATTTTCTTGGTGTGTATATCTCATACCTTGACTTACATTGACAGCTGTGTGCTGATGTGTTGCAAATATATCTCTCCACGCATGAGTTATGCCTGCCAAACCACACCCCGATGTCCATATGCCACCTGACATTGATGACTGCATGTCATCCCACTGTGTGAAATTGATAATTGGAAAGCATGGATATCCTATATGTGCACCTAAATCTTCCCCTCTCATCAGAGCGTCTTTGTGTGTGTGGCCAAAACTTCCTCTCTCTAGGGTCCACAATGTAGGTGTTGTTTTGAACTGCACTCTCCTCCTCTTCACACATACCCAGCTTGTAGTTGAGGCTTGTGGTTTATGTCTAGTTGTCATCAGCTATATCTCCCCAGTCCTCCCTGAAAACACAACTAAACCCCAAATCCCTCCCCCCCCACCCCCAATCAGCTCCTGGCTTGCCTACTGTAACCTACACCTTGCTGATCTGGACTTGAATCATCTCTGTCTGCCTGAAAATATGCAACACTGTACTGCATGGCTTTTCTACAGCCACACACATAATGGCACTAATACTCCCCCTGTCAGGACACCTCACAGATTCCTTATCTGTCTCCGTATCCATGTCAAGGCTACGTGCTGACCTATACATACAGGCACACTGTGGTGTTGCAGTAACTTCCCCTACTGATCTCAAATACCAGTAATCCAAATACTACTCAGCATGTATATAGTGCTACTTATAACATGTAGCGCTATACAGAAACATAATAACACACAGTCCCTGCTCATCAGAGCATACCAACAAATCAATCAGCTCAAATTAAAAACTGTGAAACACACACATCTAGCCAACTGGTCCCATCTATGGTCTGCTCTCCTACTGTTTACCCCATACTACATGCCTTTCACCTTGCTGCACCCAAAGCCTCAAACTAACTACTTGTGGCTGTACAGCAGCCCCTATCCCAATCAGCCACAAATCAGGTATGACAGCTTTATACCTCCCACAAGCCTACTACTCCCGACACACATAATCCACCACCACCCACTGTTGTGCCCTGCTCACATCTTCTGTGTGACCGATGCTGTCTTCATGGTGCTAAGTGGGGATAGTCTGAAGAATCATAAAGGTGGTTGCAAGTTCAGTGCAGCATCAGCTGTGTTAGTATACTTCTAATACGGTTGTTCAGTATAAGGCGAGCCAACCCCTGAAGAAAAATTAATCGAAACACGGCCTGTGTCGGGTCAGGTCTCCCTTTTACATGTATGGACCAATAAAGTTTGGTGAGAACCCATGCCTGCCTACGTTTTTTGTACTGTGTTGCTGTGGTCCTTGTGTGGCAGTGTGCTGTTTTTAGTGCCCAGGCAGTATATGTTACATGTCAGTGCAGTGTTGCATTGTACTGCCATTGGGATACAAATGTTCACCAGTAGTAGTAGTAGTACACACATATCTAAACAAATGTATGTGGTAACATATGCAGTACTTACATGAGAAGAGCACCCCAATCATCTGCCGCCTGACTGCTGTGCCCTCACATGTGTCACAATGGGCACATACAGGAGGGCATGTTGGATCATCCTCCAGATCTCATTAATAGACAGGGATATGGTGCATGAGAGCAATGTTGTGCAGGATGCAACATGCTACAATTATCTCTGCCACAGTCTGTGGTCTGTATTGTAAGGCCCCGCCTGTCCTATCCAGACACCTGAAGCGACTCTTTAAAATTCCAAAGGTGCGCTCTATTATGGAGCGTCTGGAGTCATGGACCTCATTGTACCTCCTCTCTGCACGTGTCCGTGGTTGATGCACAGGGGTCAGCAACCAGGGGCGACACCCATATCCTGCATCACCTGCAGAAAGAAATGTGGAACGCTAAAGCAGGAGCTGATATCCACCCAAATGGACACAAGTATGTACATGCAAACCAAATACACAAAACACCCTGACAGAAACATATGACAGCACATGATGGAACACCACAAATATGCATCAGCATGTGAAGTTATGACACACAAAACAAGGGGTAGGTGTACAGATTGCAATCAACATAATCTGTAAACACGACACAAATGCTAGTGTTCATGCTACCATCATCACACAGCACTGTAGCAAGGTAGAGCTGGAGGTCACCCTCCCCCCCCCCAATGTTAGATCACACCCAGACAGATGAGACATAGACACAACTAGGGATACACCTCAAAGACAGATATGTGCACATATGGTTAGTCACAGGATCACCACGTGCATGTCAGAGATGAGAAATACACACCCAGAAGTATACAGTCCTCATACTGTCCTGCCTCAAATTGTCTGAATAGTGCCGAGTGGTGCAGGATATAGGAGTCATGGGTGGACCCTGCAAACCTAGGGACCATATTCAGAATGTGCATATTTGCATCACATACAATCTGAACATTCAGGGAATGGTAGTGTTTGCGGTTGCGGAACACTACCTCTCTGTCTCTGGGCGGGACCAAGGCAACATGTGTGCAATCAATAGCTCCCATCACGTGTGGTATCCCTGCAACCTCCTCAAAGGCCTGGTTCAGGATCCCCCACTGTTGCCTAGTGTTGGGAATTGCAATGTAATTCCCCACCCGGCTGATCATGGCACGCAGTACCTGGTGGAGACAGCGTGAGAAGGTTGCGTGGCTCATGCCATCCACTGTGGCTAAAGATGACTGGAAACAGCCAGAGGCAAAGAAATGTAGGGCACCAAGGAGCTTGACCAAATCCGGTATGGCATGTGACGACCAGTCAGGGGCTCGAGGTCAGGTCTTAGATCCTCATAGAGCTCCCTAATAGCCACCATGCTCAGGCGGTAGAGGGAGATGACCTGGTCCTCACGCATGCCCTGGAGCTGGGCCCTGGGCCTGTAGAGGCGAGGCTGGCGAACCTGAAATTCTGCACACCTCCTGCACCATGCCAGCACAGCCCCTGCCTGGCCTGCCCCCACAGCTGCAGGTCTGTGTTGCAGCGGAACTAAACCCATGCCCTGTGCCTCAGCCCCATGGACACCATCCCCCCTCATCAGGCAACCGCAGGCCTGCTCATCTCCCACTGCACATGCAGCAACCACAAAGGCCGCCATAAACTCTGCCCCTCCAACACCTCTAACTCACTCTTACACAGACACAGCCCACCAACCTAACCACACCCCTCCCTCACCACACATCAATGCAGCCACACAACCCCATCACCATTCACAAACCCAGCCACTCTCCACGATACACCTGCCTCCAACACTCTCCTTGCTTCACCAAAAATGCACGCATTCTCTCCCTCGCCTACCCAAACCCCTAAATGTGAAGCAGGTGTGCAGGTGTATGTACAGGTTATTTTACATTGCGCGTGTTATGCATGTGCCGCAGCGGGTGTGCATGCGGTACACTATGTTACACATGCGCATGTGCTGCGTGATGTTAGGCACATGCACCAAGCCTCACAGTCATGCACAGCGCATGTGTGACATGGGGATCTGCATGCGCAACCTCCGTGTCTCCGCAGCACATGTGCAGCAACACGGGCATCAGACGCACTTGTGCCGTGGTGCATGCACAACGTGCGCAGCAGTTGCGCTCATGCCACAGCGCATGCACAATGCATGCAACATAAAATAACCTATAAATACACCTGCACACCTGGTTCACGTTGAGGGGTTTGTGCAAGTGAGGGAGAGAAGGGGTATGTTATTGGTGAAGCGAGGAGAGTGCCGGAGGCAGGTGTGTCATGGAGAGTGGTTGGGTCGTGAGTGGTGGTGGAGAGTGTCAGAGGCAGGTTTGTTGTGGAGAGGTGTGTGGCAAAGCAGGCGAGAGAGAGAGGAGAGGAGGCGAAGAGCAGTCTAGAGAGACAGCAGCAGAGTTGAGGAGCAGGCAGCATGGAGAGGAGGTGGGGCGAGGAGCAGGTGTGAGGTGTAGCAGAGGAGCTGAGGAGCAGGGATGCGTGACAGGGAGGGAGAGGGCACAGAGGGCAGGGAGAAGGAGCAGTAGGACATGGCAGGAGGGGAGGAGGGGGAGCACCTGTTCAGCAGGACCCAGAGACGGCAGGGAGTGTGGGGCATTTGGCGATGGCTGCAGGCCCATCGGGTATGTCCCAGCCCACACAGGCGCCACCTAGTGCCAAACGAAGGTGTATACCGGTGCCAGCTGGGGAACGGAAGAGGGCTGTGAGATTCAGTCAGCAAGAAAACCACATCCTGCTGGCCAGTGTGTTGGAGCGGTATGAGGAGCTCTATGGCCAGCTGAACAACAGCACCACTGTTGCAACATGTACACACGTGTGGGAGGAGATGCAGGAGGCCATAGCCCAGGCAGGGGGACCAACCAGGGACCTGGACAGTCTGGACAGCCACACATGGTGGCTGAGAGGCAACATGCCATGGGCACCGGTGGGGGTGCCCCTTTTGCCCCAACTCTCACACCCCTGGAGCAGGATCTAGCAGACCGTCTTTTGCCCATCTACCTGTGTGGACTGCCAAAAGCGCTGGACACTGCCCATCCACAGAAAGGTAGGTATGCACCTTACACCTTGCTGCTCCTTATGCTTGGAATAAACGCCCTTTGACTAGGCGTCAGGTATCTGCCATGCCCCTCCTCACACCTGGGTTCATAGCTCATATCTTTGCCTCTGCCTTTGGCTCATGAGTGTGCTATTCCCCATTCCAACCCTTTTAAATTGCACGTTTCTGTCTGCCTCTCACAAGTGTTCCTACCACCATCCTTTATCCTGCCAACCCTGTTCCTGACTCTTTGCTCCTGCTCCAAACCTCTTGCCACACCTGTTAGTGCTATGTCTATTCAGATTATGAGTTCCACTGAGCAGGGATTGTCTTTTTGTGTGTTCTCTTTCACAGTGATGCGTGTGCTTGGTAGTGCCCAATAAAATGCTTAATAGTAGTTGTAGGAGTAGTAGTAGTAGATATGCAGCACACGTACAGGGCACGCCCAAGCACATGTGACACATGGAGGGGAATGGTGGGGGACCATGTCCTGAGGGCATGCGTGCCCTAACACAGGTAACTGTGGGGTGATGACACAGCAGCACATGGCAGGGTAGGTACAGGGTGTGTGTGACAGGTACCTGGAACTGTGTGCATGATGGACACAGTCCTGAACGTATTCAAGGTCCACAAAGCAATGGTGAAGCAGGGGGAGTGGCAGAAAAGACCCATATCTGATTCAGCACTGCATACATCCATGGTCCAGACAACAGACAAGCAAAGCCCAGAAGGCTAAGCTGCATAGCAACAATTTACAGCACCACAGATCATCAATGTAACAGTGATGTAAAGGACCTATCTGAGGAGTGGCTAATGATATCCCACTGTAATCAACAAGAAGCACAGTATATCTGAGCAGCACTGTAACAGTAATGAGTCACATTGGGATATCATTAGAAAATATGCAGAAAACCTCCTGGTATCACCTCTACATTGTTGCTCTCTAGTGCTGTGAAGTCTGGCTGTGCTGCTGGACCCTTGTGACCTTTCATATAGGTAAGTTTGGCCACTGATGTATGCAGAGTTCATGCAATTACAGGGCTGGTCTGTCCTTCTAAGTACCCCTCCTCCTAAGGATGGGTGGTTTGGGGACTAACTGAGGTCAGATGCCTCTACCACTGGAGTAACCATACCCAGCATGATCTAGCGTTCCATACTCACATATGGCATATGAGGGCTTACATTTAATTAATTTCTGTGCCCACTCTATTTGGGGTGTGTACTTCATTACCTGCCTGTGTTGTCTGTCCCCCTGAGGTCTACTTGCTAATATAGTATCTGGCATATAGGTCACAGCCAGTCATCATACATCTGCAGCCAGTCCCCGAATACATTGAGACAGGGGGAGACATACAAGAGGGACATACAACTAGTCCAGAACTCAGTGGCCTATGGGTACCCACACACCCCACCAAAACACATATGACATCTGTATGCACCTACCTATCCAGGGACATATCCCAAACCACTGACAGGGAAGCACCTAACACACAGGGTTGCTGACAAAGACGTAAAGAAACAGCGGCAAAAACATAACACACATCACACACCTAACACTCTGTCGGGGCCCACATAAAGTGGGGATACCCCAACCACCCTCACCAGACCTTGGATGGTACATTGCCACACCCATACAAAATGCACATAGCACAACCCCCACAACACCTGGGATCAGCCCATATACACATCCCGCAGTGCCACACATGCATTTCCATACCCCCGCACACTGTGCAACCCCATACTCAGCAGTGCTTCACCCATCCCCCCAGACACCCCACCACACCCATGGAGTATGTGATAGCTGGCCACCCACACCACACAGTGTCTTGCAAAGCGGAGGGCCCCCACACACGTCTGGCTGACATGGACACATCCTGCAACTCCTAACGTGCATGCCACTCAGGGCAATGCAAGCACATCGCTCGCACACTCAATGACGGCACACAATCCCACTCAGGACTCCCACATGTGCCACAGCCACATGTATTTATGAGGCCACAGACAAGGTCAGGTGGACAGTCCATATCTGAAACTGCAGATAGGGGGCACGGCACTCAACACACCATCCCCCACACACCGCATCCCATGTGTCACAGCTACACCAGGGAATGAGCCTGCTACCCCCCACCCCCTGCCAGGCACATCACACTGTGGGCACCTGTGCTGTTCCTATTGTAGAAGCAGCAACAGCAGGCACAGGCGGACAACACATTGATTGTGGGGTGGATGTACTACACAGTTGTACATAGGTGCACTGTGCAAACCTATCTGTGCTGTGTACCCTTTTCCACAACCCAGGTGACTACAGGACCATGGAGGCACATTAGGAGGAGGATGTGGCAGGACCTCAGTATGGGGAGGGGCCAGAGGCCACAATGTCCGGGGACACCACCAGCAATGGCGAAGGCACAACAGTAACCAATGTGCTGGCCGAGGCAGAGGACATGCCCCTGGATGTCACCGCTACAGTGTGGGCCACTGGCAGCCACTCACAGGCTCTAGAGGGTGCTGAGATATAGGGGAACCACCACCCCATGCAGGCACCAGGGACATCAGTCACCCCTCCCACAAGCATGGCTACAATCTTGGCGGAGCTGCGGGCCCACAGTGCCTCAGCACGGCACGAAGCCGAAGGTGGATAACAGCATACACAACAATCCCCATGGGGGTTGACGTAACATCCATAAGGAGATTGCATGTGCATCACAATATGTTGGCAACATAGCAGATCGTTTATTATGTGGGGGAGGGGGTGTTCTGTGCCATGTGCGTTCCACCCTCCTGTAGCATGACTTGTCAGGTGTCAGCATGTGTGAGGGGCTCAGACACATGCACACTGTTCACGGCCATATACCCCAAGGTAACACAGTGGAAAACACCTATCCCAGTTCACCCAGACACCTTAATTGACTGATACCTCCCCATGGGTATTGTTATGCAGCATAGTTTTTCAGAATAATCTGTACTATGTGCCAGCATAATAGAAAAGAGGGCCCCCCCAGATATATGTATGTGTGTGCCATGACTCCTCACGTCATCTGACCAATCTCAGATGGCCAGTGTGCAGATAACGCATTGACAGATTGAACTGCGACACTGTGCCATGTGTGAGATCTGTGATTCACATGACCCCTCATCAAGACCCCTTCCAGGCATGATAATGGCTCATGGGACACACAGATCTAAACATGGTCATGCGTTACTAGTTGTTGCATGCATGATTGTTCTGCAGACTGATCTGGTGGGATATGCCTGACATGTGCATGTGTCATGGTGGGGTTTGAAACAGGTATCTCACATATCACCTTGTGTCCCACCCACAGGCACTCGTCAGGCTCTGTTGGCCATTCACCAAGAGATCCACCAGCTGCGGTTCACAGCAGACACAATAGCAGGGGCACTCCTCCGTATTGCGGATGCCCAGGAGGCCATAGCAGCCTGTATACAGCAGCCAGCACTGGCACCAGAGGCTGCACCAGCAGTCCTGCAACAGAGGGGTGGGTTGGGCCGTGGTTGTCGTGGCTGGCCACAGAGGATGTGAGCATTACAAATAAAACCATCACAAACTATTACAACCTAGGTGTTTGTTTCCAATGTGTGGCACTGTGGTCCCCTATGTACCCTGCACCTCATGTTGTCTCCCTGCCCACATGTGCTACCCATGCCCCTCAGGGGTGGGGTGTCTGTACTGCCACCTATCATCGCGCATAGGTCATACCATGCCCTGTGTGCCATGGACTGTGGCAGGTGGTCACCCCCTACCTATGCGTGGGGTATACCCAACCTCTCCCATTACTCAGGAAGATGTTCATGGTGGTACGTGTCTGTTATAGGGATGTCACCCTCTCCCACCCCATATACTCTCCATCATTGGACACACATGTGTGACCATTCTCCCTGCCCACACCAGTGCCTATGTGGCTGTCTTCCCACATAGGCTTGCATGCGGCACAGGAAGACAAAGGTGGCTTGCTTCAGTCAGCTGATCACTGTTCACTAGCGCTTGTAGTCCCCCACCGCTCATCCTCATGACATGCATTGACCTGTGTTGCCCTCAACAGCTATCCCCCTGTGCAGCTCCTGGGTACAGCATTCCATCTTACCTTCCATGGCACATACCTGCTTCTAGCCTTTTCACCTATTGCCCCACAAGCACGGTGCATCAGATATGGCCTCATAAGAACATAAGAACATAAGATATGCCATACTGGGTCAGACCAAGGTCCATCAAGCCCAGTATTCTGTTTCCAACAGAGGCCAATCTAGGTCATATGTACCTAGCAGTTTCCCCAAGGGACACAGGTTCCATAATGCTTGTATTGGTTCAAGCATTGATATCCTGGGTCCCTTCTTAATAATGGTTTATGGACCTTTCCTCCAGGAACTTGTCCAAACCTTTTTTAAACCCAGCTACACTAACAGCCTTTACTACATCCTCCGGTAACAAATTCCAGAGTTTGATTACACGTTGAGTGAAAAACTATTTTCTTTTATTAGTCTTAAATAGTTTACCCTGTAGCTTCATTGCATGTCCCCTCTTCTTTCTATATTCTGATAAGGTAAACAATCGATCTACGTTTACCCGTTCCACTCCGTTCATTAATTTATAGACTTCTATCATATCTCCCCTCAGCCGTCTCTTTTCCAGGTTAAAGAGCCCTAACCTTTTTAGCCTTTCTTCATAGGAGTATCCTTCCATCCCCTTTACCATTTTGGTGGCTCTTCTCTGAACCTTTTCTAAAATCACTATATCCTTTTTAAGATAAGGAGACCAGAATTGCACACAATATTCAAGGTGTGGTCTCACCATGGACCGGTATAGAGGCATTATAATATCTTTTGTTTTATTTTCCATTCCTTTCCTTATCATACCTAGTATTCTATTTGCTCTCTTGGCCACCGCTGCACACTGAGCCGAGGGTTTTAACAAGGTATCCACAATGACGCCTAAATCTTTTTCCTGGGTGGTGGTTCCTAATGTGGAACCTTGCATCGTGTAACCATAGTTTGGGTTGTTCTTCCCTAGGTGCATAACCTTGCACTTGTCCACATTAAATTTCATCTGCCATTTTGATGCCCAGTCTTCCAATTTATCAAGATCCTCTTGCAATTTTCCACAATCCTCTTGGGTTTTAACAACTTTAAATAGTTTTGTGTCATCTGCAAAGTTGATAACCTCACTCATTATTCCACTTTCCAGGTCATTTACGAATATGTCAAAAAGCAGTAGACCCAGCACAGATCCCTGGGGTACACCACTATTCACCTTTCTCCATTGGGAAAATTGGCCATTTAGCCCTACCCTCTGCTTTCTATCTTTTAACCAGTTCCTGATCCACAATAGTACACTGCCTCCTATCCCATGACTCTTTAGTTTTGCCAAACGTCTCTCATGAGGGACCTTGTCAAAGGCTTTCTGAAAGTCCAGAGACACAATATCAACCGACTTACCTTTGTCCACCTGATTATTCACGCCTTCAAAAAAACATAACAGATTAGTAAGACAAGATCTTCCTTGTCTAAAGCCATGTTGGCTGTCTCCCATTAGGTCATGACTATTGTCGTGGGGAGCGCCCCTACGTCTATGGGCAATCCACGGCAAAGATTATTTTTAGAGAGCCACAGGGAACGTAAGGTTCATCGACGTAGTAAAATGACCTTACCAAATCCGGCTGCCTAAAAGAACTCAGTAACAAGACCAAGTGGAGGGAATTAAGGCTTTTATTCCCCGTCAATGCAAGGGTTCAAAAATAAGAGATGGATAATGAAACAGAAAGTCCTTTGTTGCAAAAGGTACCAGTATTCATAAACATGTGCTTAATTGTTACACTTCACAATTAATGCAGAGCTTGGGTAACAGGAATTCAGTTCATCCCAAAAGCATAAACATTCTATAAACTCTTCTATGTTATTCAGAAACTACAGACTCTTGACATGAGACTGTGCACAGGTCACACTCCATCTGTTCTGGTGGAGATAGGGAAACTGTATTTATGCATTCAGTTTCCATGCATTCTTCTTCACTAGAATCAACAGGGGAATAAACACTGTCCCTGTCTGACTCGGGTCGGTGTGCTATGCCTCTAGGGCCTTGTCTCCAATAACAGTCTGTTCTCAGGGCTTTAGGTATTTTATTAAACCAGTAGGGTTTCTCCTTCTTTGTAGAGTGAGGACTTTCTTAACAGGGACTTTAGGATTCAAACATTCAATATCATCAATAAAGGTTCCATACCTGGAGCTTTGCTGGCTTGAATCCACAGTGTTTTCCCTTTTAGCAATTTTCCTGCTGTAGCAATTTCTCTGCCTGTCAGCTTTAGGCAGGGCTGTGCTTCTTGGCAGTTTGGTGAAACCTGGTATGAATTCTCTTCTCTCCCTTGGTAAGAACTCAGGTTTATTATAAATTGCCTTTCCTTTCCTGCTTGGTAAGACTGGATAATTATTTCTCAGAGACTCTAAGTTTCTCTCCAAACCATTCCCTTTGGCTCCTTGCTTAGGTCTCTCTGTTCTGGAGTCAGGAACGCTGTGAGAACAGGGCGTGGCACAGCCTCTAACTTCAAAGCTAGCTCTAACCACCTTTCTTGGGAGAGCTGCACCGTTAGCCTGGCTCTTCTGGATTTCACCCCTGTGAACCCTGTACCTGTGGGCTTGCTCCTCTAGGATTTCTTCAGTTACTCCTTCTCTTGGAGATTAACCTCTTGATAGAGCTGTTCCCCCTTGGGAAGACATCCTTCTGTCTCTGTTCCTTCTCAGGTCCTTTCCTTTCTCTGGTGAAGCCGTACTCCCCTGTGTAGCCATGCTTCTCTTCTCTGATGCAGCCGTGCACCTCTTCCTTAATACAGCTGGACACTCCTGTGTAGTCGTGCACCTCTTCCTTAATGCAGCTGGACCTGGACCTCCCTTGCAAGCATTCAGCTCTGGTTTATAAGGAAATCTTTCCTGCCTGACTTCCGGGGTCATTTCCAGGTGCAAGTCATTAGGCTTCTCAAGCTCATTAGCTCCTGAATATTCCTTCCTGCTCCCTCTAGCTGTGCCTGGAGGTAATTGCACATCTAGATTCTTAAAAGAAAGAGGATTTCTTTTCAAGTTTTCAACTTTATCAATACCCACATCATGACACATCCCCCCTCTTAAAATATTACAGGCTGAATATTTACAGCACGTAATCCTGGACCCCTTCGGTACGGATGAAAATAAAGCTAACCTCTCGTGCCATCTTCATAGAACATTTATGTGGTACACTTGTTCATGTCCTTTTCCATCCCGGATCAAGTAGGATGCTGGACCAAGTGGTTTGACCACAACATAAGGTCCTTTCCATCGGGCTTCGAACTTTGGAGTGGGGCCTGATATCAAGACGATTACCTTCTCATCCGTGGCTAGATGTCGAGGCTTGGTATCTCTATCATAGTATTGCTTTTGCTTTTGCTGACTGCCCTTCAGCTTTTCTTCAGCAAAACGTGAAGTCCTTCTTAATCGGCTTCTTAAATTTTTCAAAAATTGTGGTATCCCGATTTAATTCTCTTCAGGTTCCACCCATTGCTCTCTCAGAATATCGAGCACTCCTCTGGGTGATCTCCCATACATTAGTTCATAAGGCGATGTGCCTAATGAAGTCTGTGTCCTCTCTCTGCACGCGTACAGTATAAAAGGTAGCATTGTATCCCACTCTGCCATCTCTCCATCCAGTGCTCTTCGCAGCATCTGCTTGATGGTCTGGTTCATCCTCTTGACCAAACCGTTGCATTGGGGGTGATATGCGGCGGTTTTGAGATGCCTAATGCCAAAGGCATCCCAGACTTGGGCTAAATATTTAGACAAGAAGTTCATGCCCCTGTCCGTTAAAACTTCTTGAGGGAATCCCACCTTGCAAAACAGCTTTATCAGCTCCAGGGCGATGGATTTGGCTGATATATTCCTCAAGGGCACCGCCCAGGGGAAACGTGTTGCCTGGTCCATGATGACCAATATATATTGGAAACCCCTAGGAGTTTTTATGAGGGGACCGACTATGTCAATGGCCATCCTTCTGATGGGATCTGTTATTACTGGCATCGGCAGTAATGGCACCCCAGCTGGTTTTATGGAGGTCACCCTTTGGCAGGACGCGCAGGATTCGTAGAAACGTGAGACCTCCTTGAAAACTCCTGGCCAATAGAACCTGGCCAGTATCTGGTCAAGGGTCCCCTGTACCCCTTTGTGACCGCTCATTGGGTGATCATGTGCTAATCTTAGCACAGCAGACTTAAACATGTTTGGGACTACTAACTGTTTGCGGACATCTCTAGTCCGTGGGTCTATACTTTCTCTGTATAAGAGTCCTTCTTCCTTTATGAATCGTGGAAAAACATCTCTCTCCGTTTGGGCATATTCCAATGCGCGTGCCAGCGCAGGGTCATCCCGTTGCTCTGCAGCAAATGTAGGGAACTTCTCTACAAGCTCCACTGGAATCCAGGGTAGTTCTTCACCCGCTTCCAACTCTGCTCGGCCCTGAGAACGTCCCTTTCTCTCTTTGCACTTTTCAGCCTTTGTCTTCCTATCCCTATCTGGAGGAAGGTTGACTAAGTCATCATGGGATGGAAGGTCAACTACACTTTCCTCCCTAGAACATGAGGGTTTTTATGAGGCACCCGCTTGGTTGCGAGTGGAGACAAAAACTTCTCTGGGGTTTAAACCTTTTTCTATGCCTCTTTCAAACTGTGGCAGTCCCTACCTAAAACCAGCTCCTTAGGTAACTGGGCACAACCGCTATTAGCATATTTTTCTCTAACCCCAAACCTCTGACCAGCAATTTGTACACAGGGTAAAAGGTAGCAGCGCCATGCACACACTTTATCTTGACTCTACCCTCCGGTTGATCTGGGGCGGACGCAGCTTGCTCTTTGATAATGGACCAGAGCTTTCGCGAAATCATTGTCTGGTCCGTGCCAGAGTCAAGTAAAGCCTTGGCAGCTACTCCTTGTACCGTCACGTCAAGTACAAATCCCTCTGATACCAAGGGTCTGTGCTCCCCCATGAGCGCAGTGCGTACTCGGCACTCATTCATAATGTGACCCAACTTTCCACAGCCAAAACATCTTTTAAAATGACTTTTCTCTACATTCTTATCAGCTTTCATATTTTGGGTTTTAAACTGGGAGAGACTTCCTGATGCTTGTCTGAATGTCGCTACTGCTGTCTTTGCTACCTCCCCATTACACTGGGTAGCTAATTCAGCCTCTAGATACCTTTCTGTTAAGGCAATAGCCTCTGCAGTAGTGTGACAATTCTGAAGAATAAGGAAGCTCTTTATTTTACTGGGTACCGCAGTCATGAACTGTTCAAGGACTATTACATCCATTAGCGTTTCTACAGATCTTTCATTGGGCCTTAGCCACTTCTCAGCCAAGCTCTTAAGCCTGTGTCCCAATGTTTTAGGCGTTTCGCCTACCTCAAGACGTGCCGCACGTAGCTTGCAGTTATAGCCAAAGGAGTCAGGCCGAGACGTTCCCTAATGGCCTTCGTCACCTCGCTATAATTTTTAGCCAATGAAGCAGGCATTGCCTTATAGGCTGACAGTGCCTCTCCAGTAAGGGATACTGCCAGTCTAATGGGCCATTGCTCCTCCAGCCAGCCTACAGAAAGAGCAATCCTCTCAAAAGAGTCCAGGAAGTCATCTGGATCGTCATTCACTCCTAACTTCCCTAAAGTTAGAGTCTCGTAGGACCCTAGTCCTACCGGCCAGTTGCCCAGTCCTGAGCTCTGCTTCATGAGTTCAGCGGCTTCTTCCCGTGTCTTTTGTTGATGGCTTATCCACGTCTCCAGCATCTGCAGGACTGGCTTTTGTTGCTCCTGCATCACCAGGATTGCATGCTGCTAGGTTTTTGCAGCCAGTTCCGCCTGCTTGCTGAATTGGGTCACCATCCAACTAAGCATCTCGCGTTGCTCCATCGTGATGAGATCCCTGGAAAAAGGAAAGAAAAACAAAAAAACCCCAAGTGTGGCTGCACAACAGTATCTCTTAGGATTATATCCGCAATCCAAACAACTACGCCATTTGTCGTGGGGAGCGCCCCCTACGTCTATGGGCAATCCACGCAAAGATTATTTTTAGAGAGCCACAGGGAATGTAAGGTTCATCGACGTAGTAAAATGGCCTTACCAAATCCGGCTGCCTAAAAGAACTCAGTAACAAGACCAAGTGGAGGGAATTAAGGCTTTTATTCCCCGTCAATGCAAGGGTTCAAAAATAAGAGATGGATAATGAAACAGAAAGTCCTTTGTTGCAAAAGGTACCAGTATTCATAAACATGTGCTTAATTGTTACACTTCACAATTAATGCAGAGCTTGGGTAACAGGACTTCAGTTCATTCCAAAAGCATAAACATTCTATAAACTCTTCTATGTTATTCAGAAACTACAGACTCTTGAGATGAGGCTGTGCACAGGTCACACTCCATCTGTTCTGGTGGAGATAGGGAAACTGTATTTATGCATTCAGTTTCCATGCATTCTTCTTCACTAGAATCAACAGGGGAATAAACACTGTCCCTGTCTGACTCGGGTCGGTGTGCTATGCCTCTAGGTCCTTGTCTCCAATAACAGTCTGTTCTCAGGGCTTTAGGGATTTTATTAAACCAGTAGGGTTTCTCCTTCTTTGTAGAGTGAGGACTTTTCTTAACAGGGACTTTAGGATTCAAACATTCAATATCATCAATAAAGGTTCCATACCTGGAGCTTTGCTGGCTTGAATCCACAGTGTTTTCCCTTTTAGCAATTTTCCTGCTGTAGCAATTTCTCTGCCTGTCAGCTTTAGGCAGGGCTGTGCTTCTTGGCAGTTTGGTGAAACCTGGTATGAATTCTCTTCTCTCCCTTGGTAAGAACTCAGGTTTATTATAAATTGCCTTTCCTTTCCTGCTTGGTAAGACTGGATAATTACACAGGTACACTAAAAATTTTTTTTTTTTAACTGCCTCTAATGTTTCGATTGATTTTTACGTTTTTTGGTGCGGTGAATCCAAATCTGGTAACCAATTTGCTCCATCACATACAGATTTTTTGCTACTTTGGGTTAGCAGTTTGAGGTGAACGTTTCAGATTGAGTGCGATCGAGATAAAAGTTTCTTGGATGAATTCTTTATACTAATTGTTTAGTAGTTATTCAAATAAGAATAAAGAAAATTGTAACAAGGCAGCACATAAGAATAGAGTAATGTCAACAAAACACACTGTAATGGTAGCAAAATTGTCTGCACTTAAAACAGCCACATACACGTGCACAAACATTGAGCATATAAGAGCGAGGTTAGACACAAAGCAAAGCAAAGAAATGTGCAAAATATGTTGTACAGGTATGTATGTAAGAATAGAAAACGCAAACCGCACCATTGCAATACATGAAGACAAACACCCGATGGTGTGAAAATAAAATTCTAATAAATGAGATCCGACACTGTGGTAATAACTAGCAAATTTTTATTTCAAAGTTTAGTAAAAACACGATATTTGTCAACACAGTTTAGATTTTAAAGTCATTCTTGGGTCAATCAATCTCCTGGTGGGCCCGTTTCTTCTTCCCCCGAATGCTTCTCTTGGTGCGCTGCTCGGCATATTTTTCATCTGGGGTTTCCCGCAGCAGCAACCAGCAGAAATCAGCCATCATAGTGGTGTTCCATCTTCCTTGGTACCTTCTCTCTGCGTCCTTGATGTCCTGGTGAAACCTTTCACCTTGTTCTTCACTGTACGCCCCCAGGTTTTCGGGAAAGTAGTTCACATGGGAGTGCAAGAAATGGACTTTCAGGCTCATGTTACAGCCTTGTTCTTTGAAGGCATTGAGCATCCTGGCAACAATATCCTTATAGTTCTCATCCCGCCTGTTTCCCAAGAATTTGAGAACAACATCCTTGAAGGAATCCCAGGCTTCTTTTTCCTTCTCAGACATCGTTTCAGCGAATGCTCCATCTGAAATGAGTTTCCTTATATCAGGGCCAACAAACACTCCTTCCTTTAGCTTTGCTTCAGAAAGTCGGGGGAACTTTGAGCAAAGGTACCGAAAGCACTCACCATCTTTTGGAAGGGACTTGATGAATTGCTTAATGAGACCCAACTTAATGTGGAGAGGTGGTAATAGAATTTTATCACGAGGTACCAAGCTCTCATGAATAACATTTTTCTCACCGGGTCTCAAATACACCCGAATTGGCCAGTCTTTTTTCCCCCAGTGTAGGTCGCGGGCCCGGCTATCCCACAAGCAAAGGAAGCAGGGATATTTGGTGAAACCGGATTGCTGCCCTAATAGCATGGATAGAATTTTAAAGTTTCCACAAATCATCCACTTATGCTCATCATAACGAATCTTCTGAAGAATCAGGGCCAAATTCTCGTATTTTTCTTGGAGAATAACAGAGTGAGCAATAGGAACTGAAGCGAATGTGTTGCCATTATGAAGAAGAACACCTTTTATGCTGTCTTTTGACAAATCAATGAAAAGCCGCCATTCAGCAGGATCATACTTGAGTTTAAACTTTTCCATCACTCCGTATATATCGTTGCAAAATACCAAATCTTCCTCTTTGCTGAAATACTTCAAAAATTGTGTCTCGCGGTTGCGGTACCAATAAAAAAGTTGTTCCTGGTGACAATAGATTTTTCTGTTTAAGTCGAGAACCTAGCAGTTGGGCAGCATCTTTTGGGAGTCCTAAATCCCGGACTAAATCATTCAATACAGCTTGAGAGAAAAGTTCAGGTTTCGGATCTGGTTCAGTTTCAAACTCGGAAGTACTGGACTCATCGGGAAAAGCCATCTGATGAGTCTCATCATGATCAGAACCGTCCACACAAATATGATCCAAAGATTTTGGTGGTTCAGGCACAGGTACTTCGTTGCTATGAGGCATAGGCCTAATTGCTGAGGGAAGGTTGGGGTAACTTATTACGTTCTTATTTTTTAAGTTGTATCCCTTCACAATGCAAGAGCAAAAATAGCAGTCACTGCTGTGGTCTCTTTGTTCACGCCACATCATAGGTATTCTGAAACGAAATGCTTGTTTTTTACCTTTCATCCATAAGCGTAGATCTTCCTCACATGTCTTGCACACTTTGTGAGGAGCCCACGGTTTGTCTTGATCGCCTAACTTCAAACCAAAATAGGCGAAATATACTTTTAAAATAAATGCAGAAATGTTCCTCTGCCGCTTTTTCACGGTATATTCCCCACAAATAAAACAAAAACTGTCCGGAGAGTTGACGCAACCTCTGGCTCTGTGAGCCATCACAAATACACAGCACTGCAAACTACAACTGTAGTGAACCACTTCGGAATAAAGCTGGATTACGACTGAGCAAACAAAAGGTAATAATGAACTTGCAAGAAACTGAAATTTGACAGGAACGTTCATGTCGCAACCACCGTGTTTGAGCGAGCGAACGAGGCGAGGCGAACAGGAAAGAACATGTGCCAGCGCGAGTACTGGATTTAGCCCCCCGCCTCCCAATTGTCCTGTTAATGTATAAAATAAATACAAAACACTCCAAAATATCATGAGGGAGTGTTTCTAGTTAGTTAACCATTACAACCTCTATTTTGGGCCAAGAAAATAAACTGCAGTCGGCTAAAAAGAAATTATGTGAACATTCCTTATATGGGTAAGAAATCTAATTTTGCAAGAAAACGTGACGTGATGGAACATTTTGGCTATTTTTCCTGGATTCAGCACCCCAAAATCTATAGGAATCAGTTGCAAAACTGGAGGCAGTTTTTTGGTAGTGTACCTGTGTTATTTCTCAGAGACTCTAAGCTTCTCTCCAAACCATTCCCTTCGGCTCCTTGCTTAGGTCTCTCTGTTCTGGAGTCAGGAACGCTGTGAGAACAGGGCGTGGCACAGCCTCTAACTTCAGAGCTAGCTCTAACCAACTTTCTTGGGAGAGCTGCACCGTTAGCCTGGCTCTTCTGGATTTCACCCCTGTGAACCCTGTACCTGTGGGCTTGCTCCTCTAGGATTTCTTCAGTTACTCCTTCTCTTGGAGATTAACCTCTTGATAGAGCTGTTCCCCCTTGGGAAGACATCCCTCTGTCTCTGTTCCTTCTCAGGTCCTTTCCTTTCTCTGGTGAAGCCGTACTCCCCTGTGTAGCCATGCTTCTCTTCTCTGATGCAGCCGTGCACCTCTTCCTTAATACAGCTGGACACTCCTGTGTAGTCGTGCACCTCTTCCTTAATGCACCTGGACCTGGACCTCCCTTGCAAGCATTCAGCTCTGGCTTATAAGGAAATCTTTCCTGCCTGACTTCCGGGGTCATTTCCAGGTGCAAGTCATTAGGCTTCTCAAGCTCATTAGCTCCTGAATATTCCTTCCTGCTCCCTCTAGCTGTGCCTGGAGGTAATTGCACATCTAGATTCTTAAAAGAAACAGGATTTCTTTTCAAGTTTTCAACTTTATCAATACCCACATCATGACACTATCTACATGCTGAGTAATTTTATTCTTTATGATGGTTTCTACCATTTTTCCCGGTACTGATGTCAGGCTCACCGGTCTATAGTTTCCCGGATCACCCCTGGAACCCTTTTTAAAAATTGGTGTTACATTGGCGATCCTCCAATCTTCAGGTATTAGAGATGATTTTAATGATAGTTCACAGATTACTAATAGCAGGTCTGCAATCTCGTATTTCAGTTCTTTCAACACCCTTGGATGTATACCATCCGGCCCAGGTGATTTGCTACTCTTCAGCTTATCTAATAGTTGTAATACATCTTCCCGATGTATCAATATTTCTTTCAATTCTTCCACACATCACACACAGCATGCATGTGACCATAGCTTTTGGGACACACTCCACATTGGCACATCACAGGGACACCATGGGACACAGATGCCTATGCACATGGGCAGCCCACACACCTATGTGTGGAGATGTTCCATGTATGTTACTTATATCTACCATGCATACACATAGGGATCTACACACATGTCCCATGCTCACGTACACACTCAGTCTGTGGGGGAGACATGTGACCATTGTGCCATATGCACAAATGTTTTTATTTACATATACATTTGTACATATATAGAGATGTACCACCAAGATTGAGGGCATTGGATGACCTCACACGCATCCTCAGAGACCTCAGGACTTTGTTAATAGTAGTAACATAGGAGCAGTCTAACACTGGTCAATAATATTGAAATTGTTATTGACTTTAAAAGGCCCTAATATATAGTATCTTGGTGAGCTGAACACAAATATAACATTAAAGGAATTGCATTGGCTGTCCTTCTGAAGATATTGCATGTAGCTCATTTGTGCTGTTTCACCGTGTGCATTTATCCAGTAGGGCATCAACAACATCCCAACTATGCCGTGAATGATGTAATATTGCATCACATTGCATAACACCAGCATACACATATCATCCAGAGTTGATTGCATCATTTTCTGCTGAAATGCAATACTACTGCCAGACGGCTGCTGAAGCCATCTGACATGAGCAGTGTACAATACGCAGTCGGAAAGGAAAGTCATCTGGGCTTCTGCTTCAATATTGAAAGCCTCATTAATGCCTTAAAAGTCACTCATGACCCACAAGACTGGAGACTATTTATGGATTTTTTGGAACTGAGTCTGAAGGCTGTGCCTTTGAACAATGGAAACCATCTTCCATCTATTCCAGTAGCACATGCTGTCCACATGAAGGAGATATATGATAACTTAAAGCATCTACTGACTTCCATTAAGTATAACAAGTACAGCTGGCACCTCTAAAGTGACTTGAAGGTTGTTTCCCTTTTAATGGGACTGCAGCAGGGATATATAAAATACATGTGTTTCTTATGTGAGTGGGATAGCCGAGCAAGGGATTGGCACTACTTGCGGAAGGAATGGAATCGCAGACAAAATGTAACAGTTGGAGAGAAGAATATCCAGCACCCAGCTCTGGTTGAGGTTCACAAAATCATGCTACCACCCCTTTACATCAAACTAGGTTTTATGAAAAACTTTGTGAAGGCCATGGACCGCACTTCGCCAGCTTTCCGATACCTGCATGAAAGGTTCCCTCGACTCAGCGAAGCAAAGATTAAAGAGGGGGTTTTGTGGGACCTCAGATCCGAGAACTCTTCAAAGATGACCAGTTCAACAACTTGCTGCAGGGTGATGTGAAACAAACATGACATGCTTTTCACCTAGTTTCAACAAACTTTCTCTGGAATGTCAGGGCAGAAAACTACAAGGAACTAGTAGACGACATGCTGATGCAGTATCAGAAACTTGGCTGCAATATGTCTGTAAAGGTCCATTTCCTTGATTCCCATCTTGATTTCTTTCCTGAAAACTGTGGAATGGTTAGTGATGAACAGGGCAAACATTTTCACCAGGATATCGCAACGATGGAGCACAAATATCAGGGAAAATGGTCCATTACAATGCTGGCTGACTAATGCTGGACACTCCCAGTGAAGCTCCAGAACAGCTGTACAAGAGACAGGCGTGAAAATCTAAGAAGTAGTGTATGACTTGTTTTTTTACAGGTATTAACCGAAGGCCTATTATATTTACTATTGACATGCTTTTCATGATGTAAACATTAGTTCTTGTGGATTACAAAAACACTAGAGCCAACTTTGCAATTTCACTGTCATATTCGTTTTCAGCATATGAACATTTATAAGAAATGACTATTTTTATTTCAGTAACATGACCTTTGTAAAGTTTTTTGACCAGTGATTATACTGTCTAAATATTTACATGTACCCTATTTTAAAAAGAAATCCTCCAATTCCAATGTGAGGTGACCTCCTTGATTGGAGGGGAAGATGCCATACACAACTGTAACTGTATTATTGTGGTGGCGAGACTGTAGTGGAGTCCGGGGAAATGGATAGAAAACAGATATTTACCCCAAAGCAGAAGAAACGTTCAGGGAGTTTTGACTTTGAAACTCCAGCCAAGGAAAAAAACACACACATAGAGTTGCTGAGTGCAAGCCACGCCCTAGCTCCAAGGCAACCAGGGTAGGTAATGGGGAACACCCGGGGGCGGAGTTTGAAGCCATAGGGCAGCCCCAGTCATTTAAGCCTGAAGAAATAGGAAGAGAAGGAGCAACTGAGGAGTCAGGAAGAGAAAGAGCAACCGAGGAACCAGGAAGAGAAGGGAAAGGTTCTTGCAAGAAAGCAGAGAGAGAGAGGTGTTCTAGAAACAGCCTCAGGAAAGGTTCTTGTTGCAGCCAGCATACAGGAAACTACAGCTCTGAAGGAAGCCCATGTTGTAGGAGCATTACAGCAGGCCCTGAAGACAGGGGAGTTTATCCTGCGGAAAGTGCTGTCTTTGAGCAGAGCACGGGCGTGGTCCTGCCAGAACCTGTGGGAAGAGTTTCACCTCAAGGAAGGTCTGTAAAGAGCTCTGTTACTAGAAGTAAGGTGAGCCCATTTGAAACCTTGCATAGTTTATTGAAGGATAAGAATCCCCTCAGCCCTTCCAGCATTCCTCAGCATAGAAAAAGGTCTCATTGGGAGGTTTTAAAGTTATTAGAAGAAATAAAGCCTGAAATCCCAGAAGCTGATTCCAGCCAGATGCTAACTGACCCTGAGTATGAGAGCATGCAGGTAGATAACTATGATTCTGATAATAGTTCTGCCGACTCTCAAATGGACTGTTCTTTGTGTGTAAAGCAAAGGTGAAGAAGCTGTAAGGTTTAAAACTGAGAAAACCCAGAAGCTTTGTATTTGCCTGTTCTGCTAGAAATGTTTGGAATGAAGTGCTAACATTTTAATGCTGGCAGAGAATATTCAGATGTGCTGATCTGAATGCTTAAAAAGTCCTTACCTAAACGTATAAACAGCCAGAAGTAAAGTGGGTTGTGCTTTGCATAGTGCTCAGTTTGGAAGAGCAGTTATTTGGGCTGAACTGAGCAAGGAACCCTTAAGCTGTATTCTTGAACTGTGGAAAAAGATATACTACTGGTATGATAAGTTGACTGAAGCAAGTGCTACCGGTGTTACTGTGAAAGTTCCTTTTTCTTTATTTGGAGAAGTATCCTACTTTTGTTGCTGTATGTTTGAATGGACAAAAGAAGAAAAGAATAAATTTTTCCTGTATTTTCCTTCAACTCTCGGCTACTAATTTTTTCACAACTTCAATCCCCAGAAGCCCTTGGCTCTGGGAACCCATAATACCAAGGGACAATAGGAGGTACACCCACTGCCTATAGGCAACCGCCTAGCCAGCAGTGGGCGTGACAATTATACATACCTTTCATCCAACCCATGTTCTGTGCCGGTAGACAGAACAGCACAGGGCACGTGTGTGGGCGCCCCTTTGCCCCTTAAGCGCTCCAGGGACGCCCATCAGGGGAAGGCTGCCAAGATGCACCACGCATAGCAGCTGCACACAGCATGTGCATCTCGGCAGCCAACCACTGAATGGTGCCTGCCAGCTACCAAATGGTGCGGTCCTGGGTCCGCTGTTGTTGCAGCAGGCCACCCACTGCCACATACAGGTACCGCACACACATGCCACCACATCCAGGTCAGGTGGCCAGTGTTTGGGTGGTGGCATGAGCGTGGGGCCTGTCTGTGGCAATGGGTGGGGACACAACTCCCAAGTTGGACACCATCAACGCAGACATGTGGCAGCTGGCAGGGACCCACAGTGCCCTGTGCTGTCCTGTGTCCCGTGGCACCCACTGAGATGCCCCCCTCCACACCCCCTCCACCACCCCTGACCCCTCCCACCCACCCTCTCTTTCACCCTCCACACTCTCCTCCTCCTCCTCCTCAACCTCCTCAATCTTTCCCTCACCATCCTCACCCCCTGCCACATAAGGTTCCCCCTGCCCTCCCTCCAGCACTGCCCACACTCTTCCCCCTCCCTGGTGTCCTCTTCTTCCTTGTCCTCTGACCCCTCCTCTTCCTCCTCCTCCTCTGTCAGGTTTTGCGCCATGGGGCGTGTTCTGGGGTGCCCCGATGTTGAGGGGCCCTCGCCAGCAGAAGCATCCTCTGTGGGGGATGACAGTCATTAGCACACTATCATGTGAGTCACATGCCACATGTACATAGTTTGGCCTCACACAGGCTGGTGGGCCACTGTGACATTCTGTACTGAGCTGCAGAGGCCACAACACTCACCTCCACCTCTTTCCATCGCCCCCTTTGGAGGTGGGCAAGGACCTCCGGGCAGAGCAGCCACAACTCCCGACCCTTTTTCTGTAGATCCTCTACCTGGGAGGGAAAGCAATGGGTGGGATCATTAATGACCATATATCTCTGGTGGTTGCCCAACACATATCACACATCTCTGTGAGCAGCATCATGCTGCTCCTGCTCCTCTGGCCAGTGTGTCCTCTACTAACTGTTGCCGGTGCCACCTGCATGTGTGGCTGTGGGTCTGGCCACGTGTGAGGTGCCACCTATGTGTACTGTGCATAACCCCCTGAACACCCCATACCCTGTTCCTACACTCTCCTTGCATGACATGGCAGCACAATTCCACGTGTGGTTTGGCCATGCTGGTGTCCAGGGGAGGTCTTCCCTAACTCCCTGCATGGTCTGGCAAACACATGTGTGTTTTCCTGACCTACACACATTATCTGACATACCCACCATGGCACCATGATATCCTACAACGCATGGGTGATGTGTTCTGACAGAGCGGAAGGTGGGTGGCCCTGCACACATTGCCATCCACCAATACCATGACACTTGGCTTTCTACTATACCTCTATGGTCATGACTAAGGCCTCCTGTGATTAGAGCAGTTGTGGCTGACTACAACAGGAGCATGGCCCACCAAACCTAGCTGGCCTATTAACATCTGTGATCCTGTCTGGGATTACGGCAGAGCTGTGAAACCCCAACAGGTGCATGTACCCTTAAACCAGCATCCATAATGTTCCTCTGCAATCAGGTACAGGACTCCTGGGGAGGGGGCAGATGTGTGACCTGAAACTGAATACACTTCCATGATATCTGGATTTGTTACAGACCTTTGCAATCAGGTCTCATGGCTCCTGGGGATGGGGTGGTTTGGAGCACATCCACAGCTGCACCTACCATACCATCAGGATCCATAACAGACGTGTGTAATGAGGTCTAGGCCTCCGGGGAATAGGGAAAATGTGTGACCTGACCCTGCATAACCTACCAAAATATCTGGATGTCATACCCACCTTTGCAATCAGGTCTCAGGACTCCTGGGGGTAGGGTGTCTTAGCACAGTTCATCAGCAACATAAACCATATCACCAGGGTGAATGACAGAACACTTTCAGCAGGTCTCAGGACTCCTGGGGGTAGGGCAGATGTTTTAACCTGCAACCATATCACCAGGGTGACTGACAGACCACTTTGACCAGCATGACTGACAGATCATATCACCAGGGTGACTGACAGACCATTTTGATCAAGGCTCAGGACTCCTGGGGGTAGGGTGGATTATAACACATCAACAGCAACATCAACCATAACACCAGGGTGACTGACAGACCATTTTGAACAGGTTTCAGGCCTCCTGGGGGTAGGGCAGATGTTTTAACCTGCAAATGCACACACAACCATATCACCAGGGTGACTGACAGACCACTTTGATCAGGTCTCAGGACTCCTGGGGGTAGGGCAGATGTTTTAACCTGCAAATGCACACACAACCATATCACCAGGGTGATTGACAGACCACTTTGATGGGGTCTCAGGACTCCTGGGTGTAGGGCAGATGTTTTAACCTGCAAATGCACACACAACCATATCACCAGGGTGATTGACAGACCATTTTGAACAGGACTCACGACTCCTGGGGGTAGGGTGGTTTATAACACATCAACAGCAACATAAACCATACCACCAGGGTGGCTGACTGATCACTTTGATCAGGTCTCAGGACTCCTGGGGGTAGGGTGGATTATAACACATCACCAGCAACATAAACCATACCACCAGGGTGGCTGACAGAACACTTTGATCAGGTCTCAGGTCTCCTGGGGGTAGGACAGATGTTTTAACCTGCAAATGCACATGCAACCATACCACCAGGGTGACTGACAGACCACTTTGATCATGGCTCAGGACTCCTGGGGGTAGGGTGGATTATAACACATCAACAGAAACATAAACCATACCACCAGGGTGACTGACAAACCATTTTGAACAGGTCGCAGGCCTCCTGGGGGTTGGGCAGCTGTTTTAACCTGCAAATGCACACACAACCATACCACCAGGGTGACTGACAGACCATTTGGAACAGGTCTCAGGACTCCTGGGGGTAGGGCAGATGTTTTAACCTGCAAATGCACACACAACCATATCATCAGGGTGATTGACAGACCACTTTGATCATGGCTCAGGACTCCTGGGGGTAGGGTGGATTATAACACATCAACAGAAACATAAACCATACCACCAGGGTGACTGACAAACCATTTTGAACAGGTCGCAGGCCTCCTGGGGGTTGGGCAGCTGTTTTAACCTGCAAATGCACACACAACCATACCACCAGGGTGACTGACAGACCATTTGGAACAGGTCTCAGGACCCCTAGGGGTAGGGCAGATGTGAGACCCTGCAACTACAGAACTTATCATATTAGCATGCTCTTTATCAGACCTCTTTAGGAAGATCTAGGGGCTCCTTGTGTTAGGGCGGATTTTAACACATCAACAGCAGCAGCTGCCATAACACCAGGCTGACAACTGGACCTCTGTGATCAGGTCCTTAGACTCCTGATGTGATAAATAGGCGGTATATCACGTGGGTTTAACTAAGAAACATAAATGGTCTAGAATGCCTACACACAGCAGCATACACAGCTACAATCAACACTGGATATGTATATGGATATACTGACCTGTCCCCATACACTTAGCTCACGTGGGTAGTCCGCAAGACGATTATACCGCCTCGTGACCCGGTCGCAGGCCCTCCTTACGCGCCTGTGGTCCTGCCAATTGGAGGAGCCAGGGAATAGCTTCTGCTGCCTAGTGCAGATAAGCCCTGCAAGGTGGCGCAACTCCCTGCGGGTTAAAGCAGTCTTTCTTGAACGAGTCGCCATTTTCACCAATGCCTTGCTCACGCTCGTCGCATATGCGCGCTGTCACACATGCGTGCCTCAACACATCATTAAGGCATGCTAGCTATGTGCCCGTGCCACGGCCGGTATTTAATGTAACCAGAAAGTTCTCTTCTGTGTTTTAAATTTAAACTTAAACTGCTGCTACTAGGCCCTGACTGATTTAACAAAAAATAGTGGGTTCACAGATTAAATAGCTTTAATAGAAAGAATTCCTTTCAGAAAATTCCCAGAAATATATACTCACAATTGCAGATCTCTCTCCAGAAGTAACAGTTCCCTTTTCCAGTCTTTCAAGACTGAGGATCACAGCGCTCTGGTTGAGCTATTTAAGCCTGTGCTGCTGAGGTAAGCTGTGACCAACTTCCTGGATGATTAACAGTCCTTGCTTGGATAGAAGGAGTCTTTCAAAATGGCCTTTTGAACTGCCACCTGGTGTTAGCACCTATTGAAAAGGTTTCACAGGTCTCTTGCCCCCTAGGTAGAAGGCCTCTTTGTAAAGGTCTCTAGAAGACTTCATTTGCTGCTCAAAGGGGTATGTTTACTAAACCTTCTTAACGTGCGCGGCGCACATGAGCGCACACTAAGGTACCTTAGCGCATGCTAATGATGCTTTACGGGGCCAAAATGCGCTTTAGTGCGCGCTCATGCGCGCAGCGGCGCACACAAGCGCTGAAGGCGGGGAAAGGCTACTGGAGGGCGGAGGAAGGCTCCCCAAGGGCGGAGAGAAGGGGTCAATGGGTGGAGAGTGGGAGGGGAGAGGGTCCCCGCACACTAGCGAGGTGAAATTCGAGGCTAAAAATAACACAAGTGAAAACCTCGCGTTAGAGCCGATTTAAAGGGAAGAGAAACCATTTCTGTCAGCAATGTACAGCAAAACCAGAGAAAACTACAAAAAAAGTGATGTGTGATACATGTGCACAGAACAAAAGTACAAATAAACATTGAAAAGGACCCCAACAAAATAAAAAAAAATTATAATCAAGCTGGGCAATAGTGATTGTAGTGGGAAACATCAAAAAACACTCCCAAGAAAGCCCCAAAAAATAAATATGAATTTTGGAAGGGTCTACGCTCTGTCCCCATACAAGGTGAATGATCCCACAGTGAAATATCACTGATCAGGGTTTCCCTCTCCATCAGACAGGTTTCCTATGGCGTGCACATGTGCGGCAACAGCAGGACGGGCATGTCGGTACGGCCAACTGGACAGATGCTTGGAAATGGGATACAGAGGGCTGCAGGCGGCACATGCTGTGGAGCAGCTGGGGCACAGTGCGGACTAGGCAGATGCCTAGATGGCTGAAACTGACCAGCAGCCAGACAGCAACTGATGAGGGCCCAACATGGGCACGAGAGTGTCTATCACAGTGTCACAGGGTATAGTACCCAGCAGGTACCCCCAAGGGCACAGAACATTGGCAGGCGGGGCTGGGGGGGAGCATGGTCGTCTATGCAGGCACCCCTACCCCAGAACATGCACCATAGGCAGCCGCCTGCCTGCACTCTGGATGGCTTGAGACTGCACACCACCAGCACCACCAGCAGAAGGGCATGTCAGCATGATGGCAGAGCGGTACTGGTGGTGGAGGGGGCCAGTGGCAGCTGCCCAGAGCCGACTACGGCCTAGCCCTGTGTAGGTGGGTGCCATGCACTGCAACAGACAGGCCCTGCCAGACAAACAGTCATGGTATCATCAGACAATGCACTGTCCCTGTGGCAACACGGTGGTGCAGTGCACAAAACCAGTGTGTTTGGAGGCAGAAGGTCACAGATTCAAGTCCCAGCTATGGTGCCTGCCAACCCAGTCCCCATATTTTACCCACTACTACAACGTGCTAATACAGACAGAATGTTTATTGCAGATGACGTAAACATGCCCAAAACACCTACATTTTACCCTACAGAGCAAAGACACCATAAACAGGCACATTACCTAGAGCAGAGTCTCCCAAATGCAGTCCTGGAGGGCCAAACACCATTCAGGTTCCATGCTTCCTCTAATAAAGATGCCTGTGCTGCATATCTATGCACCACCCCCATGGTATGCAGATGTATCTCATGCATATTCATGAGGGACAGCATGAAAACCCGAACAGTGTTTGGCATACCAGGACTGGAGTTGGGAACCTCTGCCGTAAAGCAGCAGCCAACAGGGGCAGACACACCCACACCCACACCCACAGGCTCCCTTAGCCAATGCCTCCTGAAGAGGCAGGACATTGGGCCCTGCGTGCATCTCCCAATACTAGCACTTGCATACCTTAGCAATGCCACCCTACACCTGGGAATACGGTACACAGCTATCAAACGTTTGCTTATGATTACTGGCAGATAGCAATTCCTACGTTAAGCACAGTTTGCTGATTGAGCTCCATCATAACAACCTTTCTGATGTCTGTGGAGTGTGCTTCAGGTCTGGTTTCTGACAGTTTTTACCACCCTGGGGAATGACCCCCAACAGTATTGCGTACCATATCCATGCCTGCACTGTGCCCAGGACTGGTGTGGTGGCCAGGGCTGCTAAACTCCTCTATAGTAGCACAATGCTGGCATAGGTGTGGGAGTGTGTGTCTGTCTATCCAGTGTGTGGTGGCTGCAAACACCCTCCACAGCCCACACTGCCAGCACTGTTGCCAGTATTGGCCTGACAATGTGCATAATGAGGAGCAAGGTACCATGGTTATAGCCCGGACAGGGTGGCCTGGCCAGGATGCATCTGCACAGGGCATAGGGCACTGGCTGGGACATTGTGGTGCCTGGCCACCACCTACACAGACAGGGTGGCCACAGCATGTCCTGCTGGGAGATCACTCTCACCCTGACTGTGCAGTGACCACAGCATGGCTAGGCACCCCCATAGTGCTATCTAGTATTTCTCTCATGTGATATTTATGGGTTTTATTTTGGGGCTCAGTCACTGACTTGTCTGTTGTGTATGCTGACATCCCAGTTCTGGGTGCACGCATTTCCACCAGGACCATGCACTATGGACTAGCTAGCAGACTGTCTGCAGCTGGTATGTGTCTTGATGGAGTGCCTTGCAGGGTGCAGCTGCTGAAGGCTTTCTGCAGGAGAATATCAGATAGTGGTGGGGTGCAGCTTAGCATAACCAGGCCTAATGTCGGTCTGCTATTGTGTTATGGATGTGTGCAGAGCTGCACTGACTGCTCTGTAGGTGTCTGTTCCCCAGCAGCACTGGGGTTGATGGTCTCCTCTACTGCCACCATTGCAGGGAGGTAGAATGTGGATCTGTTGATGGGAGACCCTGTTTACCACCCTCAGCCCTGGAGGAGAGGGGTGGTGGTACATAATCCTCCTAGGGGTCCATAGGGGCTACACCTGACTGAGACATATAGATATATCCAAGGTGTGTCTGCAGAAACTAACTATCTCACACATTAGCACTTCTGGGGACCTGCAGCATGTCCTATTTCTGCCATGGAAGGTGCTGTGGACCTGGTGCTGAGCGCCCCACTGCACCCTCAGGGTGATCACAGTACCCGCACAATGTGACAGTGTGTAGCTACTCTGTGCCAGTAACACACATGGTCAGTTCCCCCTACCAGGCCGAGGTGCTGTGGGGGTGCATACCCCATCTTGTGTTCATCTGTAGACAGCTGATTTGCATGTGCAGTGCATCATGGGTACGGGTGGGCTACCCTATCCTGGTGACCACAGCAGACTGTCTGTGTGGTGATGTGCAGTCCCTCTGCAGCCAGCCAGGGGCTTGCTAGCAGCTATAGAGCTGTAGCCCACTGGTTACTTCACTGCCTGTGGAGCCAGAGGTCATGAGTTCAAACCCACAGTAGGGTTATTTGTACCCTCAGTGTACTGTACCCATAAGGTGCCTCCGAGGGTGCTTTATAAGGCGCCCTATAGGGCACCTTATGGTTACCATCCATATAAGGTGCACTATACGTTATCCTGTGGAGTGACTTATAGGGTGCCCTATAGGGGACATTATAGGGTGCTGTGGCAGACAGTGCACTTTAAAATGTGCCCTCTGGGGTGCCTTATGCAGCACCTTTTGTTACAGTGCTTTGAGAGTGTGTTTGCTAGCAGCAGTAATTAAAATAAAATTAAAATGCCTCATAATGCAATATCACACATATCAGGTAGTGCCTCAGGCAGCCTTATTCATTGGGCACAGTGGGGGATTGAACCCATGATCCCTGCACCATCAGTCAGTGTCTTAACCATTGTACTGTGGCTCTGTTCCTCTACTTGCACATCAGCGCGCTTGCTTATGCTTCCTGCGCGCGTTTCTCATGTGCTACTGTGCGTGGCGCACATTAGCGCGCAGCGCACATTAGCGCACGATTAATCCCGGTTTGCTTTTTTAAGACTGACACGCCAACTCCTTATATGGCATCCTGCAGACTACCGCGCCGCGCACGTTAGGAGACCTTAGTAAACATACCCCAAAGAGTACTGACCCTGTTTTGCCTTTTGTGCTAATCTATATTCTTATTTGATTTAAATTATAGCTCTTTGCTGCTGCTAGGCTTTAACTTATTATGAAATTTAAACTGCAAGCTCTCTGCTGGGTTCTAAATTTAACCAGAAAGCTCCCTTCTTTGTTTTAAATTTAAACTAAAATTACTTTGCTGATGTTAGGCCCCGAGTGACTATTAAATATAAACTACAGCTCTCTGCTGGGTTCCAAATTTAACCAGAAAGCTCTCTCCTGTGTTTTTAAATTTAAACTAAAAGTACCTTGCTGATACTAGGCCCTGAGTGACTATTAAATTAAAACTACAAGCTCTCTGCTGGGTATTTAATGTAACCAGAAAGTTCTCTTCTGTGTTTTAAATTTAAACTTAAACTGCTGCTACTAGGCCCTGACTGATTTAACAAAAAATAGTGGGTTCACAGATTAAATAGCTTTAATAGAAAGTATTCCTTTCAGAAAATTCCCAGAAATATATACTCAACATTGCAGATCTCTCTCCAGAAGTAACAGTTCCCTTTTCTAGTCTTTCAAGACTGAGGGGGATGTTTACTAAGCTGCGGTAACGGTACATAACGCGCGTTATGTAACGTTAACGATTGTTAACGCATCATAACATGCGTTATGATGCGTTAACGATCGTTAACGTTACATAACATGCATTAACTTAACTTAACGATCGTAAAGTTCTGCGGGGGAGGGGGTAAACCACCGCAGAAGGTGGAGTAAGGGCGGAGAGAAGGGGTCAATGGGCGGAGAGTGGTTGTGGAGAGGCTCCCTTCACACTTATGTGCTGATATGAAGAGCTGAATCCTAACGCGATTGAAAACCTGCCGTTAGATGCACATTTGCAGCGGAGAGAAACCATTTCAGTGTCAGCAATGTACAGCATAGGCAGGGAAACCCACAAAAGTGATAAGTGTGATACATGTGCCCAGAACAAAAGGGCACATAAACATTGAAAATGACCTCAACAAACTGGAAAAAAAACATAACCAAGCTGGCCAATAGTGATATTAATGAGAAACATCAACCCCCCTCCCCCCCCCCCGAGAAAGCTCCACAAACAGATATTACTCGTGGAAGGGTCTATGCTCCATCCCCATACAAGGTGAATGAGCCCACAGTGAAATAGCGCTGTTCAGGGTTTTCCCCTCCATCGGACAGGGTTCCTATGGCGTGCACATGTCCTGAAACATCAGGGCGGGCATGTCGGAACGTCAACTGTACAGATGCCGGAAAAGGGGATACAGAGGGCCGCAGGCGGCACATGCTGTGGTGCAGCTGGGCCACAGTGTGGACTAGGGTGATGCCTAGGTGGCCCATACGAATGCTGAAACATCAGAGCAGCCAGACAGCAACTGATGAAGGCCCAACATGGGCATGAGTGTGTTTCCCACAGTGTCACAGGGGATAGTACCCAACAGCTACCCCCAAGGGCACAGAACATTGGCAGGCGGGGCTGGGGGGGAGCATGGTTGTCTATGCAGGCACCCCTATCCCAGAACCCACACCATAGGCAGCCGTCTACCCACACACTGGATGGCCTGAGACTGTGCACCACCAGCACCACCAGAAGAAGGGCATGTCAGCATGGTGGCAGAGGGATACTGGTGGTGGAGGGGGCAGTGGCAGCTGCCCAGAGCAGACCGTGGCCTAGCCCTTTGTAGGTGGGTGCCATGCACTGCAACAGCCAGGCCCTGTCTGACGAACAGTCATGGTATCACCAGGGAATATACTGACTCTGTGACAACATGTTGGTGCAGTGCACAAAACCAGTGTATTCCGAAACAGAAGGGCACAGGTTCAAGTCCCAGCTGTGGTTCTTGCCAACCCAGTCTCCATATTTTACCCACTACTACAACATGCTAATACAGACAGCACCTTTATTGCAGATGACGTAAACATGCCCAAAACACCTACATTTTACCCTACAGAGCACAGACATCATAAACATGCGCATTACCTAGAGCAGAGTCTCCCAAATGCAGTCCTGGAGGGCCAAACACCATTCAGGTTCCATGCTGCCTCTAATAAAGATGCCTGTGCTGCATATCTATGCACCACCCCCATGATATGCAGATGTATCTCATGCATATTCATGAGGGACAGCATGAAAACCCGAACAGTGTTTGGCACCGCAGGACTGGAGTTGGGAACCTGTGCCGTAAAGCAGCAGCCAACAGGGGCAGACACACCCACACCCACAGGCTCCATTATTCAATGCCTCCTGGAGAGGCAGGATGTTGGGCTCTGCGTGCATCTCCCAATACAACACTTGCATACCTTAGCAATGCCACCCTAAACCTGGGAATACGGTACACTGCTATCAAAATGTTGCTATGATCACTGGCAGCTAGCAATTCCTAAGATAAGCTCAATTCGCTGATTGAGCTGCATCATAACAACCTTTCTGATGTCTGTGGAGTGTGCTTCAGACCTGGTGTCTGACAGAGTGACCCCAACAGTATTGTGTACCATAGCCATGCTTGCACTGTGCCCAGGACTGGTGCGGTGGCCTGGGCTGCCAAACTCCTCTATAGTTGCACAATGCTGGCATAGGTGTGGGGAGTGTGTGTCTGTCTATCCAGTATGTGGTGGCTGCAAACACCCTCCACAGCCCACACTGCTAGCACTATTGCCAATATTGGCCTGCCAATGTGCATAATGAGTAGCAAGGTACTGTGGGAATAGCCTGGATAGTGTGGCCTGGCCTGGCCGCATCTGCACAGGGCATAGGGCAATGGCTCGGACATTGTAGTGCCCGGCCACCACCTGCACGGACAGGGTGGCCACAGCATGCCCTGCTGGGAGGTCACTCTCACCCTGACTGAGCAGTGACCACATCATGGCTAGGTTCCCCCATAGTGCTATATAGTGTTTTTCTCATGTGATATTTTTGGGTACCTTTTGGGACCCAATCACTGACATATCTGCTTGGTGTGTATGCTGATGTCTCAGTTCTGGGTACATGCATCTTCTCCAGGATAATGCACTATGGACTAGCTATATCTGCGGGCATCCCATGTGCCTGCCAGTACTGATGACAAACATGGTGGGGCAGATCTACCACAGCACAGGGTGTTGGCAATGTAAAGTACCAGAAAAACAGTTGGTGGTAGACGATGGGAATACATGTTCCCCGGTGGAGGTGGCAGGATAGTTACAATGATGGGTGGACAGAGGAGTGGTGGTGCTTTACAGATCAGGCACAGGTGAGGCAAGTACGATGAGGTGCAATGCAGGAAAGGGTAGCAGTGCAGGACTTGGGCTGGCAGCCTGCACAGGCAGACAGGCCTCTACACAGCTGACAGACGCAGATAGATGGACCGAGGGAATGTTGGCAGTTGTGGCGAGGGTATTATGGGCTGGAAGCGCAGATCTGCAAAAATATGACCTCTACAGGCATGCACACTATTTGAGTAGGACAGGTATGAGAGGAGGGAACAATGAGGAACTAAGCCATTGAACACTGCCAAGAATGGCAATGTATTAACCAGTAGGCTATACCTCCATGGTGTATGTCAGAGCAATACCCATGATGCAATGCACATGCTGAATAGCTGTCTACAGCTGATCACCAAATGGGCTCTGCACCTTTCCGGTAGCTCAGCTTGGAAAGACGAACTGACAGTATGTGATACTGGCACAGAGTAGCTACAGACCATGCCATTGTGCAGGTTCTGTGGTCACCCTGAGGGATAGGATTGGTGCCCAGCACTAAGTCCGCAGTACATGTGTTGCTAGAGATAGGTCCTGCTGTATATCCCCATCGCTACCAGTGTGTGACAGGTGTTCTGTGCAGTGCAGCTGAAGGTAATTTGGTGTCCATCTGTATCCTGCAGTCACATGTGGCCCTGTGGGACCAGGCACCAGCCAGATTAGTGTGTACCCCATGTGAGGGTCTGGCTGACATGGGCAGCTGTTATCAGGGCAGAGGAGTTCCTAGAATTGCATGAGGTGTGTGTAGCAGTGGCTGTATAGGTCACAGTGGTATACACTACATACCCCAAAGGGCCCACATCACCCTTTTGTAGGTAAAGAACAGTGCCCCCGCCCCAGGGAAGCAACCTCCATCCTGTTGGCACAAGACAGCCCTCCAGGGTTGGTGGGCCAGAGCCATACCTATGACTGGGACAGTGGCAGACCAGAAGCAATTCTGGGGTTAGGTCTGGAAACCCCAAGTACCTCCCACCACTGTCTGCCAGTCACCAGCAGACAGCACAGTCAGACTGTACCTTAAAGGTGTTCCGACCATTCACAATCTAATTGCAGATAGTCCACCAGAAACTATGTGCAGCAAGCAGGCTTCTCAGTGATTGGGACCGCAACACTGGGGGAACAAACAAATCACTAGAGTCAAATAGTGCAGAGTGCTATGTGGGAACTTAGACCTGCCATGGTCACTGCTCGTTCAGAGTGATTGCCCTCCCAGCATGCCATGCTGTGGCCACCCTGTCCATGCAGGTGGTGGTCAGGCACTACAGTGTCCTAGCCATTGCCCCACACCCTGTGAAGATGCATCCTGGCCAATCTGCCCTGTCCGGGCCATACCCAGAATACCTTGCTCCTCATTATGCATCCAATCAGGCTAACACTGGTAACAGTGGGACATTTTGAGCCCAGTGAAGTCTCGGCAGCCACAGAACAATGGATAGGCATACAAACACGCTCACTCCTTTTGCAGCATTATACAAAGATAGGGGTGGTTGGCAGCCCTTCCCGCCACACTTGTCCTGATCACAGTGCCGACATTGCTAAACTGTGCAGGGGGTAGTAGTAGTGCTCTGGTGATAACATCATCCCAATGCTGGAGCCAACAGCCTGCCGCTCCATGCATCATTGGATTGTGGAGCCTGTGTGAGTGGGTGTTTGCACCCCTGTTCGCCGCTGCTTTGAGCTTTGCCCATGTTGCTGTTGTATCTGCATTGTAGGGTAAAATATAGGGACATGCTCTGCAGGAACCACAGCTGGGACTTGCACCTGTGACCCTCTGCTCCTGAACACACTGGCTGGGTGTACTGCACCACACTGTTGCCACAGATGCATGGTAGTCCCTGGGGTTACCTGCACTTTTCCTCAGTCAGACCTTTTATGTTGCACTGCACACCACGTACTGATGCAGAGCATGGCCTAGGTTCACTGCAGGGAGGTGGCACTGTCCCCTCCAGTATGGGCACATGCCCCCCTGCCAAGCTGACGTGGCCATTTGCTGTCGGTGCTGGTAGTGCGCAGTCACAGGCCATCCACTGTGTAGGTAGGTGCCCGCCTTGGGAGCGGGCTCCGGGTGGGGGGGCATACATGGACATCCTCACATCCCCCCATCACTGCCTACCACTATTATGTCCCCTCCACATGGGGGAGGGATGGCTGGGGGGATGTCAGGTCTGTGCCCTAGCGACTATTGGCTAGGGTGGACTAGGTAGATATTGGTGGATTGTGTTTGGCCTTGGTTAACTGCTGTCTTTATCTTTATCTTTATTAAAACATTTGAAAAACCGCTACTGCCGAAGCATAGAGCGGTGTACAATAAAAGGTCCACACTGCAAATCATAGAGAAGAATGCCATAAAATGAAAGGAAAGTAAAGCTCACAGCACACAGCAATAAAACCAAATAAACTAAAACAGTGAAATTTAAAATAGAGAAAACTAAATATAAAACAGAAGAAAACAGGACACCAACAGACAAACAGCACAACATGGGGAAACAACTCTATGGTCAAGGGGGGGTACTGACAGGAAGGTCAAAGGCCTGTGTGAACAGATGTGTTTTGAGTAGTGACTTGAATTGAGGATAAGAAGATTCTAATCTGAGGGAAGATGGTAAAGAATTCCAGAGAAATGGACCAAGAAAGAAAAAGGCGGAATGTCGAGTCTGCTCCAAACGGGCTTGTGACGGAGAAGGTAGTGATAAACGATTGGCATGAATAGACCGGAATTGACGGTAAGGAGTGTGGAGAGAAACCAGGTTCGCAAGATACAAAGGATGACCAGTATGAATAGAATGGTGAATCATAATCAGAAACTTATATTGATAGCGGAAACGGAGTGGGAGCCAATGCAGACGGAGAAAGAGGGGGGTGACGTGATCAAACAGCCGGGGAAAAGTGATAGGCGAGCTGCAGTGTTTTGAATGGATTGCAGTCATTGAAGCTGATATTTAGGGAGGTTGGCTAGGAAAACGTTACAATAGTCAAGTCTGCTAACCACTAAAGCCAGAACCAAAGTGACCAGAGAATCAGGAGAAAAGAGAGATCGAGTAGCCCAAATCTGCCGAAGCGTCACAAAGGACCGCCGAGTAAGTGAAGAAATGTGATCATGAAAAGAAAGTGTGGAATCAAGAATAACCCCTAGGTAATGGAAAGAAGAAACAAGAGGAATAGAAATGGAATCAATCACAGGAGAGACCGTAGGACAGGAACCGCTAAGAGATACCCACATAGCCGTGGATTTCGAGGATGTCTTGCTGATCTCCGGTGTCTATGTTCCTATGTGCCACCTAGGCACCTGCCTGGTCCCCCCTGTGCCCCAGCTGCCCATGCTACATGTCCCGCCTGTGGCCCCCTATGCCCCATTTGCACCATCGCCATAGTGGCCATTCATACTTTGGCACTATGGTATTGCTGTACATGGAGCACTACTATCACAGTTTTTGGGCTCCCTGCCTGGGCTGTACATTGCTGACAAGTAAATTGTTTCTCTCTCCTGCATATGTGCAACTAACGGCAGGTTTTCAATCGTGTTAGGATTCAGCTCGTCAGATCAGCGTGTTAGTGTGAATGGAGCCTCTCCCCGCCCACACTCCACCCATTGACCCCTTCTCTTCGCCCTCTCTCCACCTTCTGCGGTGTTTACCGTGCCGCGGAACGTCTACCATCGTTAACGTTACGTAATGCGCATTATGTAACGTTACCGCAGTTTAGTAAACATTCCCCATAGAAAGAAATCAGCAAACACATTTTCTTAACCAGGATACGCTCAGACCCCTAATCTAGAAAACAAAACTTATACATCATGGATTGAACTTATTTACTGCACAAAAATAAAGAAATGGTTAATGTTATTTCTTCCTCCTCTATTACACTTATTAAATCCAGATAATCTTAAACATAATACAATTATGATCATGGAGATTTATTTCTCAATAATTCTACTGCCAATTGGAATCAGAAGTTGTTCATATTATATATTCACAGGGAAAAAGAATTTACAACATTCAGGCTGTACTTCAACTGCAACTAGTGTTTTTTGTTGTTGTTGTTTAACCCTGGGAGTACCGATGGGGTCAAAACAGACCCCATTGCAAGTTTCACAACGCGTATCTCGGAATCTAGTTGTTCAAGAATGCAATATTTTTATGACTTTTCACGTCAATATTCTCTTTATATTGTGCCATGAGAAGAATAATTTTCATCCGCTAGGTGACGCGAGTGATGAATTGCAACACAGAGTACCAGTGGGGTCATTTTTAACCCTAGTTGCTTACGTCTGGTTTGGATCATGATACAATTTGCAGTTTTGTGATTTTTTTGATCTGACAAAGATATTTATCATTAATTACATATCATTTATTTTTTGTAGTCTTATTTTATGAAAATTACACATTTTCTGTAATTGATATCATACGTTGTCTCATTATTTCTGATGAAATCTAAAGGCTTTCATCTCGTTCATCATGATTATTGTACACCTATAGTAAAACTGCTTTGCGTTTTATTCAACTTTGTCTTTGTTTATTTATTTTAGGTTATTGTTTATGATGTCAAAACGAAAGTATTCAGCTGCCCAAGTATGAGAAATATTGCAACGAGATGCTGACAGTGATGGTTCTGAGTCGTCTGATGATGCAGCATATTCAGCAAGCGAAGAAGCATATCAGCCAAGTTCTGGCGATAAATCTGATGATGGCAGTCATGATTCAGATAGCAGCAGCAGTTGGTCGCCAAGTGAATGTGAGACTGATGTTGAACCGGTAACATCGCACACAGTAAAGAGTCAAGTTACATGTTGAGGCAAAGGTCGAGACTGTGCTGGACAGGGAAGAAGGCAGGAGTCCTCGGTATCAGTATCATCTGTGAGGAATCTTAGTTGTGGTCGTAGAGGAGCTAAGAGGTCAACAAATATAAGCACAAATGTTGCCATTGAAGCCTATGTATCTAAGGATGCCACATCATGGAACAGGAAACCTATAAAGCAAGCTGCTGGAAGATACACCAGAGCTAGTGTCATTCCTGTACAACAAGGTTCTACCAGGTATGCTGTGCAAAATGTTGATGGCCCTCTCGCAGCATTCCACTTGTTCATGAGGAAGAACTTATTGAATGAAATCATGATGTGGATGAGCAAACAAGGAAGACACATTTATGACGACACCTGGAAAGATTTGACAGATGGAGAATTTCAACAATTTCTTGGACTTCTGATCCTCTCAGGCGTGTACAAGTCATGAAATGAATCCATAGTTCAGTTGTGGAACCTTGAAAATGGTTGTTCTGTTTTCGGCAAAAATATGGCCATAACCGTTTTCAGCAAATTTCTTGTGCACTTAGATTTGATGATGCAACCAACAGCTTGCTCCAATCAGACACATTTTTGATACCTGGGAAGCAACTCTGACGCCTTTGTTCCTGGTGAAAATGTTACCGTGGATGAGCAACTGCTTACATTTCGTGGCCGTGTTCCATTCAGACAATATATTCCCAGAAAACCTGGGAAATATGGCATAAAGCTATGGATGTTGAGTGACTGCAATGTCATATGTTCTGCATCTTCAAGTATATACAGGAAGGGAACTCGGACAAAACAGGCAACAGAATCAGGGTGAAATGGTTGTGCTGCAACTCACTGAAGGATTGACGTGATCTGGCAGAAATGTTACTTTTGACAATTTCTTCTGCAGTTTATCCCTGTCACGGAAATTGCTAGAAAAACAAAAGACACTTTTGGGGACAATTCAAAAGAACAGAAAAGAATTATCTCCAGAATTTGTAACAGCAAAGGGTCAAGAGGTATTCACTTCACTGTTTGCCTTTCGCGATGACGCCAGTCTGGTTTCCTATTGCCCGAAGAAAGGAAAAGTGGTTGTTCTTCTGAGCAGTTTGCATGATCAAGAAGAAGTGGATAACACACGTCCAGACAAAAAAACATGCATGATCTTGGACTATAATTCTAGTAAAGGTGGAGTAGATACGGCAGATCAAATGTTGCACAAGTATACCACAAAACGAATGACAAGACGCTGGCCAGTGACAATCTTCTACAACATGTTGGACATCAGTGCTTTGAAAGCCTTCATTGTTTGGATGTCACTAAATCCAGAATGGCAGTCCAAGTCAAAGCACAGACGTTGTCTATTCCTCTTGGAATTAGGAAAGCAGCTGCTTCAGAGTAATTGCAGCGAGACTTCTTCCAGCATTGAAGAAGCCACTGATGCTGTTTGCAATGTCAGGATCCCAAAGAAAAGGGCAAGGTGTCACTGCTGTTCTAGAGAAAAAGGCAAGAATAGCAACATAGTTGGCATCTCCTGCAAGCGCAATGTTTGCAAAGAACATTCAGAAATTGTCTGTGTCTCATGCAAATGACTGTAGTATTTTACTGTGTTCATCAAGTGTATGCGAAAACTGCTTTCATGGCAACTCTTCTTCATGTAATTTTATGATAAAGCATTAAATTTCAAAACTTTTAACCTTCATATAATAAATAAATAATTCAGAATAATATTTTGTCTGTCTGTTTAGTTTAAAATGTTCATGGTTAACAAATAAAATTAGTCGTGGGGTCATTTATGACCCCAATGGTATTCAGTGTGTGCAAAAAATCTCAGTAATTCCAGGGTTAAATTCCACTGCTCATCGGTCTCGCCCGCACCTAAAGGCCTCGCCAAAGGGCCCTCTGGCATGGCCTTTAGGTGGGGCACTAAGGCGGCTTCATTGAATACTCCAGAGGCGAATAGCAGTAAACATTAAAATTCGCTGGTGAAGACTTCAATCAAATCACACTCCCAATATAATACTTGTATAGAGGCAACTCAGCAGACCAAGCCTTGAATCCTCCAACCTAGCAGGTCATTTCACCCAATTACCCGATTCTTCACACACCAGGTGAGCACGCTGAGATTCACTTGAAGCTAGGCAGCTTACCCAAACCAACTGCTTAATAAACCAAAAGAGATTTAATCAAGGGTCTCCTCTTTCTTGAAAACAAATCATATTGGAACTTAGGCAAACTTATCTACATTATATTCTATCCAGAGATCGGACATGTCTCCCTCTTACCAACATACTTCACAGTACTACTGTTGATGCAGCAAACCCAATATAATTTGTACTTACTACCTCACACATTATGGCCATCAAATCTGTTTTATACACCCTGGATCTGCCCCATTACCCCAACAGCAAGCTAAGCAGCAAACACTTTATAAATGCAGGGCAGCTCAGCCACTGCTATTGCGGAAAGCGACCAGCAACTCTATCTTTGCCTCCGCGATTAACTGTGCGTTAATAAATGCCAGACCAATTAGAAATAAGCCACATACTATCCATGACTACATCCTTCATCAAAAACTCAATATTATATGCATTATGGAAACATGGCTCACGGATGCAGATCAAGTCATCTTAAATCAAATTATACCACCAGATTTTACAGTTCTTAGTTGTCACAGAACTTGCAAGAGAGGAGGAGGGGTGCTAATACTGACTACAAAAAGCTACAAATTTAATGTTGTCTCCACAAATAATTCAGCTGATTCAAGCACAATAATTATTTCAAATCATTGAATCAGCTTTTGCCTCACAGGCATCCCAATACCAAAGCTGAACATACTTGAATCAATCTGCGCATTCAGCTCCAAGCATAAACCGCTGATAGCCCTGGTAGATTATAACCTTACCTCTGCTCCCCCCAAAGATACTAAAGCATTCATTAAAGCCCTGGAAGCTCTTGACTACAGACAGATGGTCAATGCACCCTCTCACATCCATGGGACCACACCATATCTTATCTTCATTCCTACTAAACTCACCAAACTATACCAATTTTCACACCTATTGTCCACACCAGTCCCCTGGTCAGACCATCATACCCTTACATTTACCCTATACCTAGTAACTCCAAATATACTCACTGAAGGAGAAAAAAATATATAATGGTTCAGAGCTTACAACAAAGAAGCATTCCTAAAACAAGTACTCCCACAGTTGAAGCAAGAATTTGAAAATCTAGATCAAGCTATTGAAAAATGAAACCTTGCAATATCCAATGCAGCTGCAGCTCCTAATAAAGGCAAATTACACACATATGGAAGAAACAATGCCCCTTGGTACTCTAATACAATCAGAGAAGCCAAGCACTCACTCAGACGATTAGAAAGGAAATGGAGACATTACAAATCACAAGAAACATTACACCAATACAGAGTTGAACAACAAAAATACAACTTGATAAATGATCACAAGCGACAACATCACACTAATCTTATCATGAGAGCTGCAAATAAACCTAGGGAGCTTTTCAATATTGTTCAAAAATTGACTAAGGATACCCCTCAAAACATCACTCATCAGTTTGACCCCCAAAAATGTGCCACCCATATAATAAACAAGCATGCCAATCAAACACATATACACTCAATTGCAACATGTCACTCTAAGGGGTCTGTTTACTAACTGGCAGTAGCGGACTCCATGAGATATCGGAGCCGTGGCCCCATTGATTTCAATGGGGCCGTGGCTCCAATATCGCACGGAGTCCACTACCGCCAGTTAGTAAACAGACCCCTAAGAGGGCAGACATCCACCAACCATGGAATGACTTTATTATACCAACAGCCAAGCACATAGTGGATATTACTGATGCATTAAACATGACGACGTCTCCATCTGACCCTTGTCCAGTGGAATGGATCAAAGTTAATAAAGACCAATTAGGTCTTTACCTTTATGAAGTTGTAAAGAAATCTTTACAAGGCTACTTACCACAAACACTTAAGCATGAAATGATTCGACCTGTTCTTAAGAACTCAAAGCTAAGTACCACTGATCCAAAGTCTTACTGCCCCATCTCTAGTCTCCCTTTTATATCAAAGATCATCAAAAAAGTAGTACAGAGACAACTTCAGGATCATATTGATTTGCAAGCTCCTTTAGATCCCCATCAACATGGCTTCAAACCACAGCACAATGTGGAGACACTACTCACATCACTCTTTGACAACCTACTCAAGGGCCTAGGCAATGCAAAAGGAAGATTCCTTCTAGTTTTCATGGACGTTTCTGTGGCTTTTGATACAGTGTCCCACTCCATATTGTTTGACTGACTTCAAGAGATAGGACTACACAATAGCAGATTAAAATGGTTCACATCCTATTTTACAAACAGAACACAGCAAGTTAAATGTGACCAAAGAAAATCAATATAGTTTCCCATCACTCAAGGTATACCCCAAGGATCAGCACTCTCCTCTATCTTATTTAATATATACACCCAGCCTTTATGTGGTGCTATTAAAAGTCATGGGATACATTACTACCTATATGCTGATGATATTGTGGTATATGCGCCAATTGATATACTCAACCCAGATACAACTCCTATGACAAGGTGCCTTGAAGAAATGACTAAGTGGCTCACCAACAACAACATGAAGGTTAACCTTGATAAAACAGAGGCTATGCTCATTTCTAACAACACCAACAATGACCCGCCCTTAACTATCAATTTCCTTGACAGAACAATATCTCTAAAAGATGAAGTGAAATATCTGGGCATCATTTTGGACAAAAATTTAAATCTCCAATCACATATAAACAAAACTGCTGCTAAAGCGTACCAACAATTGAAGCTTGTCAGGAGACTTCAACCAATCCTCAGCCATAGCCATTTCCGCACAGTAAGTCAAGCAGTTATTATTCCAATATTGGACTATGGGAATTCTTTATATCAGGGTCTGCCCATAAAATCTATACATCCTCTTCAGTTAGTGCAGAACAGCAGAGCATGCGTTATTACAGGCACAGCCAAAGGTGAACATATCACACTCATACTCCAGCAATTGCACTGGCTAGCAATAGCCACATAGGGTTAGATTTAAGCAACTATTTATTTATTTCTTTTTTTATACTGTGCTATTTAGAATCAGTGTGATTTACATGTATAATAACAGGTACTTTTTATTCCCTTGTCCCTGAAGGGCTCACAATCTAAGTGTACCTGAGGCAATGGAGGGTTAAGTGGCTTGCCCAAAGCCACAAGGAGTAGCCATGGGACTAGAGACCCCAGTCCCTCTGGCCTGAAGTTGCTTGTCCCCATGCAGGAATTGAACCCCTGGCCTTCTGGCCTGAGGTAACCTGTCCCAACCACTGAGCCACTCCTCCCTCCATGATAATAATAATAATAAACTATAATAATATTCAAGATTATGAATCTATTCTCAGCAGATGTCCTTCATGGATTATTGACCAAGGACTCGACTAATAGGCCTAGACAATCTAACAATATCAATAAACTCCGTTTACCTACAGAGCACCACAAAACTAAGCAATCTACCTCCAAAACTAAGCAATCTACTCTCCGTGCCAGCCCTCTGGAACTCCCTTCCGGATGATTTAAGAGATATGAATGACATCAAGGATTTCCGCAAATCACTTAAGACACTCTTATTCACGGACGTTTATGGTCAAGTTACATAAGAATCCCTGCTCCTTTGACATTTGAGAAAGATTCATGAACTGATTAACTTATGCTATATGTATGCTTGTCTCGCCTTCCCTTATGTTCCATGTAAACCTTCAGTTGTATTGTAATCTTTAGTTGTATTGATGACCACTTTGATTGAAGGATAAAGTGGCATACAAATCTGGTTAAATGAATAAATGCAATACCACCCAGCACGGCTTGGATGGTCAGGCTCAAGGAATTTTGCCTGGACGGAAGATGAAGTGGGGCAAGGGTCATAGAAGAGGATAGAGACATGGCAGACATTAGGGTCATATCCCCATGGGTTTTCTTGTCTGACGTGCAAGTGAGAGGGGAGGGTGTTTTGGGGCATATGAGGGTAAGGAAGGTTGGGAGGGAGGGTGTGTGGGGTGTGTTGGGACATATGAGGGGTAGGAGAGGCTGGGAGTTAGCATATGTGGTGAGGTGACGGGGTGGATAGGTTGGAGGGAGGGAAAGCGGGCTCTGGGGTTTGCATGTTACCTTTTTGTCCAAATGCACAGTCTTACAAATAAACATGCACCTTCACATGAAGTGTCTGTGTATGAGGCCATTTCTAGCTGTCAACCCATGTTAGTATGACTGTCCTGTCTCTCCATGCCTTGGCATCTCTGTTTCTGATCTTGACCCTTCTCTGTAGTGTCATCTGTTTCTGTCAGGTGTTGTTTCTACTGCAAGGCATAATTGTGGAACATGCAGTAGGCCAGAAAAATCTCACATACTATTGAAGGACTGTAGAGCACTTCCCCTCTGACCTGTCCAAGCACCTGAAGCTACTCTTGAGCTGACTAAAGATGCTTTCTATTATTGCATTTGTGTGCCTAAGGATCCTGTTGTAGTGTTCCTCTGATGGTGTTTGTGGTGCCATTATGGGGGTCAGGAGCTATGTTCTTAGTGGGTATCCTCTCTCATCTGCACAGACAGGAGGCAAAGAGGAAAATGCCAGGTTTGTGGCTTGGCTGCTCAATTGTTGCTAAGTGCAGGCATGGTCTCTATTAGCCAGGTGCCACATTTCCCTGGGAAAGGTGCCTTAAGGAGAGGTACGACACAACTTACCTAGCAGCCATTCATCAGCTATTTCACAGCTCTCAAACAGCTCATAGATTCCTGAGTGGGTGAGGGTATAGACATCATTAGAGGAACCTGGGAATCTTGGGAAAACATCTGTTATCTTGCCTATCACATTACATACAACCTGCATGTTAAGGGAGTGGAATGTTTTTCCATTCCAGAATGTGGCCACTGTTCCTCGTGGGGGACTGAGGGCCAAATGTGTGCGGTCTATCAACCTTAGCACTGATGGGAATCCAGCCATCTTATGGAACTGTAGCATTGTTTGTTGCCTTTGCTGCACTGTCTGTGGTGATGCTACACAGTCACCTGCATGGATTAAGAAGGCCCACAGGAACTGGGAGATGCACTATGACACAGATGCCTGGCTGAGACCTGTAGTGGCAGCCAGCACAGACCTGAAACTACCAGTGGCCAGGAATGTGAGGGCCATAGTGATCTTGAGGTGGACAGGCATGGGCAGGCCGCTGTTTGTGGTGGAGCAAAGGAGCAGCTCTAGCTCCTGGCAGATATGTTGGATGGGTGCCTTATCAAAGCAGAACCTGGTGGGGCAGTGCACGTTCATGGGGTCCATGAATTGAGTTCCTGTCCTATAGACCCGATTTATTAGTGCCAGCATAGTATCCTGTTTTCTGGACACTAATTTCCCTTACAGCTTGCTGTGCTAGGATTCTGCTATATTCATAGCGTTGTCATAATAGCTGGAATATGTCACTGTTGTTTGTTCTAATGCGAGCCTCTTTTAATCGAGCTATTTCTTTTTCTAACCTCACTGTAGCTTCTGCTTGATGCTTATGCAGCCAAGAAGAGAAACTAATCACCTCATCTCGTAAGGTGGCTTTAAAGGTCTCCCATACAACATAGCAATGCATACCCATGCTCTCATTTCTTTGAAAAAATTCAACAATAAATGTTTCTAGCTTATTTATAAAGCTGACTTCTAACAGGAATTTGTTCCGAAACTGTCAATGCCAAATCAGAGGCTGCTGATGTTCAGCCAAAAAGTCTATGGTAACTACAGCATGGTAAGAGATGTGAATGGGGCCAATTGTGCAATTTTTAATGGTAGGAAGAAGAGATTTAGATACAAATAAATAACCAATGCATGTATATAATTAGTAAGAGAAAGAAAAAAGGTAAACTCATGCAAAGGGGGGGGGGGGGGGGAGGACTGATGCCAAGCATTTTCAAGGCCAAAATTTTCCAACATATCACGCAGAACCAAACTTGAATTTTGATATAAATTTTAACTATGAGACTGTCGATCCATTTTGTCATTTAATATTGCATTAAAGTCACTGCCCTTTAACATATTGCCTGGCTGCCAGGTTAGCAAGGCAAGAGCAATTACTTCAAAGAATGAAGAGGAAGGATTTAAGGGTGCATAGATAACTGCACCTGTGGCAGGCTATGGCCTAGAATGGTCTGCTAATATGAAAGGCCTGTAAGTTAGGCCTGGATTCCAACCCCCATCATATCTAGAAAAGAACCAAAAATCTGTGAAAATGAGAAAACTGTTTTAAACTGCTTAATAAGAAGTTTTACATGAATTTATGTCTTTCAATATTCTCTTGTGTGAAAAAGAAAGAAATGTTTCAATACATGCATTCTTGAAGCTAGGGATGACCTTGCAGTAGAGAAGTATCAAACCAAGAAACTGCACCATTGTTAGATCAGTCCTGAGGGAGGGAGCTGGGTGCTAGGCCCAGGAGGGATCTCTGATTGGACAGGTGCAGGGGGCCAATGGGAAGTTTGCATGTATCAAGCTGGAACCAATAGAAAGTTTTCATGTATCAAACTGAAAAAGAGGTATAAATGAGTATGTCTCTGTAAAAACTTTGCTCAGTTCCTTTTGAAGCTTTGACTGAATGGGCCTTGTGCACAATAAACTGGCTTGGACCTTGTCAATTGACTCCTGGATTTATTCATTGAATACACTTCGCTGCAGCATATTCTTGGTGCGTTGGCTGGGAAGTGTGAGTAGTGAATGGTATTCAAGTGAATAATCTACGCAATTCGCCTCGAGGTTTGGCCCGGTTGGAACCGTGTCCGTCCAACCGCGGGGGAAACCTCAGGCGCCGCCGGCCCTTTTGTGCCAGAGAGGGTTCCGCCTGCCTCGGTGGGCCACTGGGTCTGGCTGGCCAACACCTCTGATCCGGGGGAGTCCAGGATCCATCCCAAGAACTAGTGTGGTATCGGGAACCGGATCCGGTGAGTAGACAATTTTGTGATTTTACAGTCAGTAAGTACAGCCTGGGAAAAAGTCTTGCATGCGCAAGACTGATTTGGTATAGACTAACTGGAAAACTCTCGCATAAGTTTGCGCGAGACAAGAGAGCTTGATCACCTCTCATAAGAGAAAGCGGAAGCCGAAGCCATCGACCCTTCTTGTTTGGAATAGTCAGTTAGTCAGAAAACCTGGGCACTTGAATAATGATTATTGTTGAAATATGATTGTTTGTGTGAGTGAGAGGTCTTGAAATACAGACCGAGCGAGAGTGGACTCCTGAGTAGCACAGTTCCTGGCCGGGCGACCGCGCCCAGGTCGCGAAAAGGAGGAAGTGAGTGGTGTTCGTCCCCCCCTCAGTGTTTTGTGGGCTGTACGGACTCCTTACCTACAGCCATACTACCTACCCTTACTGTTTGTCGTCTTGTACGTCATTACGTGTACGTAGTTACGTCTAGATTATGGGAGGGGCGGAGTCCATGCAAACTCCGTTGGAATGTATGATCAAGAATTTCGGTAAAGGATTTTCAGGAGACTACTGTATAAAAATGTCTCCGTCTAGATTAAAAATGCTATGTGAAAGGGAGTGGCCTGCGTAAGCTACTTCATTGCCCCACGGGGGCACCTTTGATGTAGAAAAGGTTTCCCGTGTTCATCAGCTTGTACAAAAAGCACATCCAGACTAGTTCCCTATATAGATTCCTGGTTAGATGCTTGTGAAAGGCAGCCCTCATGGATGAAGCGCTGTTATGAGGAGCATTGTAGAATATTTGTAGCCACCACTAGGGGAACCCGGAAAGTTGAGGAGGAGAAGCCGCCTGTGTATTCTGCCCCAGAGTCCCCAGATATCCTGGCAAGGATATCATAGGTTAGGTTAGTTCCCCCAGTACCGCTGCCTGAAGAGGAACCCCAGCAAGTGCCGCTGCAGCAGCCCAAAAAGCTCCCTCCCCCGAGTGATAGTCCCGAGTCAGGCCCAAGCACGTCGGGGGGACCTGAGTCCTCCGACGAGGCTGAGAGCGGAGGCTCTCCTGCCAGTTCAGGGTCACCCGCCAAGGAAGTTTGTGCCCGAGAGCCTTATGATTTAAGAAGTATAACTCCAAAGAAGAAGGAGAAAGTAGGGCACCTAATGCCACTATGCCAAGTGCCTGGTGTACCTGTTTTAAATGACCAGGGCCAGATGGCACCAGGACCAACCAGTCTAGTCTACGTACCTTTTTCCACTACTGATTTATTAAACTGGAAAACGCATTATGCATCCTATACAGCAAAGTCACAGGAATTAACAGAATTAATGTCCAGCATTATGCAAACCCACCAGCATACCTGGATCGATTGTCGCCAACTCCTGTCCACTCTCTTTACTACTGAGGAGCGAGGGTGAATTGGGCAAGCAGCTCTCCATTGGTTAGAAGAGAACCCCATAGAAGGAGGAGGAATAAATCTCCCAGAAGCTGCCGCCGTGGCTTATCCAAATGAAGATCCCGGGTGGGACCCAAATGATGAAAGGGGGTCGGCGGCCCTGACGAGATTTCGCCAGGCCTTGTTGCAGGGCCTGAAGAAGGGAGGCCAGAAGGTCATGAATATCGGGAAGGTATCGGAAGTCCTCCAGGGTCCAGATGAGAGCCCAGCAGCCTTTTATGAGCGGTTGTCCGAAGCTTATAGATTATAGACTCCATATGATCCCGCTGCTCAGGAGAATTTATGCATGGTAAATGCGGCCTTTGTCAGTCAGTCCCAGAGAGACATAAAATGAAAATTTCAGAAACTGGATGGATTTGCGGGCATGAATACAGCACAGCTAATGGAAGTCGCTCAGAAAGTATTTGTGAATCGTGAAAATGAACGTGACAGAGAAAGTGAACAGAAGATGAAGAAGAAGGCAGATCTTCTTGCTGCCACTTTAGTTGAATGACATGGAGGAGGTTTTCCTAATCAAAGGACCAGAGAACGTGGAAGAGGTCGCGGAAGTGGCAGGCCTCAATTGGGTGCGAATCAGTGCTCCTACTGCAAAGAAGAAGGACATTGGAGAAGTGAATGCCCGCATCTGGACTCCGCCCCCGCGAGGGGAGGAGGGAGTCCCTGGAGAACAGGAGGTTGATTCCGAAGGAGGGGAGGAATGAACCGAGCACAGTTCCAGCAAGAGAGAGAAGAAGCCATTGAAGGAGTGGCAGTAGCAACGGGCTATGACATGGATGACGTGGATGAAGACTAGGCCAGACCGGGCTCCAAGTTTACCCTGGGTCCCCAGGAGCCTATGGTCAGTTTAAAGATAGGGGACCAATATATGGACTTTATGGTAGATATGGGAGCAGAACATTCAGTAGTGGCTAAGCCAATGGCTCCTCTTTCCTCTCGATCTGTCACCATCGTTGGGGCCACCGGGAACAAGGCCACAAAGTCATTCCTGCAGAGCCGCATGTGTGAACTAGGGGGACAGAAAATAATGCACCAGTTCCTGTATATGCCTGAGTGCCCTATTCCACTTCTGGGCCGAGACATGCTTGCTAAGCTCCAGGCACAGATATCCTTTGCTTAAGGGGGAGAAATGAAAATGACTGTGAGCCCAAAGCCTGCTGGATTGATGGTGCTAACTGTTCCCCGAGAAGAGGAGTGGCGGTTCTATAGCGCACCTCCAATCATGTCAACCAGTTCCTGTATACCTACCAACCTCATAGCCCCACTTGAAGTATGTGCAGAAGATAATCCACCTGGCCTAGTGAAGAACATAGCCCCTGTCATTGTCACCCTCAAGCCAGGAGCAGAACCAGTGCATGTGAAGCAGTATCCTCTTCCCCGACCAGCCATTGAAGGTATCCACTGCCATTTAATGAAACTGCTGAAGTATGGACTTCTCAAGGAATGCCAGTCACCTTGGAACACCCCCCTTCTCCCATTTAAGAAACCCGGGACAGGGGATTACCGCCCAGTAGAAGATCTAAGGCGGGTAAATGATGCAGTTGAAACTATACACCCTGTAGTGCCAAATCCCTATACTCTCTTGGGACTGATCCCTGCTGAGGCTACTCATTTCACCGTCCTGGACCTGAAAGATGCCTTCTTCTGTGTACGCCTAGCCCCCACCAGTCAACTTTTGTTTGCTTTTGAAAGGCAAGACCCCATAACAGGAAGGCGGGGCCAACTCACCTGGACCAGATTACCCCAAGGATTCAAGAATTCACCTACTCTCTTCAGTGCTGCCCTGAATCAAGATCTTTCAAGTTACCCAGTGAACCCAGGACAAAGGGTTCTCCTCCAGTATGTGGATGACTTGCTCATAGCCACCAACTCAGAAAGTGAATGTCTACAAGCTAGTAGTGAACTTTTATACCTTCTAAAAGAGGCTGGATACACAGTCTCAAGAGCCAAAGCACAATTATGCCAAACTGAAGTCAAGTATCTAGGATTCCAGTTGTCTAGCGGAATCCGACGCTTGGGACCAGAACGCAAAGAAGCTGTATGCAATATCCCTACTCCAACCACTAGGAGGCAAGTAAGAGATTTCTTGGGGGCAGCAGGATACTGTCATATATGGATCCCCAATTTTGCATTGATAGCGAAACCATTGTATCAAGTTACCAAAGGAATGGAGAAGTCTCCACTAGAGTGGGGACCTGAACAGGATGCAGCATTCCAGTCTCTGAAAAATGCTCTGATGTCATCACCAGCTTTAGGTCTTCCAAATGTCCAGAAACCTTTCCATCTCTTTGTCCATGAGTCACAAGGAAATGCATTGGGGGTACTGACTCAATCTCTCAGATCGTGGCAACGGCCAGTAGCCTACCTGTCAAAACAATTGGATGTAGTGGCAAAAGGCTGGCCCCCTTGTTTGAGAGCTGTTGCAGCAACAGCCCTCTTGGTGGGCGAAGCAGATAAGCTCACCCTGGGACAAAATCTTCAAGTTACTGTACCACACTCTGTCCTGACTCTCATGGAACACAAAGGAAACTTCTGGCTAACAAATTCACGAATGTTGAAATATCACAGCATGCTGTGTGAAAACCCCCAGATACAGTTAAAGGTCAGTCAATCTCTGAACCCTGCTACGTTGTTCCCAATTGGTCCTGGGCCCCCTGATCATGACTGTTTAGAAACCATGGACACTCTATTTTCAAGTTGCCCTGATTTGACTGATGTCCCTCTAGAGGACCCTGAACGGACTTGCTTTGTAGATGGTGGCAGTCTTGTCATCAATGGACATCGTTGTGCTGGATATGCAGTGGTGACCCTTGATCTGGTAGTTGAGTCCTCAGCCCTGGCCCCAGGAACTTCAGCACAGAAAGCTGAACTTATAGCCCTCTCTAGAGCATTGACATTAGGAGAAGAACTCCATTTAAATGTATACACAGATTCCAAGTATGCTTTCACAACTTTGCACGCACATGGAGCCTTGTATAAAGAACGAGGGTTGATCACCTCAGGGGGCAAGTCCATTAGGTATGGGCCCGAGATACTGATGTTATTAGATGCTGTATGGGCCCCCAAACAAGTGGCAGTCATGCACTGCCGAGGTCATCAGGCAGGAGCAGGGGACGTCACCAGAGGGAACAGGTTTGCTGATGCCACAGCCCAAAAAGCAGCCACAACAGGACGAGTTAGGACCCAAGATACCCCAATGCAAGCAGCCCTATTTCCTGTGCCCCTTAGTTCCTGGGCACCCCGATACACTGCCAGAGAGTTAGAGTACTTTTGTGAAAAGGAGGGAGGGGTCCTGATCGAAAAAGGTTGGATAGTGCTGCCACCTCCAGAACGTAGCCCACCTCCCGGTCCCACAGTCATCCCTGAGGCATTAGGGCCAGCCTTTATTCATGCTTTTCATCAGGCCAGACATTATGGAAAAACAGCCATGGAAAGAGCCCTGAGGCCCCATTTCTGTATCTTACTACTAGGACCCCTGACCACCTCAGTGGCACAGCAATGTTTGACATGTACCAAGAACAATGCTAAGCAAGGTCCCATTCCACCCCCAAGAGTCCAGTCAGTAGGGGTGGCCCCGATGAGTGATGTACAGGTGGACTTTGCTGAAATGCCCCATGCAAACAGGTATCACTATTTGTTAGTTTTAGTCTGCACATTTTCCAGATGGGTAGAAGCCTATCCGACCCGAACTGAGAAAGTCTGAGAGGTCACTAGGGTGCTGCTCCATGAGATTATTCCTCAATTTGGAATACCATTGACTATAGGATCAGATAATGGACCCTCGTTTGTATCCCAAGTGACTCAACAGTTAGCTCGAGCTTTACAAATACAATGGAAGTTGCACACTGCTTACAGACCCCAGAGTTCAGGGAAAGTGGAATGTATGAATAGAACCCTGAAATCTCAGTTGTCCAAGCTTTGTCAAGAAACACACCTAAAATGGAACTAAGATGGGGGACCAATGGCCTTGTGAGGCGCAAGAATTGAACTATTCTGTTCCTTATAATCAGACTGACATACATAATACTACTAGTGAGTGGGTACTGGCCCACCCCATTGTGGGTAACTTGTGTTTTGCTTGCTCTGGACCACAGTTTAACATGGAGGTTGGGCAGCTGGTCTGTCTCAATCAAAAGTTCTACAACAGCACTATTAAGAAGACGTCTTGGTGGTCCGGAGTCAATGCCACAGAACCCTTCAATCCTCTAGTCCGTTTCCCCAATCTTGCCAGCATCTGGACTAATCTAGCAGCTTATAATTCCTGGCAAGCACCACCTGGACTGTACTGGATTTGCAGAACCCGAGCATATGCTAGGTTCCCTCACCACTGGGGAGGCGCATGTGTATTGGGAACCATACGACCTTCCTTTTTCCTCTTGCCTACATCCCATGGAGAACAGCTGGGTTATCCAGTATACAGAAGTCGACAGCTACGAGAGGTCTTGAAAATAGGCCAATGGGACAAATGGGGAGAGGAGGAGTGGCCACCTGAGAGAATTATCTCATACTATGGATCTGCTACTTGGGAGCAAGATGGGACATGGGGATATCGTACCCCTGTTTATATGATAAATCGTATAATACGCTTACAAGCTGTTGTTGAAATAATAACCAATGAAACTAGTAAAGCACTAACCCTTTTGGCTAAGCAAAGTACACAAATGCGAGTTGACATTCCCAGTTGAACATTTCCAATGCCTAACTTTGGCGCCCGTGCATGAAGCGTTGGGAATGTTCAACTGGGAATGTCAACTGGAATCCAGATAAGCGTTTTGGAATCACCACACTGATTTTCTGATAAGCACTGCTCTGATTTTTATATTAACATGTTACAACAAAAAAGAAAAAATATTAAAAAGTTACAACAAAAATATTAAAAAGTTACAATAAAAGGAAAAAAACAGACTGGACACTATAAGCAACATTATAAGGTCGTTGATGCAATGAGTAGCACCTTATCCAAACTTTTATAGTTTGGACAAACGTTGTGTATAAGTCTGAGACCTTGTTGCGATAGTGCCAATCTGCTAGCGTCATTAATAATTTCTCTATCTCTTAGTTGAGTAGTAGAGCTGAAAACTTATTATCAGTTACTTGGAATAAATTTGGCATGCCAAAATTATTCTGTAGAAACAAACATCAACCAGGAGAAGACTGTATAAAATAAAGCAGCAGAACTCTAATATAGTATCTACACCTGTAAGACCAAAGGGATTAGAATATTATAAAGCTGACCTCCTGTTATAGTAGATGTCAGCACAATTCTAATTGAGAGGTGGGTCATCCAGGAACAGACTTTTGTGAAACCAAACTTGAAATGCTGCACTTATGACCAAATCTCAATAAAGCTTTTTGAGTATCCAGACATCAGCATAAGACTTCAGAGCCTAGCCTATTAAAATGCATCGAAACAGGGAAGAACCCCCGGGTAGTTATGATATCATTAAATCTATGAAGCTATTCTTGCAATTTAAATCACTCTGCTCTAACTGAAGTCCAAAGAAGCAATTATTCAGACCTGCAACAATGTGGCAGAGAGAATAGCAGCCAAGCTGTATCTTTTCTTTTGGCAACATTGTTATCATCAACATTGTAACAAGATGTTTTTCCCAATAATAGGTGTGGCACTTGATGATGTTTAGATGTAAACCAATAAATTGTGGGTAATAAAATGACAGCAAAGAACATAGTGCAGGGCATATCAGACAGGCAAGCTACTCTCCTGGCTAATTAGAGCAAGGGAATGGTTTAAACATTATTGACACACACAACAAAAACAAACTCATAAATATGTGGATCACGTCCAGAAAGGGGCATGCCCAGGCCATCTGGACAGCCCCGAGCAGGATGGGCCCATTAGGACCCAATTCTGTAATGTAGGAGCAAAACATTCCTATGGTATAGAGAATCGGGTCCGAGGATGGCCCGGTGTGCCCCTGCAGGCTCTCCTGTCATATGTGGCACCGACCCTCCTCTTCCCCACCCCCTCACCCATGGCTGGGCAGCCAGGGCCTGTATTTGGCAGTGGGGATCTACCTGCCCCCAGTCCCGGCATCTGGTGTGGGGGGGAGGGGGGGTTACGGCCCTGATCACCAGGTTCATGCTACTTATTCCACCTTCGAGGTGTAATAAGCAGGACATTCCCCCTGATACTGCAGGATGTACAGGGACATGATCTGAATCAACCCTATACGTCCTGCAGCCTCGACCCACCCCCGCTCAGTCCAGATTCTGCCCCCTCTCACTCCTCACCAGCTCTCACCATATTACTGCTCTAGCCATGCAGGGAGGACCTGAGGGGGAATAGGGCAGGACAGCTTATGCGTCTGCACATCCTACCCCTATTCCATCTGAATCGAGTCCATAGCCATTCCCAGCCAGTCACTACATATAACATCAAACTGAAAAAAAAAAAGTCCAAGGAACATAACATATACTATGTAGCAGATAAAAATTGAACATATGTAAGTATTAGGTCATTTTGATTGTGTCCAAGAAATGTTGCAAGTCCCTCGGCTTCTGATATAACACTGTGTGATTTCCATAAGTGACTTGTATTTTGACTGGATAGAGGGAACCAATCTCTTTCGTAGGTTGTTGAAGAAGCATAAAAGTCTTCTGATGCAGGACCATTGCTTTAGCTAGGTCAAGAAAAAGAATCAGCTTCTTCTCATTATGCTTATTCTTCTCCAGGTTTTCTCTCACTAAAGCCAACAGCTGAATTACCTGTGTGAAATGACTGAACCGCAGTAACATCGGATTGGGCTGTCACTGTGAAGCAGTTGGTAGATGCAGTGGGGAGCGATGTGCAGCCACAAGCTCCAGCCATGGCTTTAAATGTCAATCAAATAACTTTTTAAGGAATGCAGAAATGAAGGTAAGAGGATTTTTGCCTTCCACACCTTCTGGCAAACCTAATAGCTGCAGATTTTGCCTCCTGTTAAAATTAATCGAGCCCTCCATCTCTCGCTCCAGCCACTTTGCAGTAGTCATGTTAGAGGTAACTTGATCATTTAAAAACAAAGAGTGCAATATTCAAAGGCATTTACACGGTTTGCAGACCTGCAAACCAAGTAAATGCTGCTCTGTGGGATATTCCGTGCTACTAACAAAAATCCAAGGGAGTGGTATAGTATAGGGGGTGAAATGCTTCTGTCCATAAAAGAACGAGACCCAAGAGTAATTTGTTTATGATGATCTTAAGATGATTAAACAGGTAGAAAAGGTGATGCTGAAAGCCAGAAGGATGTTTGGGTGTGTAGGGAAAGGAATAGCTAGCAGCAAGAAGGAGGTGATTCTTTGGTGAGACTTAATTTAGAGTATTGTGTGCAATTCTGTAGACCACTCCTTCAAATGAACATCAACCAAATGGAGTCTGTGCAGAGAGTGGCTACCAAAATGGTCAGTGAACTTCAATCTAAGGAAAAAGGGGAGAGACTTAAAGATCTCAATATGTATATTTTGGAAGAAAGGCAGGAGAGGGGAGGTATAATAGAGACATTTAAATACCTCAATGGCATAAATGCACAGGAGGAAAGCCTCTTACAAGTGAAATAAAATTCTAATAAGGGGGCATAGGTTGAAGGTGAAAGGAGATAGACTTAGGAGGAATCTGCAGACATATTCCTTTATCGAAAGAGTGGTAGATGCATGGAATAGTCCCATAGTAGAGGTAGCAAACACAAGAACTATATCTGAATTCAAGAAAGCATGGGACAAACACAGAAGATCTCTAAAGGAAAAAAGGGACTGTAGAGCTTGGTGGTTGGTATGGAAGGACAGACTGGATAGGCCATATGTTTTTTATTTCTATGTTTCTTCAGTCTATCTTATCCCTTAATCAAATCCATGGGAACTATTAACTCTTTAGACACAACAGTTTCAATTTACAATGGCCACTTATAGACATCAATATGCAAGAAATTATGATAAAGGAGGGGATGTAACCTCTATTTGTGGATAGTTTATATTCTTGTTTTCCTTTTTCCAACGTTTCTTTGGTATTTAACAATTGGATTCCATGATGTGGACTTTATCACAGTTTATTTTCCTTACTTGATGTAACAATGTTTTTTTTTTTTATTTGTTTGTTAAGGTATTATGGGATTGACCTGTATCTATTTTGGTTATTGTATTGACTAAAAATCTATAAATTAAAAAAAATATGCAAGAAATTAACTGACAACTTCACAGCTCCATGTTCCATCCTCCATGAAAAAAAAAATATTATACACAGCAAACCTACAAGATACCACCACATTTTCTCTGACCCACAAGACAGAAGTAAACATCTTAAAGTTCTAACAGACTCCTTTAAATGAAAGGCCTATGTATTTATTTTATATATTGATGCTATTTGATATACTGCCATTTGACTTAGAAATAGCTGTCAGAGCATCAAGATCATTTCCAAGAAAATTGCAATCCTCATTCAAAATGTCTAGGGAGAACCTACTACAAGGAAAGGAAAATCATAGGACAGGTACCACTTTTAGTAACATACAATCCAAAAATAGAAAATCCTAAAGAAAATGATCAAAGAATAGAAGATCTTCAACTCCTATTCTTATAGGACAAATTACTAAAAGAAATCCCCCCTCCTCCCCAGTTCTAACATTCTGTCAACCAGCTGTTTATTGCATTAAGATGCAGTTATGCCCCTCCTGTGCAGGGTTGAAATGTCTTGCTCTGTACACGAGGATTGATCTAGTATAGCTTGAGAAATGGTTTAGATGGGCAACTAAGATTTAATGAAGCAAATTGCATTTAGCCTATAAAGAAGCAATGAAATTCTACAATATTGAGGTTGAATTTCTATGCACAAAAGAAGAGTAGAATGTAAGGATGATCATATCTGGTTGCCCAAAGATGGTCAGCTACATACAGTAGGTAAGACAATAGTAAAAGTCAGAAGGGTTATTGGGTGCTTAAGGTAAGAAATGGAAAGCAGTAAATTGGGGATATTGTCTCTAGGTCTCTGGTGAGACAACTTGTGGAGTCTTGTGTATAATTATAGAGGCTGTAGATTCAAAAGATCAGTTGTTGAAGGTGCTCCAGAGCAAGCAGCAATGTTTATGGCAGTGGATGTGTCTCTTAGAAGACCGAGATGGTAGGAGGGTTTGACAAATGTGACAGTGGGCACAGACAGGTGCCCCATGCATGCATTGATGCTGGTAAATGTCCCCCGTAGTGACCACCTGAGATGGCACAGAAGGGCACTGGCCAGCAAACTGATGCCAAACACACCAGGATCCTGGGCTGGACAGTGTGTGGACGTTGTGGACATATACATGTACGGGTTACACAGCAGCACATGAATATAGGTGTCCATGTCATGCAGGGTGATGTATCACTTGCACACACACAATGCCAGACCTATGAGGCAGTGCCACCCCATGGATCCCCCACTAACCACCCATGCCCACCCACATGTCACAATGTCACACAGACAGCCCTAGAATGTGACTGACACCCACCCCATACACCCCTGCACAAACCCATGCTGCCTGTGCACCCCCCTTGGGACCCAAGCCCACACAGCAAGCATTATGCACCCCAACTCTGGTATTAGATGATCTCCCTGAATCCCCTCCCTATGCATGGCCTTGTCATCCTCCCCCCCCCCCCCCCCCAGGGCACATGCACATGTACCTTGGTCATCATGATCACAGGTGTGCATGGTGGCATGTCTTTGCACCCTGAGATGTCACAGCTTATGCTGCGTGACTCCACGATACTCTCATGGAATGGGGGAAACATCAACCAGGGACCAGTGTTCCTTGGAACTAGCCCAAGAAGAGGGGCTGTCTGTGTAGTGGGCTGACCAGCAGCGGTGAAGCCTGCATTGTGATACCACTGGTTCCCAGCTGTGGAGGCAGAAGTGCACATGCTGCTGAGGATGCTGCAGCTATGAGATCTGTCCTACCATGCTCCTGCTCATACCCCATGGGAGACACACTGGAGAGTGCATGGGGTGGTGTAAGGATGGACCGCCTAGGGACACGCCGCAGCTCCATCAGGATCTCCACCATGGTTGCTTGAATGGTGCTGGTAGCCACAGTATGCTGCTCTGTGACCATGACATCCCATTCCTTCTATGCCGTGGACTGTCACAGCAGCTCCAGCTGTTGCTCATACCATGCCTGCTGGACAGCTTTGTGTGAAAGCAGAAGCTCAGCACAGTGATGCAGGTGTTGTTGTACACTCCTGTGGGTGCACCCCTACTGGTCATCACAGTTGTTAATAGTGTGCTGTGGTGGAGGCGATGAGGAGGGGACATAGAGCTCCAGGTCATCTGGCCCAGGAACATCTTGTGGCTCCCCATCCCCATCCCCCTCACCCTTCACCCCCCTCCCCTTCCCCCCACCTTCCTTTCCTCCCTCGTTCCTTTTCCCTTTCCCTCTTTTCCTTTTCCTTTTTCTCTTTCCTTCTTTCCCTTTTCCCGTTTCTTCCTCCCCCTCCCCTGTTGTACCTTGGAGTGACATGGTTCACTTTTAACCTTTTTGGGGTTTTCTTTTTAATTACATATGCTTTATTTATTATTTTTAGTGCTAAAAAAGATTGCATATATTGCACATGATTTACATCATCATTTTTTTAAAATATGCCATTTGTATATCCTCTATCATCTGAAGACCAATTGCATCACAAAATAATTACTGTGGCGATCCTAAACACATCATCTTCCCTTCAGTTTTTTATTTTTGTCATGTTTTAATTATTAATTTATGTATTCCTTTTTAACACATACTTTGCATTCTTGTAATAAATGGAGATATGTTTTTATTGAGACATTGTCCTTTTATGAGTTGGAGGCATGCCATCATTGAGTTTCCTGGCACCCCTATGATATTTTTATTGACAAGTGATATCGCTGACTGGTCTTTTTGCTTTACTTTTATTCAGGGAGTTCACACAAGTTCCCCTTTTTCCCCTTTTGGATTTTGATTGGTTTTATTTCTACCATGACTTTTTGTTTATTATCCATACAATTTTATACCAAACTATATATTTTTTGTTCTTATCAATCGTCCATGTATTTATCACAGATAAACTTTTGATGTCCATATTTCACTATTTATTTATATTATATACACATCAATTTTTTACCGTATGGTCTTTGTACCGTGCAGTTTTTTTACTCACATAACTTTTTTACTCAAATGGTTTTTGCTTTTATGCTTTTAATAGTCCCTATTCTTTTTTTAATGAGTGTGTGGGATTTTTTTTATCGTGCATTCTCATAACTCAATGGTTCACCATTAGATGAGTCCTTTGACATGTCTGTGGTATGTTTTATTTTCTCTATTGAATTGTATGTTCACCTACCAATGGTTGTTTATGTCACATACATCAAATTTTGTACTAATTGATATAATTCGTTATAGTTGGGATCTCAAGAGAAGCCTATGATTACGCCAATATACAGGGTGGCCCAAAAAAAGTGAGAACATCTCTTAAGTTAAAAGCTTAAATAGTTTACTTATTTACCTTTTTTAGCTATATAATGTCTTTATTTTGACAATTTCCGGTCGCCATCTTTTTTTTTAAATTTGTCAGTCGTTTACATCTGTCTTTTTGAATTTTTAATAACTTATATGCTATGAGATGTTCTCACTTTTTTTGGGCCACCCTGTATATGTCTAATCTATGCTCACATCTCCCCTTGTTCAACGCATTGCGGCTGTGTATATACCCTTTTAAGAATACATTTATATGAGGATAAAAAGGTTGTTGGACTACAGTTTTATGAATATTTACATGCACAGATCCCCTGAGTAGTGATTTCTTTGCCGGCATCTGCACCCTTTGACCTAGTTTGGCACGCACGTTGGTGTTTTCTAAAAGTGCATTGTATCACACGGTGTCTTTTTCTTACACAGCATTATTCGCGTGGGAAGTCGACAGATATTCAGGCAAGTTTTTTGAACAACAGTTTTATGAATATTTACATGCACAGTTCCCCTGAGTAATGATTTCTTTGCCGGCGTCTGGCCCTTTGACCTAGTTTGGCACGCATGTCGGCATTTTTTAAAAGTGCATTGTATCACGCGATGTCTTTTTCTTACACAGCATTATTCGCATGGGAAGTCGACAGATATTCAGGCAAGTTTTTTGAACAACATATGGCTTTTGTCTACTGTTCATTTGCTGACTTTTATGTTTTTTTCAACCATATTATAAGTAAGATGTTTTTATATTACAGATAGATGTGGCACGGATCGTCTCCACATAATAGTTTTATTGAGGAGTTTAGTAAGTACTACAGATTCTCTAGCTGCACAAAGCAATGTAACTTTTAAAAACACTACCAGAGTTGGGTCTGTATTCACACCTTCTTAGACACTTGCTGATAGACATGATTCTCTTGGGGTTTTGCTCTCTCCCCCTAAAAAAGTGTTTTCTCTCATTAGGGTTAAGTGTGGCAATCATTTTTAAATACAATTGGTTGCCTTTTTAGCTATTAGGGAGTATGCCCTCTGATGCTTTCTCACACCCACTGTGCGGATGTCCTCCTCCATCCTTTCTCTTCCTTCCTTTAATTTTAGCTAATGAACTATTTTTATTAATGTTTTGTACGATGCTGATCTCCTAAAATGTACCTTCTCAGCATTGATTAATTTGATATGTTATTGGGTACACATTTCTTGATGAGTCTACGTCCGTCTTGCATCTTTTATTTTTCCCTTTTGTATATATACATGTTTTATGTTTGAAACCATGTATTTTAAACTATGTTATTTTGGGGTTTATACCTCTGGCCTTATTAATTGGTTTATTACACAGGTACACTAAAAAAAGTTTTTTTTAAACTGCCTCTAATGTTTCGATTGATTTTTACATTTTTTGGTGCGCTGAATCCAAATCTGGTAACCAATTTGCTCCATCACGTACAGATTTTTTGCTACATTGGGTTAGCAGTTTGAGGTGAACGTTTCAGATTGAGTGCGATCGAGATAAAAGTTTCTTGGATGAATTCTTTATACTAATTGTTTAGTAGTTATTCAAATAAGAATAAAGAAAATTGTAACAAGGCAGCACATAAGAATAGAGTAATGTCAACAAAACACACTGTGATGGTAGCAAAATTGTCTGCACTTAAAACAGCCACATACATGTGCACAAACATTGAGCATATAAGAGCGAGGTTAGACACAAAGCAAAGCAAAGAAATGTGCAAAAAATGTTGTACAGGTATGTATGTAAGAATAGAAAACGCAAACCGCACCATTGCAATACATGAAGACAAACACCCGATGGTGTGAAAATAAAATTCTAATAAATGAGATCCGACACTGTGGTAATAACTAGCAAATTTTTATTTCAAAGTTTAGTAAAAACACGATATTTGTCAACACAGTTTAGATTTTAAAGTCATTCTTGGGTCAATCAATCTCCTGGTGGGCCCGTTTCTTCTTCCCCCGAATGCTTCTCTTGGTGCGCTGCTTGGCGTATTTTTCATCTGGGGTTTCCCGCAGCAGCAACCAGCAGAAATCAGCCATCATAGTGGTGTTCCATCTTCCTTGGTACCTTCTCTCTGCGTCCTTGATGTCCTGGTGAAACCTTTCACCTTCTTCTTCACTGTACGCCCCCAAGTTTTCGGGAAAGTAGTTCACATGGGAGTGCAAGAAATGGACTTTCAGGCTCATGTTACAGCCTTGTTCTTTGAAGGCATTGAGCATCCTGGCAACAATATCCTTATAGTTCTCATCCCGCCTGTTCCCCAAGAATTTGAGAACAACATCCTTGAAGGAATCCCAGGCTTCTTTTTCCTTCTCAGACATCGTTTCAGCGAATGCTGCATCTGAAATGAGTTTCCTTATATCAGGGCCAACAAACACTCCTTCCTTTAGCTTTGCTTCAGAAAGTCAGGGGAACTTTGAGCAAAGGTACCGAAAGCACTCACCATCTTTTGGAAGGGACTTGATGAATTGCTTAATGAGACCCAACTTAATGTGGAGAGGTGGTAATAGAATTTTATCACGAGGTACCAAGCTCTCATGAAGAACATTTTTCTCACCGGGTCTCAAATACTCCCGAATTGGCCAGTCTTTTTTCCCCCAGTGTAGGTCGCGGGCCCGGCTATCCCACAAGCAAAGGAAGCAGGGATATTTGGTGAAACCGGATTGCTGCCCTAAAAGCATGGATAGAATTTTAAAGTCTCCACAAATCATCCACTTATGCTCATCATAACGAATCTTCTGAAGAATCAGGGCCAAATTCTCGTATTTTTCTTGGAGAATAACAGAGTGAGCAATAGGAACTGAAGCGAATGTGTTGCCATTATGAAGAAGAACACCTTTTATGCTGTCTTTTGACGAATCAATGAACAGCCGCCATTCAGCAGGATCATACTTGAGTTTAAACTTTTCCATCACTCCGTATATATCGTTGCAAAATAACAAATCTTCCTCTTTGCTGAAATAGTTCAAAAATTGTGTCTCGCGGTTGCGGTACCAATAAAAAGTTGTTCCTGGTGACAGTAGATTTTTCTGTTTAAGCCGAGAACCTAGCAGTTGGGCAGCATCTTTTGGGAGTCCTAAATCCCGGACTAAATCATTCAATTCAGCTTGAGAGAAAAGTTCAGGTTTCGGATCTGGTTCAGTTTCAAACTCGGAAGTACTGGACTCATCGGGAAAAGCCATCTGATGAGTCTCATCATGATCAGAACCGTCCACACACATATGATCCAAAGATTTTGGTGGTTCAGGCACAGGTACTTCGTTGCTATGAGGCATAGGCCTAATTGCTGAGGGAAGGTTGGGGTAACTTATTACGTTCTTATTTTTTAAGTTGTATCCCTTCACAATGCAAGAGCAAAAATAGCAGTCACTGCTGTGGTCTCTTTGTTCATGCCACATCATAGGTATTCCGAAACGAAATGCTTGTTTTTTACCTTTCATCCATAAGCGTAGATCTTCCTCACATGTCTTGCACACTTTGTGAGGATCCCACAGTTTGTCTTGATCGCCTAACTTTAAACTGAAATAGGCGAAATATACTTTTTTAATAAATGCAGAAATGTTCCTCTGCCGCTTTTTCACGGTATATTCCCCACAAATAAAACAAAAACTGTCCGGAGAGTTGACGCAACCTCTGGCTCTGTGAGCCATCACAAATACACAGCACTGCGAACTACAACTGTAGTGAACCACTTCGGAATAAAGCTGGATTACGACTGAGCAAACAAAAGGTAATAATGAACTTGCAAGAAACTGAAATTTGACAGGAACGTTCATGTCGCAACCACCGTGTTTGAGCGAGCGAACGAGGCGAGGCGAACAGGAAAGAACATGTGCCAGCGCAAGTACTGGATTTAGCCCCCTGCCTCCCAATTGTTCTGTTAATGTATAAAATGAATACAAAACACTAAAATATCATGAGGGAGTGTTTCTAGTTAGTTAACCATTACAACCTCTATTTTGGGCCAAGAAAATAAACTGCAGTCGGCTAAAAAGAAATTATGTGAACATTCCTTATATGTGTAAGAAATCTAATTTTGCAAGAAAACGTGACGTGATGGAACATTTTGGCTATTTTTCCTGGATTCAGCACCCCAAAATCTATAGGAATCAGTTGCAAAACTGGAGGCAGTTTTTTGGTAGTGTACCTGTGTTATTAAGGCATACTGTTTTATTTAGTAAGTACATATGTCAGTATGTGTTTTAAGAGGCTTGGTTTTGAGTCTTATGCTCACATGTTGTGTTTTTATTATTTATTTATGCCCTTCATTTATATATTCAATGGTATTTTTTATATTTATATAATTGCATTTCATTTGTATTATTTTTTATGACTCATATTACATGTTTAGTTGGTTCTATTTATTGTAAAGTTTCATCTCTGTTATTTTTATGTGAGACTATCTCCCCCTGAGGAAGGCACAAGCTGTAGCGTGTCGGGGTGACTTCAATAAACTTTGGCTCTACTGCCAATAAACTCTCCGCTTCTTGAGTGTGCAGGGCCATTGGTGGCCAGGGTTGCTTTTGGTGATAGACACATAGGCCACAAGGCACACATGTTGAACTCCATACACTTTATTTTCCCAGCCAGCATGCATGGGACAGACAGAGAATGTGGGTGAACAGTGCCCACACACACTGGCAAACAGGTGTGCCCCTGGCACACAATTCCCACCCTTCCCACACCTACAAGGCCATTAACAATGGCGGCCAGTCTGCTCTGGTGGCTGTCACTGCACCAGTAGCCACTGGTGTGAAACATTGTGCTTAGTGCTACTCCTGCTCCTGGGTGCCTCTCAGATGGTGTGGCCCCCTCAGTGTCCCATAGGATTGCCTGTTCTGTGATAGGGGGGTGGTGTGTGGGGCTGAAGATGGGCCACCAGCAGCTGGTGCAGGCCCCTGAGCTTGACCCTCAGGCCCTGCACCTCACCCCTGAGACCCTCCACATGGCGAAAGAGGTATTAGAGGGGCCTGCACAGCCATGCAAGGCTGTGTGTCAGCACACGCTCCAGGCGGGACAGGGCTGGTGTGTCCTTGGGGCCTCCAACTGCCTCATGGGCCCTAAACCACAATTCTTGGGGTCCTGTGTTCACCTCCTGCCTGGACTGCTTCATTTTGCACCTCTACCATTCACACTGGGCTTCCCCTCTGACTTGTCATGCACTCTCTTTTCTTAGAGTCTTTGAGTACTGGCAGCTGTAGTCTGCTGGTTCTGGTCCTAGACCACAGTACTCAGTGTCCTGGGTTCCCCTCCCACCTCAGGGCATTGTACAAGGCCCTTTTATTCTGCCTTCTCAGGGGCATCTGTGTGACCTGGGGAAGTTGCTGACAATCTGAGACTGCTCTCTGCTATGCGTTTCCCTTCTATCTGTCTCTGTGTCCCGCTGTGCCTTCACGGTGGGCCTGCATGCATACTGTTCTCTCTTGTTTCCTGGGCCCCTGCTGTTGGGCTGCTCTGTCTTTGCTGTGCTTTCCTGTCACTGCACAGCCTGCCTTCTTTCTGCCTGGGGCAGATCCTGACTTCCCCTGCCTTTCTTCTCCACCTTGCCTGTCTCTGTGCCAACTTGGATGTTGCTCCAACCTTCCCACTTCTCTCTGCTTTAAGGTTTGTTTGTCTGTCAGTGTTGCGATGTACTTAGTGGGCGAGGGTGGTCCTGATATGTTCCCAGCCCCTGCATGCACTGTGTGGGCTGGCTGCCTCTGCCTGGTGGAGAGGAGAGTCTCCTCCTGCTTGATGACCATGGTCACCAGCAGCCTTGTCTCTGCCTCACTGAAGATAGGCTTCCTGGTAGTCATGTTGATGTGTGCATTATGTGGGGGAGGGGTGGCCTTCTTCCTGGATCTGGTTGCACATGGTCTGCAGGACATGGGGTTGGGGATGTTTTCGGGGTAACAGATGCATGGGGCAGCTGGGGCTACACGGGCAATGTGCGCACAGCCTACATGTGTGCATGGAGCAAGATGGTCTGATAGGCCACCAGTTAGATGTGCTTCAATGAGCATGGCCACATGCTGATTCTACAACCCTGTGTGTGTGTCTACGCAGGCTTGTAGAATTGGGCCTCTGTGTGCACGTCCTATCTGGGGATATGCATGGGGCCCGGAAGTGCCCCTTTTAGAATTGGGCTCCATGTGTCTAGGTGGTGAAAATGGGTGCTGTCACTCACCCACCTTCCCCCTCTAGGGTAATATAGGTAGTTGCCTAGAAGGGTTGGCAGGTGGGACCACAGTATTTTATATGGACCTTGAAACGCTGTAACCTGGTATCCGTGTAGTTGTGAGGCCAAGTGAATCACAGCCAAGGTTAAAGGGGTTAGCAATAAGTTTATTGTCGCACAGGAATTTTCATACACCTACTTCCCCAAACACAGACATAAGATGTTGGTACTTGTTGTGCCAAATAAAGAAAGAACAATAACAAAGTCCTCCTGATGCTTCTCAGGCAATTACTTCAAACAAACATATCTTCTCAAACTTCTTTCCAGGTTTTAAATACAAGTGCTTTTCCTCAGACTAAGCACTGCTTCTGGTACTAGGTCCAAACATAAGCAACTTCACAGCATTGCGTTTAGTTTCACAGCTGCACAAAGGGTGTTGAGTTTCCACCCAGGCAGAACGCTGCCTTTCTTCATATAAAACTCAGGTAAAACAATCAGGCTTTCTCAGCTACTTAATACTGGAATTACTTTTACAGCTTTCACTCTTTCTGGCAAAAACCACAGTCCATATCAGAATAACTATCCTCTGATAAAGGTGCTTCAGTTTGCATCGGCTCCACTTCAGCATCTGATATGTCCTTATATTTAGGTTTTGGTAAGTCCACAGACTTCCACTGCTCTATAAGTGCATTAAGTTGCTTCCACTTAGTTTCATTCAACCTTCTGGGTACATGCAAGGATTTAGCATTACCAGCACTTTTAAACACCGTATTAAAAGGGCTCACCTTTCTCCTGGCATGACTAAGATTCTCTCTTTGGTTAGGAGGTAAACACTTGTCTTGGTACTGCCTCCCTGGCTCCTGTGTAGCAAGTTGCTCCGCAAGGTCTGACCTCCACGTTCTGCTCTGTAGCCTGCAATTAGCTGTTTGTTTAGAATCAGCTGGGCTGTACTCAGAACTGGAGCTTCTGACACGCTGTCTGCCTTGGGAATATCTTTGCAGTTTAACAAGTGGCAATTTCCTTCTGCCCAACCTCCCATGTGTGACTGTAGCTTCCAAGGAAGATTCTAGAGAGGTACTTCTATCTCTTCTGGGCAAGGTTTTAAAACTCTTCTCCCCAGGTTTAAAGTGACCTCTAATCTGTTTCTCCTCTTTGCTTGACTTGGGGTAGTTCCTACCTGGAAGTTTTTCCAGACGCCTCTCCAGAGTTCTCTCTGACTCTCTGCAATCTGGCTGGCACCTCTCCAAGCCCCTTAGGCTATCCTGGTAATGACTGCCTCTTTTCCTGCTTCCTCCGGTCCTCAGCTTTCTGGCTTGATCCCACTCAATATGAGTCTCCTCCAGAAGCTGAACCTTGAACTCCCTTTGTCCTTCCAGTCTCAGTCTCACTTTCAGTTTGACTCTCAGCAGCTGCTTCTCTACCAACTGCTCCTTCCTGATTAAGAGGACGGGGCTGCCCTATCAGCTTTGACTCCGCCCCTCTCTCTCCCACGTCAGCTCCCTGGGTTATCCTGGAGCTGGGGCGTGGCTCTCTTTGTGTTCTCTTGTGCAGAGAATCTTTCTGGGCTACAACTTTAACCCTTTCTTGACCTGCTTTACTGACAGCTTCTACTGAAAAAAACTGCTTTAAAGCCTTATTCCTAGGTTTTAAACCTTCTGCCTTGTCACAGTGCATAGACATTTAAACTAGATGCTTTGATTGTCCTGCCACTGCAATGCTCCAACCTGCCCCCTTCCCTTTAAGATGGTGATTCCCAAGAGATATCACAATGAATATGCACAAGAAATTCACATACATTAGAGGCTCAGTATATATAAATTTATCCCCTATATAGTCATTGTGGATATCTTGAAAACGTAATTGGCTGTAGGAGTCACAGAACAAGTTTTGGAAGCCCTCCTTTAAGAAGTTACTGAAGGCAGCGATAGCCTTTCTAAATTCAGAATAAACTAAAGTTAAGCACATTTTTGATTTGCATCAACAGTACTATAAAGAAAACATTTTTTAATCAACTTTTGTCTCCCAAAGATAAAGGTTTCTTTTGTTTTGAATTAAGATAACATCTTCTTTTAAGTATTCACAATTAAAAAAATAACATGAAAACAAAGTTCTAAGACAATAAAAAATGACAGCACATTTTCAATAAAATCATTAATGTTTCAGACCATTCATATGATTCTCATCTAAAATATTTTTCTAGTATTTTCCTTTGACAATAAAAGAGTTATCTTTGTTTCATCTAAACAATGTTCCAGCTGCTCTCTGCAGGCAGATTGATTGGTTGATTGTTGTGAAGTCTGGCAAACAATTCACAATAAAGCAATCACTTAATGCTGAGAAAGAAACTTTAAATGCACTTTCACTAAGCTTGTGCCAGAACAGATCTTTTGGAAATACTGTACCAAAGAAAGGCAAAGTCTAGATCTGTCTAAGGTCAAAGTTGCCAAATGGGTTGTAAGCCATGATAGCTTTGAAATGAGTACAGACATATCAAGGGCTGCGCAAGTAGTTTGGCTGCCGAAGGCGGAAGTATGGAAGGGGTGCTGATGTCATCACTGGGCTTCCATGAAGCTTGACATTTTAAGTTCCTGCATGCAACGGGTTGGGGGGGGGGGGGCAGCATGTTCATGGGTCACAAAGGGCACATTTGCACATTCCTACCTTGATACACTCCTGGATATGATTTCATTCTTATCTGTAGTCCACTATTGTGTTACAATTATCACTCTCATGTTTAGTTTCAAGTTTACCTTTCCTTAACCATTTCATGCAGGGCAACAATTTTTTGTTTTTTTCTTAGTTCATTTGGACTTTTTCCCTAATTTTTGGATATTTTTTTCTATTCCTTTCACACATTAACTTTAACAGAAAATGTTAATGTGTTAGAATGTTTTAATCAGGCTAATTGATCTAACACACTTCATTTGTAGGTTAACATGTTAAATCGATTCAGCACACATTACTTTTTTAAATAAGAACGAACAAAATAAATATGCACTAACTGATTTAGACACGACATGGCCCAGCAGATCATGCTAATGCTTCTACATCTCCCTCGGCATAAGATCCATTTCTCCTTGGAAGAAATTGCCTTTGCAGATGAGCTCCTTCTGCTTTGTTTCCTGACCTAGTCACTTGCAGCACAAATCTTGATTCCTGTGTCAGATTTTGATCTACTTGTGATTTGTCAAGTAACTGATTATATTTACCACTGTATTTGTGCTTTAGGCAATTGTTTGCACTTTTGCTGATCTAATTCTTTAGAGGATTCTTAACATCAGGTGAAATTGCCTGTTGCTGAGGGTCTGTCTATCTGTCTGCCTGTCTGTCTGTACACATAGCTTTGTTTGCACATATGTAAACAAAGCTTTGTCTATGAAGACTGAATGCAGCAGGCCACACATTCCACCCCCACACCCTCTCCTGTACCACACACACATACACCAACACCCCCACGCCACTGCTGCACCACATACACATACACCAACACCCCCACGCCACTGCTGCACCACACACACATACACCAACACCTCCACGCCACTGCTGCACCACACACACATACACCAACACCTCCACGCCACTGCTGCACCACATACACATACACCAACACCTCCACGCCACTGCTGCACCACACACACATACACCAACACCCCCACGCCACTGCTGCACCACATACACATACACCAACACCTCCACGCCACTGCTGCACCACACACACATACACCAACACCCCCACGCCACTGCTGCACCACATACACATACACCAACACCCCCACGCCACTGTTGCACCACATACACATACACCAACACCCCACGCCACTGCTGCACCACATACACATACACCAACACCCCCACGCCACTGCTGCACCACATACACATACACCAACACCCCCACGCCACTGCTGCACCACACACACATACACCAACACCCCCACGCCACTGCTGCACCACATACACATACACCAACACCCCCACGCCACTGCTGCACCACATACACATACACCAACACCCCCACGCCACTGCTGCACCACATACACATATCCATTATCTCAAGATAGACACAAATATATAGATGCCACCAGTCATAAAGATACTTCATACAGCCCCACAGCCCCTAGGAGAAACACTATCTTATCTCTTTGCTTCCCCTTCTCCTCAGACATGTACAAATGGAAGAAGGGATGGTGTGGTTCAGTATTAGGACTAGGGCTGTTAGAATCCATTCCAAGGTGAGGATCTTAGACTTTAGGAAGACTAACTTTGCGAAGATGGGCCAATACCTCAGGGAGTCATTAGTGGGATGGGAACAGCTGGGGGATGTAGAAAAACAGTGGGCAAAACTGAAAGGGGGTATTTTAAGGGCAACCAACCTTTTTGTTAAAATGGTAAATAAAGGCAAAAGGAACAGGAGACCGCTATGGTTTTCGAAGGAAGTAGCTGAAAAAGTGAAGAAAAAGAGGGAGGCCTTCATGAAATACAAGAGATCACAGAGAGCAGAAGACAGGCATCTGTATTTGGAAAAACTTAGAGAAGCTAGCAAAGTAGTCAAGAAGGCAAAGATTCAAAAGGAGGAGGAAATAGCCAATGCAATAAAATGGGGGGATAAGACATTTTTCAGATATATTAGTGAGAAGAGGAAGAGCAAAAGTGGTATTGTCAGACTCAAGGGTGCAGGGGGGGAATATGTAGAAGCTGATAAGGATAAAGCGGAATTGCTTAACAAATATTTTTGTTCTGTGTTCACAGATGAAGAACCAGGAGCAGGACCTCAGAAAACACCCACAAATAAGAACAGAAGCGAGGGACATCTTGAACTATTTTCAGAAGACTGTGTTCGTGAGAAACTAGCTCAACTTAAAGTAGACAAAGCGATGGGACCGGATGGAATACACCCTAGAATACTGAGGGAACTTGGGGACGTTCTAGCAGCTCCACTGACTGACCTTTTCAATGCCTCGTTGGAGTCAGGAGTGGTGCCAAAGGACTGGAGAGAGGCTCATGTGGTGCCTTTACACAAAAGCGGAAGTAAGGATGTGGTTGAAAACTACAGGCCGGTTAGCTTAACTTCGGTGGTGAGTAAATTATTGGAAACGCTGCTGAAAGAGAAAATAGTGAGGTTTCTGGAGTCCAGCGGATTACAGGATCCGAGGCAGCATGGATTCACCAGAGGCAGGTCTTGTCAGACAAATCTGATTGATTTTTTTGACTGGGTGACCAGGGAGTTGGACCGAGGGAGAGCTCTAGATGTGGTGTATTTAGATTTCCGTAAAGCCTTTGACACTGTTCCTCACAGGCGACTTATAAACAAACTGAGCACCCTAGGGATGGACCCTAAAGTTACTGCTTGGGTTAGAAATTGGTTGGGTGGGAGGCGACAAAGAGTACAAGTAAATGGAGCTCACTCTGAGGAGAAGGATGTTACCAGTGGTGTGCCCCAGGGATCTGTCCTTGGTCCAATTCTTTTTAACATCTTTGTTAGTGATATAGCGGAAGGGCTGTCGGGTAAGGTTTGCCTCTTTGCGGATGATACCAAAATCTGCAATAGAGTAGACACCCAGGAAGGGGTAGATAACATGAGGAGGGATCTAGCTAAGCTTGAAGAATGGTCTAGAATTTGGCAGCTGGGATTTAATGTTAAAAAATGTAAGGTCATGCATTTGGGCTGCAGCAATCCAAGGGAGCAATACAGTATAGGAGGTGAAGTACTTTTATCCACTAAAGAAGAGCGGGACCTAGGCGTGGTTGTGTCTGATGATCTTAAAGTAGCTAAACAGGTGGAAAAGGCGACAGCAAAAGCTAGAAGGATGCTTGGGTGCATACGGAGAGGAATGGCTAGCAGAAAAAAGGAGGTGATAATGCCTCTGTATAGGTCTTTGGTGCGACCTCATTTGGAGTATGGTGTGCAATTCTGGAGACCGCACCTTCAAAAGGATGTGAACAGGATGGAGTCGGTGCAGAGGGTTGCTACCAAAATGATTAATGGACTTCATTATAAAGCATATGAGGACAGACTTAAGGATCTTAATAGGTACACCTTAGAGGAAAGGCGGGATAGAGGTGATATGATTGAGATGTTTAAATACCTCCGTGGCATAAATGTTCAGGGAGAGAGCCTCTTTCAATTGAAAGCAAGTTCTGCTACGAGGGGACATGGGATGAGGGTGAAGGGAGATAGATTCAGGAGTGATATGCGGAAATATTTCTTTACGGAAAGAGTAGTGGATCCGTGGAATAGTCTCCCAGTGGAGGTGGTAGAGATGAGGACAGTAACTGAATTCAAGAAAGCATGGGACCAACACAGAGGATCTCTAAAGGCAAAAAGTGGACTGTTGTAGTTGTTATGGAAGGACAGACTAGATAGGCCATGTGGTCTTTTTCTGTCATCATGTTTCTATGTTTCTATGTTTCTATGTACCATTTTGTTACACTGTGGCAGTCATTTTAAAAGCCTTAGATGTCTGAAAATACATATATGGACATTCAAATCATGAAGACATCCCCAGAGCCATTTTACAAATAGATTTTAAAGACATCTCTGGTATGGGGACATCCAAGTAGGCATGGGTTATGGAGGAGGCATATCTGGGGCAGTGCAATAGACTTGGACTTAGATGTCCTCATTCGATTTCAGAAAGGTCAGGGACCTCTGCATCCTGAAAGTGCTTGTTTTAGATGTAAAAACATCTAGAGGTTATAGTGTTAAATGACTTGCCCAAGATCACAAATGAGCACTAGAAGGATTTGAACTCTGGCTGCGTTGGTCCCAGCCTAGTGATCTAACTATTAGGTTATGTGTATGAGGCATCCCCATTCTAAAAGGCCATTTTGGGGACATCTATGTAGACATCCATATTGGGCACATCCATGTTTTGTGAAAACATGCTTGAACTCAGACAAGCCTGCTTTTCATTCAGACATTCTTGCGTGGACATCACAAATTGCACATAGGCATTATTTGTAAAATCTGCATTTAAAAGTGCATTAAATTTCTCGTAAGTCTTAAGTGCTCCAACCACCTACTCACATGCTATGTATGCCATGTAGAACTATACAAATGATAAGTAGTAGTATTTATTTAGCTGTATTTATATCCCGCTTTTCACCGTGTCAAAGCGGTTTAGCACAAAAAAAGGGGGGGTACAATAATCATCTCGACAGAGAGGGGGGGTCCAGCACCAGAGGGGGCAACATTGAAGATTTAGACAGAGTGTAACAGTACTAAACTTTAAACACAAGTCTCTCAGTTGGGCAGGTCAGATGCAGCTTGATTGGGAGGCTGATAGAAAATGGGCAGTTAGTGAGAGGTGTCCATCCCAGGCCCAAGGTATTCATGAAACAGGATGTTTTTTAGCTGTTTCCTGAATGTGGGGAGGTCTTTGTTGATTCGGATCTGGTTGGGGAGGGAGTTCCAGAGGGAGGGTGCATATAGTTCAAATGCCCTGTTGCAGGCTTGTTGATTGAACTTTGTTTGTTCATGAGGGATGGTGAGGGTGTTAATGGTGGTCTAGTGGGTTGGTCTGTTGTGGGTAGGCTGAGGGAGTAGAGTCCGGAGCTGGGAGGTCTGCACTTGATGGAGGGCTCTGTGGATAAGTAACAGAGATTTGTATTTAATCCTTGCTTCCAGAGGCAAAATGTAAAGCTCTCTCAAGACTGGGGTGATGTGATCGTGTTTCTTGATCCGTTGGATGATTCTTATGATGGTGTTGAGGGCAGTTCGTAGAGGGTTTGTGTGGGTGGCCATGAGTCCATGATAGATTGCATTGCAGTAGTCCAGGTGGGGGAGCATCATGGCCTGCATGACTGTTCTGAAATCTTGTGGGTCAATGAGTGGTCTTAGTCGTTGTACCATCTTTGCTTTGAGGTATATTCTTCTGGCTGTTTTTTTCAATTTGTTGCTTAAATGTAAGCATTTGATCAATGATGATTCCCAAATATTTTATGTGGGGTTGAACTTGTATTTGGTTGGTACCCAAGGTGAGGTGTGGTGGTGGAATGAAGATTTGGTCCTTAGTCACAAAGAGGGCTTCGGTTTTTCTAAGGTTGATTGACAGGTTGTTCTTTTGGAGCCAGTTGGTGACATCAGTGAAGCAGGTAGATAGGTGTTTGTTTGTTGGGTTTGTGGTTGAAATGGGTCCGTAAAGCATAATGTCATCTGCGTAGATATGGTAGTTGATGTTGTGAGAGAGTATTATCGTGCAGAGGGGCTGAAGGTAGATGTTGAAGAGCATGGCGGAGAGTGTAGAACCTTGGGGTACTCCTTGATGCTGGCAAAAGGGGGGGGGGGAGGAGGTAGCAATACTGGTGCGGATCAGTTGTTGTCTGTTGGTCAGGTAGGAGTGGAACCATTGTAACACGATGTCCTTGATGCCAATCTCTTGTAGTCTATGTAGGAGGATACTGTTGGAGATGGTGTCAAAAGCTGCGGATATATCCAGGAAGACCATAGAATATACAGACTGTTTGGTCAGTGTTCCTTTGATCTGGGTGTTCATTAGGGATATCATGAGGGTCTTGACCCCATGACCTGGGCGGAATCCATGTTGTTGTGGGTCCAGTGAGTTGTTTGTGTCCAGATGGTCTTGGAGCTGCTGTTGAACTATCTTTTCGATGATTTTGGCAGTGAATGGGAGACTTGCTATTGGCCTGAAGGATGCAGGGTCAAGAGGATCCAGGTTATGTTTCTTTAGGGTGGGGCGAATGATGGACGTTTTGAGGCTGTCTGGCATGTGTTCATGCTCGACGGACTCATTTGCTATGTGGGCTAGGGCAGTGCTTATGTCCAGTTGGGTTTTCTTTATCCACTCCACAGGACATGGATCTAATGGGGAGGTGGCGGTGTTTAGGCAGGAGATGGTGGATTCTATCTTTTCTTTGATGATTGTCTCGAATGTCCTCCAGTCCGTATCCTGAGCAGCATGATAGGTTATTTTGGTTGTTTCTGCAGGTGAGCTGAGTGTTTGTTGGAGTTGTTTATATTGTCGAGCCAGCTATTCTGGTGGGATGTCCAGGAGTTGTCCAGAGTGGTTCGGTGTCGCTGTCAGTTTCTTAACAATCGCAAAGGGCTCACGTCGTCTGTTGATGGAGGTATTTATGATTTTTGAGTGGTAGGCCCTTTTTACATTATCTGTTTCTGTGTGGTATGCATTTAGTTCATTCATGTATCTTGCTTTGTCTGTTTCATTTTTAGTCTTTCTCCATTTTCTCTTGGTCCTTCTGAGCTGGGTCTTTAGTCTCTGCAGGTTGGGGGTGAACCAGGGGGCTCTGGTTGTGGTTGCTCTGGTTATAGTGTTGTTTTTTGTTGTTGTAGTACATGCCACAGAGGTGATTGTAGTATTCCAGTTGTTGATTAGGTCTTCAATATTGGAGGAGTCTGTATGTAGATTAGGTAGTACTTGGGCTAGGAAGTCCTCTTTGTTATATGGTTTGAACCTTCGTGCGAGTTGACTGTTCTCTTTGGTGTGGGTATACTGGTATGTGCAAGTGAAGTTGATGAGATGGTGGTCAGACCATAGTACATTTGTGATCTTGGGGTTCTTGCAGGAGGTGGCACTTTGGGAGTTGAGGAATATTAGATCCTGTGTGTTTCCTTTTTCAAGAGTTGGTTTGTGTATTACTTGGGTCAGGTCCATTGCTTCCATAGCACTAATAAAGGATTCAGCAAGTTTTTCTTGCAATGAGGGGAGGTTAAAGTCTCTGAGGATTAATTGTTCTTTCCTGGTGATGGCACTCTATGATATATGCTGTAGAATGTCTGATAAGTCAGCACTTGCAGTAGGTGTTCAGTAGATTAGGCATATGGAGAGGTGTTTATTGGTGACTGTATGTTTGCTTCATTAGTTGTTTCGGATGCATAGCTTCTGAGGTGGAGGTTGGATCTCGCTATGATGGCTATCCCTCCTCTGGCGTGTGCCCATGAGCAGTTGTGCATGCTGTATCCGGTTGGTGTTAGTTGGTTCATAAGTACCGTGTTGGAGTCTGTTAGCCAGGTCTCTGTTATGCAGAAGATATCGGCCTTTTGGGATATGATCAGGTCTTGGAGCATGGGAAGTTTGTTTCTCACTGAGCGTGCATTTATTAGGGTGATTGAGAGTGTTTGTGTGTTTGTGAGGGCTGAGGTATGGGTTGGGGTGGGTGGTGTGCGTGAGCTTCTCCTTATGGGGGGGAGGGTTTGTGGTGTTTCTTGGTTGAGAAGGTGTAGTGTTTAAAATGGAGTGGTTTGGGTATGTGCTGGCAATAAGGGGTGAGTATGGCAGTGGGAGTGCGAGTGTTGTTAGGAAGTGTGTTGGGATCAGGAAGGGTGGTATGGTGTTTGGATACCTCAAAGGTCCTGGGCAGGCTTGATTGGAGACGGGTCGGCTTGTAGGGGAGGCGATGGAGTCATTAGGATAATCCTGGCAGTGTACAGGCATGATGAGTTGATTCAACGGCACATTGTAGTAGTAGTACATTTGGCACCCATGCACTCCATCAGTGGAGGATGTCTTTTAGCAATGCTTACAGCTTAAATCTTGTTTTGAATATTCTGTTGCTTCTTTCTTAATAATGCATCCCGACTTATTCTCTTTATTGGAATGCTTGTCCAAGTTTAAGAACTGAGATTAAGAATGATCACCCACTTTTGTGCTTCAGCACTTTTAGAGTATTTGAGTCTGTTGATGCTTTTAAGTATGTGTGGAGACTTACAATAGTAGTCCTTTATGTAAAATCTATTTCTGTTAGATCCATACTGCCTTATATTTTTTAATTTACAATCTCAGAATTCAATGGTTCTATAGTTTATCTCTTAGTTATGTAGGGGACAAAATTAAGAACCCTGGGCTGGTTGGCCAATGGAAGGCTGGTCAGAAAAGAGTGCCTACTATGATATGCAGCGGCAGTATCCAGATAGTGCCACTGAATAGGCACAGTGAGTTACTATATTCAACAATAACACCAATTCAAAACCCTTAGCCACCCATCTCTTCCACTCCTCCCTTGTAGCCATCTCCTCCTTGGCCTTTGGCAGCATCTTTAGAAGAGGAAAAAACACAGAGTTAGAATGTGCCTTCTAGCAGAAGTGCTTACAGATCCATCTAGCAAACATCCCTCTTTCCTGCCACAACCCAGAGCCATCCCATGGGAAATGGCAGTTCCTGTGTTTACATGCAGGTGATACACATTCAGTTGAAAGGACACACCATGCCAATCAGAGTGTTCCCCTCCTGCATGTGTGAATAGGGGTGGGGCAGTATTAGCTCTGATATTCCAAGAGATATATGAGGACCCGCTTGGGCAGTGGAGGTCTCAACAGAATTGGTATCCATTAGCAATTTTAAAATCAGCTATGTTAAGATATGATACATGGGTTTTACCCATTGTAAAAAGGCCATTACCACATTTATCCCCCATAAATGTAACCAGCTGTGGGTGATTTCGGAAATAACCACATGTAAAATTCTGATGTGGAAACGCTGCTCATACACATGTATAAAACTAGAACTTACAAGTGTGATTTGTGCTACAAGTCACTAGGTAATGGAGAGGAAGCAGAAGGAGCTCATCTGTAAAGGCAATTTCTGCCAAGGAGAAAGGGATCTTATGCCGAGAAAGGTGCTGAAGAATTAGCATGATCTCCTGGGCAATGCTAGTGTCTAAATCAGTGCATACCAAAAGCAAAAGATCTGGACTGGGATAGAGCACTGGATGAATTCTATCTACCATTGAAAAAGACATGAAAAAGACCTGAAAAAGAAGTGACAGGAGGTGAACAGGAAGACAAAGATGAAGGCCATGGAAACCAGTCCTGATGGCTACCCTGGTGCTGGCCACTGTAGACAAGGAGTCTGTGAAGGGAGTGGGAAAATAACAACATATGAACATAAGATATACCATACTGGGTCAGACCAAGGTCCATCAAGTCCACAGCATCCTATTTCCAACAGTTGCCATTCTAGGTCATAAGTACCTAGCAGTTTCCCCAAAAGACACAGGTTCCACAATGCTTGTATTGCATCAAGCAGTGATATCCTAGGTCCCTTTTTAATAATGGTTTATGGACCTTTTCTCCAGGAACTTGTCCAAACCTTTTTAAACCCAGCTACACTAACAGCTTTTACTACATCCTCCAGTAACAAATTCCAGAGTTTGATTACATGTTGAGTGAAAAAATATTTTCTCTTATTAGTCTTAAATATGTTACCCTGTAGCTTCATTACATGTCCCCTAGTCCTTCTATATTCTGATGACATAAACAATCAATCTACCCTTCCCGTTCCACTCCATTCATTAATTTATAGACCTCTATCATATCTCCCCTCAGCCATCTCTTTTCCTGATTGAAGAGCCCTAACCTTTTAAGCATCTCTTCATAGGAGTATCCTTCCATCCCCTTTAGCATTTTGGTGGCTCTTCTCTGAACCTTTTCTAATAGTGCTAATCCTTTTTAAGATACGGCGACCAGAATTGCACACAATATTCAAGGTGCGGTCGCACCATGGAATGTTACAGAGGCATCATAATATCCTTTGTTCTATTTTCCATTCCTTTCCTTATGACACCTAGCATTCTATTTGCTCTCTTGGCCACCGCTACACACTGGGCGGAGGGTTCTAACACGTTATCCACGATGACGCCTAAATCTTTTTCCTGGGTGGTGGTTCCTAATGTGGAACCTTGCATTGTGTAACCATAGTTTGGGTTGTTCTTTCCTAGGTGCATAACTTTGCACTTGTTCACATTCAATTTCTTCTGCCATTTGGATGCCAAGTCTTCCAATTTATCAAGATCCTTTTGCGATTGTCCACAATCCTCATAGGTTTTAACAACTTTAAATATTTTTGTGTCATCTGCAAAAAAATAACCTCACTCACTATTCCCATTTCCAGATCATTTATGAATATGGTAAAAAGCAGTGGAACCAGCACAGATCCCTGGGGTACTCCACTATTCACCTTTCTCCATTGGGAAAATTGCCATTTAGCCCTACCCTCTGCTTTCTCTCTTTTAACCAGTTCCTGATCCACAATAGTACACTGCCTCCTACCCCATGACTTTTTAGTTTTGCTAAAAGTCTCTGATGAGGGACCTTGTCAAAGGCTTTCTGAAAGTCCAGATACACTCTATTAACAGACTCACCTTTGTCTACCTGTTTATTTACACCTTCAAAAGAAACTTAACAGATTAGTAAGACAAGATCTTTCTTGTCTAAAGCCATGTTGGTTGTCTCTCATTAAGCTATGACTATCTACATATTCAGTAATTTTGTTTTTTATGATGGTTTCTACCATTTTTCCCGGTACTGATGTCAGGCTCATTGGTCTGTAATGTCCCGGATCATCCCTGGAACCCTTTTTAAAAATTGGATTTACATTGGCCATCCTCCAATCTTCAGGTATTACAGATGATTTTAATGATAGTTCACAGATTAATAATAGCAGGTCTGAAATCTCATATTTCAGTTCTTTCAACACTCTTTCAACTTTCAACACCATCCGGTCCAGGTGATTTGCTACTCTTCAGTTTATCAAATAGTTGTAATATATCTTCCCAATATATTGATATTTCTTTCTATTCTTCCACATTATCATCTTTAAATACCACTTCAGTCATGGGTAACATCCCTACATCTTCCTTAGTAAATACCAAAGCAAAGAATTCATTCAGTCGCTCTGCTATGGCCTTGTCTCCTCTTAGTGCCCTTTTTACCCCTCTGTCATCTAATGGTCCAATTGAGTCTCTCACGGGTTTTTTGCTAATAATTTACTTGAAAAAATTCATTATTACATGTTTTTGCTTCCACAGCAAGCTTCTTCTCAAATTCTCTCTTTGCCTGCCTTATCAATGCCTTGCATCTAACTTGCCAGTGTTTGTTCTGTTTCCAGTTTTCATCATTTGGCTCTTTTTTTCCATTTTCTGAAAGATGCGTTTTTGGCAACAACAGCCTCTCTGACCTCACCTTTAAACCATGCTGGCAATTTTTGGACTTCCTTCCACTTTTCATAAAGCGTGGAATACAGCTGGTCTGAGTTTCCAAGCTAGTATTTTTAAACAACACCCAAGCTTGATGCAACACCCAAGCTTGATGCAACTGTCCCTTTTAGTTTTTTCTTAACTATTTTCCTTATTTTATCATATTTTATATCCACTGGCTCCCAATTCATCACCGAGTAAAATTCAAGGTTCTTACTCTAATACACAAAATTATTTCTAATGAGTCAGCTCCATGTCTCTCCCCTCTCCTTGCCTTCTCCAACACTACTAGAAAGCACCGCTCTATCACTAATAATTTATTGTCTATACCCTCAACTAAAAAATACTGTAAACAATCCACTTGTGACAGGACCTTTTCCCTCTATGCTCCATCCCTTTGGAACTCCCTTCCACATGAGCTGCGCAACTGTGTGAGCCACATTGAATTCCGGAAAAAGTTAAAGACCCATCTTTTCCTTGAGCATTTCTCTCTCCCACCCTAATACCAAACCTCTTACTTTTACCTCCCTGCCCTTATTCCATTAACCTTACATTGCTCCCATCCGTAGCTATCCACATACATATGTACACGTGTAAATAGTTGATCACTGTTCACTGCAATTAACTGTATATTATAATTTAGTTCTTTATGTTGCTTACTCTGTATCCAGTTATTCGTTCCTTGTAAACAGTTGAAATATACTGCCTTTATTGTTATATGTAAACCGTCTTGATTCGTAGAAAGACGGTATATAAAAAATGTTAAATAAATAAATAAATAAAAATAAATAGTCTAGCTTTTGAAAGTTAAAAGGTAGGACTGTGGATTTCCTTACCATCCCTCCTCCATTAATTAAAACAAATGCGATCATGCTATGATCACTATTGCCAAGTGTCCCCAACACCCTTATCTCTTGCACCAGATCTGGTGTTCCACTAAGGACTAGGTCCAAAATGGATTCCCCTCTGGTCAGTTCATGAACCAGCTGCTCCAAGAAGCAGTCATTTATTTCATCTAGAAATTTTATCTCCCTAGCATGTCCTACCGTGACACTGACCTAGTCAATACTGGGGTAATTGAAATCACCCATTATTATTACTGTTCTGTAACTTTTTGTTAGCTTCCCTTATTCCGTTGAGCATTTCATCATCCATTTGTTCATTCTGGCCAGGCGGTTGATAATACACCCCAGCTTGTCATTGCCTTCCTCTTTTTACATGGAATTTCAATCCAGAGAGATTCTACAGCAAATTTTGTTTCTTGCAAAACTTTAACCCTTTGTGACTCAATGCCCTCTATAACATCAAGCACAACCCCTCCACCAACTTGATCAGCTCTATCATTATGACATAGTTTGTACCCAGGTATCACAGTGTCCCACTGGTTGTCCTCCTTCTACCATGTCTCTGAGATACCAATCATATCTAAGCTCTCATTTAGTGCTAGATATTCTAACTCTCCCATCTTATTTTTTAGACTTTTAGCATTTGCATACAAGCAATTTAGAGACTATATTTGTGAGAGCCAGAGGAGAAAGAGTTAACACAATAATACAAGAAAAATCATTGAAATGTCTGAATGCTGGAATTTTACTGAGGTGCGTACATGAGCTTTCAGAGGTATATGACATCATATGGAAAATATGTGAAAACACACTTATCAGTAAATGGTGGACAGAGAGAGGACAGAAAGGCAATCATGAGAGATAAACATGCCAGCTTAGCATGAAGAAGAACATATGGCCCCCAATATAGTTGTCAGAACACGGGGAGTTGAAGAGATATATTTCTTGGGAACTGAGGGGTAGGAGAGAACCAAGCAAGAAAACCAGGTAAAGAACTGAGTGAGGGGGGGGCAGAGGTCAGATAACAATATAAATCTGACAAGGCCCAGAGTGATAATTGCAGACATGGGCCCAAGAAAGGTCATCTGAGAGGGGTACAGACATGAGTAGAATAACATCACACAAGTGGTGCCCTAGACAGCTGGAACAAGAATTAGCTAATTAGAGAAGAATTCCCCGATAGTAAGAATGGTCCTGAGTAAGGGTATATAATGTGACAGGACCAGATACATGATGAATCTGTCTGCTTCACAGTGGAGGCTGTGGGGCAGTATGGATTCCCTGGGTTTCCTATGGCCCCAGTATCTCTATTGTCATGTCTGAGTTTTGTGTGCATGGCAGTTTGCCTTGTGTATGTGTATACTGATCTCTTGTGTCCAGGAAGGCATGTCTTACATTCTCTCACTCACTGTTGAGTCAGGAAGTAAGACAGAATCATGCAGGCAGGACCAAACATTCTGACTTGTATTTGATTAGAAATCTGCATCTAAGATAAGACAGAATTATCCTGGTTTTTGCTGTGAGAGGTGGCAAGATCTGTAATTCCACTGGGCTGTTTTCCTTTGTTCTTAGTTTTCTGTTTCTGTAAAATAGGAAATAATAAAAGATCCTTTTGGAAGAAAACTCTGTGAGATAGTTATTATCTGCATAAGGTGAGATTTTGTTCTGCATAAAGTGAGATTTTATTGGAAAGTGTAGGTCCTCTCTGTAATGTTTCTTTTATTGGGAAGCGATATGTCCTCCCTGAGTGGTTCCCCTTCTGGACAGAGGAAGGTGTCTGCTTGGGAACTGTCTGGCCAACAGTCCAGCTGACCCTTCACCCCATACATATTTTATTCATATTAATCTGGTTATCGGTAGACAGGGGTAATTTGGAATCTTTTAGCTCTGTCTGCTCTGTACTCAAAGGCATTTGGGCCACTTTTGCCTTTACTGGAACCTCTCCGCTGATATGCCCTAACTTCATTCTTTTGGTAGTATCCTTCAAGAATACATTGTTCCGAACCATGCACTCTTGGGCGACTGTCGGCTCTCCCCTATTATCTAGTTTAAAAGCTGCTCTATCTCCTTTTTAAAGGTTAATGCCAGCAGCCTGGTTCCATCCCAGTTAAGGAGAAGCCCATCTCTTCGGAAGAGCCCCTCCTTTCCGCAGAATGTTCCCCAGTTCCTAACAAATCTTAAACTATACACCTCCAGAGCACCACAAGAACACAGTAGGTATGTCTAGTATACCTTGTACTCCATTCCTATTGTCTCTGCATGCTCTCTTACCTATTGATGAGAATTCCTCTGCTCCTAGGCCTGATGTAGTGGCATGACATCAACAATCATTCTATATTCACTGTTTTCACCCATGGGGGAAGTGAATGTGCTATGCCTTTCCTGTGGTGCATGCAGCAAGAGAGAAGTGATCACTACGGCTATTGTCATACCATGCTATGATGGTGTGGTTACTGCTCTGGCAATGTTCCCTCCTTGTGGCACTGTATGTGCAGATGTAGTGACCCACACTGTTGCTCCCCTAGGCTATTCCCTAGGAAGCACCCTACAACCAATAACGATGGATTAACTATGTTGGAAGATGGCTTGGTGGGACACATAGGACACTCTACAGGCCTGCTGCTACAGTGGTTAGAGAATGCTATTCAATATGGCAGGATTGTCTGTCCTTTGTTCCAGCTCTCTGCACCAAGGTCATTATCACCCTGTAATACAACAGCCATTTCCTCTCTTGATTTTACACTTCAGGAGTGCATCATCAGTCCTGAGGTTTGGTCACCAAACATAGCATAGGGTCAGACCAATGGTCCATAAAACCCAGTATCCTGTTTCCATCAATGACCAAACCAGGTCACAAGAACCTAGCAGAATGCCAAAAGGATAACAGATTCCATGCTGCTTATCCCAAGAATAAGGAGTGGATTTCCTCCAGTCTACTTTCATAATGGTTTATCAACTATTTCTTCAGCAATTTGTCCAAAAACTTTTTAAAACTCTGCTACACTGCATCTTCTGGCAATGAATTCCATATATGTTGAGTGAGAAAATATTTTCACTGATCTGTCTATAACATACTAATTTGTAGCTTCATTGCATATTCCCTAATCTTTATATTTTTGAAGGAGTAAACAAGTGATTCACATTTACTCATTCAATTCTGCTCATTATTGTATAGACCTCTATCATATCTCTCCAAATTGAAGAGCCCTAGCCTTTTAAGCCTTTCCTCATAGGGGATATCCTTCCACCCTCTGTATCATTATGATGAACCTTCTCCGTACCTTTTCCAATTCTGATATATTTTAATTTAGATGTGATGACCAGAACCACACGCGATATTCAAGGTGTGGTTCATGGAGCAATACAGTAGCATTATGGTGTCCTTTATTTGATTCTTCATTCCTTTCCTCCTAAGTCCTAGAATTCTATTAGCTTTCTTCGTTGTCACTGCACACTGAGCAGAGGGCTTCAATATATTATCCACGATGACCCCTAAATCTTTCTCTAGATGGTGTTTGCTAATGTGGAACTTTGCATCATATAGCTATAGTTTGGATTGTTCTTTCCTAAATGTATAACTTTCCATGTGGATGTCACTTTCTCTACCTTATTTAGTAGGAAAATATTTAAAGAAAGAATTTCATATCTTTACATTTTTGCATTCATTTTCACAAGTGTTATAGAAAATGTGTTTTAATTGAGATGATTATAGCCTGATGAATGTAAAGCTCCTATTTACTAAGCTACATTAAGGGAATATTCTGCGCTATTTGACAATTAATGTCAATAATACAGCTTTAAGTGGGATTTTTTACCTCAATTCAAATAAAATAATAATGATCTGTGAAGCATGCAAATGCATGTAAAGTGGATCATTATCATGCAAAATGAATAATTACTAAACCTCTCGAGCTGTGCTATTCATGAAAAGTTAACACCTCAAGAGATGTTATTAAATTTCCTCCCCAGAGCACTGGCTCCTTGCTATAGAATCACAGAGTTGAAAGAATATAAAGCATCCCTGTTAACTGTATAGTGTATAGTTTAAGAGTTGGAGTGGAGGAGTGGCCTAGTGGTTGGGGCAAGGTACTTCAGGCCAGAAGGTCAGGGGTTCAAATCCCACTAGAGGACAGCAATCTTGGGCCGGAAGGACTGGGGTTTCTAGTCCCACAGGTGCTCCTTGTGGTCTTGGGCAAGCCACTTAACCCTCCATAGCCCATGTTCCCTATAAAATAGTTCTCTGTGTGCTGTGCTTTCCTGTCTAATCAATGTGTTTATACCTCAAAAATTTCCTGTCATGATTTGACAATTTCCAATCTGTAATCAAACCACTGCTGATCGCTGGAAGTAGCGGTATACAAATGTATACTAAATAAATAAATAAATAAATAAACTGCTAAAAAGATTATAAATATAAGCAAAAAACATACTTTAAAATGTTTTTATACAAATGCTAGAAGTCTTAAAAATAACATGGGACAGTTAGGAGATATAGCACTGAATGAAGAGCTGGATATTATAGGCATCTCAGAAACATGGTGGAAGGAGGATAACCAATGGGACACTGTGATTTCACAATGATAGCACAGATCAAATGATCAGAGGGGTGGCTGTGTATGTTAGAGAGAACTGGGTCAAACAGAAAAAATGCTCTGTAGGAAACAGAATGTGCTATGGAATTTTTATGAATAGAAATTCCATGTGTGAAGGGAAAGAGAATAGTGGTAGAGTATATTACCATCCCCTTGGCCAGAATGAACAGACAGATGATGAAATATTAAAAGAAATTAGAGAAGCTAACATTTTTGACAACCCAATAATAAAATAATATATGACATTTCCTGACATGACTGGATAAAGGTTATTTCAGAATGAGTAACATTCCACTGAAACAAAGTATGTTGTATTTTGCGAGTATGATTAATGTACAGTATGTCATTTAAAAAGTATATATAACTCGAAGGGTTAGACCTCTAACTTAATTATCCTACTTACCCCCATTAAATTACATGACTATATAGCCAAACCCATTTGGCTATCAAAAATCCTTTATTTACCCACAAGGGGAATTTTTGCTATCCACAAAATAACCACTGCCCAAATAGCATTCTCCATAGCAGGCCAATTCATTTCACAAGATGGCCGCCAGTCAAAGTAAATTCCCTAAAACAAAATTACTGTCAGCCAGTTGCTAGCATTTCCTTCACAGGACGGCCACCAAACAATACCAATTTCCTCTCTAAGATGGCCACCAGTTTCATAGATTCCCTTTATAATATGGCCACCATTCCAAGCATTTCCCTTCCCAAGATGGCTACCGGTCCACATGGAGCTACCTAGTGAGATGCCTGGCAAACTGGATGCACCGACAAGCTCCATTGCTGCTTTCAACCCACTCTCTCATGCCAGAACAGCTCACGCAGTCCTCTCAGGTACCTCTACCAACCTCTTTTCAGTTAACAACTTCAAAAAGACTGAAGTTTTAATTGTCACAAGAAACAAGCTATTCTCCCCCCCTGCATTCCTCAAGGTACGGGACGCCGAGCTCCCAATCAAGAATTCAATCCGTTACCTAGGTGTGATCCTTGATCAACGACTTGATTTTACCTCTCACATAAAAAGCACGGTAAAAACTATTTACTTCAAGATAAAAACATTATGCCACCTAAGACCCATGCTAGAATACAGCGACTTCCGCTCAATATTCCAAGCAATAGTCACTCCACACTTTGACTATGCGAATATTATACCACATGGTCTTCCAAAGAACACCATTAACCCCCTGCAACTAGCAATGAATGCTGCGGCCCGTATCCTAGTTGGAGCATCTAAGAGAGACCATATCACGCCAATCCTTAGGGACCTTCACTGGCTCCCTATAGAATGTAGAATTAGGTACAAAGCTCTTCTCATCACATTCAAGGCCTTAAATAATCTATCGCCAGCAACGACCTCAGACCTCATCAGTCTACCTCCCGAGACAAGAACCAGGAGACCACTCGCTGAAAATACCCTAGTCATTCCCAGTGAATCCACAAATTGGTCCCAATCAACATTCAACAGAGCATTTAAATCTTATGCGCCTAGATGCTGGAATAAACTTCCTCCAGATATCAGAGCAATACGAGACATGAAGCAGTTCAGGAAGGCTATCAAGCATTATCTATTCACTGAGTACTTCCAGCCACCGTAATCCTAATATAAGATGTCATAAGACAAATTCATATGCATAACTACTCCATAAGACATACCTTCTAGAACTAAAAATTTTGTTGTAATTCCGCTGCTCACTAAAATCTCTCTGCTAGTTGAATTTATGTAAATAGTTCAATCGTTATTGTAGATAGTTACCCTTGTTTTCCCAAGTTTATTGCCCTGTTATATGTAACTCATACGTGTTTTCAAATGTACTGAGAATGTTTTGTTCCATGTAAACCGCGCTGATGCTAAAGAGCGCGGTATATAAGAAACTTTAAATAAATAAATAAAATATAAAATAAACATCTAAACACTGTGAGACCCAGCCTTCACACAAAACCACCTGAAAAAAGGGGTGTGTTTTTTTCTTGTTTACCATTTCCAAGATTATAGTTGCCATCTGTCCCTTACCAAATCCTTTGAATTTTATCATTGTTTTTATTAAAAAGAAGAATCAAGGATCCAAGCAGACATTGCCAACGCCCACTAAATGATAAAGTCTCGTACTTACCATTCAATGCACATTATGCAAATAGACCTCCACTGGAACTTGTACTCGGCCAGAAATATCAAGTATGTTTTATTTGTTGACTTTACTTGTTTTGATGGTTCTACAACTACGGGCAGGCCTGTGGGAAGCAGGAAAAATACATCCTCATCCGACAGCCCAAGCACAGCACCAACCCTGTCGTTATTGCCAGAGTGCTTCATAGCCCTTGCTCTGAACATCTTGGCTGTGACAAAGTTTAGGTAAGCCAGCCAGCACATGGCAGAAAAGCTTCAAAAGAAAAGGGTATTTGAGGCAAAGGACAGAGGAGAGCAGCCTAGCAAGTCACGTCCTGCTAGATATACCCAGGGGACAAATATGGCCTAGCTTCTGACCTTTTGCAACCTCTATGGTCAGTGAGCTCCCTACGCAGTACCACTCTCTCCCTTTTCCTCCTTATGTTCCTACATTGAGGCTGCAAACTTCCTGGTGGTTCCTGACCTTGGCTTTGCCTTCATGCCTGCTTTTTCTCCCCACACAAACTTTTTTTTTCTTTTTTGCTAGCCTCTTCTAACCCTAGGGTCCTCTATCCACTTCTCTCTACTCCCTTCGTGGACTAGACCTCTGCCCACTTGTGCCCACCAGCAATAGACGGAGCCATCAATGACTATATACGAAAGATTTTTCACATAAATTCACTCAAAAGTATGGAATAAAATAGCTGTTTAATAAAATGCACATCATATTTGTGTTTTTGCATGTGCACATTTTGAAGATTGATAAAGCCTCTTTGAATATGAGGAGACCTAAAACAGTTCTAATAACTTTTTGAAAAGTGAAGAATGTACACCTCCCCGAACACTTGGCAACATTTCATATAATAATAAGAATAGTGCCAGTATATTATGTAACAAGTGACTGATTTCCATGATTGGTAGCACTAGCCAGCTCACATCTGCTAATGTTTTAGTCCATTATCTCAGATCTGACATCCTTTCAGTAATTACTGCAGATGATACCACCTTTGGTATAATTAAAGAACAATTATTTAGAGTGAAGTGAGCCAAGATCATCCTTGTTCCCTGTCAGAACAAAGCCAAAGAAGGCATTGTCAATGAAAATTGATGTAGTATTTTAGAAAATAGAAGTAAGGGAAACTGGGATTCTAAGTGATTACAGGGCTAAAGCTGTGGAGGAATTACTTCAATATTTTTAGCTCCATGCACAACTGTATTAGAGAGAGGGGTGCAACAAATATGGGTTTTCACAGCCCTAATGCTAGTGACCACATACAAAGCAAACTTCAGATAACTTTTCAGGCATAAAGCCAATTAGAAGAAGGAAGAATAACTTGGTTTGCAGCATGCCATGCTGTGAGAGCTTGTGTGCATCAGTGATGCTGAGGGCTAAGCTATCAGTAGCTTAACTACTGGCAGAGTCTCCCAAGATAGACAAGTCTCAGTTGAGGTGCCAGACCAAGATAAACCACCCATCTGGGCAGCAGCAGAATGGGACGGTGTTGGCGGCAGAGGATCACATTTCTGTGACAACGGCATGCATGGAAGAAAGGCCTGGCAATCTACTTCCGCATCTTGCCACGAAAACCAAATAGATAGTGCTGGAAGATGAGACCCCCAGGTCAGAAGGCACTCAATTGGCTACTGGGGAAGAGCTGAAGACTTCAGAGTAAAGTCAGCATTTATGATGTGGTTGGATCAAAGCCCTTGGGACATCTGAGTGCTGATGTAGCTACGCATGAAATGAGAGTCAGAAGCTGCAAAGATGTCTTACATATTGGGACATGGAACATGCAAAGCATGAACCAAGGTGAGTTGGAGGTGGTCAAGAATGAATTGGAAAATGTACTAGTGGATCTTTTGGGTGTCAGTGAACTGAAATGGACTCGCATCGGGCACTTTGCATCTGATGATCACGTGGTCTACTATGCTGCAAATGAAAGACAAAGAAGAAATGGTGTTGCATTTATAATTAAGAAGAAACTTGCAAGAACTGTAATGAAATACAGTGCAATCAGTGAACACTTAATTTCTATTTGTCTACAAGGAATGCCCATCAAGACAACTATAATTGCAGTATATGCTCCAACAATAGCTGCAGAAGAGGATGCCATTGATGAGTTCTATGAACAAATACAAGCTGAAATTGAAAGAACATGCAAACAGGATATCCTGATAGTCATGGGTGAACGGAATGCAAAAGTTGGCAACAAAGAAGAAGTCAAAGTGGTTGGAAAATACGAACTTGGCAACAGAAATGAAACTGGAGAAAAACCTGATAGAATTCTACAAGACCAACGATCTATTCATCTCAAACATCTTCTTCCAGCAATACTAGCAGCAACTGTACACATGGACTTCACCCAATGGATTGTACAAAAATCAAATTGACTACATCTGTGGAAGTTAATGATGGAAAAGCTCTATAACATCAACAAAGACAAAACCTGGAGCTGACTGTGGTATCGATCATCAACTACTAATAGACAAACTCAAGCTAAAGTTGCAAAAAAAGAGCAAGACACTCATTAATGTAGCAAAATATGACCATGAGAATATACCACCAGAATTTAAAGACTGCCTGCAAAATCAATTTGCTGCTTTAGATAAAAATGATGGAGCTCCAGAAGAGTTATTAGATGACATCAAGAAGGCTGTGTTGTTTTTTTTTTCTTTTTTATTTATTTATGCGATTTTTAACAAACAATACAAGAAAAACCTGTATATGGAAATCAAATCCAATCATCCTAAATAAACATAGGAATATTAACAATAAGAATATAAAAAAGAGACGGATTATACATTAGACCTCAATGAATGGGGCAAGATGTATCACAAATCAAAGGATAATTTTATACATACGGCAATTAAAGGAAATAAATGCAGACTCCAGAGTGGTAAACTAAACCTAATCACCTTAGCTCTCCACAACAGGGGAGCTACTCATACAAGGATTAAGAGTAGGATCCTGTCTCAAAACTAGCCGAGAAGATACAAAACTAGCCAGCTGGGAAGGTTCAAAGAACATATAACTATGCCCACCCAATTTAACTAGGCACTTGCAAGGAAAACAGAGAAAAAATAATCCGCCCAGCTGCAACACCCCGGGATGATATAACAAGAACTGACACCTTTTCTTCTGAGTGACCCTACTTACATCCGGAAAAATACGAATTTGGGATTCTAGGAACACCTTGGAAGATGTATGAAAAAATAGTTTTAACAGCCAGTCCCTATCTACCTCTAAGGCAAAGGTAACAAGCAAAGTTGCCACCATACCGGCCTCAGACGGGGATTTCTACAAAAAGGTAGATAGGTCCAGGCTGTCCACAGATACTCCTTGATTCTCTTTCCCCACAGGAACAGCCTTCACAGTAGGCAGATAATAAGACTTTGATATAGGCAGGAGAGATTCAGCAGGAACCTTAAGTGTACTCAACATAAACTTTTTAAATAATTCAATCGGGGTACCCAAAGGAACTTTTGGAAAGTTTAGGACCCTAAGGGGGATGTTTACTAAACTGCGGTAATCGTGATTAACGTGCGTAAAGTACGTTTAACGATCGTTCGCACGTCCGAACGCGCGTTCAGATGTGCGAACGATCGTTAAACGTACTTTACGCGCGTCAACCGCAGTTAACGATCGTAAAACTCCGCGGCGCGTTAAAACAGCGCAGAAGGTGGAGAGTGGGCGGAGAGAAGGGGTCAATGGGCGGAGAGTGGGCGGGGAGAGGCTCCCCTCATACTAACGTGCTGAATTTCTGAGCTCAATTCCAACGCGAATGAAAACCTGTCGTTAAAGGCATTTAAAGGGAAGAGAAACCATTTCCGTCAGCAATGTACAGCAAAACCGGGGAAACCCACAAAACGTGAGCAGTGTGATACATGTGCACAGAACAAAATTTCACATAAAACGTTAAAAATGACCACAAGAAACATTTTAAAAAGCATAATTCAGCTGGGCAACAGTGATAGCAATGGGCAATAAGGAACAACACTCCCTGGAAAGCACCAAAAGAAAATGAAATGATGTGTGGAAGGGTCTACGCTACGCAGACCCTTTCAAAGATCATTTCATTGTAATGGAGCTGTCCTGGGAGTGTTGTGTAATGTTGCCCAATGATATCTTTGTTGCCCAGCTTGGTTATGGGTGTGTGCCCCTTTTTTGCGGTCTGTTCTGAGGTTTATGTGCACCTTTGCCGCCATACAAGGTAAATGAGGCCACAGTAAACCTGTTGCAGAGCAGGGTTTCTGACTCATCAGGCCGGTTTAACTAACTCCTGGGACTGCACTGTTTCTGTGGCCACAGTGTGGTGCAACAGACACAGCCAGGGCCTGTAAAACCAGAAGGTCACAGGTTCAAATCCCAGCTGGGGCTCCCACCAACTAAGTCCCCATAGTTTTACCCACCACTAAACAGTGATAGTAAAGACACTCCTTTATTGCAGAGAACATACACATGGCCTATATTTTACCACACCAAACACAGACACCAGAAACAGGCACATTACCTAAAGCAGAGTCCCGCAAATGCAGTCCTGGAGGGCCCCACACCATTCTGGCTTCATGCTGCCTCTAATAAAGATGCCTGTGCTGCATAGCTATGCACCACCCCCATGGTATGCAGATGTAGCTCATGCATATTTATGAGGGACAGCATGAAAACCCGAACCGTGTTTGGAACACCAGGACTGGAGTTGGGGAACTCTGCCGTAAAGCAGCAGCCAACAGGGCCACACACACACCCACAGGCCCCATTGGCCAATGCCTCCTGGAGGCAAGACATTGGGCCCTGCCTGTATCTCCCAATACTAGCAGTTGCATACCTTAGCAATGCCACCCTACACCTGGGTATATGGTACACAGCTATCAAACGTTCCCTATGAGAACTGGCAGATATCAATTCCTACGTTAAGCACAGTTTGCTCATTGAGCTCCACCATAACAATCATTCTGATGTCTGCGGTGTTTGCTGCAGGTCTGGTCTCTGACAGTGTTCACCACCCTGGGGAGTGACCCCCCAACAGCCTTTTGTACCATATCCATGCCTGTACTATGCCCATGACTGGTGTGGTGGGTATGGCTGCTGACCACCTCTATAGTAGCACAATGCTGGCATAGGTGTGGGGGTGGCTGTCTGTCTATCCAGTGTGTGGTGGCTGCAAACACCTTCCATAGCCCACACTGCCAGCAATGTTGCCAGTATTGGGCTGCCAATGTGCATAATGAGGAGCAAGGTACCATGGGTATAGGCCGGACAGGGTGGCCTGGCCAGGGTGCATCTGCACAGGGCATAGGGCAGTGACAGGCACATTGTAGTGCCCGGCCACCACCTACACAGACAGGGTGACCTCAGTATATCCTGCTGAGCGATCACTCCCACCCTGACTGTGCAGTGACCACAGCATGGCTAGGCACTCCCATAGTGCTATCTAGTATTTCTCTCATGTGATAAATATGGGTTTCCCTTTGGGGCCCAGTCACTGATGTATCTGCTTGCTGTGTATGTTGACATCCCAGTTCTGGGTGCATGCATCTCCACTGGGCACTAGCAGACTGTTTGCAGCTGGTAGGTGTTGTTATGGAGTGGCTTGCAGTGGCTGATGGCTTGCACCAGGGGAATATCAGATAGTGGTGGGGTGCAGCATACCATATCCAGGCCTAATGTTTGTTTGCTATTGTGTTATGGCTGTGTACACAGCTGCATTGACTGCCCTGTGGGGTGTCTGTTCCTCAGCAGGACTAGGGTTAATGTTCCCCTCTACTGCCACCTTTGCAGGGAGATAGACTGTGGATCTTTTGATGGGAGACCCTGTTTGCTGCCCTGGGGGAGGGGGGTGGTGGTGCATGGGGGCTACACCTGACTGAAACAGACAGAGATGTCCAAGGTGGTCCTGCAGAAACTACCTATCTCACACAGTAACACTGCTTTTGGACCTGCGCCATGGCCTCTTTCAGCCATGGACGGTGCGGTGGACCTAGTGCTGGGCGCCTCACTGCACCCTCAGGGTGAGCACAGTACCCGCACAATGTGACGGTCTGTAGCTACTCTGTGCCAGTACAACACACGGTCGGTACCCCCTACCAGGCCGAGGTGCTGTGGGGGTGCACATGGTCAGTCCCCCTACCAGGCCGAGGTGCTGTGGGGGTGCATTCCCCATGGTGTGTATCTGTGGACAGCTGATTTGCATGTGCAGTGCATCATGGGTGTGACTGGCACAATCCAACCCTGTGAAACTCCAGCACCTGCTCACAGGCTCTGATAAACCATAGGCCATCACACGTACATCTGTTAGCATAATGCATAGGTGCAGGACACCCTACAGAGTCTGTAATATAAGATGCCCACACTGGTAAAAACACACGTACCCACGCACGATTGTACGCGCGCAGCTACGCACGTACCAATGCACGCAACCTCGCACGTGGCTAGGCACACTCCGAGGATGTTTTTCTGACACCAATACTCAGCGTAACGAAAAACATGCTTCCTCTTTCCCTCAGTAATGTACAGGGTGATGCCTGGGACAGCCTTCTGCATTAGGCACACTGGGGACTCGAACCCATGCTGCCTGTAAGAGCGGTCAGTACCGTAACCATTGTGCTACAGCTCTGTTTCAGTGCTTTGTTTCTGTACGTCTTCTTATGTTTAACGCGCAGTGACGCGCCACAGCGCCCGGTAACGCTCGTTACTTTTTTTAACGCGCGTTAGTGGTGACGCTGTACCGCCCATGTCCTTATTTGGGGTTTCTGTCACTACCGCGGCTCCTAACGCGTATTGCACTAACGCAGTTTAGTAAACATACCCCTAAGATTCCGACTCCTCGCTACATTTTCCAAGAATTCTAAATGCCTATGTAACACAATAGAGTCCTTGGGAAAAGTTTGGGAAACTTCTTCCAGCAGCGCCAGCCGACTCTCACAAGAGGCCACCTTCGCCGCACATTCAGACTGTCCCAACTCATACATCTTCAGATGTTGCCCAAACATGTGAAGCTGCTGCATAATATACTGTAACTTTGCAGTAACATTCATTGACATTGATGAAAAAGCAATCCGTAAAGAATCTAGAGTTACCACCGAAGGCTTCACCAAACCGTGTCCCAGTCCATCTGCAGAACTATTAATCTGTCCAGCCACCATAGGAGAAGGAGACAGCTCACCCGGGTCCTGGCAGGATTCAGAAGATTGCTTCCAAGCACTCCTATCGACTCCAGATCCAACAACCGAAGAAGCCAGTGTCTACGTTCCTCTGACAGTGCCGGCCTCGTGAGCTAATGCTTCCATCGATTCGGGCAGTAACACCTTACCGCCCTCAGTGGTGTGCAGTAGCAACGATTTCCCATCCAGTTGCACTGGAGGCAGGCGAAGCTCTGGGCTGAGGGAAACCTCAAGGTCCTCGGCACTGTGAGGTCGACCTTCCACCCCACCCATGCTCAACGGACGCATCAGAGCCAACGAACCAACTCTGGCCGGAACCACAAAAGAATACATGGGTCCGGTGCTCACAGACTTCCCAGCCACTAAGCCCTCCTCAGTCTTTTCAGCCACTGGCTTGGCCTTCCTCTTTCTGCCGGAATGCGGCATACAGAATCGGAATAGGTTGGTAGGTAAAGAAAGCAAAAGGTAAGGGAAGATGAAGAGAGACCCAGAGCTCTGCTATGAGCATCTGCTCAAGATGCCATCTTGCCCCCAAGAAGGCTGTATTGAAAAAAAAGTGAGAAATCTCTATAAAAGGTGAAAAAGCAAAAATGACTAAAATGGATGACCGAAGAAACTCTGAAAATTGCCCAGAAACACAGAGAAGCTAAAGCCAGAGAAGAAAGAGAGGCAATCACAGAACTCAACAGAGATTTCCAATGTGCAGCAAGATAAGACAAAAAGAAGTACTACAATGATGCATGCAAGGAAATAGAAGCAGAAACTATTAGAGAAAGAACAAGATTAGCGCTCCTAAAGAAAAAAATTCCAGCTTCGAATTGCAATGGTACAAGATGCTCAAGGATCCATGTTGAATGATGATTAGAAGATCAAGAAAAAGTGGAACAAATATACAGTGTTATTATATGATAAAGATCAAGTGGACCAACAGCTGTTTCACCCTTTATCTTATGATCTAGAACCATTGGGTGATGAAAGAAGAAGTCAAAGCAGCATTGAAAGCCTTATCAAAGAGCAAAGCACCAGGCACTGATGGCATTCCCATTGAAGAATTACAGCAATCTGATGCAGCTGTTACCATTCTTACAAGACTCTGCCAGAAAATTTGGAATACAACATCATGGACAACTAACTGGAAAAGATCTGTATTTATACCAATACTAAAGAAAGGTGATACAATTGACTGTGGAAATTATCACACAATTGCTCTGATCCCACATGTCAGCAAGATTCTACTCAAGATCATTCAGCAGATACTGCAACTATACCTGGAATGAAAACTGCCTGAAGTGTAAGCAGGGTTCAGGAAAGGGTGAGGAACGAGAGACATCAACATGGATGTGAGATGGATTCTTGAAAAGACAAAAGAATACCAAAAGGATATTCATATGTGTTTTATTGACTACAGCAAAGTTTTTGACTGTGTAAACCATGAGAAACTCTGGGACACATTAAGAAGTATGGGTATACCAGAACACATGATTGTTCTCTTGCACAACCTTTACATTGATCAAGAAGCAACTGTTCAAATGGAACAAGGATAAACAGAATGGTTTAAAATCAGCAAAGATATACAACAAGGCTGCATACTTTCCCCCTACCTGTTTAATTTATATGCAGAATAAATCATCAGAGAAGCAGGACCGTATGAAGTCAACAGAGGTGAATATTGGTGGGAGAATCATCAATAATCTTCGCTATGCTGATGATACCAAATTACTGGCTAAAAGTGAAGATGATCTGAAACATTTGCTTCTCAAGAACAAGGAACATAGTCTTAAACTGGGCCTGCATCTTAATGTAAAGAAGACAAAGATCATGACAACTGGCAAAATCAATAAGTTCATCATTGATAGAGAAGAAATTGAAATAGTGGACAACTTTAACCTACTTCGATCAACTATCAATAAAGAAACAACAAGCAGTCAAGAAATCAGATGACACATTGCTATTAGCAGAATGACTATGAAGGACCTAGACAAGATTGTCAAAAGCAGAGATGTCTCTCTCTATACAAAGATTTGACTCATTCAAGTCACGGTATTTTCAATCATTTCATATAGATGCGGTTGAACAGTGAAAAAGATAGACAGGAAGAAAATTGATGCCTTTGAATTATGGTGCTGGTGATGAATACTGTGTATACCATGGACTGCCCGAAGAACAAACCAGTCAGTACTAGAGGAGATCAAACCTAAGCTTTCTTTAGAAGCTCAGATGACAAGACTTTGACTTTTATACTTTGGACACATTATGTGAAGAGAGAGGTCATTAGAGAAAGACATCATGCTTGGCAAGGTAGAAGGTCAATGCAAAAGAGGAAGGCCAGCTAAGGGTGCCACTCTGTCAACAATGAGACGCTTCACTGAAAATCATACACCATCCAAAAGGTCACCATGAGTCAACACTGACTCAACGGCACTTAACAACAAACAACAATTTTATAAAGGCTTTATCATGCATATATTCCAGTATATATGGTATGTGTAAAATGCCGCTTATAAAATTAATCTATATGTAAAACTACACATGATGGCAAGAGTACATGTAGTTGTACATGCCTCTTTTATAGACATGTTTAGGGATGTATTTTGGGGAAATCATGGACAGAATCAAGATTTACACATGTCATTTATAAAATGCATACAGTCAGGAATATTTGCATCTCTACATTAACATTACCTCCCCAGCTGATGTGGTAGTCAATGAGACTGCCAGAAGGCCATCATTTTGAATCTAGTAGCCTTCAGGGCAGGAGTGACCAGGAGATCATTCCTGCCCCAACTACCCATTGGGAATTTGTAAATATGTGTCAGTGGAGGTGAGAGAGAGAGATGCCGGAACTAGGAATATCCTTTAATTTTTGGAAATAGTTTTAGGAACACTGTGTAGGATACTCTTTACTTTTAATAATGGATTTGGGGTGGGGTACTGGATGGGGCACTCTTTAATAATGGATTGAATGGTAAGTGGGTATCATATTTAGATAGCTTTTAATTATGTACTGGGGTGGGGTATAATGGGTGTGGACACGCTTTAACTTTGACAATGGATCAAAGAGTGAGAGTGCAATATTCAGGCTTTCTGATATTAATAGTGGCTCAGAAATGGGTATTAAGGAATGGGATGTTCTTCAATTTAAAAATGGATCAGGAGGTGGGGAGACGTCCTGTGACCACTGCACGCCCTTTCACATCATTCCTAAGAACATTGATTTGGGCATTAGCAGGTTAATGTTCCTGGGGGAAAGTTGAGGACGTGTTAAGTTTCAATGAATGACACAACTTGTGAAGTCTATTATAAGCTGCATTATTCTTTATTCAGGATAGTGAGTTACATTGCATACTTTTGCATGATTTGTAACTCATTATTATTGAACATGCTTTTAACACAGATTATTACCATAACACTGCATAGTAAGTAGAGGCTGTAGAATGTAAGTTCTCTGGAAACATGGAAATAACCAGCTATATTTCAGTAAGAACATAAGAACATAAGATATGCCATACTGGGTCAGACCAAGGTCCATCAAGCCCAGTATCCTGTTTCCAACAGTGGCCAATCTAGGTCATACGTACTTAGCAGTTTCCCCAAAAGACACAGGTTCCACAATGCTTGTATTGGGTCAAGCATTGATATCCTGGGTCCCTTCTTAATAATGGTTTATGGGCCATTCCTACAGGAACTTGCCCAAACCTTTTTAAAACCCAGCTACACTTACAGCCTTTACTACATCCTCCGGTAACAAATTCCAGAGTTTGATTACACGTTGAGTGAAAAAATATTTTCTTTTATTAGTCTTAAATAGTTTATCCTGTAGCTTTCTATATTCTGATAACATAAACAATCAATTTATGTTTACCCCTTAAACTCTGTTCATTAATTTATAGACTTCTATGATATCTCCCCTCAGCTGTCTCTTTTCCAGGTTAAAGAGCCCTAACCTTTTTAGCCTTTCTTCATAGGAGTATCCTTCCATCCCCTTTAGCATTTTGGTGGCTCTTCTCTGAACCTTTTCTAATAACGCTATATCCTTTTTAAGATATGGTGACCAGAATTGCACACGATATTCAAGGTGCGGTACCAACATGGAACGATATAGAGGCATTATAATATCTTTTGTTTTATTTTCCATTCCTTTCCTTATCATACCTAGCATTCTATTTGCTCTCTTGGCTGCCGCTGCACACTGGGCCGAGGGTTTTAACATGTTATCCACAATGACGCCTAATGTGGAACGTTGCATCGTGTAACCATAGTTTGGGTTGTTCTTCCCTAGGTGCATAACTTTGCACTTGTCCACATTAAATTTCATCTGCCATTTTAATGCCAAGTCTTCCAATTTATCAAGATCCTCTTGCAATTTTCCACAATCCTCTTGGGTTTTAACAACTTTAAATAGTTTTGTGTCATCTGCAAATTTGATAACCTCACTCGTTATTACCTTTTCCAGGTCATTTATGAATATGTCAAAAAGCAGCGGACTCAGCACAAATTCCTGGGGTATACCACTATTCACCTTTCTCCATTGGTAAAATTGGCCATTTAGCCCTGCCCTCTGCTTTCTATCTTTTAACCAGTTCCTGATCCACAATAGTACACTGCCTCCTATCCCATGACTCTTTAGTTTTGCCAAAAGTCTCTGATGAGGGACCTTGTCAAAGGTTTTCTGAAAGTCCAGATACACTATATCAACTGACTCACCTTTGTCCACCTGTTTATTCACACCTTCAAAAAAACATAACAGTTTAGTAAGACAAGATCTTCCTTGTCTAAAGTCATGTTGGCTGTCTCCCATTAGGCCATGACTATCTACATGCTGAGTAATTTTGTTCTTTATGATGGTTTCTACCATTTTTCCCGGTACTGACGTCAGGTTCACTGATCTGTAGTTTCCCGGATCACTCCTGGAACCCTTTTTAAAAATTGATGTTACATTGGCGATCCAATCTTCAGGTATTACAGATGATTTTAATGAAAATTCACAGATTACTAATAGCAGGTCTGCAATCTTATATTTCAGTTCTTTCAACACCCTTGGATGTATACCATCCGGCCCAAGTGATTTGCTACTCTTCAGTTTATCTAATAGTTGTAATACATCTTCCCGATGTATTGATATTTCCTTCAATTCTTTCGCACCTTTAAATACCACTTCAGTCATGGGTAACATCTCTACATCTTCCTCAGTAAAGACTGAAGCAAAGAATTCATTCAGTCTCTCCGCTATTGCCTTGTCGCCTGTTAGTACCCCTTTAACCCCTCTATCATCTAATGGACCAACTGACTCTCTCACAGGTTTTTTGCTACAAAGGTATTTGAAAACGTCTTTATGTCATGTTTTTGCTTCTGCAGCAAGCTTCTTCTCAAATTCTCCCTTTGCCTGCCTTATCAGTGCCTTGCATTTGACTTGCCAGTGCTTGTGCTGTTTCCAGCTTTCGTCGTTTGGCTCTTTTTTCCATTTCCTGAAAGATGCTTTTTTGGCAACAACAGCCTCTCTGACCTCACCTTTAAACTATGCTGGCAGTTTTTTGGACTTCCTTCCACTTTTCTTAAAGCATGGAATACAGCTGGTCTGGCCTTCCAAGATAGTAGTTTTCAACAACACTCAAGCTTGATGTAAGTCTTTAACCTTTGCAACTGTTCCTTTTAGTTTTTCCTAACTATTTTCCTCATTTTATCATAATCTCCCTTTCGAAAGTTATAAGGTAGTACTGTGGATTTCCTTACTATCCCTCCTCCACTAATTAAATCAAACGCGATCATGCTATGATCACTATTGCCAAGTGGCCCTAATACCCTTATCTCTTGCACTAGATCTGATGTTCCACTAAGGACTAGGTCCAATATGGCTTCCCCTCTGGTTGGTTCATGAACCAGCTGCTCCAAGAAGCAGTCATTTATTTTGTCTAGCAACTTTATCTCCCTAGCATGTACTGCCGTGACACTGACCCAGTCGATACCGGGGTAATTGAAATCACTCATTATTATTACTGCACTGTTACGTTTGTTAGCTTCCTTGATTTCTTTGAGCATTTCATCATCCATTTGTTCATTCTGGCCAGGCGGTCGATAATACACCCCCACTGCCATCGCCTTCCCCTTTTTACATGGAATTTCAATCCATAGAGATTCTACAGCAAATTTTGTTTCCTTCAAAACTTTAATCCTTTCTGCCTCAATGCCCTCTCTAACATAGAACGCTAACCCTCCACCAATTTGATCATCTCTATCATTACGATATAGTTTGTACCCAGGTATCACAGTGTCCCACTGGTTGTACTCCTTCCACCATGTCTCTGATATTCCAATCATATCTAACCTCTCATTTAGTGCTATATATTCTAACTCTCCCATCTTACTTTTTAGACTTCTAGCATTTGCATACAAGCATTTTAGAGACTGTATTTTATTCATATTAATCTGGCTATTGGTAGACATGGGTAATTTGGGATCTTTAAGCTCTGTCTGCTCCATACTTGAGGGCATTTGGGTTACTTTACTCTTTTTTGGAACCTCTCTGCTTTTGGTAGTATCCTTCAAGGATGCATTCTTCCGAACCATGCACTCTTGGGCGACTGTCGGCTTTCCCCTATTAACTAGTGTAAAAGCTGCTCTATCTCCTTTTTAAAGGTTAATGCCAGCAGCCTGGTTCCATCCCGGTTAAGGTGAAGCCCATCCCTTCGGAAGAGCCCCTCCTTTCCCTAGAATATTCCCCAGTTCCTAAAAAATCCAAAACCCTCATCTCTGCACCATTGTCTCATCCACGCATTGAGACTCCGGAGCTCTGCCTGCCTTTTGGGTCCTGCATGTGGAATGGGAAGCATTTCGGAGAATGCTACCCTGGAAGTTCTGGATTTCAGCTTCCTACCTAAAAGCCTAAATTTAGCCTCCAGAACCTCCATACCACATTTTCTTATGTCATTTGTACCAACAAGTACCAAGACAGCAGACCTTCCCCAGCACTATCTAAGACCTTATCTAGGTGGCGCGTAAGGTCTGCTACCTTTGCACCAGGCAGGCATGTTACCAGGCGATCCTCACGTCCACCAGCCACCCAGCTATCTACATGGCTAATGATCGAATCACCAACTATAATGGCCATCCTAACCCTTCCCTCATGGGCACATGACTCTAGAGAAACTTCCTCGGTGCGAGAGGGTTTTACATCACCTGGAGGACAGGCCCTAGCTACAAAATCACTTCCTGCCACACCAGGGTGATGCTCTTCTGTCACGTGACCTCTCTCCTCCATGGCAACAGGGATGCTGCCAGACTGGTGGTGGGACTTCAGGACTATATCCCTGTAGGTCTCGTCTATGTACCTCTCTGTCTTTTTTATGTTTTACAAGTCTGCTACTCTAGCTTCTAGAGAATGGACTCATTCCCTGAGAGCAAAGAGCTCCATGCACCTAGTGCACACGCAAGACCTTTCACCATCTGGGAGAAAGTCATATATGTGACACTCAATGCAAAAGACTGGAAAACCCCCTTCTTGCTGCTGGATTGCTGTCTGCATCTTAGTTTTAAGCTTGTGTTTAGATCTTTAAGTTCTTTACTTACTAATGGTTGCTATGGATATTTATACTAATAAAACTGTACCTAATACGTTTAATATACCTTGTTCACCTGAAGCTTAATTAATCTCAGGTCCTTAGTGTATCACTGATTTGGATAACGAGCTTCACCTGAGAGCACCTCCTTTCCTTTAAGATGTGTAAGTACCTATAAGGCTATGATTATCCCAGGGGTAGGTAGGGGTTGGGGAGGGATGGAGGGAAATGACACTTATTAAAAGAGGGCTGTTACACAGTACCCTGTCTTGTGTTTCTGAGGTAAGCTGTGACCAACTTCCTGGGTGATTAACAGTCCTTGCTTGGATAGAAGGAGTCTTTCAAAATGGCCTTTTGACCTGCCACCTGGTGTTAACACCTATTGAAAACATTTCACAGGTCTCTTGCCCCCTAGGTAGAAGGCCTCTTTGTAAAGGTCTCTAGAAGACCTTATTTGTTGCTCACAGAGTACTGACCTTGTTTTGCATTTTATGCTAAGTTATTCTGATTTGATTTAAATTACGGCTCTTTGCTGCTGCTAGGCTCTGACTTATTATGAAATTTAAACTACAAGCTCTCTGCTGGGTTCTAAATTTAACCAGAAAGCTCTCTTCTGTGTTTTAAATTTAAACTAAAAGTACTTTGCTGTTACTAGGCCCTGAGTGACTATTAAATTTAAACTACAAGCTCTCTGCTGGGTATGGAATGTAACCAGAATGTTCTCTTCTGTGTTTTAAATTTAAACTTAAACTGCTGTTACTAGGCCATGACTGATTTAACAAAAAACACTGCGTTCACAGATTAATTAGCTTTAATACAAAGAAGTCCTTTCTGAAAATTCCCAGACATATATACTCCCAATTGCAGATCTCTCTCCAGAAGTAGCAGTCCCTTTTTCTAGTCCTTCAAGACAGTGTAACGTACCTTGAGCCCTCACCAAAAAGGCATGAGCTAAATCCCCCCCACGAAACAACAAAACAAAATAAATTCTGTTGTACCTAATGACATTATAACAAATTTTCAGAAGGAAATTATCCAGTTCATTTCCATATCAAAATTGTCTAAAAGGTATGTGTGAACAAATTAGCAACAAACTTTGTACTTGCAGTATATTTAGGCAGAATACTGTATGATTAGAAAACAATGCTTAAGGTTTGAAAATCAAATCTACACATTTTATTTACCTATTTACCATATCTGAGAATAGTTCATTCATAATGAAAGTGCAATTGTTTTGGAAGCCCAAGGTAAATGGCTTTGAAAATTGTTCCCTTAGAGGTAGATTCCGTATAGGCCGGTTATCTCCAGCGGACACATTTAAATCAGCATAGGCATGATTCCATCCTAATTCTGCATCCGTGGGTATAGACATGCCTGCACGTCTGAGATCAGCTCCTAGACATGTCCAGCGTGGCACGTTCAACATGCTGTTTAGCTGGCCTGTGAAGGTATTCACAGCAAGAATTGTGCATGAGTGCAGGCATGGCTATGCAGTGAAGTGGAGAAACACATTCTCCGCTAATATTACAGGACACGGGTAAATGCCTAAATGGTTTTCGATGTCCCCATGCTCACCGTATTCTTGACAGTTGTCCATTTCCGATCGTGCCCCTCTCCACAATATACTTGTGGATGACTCTGACAGCTTCACCTCTTTGGTTAAATCATGCATCTCCTAAGCTGCTGTTCTCACTGACAATATTTTTCTGATGCAAACTAGAAATAACTACTGATGATAAATAAATGCTGATGCAAACTATTATATACTAGAATTTTTCATGCCCAAAAAAAGTGCTAAGTAAACTCAGTGCACTCTAATATATTAGAAGATAAAGTAAATATTAATATGTTTGTCATGACATACCTTGCATCAAAAATTACTTGGTAGTATAAAAATGCTTCAGTTATTCTTGCATTGGTCATCTCTGAAAAAAACTCTTTAAAATGCTAAGTATGGATCTTTACCAGGTTCTCAAAAACCTAAACGAATTTTGCAATTCCCCAAAGGATGCATAATATTGCTGAGCCACAAAAGTATGCTCTTTTATAGACTATGGTTTTCTGGCTAGGGTAACTGTTTCCCACATATCTGGGTACTGAAATTTCTCATAGCAGCTCCCTACATGTGCTAACACCTGTCCCATACAATGTCCACTCTGTCTTGGCTTATTTTGGTTTGTAAATATCTGTTATCTGTGGGGCAACCCTGCCTGCCTTCCCACGGTCTGTTTTGTGGCAATATTTCTCTGGTCAGGTCTGTGTGGGCATGGGAGGGGGGCATCCCTGTGACATCATACCAGGTAGCCAGCCTCTAGGTATATCACCACTCTTACAGCTTGCATAGATCATGGACTGGCTAAGGATGTAGGCCTCATGGCACAATCTGGGGAATGCTGGCACAACATCAGTCATGTCTCCCAGTGCTTAGCACAGCTGATGTACGTATGGCTGCGCTATCACAGTGGAACCTGGTAACACTGAAGTCATCCGTAAGGTCAAGGTACTGGCCAGGCAGTCATGTCCTCCCTGAATTGCAGATCAGCACACCAGATCCTCCTGTGCAACCCTCAAACCACACACACACACAATCACTTGCAAGTACAGTAGAATACAGCAGAAAATTTGTTAAGTCCTGACTTTATTCGATGTCTCTCGCAGGAGTAACAGGCACATCTCCTGGAAAGGCCGTAAACTTACATAGAGCTTGCGAGAATATGATATACACAACTCTGCAACTCACCATGCCTCCCATTATGCCCCTTTGGGGACAGATGCGGACATCCCTGTTCAAGCGAGATAAACATGCATGGGCGTTGTGTACCGGATTATGTTCATAGTTGTTTTCGGCTCATAAACATCCCTGACACACATCCAAATGCTTATTCAGGTTCTGGAATGACCCTATTAGTGTTTTTACTTATTTATAAGATATATTAATTTCTAAAGCTTTGAGAAGACTAAAGTAGGATGGGGCTAAGACAGGGTAGGATGGAACATGGTACAGTAAGATAAAATCCTTGAGGTGGATGGAAGCACTTATGTCAGCAATAAAGGGACAGTGAAGGCACTGTGTGACTGATGCAACTGCTCCCCTCCCCCCTCCCCCCACCCCCGCCATCTCTGTTACTAATGATAATATGCACACTGAATACACTCCAGGGAATTATGTGCCAAAACAAATAAAAATAATGCACCAAATAATACATCGCATGAAACAGAATAGCAATTGCAGTATTCTGGAATATATGCAGGTCTGTTACTACTTGGCTCCCAGTCAGCCCTAGCCCCCCTCATCTTCCTATTGTCTATGGGGGTCATTCCAGTACACAAATAAGGGGTTTGTACATGTGGTGGAGACTTTGATGTGTTGAGAACGTCCTAGACCGTATTCTAAAACACTGCTGACATGCACATCCATGGCACTAGCACAGTGATCTCAGAAAGTGCCCAGAAGGGGCGGAGCGGGGGCGTGGTCAGCCATAGAGATGCAGCAAGCATATTCAGGAAAAGCCCATGTACGTATTAAGCATTTGCCAAAAAAATCCATGTTATTCCTGATGAAAAATGGAATAAGGCCTGGACTTAGAAAAAATGTTGTTCTTCTCTGCAATGTGGCCCATATTAAAGAATGGTTGTGACAAGTATGTTTTGAAATAGTGTGACTGCAGTCTAGAAAAACACAAAATGCAGTTTTAAGGTTCAGGAAGCAGAGGTGAGAAAATGTTGTAAGGTCTAGACACATTAATAAACATCCTTTCAGAAATATTTTAAAAAGCTAGAATGTTTATTCAAGCTGTGCATTAATGCATTGTTTGTGCTAAAGAGCCAATCTATTTGACCCTAGCAATTCCCATGTTCTGAAAAATGGGACTGCTGTTGCAAAGACAGTATGGGCATGAGCAGGGAAAGGATTCTATTTTGAGTGAGAAATGGAGATCATATTTGTAGTCTTGATACCCCATGCTATTATGTTATGTCATAGCTGTTATGTATAGGTTCAGGGCTTCTTTTAGGCAGAATCATGTTTTTGTGACAGAAAGTGAGAGTGTGTGTGTGTGTGTGGTTTGAGGGATGCATGGGAGGATCTGGTGTGCTCATCTGCAGTTCAGGGAGGATATGAAAGTCTGGCCAGTACCTGGACTGTATGGATGATTGCTGTATCATCAGGTGCCGGTCTGATTGGGCTGTCAAACTCAGAGAGGGTTCACTATAGCTAAATGTCAAAACATATCCCTTAGAATAAGGGCACTGAACAGTGAAAAAAACACTAATGCATGCCCATAATGCACATTTTGTGGGACCAATGGTGTTCCTGTTGAGCATATATTAGTGCTGTTTGTGCTGCTGAATGCCCTTATTCTGAGGGTCCCTTATTATTGAGAGGAAATATGTTTTGACATTTAGCCATAGGGAACCTATGCGGATTCCTTCTGGATTGTTTTACAAAGGGTACTCTAATAAGATCAGATATCATTGGCAGTGTGATAGCTATGCCAGACACTTGGAGACATGACTGATGTAGTGCCAATATTCCCCGGATTGTCCCATGCGGCCTACATCCCTACCCAGGCCAGGATCAATGAGAGCTGCAAGAGTGGTGATATATCTGCAGTCTGGCTACTTGGTGTGATGGCAAAAGGATCTCCCCTTTCATGGCCACACAGCCCTGACCAAGGGAGCGTTGCCACAAAGCAGACTGTGGGAAGGCAGACAAGGTTGCCCAACAGATAGCAAATGTATACAGACCGACATAAGCCATGATGGGGCAGGTGTAGCTGCTGTGAGAAATGCCACTACCCACAAAGGTGGGCCTCAGATGCCATAACCAGAAGGCCATATTGCTACTACTACTATTGATCATTTGTATAGCACTACATGGCATATGCAGCACTGCACAGACACATATAAAAGATGGTCCCTGCTCAGCAGAGCCTACAATCTAGTCAAGAGAGACAACACAGCAGCTGTGGATAGGATACATCCATGGAGAATGGTCAGGAAACACAAAGGAGCTTAGGCGGATCAGATCCAACAGCAGCAACGATAAGGGGAGCAATCAGCCTAGATTTGAGAGGGGCCAGAGATGAAACTTGATGTACAAACTCAGGTAGTTTGTTCTGGGCATAAGGAGCAGCAAGGTGAAGGGAGTAACGTCTGGATTTGGCAGTACAAGAGAACGGCACAGATAGAAGCAATCTGACAGAAGAGCGGAGTTCCAGGGGAGGGCTGTAAGGAAAGATAAAAGAGGAATGGTAGTGTGGAGCAGCAGAATGAGTGCATGTATAGGTCATAGACACCGAAAGGGCATACATTTGTTGCTCAGCAATATTATTCATGCTTTGGGGAACTGACAATTTAGTTTGGGGTTTTGTGCACTTGGTGAGGGTCAATCTCTAGCAGTTTAAGATGTATTTGTAGAGAGGACCAGGGCAGGAACCACTGGGAATGGTTCCTAGTCCAGACACACCGTGTTTTTATGCCCTGAAGACCTGAAACTACCTGGCTAATTTCAAAATGTTTCCATATAATTTATTTATTTATTTATTTATTTAAAAGGATTTCTATACCGCCTTCTCATCGAATCAAGGCGGTTTTCACAGCAAACAATCACAAATGTGTTTTGGGGGGGGGGGGGTCATGCAGTGTTCCATGTGTGCGAGTGTGTTAGGGTATATTAGATTTGTGATGCATTATTTACATTATGCGCTATTATACAAGTAGTGAGGGCGGGGGATTGGTCGTCTGTGTAGATTTGAATCATGTAACGTCCCCATAGTGTTCAATGAATAGTGTTGTCTTTAGTTGCTTCTGGAAATCTTTGATGTCTGTATTTAGTCGAAGTTCGTCTGGTAGCTTATTCCAAATTGTTGGTGCAGCCAGGGAAAGGGCTCGTTCTGAGGTGCCCTTCCGTACCTTGGTTATCTCCTTTGGTGTGTTGACACGGTTGGATGTGCCCTTTCTCCTTGGTCAAGTGCTGTTGTCAGGTTGTATGAGTGTCTGTAAGCTAAGGGCTGATGATTGTTGTTTAATTTTGAATATGTTTATGATTGTCTTATATTTGATGCGTGCGGTGATTGGAAGCCAGTGCAGGTCTTTCAGGATAGGTGTGATGTGGTCTTGTCTTGAAGTGCCGGCTATTATTTGTGCTGCCGTGTTCTGTGCCAGTTGAAGTGGTCTGAGGGTCTGTTTTGGGAGGCCAAGATAGATCGGGTTGCAGAAGTCTAGGAGTGGTGTTATTAGGGCCTGGCAGACAGTGCGGAAGTGTTCTGGGGCGAGGAGGGGTTTGAGACGTCGGATTAGGCTCATCCTGTGGTATGCATTCTTGGTGGTCTTGCTTATGTGAGATTGTAGATTCAGTTCGCTGTCCAGGGTTACTCCCAGGTATTTTACTTCGGTTTTTATGGGTATGCTTGTGTTCTTCATCATGATGTTAGGTGGGGAGATGAAGTCGGTGTTTTCAGGTGATGATTAGTGCCTCGGTCTTGCTGTAGTTTATGGATAGGTTGTTGGTCTGGAACCAGTCGTTCATTTGCATGAGACAGTATGTTATTTTGGAGTAGTCCGGGTTGTCGATAGAGATGGGTGTATAAATCATTATGTCATCGGCATAGATTGTATACTGTATGTTATTTTCTTTCATGTTGTTGCATATTGGTTGAATGTAGATGTTAAATAATAGTGCAGATAAGGCGGAGCCTTGTGGTACTCCCTGCTTGACTTTTATGGACAGAGATTTGTTGGGGCCGATCTTGACCTGTATGTGTCTGTTGGTTAGGTATGATTGGAACCATTTCAGTGTGGATCCATGCAATCCAATGTCCTGTAGTCTGTCCAGCAGAGTTATGTGGTCTACTGTGTCAAATGCAGAGGAAATGTCTATGAAGATCATGAATATCCCGTTCTTACAGTTGTCAATGAGGCGGAGTATGTCGTTGAAGAGATATAGTAGGAGGGTTTCAACTCCGTGGTTGGGGCGAAAACCGTGTTGGTGGATGTCAAGCGGTGCGTGGTTGTCAATATGCTCCTGTAGCTGATGTTGCACTGTCTTCTCGATTATTTTTGCTAGTAGGGGTATGCTTGATATCGGCCTGTATGATGCTGGGTTGCTCTTCTCGAGTGTGGATTTCTTTGGGACAGGTCTTATCGTGGCAAGCTTTAATTGATTCGGCATGAATCCTTGTGTCAGTGATCTTTGCACCATGTTGTGTATGGTGTGGATGAAGTTTGACTTGGTGGCTTTGATCCATTTCACTGGGCATGGGTCTGTTGGAGCTGTGCTTGTATTGAGTGTGGTGATGATGTGATGATTTGTTGTAAACAGTAACTGAATGGAGAAAATTGTGTCACAAAATGAATAAATTCGCTCTCATCACAAGAGAGCGGAGACACAACAACCAATCATGATTATTAAATCTAGCTCTAGCTGGAAGGAGGTGTTATGGGCCTATAATGTGTTGGAAGGTATGCTTCATGGTATTGAAGTTGGGTTTATATTGCCTTGGATTCTGAGGCTCGTTCCCTTCCTTCTTGCTTTTAAAATTTGTCAGTACCTGATGTGAGGTTTGGTGATATGGTGGAGTATTTAAATAAACAAACACCCCCCCACCAAAAAAAAACCACAAAAAAACCAGGATGGATACAGTGTAGGGGGTAGCTACCAAAATGGACAGTATAGTTCATTATAAGGCATATGAGGATATACTTAAAGATTACAATATGTATACTTTGGAAGAAAGACAAGAGAGGGGAGATAGGATATAGATGTTTAAATATCTCTGTGGTATAAATGCACAGGAGGAGAGTCTCTTTCAATTGAAAGAAAGCTCTGCAATGAGGGTACATAGGATAAAGGTGAAAGGAGATAGACTCAGAAGTAATTTATGGAAATATTTCTTTTCGAAAGAGTGGTAAATTCATGGAATAGTCTCCCAGTGGCGGTAATAGAGACAAGGACAGTACCTGAATTCAAGAAAGCATGGGACAAACAAAGAAGATCTCTAAAGGAAAAAAATAGACTGTAGAGCTTAGTAGTTGGTATGGAAGGGCAGACTGGATAGGTTGTATGTTTTTTTATCTGCCATAATGTTTCCATGGGAGTCATTTTAGAAGTCATGTTTGTGCTTTGGATGTTTAAAAAAAGACGTAGAGGGTTTCAAAGCCACTTTAGAAGACAGGACATCCAATTCTGATTAGGGGTGTCAATGAGGTATGGCCAAGGCATCCCAGGAATCTGGAGGTATGGCCAAGACGTTCCCAGGAATCAGGACCTTTCCTTCTGATCACAAAAACTTCATGGATGTCTAGCAGTATATCTAACTTTAGATCTGCTCTGAGGCACGGACAGCGATTAACAAGCTTGTTTTAGCTGAAAAACATCCAGAGGGTGGAGAGAAGAAATTACTCAATTTATTTTTATTTTTATTTATTTTATTTATATTATTTCTATACCTCGCTCTTTAAAATCAGCACGGTTTACAGTCAACAATAAATTGTACAGAACAGCAGAATAATGTGGTGTACATTACAGATAACAGGATTTTACAACTTGGTTTTAACAGGGGTAACTATATACATTTGCGCTCTTTGTCAGCAGGTATGCCTCAGATGTTACTATGGAATACATGTCAATTAGCATCAGTATTCAGCACAATCTCAATAACAGCAGCAGTGGGATTTGAACTCTGGCTGCTCTCTTCCTAGCCAACTACTCTAATCATTAGGCTATACTAGACATCCAGGCTCTGTGATACCATTCTAGGGAAGTCTAGATGTTCATATCGGGCATGTCCAGGTTTGTAAAATCACATTCTCACCTGGATTTCACTGCATTTTTTTCAGACATTTTGGCTTACGTGTCCTAGATTGCACTTGGATGACTTTTCTAAAATTCTTCCTGTTTCTATGCTTAGGAATCTCACAATAAAGATCTTCCTAGAGAAGACAACACTATAAATACCTCTGTGGGCATTAGAACATCAATGTACCTATTGGAAAAACTAGATGAGCCAGATTAATGCACATTGATGCTGAACAGACATCAAATGCTAACGGAATACTTGATCTCTTTCACATAACAGAACACAAACAAACCCCGCAAGCATAGAAAAAATAACCAGAAACTAAAAATAGAAATATGCAGACAAAATTTAAACCAAAACCACCAAGAGTCTAAACTCTGCATTCAATACAATACCTGAGAAATAGAAACATTGACATACTTCCCCCTGTACTATGCAAAATATAAAGACGGCAGCAGTAAATTTCAAAAATTGACAGATTTTCAACAAGGCTCCAAGGCCAGCCATACCCGCAGAAAGATACTCATTCAGTAAAAGTATCTGAATTGTGAGTCATGCATTGCCTACATGGGCAGGCCACAAAAATGTGGCATAAAGCGAGCAGATCTGGAAAATGGGTTCGGCGCACAAGACAAGTTATGCCACTTTACCCATGTAGGCCTCTCCACTGACAAGCAGGCAGGAGGAACGGCAAGTAGGCATGAACCCATGTATGCCCCACCCATGCATGGATTATACCATCATCCATGCACTATCGTACCTGTGCATGGATGGCACCATCACACAGGACCCGCAAGGTGCTTGTATAGGACCCCTGTGGCTTGGAGGGTCGACAACAGCGGAATGGCGGCAAGAAGAACTGCAAACCTCTCCCCAATGAGTCCAAGGCCCTCACCCGTGCCATACTTAGGTATGAGAGGGTCCTATACCCCAGGGGGGGCCATCGTCCCAACCTGCATCTCACAATGGAAATTTGGAGGGCCAACCAGCTCTGCCTGAGTAAGTAAGGAGAACTGCATGTGCATGGAAAGGAGAGGGGCTGAGGAACATGACAGCCCAAACACTCCCTGAATGGCTCAGGTGTGTGTCTGACCCTGGAAAATGGACTGTTGGGTTAAGACACATGCCGGTGGCTGCATCAACACCAATTGTAGCGGAACAGGCGACGGTGGGGTCATGGGCCATGCATGCTATAGATGCCATCCCTAGCTGTCCACAGTGGAAAGAATGTCTAGATACAGCAGGTGGAAGGCTGCTGCAACCCCTGGTGGTGGATGGCAGACACACCACAGGGCATGAGGAGCGGGGATTTGGGATGCCTGCCCCAAGGGAACCTGCTGGTCTGTGGGGATGTCCCGGCCATGCACCCATACCCCCAGCCCCTGTGACCCCTGGCCATGATTTGTAGGGGGCCAGTATTAGCATCCGCATATGTGCTGTTGGTGTGTCCCTACATGTGTACCAGCCACCTCAGCCCACCACACCCTCCCCCATCTGTGCCCACCCATGTTCCCCAATCAGATACCATGGTGCCATGGAAACACACAACTAATCCCATGTGTATCCTCTCCCTCTCTTGCTTACAGTGACTATGGTGTGCGGCGCACCCTTGAGGTGCTAAAGTGCCACTTCCTAAAGCTGCAATGTAGGTGACCAGTGCAACTCCAGTGTATCTGGAGTACTTGGCAGCAGAGGAAGGTCAGTGAGTTACTCATTGGCCCTGTCAGACCCAAGGGGTGACAGCCATGCCTGCTGGACAGGTGCAGGCAGATCTGTGATGTGGTATCCCTTGTACACAATGATGATGACATGCCTTGGATAGCCCTACCATTCTTCAGTGCCTCTATGCCATGTGCACACCAGCTGGTACCCATTCCCTGTGGTAGTGCTTGCACATGGGCATACGCCCACAGCATCAGGCACAGATGCCCACAACACACCCACCTGCAGCGTCCTGTGTGGGAGGCTGTGGCCCCAGGGGTGTGTTGAGGACAGCAGGCCACAGACACCCATGGGTGGGGGGTACATAGTGGGGTGGATATGGACATTGAGGAAGGTGTGTAGTATGCAATGTGGGATGGCACACACCTGTGGCCTCAGGGTGGGTTCTGCAATGCATGTGAGGTCCCCTGGCCCTCCCTCTTCCCTGACAGCCAGTTCAAGGGAGGAACCATCCAGCTCTGGTGCACATCCATCCCAGCCTGCATCTCCGTCCATCACAAACAGCAGTGATGCTGAGGAGGAGGAGGCCAGCGTCTCAGGAGGACAGCTCCACTGACTCGGGCAGCAAGGATCCACGGCACAGCAGCAGGAGGGGCAGTCTTAGGAGAGGGAAGGCTCAAAGGGTGAGGGGCAGGAAGAGGAATCTGAGGGGTAGGGTGACTCAGAGGGTGAGGAGCAGGAAGGGGAGGCTGAGGGGGAGGGTGGCTAAGAGGGCAAGGGGCAGGAAGCAGAGGCCAATGTGGAGGGTGGGCTTATGCAGCCAATACCTCCAAGTGCTGCAAGTATGGCAGTGTGATGCAACCAGGGGCCAGCAGGCACCCAGCATGGGGACCAGGAGAGGAACAGTGAATGCTGGCTGACCCTTGCCCCCCTCAGCCATGCTAGATATGCCCATCCCAGGGGGACAAGGGACATCCTCAGCACATGGACAGGAACAAGCATGATGCAACCCAGACCCATGAGCAGCACTCTGTATCCATGGGCCCTGACATCCACCCCAGCCCCCCTGGTCACACCATGGTAGACCCACACCAGGCACATCTGTGTCACCACTGAGCAGGTAATATGCTGACTGGGCCCTAGCCACTCTGGTGGCAGAGATATGTCTCCTCAGGGGTGATGTGCAAACAGTGATCCAGGCACTTTCCATGTACCTTAATACTTTCACTGATGCCTTGATGGGCCACAGGCAGAGCCCCTCTGAACCATAGGTGCTTCCCATGGCAGGTATTGTCCCTCTCCTGGCCATGACGGGCAGGTATGCCTTGACATGGGCTTGGGTACCCATTGTCCCCTTAGCTGTGGGGATTGCTGTCACTGTTTGAAACTGATATGTTGCCATTGCTGACTATGTTTCATCCTTGTAAATAAACATTCCCGTCTTTTGCGATCCCAGTGTGTTGTAAGATTTGTGGGGGCAGGGTTGTTTGTATGTATGTGTGGTGCTGGGGTCTGTAGGAGGGGGCACTGGTGTTCTGGGCATTGGGGGGTGTTTGCCATGTGGGCAGGGTCCCTGTGCAGGTATGGCACAGAGGCACTACATGTGCAGCACTGCCCTCTATGTTCAGCATCATTGCACCATACCTGTGCAGGCCGGATGCGCTGGTGCATATATACACAGTGCTCCCTCATCACCCACTTTGCACGGGTTGCACACAGATTGCATACCTCTGCACAACGGGGCAAGCCCGCACCACCATAACTATGTAGGGTACATGCACCATCACCATTCACCACGGGCGTGTCCTAGTGGCGGCACATGCACAACATGTACCCTGGCCCGCGAGGGCACACTTTACACTACAGCACTCATGGCCACTACCATTCTCTCTGGCCTACCCATGTGTTGCTGTCTGGGGTCCATGCACGCATATGCCTCTGCGAGCACAAAAGGAGCAAGAATCTCTTGCAAAAAACAACCAGCAATACACAAAAAGCAAGAGTAGAGGATAAGCACAGGTGCTTTATCGAATCCCCAATGCGTTTCGGCGGATGCCTTCTTCGGGGGGTGAATAATTTAAGCACTGTGGGTACAAGGACCCTAGTCATAGATCCTCTTATATTGTAGTCATCACCATGAACTGGTAACAATTGGCTCTTGCAAAATAAAACTGTTGTGTATCTAATAAAACTGTCAATAGAGCCGCGCTGCTGAGATGCGATCAATGAAGAAGGCATCCGCTGAAACACGTTGGGGATTCAATAAAGCACCTGTGCTCATCCTCTACTCTTGCGTTTCGCATATGCCTCTGCAGCATGGTGCGCAGCCCCTCCATCCTATGGTAGATAGCTGTTAGGCAGATTCTTGTATGAATGGTGCACAGGAACCTACGCGGGTAGCAGATATGGTTTTGGATGGGGTGTGGTATGGTTACGTGTCATTTCATCATATGTGTAAGAGGCCTATGCGGGTTGCACAATCCAGCCATAGCACCTGTATGTACAGCACGATGGCAGAGACATGGCGGAAAAAGCAAATGAGGACCAGGAACACCATGACCTCTATGGCACGCAGCACTCTTTGAAGCAGAGGATGCCAGCACACACATGTCAGCATGGTGTGACATAGTTAGGCAGGTCAAGGCCATCCACCACCACAACAGGGACATGGAAGGCATAAAGAAAAAGTGGTGGATGGTACGACAGGTTGCAAAGGAGAGGAGGGCCAGCATCTCATCAATGTACTTCTCACTGTCTTGAATGTTCCTCAGCCTCTCCACCTCCTCTCTGAGTTCCTCCACTTGTTTCCTGAGAGCTTCAGCATGCAGGCATCCTGCACATGGAACCTGTCCTTCAACTGGCATTGGGACCTCTGTCTGGACAGAGGCAGAAGCTGTAACAGGGGCAACAGCTTTAGCGATATGATTTTTCCTAACCATTGTTCAGTTTGTAGAGCTTAGGTATCTGTTAAAACAAATGAGAGAGATCTACCAAAGTACCAGACGGTTTCCCAGCTGTCCTTTCAGAGAAAAAGCAGTTAAATCTCTTTAAGTATGCTCAAAATGTGCTGTTCCAAGTCCCTGTGTGTAGTTAATTGGGGAGGTGTCCTATAAAGCAAGACTGCTCTCTAGGGGTGGGTGGGAGTTGGATAGGGGTAGGGAGGGAACTAACACCTGATTAGGTGTCAGTAGCTTCAAAGAGCGAGAAAGATACTAAAGCAGAGTTTTAAACCTACCCCACTAAAGAAAATATTTCTCCTTTTAAACTAAAGCACAAAAAAGAATGTAACTTTGTTTTAAAAATTTACAAAAACCTTTTAAGAGCTCCCAGGCTGAGAGCTAGTAATTTAAAAAGACACAAACTCTTACCTATGCTTGAAATATATAGCCCCTGTTAGGAATGCCTCAACAGTGTAGGGCTCTGAAGCCTTTTATGCAGGCTTCAGCTGCTCTCAGTTCTTTCACAGGCTAATCAGGCCCACTAAACCCTGATTAGGTGTCAGTAGCTTCAAAGAGCTGAGAAAGATACTAAAGCAGAGTTTTAAACCTACCCCACTAAAAAGAAAATATTTCTCCTTTTAAACTAAAGCACCAACAAGAATGCAACTTTGTTTTAAAAATGTAGCAAAAGCATTTTAAGAGCTCCCAGGCAGAGAGATAGTAATTTTAAAAGCCACAAACTCTTACCTTTGCTTGAAATGTATAGTGCCTGTTAGGAATGCCTCCCATATGCTGGTTTAAACAAGTATTTATTTATTTATTGTTTTATACCATATTTCCTAGGATCCATACAGTTTACAGAGAACCAAACTTCAACCATACATGGCACAATTTTATAAAAGCTGGATTACTTAAACTTATTAGGTAAAACAGAGAGCAAGGTAACTATATACGCAATAGAGAGGTTGCACGAGTCAGGTGCATAGTCAGGTGCATATCTTAAGTTAGGGGTAGGAGGGGAAGGGAGGAAGGAATGGGCAGGGAGAGAGTTTATAGGTGGTCAAGTGAAAGTGATCCTATTGAAATGTTTCATGAACAGCGGGTCTTTATCAGCTTCCTGAAGGTTATTAGGTCATGGGTGTCTCTGATGTGGTGTGGTAGGGCATTCCAGAGTCATGGGGCATATATGGAGAATTCTCTAGCACAAGTTGCTGAATGCTCTTGGTCATTTTGGAAGAGAGGATTAGAAGGTTTGATGTACAATATTATTTCTTCCTTGGCGCTTTTCTGGGGTCTTTGTTATGATATATTTCATACATTGAGAGGATAGCTGGTAGTTTATTTTAAACATAGTTATTAGGGCTTGTACTTGATTCTAATGAAGAGAGGTAACTAATGTAGTTCTTTTAGAATAGATGTGACATATCTGGATGAGGACATCATAATACGGGCAGCGGCATGCTGCGCAAGGTGTAGTGGATGTAATGAGTTCTTAGAAATTCCATGGAAGATGGCATTACAGAAGTTGAAGTGTGGTAGTATCATTGCATCGAAAACTGTCCAGACGTTGTGAGGTTGGAATGGTAACGTCGAGGTATCTTACTTCTGACTTAACGTCCAGGTTGGCGTTGTTCACCTTTAACACACAATTCAAGTGGTCCTAAGAAGAAAGCATTACAAAACTTGTGTTATCACTTTAGGCATTGTGAAAGGTCACTTTCAATACAGGAGGTTCCCGCTACGATCCCTTTGGAGACCTTTAATTCTAGCAAGGCTTCCATTATGATGGAACCCACTCTGATAGATGTGGGATCAATTAAAAAATATTCCTATTTTACAGTATATGATGTTCTTATTAAGTCTCCTCTGGATATTTTTTTACATAGATGAATCTTGGCTTCTTGAGACCAACATAGTGCTTCTTAATCAGCTATGATGTGAAGGTTTTAAATATGAGCACTAGGCATGTGCATTGGTTTTCATATGAATTGAAAAATTGATCAATTCATACCAGGGCCAACTAATGGACAGCATGTGCTCAGAAAAAAATCCCAATCACTATTTCTTAGCTTTGTTTTCAATGAGCACGCTGGCACTGCCAGACAAAGTGGAGCCAATCCGGAAGGGGAAATAAAGTCACGGAGACATCACCAGCAGACAGCATGAGACACCTGAGCTAATCATGCTGCAAATGAGACATGCAACCAAAGAAATGACCCCTGTCTGAGTTCTGCAAATCAAATGGGTGATGAGGTCACAAGAGGACTGCAAGACATAGACCAGACCATCACTTTTTGTTTCACTTTCAGGGACTGAGAAAAGAAAGGGTACTGGGGATAGCATTGCAAAGGAGAAAAAAAGAATAAAAAAGAACAGCTTCAAGTTTGTCTTAGAGCAGCACTGGCCCTACCAATAGGTGGAATAGGCATCCATCTAGGGTGGCACAGTCTCAGGGGAGGCATCAGTGCCAGTGCAGTAGATCAGCAGTAGTAAAAAAAAATCCAACACTATTGATCTCTCGCACTTGTTGCTGCCATTGCAATGCTCTCGCTACCCCTATGGCAACACTAAATATGACTTGGGCTAATGACATGGGGCTTCTGAGCATACCTCTGTGTGTTCTAGGCATGCCCCCTCCAATGGAGGGGGAGGGGCTTGACCATGCACATGTGCTCAGAAGCCCCTTGCCCTTTGCCCTGAGTTCAATTTAGTGCTGCGGAAGAGGATAGCAACAGTGTTCAAATGGCAATGGCAGAGGTAGGCTCCAATGTGGGAAGGGGTGGGGAGATGCTTGACACTAGGACAGATGTAGTGAAAGGAAAGGAAGATACAGGAGGGGGTAGGGAAGAAATGGGAAGATGAGGGTCACGGGGAGGAAGTAGGGAAGAGGAGGGGAGATGGCTGGACACTTGAAGGATAGAGAAATGGAAGAAAGATGTTAGACATGGAGGGGGGATGGGGGGATAGAGAAGAAGAGGGAGATGACTGATATCTGAAGGGTATGGAAGGGAAAGGGTGAGACTGGACATGGAAACAGGATAGAGCTGACGTTCACCTACGGTGTTAGAAGGGGAATACACAGTTGAAGCGTCACCTATGGTGTCAGATAGCCTTGGGCTGGCCTTGTCTATGAGGGAGTATGGGAAGGGTTCCTTGGGGTTTAGGACTTTAAGGCAGGACCCCCCCCCCCCCCCGTAAGTTTCAAGTCTGACTTTGAGCTAGTGAGGAAGGGGTGACGGAGCATGATACCTGAAAGCACAATAAAGAAGCGCAAAGGGTTCAGAGTGCTCTTGCCTCCTTTAGTGCACTGTGTTTGTCTCTGCTCTTATAATTAGGTGGTTGAAAGTTTTAGCAGGCTTTCAGGGCATGTCTCTCTAGAGTAGGAGGAGGACATCAGGAAAGTCAGAGAGAGGCTTGGAAAATTCTGCTTCTACAGTTTTCCAGTTACTTACTGTCCCAAGCTTTGGTGGAAGGTGTGGACTTTATTTGTACAACAAAATCAGTGGCAGTGGGGAGGTATATAATCTATTCATTCCATTACCCAGCAGAAGATAAAGTGAAATAATTTTTTTGTAACAATCTCGATCATCTATTGTCTAGAACAGCAGCTGGGTGGGTGGAAGGGCACCTTACTATTTATCCCATCTCACATTCATAGACTACATTTAAATAAAGCTAAATATTAAATTAAAAGTTAAAACAAAGCTAAAAGACAGGCAGGTCCCTGTTCCAAGTGTTAGAAATCCAGTCAAATAGGGGAGCATTAGGTGGGCAAACATATCCTCACTCTCTGAAGTCCACTGAAGAGTGTGAGTAGGTAGGCAAGGTAACTGAGTACTGCAGAGCCTATGCCAGGCTGGGTGGGTGACTCCAGGACCAATATCTGAGGTAACATACTTGTGCTAGCAAGACTTTAGGGCAGTGGTTTTCAAACTTGGGGCCGGGACCCCAAATGGGGTCACATCATCAGTGGATGATATCTCAGAAACATGGCCATTTCCCCATCTCTCACCATGACCTATGCCAAGTCACCAGTCAGCATGTGGCCTGTGAGCCAGCAAACGTTTATAGGCCCTTGCCCCTCCTGGGTAAGCTTCCTGTTATACTGGAAACCTATGCTGAGTACTGGGGGTCTGTAAGCACACGCTACACACTGACACAATGGACCCCGTGCTGGCTGCTGCTCCTGTTGCCACTACTGTTGCGGCTGCCTTCCTGCTTTAGATGAGTGGAGAGAGGGGAAGGAGGCTGGAGATCTGCCGATTTGATTTCATCATCATCTGGGGTCACATTAATTTTCAGTTGTTAAAATGGGGTCATAAAGGATAAAAGTTTGGAAAGCACTGTTCTAGGGTGATATGGGCATGCTGGTTGGTGCATGGCACCAAAAGACAGGCAACAGCTGGGAATCCAGTATGATAGGAGCATTAGCCAAGCAAACACATTCCCCCTCTCGCCAGGAAACAGCAATTGGTAGAAGAACACAAAGGCATTCTGAAAGGAGAATGACAAGGAGAGAGTATCTATTATTCCAAGAAATCTTAATTAGCCAACAATGTGAACTTTGTTCTTTGTTAAGAATCTAGTTTCTGAACCTACTATTTTAATTTCCCATTCATATATGTTCAGCAGAGATGCCAGTAAGTGAGATTTTTTCAGATAATGCATCCAGAGAATAAATCTAATAAGGTTTAGATGTAATATTGCTTTGTAAATTATAAAAGCAGCATGAAACAATATCTGTTTTTCTTAAAAACCTCTGAAAGGACACAGATGTAGTGGATGTAATATAGATAAATTCTCTAGGTCACAATTGTTCTCCACTCATTGACTAAAAGTATATGCATAGGTTTCACAGCATCTGTACTTGCAGGTACAGGGAAAAGGGCCAGGGGGTAGAGCAAGGCAGTACACAGGAAGGTGTGCTCATATTTCTTCCTACCAGTTTGGCCACTTGGTTTTTCTGCTCTTAGGCTTGTCTGTCATGAAAGCAGTGGCAAGGATCAGCGCATTGGCAGTGAGGCTCTGATACTTGAGAGAAGGGGCTCAATGAATGTGGGAGTGAGAAAGCCTTGAAATGAGTGTGACACCTTCCTAATGAGTGAGACTTGGCAGCTCTATTGCAGTCATGTCAACCTGACTATTGTACCGTTTCCTTCATTCATCTATTATAATCTCAGTTCCCATATCAAATCATCTTTGTATAGATCAAATCCTCTTTCTCTGGGACTGCTTCACCACTGTATCTCAGTTCAAAATATTAGGGTCACTGACATTCATGAATAATTCATAGTTAATAAAAGGCACTGAACATCCGAACATTAAGAAAAGATACTATTTAGATCACTTCTGCAATTGTGAAATGTCCAATGTCATTTACGCAATTATATGTCCTTACAATTTCACCTACATTGGCAAGACACATAGACATATAAGGACTAAGATAGTAGAACATAGAAGTTGCCTAAAAATAAACCTTGAAGACAAATCATTGGTTTCATATTGGCAGGAGATGAAACAAAATGTAATGGATATCAGATTTGTTTGTGGTTAATGTAAAAAGAAAGTGGAGAGGGTCAGATATAAATAGATCTTTGTTACAAATTGAGCAAAGATTTATATACATATGGAACACTTTAACCCCTAATGGATTAAACAGTGAAATTGATTATTCTGTTTGCATTTTTTTTTTTTTGCTCCCATACATCCACCCACCACACACATTGCAAACTCTCTGCTTGGAAGATCCATAGCACAGCCCTGCACCTACCATCTGACCATCAGGGAGATTCATGGTGGGGCAGCTTATTGACAGTAAGTTGCCCCACCATGGCTATCAGGAGTCATTTGCAGCAGCTAGCTCTTTTCTATGTCTCCGGCGCATTCGTGCTGTTCGCCCCTTTCTGTCCACCCAGGCCCTCACTACTCTTCTCCTCTCCTTGGTTATCACTAGATTAGACTTTTGTAATACTATTTTCGCCGGTCTCCCTCAATCTCAAAAACACCGTCTTCAATTGATCCAAAACACAGCTGCTCGCATGATTCTCCACGCTTCCCCACGTGACCATGTCACCCCTCTGCTTTATCACCTCCACTGGCTGCCACTTGACTACCGGATATCATTTAAAGTTCTCACTTTAACTCACAAAGCTATTTATCACTCAACACCTGCTTACCTCTCAGATTTATTGACTTTCCATAACCCCTCCCGTAGTCTTCGCTCCATTCACATTAACCGTCTTCACCTTCCAGCACCATCCAAAGCTCATTTGCAATCCACCAGAAAATCGGCATTTTACTATCTAGGACCCTCTCTCTGGAACTCCCTCCCTACCAACCTCCGTACAGAAGAATCCTATCCCAAATTCCGTTCCCTTCTTAAAACTCATCTTTTCTCTCTAGCTTTTCCCCCCTGAAGCCTTCTTTTTCTGTTTTCTGTCTGTGTACTGGATTTCCTCTGCTTTTACTTTCCTCTCTGCTATCAATTATTGTAATTTCCTTTCTTTTTAACTATTGATTTTATTTGTAAACCGCCTCGATGTTATGGGAGGCGGTATATTAAATGTGTAATAAACAATAATAAACAATAATAAACATGAATTTTCCAACACACCTTCTTCACAACATTCTCTGACTGACTCTTCCTCCTCTATCCCTACTGACCTATGACTACAGCACTTGCCCACAGTTGGTCTTCTTTCAATCCTTTTCTTTTGTCAGCTCTCATGAAAACCATCTCATCATCCACCAAGACTACCCGTCGTTCTGATCTCATCCCCTCTCCTTAGCCAGTGACTTCCTTAGCTCTCCTTCCTCGTATCCTATCTCTCTTCAACAATAGTCTCTCTTCTGGTATTTTCCCTCACTGTTGGAACTCTGCCTTGGTCCAATCCCTCTTTTGACCCCTCCATCCCTTCACACTATCAGCCTGTCTCCAATCTTCTCTTTCTTTCTAAAGTTCTAGAGAAACTAGTCTTCACCCAAGTCTTCAGAGCCTTGCACTGCTGAGGCATTTCTAACAGGGGCTCTGCATTTCAAGCAAAGGTAAGAGTGTGTGGCTTTTAATTACTAACTCTCTGCCTGAGAGCTCTTAAAAGGGGTTTGGTACATTTTTAAAACAAAGTTACAGTCTTTTTGGTGCCTTAGTTCAAAAGGGGAAATATTTTCTTTAGTGGTGTAGGTTTAAAACTCTGCTCTTCAACTCTACTCTTTCTCAGTTCTTTGATGCTACTGACAACCCCTCAGGTGTTAGTTCCCTCCCTATCCCCCCAACTCTCATGCACCACATGTGAGCAGTCTTGATTTTTAGGGCTTCTCCTGAATTAGCTACACACAGGGACCTGGAACAGCACATTTAAAACACACTTAAAAGAGGTTAACTCCTTTTTCCCTGAAAGGACAGCTGGGAAACCGGCTGGTACTTTGGTAGGTTTATCTCTCTTTTGATTCAACAGTTACCTAAGCTCCTCCAACAGAACAATGGCTGGGAAAAATTATATTGCACAGCTTTTGCCTCTGTCCAGACAGAGATCCCAATTCCAGTTGAAGGACTGGTTCCATGTGCAGGATGCCTGCATGCTGTAGCTCTTAGGAAACAAGTGGAGGAACTCAGAGAAGAGGTGGCAAGGCTGAGGAGCATTCAAGACAGTGAGAAGTACATTGATGAGATGCTTCTTGAAACATCCAAGCTCTCCAGCAGAGGAGAAGATGGGAGTCTACAGAATGATGAAGGTTAAATACGAGTCAGCAGGGCATGAAGAATAACCAATCCAACTCTTCCAACCCTCGAATTGAAGAACAATTATGCAGCCCTGGAAGTGGAAGAAGTGAAAGAATCCCTGGAAAAGGATGAACCAGAGCTTGATCACCCCAACATTGCAGTATCAGTGACCACAAGGAAGCGAAGGGTAGTGGTGGATGGTGACTCTCTTATGAGGAGTACTGAGGCTGTCCAGAGAGGTATATTGTCTGCTGTGTGCCAAAATACGAGATGTTACAGAGAGTTTGATGAGATTCATCAAGCCTACTGACTATTACTCGATGTTGCTCATCCATGTCAGTACAAATGATACTGCCAGGTATCCCTCTGAGCATATCAAAAGTGACATCATGGCTCTGGGACAGAGGATGAAGCAGATAGGGGTTGAGGTGGTATTCTCTTCAATTTCCGGTACAGAGGGTGACACTAAAATGGTTAGCAGTCTTCATTATAAAGCATATGAGGACAGATACACTTTAGAGGAAAGGCAGGATAGAGATGATATGATTGAAACGTTTAAATACCTCCGTGGCATAAATGCACTAGAGGAGCGCATCTTTCAATTGAAAGCAAGCTCTGCTATGAGGGGAAATAGGATGAGGGTGAAAGGGGATAGGCTCGGAAATAATATGCAGAAATATTTCTTTACAGAAAGAATGGTAGATGCGAGGAATAATTTCCCAGTGGAGGTGGTAGAGATGAGGACAGTATCTGAATTCTAAAAAGCATGGAACAAACACAGAGGATCGCTAAAGGGAAAAAGGGCACTGTTGTAGTGGTTGATATGGTTGCTCTTATTCGGTGTCATTTAATTCTTCTACCTCCTCCACATTCCCTCTATCTTGTGGTGTCCCCCAAGGCTTGGTCCTAGCTCCCCTGCTCTTTAATATTTTTATGGCCCCTCTTGCTACTTATCCAACAGCATGGGGTGTCTGCCTATCTCTATGCAGACAACATCTTACTTCTCTTTCATGTTCATCCTTCCTCTCTAGATCTCACCACTGTCAATATCTGTCTTTCTCATGTGGGCTCACTGGTTACATCCAATCATCTCGAGCTAATCACTTCTAAGACTTTTGTGATTTGGCTCACTGGCCCTTCTTCTTTTGCTCCCTCCTTGGCTCCCTCACTGGCTGGTTCCCCATTCGCATTGGTTTCATCTTTGAAATACCTTGGTGTTGTTCTAGGCAGTGGTCTCACTTTTCATGACCAGATTAGAGTGGTGATTATCCTTATCTTTATTAGGAGCTTAATATACCACTCACGCTAATTGTACCATAGCAGTTTACAATTGTTTAAAAACATATAGTGCTTTGAAAAGGGAAACAGAATGCCAGCAATCAGATAGGAGAGAGATAGCAAGTAAATTAAAGGACAGCAGATAAGGGAGGGCTACGACAGAGAGGGAGGGATACAGACAAGACATCAGCAGGGGACAGGAGCCAGGGGGGAAGGAGAAGGGGGGAGGTCAAAGGCTGTGCAAAAGAGGTGGGTCTTTAATCTGGCCTTAAAGGTAATGAAGGAGGGTTCCAGGTGGAGGACAGAGCCTTGGGCTGAGGAAAAATGAAGGCAGAGGAACAAGTGGACTCCAGGTGAGCTTGGGATGGAGATGGAAGAGATATGCGGTTAGAGTGGACCTAAGGAGTCGTTGGGGTGTATGAAGGTGAACCAGATCAGAGAGGTAGAGGAGAGTGCCAGTGTGGATTGATTTGTGAATGAAGATAAGGATTTTGTACTGAATTCTTAATGGGATTGGAAACCAATGCAAATGGATAAGAATAGGTGTAATGTGATCTGTACGAGAGGCGTGTGTAAGATTTGGGAAGGCCGGCCAAAGAGACATTGCAGCATTCCAGGCGTGACAGGACAAGGGACAGGAGCAAAGTGGTCAGGGAAGGAGCAGAAAGGAAGCACCATAATTCAAAGGCATCAATTTTCTTCCTGTCTATCTTTTTCACTTTCCAGCTTTTGCATCCATACAATGTTATTGAAAATACCATGGCTTGAATGGGTCAAATCTTTGTATGGAGAGAGACATCTCTGCTCTTGAGAATCTTGTCTAGGTCTTTTATAGCCATTCTGCCAAGAGCAATGCGTTGTTGGATTTCTTGACTGCTTGTTGCTTCTTTATTGATAGTTGATCCAAGTAGGTTAAAGTTTTCCACAATTTCAATTTCTTCTCCTTCAATGATGAACTTGTTGATTTTGCCGGTTGTCATGATCTTTGTCTTCTTTACATTAAGGTGCAGGCCCATTTTGAGACTATGTTCTTTGATCGTGAGAAGCAAATGTTTCAGATCATCTTCACTTTCAGCCAGCAATGTGGTATCATCAGCATAGTGAAGGTTGTTGATGAGTCTGGCTTTCCTAAAGCTACGAGAGTTAAAGAAAAAATTCCATCCTCAAATTGGAATGTTACAAGATGCTCAAGGTTCTATGTTGAATGATGCTGAGAAGACCAAGAAAAGGTGAAAGAATATACAGAGTTATTATATGATAAAGATCAAGTGGACCAACACCATTGGAGATGAAAGAAGAAGTTGAAGCAGCATTGAAAGTTTTTTCAAAGAACAAAGCACCAGGCATTGATGGAATTCCCATAGAAGTATTACAGCAATCTGATGCAGCTGTTACAATACTTACAAGGCTCTACCAAGAAATTTGGAAGATAACATCATGGCCACCTGACTGGAAATGATCTGTGTTTATACCAATACTAAAGAAAGATGATCCAACTGACTGTGGAATTTATCGCACAATCATTCTGATCCCACATGCCAGTAAGATTCTACTGAAGATTATTCAACAGAGACTACAACCATACCTGGAACAAGAACTACCTGAAGTGCAAGCAGTGTTCAGGAAAGGACGAGGAGTGAGAGACATCATCGCGGATGTGAGATGGATCCTTGAAAAGACTAAAGAATACCAAAAGGATATCTATTTGTGCTTTATCAACTATAGCAAGCCTTTTGACTGTGTAAACCATGAGAAACTCTGGGCCACATTAAGAAGCATGGGTATACCAGAACAACTAATTGTTCTCTTGCACAGTCTGTACATTGATCTAGCAGCAACAGTTCGAACAGAATAAGGAGAAACAGAAAGGTTGTAAGACAAGGCTGCATTCCTTCCCCCTACCTGTTTAATTTAAATGCAGAACAAACGGTCTACTAACTATTATTATATTCCTTCACACCCTGCTACCCCATGCAAGTACAATCCCCTTTCAGACCACCACCCACATGGTGCCAATAATACAAGGGATACTATAAATACCAATATGGTAAGACAACCACAAAACAACTAACAGAAGACCTCTCAGGCTCATACAGATCAAACTCACACCCACAGGCCACAATGTTCACAATGTTCAACAAAATCCACACCTTAATAAGCACAAAAGATGCTCTTTAATAAACTCACATTCTGTAAGAAACAAGATCCACACATTCTCTGATCACAAACATGATCACCAAATAGACATAATGAGCACGGTTTTCAAAAGGCATTTATACTGTTTATAGCCTGGTAAACCATGTAAATGCCTTAATATGGGCTATTCAATGGTACTTACATGGCTATTGCCATTGAATATCCCCTCCTAACTCCCCTACATGCCCCAATGCTATCTGGTTAGCATTGGGGCGTGTTGGGAGCTTGTTGGGTGTGGAGGCTGCTGCTAACTGAGTAGCGGCGATATTGTACCACTACCTGATTAGTGATCTGCTACTAAAACTAGACCAGCTTTAGGATGGCCTAGTTTTAGTCTCAATGCTAACTGGGTAACGGTGCAATATCGCCACTACCCAGTTAGGCTTTGCAGCGTCTTCCGCTGTGCGCCAAAACCAGATATTCAGTGCCATCGCCATGGCATTGAATATCCAGCATTACAACATCCTATTTGCTATGTATGCTGATGACATCATAATTTACACTACAATCAATTTGGAAAAGTCTGACTACAAAACAATAGCTACCTGCCTACAAGAAATGACTAGCTGGATCTCTCACAATAACCTGTCTATCAATTATAATAAAAGTGAAAACCTTATTATAACATGGAACACTTCCTTTAACCCCCTCAATCAATCACCATGCAAAATTGTTGTATACCCATAAGGAAAGAGATAAAATACCTTGGGCTCCAATCTTTCCAATCCCACATCAGCAAAACTGTCAAAACTGTCAAAATAGCTATAATACAGAGACTCAAACCCCTGCTCAGTCATGATCACTTTCGAACGGTCGGTCAGGCTATCATAACTCCTTTGTTGGATTACTGTAATTTCGTATACCTTGGCCTTCTCAAGCATACTATCCAACCTCTACTGATTGCACACAATATGGTGACTCACATCATTCTAGGCGCCTGTAAACATGAACATGTAAATCTTCTTCTCTTCCAACTCCACTGGCTTCCAATCATATCTCACATTCACTTCAAAACAATAATCATATTTAAAATTAAACATAACTTATCTGCAGACAATCTCAAAAAGCTCATCATTACTAACTCTAGCACTATACCTAAGAGACACAGTGTAATTGATATATATTGACACCCTTATCATACACTAAAACTATCAATGCTACATCTGCATCAGCTCTCTCCCTAGCAGCACCAACCTTTTGGAACAGCCTACCAGACACCTTGAGAGCTATAATAGACATCATGGAATTTTGAAGGCATTTAAAAACACTACTCTTCAGAGGTTACTTTGAAACACCCACCTAGGGCATCCTGCCAGCCTCAAACTATATAATTTTACCTGCTGAACATTCTGTATATACCTTTTAATGTAATGTTGGACATAAGCAAAAGACCAAGAAGAAAAGGTACTTCCAACAGAGTCAGCACTTCTAGTGACTTTAGAACATCACGTAAAGACACTTCAGAAAGGGCATTCTCTTTTGCTGCCCCAACTATTTGGAACTCTCTCCCAAGTGACTTGAGAGCAGCACTGGACCTCAAAGACTTTAGAAAACAGCTGAAAACTATGCTGTTTATAGAACACTATGGTCATTTAAATTAATTAATTCACTTAATAGGAATGACCAATTATATAGAAGTATGTAATATAGCTCATGTTGTATAATAGTACATAATGTATATAGTTCAATTTTCTGCAAAGCACTACAATTTACTATATCAATCTACATTTACTGCTTGTTTACACTTTCACTTGTATTGTATGTTTGTCAAACCGCTTTGATTTTATGATAAAGCGGAATAGAAATACTATTAAATAAATAAATAAATTAATTAATTGTTTCCTGCATGCCCTCTCCCTTTTATTTCTATTTGCTATGTAACTCCTGTTTAGTTCTAATGTAAACTGCTTTGATTTAAAGAAAAGGCAGTATAGAAAACCTGTTAAATAAATAAATAGCCTGCCTAGTTGAATATCGGGCCCAATGTGTATAACTGAAACATGACTCACAACTCTGACAATGTCACCCTAAATCAACTCATAGCTCCAACCCACACTGCATACAACTGCTCAAGAACTAACAGAAGACGCAGAGGAGTATTAATAATTGCCAAAAAAAGACATCACATTAAACTGTGGTCTTCTTTTATTTATTTATTTATTTAACATTTCTTATATACCGCACTATTTGTCATCAGTGTGGTTTACATTGTAACAATAAAACCCATAGGCCAGATAATTTAGCCTTCATTTACAGATAACAGGGAAATTAACATGGAGGTAAACCAGGAGAACTATATACAATCTTAGAAACTACCTGTTGGGACATATATCAGCTTTATGCATTCATATAGGAAAGGTATGGGGTTGAGAGGGTAAGGGTGGGAGGGGGGGAGGTATGTCCAGAAGCTTAAAGTGAGTGGTAAAAAGGTGGTGTTTGAGGGCTTTTCTAAAGTGTCTAAGGTCCCTGATTGCTCTAATGCCGGGAGGGAGTTTATTCCAGCATCTGGGGGCGAAATTAACAAACGCTCTGTTGATAGTTGATTGGTTAGACTTTATGGAGTCACTTGGTATGATTAGCATGTCAACAGCAGAAGATCTTCTAGGCCTGTTGTTTTCTGTGTGTGTGATGAGGTCCGAGATGGCTGCAGGAGATAGTTTATTGAAGGCCTTGAAGGTCATAAGGAGGGCCTTATATAGGATCCTAGAGCTTATTGGAAGCCAATGAAGTTTTTCTAGAATGGGGGAGATGTGGTCACTCCTTGAGGCTCCGTGGAGGATACGTGCTGCTGCATTCATGGCTAACTGTAGGGGATTGATGGTGATCTTAGGGAGGCCGTGGAGTATTATATTAGCGTAATCGAAGTGCGGTGTGACTAGAGCTTGAAAGATGGTACGGAAGTCGTCAGGTTCCAACATAGGTTTAAGGTGCCTTAGGGTTTTAATCTTGAAGTATATCGATTTTACGGTGCGTCTTATATGTTCCTTGAAGTCAAGTTGTTGATCCAATATCACTCCCAAATAGCGTATACTGGATTTGACCAGGAGCTCAGCATCTCTGACTTTTAGAGTAGGTGGAGGGGAGAAACATTTATTTCTTGTAATTATTAGGACTTCCGTCTTTTTGAAGTTGATGCGAAGGTTCTGAGTGAGAAGCCAATCAGTTATTGCATTAAAGCAGTTGATTAACATTGTGTAGTCTGGGCATGCGACCAATATGGATGAGAATAGCAGTACATCATCTGCGTACATGAGGCAGGATATGCCGAAGGAGCGTGTGATGTCGCAAATTGGCTGCATGTAGATATTGAACAGAAGTGCAGACAGGGAGGAGCCTTGGGGCACACCCATTGTCTGCTGGAAGGGATCAGATGTGGCGTTACCAATACGTATGTGTTGCAGTCGGCCTTCCAGGTAAGATTTGCACCATTCCCATGCTCGGTCATGGATTCCTTTCTCATGAAGACGCTTCAGAAGCTGTGTGTGATCTACGGAGTCGAACGCAGCTGCTATATCCAGAAAGATTAAAGCAAAGCCCATCTTGAGACTGTCAATGCCATTGATAAGAGTATTAATTAGAGTTGTTAGTAGAGTTTCTACACCGTGGGCCTCCCTGAATCCATGTTGACAAGGATCTAATAGGAAGAGGAGTCTATATGCTGCTGGATCTGTCTCTGTGTTAGCTTCTCGAGAACTTTAGCTAGTAATGGAATATTTGAAATTGGACGGTAAGAGTCCTCTCTCTTTGGGTTCAGCTGATTGTTTTTTAGAAGTGGACGGATGGAGGTTTGCTTGAGAGCGTCTGGGAAGACACCAGATTCAAATGACATCTTCGCGATGTTGGCTATGACTGGACTGAGTTCTGTGCGCATGGTTCTAATCCAGTGTGCCGGGCATGGGTTGGTTGGGGCCGTTGTCGTGTTAATGGAGGCAATTACATCCTCTATGGTCTTTGCAGAGGGTGGGACAAGTTTGGTGATTGGGGACTGCAGGAGAGAAGACTGGGAGGGTTCTTGTGGTGTTGCATTTGTTATTTTTATTGCTTTTGATTGTATATAGTTCACATAGGCCTGGGGCTGAATAACATCTTGTTGAGGTGGGGATGGTTGGTTGGTATAGGATTTTACTAAGTTGAATAGCTCCCTTGGCTTGTTCAGTGAGCGGTTGAGGATCTCAGGGTGGAATTCCTTCCTCTTGGCCCAAGTTGACTCACAATGTTGTTTAAGATGTTCTAAATAGGTGGCTTGGTCGGAGGATTTACGTGTAGTTCTCCATTTTCTCTCTAGTTTTCTGAGGTGTATAAGTGAAGTGCTTTTGCAAATCATCATAGCCCTATCCAGACAATTCACAATGCAAGCAGGAAACACTCCAATAACCAAAACCAGCCAACCCCAAATCCCTACAATAGGAGACAGTTGCACCTACTCTATGTATCCCTGGAACTCACCACCCCCATAAATGACAAGAAATCTAAGACAAAAGATGCATGCAGCATCATTTATACCCTTTGGGTAGGTGTTTTGATATAGGTAATATGATTAGTTGGAAAATGGTAGGAACTAAGGATAGGATACTGTAACCAGTTAGTGGATATAATAAATGGTTTTATCTTATAGAACACTAACAAGAAGTGAACGAGATCCCCTGAGGAAACAGCGATAGTGAAACACAATAGAGGTGCCTGGGGAGGGCGTCGGGATCAAAGGAAAGCATGATGGGAGCTTGTTGAGAAACAACTAATTAAAAGCTAAGTGTTGGAAGGATTTGATGACATTATAATCAGCTTTTGATAATAATCTTAAGAGAGACAGTCACGATTGTTTTGAATAATAGCTCCATCTGCTCACTACCTGAAGGTCATTGATGCTATTAGGCACATCAGTTGGACACGACGTAAGTCTGAAAAAGTGTGCCAAAAAAGTCTTAGACCTTCTTTGTTAGAAAAACAAATGGCACAAAATAAGGAAGAATGCATCATAATAGGAGCCCTAAGACATCATCATGTAACTCCCCGCCTTGAACAACTATACTGGCTCCCAATGTATGCACGCATCAAATTTAAAACCACTCTCACCTTTTTCAAAATCCTATAACACAGATCTGCAGACACACTAAAAGCACTGATCCAAAAAGATACAGAAGAACTAGCAACAGAAACCAACTCCTTACCCCCAACACCAGAACAAGATGCAAACATGCAAAAGAGCACCTTCACTATATGCCCCAACAATATGGAAGTCCTTACCAAAAAAAATAAGAGTCACAACAGATATCCAAGACCTTCACAGGTAACTCAAAATGTTACTATTCTCTGAACACTTTAGCACCATCACATAACCTGGAACAAACACTTCCACCACTATAACACCCTTCCCATCCCTTATGTAATTAAACACCCTACCATAACTCTTAGGGGTATGTATACTAAACCGCGCTAAAGGAGCAAGTGTTCGGTTAACACGCATTAATGGAGCATTCACAGCGTTAATGCATGCTAATGCGCCATTAGCGCATGTTAACGCTGCTTTAGAGTGTGATAACGGGATCAGCAGGGTAAAGCATCCTACGGGCAGAGCGTAGGCGAAAAATAGGGGTCAATGGGTGGGGTGTGGTGGGAACAAGGCCCTGTTCCCTTAACAATGGCACCTTAACACCGGGAACCTTACCGCATATCAAAACCTGTTGGTAAGGATGCATTTTGAAGAGAGAGAGCCTTTTTTAATGTCTGCAATGTGATGCACAGACAGGTGAGCCCAAGAAAGCAATAGCAGTGCTCCATTACCAGCAACAGCATAGTGCCCAAGTATGAAAGGACACTAGGCTGATGGTGCAAATGGGGCAAAGGATGGTGCATGTGGATCATGCAGTGGGGGCTACTGGTGCACAGGGTGAACCAGGCAGTTTCCTAGGTGGCACATAAGCATATAGGTCCTGAAAATATGCCATAATGTGTCAGTCCAAGGTCCATCATGCCCAGTATCCTGCATCCAACAGTGGCCAATCTAGGTCACAGATACCTAGAAGTTTCCACAAAAGACACACAGGACCCACAATGCTTTTAATGGGGCTAGCAGTGCATATCCAGGGTCCTCTTTAACAATGGTTTATGGACCCCCCACAGGAACCTGTCCAAACATTTTTGAAACCCAGCTACACTAACAGCCTTTACTACATCTTCTGGTAATGAATTACAGGGTTTGATAATGCGGTGACTGAAAAAATATCTTCATCTAGTAGTCCTAAATGGGTTACACTGTAGCCGCATTGCATGTCCCCTAGTCTTTCTACTTTCTGATGACATAAACAATTGGCCTACGTTTACCCGTTACACTCCAGGCAATATATTCTAGACCTCTAACCTAACACCCCTCAGCCGTCTCTTCCCCAGATTGAAGAGACATAACATTGACATGCGGTGATGGGGTCCCTGTAGAGGCAGATGGTTGTGGGGGGGGGGTATGAGAAGCTGTCCATGTATGCCTCTGCCCCCCCCCCCCGCGCCAGACCTGTGCTCTAGGTACATGCCTACCCCCATGTTGGCTGGCCTGGGGCTGCACACCATCAACACTGACAGCACATGGGCATGTCAGCATGGCATGGGGAGTGTTGGCAAATGGGTCAGCGGCACCCACCTGCAGCAGACCAGCCATGCCCTGATCCAGTGCACCATACACCATGGTCTGTCTGTTGGGAAGCATGCCAGCCACAGAGACTGTTGTGGCACACAACACACAGTTGGTGTGCATAGGAGCAGAGAGTCATAGGTTTGGATCCTGGCTATGGATCATGTAGTACATATCCCTATAGCTACATTCTATCCCATAGTGCAGGTGCAACACCAACATGTGCAACCCCCAATGAATCAGAAAACAAGGGTACAAACACCAACACAGACAGGCTCCACTATCCTCAGCTGCATGGAGAGTCAGGCTGACAGCACCGGCACACTGAGTGGCTGTTAGCATTAGAGCACACTACTAGCCCCTGCACAATGAGTACACCTTAACAATGCCTGAGCTGAGATTGGAACCAGAGTGACAGGCAGGAATGCCAGCCATCCCCATTTTGTATGATGCATCAAGTGTGTGTATGTCTATCCATTGTTTTGTGGCTTTCTACTTCTCACTGAACCTCACAGTGCCTAAGCTGTTTCCAGTGTTAACCTGTGAATGTGAATGTTGAGGAGCAAAGTATTGTGGGTATGGCCCGAACAGGGCGGATTGGCCAGGATGCATCTGCATCAGTGGTAGAGCAATGGCTGGGACATCATAGTGCCTAACTGCCACCTGCATGTCGCAGCTGGCCACATCATGTCATGCTGGGAGGGCACTCTCACTCTGAATGAACAGTGACCATTGCACAGCTATGTATCCACATAGCATTCTCTAATGTCTGGTTCTGGTGATATGGGTGTGCTTATTGTATTGCGCCCCCCCCCCCCCCTCTCTCATCACTGTGCCAATTGCTGGGTATTTATGGTTGTTCTGCGCACTGGCCAGCGGATGGTATGTGCATGGCTGTGATACCCAGTGTTAGGCAGCAGGTACTTGCTGTGGATGACTGTTAGACCTAGGCAGTTTGGAAGTGAGGTGTTCCAGGCCTAGGTCAAGAGTTACTAGTAGTGCCAACAGCACACTATTGTTTTCCACCTTAGGGCCATATCTCCTGTTAAGGTGCCTTATTACCTTAGGGCACTTGGTCCTGTTAATTCGCATTAAATAGCCCAAGGCATCCTAATGCTGGCACGCCCCCGCCCCCCAACTGCCCACTGCCTTATATGGCATCAGGCACCTTAACACTGCCCTTACCGCTAGTGATTTTACCGTGGTTTAGTAAACATACCCCTTAGAATATTAAAACCTAGTTTTGTTACCAATACTGCAAGTTAACATTCCTGTTGCAGTGTTCCACCAAGTTGACCAAAGGATAATGCGGTATATAAAAACACCTGTTAAATACTTAAAATATGTTTTTATATATCTCATTCATTTTGATGTTTATTAAATGATATTGTTCAACATATTTTATTAGGTTTATTTTATCACTGAAGGAAATGATTATTTCTTCTTTATTTTTAACTATGTTCATAAAATACCTAAATTTTGGGGGGACTGATACCTGAACATGCATTTTCAGGAACGAACACACATTTTTGTGGCAAAGATATGTTCTGTTAAAATCCCTTTATTCATTTTGTAACCAGTATATCTATGTATGTGTTCCATGGCCTGCTTCAATCACATAATTTTATGGATAATAGGATTATATTGCTTGGACTAACCTTCATGGGGGTTCTCAACAGTAGGGTTGATCCACATTACTTGGAATGCCCCTTGTCTATCCTATGCTATTTAAATTTTCCTTTAGTTGATCATTTTATAGTTTGCTCCATCTCGTAATTTGATTTCTCCCTCCATTAATATGGTTTAATGTAACTTACGGACCTGATACTGAAAGGGATTAATGTGGTTAGCAGACCTGCTGACCATGTTAATCCTCTAGGCCAGGGGAATATCCATGGGTGCAGCTGCTGCATGTCCTAATACTAACTGGCTAGCATCAGAGTGTTTGGAGGGTAGTATAGGGGTGGCATCCGGTGATAACCGGGCAGCGGCGATATTGAGCCACTTCTTGGTTATCACAACATGGTGAAATGCAGATGCAGTAAAGACTGTCCTACTTTCACCGCTGAAGCTAACTAGGAAGTGACTGAATATTGCCGCTGCCTGTTTAGCTTCATGGAAATCCAGGCATCGAATATCCAGGTCTAATGTTCTTGGCAGCGGCTAACCGCTTTAGCAGTGTTAGCTGCCTCTGCTGAATATCAGGCCCTACATTTCTATGGTTAGTATTTCCGCTCTTTTCATGTGATTTATTTCTTTTCTATTGTAATCATTTCTTTTCTAATTAATGAAAGTGTTTCCATGTATTGTTTTCAAAACAGTTTAAAAAAGTTATGGGATGTTTAATCTGTATATATTTACAGTAGGTCTGTAGTGCAGTTTACTTTTAATAAAGGTGCAGCCTTAGATTCCCACTGTGCTTGGCATGTTATTTGGATTGGGGATTGATGCTGGCTTTGTAATGAGAAGATGCAAGGGCAGATTGAATACTCCAGGCTGACCATGTTATTGAGTTTGATATTGTTTTCCATTTACTTTACTTGTCATATATTTCAAAGTCTGGTGTGATTATTCATTGTATCGTGTACGTGAAAATGGCTACACATTTTAAAATAGTTTCCAAGGAGTCTGTTTACTAAATATTAAAGTGTGCTAATTGGCATTTGTGTGCAATGTCCGCCGCCATGCTCATAGGAATACCATGAGGGCAATGGAAGATAATACATACTACAGAAAATGTTCTCCATCAATCCTGGTCAAATATTTGCCTTGGATAGGCAGAATGAGTGTGGAATTTTTATTCTGGTAAAGTTTGAAGGTCTATTCTATGTTGTCGTTATCATGATGAATACTGATTAAATTTATCATTTTAAATAATAGGCTATTGTTCTCAAAGGGGTGAAAACCTGACCTGATAATCTAATTTGTATGTTCAATAGATATAATGAAAAAGAGCACTTATATTAATTAATGCACCAAGAAGCAAAGGAAAATCTAATTTAACAGCCGTAATGTACTTATTGCACAGTAATAGTTAAAATTAATATCTAGTAACTGCAAAATTTCAGCAATAACTACTGGGGACTTTTCCAGCATTTCCTAGAGGGATGCTATTCATTTAATGCAAAGCAAAAGTCACTACCATTCATTATTGACAGCTTTTCCAATAATGCACAATGCAGTTGGATACACCTCATGAGGTGGCTTTAACTACTTTACATTATCATCTCTTTAATAGTTAACACATGATAACACCCTCTGTGTTAGCTGTAAGGTGCAGTCTCTGAACCCAGAAATAGCATTTTCCGTGTTAGCTGTTTCAGTTATTGCACACTATTAGTTAATGCATAAAGCCACTTTAAACAGCTAACACAACTTAGTAAACAGATCCCTTATTTGAGAATTTACTGAAAGAACAGAATTATCACAAACCACTTTAGGTTCTGGGAAAAACATGCTAACTTTCTTTATCAATGAGCCCTCAGTTCAGCAATCAGCAAGTCAGTTTCTCATCAAGTAATTGCTGGCTATTCCAAGACAATGAGCATGTTTCTTCAATCCAACTACACCTTGATCCTCACCCAACTCTTAACAGAGCTAAACATGATCAGCTCAATATAATAAGGATAAACCAGTCTCCCTAATTAGTCCACCAAAGATTGCAAATAGATATAAAAAAAAAATAAATTGAAATAACAATGAAACTTTTGACACTCCACACTCTACAGAAAAGGAGGAATCCCAAAGGGTGAATGAACACTAAATTATATCCAGAATCAATTGCCATAACACCACTGTCACTGAGGTACATGAGGCTTGACAGAAGAATCTACTACTACTATTACTTATCATTTGCATAGAGCTACAAGGCATACTTGGTGCTGTACAGAGACATGTAAGAGACAGTCCCTGCTTGTAAGAACTTACAGTCTACCATTATCAAGACAGACAGCACAACAACAAGGGACAGGATAAATCTAGAGGAATGGTAAGGAAACACATAGGATGTGAAAAGGAGACTAAGAGCCCAATTCATGCCCGGTCCGCGGGCACATCCACATTGAAAACGGGCCTGATTTAAACATGATTCTGTAACGGTGGGGAGATATGCGCTCGTGGTTTCGGAATCAGGGCATAGATGTGTTTGGCTCTGCACAAACAAAGCACTATGAAGTATGAGACACAGCTAAATGCAGCAAATGACTCTGTATGTCACAGCACTCACCAGATTCTGAAAAGATGGACGTTTTTGATCCCACCCATCTCCACTATATACCAGTGCTTGGCCACACGCCCCTGTAAATCGTGCATCTCCTAAGCTGCTCCACTTACTGACAGTGTTGTGCTGATGCAAACTATACATGAATACTGATGATAATTGGCAAACTAGACTATGGAGTATGTTTACTAAACCGTCTTAATGTGCGCCCGGTGATAGTGTGCAGGCTGCCATAAAAGGAGTGGGCGTTTCAGTCTTAAAGCAGCAAAATGGGAGTATCGCGCGATAACGCGCACTGCTGCGCACATTATCGTGCGAGGCGCCGCTAAGCGCGTTAACGCGCGGTAATTCTAAGTAGGTGCCCAGACATGCAAACATTGAAACAGAGGTGTAGCACAATGGTTAATACACTGACTGATGATACAGGGGTCATGAGTTTGATCCCCCAGTGTGTCTAATACTTAAAGCTGGCTAAAGCATCAGCTTTGACATGTAAGTATTGTTTCCTGCAGCACTTTATTTGTATTTTATTAATTGCTGCCAGCAAACACACCCTCACGTGCCGTAACCTAAGGTGCCGCATAAGGCACCCTATAAGGCACTCCATAGGGCACATTATAAAGTGCACTGTCCACCACGGCACCCTATAATATCCCCTATAGGGCACCCTATAAGTCGCTCCATAGGATACCGTATAGTGCACCTTATATGGACAGTAACCATAAGGTGCCCTATAAAGCGCCCTCTGAGGCACCTTATGGGTACAGTACGCTGAGGGTGGTTTTGCTGGCAGCACTAATGTACATTAAAAATAGATAATGCTTTGGACAGCCCTATCAAATAACCCCACTGTGGGTTTGAAACCATGACCTCTGACTCCACAGACAGCGAAGTAACCAGTGGGCTACAGCTGCTAGCAAGGCCCTGGCTGGCTGCAGAAGGACTACATGTCACCACACAAACAGTCTGCTGTGGTCACCAGGATAGGGTTAGCCCACCCTTACCCATGATGCACTGCACATGCAAATCAGCCGTCTACAGATGAACACAAGATGGGGTATGCACCCCCACAGCACCTCGGCCTGGTAGGAGGAACTGACCATGTGTGTTACTGGCACAGAGTAGCTACACACCGTCACATTGGGCGGGTACTGTGCTCACCCTGAGGGTGCGGTGGGGCGCCCAGCACCAGGTCCACAGCACCTTCCATGGCAGAAATAGGCCATGCTGTAGATTCCCAGCAGTGCTAGTGTGTGAGATAGGTAATTACTGCAGGCACACTTTGGATACATCTGTATTTCTCAGTCAGGTTTGATCCTTATGGACCCATAGGCAGATTATGTGCCACCACCCAACCCACCCCACCCTCTGGGGCTGTGGGTGGGAAACAGGGTCTCCCACTGACAGATCCACGATTTACGTCCCTGCAATGGCAGCAGTAGAGGGGACCACCAACCGCCGTCCTGCAGGGCAGTCAATGCAGCTCTGTACACATCAATAAAGCAATAGCAGACAGACAGACATTAGGCCCAGAAATACTCAACTGCACCCCACCACAATCTGATATTCTCCTGCAGCCACTGCTCCCTGCAAGGTGTTACAGCAAGACACATGCTAGCTGCAGAAGGTCTGATAGCTAGTCCATAGGGCATGTTCCTGGAAAAGATGCATGCATCCAGAACTGGGATGTCAGTATACACACCAAGCAGATAAGTTAGTGATTGGGCCCCAAAAGGGAACCCATAAACATCACATGAGAAAAATACTAGATAGCACTATGGGGGAGCCTAGCCATGCCATGGTCACTGCTCAGTCAGGGTGAGAGTGATCTCCCAGCAGAACATGCTGTGGCCACCCTGTCTGTGCAGGTGGTGGCCGGGCACTACAATATCCCAGCCAGTGCCCTATGCCCTTTGCAGATGCATCCTGGCCAGACCACCCTTTCCGGGCTATACCCATGGTACCTTGCTCCTCATTATGCACATTGGCAGGCCAATACTGGCAACAGTGCTGGCAGTGTGGGCTGTGGAGGGTGTTTGCAGCCACCACACACTGGATAGACAGAAACACACTCCCACACCTATGCCAGCATTGTGCTACTATAGAGGTGTTTAGCAGCCCTGGCCACCACACCAGTCCTGGGCACAGTGCAGGCATGGATATGGTATGCAATACTGGTGGGGGTCACTCCCCAGGGTGGTAAACACTGTCAGAGACCAGACCTGAAGCACACTCCACAGACATCAGAAAGGTTGCTATGATGGAGCTCAATCAGCAAACTGTGCTTAACGTAGGAATTGCTATCTGCCAGTAATCATAGCAACCTTTTGATAGCTGTGTACCGTATTCCCAGGTGTAGGGTGGCATTGCTAAGGTATGCAAGTGCTAGTATTGGGAGGTGCACACAGGGCCCAATGTCCTGCCTCTCCAGGGGGCATTGGCTAATGGAGCCTGTGGGTGTGGGTGTGTCTGCCCCTGTTGGCTGCTGCTTTACGGCAGAGGTTCCCAACTCCAGTCCTGGTGTGCCAAACACTGTTCGGGTTTTCATGCTGTCCCTCATGAATATGCATGAGATACATCTGCATACCATGGGGGTGGTGCATAGATATGCAGCACAGGCATCTTTATTAGAGGCAGGATGGAACCTGAATGGTGTTTGGCCCTCCAGGACTGCATTTGGGAGACTCTGCTGTAGGTAATGCGCCTGTTTGTGGAGTCTGTGCTCTGTAGGGTAAAATGTAGGTGTTTTGGGCATGTTTACGTCATCTGCAATAAAGGTTCTGTCTGTATTAGCATGTTGTAGTAGTGGGTAAAATATGGGGACTGGGTTGGCAGGCACCATAGCTGGGACTTGAACCTGTGATCTTCTGCCTCCAAACACACTGGTTGTGTGCACTGCACCACTGTGTTGCCACAGAGACAATGCATTCCCTGGTGATACCATGACTGTTTGTCTGGCAGGGCCTGTCTTTTGCAGTGCATGGCACCCACCTACACAGGGCTAGGCCATGGTCTGCTCTGGGCAGCTGCCACTGCCCCCCTCCACCACCAGTACCCCTCTGCCACCATGCTGACATGCCCTTCTGCTGGTGGTGCTGGTGGTGTGCAGTCTCAAGCCATCCAGTGTGCAGGTAGGCGGCTGCCTGTGGTGCGGGTTCTGGGGTAGGGGTGCCTGCATAGGCATCCACGCTTACCCCCAACACCGTCTGCCAATGTTCTGTGCCCTTGGAGGTACCTGCTGGGTACTATCCCCTGTGACACTGAGATAAACACTCTCGTGCCCATGTTGGGCCCTCATCAGTTGCTGTCTGGCTGCTGTTCAGTTTCAGCATTCCTAAGTGCCACCTAGGCATCTGCCTAGTCCGCACTGTGACCCAGCTGCACCACAGCATGTGCCGCCTGCAGCCCTCTGTATCCCCTTTCCCAGCATCTGTCCAGTTGCCCATTCCGACATGCCCGCCCTGCTGTTTTGGAACATGTGCATGCCATAGGTAACCTGTCCAATGGAGAGGGAAACCCTGATCAGTGCTATTTCACTGTGAGATCATTCACCTTGTATGGGGATGGAGCGTAGACCCTTCCAAACTTCATATCTTTGTTTTGGTGCTTTCTTGGGAGTGTTTTTTGATGTTTCCCATTGCTATCACTATTGCCCATCTTGGTTATGTTTTTTTTACATTTACTTCTGTTCTTTTTCAATGTTTATTTGCCCTTTTGTTCCGTGCACATGTATCACATCACTTTTTGTAGGTTACCCTGGTTTTGCTGTACATTGCTGACGGAAATGGTTTCTTTTCCCTTTAAATCAGCTCTAACGCCAGGGTTTTACTGGCGTTAGTTTTGAGCCTCGGATTTCACAGCGTTGGTGTGCAGGGAGCCTCTCCCCTCCCACTCTCCACCCATTGACCCCTTATCTCCGCCCCTGGAGAGCTTTCCTCCGCCCTCCGGGAGCCTTTCCCCGCCTTCAGCGCTCGTTTGCGCCGCAGCGTGCGTTATCGCACGATATGGTACCTGTGCGCCTTAAAAAGCACCATCATCGCGCGATAAGGTACCTTATTGCACGATAACATCGCAGAGCGCACGTTAAGACGGTTTAGTAAACATACCCCTATATATACCAGTCTGTTGCATGACCAGAACACTGCAAAATAATCTCTGTGTAAGATAGTACAAAAGCAGGTAGAAAGTGATATGTTAGTCATGACATACCTTGCATCACCACATACATGGCACTAGAAGGCATCCTTAGTTATGCTTGCATTGGTCAACTCTGAAAACAGTCTGTACAATGCTACGTATGAACAGAAGAGGTTCTCCATAGGGAAATGTCAAAACAAATCCCTGCCACTAATAAGAGACCCTCAGAATGGGAGCATTCAACAGTACAATCAACACTAATACATGCCTAAAGGCACCATCATTGCTCTCTACAAATGTGCACATTTTTAGAGACCAATGATGATGCTTCTGTCAATAGGGTATATAGGCTTACATGGGGTTACTGTTACTGTTCTGCTGGTCCTTCCATGACCACAATGAACAAGCCAGGTACAACTGCTTTCCCAGCAATCTGGGATTACCAATCCACCACAGGGCTCTTTTAACCATGTACATATCAATTGTGGCTGAACAGCAAATGATGCAGGTGCACAGAGTGACCATGAACACCCTAGCTTGGAACAAACAGCATGGTCATCCAGCATTTAGCACAGTGATTGGGCTCCCAGGACAAAAGAGCACCCATCTTACTAAAGCTGGACACTATATACCACTATGGGGTATGTTTACTAAACCGCGCAATTGTGCGGGGCGCACTTGATCGTGCGCTAAGGTACCTTAGCGCACACTAATAGTGTGTTTTTGTGCCCCGCACACTTGCGCGTCACACTAATGGGCCCGCACAAGTGCGCGGCGCGCTGATGTGCGCTAGGGGTGTGGAAAGGCATTACGAGGGCGGAGGAAGGCTCCGGAGGGGCGGAGGGACGGGGTCAATGGGTGGAGAGTGGGAGGGGAGAGGCTCCCCACACAGGAGCGGGGCTGAAAATCAACCTAAAAAATACCGCGAGTGAAAACCTCGCGTTAGAGACGATTTAAAGGGAAGAGAAACTATTTACGTCACCAATGTACAGCAAAACCGGGGAAACCTACAAAACATGAGCAGTGTGATACATGTGCACAGAACAACATTTCAAATAAAACCTTAAAATGACCACAAGAAAAATTGTAAAGATCATAATTCAGCTGGGCAACAGTGATAGCAATGGGCAACAATAAAAAACACTCCCAGGAAAGCTCCAAAAAAAGAAATGATTTTTGGAAGGGTCTATGCACCGTAGACCCTTTCAAAAATCATTTCATTTTATTGGAGCTGTCCTGGGAGTGTTTTTTAATGTTGCCCAGTGATATCACTGTTTCCCAGCTTGGTTATGGGTGCTTGCCCCTTTTTTCGAGGTTATTTTTGAGGTTTATTTGCACCTTTGTCTCCATACAAGGTAAATGAGCCCACAGTAAAATTGTGCAGAGCAGGGTTTCTGACTCGTCAGGCCAGGTTTCCTATCTCCAGGGACTGCACTGTCTCTGTGGCCACAGTGTGGTGCAACAGACACAGCCAGTGCCTGTAAGACCAGAGGGTCACAGGTTCAAATTCCAACTGGGGCTCCTGCCAACCCAGTTTCCATAGTTTTACCCACCACTAAACAGTGATAGTGAAGACACTCCTTTATTGCAGAGAACATAAGCATGGTTCAAACACCCATATTTTACCCTACACCGCACACATACCTTAACAATGAGCATTACCTACAGCCGAGTCCCCCAAATTCAGTCCTGGAGTGCCACAACTCAATCAGGTCATATGTTTTTTCCCAGATAAGTACCTTTTGTATGTATGGGTGTCCCTCATAATACTCTTGGACAATGATTCATGTACTATTTATCTCTTAAACTCATTATATCTATGTTTTGTTAGAGCGGTTTACCAGTGCAACTCGATAATCTAGACACTATAATGATAAGAACTATCAGGTCTCAGACTTAGAACGGCACTATCACTCAGGTTGTACCCTGGATCAAACGTCCTGGACTTATGTCCAGTACGTGTGCCTGTTGATGCATCAATGACAGTTCCAATATGATATGTCAATGTCTTAATTAAAGAGTATTGATTCTGGAACGTACTGCTTCAATATGTCATATGCAATGAAATAAAACTTATCTTAGAAGATGGTGGTTCAGCCGTGTCTCAAAAGCTCAACCTAGTTGTTTTTTCATTGCGGAGGATTTATCTCATAAAAATATTGATTCCCCGACGCCTTCAATTGGTACCATGTCGTGTTTCGCGGTCTCTTGGTTTCATCAGGGGGTTCAGTATAAGATCTTCTCTTAATTCTCCATGTATCTTTCAAGCTATACACTGAGAACACATTTGTTTGTCAGATTATCTCAGCACTCACGAATCCTAGCTTGGCATGTTACTCGGAGCCCAGTTGCTTCTAAAAGACGCCGCGCATGCATCCAGGACTGGATTTGGGAAACTCTGCCGTAAAGCAGCAGCCAACAGGGCCAGACACACCCACACACACACCCACAGGCCCCATTGGCCAATGCCTCCTGGAGAGGCAGGACATTGGGCCCTGCCTGTATCTCCCAATACTAGCAGTTGCATACCTTAGCAATGCCACCCTACACCTGGGTATATGGTACAGCTATAAAATGTTTCCCATGATAACTGGCAGATATCAATTCCTATGTTAAGCACATTTTGCTCATTGAGCTCCACCATAACAATCATTCTGATGTCTGCGGTGTGTGCTGCAGGTCTGGTCTCTGACAGTGTTTACCACCCTGGGGAGTGACCCCCAACAGTATTGCGTACCATATCCATGCCTGTACTGTGCCCAGGAATGGTGTGGTGGGTATGGCTGCTGAACTCCTCTATAGTAGCACAATGCTGGCATAGGTGTGGGGGTGGCTGTCTGTCTATCCAGTGTGTGGTGGCTGAAAACACCTTCCACAGCCCACACTGCCAGAAATGTTGCTAGTATTGGGCTGCCAATGTACATAATGAGGAGCAAGGTACCATGGGTATAGGCCGGACAGGGTGGCCTGGTCAGGGTGCATCTGCACAGGGCATAGGGCACTGACTGGGAAATTTTAGTGCCCGGCCACCACCTACACAGACAGGGTGACCTCAGTATGTCCTGCTGAGAGATCACTCTCACCCTGACTGTGCAGTGACCACAGCATGGCTAGGCACCCCCATAGTGCTATATGGTATCTCTCTCATGTGATAGATATGGGTTTTCTTTTGGGGCCCAGTCACTGATTTATCTGCTTGCTGTGTATGCTGACATCCCAGTTCTGGGTGCATGCATCTCCACTAGGAGCATGCACTATGGACTAACTAGCAGACTGTTTGCAGCTGGTATGTGTTTGGATGCAGTGGCTGATGACTTACTGCAGGAGAATATCAGATAGTGGTGGGGTGCAGCTTACCATATTCAGGCCTAATGTCTGTCTGCTTTTATGTTATGGATGTGTATAGAGCTGCATTGGCTGCCCTGTGGGGGTGTCTGTTCCTCAGCAGGACTGGGGTTGATGGTCCCCTCTATTGCTACCTTTGCAGGGAGGTAGAATGTGGATCTATTAGATGGGAGACCCTGTTTGCCACCCTTGGCTCTGGAGGAGGGGGGTGGTGGTGCATGGCCCACTTGGGGGGGGTCCATGGGGGCTACACCTGACTGAGGCAGACAGAGATATCCAAGGTGTTTGTGCAGAAACTACCTATCTCACACATTAACACTGCTTTGGACCTCCAGCATGGCCTCTTTCAGCCATGGAAGGTGTTGTGCACCTGGTCCTGGGCGCCTCATTGTACCCTCAGGGTGAGCACAGTACCCACACAATGTGACGGTGTGTAGCTACTCTGTGCCAGTACAACACACGGTCAGTACCCCCTACCAGGCCGAGGTGCTGTGGGGGTGCATTGCCCATCTTGTGTTTATCTGTGGACAGCTGCTTTGCATGTGCAGTGCATCATGGGTATGGATGGGCTAACCCTTTCCTGGTGACCACAGCAGACTGTCTGTGTGGTGACATGCAGGCTCTCTGAAGCCAGCCAGGGGCTTGCTAGTAGCTGTAGCCCAATGGTTACTTCACTGCCTGTGAAGCCAGAGGTCATGGGTTCAAACCCACAGTGGAGTTATTTGATAGGGTTGTCCAATGCATTATCTTTTTATAATGTACATATTTTGATGCCAGCAAAAACACCCTCAGCGTACTGTATCCATAAGGTGCCTCTGAGGGCGCTTTATAGGGCGCCCTATAGGGCACTTTATGGTTCCCGTCCATATAAGGTGCACTATACATTATCCTGTGACACAACTTATAGGGTGCCCTATAGGGGACATTTTAGGGTGCTGTGGCGGACATTGCAATTTATAATGTGCCCTATGGAGTGCCTTATAGGGTGCCTTATACGGCACCTTCAATTACGGCATGTGAGGGCGTGTTTGCTGGCAGCAATTCATAAAATAAAAATAAAGTGCTGCAGGACAAAATATGTACAATGCAAAGCTGATGCCACAGCCAGCCTTATGTATTAGGCACACTGGGGAGCAAACTCATGACCCCTGTATCAGCAGTCAGTGCCTTAACCATTGTGCTCCACTGCTGCTCCTCCTTGCCTGTCAGCGCACCTACTTATGCTTTTCATTCCTTAAACTGCACAGTGCTGCCATAAAATATAGTACTCTGACCTTGCGGTACCTCATACGGCACCCTCTAAAGCGCCCTATAAGCAACATTCTAGGGTGCCTTGGCTGACAGTGCACTTTAAAATGTGCCTTATAGGGCGCCTTATATTAACACGCTTTGAGAGTGCGTTTGCTAGTAGTGATAATTACAATAAACATAAAATGACTCCAAAACCAATTTCCCCATAATATGTAATGTCTCAGCCAGCCTTGTTCATTGGGCATTGAACCCTTGATTCCTGCACCATTGGCCAGTGTCTTACCCATTTTGCTGTGGTTCTGTTCCTGTACTTGCACATTAGCATGCCGCCTTATGTCGCCCAATATTAAAAAGACTCCTAAATCAATAGTGCACTGCCTAATGCCCATCAGCGTGCTGCCTTATACCACACAATATTAGACTAACTCCTAAAGTAACACCTCAGCCAGCTGTTTACATTGAGCACTGTGGGGATTGAATCCCTGATCCTTGCATCATTGGTCAGTGTCTTAACCATTGGGCTGTGGCTCTGTTCTTCTGTGTGCACATTAGTGCGCCACTTATGCTGCCCAGTATTAAAATGCCTCCGAAAACATTAGCACGCTGCCTTATGCCCATCAGCACGCTGCCTTATGCTGCCCATTATTTAAATGCCTCATAAATTAATGCCTCAGCCAGTTGTCTTTATTGGGCACTGTGGGGGATTGAACCCCTGATCCCTGCATCATTGGTCAGTGTCTTAACCATTGGGCTGTGGCTCTGTTCTTCTGTGTGCACATTAGTGCGCCACTTATGCTGCCCAGTATTAAAATGCCTCCGAAAACATTAGCACGCTGCCTTATGCCCATCAGCACGCTGCCTTATGCTGCCCATTATTTAAATGCCTCATAAATTAATGCCTCAGCCAGTTGTCTTTATTGGGCACTGTGGGGGATTAAACCCCTGATCGGTGCACCGTTAGTAAGTGCCTTGACCATTGCGCTGTGGCTCTGCTCTTCTGTGTGCACATCAGCGCGCTGCTTATGCCACCCACGCAGCTATCTCATGTGCTAATGTGCGGGGCGCACATGGCGCCGCACACCTTAGTGCATATGTAAATTCCGGATTTTCTTTTTCAGCCAGACACGCCCACTCCTTATATGGCACCCGCATACTACAGTGGCCCGCACATTAGCGGGGTTTTAGTAAACATGCCCCTATGTCTTTTATATATTATATTTTTTATTGAATTTGTCATGATTACAAAAGTAAACATTGGAAAAGAACATTCCCTTACATAAAACACTAAAGAAAATTACAGTTTTAAATGTTTTCAAAGGAACAATCTCAAGAAACCACATTAAATGAGAGACAGCTAGCTAAGCATACCAAACATCAAGACCCCAATTTTCTTCCCAACCAAACCACTCAAAACAAAGCAATATAATAATCTTATTGCGAGCTCTTACCCACCAAAAACTGTTCTAACTGTGACACTTCAGTATATATACCACTATGTCAATACAGAGCCATACCATGGTCATAGCTTGGTCAGCATGAACTGCTGTGGCCAGTCAGGCCATGCACATAGCAGACGAGCACTACCAAGTCTCGACCATTGACCCTACCTCCAATTTAGATACATTCCTGGGCAAACTGCTCTGTTCAGGTCATACCCGCAATCCTCTGCTCCTCATCATGCACATTTGCAGACTAATGCTGGGAACTGCCTAGGCAATGTGAGGCACAGTGCAGTGCAGAAGGTCACAGAACTCTAGAGAGACATAGCCACACACTCACATCGCCACTCTGTGTGAAAGTCGGGATGGTTGGCATTCCTGCCTGCCACTTTGGTCTCCATATCAGCTCAAGCATTGTTAACATATGCTCATTGTGCAGGTGCTGGTAGCACACTCTGACATTCATCCCTGTTGTTAACACCTACTCATTCTGCTGATGTTATCATCCTGGTTTTCCATCCAGCTGTGAGATAGTGGAGCCTCTGTGTGGCTGATAAGTGTTTCTACCCTTGCTGGCCAATTTATTGGTGGTTGCACATGTTGGTGCCGTAGCTGCACTGTAGGCTAAAGCTTACTCACAGGGACATGCAAGGCATGACCTGAACCCAGGTTCTTGAACTTGTGACCCTCCACTCATAAGCACACTGTCTTTGTGTGATGAGCCACAGAGTTGTTATATGGATCTAGCAGTCCCTGGCACTGATAGACCTTGATATATGTTGTGATGTAAACTGCACACAGGACCAGGATATGGGTTATGTCTGCTGCAGGTGGGTGCCAATGTACCCGCTGCCTACACCAACATACTATGCTATCAGAATGCTGTCAGTGGGGGTGCTGTGCAGTCCCGACCCGTCCACTATGCAGCTTTGGTGAATGCCTAGGGTGCCAAGTCCTGGTAGGGGAAGGGCAGAGGCACACATTGATGGCCACACCACTTCCCCAACTAACTGTCAGTGCCAGGAATCCATACCTGCCTGCAGTCGATATGTCTCAGGGGGAGGCAGACAGTTGCAACTGTGGTATTTTCCTGGGCACCTGCATTTTGCAGCTTCATGTAGAGCTACAGCTGTTGGTGCTATTGGCCTCTTCCTCCAGAGCTGGCTTCAGCAGCAGCAGGCGGGGGGAGCTTGGGTTCTCTGCCTAGAGTGCCAGAAACTCTTAGCCACATCACCTTTCCACAGCAGTAACATGTCTGTGTGCCGCCTCTGTTGAAGTAAGATCATGGAAGACATCACAAATGTGCCACCTGAACAGCTGCCTGATTGGCCTTGCGCACCTGCAACCCCCACTGCATGACCAACATGCCATCTCCTTTGCCCCTTTTGCACCATCAAATGGTGCCCTTTCATACCTGGGCACTATGCTGTTGCTGCTAATGGAGAACTACTATCACCATCTTGGGCTCCCTTGTCTGTACATCAGATTGCACACGTTAAAATAGGCCCACTTCCCTCAAAATACACTCTTTCTGCAAGGTTTTATTTTCCATTAGGGTTCTCACCATCAAAGGGCTCTAACACACATGTAACAGGTGTTAAGGGTGCACCCACTGTCAATGTCCACTCTCCACCTACTGTTCCCTTAACGCTGCAGGAGCCTTTAATGCTCATTAATGCAGCTTTTTTGCAGCGTTAAAGGTGAAAGGGTACCAATTACAAGTGTTAACAGTACACTTGCTCCCTTAATGCCCTTTAATAAACATACCCCTAAATCTTGCAAAGGAATCAATACCTCACAGCATGGGGTTTTTATTTAGGAGCCTTATTTACATTTTGCATGTGAATGTAATGGCACATAAACTTGAAAACTGCATCCATGTCTAAAGCCATTTTAGGAAGGTGAAAATGTGCATGAGATTTATTTATTTATTTAGACAGTTTTTGTATACTGCCTTATCCTTCAATCAAAGCGGTCACAACACAATTGGGGGATACATTTAACACATGGGGATATGAGACACATACACTAATACTTACAGGGAACATGGGCAATGGAGGGTTAAGTGGTTTTCCCAAGACCATAAGGAGCATCTGTGGGACTAGAAACCCCAGTCCTTCTGGCCCAAGGTTGCTGTCCTCTAGTGGGATTTGAACCCCTGACCTTCCAGCCTGAAGTACCTTGCCCCAACCACTAGGCCACTCCTCCCCTGGCATGCCCCAATCATATCCAAGTTACATGGGGGCATGCCAGGGGTGTGATCTGGGTGGAACATAAAGTTTATTTATTTATTTTATTTATTATTTATTACAAGTTCTTATATACCGCACTATTCGGCATCAGCGCGGTTTACATTATAACATAAAGACCATAACAAGCTGTTTGGTTTACATCGAACAGGAGTACAAACTTGGAGAACCGGGGTAAACTATATACATGAGATAATTACAGTTGTATGTGCATAATTACAGTTGTATGTGCATCCCCCATGCCAATGAGGTGATGCACCTGGAAGAAAAAAATGGTTCACATCTGTATTTCTACCTGCTCCCTGGCATGTTTAGGTTTTTAAAACATGCTTATTTCAGTAAGCTCTTTACAGGAACCCTTTACATGAAATGTTTCCTCATCCACATTTTAACTGGGTAGCCTTTGAGTCCTCTGGAAGTGATTGTGACTGGACATCTAGATTTGCAAAATGTACAAGTAAATGTAATTGCTGACATTTTCACGTGCGCTTTCTGAAAAGCTGCATTGATATTACCTACATGCACGTTTATAAAATAGTGTCTCCCGCTGCCTGTGGATGCCCATCTGCGTGCTTTCCTGTGCTTCCTTCTTTGATTTAAAACACTGGTCCACGGTGAGAGGCGGACTTACATGTGCCCACCCTCTCTTGACATAGATTTGGAGACATTTTTACTTGGATGTCACTGCAAACACAAAAGCAGCCTTTCTAAAATGTGCCTGTACAATAATTTCCCTAAAAAGGCAAGTTGAAAACATGTCTATATTTTCCCAGAGTGGCAGAGCAAAGAAATTCTCTATTCCTTCTTTCTACATTAACCTACTATGGCTTCTCCTTATTTTTTAAGTCCAGCAATTCTATTCAATATTTTTTTATGTGTGGCACCACTCTTCCTTTCCTATGTCTTCGTACCTTGTCCTTCCTGAAATGTTATTTACCTGGTATAATTATATGCTAATCATGGTTCTCCATGACTCAGAGAGTGTACATTCATAAGTCTGCATTTGGCTCATTGTGTTCTTAAAAACTGAAAGTGCATGCAAGTGCATGTATATCTGTGAAATAATGTACATATAATTGATTTGTATACTTCAAAATGTTATTGTGTTTATACAATGTGGTGTGTAAGAAAGAAATAGGCAAAAAAAAGAAAAAGAAAAAGAAAAAATGCCCAGAAAGTGGGACACATTAATTTAAAATGAGTGCAAAATAAGAATCCCTGTTCAAAATAACTTTATTTCTGCTACTGCCCATGCCATGTCTGGCCCAAATTTTGCTCCCCCACAGGGCTCTCTAGGGATATCCCCATCCACAGCTATGCCGTCCCAGCACAGTCCTCCTATACTCCTTCTACAGAATGTTTTGAATGGCAATTCCAGCTATGCTGCAGAGTACATTAGCCCCTATAGCTGTTTCTCTACTGCAGCAGCACATACAAAACTCAGCCCCTCACAGAATGGAATGTGCTGATTGTACCCAGGGGCGGCCCAAGAGGGGTGCGGGGCCATGTGCGGAGACTCGGTGTGGGGCCTCATTTGCATAAGTGGCCTTATTTGCATAAATATTTGCATAATGTTACCATACACTAACTTTTAGTAAACATGTCTCTTAATGCGTGTATGGATAAAGAAAGACTAAAAGATTTCTACATTACTATAATCCAGTGCCAACCGCCAGGCACATTAGGAACTACTACAAACGCTGCCCATTTAGAACCCATAGCAAACCCGCCATATCCTGACAGCATTACCAGGACTCACAAAGCACCATACACTACCTATCAAAAGGCAACAATGCAAATATTAAACAAATACATTTCAGAGAATACTGGGGAAAGAGAACAAGTGGCAATGTCAAATAGGAATTACATAAACAGAATACCTCAGCTCAGTTACACATGCAGAACATAGACCATCATCAAACAAGGAATCACAAATTAGAAACAGGAAGGCAATAATTAAACGGGGAACCCCAAAAGCCAAACTTGGAATGTACAACACCACTGTAGAAATAAAACTATAAATTAATTTCCGCTTGTACCAAACAAAGCGCAGACGTTAATGATACACATTTCCCAGAGCTTTCATATTCCAGTTAATAAATTCAAAATAAAGAGATATCTTTCTACCTTTTGTGCATTTTTTTTCAGTTGCAATTGCTCCAGCCACTTTCTTCTGGTTTCTTCATGTTTTCTGCTAACTCTCCATCGTCTGCTGTCCATTTGTCCTTTCTTCTCTCTTCTAGTTTTTTTTTCCATTCTGTCTACATCTGCTTTAGCATACTAATCTTTCTCCTTTTGCTCTTTCCTCATTCCTATTTCATCCACTCAAATTTTACCCCTCCATCCTCAATCCCCACTTACTCTCCCAATACCCGGCCAATTGTAGATTTTTCATCCCTCCCACACAAAATATTTTTCCCCTCTCCATTTTACTCTCCCAGCCCCATCCCATTCTAATCCTCCCCCAACATCAGCTCCCTTCTAGTTCCAGTCTCACCCAGCATCCATTCCCTTCTAGTCCCTGCATCAGCCCATTTCCAGTCCTAGCCCCCCATCAGCCCATTTTCAGTCCTAGCTCCCCCATCCATTTCCAGTCCGAGTCCCTTCATCAGCTCATTTCCAATCCTAGCCCCCCATCAGCCCATTTCTAGTCATTTCCTAGCCCCACCATCAGCCCATGTCAAATCCTAGCTCCCCTCCACTCAGCCCAATTCCAGTCCAAGCACCCCCATGAGTCTACTTCCAGTTCTAGCCCCTCCATGAGTCCATTTCAATTCAAGCCCCCACCACAGCCCATTTCCAATCTTAGCTCCCCCCAACAGCCCATTTCCAGTCCTATCCTAGCTGCTCCATCAGCCCATTTTCAGTCCTAGCTCGGTTCCCTCACAGCCCATTTCCATTCCAAGCCCCCTCCCCATCAGCTATTTGCAGTTCAAGCCTCCCCTTCCACTCAGCCCATTTCCAGTCCTAGCAACCCCCAACCCATTACCAGTCCTAGCCCCCCATCAATCCACTTCCAGTCCTAACCCCCATCACCCCATTTTCAGTTTAAGCCCCCCATATAACCCATTACCAATCCTACCCCCCATCAGCCCACTTCCAATCCTAACCCCATCAGCCCATTTCCAGTCAGACCCCCATAGCCCATTGCCAGTCCTAACCCCCCATCAGCCCACAGCCCATTACCAGTCCTAACCACATCAGTCCACCTCAAGTCCTAACCCATCCCCATCAGCCCATTTCCTGTCCTAGCCCCCCATAGCCCATTTTCAGTCCTAACCCCCCCATAGCCCATTACCAGTCCTAACTCCCATCACTCCATTTCCAGACAGCCCCCATCAGCCCACAGACCATTACCAGTCTTACCCCCCCATAGCCCATTACCAGTCCTAACCCTCCCCCCCACAGCCCACAGCCCACCACAAGTCAAGTCCTAACCCCCTCCATAGCACATTACCAGTCCTATACCCCCCCCCCCATCGGCTCATGGAAAATTAAAAAAAAAAAAAAACCTGGCTGCTGCCGCTGCCGCCACGGCAGCAGCAGAATGGAGTGTCCCACGGGGCCCCCTCTGCCCGACTGAGCTCTCCCGGCCCGGCTGAGCCCCTCTGCACTGGCTTTCAGATATGAAAAGGGAGAGTGTCTCCCTCGCGTCTCTGTTAAGCCCGCAGGGGCAGATGGGAAATTTCCCATCAGCCCCTGCTTCCCATCAGCCCCTGCAGGCTTAACAGAGATGCGAGGGAGACACTCGCCCTTCGCGTATCTGAAAGCCGGCGCAGAGGGGCTCAGCCGGGCAGAGGGGGCCCCGCGGGACACTCCATTCTGCTGCTGCCGCGGCGGCAGCAGCAGCAGACAGCTTTTTTTTTTTTAATTTAATTTTTTAAAAAGCAGAATGTTCTTTGCGCAGGGCCCCCTGAAACGCGGGGCCCTTTGCAAAAAACATTCTTGCTCAATGGACGGGCTGGCCCTGATTGTACCTCCCACATTCCCTCACCCTGGAGGATTTGTTTCTCTATCAAACACCTTCAGTATCTTCATTTAAGCCACCTTGGCCACACTCCACCTCCTGGGGACACTAAGGGGTATGTTTACTAAACCGTCTTAAGGTTACCGGAGTTAGTTGCAGTCTTACTGTGACGAATGACATATAAGGTAGTGGGCGTTCCGATTTTAAGGTAGCATTTTGGGTTATCGCGTGATAAAGTCTGTTATCGTGCGATAGAGGGAGCCATGGCACGTTAACGCGCGTTAGTCTTAGTGTTAATCTGTTTTTATTTCAAAAAATAACCCAATACAACAACAACATCAACAACAACGACGAGAGGTCCATACAGTACAGTACAGCCAACCCCCCCACACACGGAGGGGATAGCTGGGAACAGTGTGAGGGCCTCAGGATACGCTCCTATGATACAGACATGCATACATAAACACAATTTATGTCAGCCCAATTCCGCTTAGGCCCCCCCCCTTTTAAACAGACCCCCGCAAATGCCACCCCTAATCCCTTCCCCCCCCCAGCCCCCTTGTGCCCCCCACCAACCCCCCAGTAAGAAGAAGTACCTGATGCGAAAGAGAGAGAAGAAAGATGGTGACCCAAAATGGTATATTACCTGGTTTGGGGTGAACTCTGCTCCCAACCCTGTCCACTGGTACCCAAAAGGATACAAGCGGCCGCCTTCCCTCCCACCCCCCCCACCCCCCTCCAACCCTCCCCCTGGCTCCCCCCCCCCCTTATTCCCCCCACCCACCCAAGCAGAGGGGTTACCAAGCATTCAACCATTCACTCCAACCATGCAAAAGCAGATGTGGGTCGAGATGGATAGCACGCTCATTCTGGCCGGCCCTCAAGGCCTCCTCAGAATCCTACTGCGAGCTCTCCAAGGCATTGAATGCAAGTGAGGTCCCCAGCCCTCCAGGAACCGCTGCCACCGCCTCTCGGTCCCCCGGGCCCAGGCATGCTCCATGAGCATGATCCTGTGAAGCTGAATTTGCCAAAGTCCATACGTTGGGCCCCGGGCGTCCAACCACTGCTGCAGTACAGTTGCACGAGCTACCACCAGTACCAACCGTATCCAGCGCCACTTCGCTTCCCCCCAAGCAGTCGCCCCCTCTGGCTCACACACGTCCAACACCACACTCTTAGCACTCCATGGCACAGGCTGTTGTAAACAAGCAGTCAAGTAGGCCTGCACCCTCCCCCAAAACCTCTGAGCAAATTGACATAGCCAGAACATATGCCCCAAGGTGGCCCGCGGCTCCGCGCACCTGGGGCAACAGTGGGCAGGCCCCATCCCCGCCCGCCACGCCCGTAGAGGAGCAAAATATAACCGCCGCAAAATCTTATACTGTGTGTCCCGGTGGGAAACGAGGACACTAATCGAGGGGATTACGGTCAGCCCCCGCTGAATCTCGTCCTCGCTCAATGCCTCCCCCAAATCCGCAGTCCAGGCGGCCGCCAGGGGTGCCAAGCCGAGAGGGGTAACCCCCTCCCATAGCATCCGATGCAGCCAAGACATACGCATGCCCTCCGCCCCGCCCATTAGCGCCAGCTCAACCGCCGTACTCACCTCACCGCTCATAGTTGCCACGGGGCCCGAGCGGACATAACTCCGCAGTTGGGCATACCGAAAGAGATCTGTGTGGTCTAAAGGATACTGCCGACACAGAGTAGGAAAATCAACCATCGTCCCATCCGGGTTCAACACGTGTTCTAAGTTAACGATCCCCAGCCTCCCCCATTTCAAAAAAGGCGATCTCCCCAAGCCGGGCTGGAAATCTGCATTCCCTCGAATAGGAAGATAGGGAGTGTGAGTCGCCAGCAATCCCCGACCGGAGCAGAAGGACCGCCAGGCTCTACGTACCGGGTCTAAGAGCACTCGCCGAGGAAGAGGGAAATCCCCCCCTCCCACAATTGATTTAGCATGGAGGAGATACCGCAAGTGCAACGGAGAGAACATGTCTGCATACAGATCGGTCGGAGAGTAATCATCTAAATCCCATAACCAATCCCGAGCCAACCGGAGTAGACAAGCGACATTGTATTTCCGCACATCAGGGAACCCTAAGCCCCCAAGTTCGCGGGGCTGGCTGAGGACGCTCAAACGCACCCGAGGCCGACCCCCGCGCCAGAGCAACTTATTAAACTCCCGCTCTATCCGCCGAATATCAGAGCGGTTGAGAAACAGCGGAAGGGTCTGAAGCAAGTAAAGAAGTTTAGGGAAGAGAGACATTTTGCACAGCGCCACGCTCCCTCCCAAGGAAAGCGGCAGATCTTGCCATTTACCCACCAAAGACGATATGGAAGCTAGCACGCGGGTGACATTCAAACGATAAAGGTCGCCGAGATCCGCCGGCAAGTAGACTCCCAGATACTTAAAATATCCGTCTGCCCGGGGGCGGAGCCTGATGTCCAGCGGGATGGTCGCATAACGCTGAGGCTCCCGAGAGGCCTACTCAGAATCCTGAATTAACACCGTACATACTTGGAATTTCTATTCTGATCTTGCCGGGGCACATTGGTGAGATGGCGGGGACCAAACCCACGCGCCTGGAATTTGGATCTCCAGCGGCTTCTCACGGCAAACGTTCCAAAACTGAACCTCCGTCCCCGCAGAAGGGGCTGGCCTTGGGCGAGGGCCCCGAAATGCAGCAGGAAATCCTCGCAGAGATTAGAGGGGTCAAAAACCTCGTGCAGTCAAACGGTGAAGCACTCCGAGCGTTGCGGGAAGATTTTGGTGTGCTGCAAAGCAAGCTAGAAGGGCTTTCTTCGCGTCAGGACAAAATGGAGAGCATATTGGACTCCCATGTGGCCCGGTTGTCCAAACTCGACAAAGTTGAACGTCAGGTGCTGGCCTTGCAGAAAGAAGTGGAAGACGGCAATAATAGAGCGCGCCGCAACAACATACGACTCGTGGGCATACCGGAGGGAGCGGAATCGGGAGACATGAAAGAGTTTTATGCAAAATCCTCCCTTCCCTGCTCCAAATCACCTTTACCAAAGAGTTAGAGATCGATCGCGCTCATCGTGTACCCACAAGCATAACGCTCAACAGGAAGACCCCGCGGCCTATCATTTTTCGACTTTTGAGATATCAACGCGTGGAGCAAATTCTAAGTGCCTCTCGGGCAAAGGGCCATATGGAGTTTGAGAGCCACAAGATCTCCTTCTATCCCGACTTGGCTAAACCCACGGTCGACCGCCGAAAGCGCTTTCTGGAATTCCGGCCGAGGCTTCAACAACTACAAGCACGCTATGGCCTGATGTACCCGGCCAAGCTCCGAGTCACGCTTCACAATCAGACAAGAACATTTGAGGACCCTGATCTGCTAGCGGAGTTTTTGGATTCCAAAGAGGCCGACTTGATGCGCTGACTTCCAGAATATTCCTGCAAGTATTCTTATATCCGCTGTACCTGCCATATCGGATCTGCCGCAGCCCAGCCAAGAGTCTGGCGAGGGCAGTTTGTTGCCTTACTTTTGAGGATATCTGTGACCCGACTCCATCTACCCACAGTAGCCTCGATGAGTATCAGAGACAGTGTTAATTATGGACTCTGGTGTTTCTTTTCTTTTTTTCCTGTCTTTCTTTTCCTCTCTAGGGCCTCCTCCTGCAGACATATGGTCGCCATATTCTTTGGGGGTTTTGCTTCTTCTCTAAGATACTTTAGTATATACTTTTCAATATGGGGTGTATTAGCTAGAATACTCAGTGATTATGTCATTGTTGCACAGATTCTGATTATGTTGTATGTTTTCGAGCGCCCTTACCTAAAATGTCTATTACCGCTTGATGGCACCATGTAAGATTTTCTCATTGAACGTAAAAGGAATCAATAATCCGATAAAACGGAAGAAAATCCTAAGCTACCTAAGCCAGGAAGCTGCGGACCTAATTTTGCTCCAAGAAAAGCATTTAAATTCGAAGGAAACTCTTAAACTCAATATTAAACCTTACATGGTGGCCGCCTATTCCCCAGCCGTTTCAAAGAAATGTGGGGTTGCCATACTGGTTAGGAAATCTTTGCATGCTACTATTATTGCGACTAGCTCAGATACAGCAGGTAGATGGTCCAGAGTTTATCTCAAGATAGGTAGCCTTGAATTTACATGTATATGCCTTTACGCTCCTAATGTGGATGACCCTGCCTTTTTTGCTACCATTGCTCAGGTTGCGCAGGCCTCTGCTAATACTTCATTGATAATTGGGGGGGATTTCAATCTAGTCCTTGATCCCCTGATTGACAAACAGCCGCCTAGGACAAGTGGTCCCCCCAAGAGTCATACCACGCTTACCTCCCTGATCAAAGATCTTGCTTTAGTTGATCTATGGAGGTTACTACACCCCAATGAGCTGGACTTCACCTTCTTCTCTTCCCCTCATAAATCCCAGTCTCGCATAGACTTCTTTCTAATATCAAAACTGTTAGTTCCTCAGGTGGACACTGCAAAGATTCACTCCCAACATATTTCAGATCATGCTGCCATTTCCTTTCAACTACACACTACTGCACCCCAAGGGACTTCGGGGGCCTGGTTCTTTGACAGAGCCCTGTTAACTCAGCCAGAGTTCCAGTTAGAAATTCGAGCAGCCATACAGGATTACTTCCATTTCAATCTACCCCAGGATACTGCGAATTGGGCTTGGTGGGAGGGCTTCAAAGCGGCCATTCGAGCAACGATCACTAGCTATCAAATCCGCCTGCGGAAACAACGCAAACAGCAGCTACTCATACTAGACCAACAAATAAAAGCAGGCGAACGAGTTCTAACTTCACGTACTGACCCATGTGTCTTAATTCGATTACAGCATCTCCGTTTTCAATATAATTCAATCCTCTCAACTGCAGCTTCTAAGAGTATTGAGCTTCAGCGAGGGACATATTATCGTGAAAATAACCGAGCCGGTCGACTCTTAGCCAACGCTTTGAAAGGTCAAAAAGAAGCCAAACGCGTAGCGGCCCTTCGAGTTCCACAGGGAGGGGGCATAGTGACTACAGACTCCGACATTGTAGAGCTCTTTCGGGATTTCTATACCCGCCTATATCAATCTGAATGTGAGTTCTCGTCAGAGACATTCGAGCGATTGCTGTCTGGCATTCAGCGGCCGACCCTTTCTGAAGATGATAGGGATGCGATGGATGAACCCTTCTCTACTTCAGAGATCCAATCTGCCCTAAAACGAACAGCCTCGGGCCGTGCCGCAGGGCCCGATGGTCTCCCGACCGAATTCTACAGAACGTTCAGTGCAGATTTAGTTCCCTATCTAAAACTCTATTTTACTGCCCTTGCGGTAGATACATCCTCTTTGGGATCTTTCTCTGCAGCTAATGTGGTAGTATTTGAGAAAGAAGGCAGAGACCCGCTACTAACCACCAACTACCGTCCAATCTCCCTACTTAATGCCGATTATAAGATCTTCGCAACGATCTTGGCCACCCGGCTATCTGACAGGATGGCCACCCTAATTCACCCCGACCAATGCGGTTTTATACCCGGCAGATCAACTGCTGACAATGCTCGGACCTTGTGCCATGTGCTATCCAGTGCTGCCAATCTAGATCATCCATGGGTGGGTCTTTCCTTGGATGCCGAAAAAGCATTTGATCGTCTAGAATGGCCCTTCTTATTTGCAGTTCTTCGATGGTATGGCTTTGGGGAGGGCTTCCTCCGCTATCTCCAAGTCATGTATACTCAACCCGTCGCCAGTATTTGTGTAAATGCCATCAAGTCTCAGCCATTTAATCTCCAAAGAGGCACGCGTCAAGGTTGCCCCCTATCACCAATGCTCTTTGATCTTGCTCTTGAACCCCTAGCCCTCCTTATTAGACAGTCCGCACGTATTCGAGGTGTCCCCTTCAGTCATAGGGAGATTAAACTCTCTGCATATGCAGATGACCTTATGCTTTTCGTATCCCTCGATTCGGTTCCAGCTGTCTTGGATCTGATTGACGGATACTCACAATTATCGGGCTATAAAATTAACTGGACCAAATCTGTAGCATTCCCACTGAACCGCTGGGTACATGAGGCTGACATGCAGGCCTTTCCCTTCCTTTGGCAATCCCGCACGGTGAAGTATCTCGGGGTCCATTACTGTTCTCCTTTAGAAGACACTATCAGTTTTAATGCCAAAGAGGTAGTCTCCAAAGTCCGTGAGCTCACAAATCGTTGGTCTCCTTTATCTCTTACATGGTGGGGCCGCTTAGAAACTGTGAAAATGATGATAGTCCCCAAAGTGAACTACATTTTAGAAATGCTGCCATGCTTACTCCCGCTACATACTTATAAAGATATTGAGGGCCTTCTCGTCCGTTATCTCTGGCAGGGCAAGCCACCAAGGATAGCTAAACAAAAACTACAGTCTGCAAAGGAAAGTGGGGGTACCAGATTTCCTGATTTTCTTAGATATCATCAAGCCTTCCTACTCAAGCAAGGTGCCCGATGGCTAGATGCCTCAACAGACAGCAGACCAGTTTGGCTTGACATAGAAGAGGAGCTTAGTAGCCCAATCCCGTTGACCCATCTCCCCGGTATGTCCTATCAAGTAGACACCCGCCATCCACCAATGATTGTCGATACTCTTGCGGCCTTTAACACTCTCATTCTATCACTGGGCCCGAACGTATGTCCTCAGGACGGACTCCCGCTATGGAATAACCTCAGAATTCAAGTCCTAAATAGAACGATAGCATGGAAACCCTGGTACTCAAGGGGGATCTGGACACCCCAACAGCTTTTCTCTGCAGCTCGTTGGAAAACCTTTTCTGATTTACAAAAGGAATTTGCGTTACCAACGAAACACTACTTTCAATTGATGCAGCTTCAACACTGCCTCAAAAGTGCTCGAATTATGCCGCCCTCTGCCCCTACTGAGGACGGGCTATTAGAGATAGTTCACTCTATTAGTAGTACACATGGAGTAGCCTCTAACTTTTATAAAATACTATGTCCGGGTACAGACACGGCCACTTTTAGAGCCCAACAAGCCTGGGAGCGCGAACTGCAAACCACTTTAACCCCTGGGCAATGGAGCGTTTTCTGGAGTAAAGTAGTGCGGGTTTCCCGGTCTGCCTCTGTTACCCAAACTCTCTTCTTTTTTGCACACAGATGCTTTTATACCCCAGAAAAAATAGCCAAATGGCACACAAATGCTAGGGACCAGTGTTGGTCTTGCCATACTGCTGTGGGAACCTTCGCTCATGTTATTTATGAATGTCCTCAACTACAGGTTTACTGGGGGCGGGTCTGGGGTCGTATTCAATTTATCTTGCACCTCCATGAACCTCTCTCTTGGAAGATCGTGGGACTCCGCTCTGTGGCGGAGGTCCCCTCTCTTCCTAAGAAGGTTCGCTTTCTCCTCGACTTCATGCTGGGTATAGCCATATGCTTAATCACGAGGAATTGGAAGGATAGCTCTCGACTTACTGTCAATGAATGGTGGAACCTCGTCTGCTTATATAGTAAATATGAGCAGATACCTCGGAGAGCTATTCCCCATGCCCAAACTCACTCTTGCTTGTCTAAATGGCAGATGCTTAATGATTATGTACAATCTGCTCATTGTTCCAACACGCCTGTATAATGTGCACTCATCATGTTTCAGATCACCGTTAGGTTTTGTAACACAATAATGTAAATACACGCCCGCTTCGGGAATGATTAGTTTTCTAGAGAGGAAGTAGGGGGGAGGGGGGTGGCAGGGGTTTATTTTGGTGTATGTATTACACTTTATGTATCTGTCTTTTAATTGTATGTCTTCCTTTTCCTTTGTTGTTATAAAACGAAAATAAAGAATTAAAAAAAAAAAAATATCCGTCTGCCCACCGCAAGGGGAAGTCGCCCTGCCAAGCTCGTCCCACCGCGGCCCCCAATAACATCGCCTCCGATTTGTCCAGATTAAGTTTAAAACCCGAAACCAACCCATAGTCTCGTATGAGATTCAAGAGGGGGGGCAACCCATTCTGCGGGTCTCCTAAATGCACTAATAGATCGTCCGCAAATGTCGCCACTCGGAATTCCGCCCGGCCTATTGGGACCCCACGAAATTGCGTAGCCTCACGGATCCTGTGCAAAAGTGGTTCCAGGGTAAGAACGAAAAGAAGTGGGGAAAGCGGGCAGCCCTGCCTCGTCCCCTTCTGGATAGCAAAATCCGCCGTCACGGCGCCATTGATCACGAGAGCGCCCAAGGGAGCAGCGTACAACAGGCGGACCACATTCACAAAAAAACCCTCAAACCCCATCACTTCGAGAACTTGGTACATAAAACTCCACTGAACCCTGTCAAAGGCTTTCTCAGCGTCAAAGCTGATAAGCAAAGAGCCGTGGGTTTTAACGTGCTCCGTACAGAAGGACAGCAGGATCCGCTGCAAGTTATGAGACACCTGGCGGCCCCTCACAAAGCCCACCTGATTGGCGTGTATCAGGGTTGGCAGCAAAGAGGCCAACCGATCCGCCATAATTTTGGCTAGAAGTTTAATATCGACATTGAGGAGGGATATTGGCCGATATGAGGCCGGAAGAAGGGGATCCCTCCCCGGCTTAGGCAGAACAGTGACAAGTGCTTTATTCGCTTCATAGGGAAACCGCCCCCGCTGCACCAGATCCTCGTAATAGCCCACCAAAGGGGCCACCACAGCTAAACCCAGAAGCTTGTAAAATTCCCCTCGAAACCCATCGACTCCCGGAGCCTTCCCGTTTTTCAAGTGCTTAATACCTTCTTGCACTTCCCTCCCCGAGATAGGCCCATTGAGAAGCTGAAGCTGTGCTGCTGTGAGTCGTGGTAACGTGCAGCCGCCTAGGAAAGCGCTACCATCCTCCTCCCTATCCCCTCGGTTCTCATAAAGATGCCGGTAGAAGTCCGCAAAAGCATCCTCAATCGCCTGTTTATCCCGCTTGATGGTCCCATCGGAATGCCGAATGGCCCCAATATGCCTGGCACCCGCCGCAGGTCGCACCAGGGCCGACATTAATCGTCCAGCCCTATTGCCATGCTGATATAACTTAAAGCGATAATACAGTAACGATTTCTGTGCACGCCTATGAAGGAGCGTTTCCAGTTCCACCTGGAGTGCTCGCAGCCTACGATGTTGCACGGCCGAATTAGAAGCAGCTGCCCTCCTCCGAGCCCCGGCCAAGTCCCTCTCCAAAGACAAAATCTGTTGATTCAACCTCTTACGTTTCAAGCAGTGGTAGCTAATGATTTCCCCGCGCATTACCTGCTTCCCAGAGAAGAGCAGGAGACGTCCCAGGCGAGTCGTTGATAGCCACATAATCCGCCCAAGACTTCCGGATATGCGCCTCAAACTGAACGTCCCCACACAGATCCAACGGATATCTCCAAAGCCGAGTGCCACGAGGGCCCGGGTTACGGAGCTCAAACACCACCATCGCATGGTCCGAGAGAACAGAAGATCCAATAACCGAAGCTGTCACTCTCTCAAACATAACCTCCGATATCAAGAAATAATCCAGGCGAGACCATGTCCCATGGGCCCGGGACATATGGGTGTAATCCCGCTCCCCTGGGTGAAGAATCCGCCAAATATCTAGCAACTGGTATGCCTCGCACATTCCCCACCAGTGCCTGCGAGCCCGTGTACTACCAGCCCCCCCTCTACCAGAGCGGTCAAAAACAGGGTCCAGCACCTCGTTAAGATCCCCTCCCATGATCACCTGATACCCGCTGGTATCCTCCAAAATATGAGCCATGGCCCGATAAAAGCCAGCTTCGTAGACATTAGGCCCATACACCGAGCAAATGGCCACCTTCGCTCCATTAAGCGTTCCCCAAACACAGATATATCGACCTTCCGAGTCCGCGACCACACGGTCCTCACTCCATGTAACATATTTAGTAAATAAGATGGCCACGCCTCTCTTCCGCCCCACAGCTGGGGCCCCATAAACATGTGAAATAAAGCCCCTGCGTAGCTTCGCATGTTCCGCCTCCGATTGATGCGTTTCTTGCAACAGTATCACGTGAGCATGCTGGCGTTGCAGATGTTGCAGCACCTTGTAACGCTTAACTGGAGATCCTAAGCCACAAACATTCCATGTCGCGTAACGAAGATCGCTACCCATTGTCCTCTTGCCATGTTTGCCTCCAAGAAAGGTTAATCTGCCCAACTATTTGGCAGAGACCCCCCCAGCCTAGGGTCCCCCCCATCCCTAACAACCACACAATCCAAGAGTGCCACCACCTCTGCCACAACCACCTTTGTGCACACACACTCACCCCACAGATAAACCATCCCCACCACACACATACCCAGAACAATAATCTACCAACCCCACCCCTTCCCTTAGAGAAACCCAACTGTGTAATGCTACCCCACCCCACCCCCCCCCGCAACACCCCCCCGTCAAAGCCCCCAAAACCCCCAACCTCCCCCATCCCCTCAGACAATCCCTGCCCTCCTCCCAGAGGCCGGTGACTTCCTATGGCCAGCGGGCCCACCCCTTAGCAATCCTAAGCTTCCCCCCCTATCCACCACTAGGCTCCCACCTCCGATGATATGCCCGGCCCTAAAACACCCCAGCAAACTGCCGCAGGCCCCATTTCCTACGAGCCCCCTAAATCTGGCCCTCACTGAGCCGCTGCTGTAAAGACAGGATTGGCGAGCAACAAGGAAAGAGTGAGGGAGGGATAAACATACTGGCCGACAATGCCGTCCTCGCTAGGCCCCCCCCCCCCCCCGGGGCTCACTATAGAGCGAAATCGGTCCAAGGGCTCAGAGGACCTATCCGCCTCAGGAAGAGTAAGAGCAGAGAGAGGACCCCCGGCAGCCCCCGCCCCTCCACTTTCAAACTCACAGCCCCCCTCCCGTCCCATTCGCTTCGCTTCCACACGCATCCTCCCCCGGAGAGGAACTGAAGGCAACGAAGGAGGCCCAGCACAGAGAACACCCCAAAGGAGGACTACTGCCCATGAACCCGTGCCCCTCCACCTGGGTATCTGATTGGAGTTACCAGCGTCCTGCGGAAGCAAGGAACCCCCACAGAGAAACAGGGCCAGGTCCGGCTCCCATTGGGCCGCAGGGTGCAGAAGCTAGCGATGACTTGTCCAGGGACACTTTAGCAGTGGCAATAATGAGAACAGTCCCAAGGCGACATCCAGTGCTCAGTCCCCGGATGGGGTCACCTGGGCAATCCCCCAGCCAATCAGTCAAGCATGTACACGCTCTTGTGGAGCATGTCCTCCCCTCCAGTCTTCAAACAGCCTAACGGCTTCGCCGCACGCCCGGAGCAAGAAGCATTCCACTCCGTCCTCAGACCCGGGGAGAAGGGGCATACTGAGTATTATGGACCCACCGTGGAGGTAGCAAGGAAACCCAGAACAGAAAGAAAATTAAAAGTAGAACTAAAGAGATACATATAGGACGGTTAGAGTTGCCTCGGGGAACCACTGCCGAAGTAAAATTAAAAATAGAATTATGAAGGAAAAAATAAATAAATAAGAGAAAATAAATTATCCCCCAACCCGCAACCGCCCTCCCGCCCTCTCCTACCCATCCCCCCCTTTTTTTCTTCCCCCCTTCATCGCTCCTCGACCCCGACCCTCCAACCCATCCCCCCCTTCCCCCAAAGAAGAGGAAAAGAGAAAAAGTGTGAAGTCCTCCACCCTCAATCAAGACCGAGAGGAGAGGCGAGAGACATGACCGAGGCAGCGAAGAGGAAGAAAGAGAAAAAGAGAGGGAAGAGAAGCATTCCCCAGACATGCACCTGGTCAAAGCCCGATCCCAGCTCCAGCTGTACAGTAAATAAAAACAACCCTATTTCACCAGGGGGCTAGACACATACACAGGGATGGCTATCTACTTATATATATATATCTATACACAAATAAACCCCAACCACCCACCCAATTATACAGTTGCATAAACCAGAGTGCAAACCAAAAGAGAAGGTGAATCGTCCAGAGCATAGGGCCTCCAGGCCCTCCCGCCCGTCCCAGAAAGAGCAGGACATCTGCTAGCAAGCAACAATGCACCAACACAGTTCCCTTCACGAGGCTGGCTTCTCGCTTGTCAGTCCGGGCGCCGTCTCCGAAAGCTCCCCCAGCTGCGCCAGCCACGCACGAGCAGCCTCTGGGGTCCCCAGAAATTTCATACGGCCTTGATACTCCACCCGGAGCTTGGCTGGGTATAGTAAGGTGAAACGAAGAGCTCTGTTAGCCAACTGAGCGCAGATCGGTGAGAAAGCCCTGCGCTGCTGGCTTACCAGCTGGGAATAGTCTTGAAAGACTAGGATCTTCAATCCGCTGTCCCCTCGCCGGCGCTGGGCCCTGGCCGCCCGCAGCACCATCTCCTTTTGCCGGTAATCGAGAAACCGCGCAATCACCACTCTTGGTCTCGGCGCCTCCTCCCGCCGTGGACCCAAGCGGTGCACCCGTTCAAGACGAATTGGCAGCTCTAAGTCCCCGGCCCCAAGCTGCTCCATCCATTGTATGAGGTATTTGGGGAGAGCAGAGTCTACCACCGACTCCGGAATACCAACGAAACGCAAGTTTTTCCTTCTGCCCCTGTTCTCCAGGTCTTCCAGTTTGTCAGCTTGCGTTTTTGTCAGGGCCTCGAGGGCCTTTAACCGGGCGTCCAGGGAATGGTGAGCATCTTCCACGCCGGAGATTCTCTCCTCTGCCTTCTCCAGGCGACCCGTAAACTCTGTGAGCTGTTGGGTCATCACATTCAATTGGCCGCCGAGGTCACAGAAGCGCGCATCGAGCGCCTTGACTACAGCCGCGCTCACCTCCGCCACCAAATTGCACTCGCCGTCAGATGGGGGGCTTTTCGGCGCCCCGTCAGCCATTTTGGGATCAGGGCCACGAGCACGTTCTTTCCTCGGAGCTTTTGCCGCCATCAAGTGACTCACACCAGTTGTAGCCGACACAGTTGCAATCCTGCCACTCTCTCCGCTACTTCTCAACCCAATCGGTAGGAGATAGCTTGCCTGTAAAAATCGTGATTTGCAAATTAACGGGATGAGGTCCCGGAGCTGATCCACGTGCAGCCGATCAGCTCAGAGCCATACCGGAAGTCCCTAACGCGCGTTAGTCTTAATTAGGCGTGCTGACCCAGCAGCAGCACTGCTACAGAGGTGTAGCACAATGGTTAATACATTGAGTGATGAAACAAGGGTCATGAGTTTGATCCCCCAGTGGGCTTAATGAGTAAGGCTATCTGTGACATCACCCTTTACTTTAAATCAGTGCTGTCTGAGGCATTTTCTTTTTTAATTTAAATTAGTGCTGCCAGCAAACACACCCTCACAGTGCTGTAACCTGAGGTGCCGCATAAGGCGCCCTATAAGGCACTCCGGAGGGCACATTATAAAGTGCACTGACCACCAAGGCACCTTATAATGTTTCCTATAGGGCACCTTATAAGGCGCTTTATAGGGCGCCTTATGAAGCACCTTAAGGTTACAGCACTGTGAGGGTGTTTTTTCTGGCAGCACTAATTTAAAGTAAAAAAGGAAATGCCTCAGACAGCCCTATCAAATAACACCACTGTGGGATCAAACCCATGACCTCTGCCTTCACAATCAGTGAAGTAACCAGTGGGCTACATCTCTATAGCTTCTAAAGAACACCTGGCTGGCTACAGAAGGACTGCAGGTCACCACACAAACTGTCTGCTGTGGTTACCAGGATAGGGTTAACCCACCCGTACCCATGATTCACTGCACATGCATATCAGCAGTCAACAGATGATCACAAGAGAGGGTATGCACCCCCACAGCACCTCGGCCTGGTAGGGGGAACTGACCGTGTGTGTTACTGGCACAGAGTAGCTACAGACAGACACATTGTGGGGGTACTGTGCTCACCCTGAGGGTGAGGTGGGGCGCCCAGCACCATGTCCGCAGCACCTGGCTTAGCTGAGATAGGCTATGCTGCAAGTTACTATCAGTGCCTGTGTGTGCTAGGTAGTCCTTGAAGACACACCTAGGATACACTTATATTCATCTGTATTTCCCAGTCATGTCTAGCCCTTGTGGACTATGATGCCCCCCAGAATAGTGCATATCCTGTGTGGGTGCCATGGTCACATGATTTAAGTGAAGGGGGTGTTTGGACCCAAAGCAGGATGATGTAGCACCACCCAACCTGCCCTCTGGGGCTCAGGGTGGGGGACAGGATCTCTCACCAACAGATCCACATTCTACATCCCTGCTATGGTGGCAGTAGAAGGGACCATCAATCCCAGTCCTACTGGGGAACAGACACCCTACAGGGCAGTCAATGCTGATCTGTACACATCCATAAGGCAATGGCAGACAGACAGCAGACCTGGAAATGCTCAACTGCCCCCACCACTATCTGACATTCTCCAGCTGCTGCACCCTGCAAGGTGTTCCAGCCATACACATACTAACTGCAAGCAGTCTGCAAGCTAGCCCATAGTGCATGTTCCTGGAGGAGATGTGTTCACCCAAAACTGAGATGTTAGCACACACACATCAAGCAGATAAGTCAGTGATTGGGCCCCAGAAAAGAGAACACATAAATATCACTTGAGAGAAATACCACGCAGCACTATGGGGACCCTAGCCATGCCGTGGTCACTGCTCAGTCAGGGTGAGAGTGACCTCCCAGCAGGACATGCAGTGGCCACCCTGTCTGTGCAGGTGGTGGCCGGGCACTACAATGTCCCAGCCATTGCCCTATGCTCTGTGCAGATGCATGCTGTCTGGGCCATACCCACAGTACCTTGCTCCTCATTATGCACATTGGCAGGCTAACACTGGAAACAGTGCAAGCAGTGTGGGCTGAGTAAGGAGTAGGCAGCCACAACACACTGGATAGACAGACAACCACTCCCACACCTATGCCAGCATTGTGCAAATATAGAGGCTTTTGGCAGCCCTGGCCACCACACCAGTCCTGGGCACAGTGTAGGCATGGCTATAGTACGCAATACTGTTGGGGTCACTCCCTGGGGTGATAAACACTGTCAGACACCAAAACTGAAACACACTCCACAGATATCGGAAAGGTTGCTATGATGCAGCTCTATCAGCAAATTATGTTTAACTTAGGAATTGTTATCTGCCATTAATCATAGCAACCTTTTGATATATGTGTAACATATTCCCAAGTTTAGGGTGGCATTGCTAAGGTATGCAAGTGCTAGTATTGGGAGATGCTGCTGCGCGCAGGGCCCAACAGCCTGACTGTCCATGAGGCTTTGGATAGTGGAGCCTGTGGGTGTGGGTGTTTCTGCCCCTATTGGCTGCTGCTCTAGAGCAGAGGTTCCCAACTTCAATCCTGGTGGGCCAAACACTGTTCAGGTTTTCATGCTGTCCCTAATATGCATGAGATACATTTGCATACAATGGCGGCGCATACTAATGCGGCACAGGCATATTTATTATGGACAGCATAAAACCTGAATGGTGTTTGGCCCTCCAGGACTGCAATTGGGAAACTCTGCTCTAGGGATTGCACCTGTTTATGGTATCTGTACTCTGTAGGGTAAAATATAGGTGTTTCAGGCATGTTTATTTTATCTGCAATAATGGTTCTGTCTTTACTACCATGGTTTAGTACTGAGTAAAATATGGGGAAAGGGTTGGCAGGAGCCACAGCTGGGACTTGAACTTGTGATGGTTTGCTTCTGAACACACTGGCTGTGTGTACTGCACCACACTGTTGCCACATGGATGTTTCATTCCCTGGGGATACAACCATGACTGTTCATCAGGCAGACCCTGTCTGTTGCAGTGCACGGCACCCACCTAAGTGGGGCTAGGCCATGGTCTGCTGTGGGCAGATGACACTGCCCCCTCTGCCACCAGCACCCCTCTGCCACCATGCTGCCATGCCAGTGGTACTGGTTGTGCGCAGTCCCAGGCCTTCCAGTGTGTGGGTAGGCAGCTGCCTATGGTGTGGGTTCTCGGGTTGGGGTGCCTACATGGACATGCACACTTCCCCCCCCACACACACACACCATCTGCCAATGGTATGTGCCCTTGGGGGTACCTGTTGGGTAATCTCCCCTGTGACACTGTGGGACACACATTCATGCCCATGTGGGATCCTCATCAGTTGCTGTCTTGCTGCTTTAAAGTTTTGGCATTCCTATGTGCCACTTAGGCATCTGCCTAGCCCGCACTGTGCCCCAGCTGGACCACAGCATGTGCCGCCTGCAGCCCCCTGTATCCCATTTACAGCATCAGTTCAGTTTCCGTTTCCTACGTGCCCACTCTGCTGTTGCTGCACATGTGCATGCCATAACAAACCTGCCCAGTCTAACCGACAGAAACCTTGATCAGCGCTATTTCAATGTGGGATCATTCACTTTGTAGGGGGACAGTGCATAGACCCTTCGAAACATGATATCTTAATTTATACACTTTGTCAGTAGTGTTGCTTTATGTTTATCATTAATATCACTATTGGCCAGCTTGGTTATTGGGATTTTAGATGTGGTTCTGGTCCTTTTATATGTTTATTTGCCTTTTTGTTCCCTGCACATGTATCACTTTTTATGGGTTTCCCTGCCTTTGCTGCACATTGCTGACTTAAATGGTTTCTCTTTCCTGCAAATGTGCCTTAACGCGAGGGTTTCACTGGCGTTAGTGTTCAGACCCAGATTTCACAGCGTTAGTGTGCCTGGAGCTTCTCCCCTCCCACTCTCCGCCCATTGACCCCTTCTCTCCGCCCTCTGGGAAGCTTTACTCCACCCTTCAGACCCAGATTTCACAGCGTTAGTGTGCCTTAATGCCACGGCTGCGTTATCGTGCGATAAGTGACGTTATTGCATGATAATGTTACATTATCGTGCGATAACATCACTTACCGCGTGATAATACCACCGCTGCAACATTAAGATGGTTTAGTAAACATACCCCTAAGTTGACTTCAACTCTGCTGGTGCACTCTCCATCAATCAGGATTTAGATGAAGAGACAATGGAGCATCAACCATCTTCAGCATGCAGGAGAAGTATTTTTTTTGTTTTAATTTATATATTTTATTGAAATTTTGTAAACATACAAATGCAGAAGCTATATGAATAGATCAAAAAAATAGTAGTTAGCCATACTTAACAAATTTGTGCAGCAAAGCACAATTTTGCTTACATTTCAGCAATTATCAGTTCATATTTTCCTATCATAGGTATAGATGTATTGACTAGTGGTTAGAATAGTGACCTGGAAGCCAGAACAACCAGCATTTGAATCCTTTTGACACTCCTTGTGGCTTTGTGCATGTCAATTAACCAGTGGTGTGATTCAACCAGTTCACGCGAACCAGTTCCTAGCGTTTCCTGCGTTCACTGAGCTGGTCCAAACATGCCGTGTCACTGCCACGTCTGCCCTGGTGGGTTTCAAAACACCCAACAGTATTTTGATGGCATCAAGGGGATTGTGGCAATGGAAGAAGCTCCCATTGCCATCAAAATACTGCCGAGTGTTTTGAATCTCACCTGTGTAGATGCGGCAGTGACATGGTCTGTTTGGACCGGTTTGGTGAATGCGGGAAGTGCCAGGAACCAGTTTGGGTGAACCAGTGTGACCTATCTGATTCCCACCACTGACCAAACCGGTTCCTAGGAGGTTTTGAATCCCACGACTGTAATTAACCCTCTAATGCTTCAGGTATAAACATAGATAGTAAGCTTTCTAGGGTAGAAATATAACTCAGCTTGCACTACTACAGGAAAGACCTGAGCTAAATACAAATATTGATGTGCCATACTCCATCACATACTTACCGCTAACATGACAGCATTTCTCTAGTGTAGGAAGAGCTTGGGTCCGATATTCATTGCCAGCAGCTAGTGCTACTACAGCAGTTAGCTCCCTACACTGATTCTTAGCCCAGATAATCAATTCCGGGGCCATATCCGGCCACCTGCAATGAATATCTGGGATGGCTGCATAACCAGAAGCTAACCAGGCTGCAGCAATATTCAGTTACTGCCCAGTTAGCTTCCATAGTAAAAGGAAGGCCGGCTTTTGCTGTGCCTTATTTTTGCTGTAAAACCATAATCAGTCCGCAGCTCAATATTGACACTGCCTGTTTATTGCCAGTGCCGCTCCTGGATTGCCCCTGGCGCACTGCAATGCTAACCATGTAAATGCCTTTTCGGGCCCTTTATTTTTAACTTCCTGTGCACACTTTCCAGTAGGGATTTCAGATTTGCAAACAATGAGGTTGATGCAGAACCCTGTGCTAAAGCCCATCCCTAAAGCTTTAGTGCAGGGATTATTAACACAAGTTTATCAGAGAGGTTTTGCTCATCCGTGCTGTAAGCAAATAGTATGCAATTGAGCAGTGAGCAAAAAAATCTTCTCTAAATAAAGAAAGTCAAACATATGCACACAGAGGTCAGTGTAGCAGCCTCTATATCTTGAGCAATGCCCTCGAAAAAAGGGGAATCCGAGTTAAAATTTGACACCTCACCTCCCAATGCTCCCCAAATCGCCCCCCCCCCCCGATCCCCTCAAAAATGTATTGGTGGCTGCCAGTAGACTCTTGTGTTGCTCTCTTACTCCCCAATTCATAAAACCACACCTTCCTGCCTCCAAACCGCCATCTTGTAAAATGGTAGCCTGGCCCCATGCAGTGCTTCCTGAGATACATTGCATCTATCTCAGTCTGCCAAAAATGGCAAAAATTGCCTTATTAGGCAGACTGACCCCAGCCCTCTGTGATGCATCCAGGTGTGCACAGTGCAGAGTCAGAAGACCGGAGCTGGTGTAAAGATCCACATAAAGAGAGCATTAATAAAATTGCTTGCTATTGCTCTATGCTTCTGTCCCCATACAGAAGGAAGTCGGCATTGGGCATTGGCTGAGGTGGAAGTCAAACAGTCTCTCAGCACAGTAGGTATAAGGTAAGTGCTGTAGGGATGTTTAAAGCCATTGCTACCGCTGCAGATCCCAAGGAGGGGTGGCTGCAGGAGCAATAGGAGCGGGGGGGGGGGGGGGGAACCAAGAGATGAGGTTCACCTAGGTCACCTTTTATCCTTGCACCAGCCCTGATATTACTGCAATGCAAAATTCACTCACAATTGTGTCAGTGGTTTACAGCTTTCAAACCATAAAACATGCAATACAGTTTTTCAACTTTCCCAAGATATTAATTAAAACTTTCTTTCCTCTAGCCTGGGAAAAAAAACACCCTGGTAAGCTGCTGCCTAACAGCTATGTTTTCTTCACAGGAAAATAAACTGAGCAGTTATGTGACTACCTGCTGCCTTTGGAGTTGTTATATGATTAAATGACAATTATATGCCAATATGTCTACACATTAATTAGACAGCACCAACTGGAATAGTATGCAGACAAGGGACAATAATCACATTAACTGCCTCTTTGGATAAAGTACATTGGGTCTATAAAATAGCTAGTGGAAACTTTGCATAGCATGAGATAAATCAAAAGATTAACAAATGTTAACAGGAGAAAATAATGCCTTGAATAACATCAGAACGTTTGCCAGCTGGTCTCGGCAGGAGTACTAAATGTTGTAGTCTCTCTTTTGATGTCAAAGGCAAAATTTGTTTGATATTTGAAACAAAATTTAAAAGTGAAAACATAAATAGGTGACAGTTTTCTGAATTTCTTTAAAGCTTCTTTTTTTATGAAAAAGAAGAAAACCAATACAATCTCAAATGAGTATCATGCTTCGTAGGCCCTTGTTTCAAAAGTATTTTTCACAGTCTACAGAAGCTTGGAAATAATGACCTTATTATTTCTTTAGTTGGAAATTGTATTGGAGGTAATGGGGGTCATTCTGTCCCAGGAATAGTAGGGATGGACATCCCGTTGGGACATTCACCCCGCTATTCATCCCCTGCCGGCCCCGTCAATATCCTCCCCATATGAACAGCGGGTTTGTACAGGGAGGCCTAAACGGGGGCAGGAGGTTGAGTTCCGGAGGCAGAGCGAGGGTGGGGCATGGGCAGGCCATGACCACAGATGTACAGGGCCGATGCAAAGGTCATCCCTGTACATCCGAGGCCTCGAATCTAGATGGGGGACTTATTCCACCTAAAAGGTGGAATAGGTCCCCCCTGGACAGGGGGATTATGGCACAGGACCCAGAGATGCAGTTGAGGGGTTCCCCACAGCCTGACCCTGGCCATCGAAGGCCAGATTGGGGGTCAGGCTGCGGGAAACAAAGATTGATCTCTGCGGCCGGAGATCAGGGCCCCTGAATGGAGCCGTGGTGCCATGGCAATGGACGTACAAGGAGGAGATGGCCAGAACAGAATGCCCCTCAATTGTAATGCCTTCAATGAGTCCTAGTCATCACAGGGTCCATGGCATGATAAGACTAATTTTAGAACTGGGCAGCTGGCTTAAGACAGCCAAAATGCCCCATTTTAAGTCTATTCTATAAGGAAAAATGGGTGCCTATTTTCTTTCTAAGATACAATCATAAGTGGCTGAAAATGTGTCTTAATTTAAGGTATGATCACTTACACCAGTGGTTCTCAACTGAGGCTATGTGAACCCCTGGGGGTACCTAGAGGCATACAAGGGTGTGCATCAGAAGCTGCAAGTTTCATACATCTATTTGTGTACCATTTTGAGGTGCATAAAAAAGTAAATTGAGACTGAAACAACATGATTTCTTAGCAAACATATACATAGGAGTTGCCTGAAAGGTTAGCTCGATGGGGTACCTTGGCCAAAAAGATTGAGAATCACTGACTTATACCAGCCCTAAAGCTGGTATAAATGTGTTCACTTAAATTTATGAAGAATGTACCTAAATCACAAGAGAACAGTATTTAAAAGCCGTTATCTGGATAACTATGGAGGTCATCCGGATAAGGATACTTTCACAGATATTGGTTTGAACAGGACAAGCGAGGATTCATCGTTATATTTTTGGACATAGCTTCCGCCTTTGACTCAATAAACCATGCCAAATTATAAGTCAGGCTGGAGTCTATAGGTGTGAGTGGCAGTCCCTGAACATGTCCTACCTGACAGACCGCCATCAACAAATAAAAATAGGAAACAGGGCCTCCAAACCGTTCAAATAGCTTCAAGGCATACCTCGGGGATCTATCCTCTCTGCCTTACTCTTTAATCTATACATCCAACCAATCTGCCAAATCATACAGACACATAAAATACACTATTATATTTATGCTGATGATCTAATGCTATATGCCCCTTTCAACACCATCAACCTGGAAGACACTGCAATACAATCATGCTTCAGGGAAGTCGCAGAATGACTGGATGAACACAACCTTTCTATCAGCTATAACAAGACTGAAGTACTCATCATGTCCAGAGACCCATCCTATACCCTGCCAGAACAAATAAAGATCTACTACCTGTAAGATCAGAGGTCAAATACCTAGGAGTTACTTTAGATCACTAACTGACCTTCCAGACACATATCAAGAGAACTACAAACTCTATTTACCAAAAGAAGAGCACAACCTTTGCACACTATTAAACCCTCAGCATTACCATCCATTATGCCAGGCCTTAATCACCCCACACCTAGATTATTGTAACTCAGTCCTCCAGGACCTCTCAAACCTAGCCCTCAGGCCTCTCCAAACAGCACAGAATATGGCAACTCACCTCATTAGCAAATCTTCACAACATAATCATATCAAACTAGTACTTAAAAACCTACACTGGCTCCCAGTAAGAGCAAGAATAACATATAAGGCAATAATTTATTTATTTTTATTTAACAGGTTTTTTATACCGCCTTATCCTAAAATCAAAATGGTTTACAATATAACAACAAAACTTTACAGAGAACTAGATCTAGGTAAGGGTGGCATGTGGGAAATGCTGGCAGGCATAACTTGTTTACATTTAGCATATATACATTTAAAGGACAGCATATGACCTGAATCTGAGGGGATTATGCTATGAGGGTAGTCTAGCATGTGGTGTGTTTAAGAGCTCATTGAAGTGTTCAATGAAGAGGAAGGTTTTCAGTTTCTTCCAAAAGTCTTTTAAGTCCGTGTTTGTCCTTAGTACCTCTGGAAGAGAGTTCCAAATGACGGGTGCTGCAAGTGATAGAGCTCTCTTGGTTGTAGAGTTGTTGGCTTTTGTGAATGAGCTGGGTGTTTGGATGCAGTCTAGGTTTCGCTATCTTTGTAGTCTGTTGCTGGGCTTTATGCAGATTAGGTCCTGGAGTATGTCAGCTGACATGTTGTATCTGATTTTGAAGATAGTGCTGTTTTATATTTGGCCCTTGAGGTGATCGGGAATCAGTGGAGTTGGTACAAGATGGGCGCTATGTGTTCAATTTCATTGCACCGGAGATTTTATTTTATTTTATTTTATTTAACATCTTTTATATACCGCGCTATTTGTTTTCAGTGCGGTTTACAAGTAACAGATCTGCACAATCAGAAAACACTGGAGTGCTTACATTATAACAGGGAACTTAAACTTGGAACAGAGGGTAATAAAACTATAACTATGTACACACAGTGAAACTATGTACAATGATGATCCGGGCGGTGGCATTTTGGGTCAGTTGTAGGAGCCGGGTTGTTTGTTTCGATAGACCATTATAAATGAAATTGCAGTAATCCACTATAGGGGTTATGACAGTTTGGCAGACTGTGCAGAAATAGTCTTGGCTGAGGAGGGGTTTTACTCTTCAGATGGTAGCCAATTTGTGGAATGTGTTTTGGGTGATTTTGTTGGTATGTGGTTTTAGAGTCAGCTTACGGTCCAAGATAACTCCCAGATCCCTTACTTTTTCTTTTACTGGAATGGATGTTAATAATGACCACATTCAAAATGATACACAATCTTACAGCAACCTGCCTGGAACCACTCATTAAGAGGAACTTAGACACAAGACTACGGCGACAACAACATCTAAGGGGTATGTTTACTAAGCGGCGGTAATGTAGCATCGGTAAAGTTACCGCGCGGTAACGTTAGAAGATGTAACGTTAACACACGGTAACGTCACAGACGGCGGTAACTGTGCCAGAGGGGGAGAGAAGGATGAGAGACGGGGTAAATGGGTTGGGAGTGGGAGTGGGCATGGAGAGGCCCCTGCTACACTAACGCTGCAATATTAACGCCGGGACAGTACCATCAGTGAAAACCTGGAGGTAGATGTACATTTGCAGGAGAGAAAAAACATTTCAGTGTCAGCAATGTAAAGCACAGGCAGGGAGCCAAAGAAAGTGATAGTAGTGCTCCATTTGCAGCAACAGCATAGTGCCCAAGTATGAAAGGCAGTGATGGTGCAAATGGGGCATAGGGGGCTGCAGGCGGAACATGCAGTGGGGGCATCTGGGGCACAGGGTGGACTAGGCTGTCGCCTAGGTGGCACATAGGAACACAGAAACTGGAAATCAGCAAGACAGCATCTGACCAAGGTCAACCATGTCCAGTAGTCTATGTTCCACAGTGTCCCATCCAGGGGACATTACCAAGCAGGTAACCCAAAAGGTCACACAGGTACCACTATGCCTGTAATAGGGCAATCAGTGCACATCTGGGGACCACTCTAACAAGGGTCCACAGACCTTCTCCAGAATGCGTCCCAAACAGTTTGTAAACCCAGCTAAATGAACACCCTTTTCTGCAGCCTCTAGTAAGGCATTGCAGGGTGTGACCACACGTTGTCTGAAACATATATACACCCAGTAGTCCTAATAGGGTACACCGAACCTGAGTTGCATGCCCTAGCCTGTCTACAGTCTGCTGTCATAACACAATCTACCTACATCTACCTGGTCCACCCTAGCCATCCCCCCAGCCATCTCTCCCCCATGTGGAAGGGACATAACATTGGTAGGCGGTAATGGGAGGGATGTGTGGATGTCCATGTATGCCTCCCCACCCCAGACCCCACACCCTAGGCACCAGCCTACCTTTACATTGGATGGCCTTGGACTGCGCACTACCAGCACAGACAGCATATGGGTATGTCAGCATGGCAGGGGGGGGGGGGGTTGGTGCTGGAGGGGGCAGTGGCACCTGCCTGCAGTGGACCTAGGCCATGCCCTGTTCCAGTAAGTGGTGTGGAGTGCAACAGAAAAGGCCTGTCTGATGAAATGTAAAGGTAGCCCAAGGGACAGCTGTGCTTCTGTGGCAACAGTGTGGTGCAGTACACACAGCCAGCTGTGAATCTTGCAGAGCATGTCTCTATGTTTTACCCTACAATGCAGATACAACATCAAAATGTGCAATCCCCACAGCAGCGGTCAACAGGGGTACAAACACCCACTCACACAGGCTCCACTATCCAAACCTATATTGAGAGTTAGGCTGTTGGCTCCAGCTTGGAGCTGCAGTTATTATCAGAGCACTACTACTTGCTCCTGCACACTTTGGCAATGCCGGCACTGTGATCAGGACCAGTGTGTTGGGCAGGGTTGCCAACCACCCCTATCTTTGCACAATGCTGCAATAGGAGTGTGTGTGTGTGTGTGTGTATGTCTATCCATTGTTTTGTGGCTGCCTACTCCTCACTGGGCCCACAATGCTTACACTGTTTCCAGCGTTAGCCTGCAAATGTGCATAATGAGGAGCAAGGTATTGTGGGTATGGCCCGGACAGGGCGGATTGGGCAGGATGCATCTGCACAGGATGTAGGTCAATGGCTGGGTCATTGTAGTGCCCGACCACCACCTGCATGGACAGGGTGGCCACAGCATGTCATGCTGGGAGGTCACTCTCACTCTGATGGACCGTGACATGTCAATGTTCCCACATAGTACTGTACACTGTCTCTCTCTAGTGATATTTGTGTGTTTCCTGTTCTGGGCCCCAGGCACTGAGATACCTGCTTGATGTTTGTGCTGTATATCCCAACTCTGGGTGCATATAGTTTCTCTGTGAGCATGCACTATGGATTTGCTAGTGGATTGTCTGCTGTTAGTCTGTGCATGGTTGGAACACTCTGTAGGATACTGCAGGAACAGTCTGACTGTGCCTTCTGCTGGTACATGGCAGACCTTGGTGTGGAGCAGCTGAGGTTTTCCAGGCCTACTCTCAGCATTACTGCTGGTCTGCCACTGCCCTATTCCCAGTTATGGCTGTCTTTTGCCAGCAGGACAGGGGTTGCTGGTCCTACAACCATTCTTCATGGCTGAGCCACCTGTCCCACCACTGCCTCACTTACAAAAGGGTTTATTGTGGGCCCTTTGTGGGTATATAGTGTATACCACTTTGACCCAGAGAGGGAGGTATATTAGGCAGTGCTACATCAACCTCATGTGAGTCTAGACCAGAGGTCCCCAAACCTGTCCTGGAGGGCCACAATCCTGGCAGGTTTTTGGGATAGCCCTAATGAATATGCATGAGATGAATATGCATTAGAGATATCCTCCCAACCTGACTGGTTTGTGGCCCTCCAGTATTGGATTGGGAGACCCCTGCCTTACACCTCTGTCATTTAAGATTGTGAGTGCGCAAGGTACAGATGTCCTAGACATCAAAAGGGTAGATAGACTTTGTCACAGTCCTCCTCGCTTCTCACCACCACCAAAATGTTTTGGTGGTGGTGAGAATCGAGAAGCAATCGAGAACTGTTAGTGTAGCTGGGTTTAAAAAAGGTTTGGATAAGTTCCTGGAGGAAAATATATAAACCATTATTAAGAAATGATCCAGGATATTAACGCTTGACCCAGTACAAGCATTGTGGAACCTGTGTCTTTTGGGGAAACTGCTAGGTACGTATGAGCTAGATTGGCCACTGTTGGATACAGGATACTGGGCTTGATAGACCTTGGTCTGACCCAGTATGGCATATCTTATGTTCTTATTACAGGGGACTATGGCAGCCACACTATAACACTATGGGGTATGTTTACTAAACTGCGATAATGTAATTATGTATTGTTAACGCGTGTTAACGTTACTTAACGATTGTTAACGTCCCTGGCCGCGGTAAACACCACAGAAGGTGGAGAGAGGATGGAGAGAAGGGGTCAATGGGCGGAGAGTGGGCGGGGAGAGACCCCTTTCACACTAATGCGCTGAACTGAAGGGCTGAATCCTACCGCAAATGAAAACCTTCTGTTAGATGCACATTTGCAGGAGAGAGAAACCATTTATGTTTCAGCAATGTACAGCCTAGGCAGGGAGCCCAAGAAATGTGATAGTAGTGCTCCATTTTCAGCAACACCATAATGCCAAAGTATGAATGGCCACTATGGTGACGGTACAAATGGGGAATAGGGGGCCGTAGGCGGGACATGTAGCATGGGCAGCTGGGGCACAGGGTGGACCAGGCGGGTGCCTAGGAACATAGAAACCGGAAATCAGCAAGACAGCAGCTGACCAAGGTCAAACACAATCCACCTATATCTACCTGGTTCACCCTAGCCAATAGTTGCTAGGGCACTGACCTGACATCCCCCCAGCCATCCCGCCCCCATGTGGAAGGGACATAATATTGGTAGGCAATGATGGGGGGGATGTGAGGATGTCCATGTATGCTCCCCCACCCCGGGATCCGCTCCCTAGGCGGGCGCCTTTCTACACAGTGGATGGCCTGGGACTGCGCACTACCAGCACCGACAGCAAATGGCCATGTCAGCTTGGCAGGGGGTGTGTGCCTGTGCTGGAGGGGGCAGTGGCATCACCCTGCAGTGGACCTAGGCCATGCCCTGCATCAGTACGTGGTGTGCAGTACAACATACAAAGTCTGGCTGAGGAAAAGTACAGGTGGCCCCAGGAACAATTGTGCATCTGTGGCAACAGTGTGGTGTAGTACACCCAGCCAGTGTGTCCAGAAGCAGAGGGTCACAGGTTCAAGCCCCGGCTGTGATTCCTGCAGAGCATGTCCCTATGTTTTACCCTACAATGCAGATAAAACAGCAACATGTGCAAAGCCCAAAGCAGCGGTGGACCGGAGTACAAAAACCCACCCACACAGGCTCCACAATCCAAAGATGCATGGAGAGTCAGGCTGTTGGCCCCAGCATTGAGCTGAAGTTATCACCAGAGCCCTACTATTACCCCCTGCACAGTTTAGCAATGTCGGCACTGTGATCAGGACCAGTGTGGCGGGCAGGGTTGCCAACCACCCCTATCTTTGTACAATGCTGCAATAGGAGTGAGCGTGTGTGTATGTCTTTCCATTGTTCTCTGGCTGCCTACCTTTCACTGGGCCCAAAATGTCCCACTGTTACCAGTGTTAGTCTGAATAGGTGCATAATGAGGAGCATGGTATTTTGGGTATGGTCCGGACAGGGCAGATTGGCCAGGATGCATCTTCACAGAGTGTGGGGCAATGGCTTGGACACTGTAGTGCCTGACCACCACCTGCATGGACAGGGTGTACACAGCATGGCATGCTGGGAGGGCACTCACTCTGACCGAGCATTGACCATGGCAGGTCTAGGTTCCTGCATATGTTCTACACTATTGGCCTTTAATGATATATTTGTGTTCCCCAGTGCTGAGGTCCTAATTGCTAAGATACTTGCTTGTTGCATGTAGTTCCTCTGTGAGCATGCACAGTGGACTGGTTGCAGTTAAACTGTGCATGGTCCAAACACCTATAAGGTACAGTCTGACTGTGCTGTCTGCTGACGATTGGCAGACAGTGGTGGGAGGCAGCTGGGGTTTTCCAGACCTGATCCCAGCATTGTTGCTGGTCTGCCACTGCCCCCAGTCATAGGTATGGCTCTGGTCCACCAACACTGGAGGGCTGTCTCATACAAACAGGATGGAGGTTGTTTACCTGGGGCAGGGGCACCTGTTCTTTATCTCCTGAAAGGGTGATGTGGGCCCTTTGGGGGGATGTGGTGTTATACACTGTGACCTTTTTAAGGCACTGTTACACACACCTCATCCAATTCTAGGAACCCCTCTGCCCTAATAACAGCTGTCCATATCAGCCAGACCCTAACACAGGGTATACACCTATTTGGCTGGTGTCTGGTCCCACAGGGTCATATGTGACTGCAGAATACAGATGGACACCAAATTACCTTCAGCTGCACTGCAAGGAACACCTATCACACACTGGCAGTGACAGAAAAGTACAGCAAAACCTATCTCTAGCATGCCATGTACTGCGGACCTAGTGCTGGGCACCCATCCTATCCCTCAGGGTGAACACAGAACCTGCACAATGGCAGGGTTTGTAGCTACTCTGTGCCAGTATCACTCACTGTCAGTTCGTCTTTCCAAGCTGAGGTACTGGAGAGGTGCAGACCCCATTTGGTGATCAGCTGTAGACTGCTATTCAGCATGTGCATTGCATCATGGGTACTGGTGGCACTCAGAGCAGACAGTTTGTGCGGTGACCTGCAGTCCTTCTCTACCCAGACATTGCTGTGACATACACCATGGAGGTATAGCCTACTGGTTAATACAATGCCATTCTTGGTAGTGTTCATGGATTTAGTTCCTCATTGTTCCCTCCTCTCATGCCTGTCCTACTCAAATAGTGTGCATGCCTGTAGAGGTCATATTTTTGCAGATCTGTGCTTCCAGTCCATAATACCCTTACCACAATTGTTAACATTCCCTTGGTCTGTCTATCTGCGTCTGTCAGCTGTGTAGAGTCCTGTCTACCAATGCAGGTTGCCACCCCATGTCATGCACTGCTACTCTTTCCTGCATTGCGCCTCTTCATGCTTGCCTCGCCTGTGCCTGATCTGCATGGTACCATCTAGGACCCCTGTCCACCCATCATTGTAACTATCCTGCCACCTCCGCCTCCACTGGGGGACATGTATTTCCATCGTCTGCCACCAACTGTTTTTCCGGTACTTTACATTGCCAACACCCTGTGCTGTGGTACAGCTGCCCCACCATGTTTGTCATTAGTACTGGCAGGCACATGGGATGCCCACAGATATGGCAGGTCCAGCGGCCCTCACCTCTCTCTCCTTCACTCACCTGTTCATTGCTTTTCCTGAGTGCTCTATCTAGTGTTAGGGCTACATCTGTCTCTGTTCTGCACAGGTCATGCATGTCATCTTGAGGCACCTTGCAGTCCCTAGGGCACACTAACCTAGGACACCATAACCTTGTTAGGCCACCTTAACCTATGGTTCCATAGCACAGGCCTTCTGCGGTGCCTTGTCCAAGGGTGCCTAATATGGCGCTTAGCCTTGGAGGCCCTATAGGGTGCCTTATGATGCACCTTACAAGGTGCCTTGCAAGGCACCTTGTAACGCGCATTAGCTGCTACAGCTTGCTGTAACGATGCAACACCCACGCCTTTATATGGGCACCTCTACCGCACAACCTAACGCAAATGACATTACCACAGTTTAGTAAACATACCCCTATGTATGCTCTAATCTGGGTGGTTTCTGGTCCTAGAGGTCCAGATGTGACTGAGGAATACAGATAGACATGGAAGTACTTTAGATTGCACTGCAAGGAGCACTTGTCACACACTGGCAGTGATGGGGATGTACAACAGAACCTATCTCTAACACCACATGTACTGCGGACCTGGTGCTAGGTGCCCATCCTAGCACTCAGGGTGAACACAGAACCTGCACAATGGCATGGTCTGTAGCTACTCTGTGCCAGTATCACGCACTGTCAGTTCTTCTTACCAAGCTGAGGTACTGGAGAGGTGCATACTCCATTTGGTGATCACCTGTAGACTGCTGTTCTGCATGTGCATTGCAGCATGGGTACTGGTGGGGTTACCCTATCCTGGCATACATAGCAGACATTTTGTGCGGTGACCTGCAGTCTTTCTGTATCCAGCCATTGCTGTGAAACAAGCCATAGAGGTGCAGCCTACTGATTAGTACAATGACATTCTAGGCAGTGGTCATGGGTTCAATTCCTCTTTGTTCTCTCTTTTTATGCCTGTCCTACTCAAATACTTGTCATACCTGTAATAGTCATATCTTTGCAGATCTGTGCTGCCAGCCCATAATACCCTCACCACAGTTGCCAACAATCCTTCGGTCCATCAGCTTCCAATTCTCCTTCCTTCAATCACTTGTTCATTGCCTTTCCTCAGTGCTCTATCCAGTGTTAGGGTTACATCTGTTTTTATGCCTTACAGTTCATGCTTGTCAACTTGACGTGCCTTGCAGCCCTTAGGGCACCTTAACTTAGGGCACCGTAACATTGTTAGGGCACCTTAACCTATGGTACCTTAACCTAAAGTTCCTTCTAAGGTGACAACCTATGGTGCCTTATAAGGCGCCTTAACCTAAGGTGTCCTATAAGGTGCCTCATAAGATGCCTTTAAACGAAGGTGCCCTATAAAGTTCCTTTTGAGGTGCCTTAACCTATGGTGCCCTATAAGGTGCCTTAACCTAAGGTGCCCTATAAGGTGCCTTTTACAGCACCTTAGCCTAAGGTGCCTTAACCTAAGGCACTTTATAGACCTTGCAGTGCCTTGCATTAAAATATCTTGCCCCATGGCGCCTTAACTTAAAGTGTGTTATTTCAGGGCGTCTTACAGCTCTTACGTGCCTTGACGTAATGGGCCTTAAGTTACAGCGCCTTAACTTCGGGTGCCCTGTCAGCCTTAATGTGCCCTGCTTGTCAGCTTAACATGCAATATCCTGTTAATGTGCGTTAAATGGCCAAGGTGCTCTTTAACGCACGTTAACAGGACATTGCTACCTTTATGCCAGAACGCCCCCTGCCTGCCCACTGCCTTATTTTGCTTCGGTAACATTAACGCTGCACTTAACGCCAGTAACATTACCGCGCCTTAGTAAACATACCCCTAAATCTACTCACTATCCCAGCCCTGAAAACAAAATGTTCACAGTCGCTATGTCAAAGAGCATTTTCATTCTATGGGGTATGTTTACTAAACCGTCTTAACGTGTGCTCTGCGATGTTATCACACGGTAAGGTACATTATCGCCCGATGAAGGTGCCTTACTGGGCGATAAGGTACCTTAGCGCGCGATAACTCGCGCAGCGGCGCAAACGAGCGCTGAAGGCGGAGAAAGGCACCCGGAGGGCGGAGGAAGGCTCCCCAGGGGCAGAGAGAAGGGGTAAGTGGGTGGAGAGTGGGAGGGGAGAGGCTCCCTGCACACTAACGCTGTGAAATCCGAGGCTCAAAACTAACTCTAGTGAAACCCTGGAGTTAGAGCTGATTTAAAGGGAAAAGAAACCATTTCCGTCAGCAATGTACAGCAAAACCAGGGAAACCCACAAAAAGTGATAAGTGTGATACATGTGCATGGAACAAAAGGGCAAATAAACTTTGAAAATGTACAGAAGAAAATGTAAAAATAAAATAACCAAGCTGGCCAATAGTGATATCAATGGGAAACATAAAAAAACACTCCCAAGAAAGCTCCAAATAAAAGATATGAATTTTGGAAGGGTCTATGCTCCGTCCCCATACAAGGTGAATGAGCCCACAGTGTAATTGTGCTGAGCAGGGTTTCCAACTCTATTGGCCAGGTTTCCTATGGCATGCACATGTTCCACAACAGCATGGCGGGCATGTTGGAATGGGCAACTGGACAGATGCTGGAAAAGGGGACACAGAGGGCTGCAGGCGGCACATGCTGTGGTGCAGCTGGGCCACAGTGTGGACTAGGGTGATGCCTAGCTGGCCCATAGGAACGCTGAAACAGTAGAGCAGCCAGACAGCAACTGCTGAGGGCCCAACATGGGCACGAGTGTGCTCCCCAAAGTGTCACAGGGGATAATACCCAGCAGGTACCCCGAAGGGCATGGAACATTGGCATGCGGTGCTGGGGGGAAGCGTGGACAGCTATGCAGGCACCCCTACCCCAGAACCCGCACCATAGGCAGCTGCCTACCCACACAGTGGATGGCCTGAGACTGCGTTCCATCAGCACAAGGTCATGTCAGCATGGTGGCAGAGGGATACTGGTGGTGGAGGAGGCAGTGCTCCTCGATTCTCACCACCACCAAAAACTTGTCTAATAGACAACATTTTGGTGGTGGTGAGAAGCAAGGAGGACTGTGACAAAGTCTATCTACCCTTTTGATGTCTAGGACATCTGTACCTTGCGCACTCACAATCTTAAATGACAGAGGTGTAAGGCAGGGGTTTCCCAATCCAGTACTGGAGGGCCACAAACCAGTCAGGTTGGGAGTATATCTCTAATGTATATATATCTCATGCGTATTCATTAGAGCTATCCCAAAAACCTGCCAGGATTGCGGCCCTCCAGGACAGGCTTGGGGACCCCTGGTCTATACAGTGTGTGGTCACGTGCAGTGGTTCTCAACCCTGTCCTCGGGACCCCGCTAGCCAGTCGGGTTTTCAGGCTATCCACAATGAATATGAATGAGATATATATGCATTAGAAATAGCCTGCCAAACTGACTGGCTTGTGGCCCTCCAATGCTGGATTTGGGGACCCCGGCCTTACACCTCTGTCATTTAAGATTGTGAGTGGGCAAGGTACAGATGTCCAAGACATCAAAAAGATTAGATGGAATATGTCACATACCTCCTCGCCTCTCACCACCACCAAAATATTGTCTAATAGACAACTTTTTGGTGGTGGTGAGAAACTAGGAGGGATGTGACACATTCTATCTATCCTTTTGATGTCGAGGACATCTGTACCTTGCCCACTCACAATCGTACTTGACAGAGGTGTACGGCAGGGGTCCCCAAATCCAGCACTGGAGGGCCACAAACCAGTCAGTTTGGCAGGCTATTTCTAATGCATATATATCTCATTCATATTCATTGTGGATAGCCTGAAAACCCGACTGGCTAGTGGGGTCCCGAGGACAGGGTTGAGAACCCCTGGCTGTGGTGGCTGCAAACACCCTCCACAGCCCACACTGCTAGCACTGTTGCCAGTATTGGCCTGCAAATGTGCATAATGAGGAGCAAGGTACTGTGGGAATAGCCAGGATAGGGTGGCCTGGCCTGGATTCATCTGTACATAGCATAGGGCAATGGCTCGGTCACTGTAGTGGCCAGCCACCACCTGCACGGACAGGGTGGCCACAGCATGTCCTGCTGGGAGGTCACTCTCACCCTGACTGAGCAGTGACCATGGCATGGCTAGGTTTCTCCATAGTGCTATATAGTATTTTTCTCATGTGATTTTTATGGGTTTTCTTTTGGGGCCCAATCTGCTTGGTGTGTATGCTGATATCCCAGTTCTAAGTGTTGCGGTGTGATTTTCTCTGACTGTACAATATACAATTTTAAGAATGTTTATTTGCCTCTGTCTTAGCCATCTATCGTTATCAATATGATATGCACAGTTGTTTTAGAGAGATATTATTAGAAAACGTTTTTCTTAAAAGAAAAGTTTTTCCAGGAGTATTGAATTGCTCCCTTTTAGGTCTGGGTTTCCCGTTGTTCATATTCACGATTAGTAGCTATGTTGGCACTTCTTAATTGTTTATTTATTTATTTATTATGTTATTAATGATATTATTATTATTTTTTAGTATTGTCTACTATATGATTGGTTCTGTGCCCTATTTTTACTAATTTATGCACTTCATCTAGTATATTGAAACATACCATTTGTAAGTACATCATGATTTTGTTATATTATATTTGCTTGTCCTTTTTCATAATAAGTATGGTTATTTATATGTATTTATGCTTGTATATTCACTTTCATTGTTTTACTATTTCATGTTTTTTAACTTTGTGTTTTTATAATTCATATTCTACTTTGTTTTATACAATGTATTATCATTTTACTATATTATTTTGTTGTCCTCTAGCACCCCCTGAAAGGCAATCGCCGAAACGCGTTGGGGTTATCAACTTTAATAAAGCGCATGTGACCTTCATACCTGCTCACTTTTGTGTTTCCCACCTTGCCTGGAGCCATCCAGACGGCCTTGATGTACCCCTACTAGAATCTGGCTCCACATCAACCAGCTCACCTTTGTCTACTTGTTTATTCGCACCTTCAAAATATGTGTCTTGTGATGCAAACTATATTCCATCTTGTAAAATGCAAAGATAAGAAACCAAGAGCAAGTAGAAAGAAAATTCACTGTAAGAATGTAGTTCCCAAAAGGCAAGGGGCTCTGAAGTAGGAGACTCTAAGTGGGTAGTGGCTCCTAATATGGGAACTTGCTTTGTGTAACCATAGTTGGAGTTGTTCTTTTCTAGATACAAAGTTATGCTCTAGAAAAGAACAACCCAAAAATGGTTACACGATGCAAGGTTCCACATTAGGAATCACCACCCAGGAAAAAGATTTAGGTGTCATCGTGGATAACATGTTGAAACCCTCCACCCAGTATGCAGCGGCAGCCAAGAAAGCAAATAGAATGCTAGGAATCATAAAGAAAGGAATGGAGAATAAAACAAAGAATATTATAATGCCTCTGTATCGTTCCCTGGTGCAACCGCACCTTGAATATTGTGTGCAGTTCTAGTTGCGGTATCTTAAAAATGGTATAGCATTATTTGAAACAGTACAGAGAAAAACCACCAAAATGGTAAAGGAGATGGAAGGATACCCCTATGAAGAGAGGCTAAAAAGGTTAGGGCTTGAGAGAGACCACGTGCCGCATGAGTGAGTGAGAGGTGTCTCTGCTCGCTCCGGGGCCGCCCTGCTATTAATCGGCAATTTACCTGTGTTTACCCCATCGGAGCCCTGCTGAAAATACGCGGTGTGCAAGGTGGTGAGGTGGTGCTAGTGTCGGTGAGTGCTCTTGCTGGGAAATGCCTGCCCCACCAAGAAAAGAGAGGGAGAAGATGCCGAAGTCGGGGACCGTGACTGCGGCAGGCCCGTCAGCAAATATGGCGGCGCCACGATCGCCGGGTAGCGAGAGTGTGGATTCGGGCCCCGAAGAGCTGGCACGGGAGGTGGCCAAGCTGCTTGAGCCCAAATTTGACCTAATCCTGAGCAAGCTCGAGACAGTGGCGGAAGCACTTACAGAGTGCACGCACAGGGTGGATGAACTCGAGCATCGGGTGTCAGCGCTCGAAGAGGAGGAGGGGCAGCAAGCCCGGGAGCGCAGCCGGCTACAAAAACAGATGGAAGCCCTTCTCGACAAAGTTGATGACTTGGAGAACCGCTCCCGCCGAAACAACGTGCGGTTGGTAGGCATCCCGGAGACCAAGACGGATGCTATGCTGGTGGAGTTGGTGGAAACCTGGCTGCCACGTGCGCTGGGTCTGGAGGAGCTTGTCGGGCCTCTGAAAGTGGAGCGAGCTCATCGACTGGGGCCTAGAGTGGACCAGCGGCAGCGACCCAGGGTGGTTATTGCTAGGATTCTCAACGTCCAACACAAGTGGATTTTGCTACAGGCCTTTCGGCGGAAGCGGGACCTGTCTTTGGACAACTCTGCAGTGTTGCTTTTTCAGGACTATTCGGCCTCGGTTGCCACAAAGCGGAAAGAGTTTTCCCCGCTCTGTGCGGCACTCTTTCAGCGGCATGTTCGCTTTACTCTTGCTTTTCCAGCGACGCTCCGGGTGCATCATGATGGGAAGCAGCATGTACTGTCTACTGTGGAAGAGGCGAAGACTTTCATGGACAAGCTGGGCCTGGTCGGGGCAGGCCCGTGAGTGGGCCCTTGTTGCAGGGTGGATCTGATGGACCCAGTCAGTGTCGTGCTGACCGGCGATGGCGCCCGTGGTTCCCTGGTGCCTGCTGGCGGACTGTTTCCCGACAGTGGACTTTTGGCTGTATATTTGATTGCATGCTCTGCAGGGCTAAATTGGTCCTGGGCAGTGGAACCGATTGGATGGATGGATGAATGGTTCTTGTTCGGTGATTGTTTGATTGTTTGGTGTGGTGTGTGCCGGTTTTTGGGTATGGAGCAGGGTGGGTTTCTTGTTTCTTTGACCTTGCTGCGGGCTGTTCACCGTGTTTGAGTGTTTTTGCGGTTGGTGCTGGTGTGCTTGGGGGATAGTCTCCTAGTCTCACTTTTTCCCCTTGGCCGTGTGTGTGTGTTTGGGGGACCCGGGGTGGGTGGGTGGTACGAGCGGGAGTACAGTGGGCTTTGTTCCTGGGGGGGTTATTGGCCCAGGTTGGAGTGGTGGTGGGTGGGGCGGCCCTGTAGCGCACTGAGGTGAGTCTCCGGCCTGGCAAGAGGGGCCAGGAGTGGTATGTATGTTTTTTATTTGGGGTGGGGGGGGGGTTGGGGGGACAGGGTGAGATGTGGGGACGGGGGGGCGGGGGGGTCGGAGTTGCATGGCAGGTTTTGTTGGTAATGGGGCTGGGGGGTTTAGTGGGCGGAGGGCAGGAGGTGGGGCTGGGGGGTTTGGCAGCGTTTCCAACTAGTGCATCCTCCCGGTGGGGGGTGGAGGGCCGGGGCTGGAGGGGGTGGGTAGTGGGTGCTGGGGCTGGGCAGCACTCGCCCTGCTGGTTGCAACTATGGGCGTTTGAATGTTCTAGAGTAGGCAATGGGGGTTGATGGGGGCTGAGGTAGGTTTTGTTTCTTAGAATGTGGGAGGTCTTAACACCCCGGTGAAATGCACTAAGGTTTTGCAGGCGCTGCAAAAAGCGGGTGCCCAGGTGGCATTCTTACAGGAGACGCACTTATGTGCCACTGAGCATGCTAAGCTCCGAAAGAAGTGGGTGGGGCATGTGTGTGCTGCGGAAGCTCTAGAGGGTCGGAGGAAGGGGGTTGCACTCCTATTTCATAAGAATCTCACAGTGGAGGTTTTAAGCGAGGACCCCGACCCCCTGGGATGCTACCTCTGGGTGCATGTGAAGATTAATGGTGAAGAAATGGTTCTGGGGAACATTTATGCTCCCAATCAATACTCTCACGTTTTTTTTGAAGCTGTGGCTCGGAAGCTCAGTGGTCTGCCTAGCGTGCCGGTTGTTCTCGCGGGTGACTTTAATGCCCCCCACGAACCTGCTTTGGATAAGTCTGCTCCTGGGGCTGGCGCAGGTCGGTGGGCCTCTAAAGGTGTGGGTTATCTCAGTCAAGTTAGTGGCTTGGTTGATATTTGGCGGGTATTACATGGTAGTGAGCGTGACTATACGCATTTGTCCCATGCGCACCAGACTTGGTCTCGCATTGATTATTTGTTAGTTCGGCAAGCTGATGTTGGGAGAGTTCGAAGGGCTGAGATACGCCCTATTGTGGTTTCCGACCATGCGATGGTGACTTTGGCCTGGGTTGGCTGCTGCCGAGCGGGGGGTCGGTGGTCTTTTCCCCGGCATCTTTGGCAGAGGGCGGAATTTCAGGATTTTGTTCGGGAGCAATGGCGTGAGTTTTTGGGGAACAATGAGGGTAGTGTCTCGTCAGTGGCAACCTTGTGGGAGGCCGGGAAGGCGGTAGTTCGTGGGCAGGTGATTGCTTATGTAGCTCGTCGATGGCATCAGGTAGATGCAGACTTGCTTCGGCTTATGCAGGATCTGCAGTTGCAAAAGCGGGCTGCTACGCGACGACCGCAGGGAGAGGCAGTGCAGGATTATCTTGTGACCCAGCGGCGGGTGAATGACCTCCTTCAGGAGCGTGCGGTTTTCGACTTACAGTACTACCGGCATCAATTTTTTCGTTTCGGGAACCGTTCGGGTCGCTTGTTGGCGCGGATGGTACGAGACCGCCAGGGGCCTCAGTTGGTAGCACGCATTCGGGACGAGGGGGGTAGAGTGTGCATGGACCCGGCGGAGATCGCGGAGGTCTTTCAACGCTTCTATGAGCGTCTTTATACCCCGGATGGGGAAGACTTGGAGCAGGCGCAGGTTTTTTGGAATGGGGTCCGGTTAACCCAGGTGACTCCGCAAGAGCGGGAGATGTTGAATCAGCCGATCTCGGGGATGGAGATTCAGAAGGTGATCCGGGCGGGGAAGTTGCACAAGGTACCTGGCCCTGATGGGTATGGCATGGAGTTCTATAAGATCTTGGAGACCCAGGTGGTGCCTACTTTAGCAGCGGTGTATATGGAAGTCTTGGAGGAGGAGCAGTTCCCACGGGATATGCGGACGGCGGCTGTCTCGTTGATTCCTAAGCCGGGGAAGGACCCGGAGGATCCAACCTCCTATAGGCCCATTTCCCTTATTAATGTGGACATGAAGATCCTGGCCTTGGTGCTAGCTTTGCAGGCGCAGGAGGTCCTCTCCCGTATCATTGGGCCCTATCAGGCGGGATTTGTGCGTGGTAGAGTGGCTGCTCGAAATATTGTGCAGGTTCTCCTGAGCATGGAGCGGTGCATCCAGGCCAATTGTCCTTTATTGTTAGCTAGTCTCGATGCTGAGAAGGCCTTTGACCGGGTCTCCTGGGCCTATATGTTTGAGGCTCTGTCGCGGTTTGGTTTTACGGGTCCTTACGTGGGGTGGATCCGAGCGCTGTATACTGAACCGCGGGCCTTTCTTATGATCGGCCGGGAGCGGTCGGAACCGTTCATTCTGCGCCGCGGGACTCACCAGGGGTGCCCCCTGTCGCCCCTCCTTTTTATTTTACATTTGGAGCCCCTTTTGGTGAAATTGATGGGCCAAGGAGAGGTGGCGGGGGTCGCCTGGGCAGCCGGTGAGTTTAAGCTTAGTGCCTTCGCCGATGATGTATTGTTGTGCTTAACGAATCCGCAGGTCTCCCTGGAGTGGGCATTGCGGATCATTAGAAACATAGAAACATAGAAACATGATGACAGAAAAAGACCACAAGGCCCATCTAGTCTGTCCTTCCATAAAAAAAAAATACAACAGTCCACCTTTTACCCTTAGAGATCCTCTGTGTTGGTCCCATGCTTTTTTAAATTCAGTCACTGTCCTCATCTCTACCACCTCCACTGGGAGACTATTCCACGGATCCACCACTCTTTCTGTAAAGAAATATTTCCGCATATCACTCCTGAATCTATCTCCCTTCACCCTCATCCCATGTCCCCTCGTCGCAGAACTTGCTTTCAATTGAAAGAGGCTCTCTCCCTGAACATTTATGCCACAGAGGTATTTAAACATCTCAATCATATCACCTCTATCCCACCTTTCCTCTAAGGTGTACATATTAAGATCCTTAAGTCTGTCCTCATATGCTTTATAATGAAGACCACTAATCATCTTAGTAGCAACCCTCTGCACCGACTCCATCCTGTTCACATCCTTTTGAAGGTGCGGTCTCCAGAATTGCACACCATACTCCAAATGAGGTCGCACCAAAGACTTATACAGAGGCACTATCACCTCCTTTTTTCTGCTAGCCATTCCTCTCCGTATGCACCCAAGCATCCTTCTAGCTTTTGCCGTCGCCTTTTCTACCTGTTTAGCTACTTTAAGATCATCGGACACAACTACGCCTAGGTCCCGCTCTTCTTTAGTGGACAAAAGTACTTCACCTCCTATACTGTATTGCTCCCTTGGATTGCTGCAGCCCAAATGCATGACCTTACATTTTTTAACATTAAATCCCAGTTGCTAAATTCTAGACCATTCTTCAAGCTTAGCTAGATCCCTCCTCATGTTATCTACACCTTCCTGGGTGTCTACTCTATTGCAGATTTTGGTATCATCCGCAAAGAGGCAAACCTTACCCGACAGCCCTTCAGCTATATCACTAACAAAGATGTTAAAAAGAATTGGACCAAGGACAGATCCCTGGGGCATACCACTGGTAACATCCTTCTCCTCAGAGTGAGCTCCATTTACTTGTACTCTTTGTCGCCTCCCACCCAACCAATTTCTAACCCAAGCAGTAACTTTAGGGTCCATCCCTAGGGTGCTCAGTTTGTTTATAAGTCGCCTGTGAGGAACAGTGTCAAAGGCTTTACTGAAATCTAAATACACCACATCTAGAGCTCTCCCGCGGTCCAACTCCCTGGTCACCCAGTCAAAGAAATCAATCAGATTTGTCTGACAAGACCTGCCTCTGGTGAATCCATGCTGCCTCGGATCCTGTAATCCGCTGGACTCCAGAAACATCACTATTTTCTCTTTCAACAGCGTTTCCATTAATTTACTCACCACTGAAGTTAAACTAACCGGCCTGTAGTTTTCAACCACATCCTTACTACCGCTTTTGTGTAAAGGCACCACATGAGCCTCTCTCCAGTCCTTTGGCACCACTCCCGACTCCAACGAGGCATTGAAAAGGTCAGTCAGTGGAGTTGCTAGAACGTCCCCAAGTTCCCTCAGTATTCTAGGGTGTATCCCATCCGGTCCCATCGCTTTGTCTACTTTAAGTTGAGCTAGTTTCTCACGAACACAGTCTTCTGAAAATTGTTCAAGATGTCCCTCGCTTCTGTTCTTATTTGTGGGTGTTTTCTGAGGTCCTGCTCCTGGTTCTTCATCTGTGAACACAGAACAAAAATATTTGTTAAGCAATTCCGCTTTATCCTTATCAGCTTCTACATATTCCCCCCCCCCCTGCACCCTTGAGTCTGACAATACCACTTTTGCCCTTCCTCTTCTCACTAATATCTGAAAAAGGTCTTATCCCCCCATTTTATTGCATTGGCTAGTTCCTCCTCCTTTTGAATCTTTGCCTTCTTGACTACTTTGCTAGCTTCTCTAAGTTTTTCCAAATACAGATGCCTGTCTTCCTCTCTCTGTGATCTCTTGTATTTCATGAAGGCCTCCCTCTTTTTCTTCACTTTTTCAGCTACTTCCTTCGAAAACCATAGCGGTCTCCTGTTCCTTTTGCCTTTATTTACCTTTTTAACAAAAAGGTTGGTTGCCTTTAAAATACCCCCTTTCAGTTTTGCCCACTGTTTTTCTACATCCCCCAGCTGTTCCCATCCCACTAACGACTCCCTGAGGTATTGGCCCATCTTTGCAAAGTTAGTCTTCCTAAAGTCTAAGATCTTCACCTTGGAATGGATTCTAACAGCCCTAGTCCTAATACTGAACCACACCATCTGGTGATCACTGGATGCAAAATGATCTCCCACTACAACATCAGAAACACTTTCTCCATTGGTAAGCACCAAGTCCAGTATGGCCCATTGAAAGCTTTGGGACCTTCTCGGGTTTGAAATTTTACATGTCTAAATCTTTAGGACTGGATGTGGGGGGTAGCTGTCGGCGGATGTGGCACGGCCCTTTCCCTCTGGTTTGGGCGCCGGGGCAAATCCGCTACTTGGGTATTCAGATTCCCGAGCGGCTTGATCAGCTGTACCGCGTGAATATCTCGTTGCTGTTGGAGGGGACGGCTCGCAGGTTGCGGGCCTGGCAGGACCTGCCATTGTCGCTGAGAGGTCGGATAGCGCTCTTCAATATGGTCGAGTTCCCCCGCCGGGCGTATGTGTTGCGCCATGTCCCTGTGTGGCTATCCCGCCGTGACCTGCGGCATTTGGGTAGCTGTCTCTCGCGGTTCCTCTGGAGGGGCCGGCGGGCCCACATTGCATTGAACACTCTCTTGCAAGCCACGGAGAATGGTGGTGCTGGGTTGCTTTCGCTTCGGTGGTACAATTTAGTGTGCTGGACGCGGATCATACGGGACCTTTTGGAGGATGCTTCCGAGCTAGTGCCTTTGGCTCTGCTAGATGAGATGGCTGCCCCGTGGCATCGTATGATCTTAGTGCATGACGTTAAGGAGCACCTCCCTGTGCGTTGCCCGCACTCGGTGTTTTGGTCGGCCCTACGCGCGGCATGGGTGGCGTTGTGTCTTCATCGGGGTCATTGCAGTGCGGTGACGGATTGCTTGCCGTTGAGTGGAAACCCGGCCTTTCCCCCTGGACAGGGGGCTGGGGTGGTGACTGAATGGGTGTCTAAGGGGGTGCGCTTTGTGGGTCATATTCGGATGGCGGCGGTGGCGGAGGTGGACTCTTTTTCTTCGCTGCGGGAGCGTTATCGGTTAGGACCGCGGGACTTCTATTTTTACCTGCAGGCTCGCCACTATGTTGCAGCGCTTCGGTGTCAATCTGCGGGGGTGCTCGCTGGGGACGGGATGTTGGCGCTGTTTGCCTCTCTGGAGGGGAAGGTTACCGTTGGTACTCTGTTCCGATCGCTGTACCCAGCGGGGTATGACGTGTGCTTGGCCAGATTAGAGGAGAAGTGGTGGCGGGATGGGATTCCGCAGGCTACTGTTGATCGACTACGAGGCGCGTTTGCGGGTATTGGTGCACTCTCTGAAACCATGCAGTTACAAGAAATTCAGTATAAGTTTTTGTGGAGAGCATATGTCCATAATGTGTGGGCGGCGAAAGCGGGTCTGTCGTCGTCGGACCTCTGTAGCCTGTGTCGGATAGAAAAAGGGGGTTTCGCCCACCGGTTTTGGTTTTGTCTCCATATTCAGGGTTTTTTGGTTGGAGGTGGGCCGCCTGTTGGGGCGGTGGTTGCATATCGCTGTGGATTTAACCCCTGAATGGTGTCTATTTGGATCTTATGAAGGAGTGCAACCCCTTTGGGATAGCGGGCGGCGGTTGTGTGCAAAGGGCTTCACTGTTGTTAAGTTATGCATACTGCGGGGCTGGCTAAAGGATGTGGCGCCCATGGTGGGGGAGTGGGAGAAAGCCATGCGGGAGCTGCAGGTGATGGAGCAGCGTACAGCTCGACTGCTGGCTGGAGGGGCGTGGGAGCGATTCTCCTCCGTGTGGAGTCCCTTGGGTGATCCAACCCCTAGGAGATGGGAGGTAGCCGGGAGGTAGAGGGTGAGGTTTGCTAGGATGGTCTGTTGGCTGGGGCTGTGGGAAGGGGGGGGGGTTTGGGGGGGGATGGGAAGGGGGGGGGCCGGCCGGTAGGTTCCTTCCCCATGTAGGGCAGTTGCCTTGTCTGTGTGCTGTTTGACTGGCAACTCCTATTGGGGAAGCGCTGAGGTTGGCGGGGGGAAGAGGGGTTGTCTTTTGTGCTGTATAATGGTATTCCTGTTTCTTCTGTGTTTGACCTGGTTTTTGTGTTGTTCTTATGGCTGTTGCAATATGCCAATAAAAATGATTTACCTAAAAGGTTAGGGCTTTTCAACCTGGAAAAGAGACGGCTGAGGGGAGATATGATAGAGGTCTGATTGTTTATGCCATCAAAATATAGAAAGACTAGGGGACATGAAATGAAGCTACAGTGTAACCTATTTAAGATTAATAAGAGAAAATATTTTTTTTACTCAACGTGTAATGAAACTCTGGAATTCATTACCGGAGAATGTAGTGAAAGCTGTTAGTGTAGCCAGATTTAAAAAAGGTTTGGACAGGTTCCTGGAGGAAAGATCTATAAACCATTATTAAAGGGGACCCGGGATATCCACTGCTTGCCCCAATACAAGCATTGTGGAACCTGGGTCTTTTGGTGAAACTGCTAGGTACTTGTTACCTAGATTGGCCACTGTTGGAAACAGGATACTGGGCATGATGACCTCGGTCTGACCCAATATGGCATATCTTATGTTCTTATGTTTACTAAAGGATAATGCACATTAATGAAGTTATGGCACATTAATACGTCCATAGAAGTAAAAGGGTTGTGAGCCTTTAATGCATGTTAATTTCATTAATGTGAGTTAAAACCTGGAAGGCACATTTTAGAAATAAAGTCCCAAAGCAGTCAGAGATACCCATGTGAAAACATGCCCAAAAAGGCTGATCACATCCACATTCAGGCACGATTTCTAAAATGTGGAAGCACCCAATAGAGATGTCTTCTGGGATGTCTACAAAGACATCCCCACAACAGCAACTCAGATAGGAGACACATCCAAGTCTACCATGCTGCAGATGGGGACATACTGCAGCACCAAAGTCACAAATCATTTTTCCCTAATTACCCCAAAATATCCTTATGCATGTGACATATAATAGGGATAGCAGTGTGTCATCTTCTCTACACCCTCCAGATGTATTGTTGGTAAAATGAGCAGTTTTTTGATACCTATCCATACCCTGGAGCAGGTATAGACCTACTTAGGGACAAAGATGGTCAAACACCTCTAAGTGCAGAGGAATGCCCCAGAAATGCCTCTGGCATCCTCCCCCTCCCCCACCCCACCATCCTAAATAGACGTACACCTATTGTGGATGTCTCTAAACCCATGTTGTGAAATAACTCTAGAGATGTTCTGTGATATGGATGTCTGTATACCCATTTTCAGATGTCCAAAACACGAATAGAGTTGCTAAAAGGACCTCCTTAGTAAACATGCCCCTTAGAGTAGGGCGGATTGAGTCTCTATCACTGGCTCCCGGAATATAAAGGAGGGCACATTAATATGAGGGAGATGGAAGCAGAGGGAGGAGGATCAAACCAAACAGCTGACAGACAATTTAGCCTTTTTAAAAATATGAAGAAACCTAGGTAGGACCCTGACAGTAGAAGGATTCGACTGGGTATTCTCCACAAGAATTGGTGGATAAAAGGAATTTTAAAAATGACTGTGTGTAAAGGGGAGCCTAGATCACAAGAGAATAGGAGGCAGGAGGGCTAACCCATTAAGGGTTCTGTCATTGACTATAAGAAAAAACAGAATTTGCACAGCAGTGTTAATGAAGCCTGGCCGGGGAAAAAACTGTTTTGCTTTTGCTTATTTGGAACTTGCTTCTACTGAAGACTACCAGAAAAGCTAGAGTTTGTTACAACTGCACAATTGGACTAATTGTATATTAATTTGCATCATGTCATTTTTAACCTGAAAGTACAAGAAACATGCAATTCTATTTTTTTCCATGTCACTATTACACACTATTGAAGATATTGGCTCCTGAAACAAAAAAAAAAGATTTTAAAAAGCCCACACACGATGAAAAATCCTATAAGTGGCATGAGAATATAAACAAAATAAACATTTTTGGCTTGCACACCTCTACTAATTGGGCCTGTTTAAAGAAAAATCTGTTTTGTTTTTGCTTGTTTAGAACTTGTTTAAACGGAAAGCTACAAAAAAAGCCAATGTGGGATGGAACTGTATTGCAGATATTGTTATGCTAAGGCAAAAACATCAATTAGCATTTTCCATAGAGCTCCAGACCAGACAAACTTTGGGCCAATCAGGAAACAGAAAGGAAGCTCACCAGCAATACCAGAGTTAAGAGCAGACTAGCAAGAGCTAGTACCCATGGCAATGTTTGGTTTGAGGCCAGGCTCTGATTGTGCAGAAAAATAGCCATTTGTTTTTTTATTTGGCTGAAACCTTTAGTAACCTTTCAGCTATTTTTTTTAATATGGGCAGCAGCTACAGCTAGCTCTTTAATTAACAAAAGTGCCCTGAAAAGGACATTTATATAAACAAAACAAAACAAAACAAAATTAACATTTATTAAAATGAAACAAAGTAAAATGAAAGAACCTGCAAATGACACAGGAAACGAAGCAAAACATTTTCTTGTCTGCACACCCCTATTATGAATATGGTACCTCTTCTACCCCCTCATCAGCGCTATGAAATGTCAATCATGACTCACTACTGCCATCTGCAGCACATTTATAATACATAAATAAGACTACCATGTGGTGCTATAAAATGGCGTCTTTTGGTACTTTAACATAAGAAAAAAATCAGATCTAAATAAGGCTTATAATATAAGACAGTTTGAATTATATATTAATGGCACTCTGAAAATCCTTTTTTAATTATAATTGTAGTTTCATTTTGTTTTGTTTTTTTTCGTGTCACAAATAGCATCCAGCATTTCAAAGGATTATTCTTAACTGTAACAAGATGTGAGGATAATTAATAGAGACCTAGGCAGAGTGATAATGATCTATAACAGAAAGGCAAATAATTATGGCAATTTGCATTTATATAGGGTTTTTTTTATCCAAGCAGGAACCAAATATATTTTACATTACACAACTTAAGGAATATTCTTATTCTAGAACTCTGGGATAAATCACAGAGATAATGACATACGATATGGAAGGATGGGAGATGATGAAGGTGCCTCAAATTAATTGCAGAATGAAGCAACTGAAAAACCTCCATTTTGCCAAAACAGTCATAACAGAATTGTTTATTTGTATTTTTACAAGACAGGTTCTGAAAATGTTATTATCCCTTTTATCTGTCAAAACATCTATGAATTCATTACATCAGTCATTCATCTAGAACAGGGATTCTCAACACTGTCTTCAGATACACTTAACCAGTAAGATTTTTAGGATAACCACAATGAATATGCATGAAGAGATTTGCATGCAATGGAGGCAGTGGATGGAAATTTCTATCATGCATATTCATTGTGTTTATCCTGAAAGCCTGACTGGTTAGGTGTGTCCTAAGGACTGGGTTGAGAACCACTGATCTAGAAATAAGAAGGCAATGCTAAAAATGTAAATCTAAGCTTTTTTAAAAGTTATCTTCTGATCTACTCACCATGCCTGAAATATTCAGTACAGCTTTAGAAATTGCAACAAAGGTGCAGTCAGGATCTTCCTTTAAGTCTGAACCTGCGTGCTGCTGCAGCCAGGTCTCCTTCGGAGCTGATTGCTGCTGCCTTTTATCTTTGTTGTAGTTCAGCAAAACAGGAAACAGCAAAGATCAGGCCAATGAATAAGAAAGTGCAGAAGATATGCTGACATAGGAAGCACCTTAGGAGGAGCTATTCCATGTAGCTGCTACTGTGCTGCTCAACCTCCTCCTTCATTGCTTTGCATGCATGGATTCAGGGATTGAGTGACTGAGGGAAGTGTGTTTTTGTGTGGGTGTAAGGGCTCAGTGACTGGGGCAGTGTATGTGTATATTTGTGTGGGTACAGGTGCTCAGTGGCTGGAAGAAGAATCCTGAGACACAAAACATGAGGTCAACTGTCCCAGGATGCATCCTGTAAGGGTCACTCTATCATATAAGAAAATTTTGTCTTATATGGCAGACTGACCCCCACCCAGTGCATCTCAGGCCATGCAGGGCTAGGAGCCACCATTTTTAAAGATGAATGTATGGAAGAGTGGGATCATGTGTCCTGCACTTCTCCCTCTCAACCTGAGATATACAAGGGGGGTGGATGGGGAGGCCCAGCTTGGAAATTGGGGGGGGGGGGGGTGAGTGGGTGGGTGGATTGGGGCCCACTATGGCCACCAATGATTAATCTGTTTGGCATGAGGTATAGGGACATAGGGAATCACGACTGAGGGGGTCCCTATTTAAAAGGACTTAGACACCTAAATAAGCACTCTGGTGCTCGCTTTAGATGAGCACTATTCTGTAAGTGCGATCACACCTACTTGAATGGAACTTGGGTGCTTATATTTGGGTGCCTATGTTATTTATTTATTTAACGGTTTGGGGGGGGGGGGTTATACTACTTTATCCTTTAGTCAAAGCAGTCCACAGCTTAACAAGATAGCAGTTTACATTCAGGGGCGGCCCAAGGAGGGTGCGGGGCCATGTGCGGAGACTTGGTGTGGGGCCTCATTTGCATAAGTGGCTTTATTTGCATAAATATTTGCATAATGCTAACATACACTAACTTTTAGTAAACATGTCTCTTAATGAGTGTATGGATAAAGACAGACTAAAAGATTTCTACATTACTATAATCCAGTGCCAACCGCCAGGCACATTAGGAACTACTACAAACACTGCCCATTTAGAACCCATAGCAAACCCGCCGTATCCTAACAGCACTACCAGGACTCACAAAGCACCATACCCTACCTATCAAAAGGCAACACTGCAAATATTAAACCAATACATTTCAGAGAACAATACATGACCTACTGGGGAAAGAGAACAAGTAGCAATGTCTAATAGGAATTACATAAACAGAATACCTCAGCTCAGTTACACATGCAGAACATAGACCATCACCAAACAAGGAATCACAATTTAGAAACAGGAAGGCAATAATTAAACTGGGAACCCCAAAAGCCAAACTTGGAATGTAAAACAACACTGTAGAAATAAAACTATAAATTAATTTTCCTCTTGTACCAAACAAAGTGCAGACGTTAATGATGCACATTTCCCAGAGCTTTCATATTCCAGGTAATGAATTCAAAATAAAGAGATATCTTTCTACCTTTTGTGCATTTTTTTCAGTTGCAATTGCTCCAGCCATTTTCTTCTGGTTTCTTCATGTTTTCTGCTAACTCTCCATCATCTGCTGTCCATTTGTCCTTTCTTCTCTCTTCTAGTTTTTTTTTCCATTCTCTCTCTCTACATCTGCTTTAACATACTAATCTTTCTCCTTTTGCTCTTTCCTCATTCCTTTTTCATCCACTCAAATTTTACCCCTCCATCCTCAATCCCCACTTACTCTCCCAATACCCGGCCAATTGTAGATTTTTTATCCCTCCCACACAAAATATTTTTCCCCTCTACATTTTGCTCTCCCAGCCCCATCCCATTCTAATCCTCCCCCAACATCAGCTCCCTTCTAGTTCCAGCCTCACCCAGTATCCATTCCCTTCTAGTCCCTGCATCAGCCCATTTCCAGTCCTAGCCCCCCATCAGCCCATTTCCAGTCCTAGCAACCCCCCAACCCAATACCAGTCCTAGCCCCCCATCAACCACTTCCAGTCCTAACCCCCCATCAGCCCACTTCCAGTCAGCCCCCCATAGCCCATTACCAGTCCTAACCCCATCAGCCCACCTCAAGTCCTAACCCCTCCCCATCAGCCCATTTCCAGTCCTAGCCCCCCCATAGCCGATTACCAGTCCTAACCCCCCCCAACAGCCCATTACCAGTCCTAACCCCATCAGCCCACCTCCAGTCTTAATCCCCCCAGCCCATTTCCAGTCCTAGCAACCCCCCAACCCATTACCAGTCCTAGCCCCACATAGCCCACTCCCAGTCCTAATCCCCATCACCCAATTTTCAGTTTAAGCCCCCCATACCCCATTACCAGTCCTAACTTCCCCATCAGCCCACTCCCAGTCCTAATCCCACCAGCCCATTTCCAGTCCTAATCCCCATCACCCAATTTTTAGTTTAAGCCCCCCCATAGCCCATTACCAGTCCTAACCCCCCATCAACCCACTTCCAGTCCTAATCCCATCAGCCCATATAAAGACTTAACTCCCCCATAGCCCATCACCACTTCTAACCCCCCCATAGCCCCCCCATAGCCCATCACCACTCCTAACCCCCCATAGCCCCCCCATAGCCCATCACCACTCCTACCCCCCCCCATAGCCCATCACCACTCCTAACCCCCCCAGCCCATCACCACTCCTAATCCCCCCCAGCCCAGCCCAGCCCAGCCCAGCGAAAAGTTTAAAAAAAAAGCTGTCTTCTCCTGCTGCCGGGGCTGCCGCGGCAGTATCGAGTGTGCCGCGGGGCCCCCCTGCCCAGCAGAGCCTGCCCTCCCCCGTATCACCTCTCTCTTCGTAGCTGCAGTCAGACGCGCCGGCTTTCAGAGCGCGAAGGGACTAGTTTCCCTTTTGCAGCTCTGTTAAGCCCGCGGGGGCTGATGGGAACTTCCCATCAGCCCCCACGGGCTTAACAGAGCAGCGAGGGAGAAACTCTCCCCTCGCGCTCTGAAAGCCGGCGCGTCTGACTGCAGCTACGAAGAGAGAGGTGATACGGGGGAGGGCAGGCTCTGCTGGGCATGTTTACTAAAGAACGCTATTTGCGCCACGTCCCGTTATCGCGCGGTAAGGTACCTTACCGCGCGATAATGGCGCTTTACCGCATGATAAGGTGCCTTATCGTGCAGTAAGGTACCCTACAGCACGATAATGGGATGCGGCGCAAATAGCGTTCTTTAGTAAACATGCCCCATAGTGTATGATTATATTTACAGGCAGATATAATGCATCTGAGCCTTTAAAGGGAGTAAATTATTAGGGATAGCATAAACTTGGATGGTTGGCATAACCCAGGGTTTAGTGGGAAATGGGAGGTCCATGAGTTGGCCTGATGGAAGGTTGAGTTGTGTTCTTACTGTGCTACGTAATGGTTCAAAAATGTTCTGAGAACAGGTGGTTTTAGTTTTTGTCTGAAGTCTTTGATGTCCTTTGTGTCTCTGATGTCCTCTGGGAGGGAGTTCCATAGAGCAGGCACAGTGAAGGAGAAGGCTCTCTTGCAGGTGGTTTGATTGGTTTGGTATGGGTATTGGGTGTGGTAATCATGTTCTTGTTGTTGTTACATCTGGGTCAGGTTTCAGGGTCTCTTGTGGCCAATGTTTGTAGAGTATCCATTGAGGTGTGTTGTAGTATTTTAAATATGATGAATAAAGTCTTGAACTTGGTGCATGAGTGTATTGGGAGCCAGTGTAATTGATTGGGTGTAATGTAGTTAATTTATTTATTTTATTTAGAACACATTTATATACCGCTGCTTCCAGCGATCAGTAGCGGTTTGATTTTTCTTTTGGGGAAGTCGATCAGGACAGGGTGGGGGAGTAAATACATAGAGGACTTGGGGGGTCACGGCACACATGTTTAAAGTTTTGGGGGTAAAACATATTTACATATATACATATATACATATATACATATACTCCATGTAGATAGTTCTCCCATTTTAAATTTGTTTTTTCCAAGTTTATGCTCCTGTTATATGTAACACCGAACAGCTTGTTGTTCTGGTTTTTGTTTTGTTCTCTGTAAACCGCGCTGATGCCGAATAGTGCGGTATATAAAAAATGTAAATAAATAAATAAATAAATAAATATAATACATATTTACAGATTGAGGAAATCTCATTTTACTTGGCTATACATGGTTACACAAGGCGGATTTACAGTGTAAGTCTTGCTAATCCTGTGATGATGCATGCGGCTGGGTTTTGGGCCATTTGCATTGGGTATATGATATGCTTTGGGAGGCCTTGAAATATTAGATTGCAGTAGTTGAACATCGGTGTTTGGTAGCTTGGAAAATGGTCTGGAAGTTATTTTAGCTGAGTAGTGGTTTGAGCTTTTGGATGATTTTAAGAACATAAGAACATAAGAACATAAGATATGCCATACTGGGTCAGACCAAGGTCCATCAAGCCCAGTATTCTGTTTCCAACAGTGGCCAATCTAGGTCATATGTACCTAGCAGTTTCCCCAAGAGACACAAGTTCCACAATGCTTGTACTGGGTCAAGCATTGATATCTTCGGTCACTTCTTAATAATGGTTTATGGACCTTTCCTCCAGGAACTTGTCCAAACCTTTTTTAAACCCAGCTACACTAACAGCCTTTACTACATCCTCCGGTAACAAATTCCAGAGTTTGATTACACGCTGAGTGAAAAAATATTTTCTTTATTAGTCTTAAATAGTTTACCCTGTAGCTTCATTGCATGTCCCCTAGTCTTTCTATATTCTGATAAGGTAAACAATCGATCTACGTTTACCCGTTCCACTCCGTTCATTAATTTATAGACTTCTATCATATCTCCCCTCAGCCGTCTCTTTTCCAGGTTAAAGAGCCCTAACCTTTTTAGCCTTTCTTCATAGGAGTATCCTTCCATCCCCTTTACCATTTTGGTGGCTCTTCTCTGTACCTTTTCTAAAACCGCTATATCCTTTTTAAGATACGGCGACCAGAATTGCACACAATATTCAAGGTGCGGTCTCACCATGGAACGATATAGAGGCATTATAATATCTTTTGTTTTATTTTCCATTCCTTTCCTTATCATACCTAGCATTCTATTTGTTCTCTTGGCCGCCGCTGCACACTGGGCCGAGGGTTTTAACATGGTATCCACAATGACGCCTAAATCTTTTTCCTGGGTGGTGGTTCCTAATGTGGAACCTTGCATCATGTAACCATAGTTTGGGTTGTTCTTCCCTAGGTGCATAACCTTGCACTTGTCCACATTAAATTTCATCTGCCATTTTGATGACCAGTCTTCCAATTTATCAAGATCCTCTTGCAATTTTTCACAACCTCTTGGGTTTTAACAACTTTAAATAGTTTTGTGTCATCTGCAAATTTGATAACCTCACTCGTTATTCCACTTTCCAGGTCATTTATGAATATGTCAAAAAGCAGCGGACCCAGCACAGATCCCTGGGGTACACCACTATTCACCTTTCTCCATTGGGAAAATTGGCCATTTAGCCCTACCCTCTGCTTTCTATCTTTTAACAAGTTCCTGATCCACAATAGTACACTGCCTCCTATCCCATGACCCTTTAGTTTTGCCAAAAGTCTCTGATGAGGGACCTTGTCAAAGGCTTTCTGAAAGTCCAGATACACAATATCAACCGACTCACCTTTGTCCACCTGTTTATTCACTACTTCAAAAAAACATAACAGATTAGTAAGACAAGATCTTCCTTGTCTAAAGCCATGTTGGCTGTCTCCCATTAGGTTGTGACTATCTACATGCTGAGTAATTTTATTCTTTATGATGGTTTCTACCATTTTTCCCGGTACTGACGTCAGGCTCACCGGTCTGTAGTTTCCCGGATCACCCCTGGAACCCTTTTTAAAAATTGGTGTTACATTGGCGATCCTCCAATCTTCAGGTATTAGAGATGATTTTAATGATAGTTCACAGATTACTGATAGCAGTTCTGTAATCTCATATTTCAGTTCTTTCAACATCCTTGGATGTATACCATCCGGCCCAGGTGATTTGCTACTCTTCAGTTTATCTAATAGTTGTAAAACATCTTCCCAATGTATCGATATTTCCTTCAATTCTTCCGCACCTTTAAATACCACTTCAGTCATGGGTAACATCCCTACATCTTCCTCAGTAAAGACCGAAGCAAAGAATTCATTCAGTCTTTCCGCTATCGCCTTGTCGCCTCTTAGTGCTCCTTTAACCCCTTTATCATCTAATGGACCAACTGACTCTCTCACAGGTTTTTTGCTACGAATGTACTTGAAAAGGTCTTTATTTCGCATTTTTGCTTCCGCAGCAAGCTTCTTCTCAAATTTTCTCTTTGCCTGCCTTATCAATGCCTTGCATTTGCCTTGCCAGTGCTTGTGCTGTTTCCAGGTTTTGTCGTTTGGCTCTTTTTTCCATTTCCTGAAAGATGCTTTTTTGGCAACAACAGCCTCTCTGACCTCACCTTTAAACCATGTTGGCAGTTTTTTGGACTTCCTTCCACTTTTCTTAAAGCGTGGAATACAGCTGGTCTGGGCTTCCAAGATAGTATTTTTCAACAACACCCAAGCTTGATGTACGTCTTTAACCTTTGCAAATGCTCCTTTTAGTTTTTTCTTAACTGTTTTCCTCATTTTATCATAGTCTCCCTTTCGAAAGTTAAAAGGTAGTACTGTAGATTTCCTTACTATCCCTCCTCCACTAATTAAATCAAAGGCGATCATGCTATGATCACTATTGCCAAGTGGCCCCAACACCCTTATCTCTTGCACTAGATCTAATATGGCTTCCCCTCTGGTCGGTTCATGAACCAGCTGCTCCAAGAAGCAGTCATTTATTTCATCTAGGAACTTTATCTCCCTAGCATGTCCTGACGTGACACTGACCCAGTCGATACCGGGGTAATTGAAATCACCCATTATTATTACTGCGCTGTAACGTTTGTTAGCTTCCTTGATTTCTTTGAGCATTTCATCATCCATTTGGTCATTCTGGCCAGGGGCTCGATAGTACACCCCCACTGCCATCGCCTTCCCCCTTTTATATGGAATTTCAATCCATATAGATTCTACAGCAGATTTTGTTTCCTGCAAAACTTTAATCCTTTCTGAGTCAATGCCCTCTCTAACATAGAGCCCAACCCCTCCACCAATTTGATCAGCTCTATCATTACGATATAGTTTGTACCCAGGTATCACAGTGTCCCACTGGTTGTCCTCCTTCCACCATGTCTCTGATATTCCAATCATATCTAACCTTTCATTTAGTGCTATATATTTTAACTCTCCCATCTTATTCTTTAGACTTCTAGCATTTGCATACAAGCATTTTAGAGAATGTATTTTATTCATGTTAATTTGGCTATTGTTAGACATGGGTAAATTGGGATCTTTAAGCTCTGTCTGCTCCATACTTGAGGGCATTTGGGCTACTTTACTCTTTTGTGGAACCTCTCTGCTTTTGGTAGCATCCTTCAAGGATACATTCTTCCGAACCATCCGCTCTTGGGCGACTGTCGGCTTTCCCCTAATATCTAGTTTAAAAGCTGTTCTATCTCCTTTTTAAAGGTTAATGCCAGCAGCCTGGTTCCATCCCGGTTAAGGTGAAGCCCATCCCTTCGGAAGAGCCCCTCCTTTCCCCAGAATGTTCCCCAGTTCCTAACAAATCCAAAACCCTCATCTCTGCACCATTGTCTCATCCACGCATTGAGACTCCGGAGCTCTGCCTGCCTTTTGGGTCCTGCGCGTGGAACAGGAATCATTTCGGAGAATGCTACCCTGGAAGTTCTGGATTTCAACTTCCTACCTAAAAGCCTAAATTTTGCCTCCAGAACCTCCCTACCACATTTTCCTATGTCATTGGTACCAACATGTACCAAGACAGCAGACTCCTCCCCAGCACTATCTAAGACCTTATCTAGGTGGTGCGTGAGGTCCGCTACCATCGCACCAGGCAGGCATGTTACCAGGCCATCCTCACGTCCACCAGCCACCCAGCTATCTACATGCCTAATGATCGAATCACCAACTATAACGGCTGTCCTAACCCTTCCCTCATGGGCACATGGCCCTGGAGAAACTTCCTCGGTGCGAGAGGGTTTTACATCACCTGGAGGACAGGTCCTAGTTACAGGATCACTTCCTGCCACACCAGGGTGATGCTCTCCTGTCAAGTGACCTCTCTCCTCCATGGCAACAGGGGTGCTGCGAGACTGGAGGTGGGACTTCAGGACTATATCCCTGTAGGTCTCGTCTATGTACCTCTCTGTCTGTCTTATGTTTTCCAAGTCTGCTACTTTAGCCTCTAGAGAACGGACTTGTTCCCTGAGAGAAAAGAGCTCCTTGCACCTAGTGCACACGTAAGACCTCTCACCAACTGGGAGAAAATCATACATGTGACACTCAATGCAAAAGACTGGAAAGCCCCCATCCCGCTGCTGGACTGCTGTCTGCATCTTAGTTTTAAGTTTGTGTCTAGATCTTTAAGTTCTTACTTACTAGGGGTTGCTATGGGTATTTATACCAATAAAACTGTACCTAATACGTTTAATATACCTTGTTCACCTGAAGCTTAATTAATCTCAGGTCCTTAGTGTATGACTGATTTGGGTAATGAGCTTCACCTGAAAGCACCTCCTGTCTTTTAAGATGTGTAAGTACCTATAAAGCTATGATTATCTCAGGGGAGGGTGGGTGTGGGGAGGGAGGGAGGGAAATAACACTTATTAAAAGAGGGCTGCTACACAGTTCCCTGTCTTGTGCTGCTGAGGTAAGCTAAATTCTGATTTGATTTAAATTATAGCTCTTAGCTGCTGCTAGGCTCTAACTTCTTATGAAATTTAAACTACAAGCTCTCTGCTGGGTACTAAATTTAACCAGAAAGCTCTCTTCTGTGTTTTAAATTTAAATTAAAAGTACTTTGCTGTTACTTGGCCCTGAGTGACTATTAAATTTAAACTACAAGCTCTCTGCTGGGTATGAAATGTAACCAGAAAGCTCTCCTCTGTGTTTTAAATTCAAACTTTAATTGCTGCTACTAGGCCCTAACTGATCCAACAAAAACAGTGGGTTCACAGATTAAGTAGCTTTAATACAAAGAATTATTTTTAGAAAATGACCAGAAGTATATACTCACAGTTGCAGATTTCTCTCCAGAAGTAACAGTCCCCCTTTCTAGTCCTTCAAGACAGAGGTTCACAGAGCTCTGGTTGAGCTATTTATGCCTCTGCTGCTGAGGTAATGCTGTGACCAACTTCCTGGGTAATTAACAGTCCTTGCTTGGATAGGAGGAGTCTTTCAAAATGGCCTTTTGATCTGCCACCTGGTGTTAACACCTATTGTAAAGGTCTCTAGAAGACTTTATTTGTTGCTCAAAGAGTACAGACCCTGTTTTGCCTTTTGTGCTAAGCTAAATTCTGATTTGATTTAAATTATAGCTCTTAGCTGCTGCTAGGCTCTAACCTCTTATGAAATTTAAACTACAAGCTCTCTGCTGGGTACTAAATTTAAAATTTATGATTTTTATCTTGTGTTTTTGTTTATTTGCAATTATAGGTTGATATTTTGATAGAGCATGACGCCCAGATGTTTGATTTCGTTCGTAGTGGGGGGGGGGGGATAAATGATATGTTTCTGGTAATGTGGAGAGCCTTTGTTTTTCTGTAGTTTATTTTTAGGTTGTTTGCATTGAGCCATATAGTCATTGCCTCCAAGCATTTAGTTCTGGGTGAGTAATCAGGTTTGTCTGTGTTGATTGGGTTGTATATCATTATGTCGTCTGCATAAATTCAATACTGGATGTTGTAGATTGCTTTAATGCTGCAGATGAGCTGGATGTATTGGTTGAATAGCAACAATGAGAGGGATGGATCTTGTGTGATACCCTGGTGTATTGTGAAAGTTGTGGACTTGGTTTGTCCATCCTTGATTTGCATCTGTTGGTTATGCAGATATGATTGAAATAACTTGATAGCTGAATTGTGGAGGCCTATTTGTTTTAGTTGTTGGAGAAGTATATGGTTGGTGACAGTGTCAAAGTCTGTGGCTATGTCTATGAAGATAAAGATGAAGCCATTTTTTATGTCATCTATGCTTCTTATAATATTGTTGAGTAGGGATGTTAGTAGGGTTTCTACACTGTGATTGGGTTTGAAACCATGTTGATGCTGGTTCAGTGGTACATATAGGTTCACATGGTCTTGTAGCTGCTGGTGAACTACTTTCTCTATGATTTTTGCTATGAATGGTAGGCTGGAGACTGGTCGATATGCAACAGGGTCCTTTGGGTCAAGCGAGACGTTCTTGAGGATTGGTCTTATGGAATTTTGCTTTAGAGCTGGAGGCATGCATCCTTGTGTGAGGGATATCTGTGTTATCTTATTTATGAATGGGCTCAGTTCCGGTTTAGTTATTTTGATCCATGACAGAGGGCATGGATGTGCTGGGGACGTAGTGGTGTTTAGGTTTGAGATGATGTCTTCTATTTGTTCTGTGGTTGGTATGTGGAACTTGTCCCATGCTTCGCTGGTCTTGAGTTGGTTTGTGTGATATGGTGCCTGTAATTGGTTTTCAGGGTGCTTGTTATAGTGCTTTGTTAAAAGAAAGTTTGCCATTTTTTGTGGATGTATTTGACTTTCTTTTCTTTGTTTGGGCTCTTTGGGTAGTGTTTGTGCTACATGAAAGAGCTCCCTGGGTTTGTTAATGGATTTCATGATGAGGTTTGTGTGATATTCTTTTTTACATTTGTTGATAAGGTCATTGTATTCCTTTTGTTTCTTTCTGTACATTTGGAGGGTATTCTCGGACTTCTGAAGTCTCCATTTTCTTTAAGCATTTCTTAAAACATTCTTCACGTCTTTTATTCCGTTTGAGTAGCATGGTGAGGACTGGTTTCTGTATGTTGTCTTCTTTTTGTGTGGTGCTGCTGCGACTTTTTTATTTTATTTACTTATTTATTTTAAAGAATTTATATGCCACCTTTTCCTTAAATCAAGGTGGTTTACATAGAACTCATTTATTTAGATTGTAACAATATGATTTGATATCCATTCTGTAACTTGTATACTTTTGAGATGATGTCATTCCAATTGGAGATTATATTATCAAGGTCCATTGTATAATGATCTAATCTTGGTAGGGCTTCTTGAAAGAAGATTTGTTCATTGAACCATTTGAATATTCTGTATTCCATTTGTTCTTGTCTGGGAACGGTTAGAGTGATGTTTAAGTCAAATGTTATCATATAGTGGTCGAACCAGGGTATTGGTGTCATTGTGGGGTGAGACACAGCGTTGTGTTCCAGGAGTTGGTTGGGGACAAAGACAAGGTCAAGAGTCGTTCCTTGGCAGTGTGTTGGTGTGTTTATGATTTCTGTATATTTGAATGATTCCATGGCTTTAAGGGAGGAGTTTGTTTCCTTATTGGGTGTTGATGATCACTCAGACATGAAATTGCAAAATCTAGGCATCTGTTGCAGGGCAGGTATAAAATGCAGTCACCTAAATGTTTGCACCACATATGCCCCCATTTTATAAAGAAAAGTTGGTGTCCACTTTTCTTTATAAAAAAGGCTCATGATACTATAGGTACATTCTGAGTGCCTAAAATTAACTGGTTATAAAATCACTCTCATAGGGGTATGTTTACTAAGCAGTCTTAATGTGCACTCTTCCACATTATCGTGCGATAAGGTACCTTATCGCGCAATAATGGCGCTTTGTCGAGCGCAGAGTACCTTAGCGCACGATAACGTGCGCAGCGGCGCAAATGAGCGCTGAGGGCGGAGAAAGGCTCCCAGAGGGCGGAGGAAGGCTCTCCAGGGGCGGGGAGAGAGGGTCAATGGGCGGAGAGTGGGAGGGGAGAGGCTCCCTGCACACTAATGCTGTGAAATTCGAGGCTGAAAACTAACGCCAGTGAAACCCTGGCATTAGAGCTGATTTAAAGGGAAAAGAAACCATTTACATCAGCAATGTACAGCAAAACCAGGGAAACCAACAAAAAGTGATAAGTGTGATACATGTGCACGGAACAAAAGGGCAAATAAACATTGAAAATGACCCCAACAAAATGGAAAAAAACCATAACCAAGCTGGCCAATAGTGATATTAATGGAAAACATCACCCCCCCCCCCCCGAGAAAGCTCAAAAAAAAAAGATATGAATATTGGAAGGGTCTATGCTCTGTCCCCATACAAGGAGAATGAGCCCACAGTGAAAGTGCGCTGAGCAGGGTTTTCCCTCTTCATTGGGCAGGTGTCCTATGGCATGCGCATGTACTGCAACAGCAGCGCGGGCATGTCGGAACGGGCAACTGGACAGATGCTTGAAAAGGGGACACAGAGGGCTGCAGGCAGCACATGCTGTGGTGCAGCTGGGCCACAGTACGGACTAGAGTGATGCCTAGGTTGCCCATAGGAATTCTGAAACAGTAGTGCTGCCAGACAGCAACTGATGAGGGCCCAACATGTTCACGAGTGTGCTTCCCACAGTGTCATAGGCGATAGTACCCAGCAGGTACCCCCAAGGGCACAGAACATTGCCAGGCGGTGCTGGGGGGAAGTGTGGACAGCTATGCAGGCACCCCTACCCCAGAACCCACACCATAGGCAGCCACCTACCCGCACACTGGATGGCCTGAGACTGCGCTCCACCAGCACCACCAGCAGAAGGGCATGTCAGCAGGGTGGCAGAGGGGTACTGGTGGTGGAGGGGGCAGTGGCAGCTGCCCAGAGCAGACCGTGGCCTAGCCCTGTGTAGGTGGGTGCCATGTACTGCAAAAGACAGGCCCTGTCTGACGAACAGTCATGGTATCCCCAGGGAATGCACTGGCAACATGGTGGTGAAGTGCACACAGCCAGTGTGTTCAGGAGCAGAAGGTCACAGGTTCAAGTCCCAGCTGTGGTTCCTGCCAACCCAGCCCCCATATTTTACCCACTACTAAAACGTGCTAATACAGATAGAACCTTTATTGCAGATGACGTAGACATGCCCAAAACACCTACATTTTACCCTACAGAGAACAGACACCATAAACATTTGCATTAGCAAGAGCAGAGTCTCCCAGATGCAGTCCTGGAGGGCCAAACACCATTCAGGTTCCATGCTGCCTCTAATAAATATGGCTGTGCTGCATTTCTATGCACCGCCCCCATGGTATGCAGATGTATCTCATGCATATTCATTAGGGACAGCATGAAAACCCGAACAGTGTTTGGCCCTCCAGGACTGGAGTTGGGAACCTCTGCCCTAGAGCAGCGGCCAACAGGGGCAGACACACCTGTACCCACAGGCTCCATTATCCCAAGCCTCCTGGAGAGGCAAGATGTTGGGCCCTGCGTGTATCTCCCAATACTTGCACTTGCATGCCTTAGCAATGCCACCCTAAACATGGGAAAACTGTACACAGCTATCAAAAGGTTGCTATGATAACTGGCAGATAGCAATTCCTACGTTAAGCACAATTGGCTGATTGAGCTGCATCATAGCAACCTTTCTGATGTCTGTGGAGTGTGCCTCAGGTCTGGTGTCTGACAGAGTGACTCCCAACAGTACTACCTACCATAGCCATGCCTGCACTGTGCCCAGGACTGGTGTGGTGGCCAGGGCTGCCAAACACCTCTATAGTTGCACAATGCTGGCATAGGTGTGTGGAGTGTATGTCTGTCTATCCCAGGGGTCCCCAAACCTGTCCTGGAGGGCCGCAATCCTGGAAGGTTTTTGGGATAGCCCTAATGAATATGCATGAGATATATATGCATTAGAGATATCCTCCCAACCTGACTGGTTTGTGGCCCTCCAGTACTGGATTGGGAGACCCCTGCCTTACACCTCCGTCATTTAAGATTGTGAGTGTGCAAGGTACAGATGTCCTAGACATCAAAAGGGTAGATAGACTTTGTCACAGTCCTCCTCGCTTCTCACCACCACCAAAATGTTGCCCAAAAGGGGAGGAGACATGGGGTCATTAGAAATGATGACCTCCAGGTTTCCTCCTTTTTTTGGTGACTGTGATTTCTTCACCTGCAAAATGGTACCTGGTCTCTGGATTTCTACCTTCCCAAAGTAAGATTTTGCATTTCTTTGGATTAAAGCAGAGTATGCATATTTTTGATAAGATTTCAAATTAAAAAAACCATCTATCATCTAACTAATATTCTCTAAGAGATCTATTCTTTGGAAATTTTCATACTGTATAATCTCTAGATATACTATCCTTTCTAACCCTTCCCCAGTGTTACTTACAGGGGCATGTTTACTAAAAGCTAATGTGTGTTAATGAATTTAACAGGCATTAAGTGCCACTGCACCCATACAAATAAAAGTGCAGTGGGCACAACGTGTCTTAACTTCATTAATGTGCATTTAAATCTTTAGGGACTGATATTCTTCTGGGCAGGCTATGTGCTGCATTGGCACATAGCCCTGCGGCCCCAACATTGAATATCCAGGTATAACCGCACAACCCAGAAGCCACCAAAGCTAAATGGGCAGCAGTGATATTGCATGCTGCCCAGTTAGGGCCTGCACTATAAAGATAGGTGAGGGTTTTCCTTGCCTATCTTTTTGTTGCAGAGCACTAACCGGTGTGACACAGTAGGCAGTATAGAGCACATGGAGGTAAGAGAAAATGAGGAACTTACCTCAGATTTAGCTGAGCAGCAAATAAACTCAGTACACGTAGGAACAGCTGAGCAGCAAATACATTCAGCACAGGAGAAGCCAAAAGGCATTAGAATGAGTTTTCCTGGTGATAGTCCTGACGTAGTTAGAAACAGAAAGCCTCCTCAGGAACACCTGTTCACAAAGACCCACGTAGCGTGCAGAGAAGGGAAGCATATAAGTTGCTGGCTAGAACCAGGAAATGCCAGCAGGGGCAGCGACTCAGGAGGACTGAGCAAGCAACCAGTGAGCACGTGTCATTCTGAAGGAAGTTTGCCGGGAGAAGGAAACAGTAGGTCTGACCCCAGAGCAGGAAGCAGCCAGGGACGTGGCCAGGAGCCTGCTAGGTTTGATGGTGGTTGGAGAGTCCGGGAGAGAGCTGTCAGGAGCCCAGAAACAAGAACCAGAAACACAGTTAAAAGGTGGGAACCTTGTTTTTCTGAGGAAAAGGCTAAAAGCTCTGTGTGTTTTAAAGGGCAAGGGGGTGGCACTGGAAGTGACTTTGATGTTGAAAGATATCCAGTGATTCCACCAGGTTGGAAGAGAAAGGAAAGCCAGAAAGAAGCTATCACCATACCAGGCATTCAGAGCCCTAGGTTTGAAGAGTACTTTTTGGGAAAAGTAATCCATGCATCACAGGAGGGTTTTCAGGAAGCCAGCACATGTAAAGAATGTGACCCTTATGCTATCGGGAGTGAATCCGAATTAATGCAGTGGGAGAATAACAGCTGTACTCCTGACCCGGTCCCTATGGATTGTACAATATGTTTTTCAGATGATGTCATATCTTTATGTTAAGCCTGTGGAAAGCAGCCATGTGCTAGTGTCAAAGAAAAATAAGATATTTTTCTTTGTAGCAGTTTCTTTTTGTTTTTCTGCTGTTTTGTTTGTGTTGTATCCAAAGAATATCCGTTTGGGAAGGGGAATAAAGCCCTGACATTATTTGCCTTACCATTCGACTGCAAGTCTCTTTTTGGTAGAAAGGCATCGTGAACTTTAAAGCCCTAGGCAGCCGCCTAATAGGGTTCAGAGAAGGTCTATCTTACAGACTCCATGACACCGGGCAGCATCAATATCACTGTTGCTTGGTTATCTCATGCCCGTCGCTTCTGCTCCACCCCAGAACGCCCCTATGCTAGCTGGGTAGTATTGGGGCGCATAGGGGACATAGATGGGGATATTCAGTGGCACTATCCATGTATGTGCTGTTGAATATCCCCATCTGAAGCATTTTCTCAGTTTACTAGGCTGTAAACTGTGTAAATTCCCTTTGAATATTAGGCCCTCGGTAAACATGTCACAGGATAGAAAACAAACTAACCAGCAGGTCTAACACAGAACACACATTTACAATCACAACACTAAAGGCAAAAAGCTTGTAAGTTGCATGCAGGAAAACATTTTCTTTATATGCTCTATCTATCTGGAACACACTACCAAGAACCACAACAGAAATCAAAGACTTTCGAAGGAAGCTCAAAATACATCTATTCAGAGAGTACTTTGGTGAAGAAACCTAGCAAACTGTCCCTTAAAGGGCATGATAAAGATACCTAATAAGACTGGGTCTAGCACCAGTTACTGTGATATGTCACTAGTGACTTTCCCTTGACCAGAGTGGATCTTTTATGATTTCCACATTGTTCTGTTGTTCATCCAATGTCTTACTCAGTTCATAATTTTGTTTTCAACCCCATACTGTCTAACTTATTTATCAGTTTTCTATATGGAACTATAACAAAGGCTTTACTGAAATGGAGATAAGCTAACTCTACTGTGCCATGCTGATCCGTACTTTGGTCACGTTATCAAAGAATTCAGTCAAATTTGTCTGGCAGGCTTTTTACCTGGGGATATTAAGTGGTTTCCTGCAATGTATTAACCTCAAGATATTGTACTATTCTATATTTCAGTAGTACTTCCATTATTCTACCTACCACTGTACTGTTTTGCCTCCTTCTTGTTTCTATCATTGTGTAGTGGCACCATGTCTGCTCTTCTTGCCTCTCTAGTTCAAAGGATATGGAGAACAAAACTGTGAGAGATATAGAGGAGCATTTTAGAAAGGACATCCAAGTTCAGTCTGGGATGTCTAAGCCAGAACATCTCAAAAGCAGGCATGTCCAGGTAAAGACACAATTTTGCAAATGTGGATGTGCCCAATATGGACATTTGCAGGGGTGTATACATAGACAAAGTATTCCAGAATCCTAATGTCTAGGAATAGCCTAATTGTTGGAATAATGGGCTAATACCAGGGTTCAAATCCCACTGTTGTTACTGCTATGATTGTTCAGAGTAGTGGGGCTGACAGAGTGATATCTTTTCTACACACTCTGGAGATTTTTCAGTCAAAATGAGCACTTTCCTGATGTTTATTCATTCCTGGAGCAGGTCTAAACTTAGGGGTATGTTTACTAAACCGCGCAATTTTGCGTGGCACACTTGAGCGTGCGCTAAGGTACCTTAGCGCACGCTAATAGTGCGTTTTTGGTGCCCCGCACATGTGCGCTTTGGCCGTACATGTGCGCGCTGCCCGCAAAAGTGCGTGGCGCGCTGATGTGCGATAGAGGCGTGGAAAGGCATTGCGAGGGCAGAGGAAGGCTCCCGAGGGGCGGGGGACGGGGTCAATGGGTGGAGAGTGGGCGTGGAGAGGCTCCCCGCACAGGAGCGGGGCTGAAAAACAACCTAAAAATTACCGCGAGTGAAAACCTCGCGTTAGAGCCGATTTAAAGGGAAGAGAAACCATTTCCGTCAGCAATGTACAGCAAAACCGGGGAAACCTGCAAAACGTGAGCAGTGTGATACATGTGCACAGAACAAAATAGCAAATATAAATTGAAAATGACCACAACAAATTCCAAATAAATTATAATCCATCTGGGCAACAGTGATATTAATGGGCAACCATAAAAAACACTCCCAGGAAAGCTCCAAAAAAAAGAAATGATTTTTGGAAGGGTCTACGCTTGGGCACTTAGACCATACAGCATGCTCCCAAATTCAGAACAGGGAGATGTCCTGTGCATTTCCCGGCTTGCCCTCCCAACGCTCTGGCTGGTGAGCCGGTGCAGCAGCGTCCCATTGCCATGGCACTGGCATATCCAGCCAGAGTCTCATAGTGCCCAGATGCCAAACAGCCTCTTCACCCAACTGTCCAGCCCTCAGGGGGCCTCCAAGTCTGAGATTGGGCAGCGGATTCACACCTGCAGTGGCCCGATGGGGTAGGGGGGCTGCAGCATCCAATCGATGTGGTGTCCAGCACTTATTCCACCTTCGGGGTGGAATAAGCAGGGTCTCCAAGTCAATGTCAGGGGATGTACAGAGGCTTAACCTGAATGGTCTCTGTACATTCTGGTACTGGCCACACCCCTGCTCCTCCCTCAATCTGCCCCAGTGCTGTCCCCTCCCACCCCTGTCCAGCGCTCCCCATACAATGGCTCTATACATGCAGGGAGTCAACAGCTCAGAATATTGTCCTAGCAATGAGCACGGGTGGATGTTCAACCCACTATTTGGTGATTGGAATGACCCCTATAATGAAATAGCATATATCATCTCCCTAGAAGAATCTCTCCTGAAGACCTCCTAAAGGACTCTATATACCATGACTTTCACAAACCTCCACATACTAGTCTATGGCCCCTTAAATTTTCAGTTGGAAGGGGGGCATGTCTTCCTCCTGCTAGGTCTGGTGCAAAATTCAAAATGGGATGTGTGGTGGTCTGATCCAAACACTAAAGAATTACTAATTTGGTATGTGGGTGTTAGCTAAAGCATGCTGTTATGTAACTAGTGTTACTATTTGCTAAATGCATGCATTAGGACTAATACCCAGGAGCATATAGACCTCAAGGTATCTTTAAGAAAGTAATGCAAATTGTGTTGTGCTTAATGTAAATGAATAAAATTAATATTAATGGCAAATCCATGGTGTGATGGGGGGGGGGTATGCATGTTAAGGGAGAGTTGGAATTAAACTAGAGCAGAGTAATGATAATATTTCCTGCATATTTTATGGATAGGAAAAAAATAGCATGCAATAGGTAATATGGTGGGTGAAGTGAAAATTACTTTCACAGTTAGAGAAGAGGATGGACAGAGTGCTTGCATGGTAAATATTCCAAGGTTTTGTCAGAATCTGCATGTGTAATATAAGAAATTATGTGCATTATTAACTGAATCCAAAGTGGATTTTCAATTGTCTATTAAGTACAGGGTGGCCCAAAAAAAGTGACAACATCTCATAGCATATAAGTTATTTAAAAATTCAAAAAGACAGATGCAAACTGTCCCTGTTGACCGCTGCTCTAGGGCAGAGGTTCCCAACTCCGGTCCTGGTAGGCCAAACACTGTTCAGGTTTTCATGCTGTCCCTAATGAAAATGCATGAGATACATTTGCATACCATGGGGGCGATGCATACAAATGCAGCACAGGCATATTTATTAGGGACAACATGAAACCTGAATGGTGTTTGGCCCTCCAGGACTGCAGTTGGGAAACTCTGCTCTAGGGATTGCACATGTTTATGGTGTCTGTGCTCTGTAGGGTAAAATATAGGTGTTTCAGGCATGTTTAATTTATCTGCAATAAAGGTTTTGACTTTATTACCATGGTTTAGTACTGGGTAAAATATGGGGACAAGGTTGGCAGGAGCCACAGCTGGGACTTGAACTTGTGACTTTCTGCTCCTGAACACACTGGCTGTGTGTACTGCACCAAACTGTTGCCACAGGGTCAGCTTATTCGCTGGGGATACCATGACTGTTCGTCAGACAGACCTTGTCTGTTGCAGTGCACGACACCCACCTAAATGGGGCTTGGCTGTGGTCTGCTATGAGCAGATGCCACTGTCCCCTCCGCCACCAGCACCCCTCCGTCATCATACTGACATGCCCTTATGCCGGTGATGCTGGTGGTGTGCAGTCCCAGGCCATCCAGTGTGCCGGTAGGCAGCTACCTATTGTGTGGGTTCTTGGGTAGGGGTGCCTACATGGACATGCGCGCTTCCCCCCGGCACCACCTACCAATGTTATATGCCCTTAGGGGTACCTGCTGGGTAATATCCCCTGTGACACTGTGGGACACACACTCATGCCCATGTTGGTCCCTCGTCAGTTGTTGTCTTGTTGCTTTACAGTTTCGGCATTCCTATGTGCCACCTAGGCATCTGCCTAGTCTGCACTGTGCCCCAGCTGGACCACAGCAATATAAACGACAAAAACCCTGATCACCGCTATTTCAATGTGGGATCATTCACTTTGTAGGGGGACAGAGCATAGACCCTTCCAAACATGATATCTTCCTTTTTACGCTTTGTCAGTAGTGTTGCTTTATGTTTATCATTAATATCACTATTGGCCAGCTTGGTTATTGCGATTTCAGATGTGGTTCTGGTCATTTTATATGTTTATTTGCATTTTTGGTTCCTGCACATGTTTCACTACTATCACTTTTCTGGATTTCCCTGCCTTTGCTGTACATTGCTGACTGAAATGGTTTCTCTCTCCTGCAAATGTGCCTCTAACACGAGGGTTTCACTGGGGTTAGTGTTCAGACCCGGATTTCACAGCTTTAGTGTGCCTGGAGCCTCTCCCCGCCCACTCTCTGCCCATTGACCCCTATCTCCGCCCTCTGGGAGGCCTTACTCCACCCTTCAGAGCCAGATTTCACAGCGTTAGTGTGCCTTAATGCCGCTGCAGACGTTATCGTGCGATACGTGACGTTATTGCACGATAATGTTACATTATCGCGCAATAACGTTACATATTGCACGATAACGTCACCGCTACTACGTTAAGATGGTTTAGTAAACATACCCCATAGTTTTGAAGTTAGGTGCCCTACTGAAATGTTACCTTTTAACATGTAGAGAAAAAAATCTTCTATCCTCATTCACTACTAGCTTGTAACCTTATGGAGTACAGAGATAAACTGAACTTTTGTACTGTATGTCCCTCCCTCCTGATATGAAAGATGTTCTGAAGTGAAGGGAAAGAAGAGAAATTTGTTCTTGGGAGGCAATTTGTTTTTCTTGCCTGGTTATAATTTTAAGTTTATCAAGATGATATCAGTGAAGGAAAGCTGGAAACTTCATTGACTTTTTGGGTATTGTAATACAGTATGGCAGTACTTCTGGCAGTCGAATAGCAGGGCTGTATGTCTCAGAGGAACGTGAAGCCCTACTATTCGCACAGAACATATGTTGCCAACCAGGCTCCCCACACGTACAGGACCTCTGTGTGGAGAGCGCTGGATGGGGGCGGGACAGAGACGAGTCCAGGGAGTGGCTATGTACCAGGATATACAGGGCCTATTCCGAACTAGGCCCTGTAAATGCGGCGGGCTCCATTAGGATGCCCTTCTTATTCCATCTCATAGGTGGAATAAGTGCAGGGAGCCCCTGAGATCTGGCCCAGCAGCTCCTCCAGGACATTGAGCCACAGGAGTTAAGGCCCCACCATCCAATCCTGGCCATGGCACACTCCTCCAACGGTCAGGTGGTGGTGAAATGACCTCTGCTGGTAAATAGTGCTTTCGGCAGAGGGACACCACGGCAGAAGCTTAGTGCGGGCTGGACAGGCTGCAGATGGATGTCTCCCATGGCAGGATCAAGGGCATGCCGGATCTTCTATGTGCCCGATCCTGCACCCACGGGAATGTCTAGCTCCCGTAGTGCAAAATCGGGTACGATGTGGCCATGTCCAAATTGTGGACGTTTTGATGGCCCAGATGTGCCCCTTTGTGAATCAGGCTTCACATTAAGATTAAGAACATAAGAAATGTCTTACTGGGCCAGACCAGGATCTATCAAGCCCAATATCCTGTTTTCAACAATGGCCAATCTAGGTCACAAGTACCTGGCAGGTTCCCAAAAAGGTACATAGGTTTCACAATGCTTTTCCTGGGGTAAGCAATAGATTTCCTGGGTCTTCTTTAATAATGGTTTATGGACCTTTCCTCCAGGAACTTGTTAAAACCTTTTTAAACCCAGCTACACTAACAACTTTTACTACATCCTCTGGTAATGAATTCCAGAATTTGATTACATTTTGAGTGAAATTTTTTTTTTTTTATTATTAGTCTTAAATGGTTTGCATTGTAGCTTCATTGCATGTCCCCTGGTCTTTCTGCTTTTTGATGGAGTAAACAATCTATCTACCCTTACGTGTTCTCATCAATTCATTTATAGACCTCTATCATACTGTATCTCTCCTCAGCCATCTCTTTTCCATGCCTTTCATCATAGGGGTATCCTTCCATCTCCTTTACCATTCTTGTGTCTCTTCTCTGTACCTTTTCTATTTCTGCTATATTCTTTTTAAGATATGACAACAAGAATTACACAAAGAAGCCACCACCTTCTAATGATAGCAGTTCCTCTTTGCAGATTTTTTTTTTAAACAAAAAATGCATAAAACCTCTTCATACAAATTATTCATGAGCAATAAAATAGTTCTGTTTACTACTTTAGCCTTACCTGCATGGTTCCTACTAAGGAGCAAAAAATGCATATTGCTGTTCATGCTCTCCTTTCTCATTCAAAGTAGATCGGCTCAGCTCTCTGTCAGACTGCAAAGCATAACACATCTGTAGAGACTGCTATTTGGATCGCAAGGAGAAAAAATATCTTAATTTGCAGAAAATGTAGAATTCTGTTCTTCTTCGCTATTCCATTTTTAATGTTAAGTGTATTCATGATTCTTTGTTTTAACTCATGATTGGCAAAGGTTTTATTGATTTTTATTTGACAGACATGTTTTTTTGAAACGACCATGAGCAATTTAGTGATAGAACTAAAAGCCAAAAGCTGATGGGGATGGGGGTAGGGGGGTGGGGTGGGGGGAAGAAAAAACTGAGCAGAAATAATAAATAACCCCCATACTGGCATAAAGCTTTCTGGTTTTCTAAAGCAGTAAACCAAGACACACGGTGTAAAACTCCACAGTGCAGGCAGCTGAAAACAAACTGGAACAATTCAAACACAGAAGCCGTAAGATACAGCATGCACCCAGTCACCGCAGGAGGAAAGTAAAATCCTTTTACAAAATATGTTAGTCCCATTAGAAAGAAACAGCTGAAGCAACCACGGTATTTTATGTTCAGAGAACCCTTTTCCAAAGAGTCGCAAAGTACTGTTTGAGCACAAAATGCCATTGGCATTCATAGCCCCTATTAGGTACCCTGCAGAGATTGACTCCTTGCTAATTGATGGACGTATTATTTTGCACTTTCTGGTTTTATGTTTTATTAAAGAAAAATGACTGCCTGAAGGAAATGCTGGTGAAGAAAGTAGTAATATCAACATATATTTCCTGGCCATTATCTGCCCCATTCATTCTTAATCATGTTTATTTATTTATTTAAAACTATTTCTATACCATCTTTCAAAGAGGTTTGCATGTAACGTAAAACATTAACAGGGCACACTGTTTTACAATAAACAGAACATATCAATTAATTAATTTTAACATTGAAGTATTAACAAAATATTAAAGTCACATTGTAGAGGGTCTGGGCTATGTGGTCCTGAGGTTCCATTTGTTAGGTGGGTTAGGTACATTAGCTCAGACTGCAGATACTGTGGGTGCATTATAGAATTCTTGAAACAGATAAGTTTTCAGCTTCTTCCCGAATTCTGAGTGGTCAGTGCATCCTCATAGATCAAGTGGTAGGGGATTCCATATGGTTGGGGTGAAGAGAGAGAATACATGCTTGCAAGTACTTTTATTGGTCTTGGTCTTTTGAGTAGGAATGGCTAGGAGATTAACCGAGGTGTGTCTGCAAAGTCTGTCATTCTTAGGTTGTGAGAGTAGGGGTTGGAGGTAATCTGCTGATCCTTTGTGTATGACCTTGAATGTTGTGGTGAGAGCTTTGTATTTTATTCTTGCTGCAATAGGGAGCCAGTGGAGTTCCATTAGTACTGGGGTGATGTGCGTTTGATGGAAAGTTCCTTGGATTATTCTTGCTTTGATGTTCTGTACTAACTGAATTGGGAGTAGTGCATTCTTGGGAAGGTCATGATAGATACTTTTGCAATGGGTATAATTATAGCCTGGCATATGGTCCAAAATAGCTCTGGTGTTAAGAGGACGACGATTCTTAAGTGTCTTTAGCTTGTGGTCTACAGATCTGACTGTTCGCTTTATTTGAGCTTGAAAATTTAGCCTTTGGTCTATTGTTGTGCCTGCATGTACTGCATATATGTGATGTTCAGTCAGAGTAATGAAGAAAGATTACAATCATGGACAACTCATGTGTCATACATCCACAGGGTGAACATGTTACACCCTTTGCAATGGATTACAGCAGAGCCAATAAATTCATGCTGTCAGATGACCATGATTGCCATGTGCATATTTGCTGACTCAATGAGCTCTGGGAACACATAAAAAAGCATACAAATGTGTGTCCTCCACTCAACACAGACTCCAGATTGTTCCTGGCAGTTAAATGAAGTGCCACAAACAGAACAAGTGGTATTCAAACCTCATTCTATTGCTTACTGAGCAGGTGCCTTAACCATTAGGCTACACCTCCACACTAGCTTGTGCAGCAATATCTAGAATCAAAGAGACTGCAGTTCCATGCCTGCAATGGGTGAAACCCAGAACATGATACAATGTGGCTGTCATAGTCTGAGACAGTGGTACACCAAACCTAGGGCCTGTCTACAGCGTTGTGCATGCAGTATGTAATGCACTGGACATATAATACTGCAGCTGCATAACAGACACAAAGCTGAAGAAGACATCTCTTGTCCAAAGTCCAAGTCACATGTGAGATCAGATGCTCGTCCCTCCACTGTACCTCCAATGCCAAACAACAGTCGCACACAGAGATTTGCTGCACTACAGTGTGGCACTAACCTCTGAGGCAGCACATCTACAGGGTGTGCAGTCCCTTGTGATCTGCTGTACACTGCAAGATAGGTATACCTTCACATACACCAAACTCAAACCACATTCATGAGCCAATCTGAGCACTTTTCAAATCATTTAAAATCCCTTCAGCAATGGCGCGCCCGTGCCTTGCGGGCCCGCGCCTGAGGGCCTCGCAAGAGGGCCCTTTGGCGTGGCCCTTAGGCGGTGGACCGTGCGGGACCCACTATCTGCTGCTATATGCTTATTCTATATGCTCATTCTGTTCAGCGATATGCTGTTTGTAGTTAATGTAAGGTAATGTAATGTAAGTTATGTACTGTGTTCCCTGTTTGTACTCCTAGTGTTTTGTTGTGATGTAATGATAATGCAATGTATGTTTCCCTCACCTTTGTTTAACTTTGTGCTGTATTAACCGCTTTGATTGAAGGAAAAGGCGGGATACAAAACATGTTAAATAAATAAATAAATAAATAAATAAGGTCCATCGCAGACCATCCTGCCCTCCCTTGGGGGCCATGAACACATCTCCCACCATCTTAGAGGACAAGCATGTACTGAAAAATGGCCCAGTGATCACAGTCAGCATTATGCCTGCAATTAGTGCTCCAGGTGCCGGTATTGGTTAGAGCCTCCATTACCCATGGCTCATCGTACAATCTGAGCAGCTTTATATAACCCATGACCATATGGAGAAAGCAGCAATCCATTACATCAGCTCTGTAATATGCAGGGGCATTGTATGCCTTCTGCACATAACAGATGCCAAATGTGCAAATAACCTGTTCCAGTGGTCACCCTGAATGTGAGGGGGGGCACACATCAACTGGTCCCCAGAGCAAGCACTGCAATAGATAGATTCTCCAGGTTTGGAAGCAGATCTATAATTTCTGCTATGGTGCTACAGATGTTTTCTGCAGTATATAATGCACAATTGCAGTATGCTAGAGTGGCCTGGCTGTATTAGGCCTCGTGTTCTTCTTAAGTTAGCCATCGACTCTCCTATAAAATTTCATGTCAGTTCCTACAGTTGCTGCATCTGTTTCCAAGTGTTGTCTAGATGGGAGGAAGGGGTGAGTGTGTTGGGTAACATTGGGTTGCCACTCACATACCATCTATGCCCAGTCTGTTAGTCATCACACACTGCATGCACACATAGCGACCATGAATACATCAGCTTTGTACAAACAGCATGGACACCCAGCAACCAAGCCAATGATTGGACTGCCATAAAAGAAACAGCATCCATATCACTGCAGCTTGACCCTATATAGCGCCATGTGGATACATAGCTGTGACATGATCACAGCTCAGTCAGAGTAAGAGTGGCCTCTCAACATGAACAAGGTGTATGTACCCAGGCAATGCCTATGGCAGCCGCATGCTAAAATGACTCAACCATTGACCTTACCTCCGACTCATATATATCCTGTGCAAATCATTCTGTTTTAGGCCATACCTACAATCCTCTGCTCCTTAATATGTACCCTTTTAATTTGAACTTGGGGACAGCTTATGTAATGTGAGGCACAGTGGAAAGTGGGACAGAAACAGGCTGAGAGGGCATGCTGGCTACAGTGGCCTACATCATTCACATACCCCATTATGGTGTCCCACCACACAGCTTTTGGCAGTGAGGACTGAACATAGTGCCATGCTTGCACTCCATATTGGGTTATGTCACTAGCCATGGACACAGCAATACTGGCCAGTTCAGCACATGCATCCTCCCATGCTGCAGACACATTGCCCACCCACCCCCAAGAGTGCATAGTAGAATAGCAGGTTGGACATGGGGTTGGATGATGGAACAGTTGCTGGCGACACATATGCTACCGTTTCCTGCCTCTTTGTACTCTAACAACATCCTTGGCCTGAATGACAGTCTCACTGTCAGACCCGGTGCCCATGGGGAACCAGTGAGGCTGTCATTCAGGCCCTCTGAGGTAACATATGCAGAAAAAGAGTAAGGCCTGCATAACCTCTGGCCATGTGAACATAGGCTTTGGCCAGAAATGCCACCTATGATGTGCAGTCAAAACATTTATGGTACTGTTGCCCCCCACCCCTACCCCTATCCCAAACTTCATCTCCAGGCACTGCCTTCCCATATGGTGGCAAGCGATGAAGAGACAAAGATGACATCCTGTGCCATATTTCAGCAGCTGGATTATGCATGCACCATTCAGAGGTCAATGTCCACAGTCGCAATCAGACACACAGGTGCATTTGGACTCTCATTTGGGGTGATTGGTAATGTACTTCTGAATTCTTTGGCCAATAATCAGTAGATAGTGTTGGGATGGTGTTTTTTGTATTCAAATTTGCATGATACAGACCTGCCTGTATGTGCATACATTGCATGGAGCAAATAGTCTTCAGATTGCACTCTGTAATTGCAACCCAGGACAAGAATAAGGTATATGTAGGTGAAACACAGAATCCTTCCTGTGTGACCAACTGAGTGAATGATTTGGACATTCACAGATGCCAGCCCTCCTCCCCCCCCCATGAGCCTAGTTCCTTATAGGCTGCAGCTGCACTAGGTAAGCTGACACTGTTGCCATGGATACAGCTGTTATGGCAGTTGGCATTAATCAGGCTTCTTGTCTGTGTAAATTGGTGTGTCTTGAGACCTGAAGGCTCAGTCAGAGATGATGGTTGCACCACACATGTGCCCCCCCTGTTCACTCCAATCAAATTAGCAGGCAATTTGGGAGGTGCAAAATAATGTCATGTTGGGAGGTAAGTGTAGAGGAATGTTGTGGGGATGGGCCTTGATGATGGTATAACTGGGAATGCATTACAGCTTTACAACCACAGGTTGTAACTACTTACTGAAAACTAACCTTATGCTTGTCAAAGGTGTCTCACACAGTATGCGGGGTTGCTGTATAACTGACATGCAGCATGTTGTTTGCACAGCCATGAAGCCTGGGCACCACATGCATGCACACTGCATTGCTGAAGCTCACACTACTCTAGAGACACAGACACACACGCACGCACACAGACATGACCCCCATTGTACAAATGTGGAGCAGGTTGGCATCCTTTGATGTTCCACCAGTGTCAACATCTGCTCAGTGTACAGGCGCTATTAGCATACTCTGCAATGCTCAGGTGCTGTCATCGCCCACTCAGTGTGTCAGTTCTATTAGCATGCTCTGACATCCAGACATGGATGGTGCAGTCTCTCAGTGTGGCAGTTGAGTGTGTGGACTTTTGCTGGAATAACTGTTGAGAAGGTTGCACATCCTGATAAAGTTATGGAAATGTAGGATAAAGTTAATGCAACTGGACATCTCTTTCCTGATCCACAGGCTAGTCTTGAACCTTCTCTCATACACATACTGGCCATGTGTTTGGAGCCAAGAAAAGAAGTGTGGATTCATCATTCCATGAGTATATATGTGGTCATTGTCAGGATGCAGGAGGGTATGTGTTGGGGTATGCCTATGTCTGCTTAGATCCCTGCAGGATCTATCCTATACTTGTCTGATACAATATGTTTGGCAGGTGTGGGTGAGGGACATATTTTTAGGACTGTATGTTGTACTACCTTGCTATGCTGCTGGTGCAACTGACATTCATGTCTTCCACATGGGATCTGTGCAGTCACAGGGTCAGGCCATGATACACACAGCCACACACATTCAGGAAAATGGATGCCCTAGCTAAATGACCAATGTACCCATTTCCTGTTGTGTGCTTGTGTGGTCACTTGTGGGGCAGTTATGGACCAATCTCATATTTTGAAGACCACCATAGTTACTTCGGATTCACATGTGGCTCACATGGTTGTAAATGACTGAATACTTACTTATGGAGGGGTCACTGGTTCATACATAGTTTATGGTCATCATTTGGATGGTGAAGAGGAAGGGTGAACATTTTTCCTCTGACATGAGCTGAAATCATACTGTATGATATTCCTGCCACAGTGGCATATTTTCGCCCCACATGTACATATACGCTCAATATTTGCAGGTGGCTGGCATCCTGATTCCAGGACTGGCCCATTCACTTGAAAAAATAACCAGGTACCAGGATCCATCTCTCAGGATGGACAGCATGCCAGCCAATCCCTTCCTCCCTGCCATCGTGGCACAGCTGCTGCTTCAGTGCTGCAGGTGACCTTATTGGGATTGCACTCATGCAGCTAGGCACACCATGCCTCTCCTGCCCCTCTCCACGGAGGTATGTGGGCACATGTGCTGCTCCCTTTGACCTTGGGAGGGAGGGATCATCATGTGCCCTGTTGTAACTGTTGCTGGCATGCTTGCCATCCACTGATAGTGGCATCTGTAGTATTGCAACTGACGCAAAGGGCCAGGAAATAGATTTATTTCTGCATCAAGCACAGCCCCTGGGACTGCCACTCCCATCCTCACACAATACTGACATGGCAGCATGGTGGCTGTAGGGGTTGGGCAACCTCTTCACTGTGGCAGCGTGTATGTATGCTGTCACTGTCACAATGGAGTCCTATCTGACATCACAGATGTATATCTAACCAGTGGATTTGTCTGCCTAGTGAACCAGCCAGCCCTACTGCTTCACCCACATGATGCTTCCTTTGGGAATTTGGAAACAACAACATTGTACCCTTTTTTAATGGGCATCATGCTGTTGCTGCCAGTGGAGCACTACTATCACTACTTTGGGAACCCAGGTAGGAGAAGCACATTGCATAAATTTAAATAGGCTCTCTCCCCTCAGAAATAACCCTTACCGCAAGCTTTGGGATGGCGTTAGGTTTCCCAGCGCAGGGAGCTCTAAAGCACAGTAACACAACCTGGTGTTATGGGGACACACGCTATCCCCGTCCAGCCTCTGCCCCATCAATACCCACTCTCCACCTCCTTTCACCTTAATTCTGAGGGCCCCACTTCCGAACATTAATTCAGCATTATTGGCATTCTGCAGCGTTAGCAGCTCACGGGTGCCAATAACACATGTTAACAGCACATTTGCTCCCTTACCACTCTTTAGTAAACATAACCCTAAGTTTCAAGAAGCCAGGATGGTCTATTATGTATACAATATCTCTACAATGCTGCACACACCTAGTAGCATTATATAAATGGTGATGATTATGATGATGATATTATTATTATCATCATCATCATATACAGAGGATTCATAGTCATCAAGTTTCTCTTAAAAATGTATAGCAACCTCCTTTTAACTGTCCTTCTTAGATCACCTTCTACTATGATTCATATAATACATTAAGGAAGTAGTTTTAGAAAGTCATTGACAGGTGTATATGGCAGCTTATGCGTGTTAATGCCCTTTATAAAATACCAACCCTGTATAGGTGCTATGAGATAAAGGAGGTAGGTGTAGCCAGGGCCATAGCCTAGGTGGAGCATGGGCATTGTTAGCAAGTACACACATTGATTATAAAATAGTTTCATTTACATGTATACCTGTGAACTTTATGCACTTTTGTTTATACCTGCTGGTGTAAATATCAGTACCTTCACTTAAGACATGATTTTTGCCACTTAGGCTAGTATTTATTAAAAGTAGACACCTACTGTATTTGTCTTTATACAATAGGCTTAAAATATTGTAGGCACACTTTGATTCCCTTAACTTAGATACCCTATGATAAAATTTCCCTCTAATAGTGTTATTATAATCACAGTAGCCTTTTTAATTTCTTTTTGATTATGCAGAGTTGTCATCCTGCTATCAGCAACATCTGGAATTAGATGAAGAATATACATTAAGCATGCTTAGTATGTATGTCCAGTCAAAAATAACAAAATCCAAAAGGCTTGCTCACTCTACAGTCACTACAATCCTCATATGAATGCTTTCAAAAGCACTAACACAACCCACCATGGTAAGCAAGGGAAAAAGGTATAAAAAATGTATATATTTATCAAAACCCAATAGAGAAGGCGTATAGGTGTTAAGAAAGGCTGAAAAACATACATGTCAAAAAAGAAAAAAAAATCTCTTTTCACGGCTGTATATTTGCTTTTCCCACTCAATTACAAGACGCACTGCAAATAAAGACATATAATGTTTTTTAGAAACAAATGTTGCCTGCTTTCCAAGGCTATAATACATCATTTTATATACCATTATTTTAGGCTACAAAGCACTTAGCCACTCAAAGCTGCATAACACAGAGCTGGTGGTATTACAAAGGAGTGGTCATTAGCTTAGTGGAATGGGGGAAAAGTATCAACTACTAACCCATGACTCAATCAAGCCTACTATCAGCTCTTATATTTCATGTATTGGAATCTAGGCAGCCATAATATCCAAAAAAGGAGGAAAAGCATGTAAAAGCATGGCTTTGGGAATTCTTTTCAAAATAGATTTATAGGAGTATGTATGGGAAAAACTTATGGGTGAGGTGGGTTGTGGTAGAAATGAGTTTGAAGAATGTGGAGTATAGATAGGGTGTATAGGAGTAGGTAGAGTTGTGTTCAGGGAGTTGTATGTATACATGCATGTGTGGATGGGGTATGGTTGTGGGTGCAAGTGTCGGTGTGAATATCTGTATAATATGTATGTGTCTGTGCACTGAGTTAATAGAAATGTGTGGGGTATGTGGGTATGTGCCAATGCAGAGTATAAAGAGCCAGGTGGCTAAAAATATATATAGGAGTATGTGTCCATATGGAAGTAGAATGGATGAGGATCCCGGGAAGGTATAGTGGTATGTGTGGACATGTGTGGGAATGCACGTTTAGAGTCATAAACCTGCAGGGAGGAGTGGCCTAGTGGTTAGGACAAGGTACTTCAGGCCGGAGGGCCGGGGGTTCAAGTCCCACCTGGGGACAGCAATCTCAGGCCGGAGGGATTTCTAGTCCTATAGGCACTCCTTGTGGTCTTGGGCAAGCCACTTAACCCTCCATTGCCCATGTTCCCTGTAAGTATTAGCATATGTGTGTCATATTCCCTCGTGTTAAATGTATCTCCCAATTGACTGCTTTGACCTGGTGAAAAGCGGGATATAAATACAGCTAAATAAATGATATATATAAGTTGCACAACTTATATATGCACAACTTGCCTGCATGATATATATATATAAATTGTGGACATATGAGTGTATAGACTGTAGGTTTGTGTAGATCAAAGGTGGTCAACTCCAGTTCCAGTGCATCACAATCCAGCCTGGTTTACAGGATGCCCCTAATCAATATTCATGAGGTATATTTGCATCCACTGCCTCCCATTGTATGCAAATATATATCATGAGTATTCATTAGGGACATCCTGTAAACCAGGCTGGATTGTGATGCACCAGGACTGGAGTTGGCCATCCCTGGTATAGATAGTATATGTAATTAATGGGTAGAGTATAGAAATGTGTGGATTTCGAGAATGTGCTGCTGTGGGGACAAGTATAAATGCAATTAGCTACTTTGTACATAGTTAATGTCTGTTTTGATGTACATAGTTAAGCCTGTTATGATGCAATTGTTTAAGTTATGTTATTTGTAAACCGCTTTGATTGACTGATAAGGTGGTATAAAAAAACTTAAATAAATAAAAGTGGTGTGTGTATGGAAGACGTAGATATTTGTGAGAGTGTAAAATGAATGAGGGTGTATGAAGAGTTGGTACTGAGATGTAGGTGGTGTATGTTTGTGGGAATGTATGTAGAATTAGGCATGTTATTATGTTATGTGGGGGTATGAGAGTGTGGGGTAGGGTATATAAGAATGGAGGTAAGGTATGGAGGTAAGGTACCCAAGGCATACCTCAAGGCTCGGCCCTGTCTTCCCTCCTCTTCAACCTTTATCTACGGCCAGTTTGTAAAACATTCCAGGAACACCAGATCAGTTATCACATCTATGCTGATGACCTAATGCTCTACACTCAACTTGATGTAGACAACCCGAACATCAGTCAACTGGAAAAATGCCTCAGTGAGCTACAATTCTGGCTGCAACAGAATAACATGGCCATTAATCACAAAAAGACCGAAGTGATGTTCATTTCCAAAAAAACAGATTTCAACCCACCACCTACAGTCACCATGAACAATAATGTCTACGCCACAAAGAGCGAGCTAAAATACCTGAGCGTGACACTGGATTGCAACCTAAAGATGGAAAAGCATCTCCGAATTACCAATCGTGCCATTTTCCACAAAATAAAAGTCTTGCACCCACTACGTAGCATCATAGAGCACTCAGATTTTAGGACCGTTGCACAAGCCCTCATCATTCCTCACCTGGACTACTGCAACGCCATACTACAAGAGTTGCCTAAAAAAACCCTCAACATCCTCCAAATAGCGCAAAATGTGGCAGCTAGATTAATCATGAGGAAAGGCCTGAAGGAGCATATCACACCAATTCTAATGGAATAACATTGGCTCCCCATCACTGCACGCATACAATACAAAATCCTAATCACCACATTCAAGCTCATTCATAATATAGCACCCTCGTTTCTCAACACCCTTATCACATCGCAGCCAAATAACAGAAGCAGAAGAACCACACACCTCAATACCCTCATTGTTCCGGCTAGCCTGAGAGCTGTCACTGCAACCACCAGCAACCGAGCATTCTCATTCATAGCGCCACTGCTATAGAACCAACTACCATGCAAACTGAGAGCAATCAGTGACCTGTTGGTATTCAGAAAAAAGCTAAAGATGCATCTTTTCCAGACACACTTCAATCCCACATAAACTCTTTCACCATGCACAAGGAAAGAGCACTACACATCAAACACCTATAGACTCCGACAACCTGTAAATATGTACATACATGTGTAATCAATGTCTTGCAATCAAGTGTAAACCTGTAATCTGAATGTTTGTGTCCTGTACTGAATCATTATGTATGTTTTAATCCATGGCCTGTACAACCATACTGTTATGTATAGCAAACCGCTGCTGATCGCTGGAAGTAGTGGGATATAAGTGTACACTAAATAAATAAATAAATGTGGAGGTGTGAGAGAGGTAAGTAATTGGGCTTCTATTGGGAGATGGGTAGATGTGAATGTGTAGCTAGGTGTGCAGAGTATGCATATAAGAGTATTCATTTGTAGGTATGAGTGTATGTATTGTGTATGGTGTGAGTATATATGTAACTTTAGATATATGAGGAAGGTCACTTTGAAAAAGCCTTTTGTTACCATCCCTCACCAGCTACATTAGCAATTTTTCACTGTTTGCATTGTTCTATGCCAAAGTGCAGGAATGTGAGAGTGGTCTTTAGGAATGGAGTGGTCAACCTTTTAGAATTTGCCCATAGGAAACAAAGAGAATATTCTTAAGGTTCAGTTCTCTGACACTACCAATGTTTATGTTTTTCAAAGTTGCCCAGATATTCATATTTCCTAATTTTTATCTATTTTGGCGGGGGTAGTTTTAGTATTGTATCTGCAGATAGGCAGACAGACAGATAGATGGAGGTAATGGCAGATGGGTTTTGATTCCTTTTGCATAATTCTTTCTAATATTCCGTAGTTTGGAAACCATAAAAAAATGAGTGGGCACATTTGAACACACAGGGGGATGTTTACTAAAGTGCGGTAAACGTGACTAACGCGCGTTATACGACGTTAACGATCGTAAGTGCCGTATAACGCGCGTACCGACACGCTAACGACCGTTAACGTCATACTACGCGCGTTAACCGTAGTTAACGATCGTAAAGATCCGCGGCACGTTAAAACAGCGCAGAAGGTGGAGAGTGGGCGGAGAGAAGGGGTCAATGGGCGGAGAGTGGGCGGAGAGAGGCTCCCCTCATACTAACGCGCTGAATTTCAGAGCTCAATTCCAACGCGAATGAAAACCTGTCGCTAAAGGCATTTAAAGGGAAGAGAAACCATTTCCGTCAGCAATGTACAGAAAAACCGGGGAAACCCACAAAACGTGAGCAGTGTGATACATGTGCACAGAACAAAATTTCACATAAAACGTTAAAAATGACCACAAGAAACATTTTAAAAAGCATAATTCAGCTGGGCAACAGTGATAGCAATGGGCAACAAGGAACAACACTCCCTGGAAAGCACCAAAATAAAAAGAAATGATGTGTGGAAGGGTCTACGCTCCGCAGACCCTTTCAAAGAGCATTACATTGTAATGGAGCTGTCCTGGGCGTGTGGTGTAATGTTTCCCAATGATATCATTGTTGCCCAGCTTGGTTATGGGTGTGTGCCCCTTTTCTGAGGTCCTTTCTGAGGTTTATGTGCACCTTTGTCTGCATACAAGGTAAATGAGGCCACAGTAAACCTGTTGCAGAGCAGGGTTTCTGACTCGTCAGGCCGGTTTAACTAACTCCAGGGACTGCACTGTCTCTGTGGCCACAATGTGGTGCAACAGACACAGCCAGTGCCTGTAAAACCAGAAGGTCACAGGTTCAAATCCCAGCTGGGGCTCCTGCCAACCCAGTCCCCATAGTTTTACCCACCACTAAACAGTGATAGTAAAGACACTCCTTTATTGCAGAGAACATACGCATGTCCTTTATTTTACCACACCAAACACAGACACCAGAAACAGGCACATTACCTAAAGCAGAGTCCCGCAAATGCAGTCCTGGAGGGCCCCACACCATTCCGGTTTCATGCTGCCTCTAATAAAGATGCCTGTGCTGCATAGCTATGCACCACCCCCATGGTATGCAGATGTAGCTCATGCATATTTATGAGGGACAGCATGAAAACCCGAACAGTGTTTGGAACACCAGGACTGGAGTTGGGGAACTCTGCCATAAAGCAGCAGCCAACAGGGACACCCACCCACCCACAGGCCCCATTGGCCAATGCCACCTGGAGAGGCAAGACATTGGGCCCTGCCTGTATCTCCCAACACTAGCAGTTGCATACCTTAGCAATGCCACCCTACACCTGGGTATATGGTACACAGCTATCAAACGTTTCCTATGATAACTGTCAGATATCAATTCCTATGTTAAGCACATTTTTCTCATTGAGCTCCACCATAACAATCATTCTGATGTCTGCGGTGTGTGCTGCAGGTCTGGTCTCTGACAGTGTTCACCACCCTGGGGAGTGATCCCCCAACAGTCTTGTGTATCATATCCATGCCTGTACTATGCCCAGGACTGGTGTGGTGGGTATGGCTGCTGACCACCTCTATAGTAGCACAATGCTGGCATAGGTGTGGGGGTGGCTGTCTGTCTATCCAGTGTGTGGTGGCTGCAGACACCTTCCACAGCCCACACTGCCAGCAATGTTGCCAGTATTGGGCTGCCAATGTGCATAATGAGGAGCAAGGTACCATAGGTATAGGCTGGACAGGGTGGCCTGGCCAGGGTGCATCTGCACAGGGCATAGAAACATAGAAACATAGAAACATAGAAACATGATGACAGAAAAAGACCACAAGGCCCATCTAGTCTGTCCTTCCATAACAACAACTACAACAGTCCACTTTTTACCTTTAGAGATCCTCTGTGTTGGTCCCATGCTTTTTTGAATTCAGTTACTGTCCTCATCTCTACCACCTCCACTGGGAGACTATTCCACGGATCCACTACTCTTTCCGTAAAGAAATATTTCCGCATATCACTCCTGAATCTATCTCCCTTCACCCTCATCCCATGTCCCCTCGTCGCAGAACTTGCTTTCAATTGAAAGAGGCTCTCTCCCTGAACATTTATGCCACGGAGGTATTTAAACATCTCAATCATATCACCTCTATCCCGCCTTTCCTCTAAGGTGTACATATTAAGATCCTTAAGTCTGTCCTCATATGCTTTATAATGAAGACCACTAATCATCTTAGTAGCAACCCTCTGTACCGACTCCATCCTGTTCACATCCTTTTGAAGGTGCGGTCTCCAGAATTGCACACCATACTCCAAATGAGGTCGCACCAAAGACTTATACAGAGGCATTATCACCTCCTTTTTTCTGCTAGCCATTCCTCTCCGTATGCACCCAAGCATCCTTCTAGCTTTTGCCGTCGCCTTTTCTACCTGTTTAGCTACTTTAAGATCATCGGACACAACTACGCCTAGGTCCCGCTCTTCTTTAGTGGACAAAAGTACTTCACCTCCTATGCTGTATTGCTCCCTTGGATTGCTGCAGCCCAAATGCATGACCTTACATTTTTTAACATTAAATCCCAGCTGCCAAATTCTAGACCATTCTTCAAGCTTAGCTAGATCCCTCCTCATGTTATCTACACCTTCCTGGGTGTCTACTTTATTGCAGATTTTGGTATCATCTGCAAAGAGGCAAACCTTACCCGACAGCCCTTCCGCTATATCACTAACAAAGATGTTAAAAAGAATCGGACCAAGGACAGATCCCTGGGGCACACCACTGGTAACATCCTTCTCCTCAGAGTGAGCTCCATTTACTTGTACTCTTTGTCGCCTCCCACCCAACCAATTTCTAACCCAAGCAGTAACTTTAGGGTCCATCCCTAGGGTGCTCAGTTTGTTTATAAGTCGCCTGTGAGGAACAGTGTCAAAGGCTTTACTGAAATCTAAATACACCACATCTAGAGCTCTCCCTCGGTCCAACTCCCTGGTCACCCAGTCAAAGAAATCAATCAGATTTGTCTGACAAGACCTGCCTCTGGTGAATCCATGCTGCCTCGGATCCTGTAATCCGCTGGACTCCAGAAACCTCACTATTTTCTCTTTCAACAGCGTTTCCATTAATTTACTCACCACTGAAGTTAAACTAACCGGCCTGTAGTTTTCAACCACATCCTTACTTCCGCTTTTGTGTAAAGGCACCACATGAGCCTCTCTCCAGTCCTTTGGCACCACTCCCGACTCCAATGAGGCATTGAAAAGGTCAGTCAGTGGAGTTGCTAGAATGTCCCCAAGTTCCCTCAGTATTCTAGGGTGTATCCCATCCGGTCCCATCGCTTTGTCTACTTTGAGTTGAGCTAGTTTCTCACGAACACAGTCTTCTGAAAATTGTTCAAGATGTCCCTCGCTTCTGTTCTTATTTGTGGGTGTTTTCTGAGGTCCTGCTCCTGGTTTTTCATCTGTGAACACAGAACAAAAATATTTGTTAAGTAATTCCGCTTTATCCTTATCAGCTTCTACATATTCCCCCCCTGTACCCTTGAGTCTGACAATACCACTTTTGCCCTTCCTCTTCTCACTAATATATCTGAAAAATGTCTTATCCCCCCATTTTATTGCATTGGCTATTTCCTCCTCCTTTTGAATCTTTGCCTTCTTGACTACTTTGCTAGCTTCTCTAAGTTTTTCCAAATACAGATGCCTATCTTCCTCTCTCTGTGATCTCTTGTATTTCATGAAGGCCTCCCTCTTTTTCTTCACTTTTTCAGCTACTTCCTTCGAAAACCATAGCGGTCTCCTGTTCCTTTTGCCTTTGTTTACCATTTTAACAAAAAGGTTGGTTGCCTTTAAAATACCCCCTTGCAGTTTTGCCCACTGTTGTTCTACATCCCCCAGCTGTTCCCATCCCACTAACGACTCCCTGAGGCATTGGCCCATCATCGCAAAGTTAGTCTTCCTAAAGTCTAAGATCTTCACCTTGGAATGGATTCTAACAGCCCTAGTCCTAATACTGAACCACACCATCTGGTGATCACTGGATGCAAAATGATCTCCCACTACAACATCAGAAACACTTTCACCATTGGTAAGCACCAATAGGGCAGTGACAGGCACATTGCAGTGCCCGGCCACCACCTACACAGACAAGGTGACCTCAGTATATCCTGCAGAGAGATCACTCTCACCCTGACTGTGCAGTGACCACAGCATGGCTAGGTACTCCCATAGTGCTATCGAGCATTTCTCTCATGTGATAAATATGGGTTTCCTTTTGGGGCCCAGTCACTGATGTATCTGCTTGCTGTGTATGCTGATATCCCAGTTCTGGGTGCAGGCATCTCCACTGGGCACTAGTAGACTGTTTGCAGCTGGTAGGTGTTGTGATGGAGTGGCTGATGGCTTGCACCAGGGGAATATCAGATAGTGGTGGGGTGCAGCCTAATGTCTGTCTGCTATTGTGTTATGGCTGTGTACAGAGCTGCATTGACTGCCCTGGGGGGTGTCTGTTCCTCAGCAGGGCTAGGGTTAATGTTCCCCTCTACTGCCACCTTTGCAGGGAGGTAGACTGTGGATCTTTTGATGGGAGACCCTGCTTGCCACTCTCAGCCCTGGGAGAGAGGGGTGGTGGTGCATGGGGGCTACACCTGACTGAAACAGACAGAGATGTCCAAGATGGTCCTGCAGAACCTATCTATCTCACACATTAACACTGCTTTAGATCTGCACCATGGTCGGTGCTGTGGACCTGGTGCTGGGCGCCTCACTGCACCCTCAGGGTGAGCACAGTACCCGCACAATGTGACGGTGTGTAGCTACTCTGTGCCAGTACAACACACGGTCAGTACCCACTACCAGGCCGAGGTGCTGTGGGGGTGCACATGGTTAGTCCCCCCTACCAGGCCGAGGTGCTGTGGGGGTGCATTCCCCATGGTGTGTATCTGTGGACAGCTGATTTGCATGTGCAGTGCATCATGGGTGTGACTGGCACAATCCAACCCTGTGAAACCCCAGCACCTGCTCACAGGCTCTGATAAACCATAGGCCATCACACGTACATCTGCTAGCATAATGCATAGGTGCAAGACACCCTACAGAGTCTGTAAAATAAGATGCCCACACTGGTAAAAACACACGTACCCATGCACGATTGTACGCGCGCAGCTACGCATGTACCAATGCAAGCAACCTCGCACGTGGCTAGGCACACTCCGAGGGTGTTTTTCTGACACCAATACTCAGCGTAACGAAAAACATGCCTCCTCTTTCCCTCTGTAATGTACAGGGTGATGCCTGGCACAGCCTTCTGCGTTAGGCACACTGGGGACTCGAACCCATGCTGCCTGTAACAGCGATCAGTACTGTAACCATTGTGCTACAGCTCTGTTTTAGTGCTTTGTGTCTGTACGTCTTCTTACGATTAACGCGCAGTAATGCGGCACGGCGCCCGGTAACGCTCGTTAATTTTTCTAACGCGAGGTAGTGGTGACGATGTACCGCCCATGTCCTTATTTGGGGTTTCTTTCACTACCGCGTCTCCTAACGCGAATTGCACTAACGCAGTTTAGTAAACATACCCCACAGGCTTCTATCTCTTCTGCCTTCTGCCAGTTTTTGGTAGGAGTCAGTAGGAAGGTGTTCATTCAGTCAGCCCTTTCAGAATTAGTCTGAAAAAAAGGTAAGCTGCAATTCTGTATAGACATGTTATTTGAAAAGCTGGATTATTTAATTTATATTCTTTATTCAAATACACCTTTTCTAAACCATTCCTAGTTATAGCATAAGATCAATTATAATCGCTCTAAATATAGATATGACCTGAATGTTTGCTATGTGATATTTTTAACATGTATTAGTACCATTAAACTTTATTTAACACAAACAAGAATTTTTTTGAATATTATAATGCTCTTTTTTAATTTTACATTTAATATTCACTAAATTTTAGAAAATTAGCAAGTAAAACAACACAATTCTGAGTCAAAACTGGATAAATAAAATGTCAATCAGTGCAAACAAGTATGGAACAGAGACATAAACATACATGACTATTGTCACTTAAAAATGACTAAGCAAAACCTATACCAGCACATAAGGCAAACATTTTGTGCAGTGACCTACAGTCTCTTTTAATCCAGACTTTGGTGTACACACAAGTGTGGAGGTATAGCCTACTGGTTAGTGGAAATATCTTCATAAATAGGGAACAAGGGTTCAATTCCCACTTGTTCATTTTGGGCCTGAGTGCTACTCAGGTCATTTCCCTGACTGTAAAAGTTAAGGTTCTGCTGTGACTTGCAGACACATATCCTTCTACTTTGTTATGCATTCTGGCCACACTTTGGGTCAGCAAACATACTACTCCACATCATGCCTTTCTGAGGACATGGTTTTATTGGCTCTGCTGCAGTCCATTGCAGTGGGTCAGACATGTTCATCCTGCAGATGTCAGGCACCTGCTTGAAGGCATGGTATAATGGCCAGGGCAAAGGCTGGGGGACCAAGATACTAGAATTTGATTCACACTATCATTCATTATGTGACACTTTGGAATGTGTTACTGTCACATTTTATGTCAGCCACAACCTTCATGGACTGACAACACCTCCTTATAACCTTGAGCAAGTCACTTAACCCATCAGTGGCTCAGCTGACTGCAGGTCTGTACAGTCTTTGTTTATCATCTGACATTACTAATTCATCAGTAAGATGTACCCCTACATGACTGCACTGATACAGCTGTATACTAACAGGCAGTTACATGCATACAGCTGTAACCTACATGTGAGACATGAGTCACATATGACATCATGACTGTGACTGTACAGCTTTGGCTCCATCATACCTCTGCATTACATGCAGACACATCGTACCCATCAGATAGGCACCTCATGTCCATATGTGCCCCATTTTCCCAGCTTGGATGTTGTCTGTCCAGTTGTTATCTGCACATTTGTCTAGGGTGCTGTATGGTGGTTATGTGGCTGGGGCGGGTTTGAGACCCTCAAGTCTGGTATCAGGCCTTCCACGTGGCACTGACACACATTTTCTCATACAGTCACACACACACACACACTGTGCAAAAGTGGGGATGGTTGTCATTCCTGCCTGGCACTTTGATCTCTATATCAGCTCAGTCATTTTTAATGTGTGCTCAATGTTCAGGTGCTAGAATCACCCTCTGACATTCACACCCATTGTTAACGCCCACTTAGTGTGCCACCTCCTCCAAAGATGTATCTGCAGCTGGCGAGGATAGGGTTACACTGGCAGCAGTTGTCTGAGGGAGCAGTATCAATGTATCATTAAATTCCTACGCTCTATTTTAATCTGTTTTTCTATGGGTCAGGGCCCAAATCCCGGGGTTTGCTATTTACGGGTCTCAGACTTCACAATGGCATAAATTTCTGGGTTTATTCAAATCCCCAGTGACATGCCTGTTAGCATCAATGACCCTTCATTATAACCATACACCCATCTTTATGTGTCAATCAGCAAAATACTTAATCCTCTACTTAATTTTCAACTTAGCTTGCAATATTGTGGGATTCTGTAGTAATACTTCAGTCATTCTATTAATCTGAAAGTCCCAACGCTGTTGTTGAAGTGCCTCTGCGTTTCTCTATAACGGTTCTTCAGGGGACCATTAGCTGTTACGACTGTACTATAAGACACAAAGCAAAAACCCTACCATAGTTAAAACTTCTAAAATCTACTACCTTACATATGTTCTATATGCAAACTCCCCACCCAGTGAGCTAAACGAAACCAATTACCTTTAATTGGGGGAGGGGGAGGGGGAGGGGAGGAGGGGGGGGAGGGGGGTGGATGTTTGGACCCATAGGCAGATTATGTACCACCATACAACCCACCCGCTGTGGCTCAGGGTGGGAAACAGGATCTCCCACCAACAGATCCACATTCTACCTCCCTGCAATGGTGGCAGGAGAGAGGACCATCAACCCCAGTCCTGCAGGGGAACAGACACCCTACAGGGCAGGCAAAGCAGAGCTGTACGCATCCATAAAGCAATAGCAGACAGACAGTAGGCCTAGAAATGCTCAACTGCCCACCCCCCCACCACTACTTGACATTCTCCAGCCACTGCACCCTGCAAGGTGTTCCAGCCAGACACATACTAACTGCAGACAGTCTGCTAGCTAGTCCATAGTGCATGTTCCTGGAGGAGATGTATGTAGCCAGAACTGTGATGTCAGCATACATACCAAGTAGATAAGTTAGTGATTGGGCCCCAAAACAGAACCCATAAATAACACATGAGAAAAACACTATTTAGCACTATGGGGGAATCTAGTCATGCCGTGGTCACTGCTCAGTCAGGGTGAGAGTGACCTCCCAGCAGGACATGCTGTGGCCACCCTGTTCGTGCAGGTAGTGCCCAGGCACTACAATGTCCGAGCCATTGCCCTATGCGCTGTGCAGATGCATCCTGGCCAGGCCACCCTGTCTGGGCTATACCCATGGTACCTTGCTCCTCATTATGCACATTGGCAGGATGACACTGGCAACAGTGCAAGCAGGGTGGGCCGAGGAAGGTGTTGGCAGCCACCACACACTGGGTAGACAGACAGACACTCCCACACCTATGCCAGCATTGTGCAACTATAGAGGCTTTTGGCAGCCCTGGCCACCGCACCAGTCCTGGGCACAGTGCATGCATGGCTATGGTACGCAATACTGTTGGGGTCACTCCCCAGGGTGGTAAACACTATCAGACACCAGACCTGAAACACACTCCACAGACATCAGAGAGGTTGCTATGATACAGCTCAATGAGCAGATTGTGCTTAACCTAGGGATTGCTATCTGCCAGTAATCATAGCAACCTTTTGATATATGTGTACCGTATTCCCAGGTTTAGGGTGGCAGTGCTATGGTATGCAAATGCTAGTATTGGTAGATGGTGCTGCACTCAGGGCCCAACATCCTGCCTCTCCAGGAGGCTTTGGATAATGGCGCCTGTGGATGCGGGTGTTTCTGCCCCTGTTGGCCGCTTCTCTAGGGCAGAGGTTCCCAACTCCAGTCCTGGTGGGCCAAACACTGTTCGGGTTTTCATGCTGTCCCTAATGAATATGCATGGATACATCTGCATACCATGGGGGCGTCGCATAGAAATGCAACACAGGCATCTTTATTAGGGACAGAATGACGCTTGAATGGAGTTTGTCCCTCCAGGACTGCATTTGGGAAACTCTGCTCTAGGTATTGCACATGTCTATGGTGCCTGTGCTCTTTAGGGTAAGATATAGGCATTTCAGGCATATTTATGTTATGTGCAATAAAGGTTCCCTCTTTATTACTATGGTTTAGTACTGGGTAAAATATGGGGACTGGGTTGGTGGGAGCCATAACTGGGACTTGAACCTGTGACCTTCTGCTCCTGAACACACTGGCTGTGCATAGTGCACCACACTGTTGCCCCAGGGACAGTGCATTCCCTGGGGATACCATGACTGTTCGTCAGACAGGGTCTGTCTGTTGCAGTGCATGGTACCCACCTAAACAGGGCTAGGCCATGGTCTGCTGTGGGCAGCTGCTACTGCCCCCTCCACCACCAGTACCCCTCTGTCGCCATGCTGACATACCCTTCTGCTGGTGGTGCGCAGTTTCAGGTCATCCAGTGTGCTGGTAGGCGGCTGCCTATGGTGTGGGTTCTGGGGTAGGGGTGCCTGCATAGACATCCACGCTTCCCCCCAGCACCGCCTGCCAATGTTCTGTGCCCTTGGGGATACCTACTGGGTACTATCCCCTGTGACACTGTGGAAAACACACTCATGCCCATGTTGGGCCCTCATCAGTTGCTGTCTGGTTGCTCTACTGTTTCAGCATTCCTATGGGCCACCTAGGCATCAACCTAGTCCGCACTGTGGCCCAGCTGCACCACAGCATGTGCTGCCTGCAGCCCTCTGTATCCCCTTTTCCAGCATCTGTCCAGTTTCCTATTCCGACATGCCCACCCTGCTGTTGTGGGACATGTGCATGCCATAGGAAACCTGTCCAATAGAAAGGGAATACCCTGATCAGCGCTATTTCACTGTGGGATCATTCACCTTGTATGGGGACAAAGCATAGCCCCTTCCAAAATTGATATCCTTTTTGTGGAGCTTTCACGGTAGTATTTTTTGATGTTTCCCATTAATATCACTATTTCCCAGCTTGGTTATGATTTTTTTCCAGTTTGTTCAGGTCATTTTCAATGTTTATTTGCCCTTTTGTTCCGTGCACATATATCACACTTATCACTTTTTGTGGGTTTCCCTGGCTTTGCTGTACATTGCTGACACTTAAATGGTTTCTCTTCCCTTTAAATCTGCTCTAACGCGAGGGTTTCACTCGCATTAGTTTTCAGCCCAGGAATCCACAGTGTTAGTGTGCAGGGAGCCTCTCCCCTCCCACTCTCCGCCCATTGACCCTCTCTCTCCGCCCCTGGGGAGCCTTCCTCCGCCCTCCGGGAGCCTTTCTCCGCCTTCAGCGCTCGTTTGCACCGCTGTGCGCGTTAACGCATGATAAGGCGCCTTATCGCCCGGTAAAGCGGCATTATCACGCGATAAGGTGCCTTATCGTGTGATAACATGACAGCAGCGCAAATAGTGCCTTTTAGTAAACATACCCCTAAGTTATTAAAGAGGGTATTGAGGAGGGTTTCAATGCCATGTACTTCCCTGAAACCATGTTGGGATGGATCCACTGGGGCTTCGGTATTGATATGGTGTTGGATTTGGCGTTGGACTAGTTTTTCAAGTATTTTGGCAAACAGTGGGATGCTTGAAATCGGTCTGTAGGATTCAACTTTTGATGGGTCGAGTCTGTTGTTTTTCAATAGAGGTCTGATTGATGTGTGTTTTAATTTCTGCGGGAAGGATCCCGTTGAGAGTGATTCATTCAGTATTTTGCCAATGAACTGGCTTAACTCCCAACGTAGTTCTCTTATCCCGAGCGCTGGACAGGGGTCGTTGGGAGCAGTGGTAGGGTTGATGGAGGCAATGGTGTCTTCAATCTCTTTGATATATTGTTGAAATTGGACAGTGGTGTTAGTTGTGACGGTTTATGCGGTGGGGTGTGGGTTGTCGGGTTTGTGCTCTTGTCAGTCAGGATCATTTTTGACTGTAGGTAGTCGGAACAGGCCTGCGGCTGAGGCATGTGTGGTTGGTCTGGTGCTGGTTCTCTTGCTAGAGTCTTTACAATGTTGAATAGGTCGTGCGGCCTATTTATTGAGCGCTTAATAATATCTGTATGGAACTGTTTCCTCCTCTCCATTATTTCTTCTTGATGTATTTGTAGGTATGAGCTGTATGCACTTTGTGCTTCAGTGGATCGTGAACGGCACCATCATCTCTCGAGCTTGCGCAGGTGGAGGAGTGATGATCTAAGCTCTTTAGTGTACCATGCTGCATGTTCTCGTTTCCTTGGTTTATTGCTCATGACTGGTATGAATAACATAAGGAGGGATTTAGAAAAACTTGTAAAATAGTCTAGAATATGGTCACTAAAATTTAAAGCAGAAAAATGTAGGGTCATGCATTTGGACTGCAAGGGAGCGGTACAGTATGGATGTAAAGTTCTTCTGTGCCTGAAAGAAGAGCAGGATCTGTAGGTGATCATATCTGATAATCTTAAGGAGGCCAAAGGTTAAAAAGATGGCAGTAAAGGCCAAAATTATGTATGGGTTCATTGGTATAGAAATGTCCAGCAGGAAAAAAGAGATGATAGCTCCTCTGGATAAGTCTGAAGTGAGACCTTATTTAGAGTACTGTATACAATTCTGAAGACTTATCTTCAAAAAGATATAAAAAGGATATGATCGATCCAGACAGCAGCTACTAAAATGGTCAGTGGCCTTCATCATAAAACATATGGGGACAGACTTAAAGATTTAAATATGCATACTTTGAAAGAAAGGTGAGAGAGGAGAGACACGATAGAGGCATTTAAATACCTTCATTGTATCAATGCATAGGAGGTCTGCTTCTTTCAATTGAAATAAACCTCTGGAATAAGGGGGTCATAAGATATTGATGAAAGAGGGTAACCAGAAGTAATCTAAGGAAATTCTTTCTTTACAGAAATGGTGGTGGATGTGTGAAATAGCAAGTGGTGGAGATGGGGGGCAATATGGGCCCGATCCAGGAAGATGAATAGTGGGACTGGACGTCCTGACAGCACATCCTGCCCCGCTATCTGTCCTCAACCTATTCCACCTACAGGGCCCTCTGCACTTAGAGAGCCACTGTGCATACTGCAGGGGATGGGGCAGCAAGGGGGTGGCATGGGGCGGAGAGTGGACGGGACTGACCCCAGACATACAGGACTGATTCTGGTGATGGCCCTACATGTTCTGGGATCGCCAGGGGGACACCCTGTTTATTCCACATCTGAGATGGAATAAGCCTGGGGCACCCTTCCAATCCTGCCCAGCAGCCCCCTGGAGCCTGGCAGACCCCCCAGAGCAACAAGTTGCACAAGTTTGGTCCCCACTGCCCAATCCGGGCCCCAGCTACCCAGTCTGGGGCTGAGCAGTGGGGTTACAAGGATTGGCGCCACAACAGGCACACCTGCATGTAGGATGGACATCCCCGAGGGTATGTGGGGGCATGCAGGGCCATCTTAGGGTCCAATCCTGCACCCACTTGCTCCTGCAGTGCAGAATCAGTTCCTAATGGGGCCGTTCTGCTCTTGGGCACCCAAATGGCCTGGATGTGCCTCTACAGGGATCGGGCTCTAACTGAATTCAGGAAAGAATGGGACAAATAAAGATCTCTGAGGGAGAAAAAGGGATTGTGAGTAGCTTAGCTGATATGAATGGGCATACTGGATAGGCTGTATGGTCTTTTCCTATCTTCAGTTTCTGCGGTTCTCTACAAATATACTACAATGTGCACTTACCAGCACCATCCATGTGATTAAGATTTACTATGTAGATGACATCCCCCTCATAATCTACACTGACCCTTTATAGCCAGAACTGAATCCCATAAATTTTGCTTGCCTAAGGTTGCTGCCTGGTTAAATGCCATTAAAACCACCTACTGGCAGCCCTGATCCCCTACCATCCCACCTCTGCTCGAAGCTTCTCCCAAAGAACATATACACAAGTTCAAATATTTAGGAGTTTTTCTGGACACCGAGCCATATTTTAAAACTCAGATCAGTGACATGATTAGAAGCTTATTCTTTGTTCTATGAAAGTTCTGCACCATACACTCCTTTTTAGACACATTTTCAGTTTTGTCTTTTCTCATTCAACTACTGTAATTCCATCTACATTGGTCTAAATGTATCCGAGCTGAACTGTTTCCAAATTGTTATTCACTGTTAGGATTCTGTCCCATGCCCATAAATTTGATCACACAACCCTTCTAGTAATTCAACAACACTGTCTTCTGGTTTTCTCATGGATTCAGTTTAATAGTCTGATCTTAACCGACAAAGTCCTGCACACTGACATACCTATTGTCACTTATAATGCTTCACACCTCAGCTCAGGTACCTCACCCCATTCATGAGAAAAAATTACACATCACATCACACCCACCATCATCACAACCACCATTTAGAGTTCAACTGGAATCTACTAGACAGTCAGCACTTTAAAGCTCCCACTTTTTGAAACAATTTATCTCTACAACTATGTCTTGAACCTTCCTAAAAGAGTCTAAGGGGTATGTTTACTAAACCGTCTTAATGTGCGCTCTGTGACGTTATCGCGTGATAAGGTACCTTATCATGCGATAATGGTGCTTTATCAGGCGCACAGGTACCTTATCGTGCGATAACGCGCACAGCGGCACAAATGAGCGCTGAAGGCGGGGAAAGGCTCCCGGAGGGCGGAGGAAGGCTCCCCAGGGGCAGAGAGAAGGGGTCAATGGGTGGATAGTGGGAGGGGAGAGGCTTCCCGCACACTAACGCTGTGAAATTCAAGGCTTAAAACTAACGCCAGTGAAACCCTGGCGTTAGAGCTGATTTAAAGGGAAAAGAAACCATTTCCGTCAGCAATGTAAAGCAAAACCAAGGAAACGCACAAAAAGTGATAAGTGTGATACATGTGCACGGAACAAAAGGGCAAAAAAACTTTTAAAATGTAAGAGGAAAATGTAAAAATAAAATAACAAGCTGGCCAATAGTGATAGCAATGGGAAACATCACAAAACACTCCCAAGAAAGCTCCAAAAAAAAAAGATATGAATTTTGGAAGGGTCTATGTTCCGTCCCCATACAAGGTGAATGAGCCCACAGTGTAATTGCGTTGAGCAGGGTTTCCGACTCCATTGGCCAGGTTTCCTATGGCATGCACATGTTCCACAACAGCAGGGCGGGCATGTCAGAATGGGGAACTGGACAGATGCTGGAAAAAGGGACACAGAGGGCTGCAGGCGGCACATGCTGAGGTGCAGCTGGCCCACAGTGCGGATTAGGGTGATGCCTAGCTGGCCCATAGGAATGCTGAAACAGTAGAGCAGCCAGGCAGCAACTGCTGAGGGCAGTGTGCTTCCCACAGTGTCACAGGGGATAGTACCCAGCAGGTACCCCAAAGGGCACGGAACATTGGCATGCGTTGCTAGGGGGACGCGTGGACTGCTATGCAGGCACCCCTACCCCAGAACCCGCACCATAGGCAGCCACCTACCCGCACACTGGATGGCCTGAGACTGCGCTCCACCAGCACCACCAGCAGAAGGGCATGTCAGCATCCCAGCATGGTGGCAGAGGGATACTGGTGGTGGAGGGGGCAGTGGCAGCTGCCCAGAGCAGACCGTGGCCTAGCCCTGTGTAGATGGGTGCTATGCACTTCAACAGACAGGCCCTGTCTGACAAACAGTCATGGTATGACCAGGGAATGCACTGTCTCTGTGGCAACACAGTGGTGCACTGCACACAGCCAGTGTGTTTAGAAGCTGAAGGTTACAGGTTCAAGCCCCAGCTATGGTTCCTGCTAACCCAGTCCCCATATTTTACCCACTACTAAAACGTGCTAATACAGACAGAACCTTTATTGCAGATGATGTAAACATGCCCAAAACACCTACATTTTACCCTACAGAGCACAGACACCATAAACATGCGCATTACCTAGAGCAGAGTCTCCCGAATGCAGTCCTGGAGGGACAAACACCATTCAGGTTCCATACTATCTCTAATAAAGATGTCTGTGCTGCGTTTCTATGCGCCGCCCCCATGGTATGTAGATGTATCTCATGCATATCATGAGGGACAGCATGAAAACCCGAACAGTGTCTGGCCCACCAGGACTGGAGTCTGGAACTCTGCCCTAAAGCAGCAGCCAACACGGGCAGACACACCCGCACCCACAGGCTCCATTATCCAATGCCTCCTGGAGAGGCAGGATGTTGGGCCCTGCGTTCATCTCCCAATACTAGCACTTGCATACCTTAGCAATGCCACCGTAAACCTGTGAATACGGTACACAGCTATCAAAAGGTTGCTATGATTACTGGCAGACAGCAATTCCAAGGATAAGTAAATTTTCTGAGTGAGCTGCAGCATAGCAACCTTTCTGATGTCTGTGGAGTGTGCTACAGATCTTGTGTCTGACAGTATATCCCACCCTGGGGGGTTACCCCAACAGTATTGCATACCATAGCCATGCCTGCACTGTGCCCAGGACTGGTGCAGTGGCCAGGGCTGCCAAACACTTCTATAGTTGCACGATGCTGGCATAGGTGTGGGGAGTGTGTGTCTGTCTATCCAGTGTGTGGTGGCTGCAAACACCCTCCACAGCCCACACTGCTAGCACTGTTGCCAGTATTGGCCTGCCAATATGCATAGTGAGGAGCAAGGTACTGTGGGAATAGCCAGGATAGGGTGGCCTGGCCTGGATTCATCTTTACATAGCATAGGGCAATGGGTCGGACATTGTAGTGGCCAGCCACCACCTGCACAGACAGGGTGGCCACAGCATGTCCTGCTGGGAGGTCACTCTCACCCTGATGGAGCAGTGACCACGGCATGGCTAGGTTCCCCCATAATGCTATATTGTGTTTCTTTCATGGGATATTTTTGGGTTCTCTTTTGGGGTCCAATCACTGATTTATCTGCTTGGTGTGTATGCTGATGTCCCAATTCTGGGTACATATATCTTTTCCAGGACCTTGCACTATGGACTAGCTAGCGGACTGTCTGCAGCTAGTATGTGTTTTGCTAGAACACCTTGCAGGGTGCAGCGGCTGGAGGCTTGCTGCTGGAGAATGTCAGATAGTGGTGGGGACAGCTGTGCATTTCCAGGCCTACTGTCTGTCTGCTATTGCTTTATGTTTGGGTACAGCTCTGAATTGTCTGCCCTGTAGGCTGTTTGTTCCCCAGCAGGACTGGTGTTGATGGTCTCCTCTACTATCACCATTGCAGGAACGTAGAATGTGGATCTGTTGGTGGGTGATCCTGTTTCCCCATGCACCCCCTCTTCACTTACATCATGTAACCATGGCACCACCACAGGATATGCACTAATATGGGTGCACCATAGCCCATATTAGGGGGAGGAGTGGCCTAGTGGTTAGGAAAAGGTACTTCAGGCCGGAGGGACAAGTCCCCCCTGGGGACAGCAATCTCAGGCCAGAGGGACTGGGATTTCTAGTCCTATAGGTACTCCTTGTGGTCTTGGGCAAGCCACTTAACCCTCCATTGCCCATGTTCCCTGTAAGTATTAGCGTATGTGTGTTATATCCCCTCGTGTTAAATGCATCTCCCAATTGACCGCTTTGACCCAGTGAAAAGCGGGATATAAATACAGCTAAATAAATAAATAAGGGCTAGACATGACTGAGAAATATAGAAGAACACAGATGCATCCTAAGCGTGTCTGCAGGAACTACTTATCACACACACTAGCACTGATGGGGACCTGCAGCATAGCATATTTCACCCATGAAAGGTGATGTGGACCTGGTGCTGGGTGCCCCACCTCACCCTCAGGGTGAGCACAGTACCCGCACAATGTGACGGTCTGTGGCTACTCTGTGCCAGTACCACACACGATCAGTTCCCCCTACCAGGCCGAGGTGCTGTGGGGGTGCATACCCCATCTTGTGCCCATCTGTTTACTGCTGATTTGCATGTGCAGTGCATCATGGGTACGGGTGGGTTAACCCTATCCTGTTAACCACAGCAGAGAGTTTGTGTGGTGACATGCAGTCCTTCTGCAGCCAGCCAGGGGTTTGTTGGCAGCTGTAGTCCACTGGTTCCTTCACTGCCTGTAAAGCCAGAGGTCATTAGTTCAAACCCATGGTGAGGTTATTTGATAGGGCTGTCTGAGGCTTTGTCTATTTTTAATATATATTAGTGCTGCCAGCAAAAACACCCTCAGAGTACTGAAGTTGCCTCATAAGGTGACTTATAGGGCGCTTTATAAGGCACCCTCTAAGGAGCCCTATCAAGTGCCTTATAAGGTATCTTATAGGGGACATTATAGGGTGCCTTGGCGGTCAGTGCACTTTATAATGTGCCCTATGGAGTGCGTTATGGGGTGCCTTATGCGGCACCTTAGGTTATGCCACCATGAGGGTTTGTTTGCTGGCAGCACTAATTAAAATAAAAGTAAAATGCCTCAAAAAGCACTACTTCAACATAAAGGGTGATGCCTCAGCCAGCCTTATGCATACTGGGGGATCAAACTCATAACCCCTGTACCATCAGTCAATGTATTGACCATTGTGCTACAACTCTGCTTCTATGGCTGCTTGTCTGCACGCCTACTTAAGATTATCACGCGTTAACGTGCTTAGTGGTGTTTCACCCAATAATGTGCGCAGCGCGTGTTATCGCGCGATAATGTGCGCAGCGCGTGTTATCGCGCGATAATGTGCGCAGCGCGTGTTATCGCGCGATAATGTGCGCAGCGCGTGTTATCGCGCGATAATCCCCTTTTGCTACGTTAAGACCGAAATGCCCACTCCTTTTATGGCATCCTGCACACTATCGCCGGGCGCATGTTAAGACGGTTTAGTAAACGTACCCCTAAGGCTGAAATAAAAGCTTGTCTTTTTTAACAGTCATTCATTAACCTTTGACTGACAGACTAGGCAAAGCATCTGACTGTGTCTGGGAAACCTACTTTCTCTATTCTTCTGTCCTATCCTACAAAATGGAATTCAATTTCTATCATTTAATTTTAGACTGTAAAGTACTTTGTTTTTATTAAAAATGGTGATATTAAAAATAAACCATAAAACAATGTATCTACCTTTATTTTAACTGCTGCAGTAAATGGTTAATTTAGAGCATGAGACATTTTTAAGCATCATCCCTTTTATAATTTTTTTTAAGTTGAAGATGCACAAATTGGTATTTAAATATCACAGGGTTAATATTAAAAATGATTTGTTCAGATAGCTTTGGGATGTACCTGGATGAATCAGTGGTTTGGTAGAGCTCTAGTGCGTAGTAGTGAGGGTCTGTCCATTTGTTTATTTATCTATCCATCCATCCACCTGCATGGGTTTATTTGTATATGGATAAATGCAAAATGCAATGTGTGCCTTTGAGTCAGTCCTGACTACTGGTGACCCAGAAGCTTCTGGGTTTTCTTGGCACTGTCACTGGAGGTAGATTGCCAGGCCTTTCTTCTGAGGTGGTGGAGGGTTAAGTAACTTACCCAAGGCCACAAGGAGTGCTAGTAGGACTTGAACCCTGGTTGCTTGGTTACCAAGCCAGCGTTCTAACCACTAGGCTACTTCTCCACTCCATATGGATAAATAAACCCATGCAAACCAATAGACAGGAGGAGAGCACCAGAGGTTTGAGCATCCATGTGGCATGGAGATCAAGCTCTGCCACGAGAAGGTTATCTGAGGCTAGGTAGAAAAGTTTGTACAATGGAGATCCCAACCCTCACAGCACAAAAAAGACAAAGAAAGCCATGCTGGCACAGTCTTGGGTATGCTGAGGCACTTTAGCAGTCAGTGAATTGGCGATGATCCAACCCTTGCAGCAGAAAAGAAAGAGGCTTATGTAGTAATGGAGACATCAGTGGGATGGAAAGGACATATCCCCCACCAGATGAAGAAAAGACAACTCCACTGGTGGCAGAACTGACTGACACACAGGTGAGAGGAAATTTTCCAGGGAATGAATGCAAGAGGGAGAGGAAGGGTAGGGGAATGAGTAAATGAGGGAAAAGGAGGAAGGGGTGGGGCAATACATGCATGAGGGAGGTAGAAGAGGGACCAGCGACTATCTTAAGTGAAAATTTCTCAAACATCACACTCCCATCTGTTCACTTGTATACACTGACGCACATTCATGCATCACACACATATGCAACAAAAACCCCTATACTTCCTCAGAACCCAGATACATGGCCTGGGCCCATTCTCATGCATATCTCTTTCTGTATCAAGTTTCTAATCATGCAGTCCCACACTTATGCACACCTTACCTATCCACTCAGGAAACGTGCATATTTGCAATGCTTCTAGTATGCACATCCCATCATGGTCAGTCTTCAGCCAGGGCCTGCTCTGGGGTATGGAACCATTTAGGATGAATTCCCTAGAGCAGTAAATATAAAGAGCCAGGGACTGATAAATGGCCAATGCCCTTACCCTAAAGCCAACTACCTAACACCACCTGGTATAAAATAGAGATAAAAATCTTATGCTACCCCACTGCAGGCAATAGGACAAAATGGAGCTGACAATATACTCATGGAAATGTACCCAGTGGACCTCCCATGGAGCTGCATGTTGCTACTACCACCCATCAGACTTGGGGTGGTAGTAGCAACAAGCAGCTCTGTGGGAGGTGGTGGGGTATCCAGGTAATTCCACACCTGGGATGTACCCAGGCTGAATATGAGACTTAAAGGGGGAGGAATTTATTGTGATATTGGATATACATGTTTCTCTAAACTGAAGGATGTTGTGAATACATCATTTGCATATCTCAAACCTAATTTGCATGGCATTCACATTTAGTGTTGATATTAAGGACCCTGGTAAAGGCTACTTTGGACCTGGGGAGGGGTCAGTTGCCCAGAGAGGGAGGGGGCAGACTCCAGCATGGGAAGAGATCCCGCCAAACGTGGCTATTGGGATTATTAGATCACTCACCCTAACATTTAGGGGAACCCCAGAGATAGTTCTCCCTGCTGGTTGGTGGGTGCAACAGTTAGTTTTTCCTGGACTGTTTTTTGGTAGTGGATTAAGCTAGGTGACTTGTAGGAGGACTTGTGAGGACTGCTAAATACCTTGTTGTTGGGTTTGAAGGTGGTATAATAGTGAGTTACTAAATATTTTTCTCACAGAGTGTTTAACTTTTAGCTTGATAATCTAATGTTTGTATTTAGTTGGTTTGTTATCTGGTCAATTTCATGTGATCATTTTGGTTGCTGATATATCAGGCCTAAGGTATGTTTTTTATCTTTAATGTTTAGTGATGATGTGTCTATCTGGATAAGAATATTTTGATAGCTTTGTCTGGATATCATAAACTGCTTGTATGCCAACAAATATGCCCTGTGCCTTAAAATAGTCTTAAATAGCCAGTGTTAAATTCCACTTACCTGATTTCAAAGACTGACTTCTACAGTACACAAGGGATGTCCTGTGACTGATGATAAAAATAAAGGATAATTTATCAAGGTAACAAAAATAGTGTGTACCATATGCACACCATGGAGATTCAAATTGAATGTCTTATATGAATATTTTAAAATATTCACAGATTTTATGTAAGTTTCTCTTACATGCTCCATTTTTTAATTTGAGAATTCCGTATGCACTTTTATTTTTATTTATATCTCTTGGCTAATAGGCAAGCATGATATACACCATTTAATTACTGTGCTTGCATGATTATAGTTATTTAAGTAGGATTTGTTGGTGATTATGCTTAGAGTAATTTTTATTTCCAAGTACACAGATCCCAGTGCATCTTCCTATTCAATTATTTTTTATATCTCATTTCCCAAATTAGTACTTGCATAAGTATTCGAGAAATTGTTTCTTAATGTAAAAGAAGAGCAGGGCACCTGTTTTTTCTACCATTTCCTAGCAATGGCTAAGGGCCATGTTTTGCTATCCTTACTGTGAAATTCCAAGGTTCATGTAGAATCATTGGTACAAGCAGCATCTTTCCTTTCCAAATTCCTGATCCCAAATCTTCCCTCTCACCCAAATGTGCCAATTAGAGGAAGCAAGAGAAGGTAGATGGTGGCAGTGCTTCAAGTCATGCCCTGCTCCCTTATCAGCTGACTTGTGCCACACTTTGAAACATGCAGGGCTATTGTGTTTGTCAGAGTTCATAATGTAATTACAGCATCTGGTGACTGATGGGCAGGATGCATTTTGAGAAACTATATTCTGTTCCTGATGACTCCTATTAGGCGCAGGTAAGAACATGAATCAAATGTTTCCCATGTTCTCCAAGTTTTATTCCTTGTTATAATGTAAATTCAATCAGTCTTCTCTGATCTGAAAACTCTTTGTTAAATGTAAACCGCACTGATAACAAATAGTGCGGTATATAAGAATTGTTAAATAAATAAATAAATGGGGGTGAGAGTTGAAAAACATTAGGGGGCATGTTTACTAAAGGGTGTTAAGGGAGCAAGTGTGCATTAACACCTGTTATTGGCACCCTTGCACCTTTAACACTGCAAAAGAGCTGCATTAACGGGTGTTAAAGGCTCCTGCAGTATTAAGGGTGCAGTAGGTGGAGACTGGGCATTAGCAGGGTGGAAAAAGGGTGTTAACAACAGGTGTTCCCTTAACGCCTGTTGTGCTAACATGTGTTAAAGCGCTTTAATGCTGGGAAACCTAATGGCAAGTAAAGCCTTGTGGAAAGGGTGTATTTTGAGGAGAGAGAGCCCAAGAGAGTGATAGTAGTGCTCCATTAGCAGCAGCAGCATAGCGCCCAAGTATGAAAGGGCATTCTGTTGGTGGTGCTAATGGGGCAAAGGAGGTGGCATGTGGGTCATGCAGAGGGGGTTGCTGGAACATGAGGGGGGGGGGGGCTAGGCAGCTGCACAGGTGGCACTTAAGAACATAAGATCATAAAATATGCCATACTGTGTCAGAACAAAGTCCATCACATTCAGTATCCTGTGTCCAACAATGGCCAGTCTAGGTCACAAGTACCTAGACATACTCAGAATGCTTGTATTGTAGCAAGCAGTGGATATCCCGGGTCCTCATTATTAATGATTTATGGACCTTTCCCCAGGAATCTGTCCAAACCTTTTTTTAAACCAACAGCTTTTACTACATCCTCCAGTAATGAATTCCAGAGTTTGATTACGTGTTGATTGAAAAGATACTTTCTCTTATTAGTCTTAAATGGATTACACTGTAGCCTCATTGCATGTCCCCAAATATTTCTACATTTTGATGTCATAAACAATTGATCTACATTTACCCATTCCACTCCAGTAATTAATTTACAGACCTCTATCCTATCTCTCCCCAGCCATCTCTTCCGCAGGTTTAAGAGCCCCAACCTTTTTAGCCTCTCCTCATAGGGGTATCCTGCCATCCGCATTACCATCTGTGTTGGCCATCATGATCCCATAGTGACAGTGGCGGCACACAGATATGCTGCTGCTGTGGAAAGGAGATGTGCCACATGGGGCAGTCCAAGGGTCCTGGAACCCGAGGTAGAGATCCCAGCTGCCCCCCTGCTGCCACTGAACCCAGCTGTGGGGTAAGAGAAAGATAGTGCCATCAGCTGTAGCTCTCTATGCAGCTGCACATGTAGGCACCCAGGAGACTACCACAGCATTGGCTGTCATCCTCCCCCTGAGACATATTGGCAGGTGATGATGGGGTCCCTGCAGAGGCAGATAGTTGGAGGGGGGGGGGGGGGCTGTGTGGATGTCCATGTATGCCTCTGGCCCCCATCCAGACCTCGTGCCCTATACATAAACCCACCTGCATGTTGGATGGGCTGGGACTGTGCACCACCAATACTGACAGCACATGGGCATATCAGCATGGTGTGGGAGTGTTGGCAGAGGGGGAAATAGCACCCCTTTGCAGCAGACCAAAGCCATGTCCTGGTTCTGTGTGCCATGCACATTGCAACATGTGCCAAGGTCTGTCTGATGGGGAGCATGGAAGCCCCATGGACTGTTGTAACCATATGGCAGCACTGTGGCTCAACACACATAGTTGGTGTATATATGAGTGGAAGGCACAGGTTTAAGTCTTGGCTGTGGATCCTCAATGAATCGGCCACCATGGGTACAAACACCCATCAGCTACACAGATAGGCTCCGCCATCCACAGCTAGATGGAGAATCTGGCTGATAGCACAGACATACTGAGCGGGCTCTAACAAGCGTTAATATCAGAGCATAGCACCTGCACAATGAGCACATGTTAACAATGCTTGAGCCCAAAGTTGTAGACAGGAATGCTAACCATTCCCATTTTTGCACAGCATGGCAATGTGTGTGTGTGTATGTCCATTCTTTTATGGCTTTCTACACCTCACATTGCCTAAGCTGTTCCCAGCATTTGTCTGCAAATGCATAATGAGGAGCATAATATTGTGGGTATGGCCTGAAACAGGGCGGATTGGCCAGGATGTGTCTGCATCGGAGGTAGGATCAATGGCTGAGATGTTGTAGTGCCCATCTGCCACATGCATGGACTGGGTGGCCACAGCATGGCATGCTGGAAGGGCACTCTCACTCTGTCTGAGCAGTGAGCATGGCTTGGCTATCTATCCATATAGTGCTATATAATGTCTGGCTCCAGTGATAAGAACATAAGAACATAAGATATGCCATACTGGGTCAGACCAAGGTCCATCAAGCCCAGTATTCTGTTTCCAACAGTGGCCAATCTAGGTCATACGTACCTAGCAGTTTCCCCAAGGGACACAGGTTCCACAATGCTTGTATTGGTTCAAGCATTGATATCCTGGGTCCCTTCTTAATAATGGTTTATGGACCTTTCCTCCAGGAACTTGTCCAAACCTTTTTTAAACCCAGCTACACTAACAGCCTTTACTACATCCTCCGGTAACAAATTCCAGAGTTTGATGTGGGTGCATTCCCTGTCCTGGGGGCCCAATCACTGAACCAAATGCTGGGTACCCATGTTGTTTATTCCAAGCCTGGGTACACATGGTTGCTCTGTGCAAATGTAATGTGTGCTGACCAGTGGACTGTCTGCAGTTGGTATGTGCATGGCTGGAAAACCCAGTGGTGGGGAGCAGGTGCAATTTGATGGCATTTGCTGTGGGTGATTATTAGTCTTAGGTGTTTGGGACAGCAGTGTTCCTTGCCTACTCCCTGTGGTTATTGTAGGACCAGTAGGCCTGTAGTAACAACCCCATGCAAGCCTAGAAGCACTCCCTGGCAGTTAATGTCCATGGCCTGTCAGACGGGTGCCTGGGTGAGAATGTTCACAGTCTTGGCAAAGGCATATATTAATATGATTTGCAAGGGATTGTGGGAAGTGTAGTCCATTCATACCAGACACAGCCGTTCACAATAATTAGTTGTGCTTGAGTGTAAAGCCAATAAGATATTTATTTATGGGGTTATTTCTCCCAACACAGATATGCTTGGTAGCACATAAAACAGGATACTTGCTTTCAGTGTTAAACTTAGAAAAACAAAATCAGGAAAACAACAGCTGAACTTGTCAGGCAATCAAATCAAAAGAATAAAGACCTGGTTGGTAACAAACTGGTCTTTTCTGTAGGCTCTAGCTAATATTTTCTTAGCAGTGCATCAAACAACAAGCAAAACCCACAAAGAAGGGAAAAACTGTTCTTTTCAGGTTAACTTCTTATATCTTCACACATAGACTCAGAAGTGATTCCCTCAGAGCTCACAAGCAATTAGGTAAGGCTCAATTGCTAGCAGTTATCCAGCTGAAACCCCTTAGCTGTCTTAATTTCTACTGCATGGCTCAAATCCTACTCAGGAGCTTTTCTGAGTAGATTAAAGAACAAGTTTGCATTTCTTTGTGATGGTTGTACTTTGTAACAGAAAATTACCAAAGGAGTTTAGACAGAGAGCAATCCATGTATTCACAGCCTGTATCTACCACCTCTTCCCCTTCTTCAACAATCATGGGTTCAATATCATGGATTGGCACAGAGGAATTTCTCAATGGAGCACTCTCAGGAGAATACTTGTTTCCCTGCTGTCTTTCAAGGTTATAGCTAGGGCATAGATCAGTGTTCATACCTGAGCTTCCATTGCTGTTAGAGTTCCTCTCTAAATAGCCTGGCCAGTATGTAGTCCAGTTCTTATGTCCAGCCTATTTATGATTACCGTGCGTTAACTCGCTTAGCGGCGCTTAGCCCGTTAATGTGAGCAGCAGCGCGCGTTATCGCATGATAATCCCGTTTTGCTACTTTAAGACTGAAACGCCCACTCCTTGTATGGCAGCCTGCACACTATCGCTGGGTGCACATTAAGACGGTTTAGTAAACATACCCCTCAATTTCAGGCAAAATCATTTAAAACAGGGCCCTGTCATCCACCCTGCCACACATTCACTCTCTTCAGCTATCATTCTCAAACTACCAGTTTCAGTCCACCTTACTTCCATTCTAAACCACATTCCATCAACATTCTTACCTGCCCTGATGCCATCAAATAATCCTAGCTTTGCTTTCCTTGAACCCTAACACTTTCCCTTTTTCCAAAAATCCTATACCATTTTTCCTTTAGAGCTAAAAAAAAATCCACATGATTGCGTATATAATCATCCAAAACACAGTAGAAAATATGAGGAGGAGAAGGAGGCACAGTAATTAGTATAGAAATCAGTGTCAAAACTCATGAAATTTGGTGATGAAAGGTGAGGATCAAGGATGCTTGGAAGAAGGGATAGAAAGGACTGAGTGGAGGTGATAGAGAGATGAGAATGCTATGGGTAGTAGGACTATACTAGGACAAATACTTTCCCTCCCCAATGCATATCATCCTTCCTTTGATTCTTCCCCATCTTTTTCCACTCACAGTCTCTAATCCCAGAATTTCTTGCCCCAACCCTAGATTATCTCCCCCTTGATTTTTAATTCTCTATCTCCAAATCCCGGCACCTCACCTCTCTCTCATATTCCTCTTTCAAATCAGTTTTTTCTTTGTCATTTCTTCCTTCATTCTCAGAATTCCCTTTTTCAGCTTCTACTTTCTCCTTCTTCTACCCCATTCTTGGTATTTTCTCCCTCTACCTCTCCTTTTCCTTCTTCCTCTCCCCATCTGGGTTATTTATCAGATTCCTTCCCCATTTCTGTCCTTGTGCTGATCCTTCCTTTCCGTACTTGTCATAGAATTAAAACAAAATATACTGCACATGCACACAAGGACAAGATGGGCCTGGCAAATCTGCACTAAATAGATCTGCCTAAGGCTTGACCAAATACCAGGAAAAATGGTTAGGAAAACCATGAAGATATGTTCTTTTCCAGATGCATCTTATTCAGTGATCAGTCTGGCTGATTTTTTTTCCCATAGCTATCAATTTACCCATTTCCAGGAGGGAGATTTAAATCCAGTTCAGTTTTAATGAAAACACTATCTTGCAGTGCTTATTTCAATGGGTTGAATCAGGAACTACAAATACTACAATGAACAGGGATGTGAGTTTGAAATAGGACTGGCCAAAAAATTCTCCCTCCTGGAAGTGGATAACTATTTATTTAACAATTTTATAGACTGTCACAAGAAGGCTGCAAAGTGGTTTACAATAAGATACATGTAATGCATAATATAAAACTATAAGACATACAAATAGATCATAAATATCTTTTAAAACCAAAATCATACAAAGTTTCCTAAAGAAAAACAGGCCATCCATCATTGGTAAATTTTCAAGGCAGCTTTTTCCAAAGAACAAACTATAAAAGAAAAGGCTCACTACTAAATAAAAATCAATTTGATCTACTTTGAATTTAAAGAAGTATTTGCTGTGAAGAATATAGGTCTCTAGCAGGACATAATGATGAAATCAGTCTTTAAGGGGCCATTTTACTAAAGTGATCTAAGCAGTTAGCCTGAAATCTAGCACACAAACACAGTAAATACTTCCTCATTAGCATAGAAACATAGAAACATGTCTGCAGAAAGACCACATGGCCTATCTATTCTGCCCTTCCATATCAACTACAATAGTCCCCTTTATGTATTTAGAGATCCCCTGTTTGTCCCATGCTTTTTTTAAATTCCGATAGTGTCCTCATGTCCACCACCTCCACTGGGAGACTATTCCAGGCAGTACCACTCTTTCTGTAAAGAAATATTTCCGCATATTACTCCTGAGTTTATCTCCTTTCACTCTCATACTATATCCCCTCATAGCAGAGCTTGCCTTCAATTGAAAGAGACCCTCCTGTGCATTTATGCCACGGAGGTATTTAAATGTCTCTATCATATCTCTATCCCTCCTTTCCTCTAAAGTATTCCCACTGAAGAGATTAATCTCTTCCATGCCCAAGAGGCATTCTCCCATCTCCTTCCAAGAAGCATCTCTCGCTTCCACAAAGCAGTAATTCCCTCAGACTTTCCTCATCGCTGAACTTCTACAACCAACCACTTCAGAACCAGTTTATAAGAGTGGGATCTTCATGACTAGGAAGGTTGCCAGACCCCCCTATCTGAATCATAGCTACTCAAATATTAGTAAATTTTTCTGGAACTTTGAAGGTAACAAACTGCTAGATAAATTATCTAGTCTCATCTGGGAAACTGGAGAAGTTTGTCTAATCTCATGAACTATTTTAGATTAAGGGGGATATGGAAAGGAATGTCTGTATGGCTACGAAGGTCCTTTAGTAAAAGGTGCTAGCTGGCAGCACATGTTCTGGCATGCACTGAAGAAGCGCTGGGGCATACGTTGAGAGCTAGCGTGGGACCATGATAGTACAGGATAATTCCTCTGCTAACTGCAAGGCACATTAGGGTCGAGAGTAGGCAGGTTAGGGGTGGAGAGTGGGCATGATGAGCTCAGAGCAGTTACTGCCAGGTTCACACTGTCACTAACTGCATTAGCATGGGTTCACCTAACGCCACCTCAGTAGGTGGAGTTAATTGCACCCACACTAATGTAGCCCATGTTAGGGAAATGTGTTCTATATTAATTTCCAGGAAAATGCTTTCCACAACCCTGACAGTAAATGCTATAGTTCTGGTAGTTTTGGCACCCTTTAGTAAATGGGCTCCTATTCGAGTTGTCAGGGGAAAAAAGTACATCAGACATAACTCATGAAGTCATATTTTTTCCTTGGATAAGCTAACTCAATTGGATACCATCGCCACTTGTTTTATCTCAGATAAACACTCTGTTGAATTGTACAAATGCTAGAATTGCTGAGAAATCCAAGGCTAACTGTATTTGGATGTTTCTCTCACAAGGGTGACAGAATTTAAAATGTTGATTAAAAGTACCTCTCAGGATTATCACATATTTAATACCGTGGGTCATAATCCTATTCTTAGGTGGGTAGTTCTTTGAGACAACATAAGAACTTACTTTACTGGTATTAGAAAGAAGGATGTTACCTAGCAACATAATTTGATTGTTGTGTTTCCAGATCCTGGATTTTACCAAAAACTTGATTGTATCAACTCATTCTTGTTCAGGGTGAACTGTAACATCAACTGAAACTATATAAACATCTCTCTGGCACACCAAAACTATAATGATGATGGGTATACAAGACGTATGCTCCTGGATCAGGTTGTACATCAGAAATCAGATCTCCTCATTATAAAATTAGATGCCTGTGGGCCTATGCTTTATAATCCTATAGAGATTAAGGCTGTCTTTCTAGACCATGAAACAGTTTCACCAAACATGTCATCTTAATTTAAGAGATTAATCCTTTCCTGAATCAACAATTTAAACGAATGTTATTTCCTGTCTTAGCAGAAGAGATAATAAGGGTTACATGTTGCTGAAGGAACTGTAGGAGTATGTATGACAAAAAAAAAAGTTTGATTTGTACTCAAAATACATTTTTCACAGTTTTTGGCCATTTTTTCATGTTTAACCTATTTGGTTTTTAGGCAAGCCTGTATGCCCGAAATAACTTAAAAATGTCTGTAATCATATGACCATCAGTTTGTAGATAGAGAAGCTTACAAGCAATTTGCATGCACTTTAAATTTTTTGCCACCAAAGCAAATCAAATGCTCACTCATGAATGTACACCTCTAGTGGACAGGCTCGATTGCAAAATTCACAAAGTAGACCTGCAGCTATACACATAGGAGTTCTGATGATTTAAGAAAAAAATCCACGTATAGCTTCAGTCTTTTTTCATGCTTGTAAATTAGGAAAGTAGAGGAATTCCCATAAACTCAAAGGGGTATGTTTCCTAAACTGCGTTAGTGTGATTCGCGTTAGGATCCGCAGTAGAGACAGAAATCTCAAATAAGGACATGGGCGGTACATCGTTACTGAGAAATCGCCGAGAACGCGCGTTACAAGGCGCCATAAATGAACGAGCGCTACAGGGCACGTTACCACGCGTTAATCTTAAGAAGGCATGCAGGCATACAAGCACAGCAATAGAGCTGTAGCACAGTGGTTACAACACTGACTGATGGTACAGGGATCATGGGTTCGATTCCCCAGTGGGCCTAATGTGTAAGGCTGGCTGAGGCAGCACCCTTTACATTTAAGTAGTGATTGTTGAGGCATTTGACGTGTATTTTAATTACTGCTGCCAGCAAACACACCCTCACGGTGGCATAACCTAAGGTGCCGAATAAGGCACCCCATAACGCACTCCATAGGGCACATTATAAAGTGCACTGTCCGCCAAGGCACCCTATAATGTCCCCTATAGGACACCTTATAAGGCTGTGAACAAAGCCCTGGCTGGCTACAGAAGGACTGCACGTCACCACACAAACTGTCTGCTGTGGTTACCAGGATAGGGTTAACCCACCCGTACCCATGATGCACTGCACATGCAAATCAGCAGTCGAGAGATGGGCACAAGAATGGGTATGCACCCCCACGGCACCTCGGCCTGGTAGGGGCAACAGACCTTGTGTGGCACTGCCACAGAATAGTCACAGACAGTCACATTGTGCGGGTACTGTGCCCACCCTGAGGTTGAGGTGGAGCGCCCAGCACCAGGTCCACAGCACCTTTCATGCTGCAGTTCCCCATCAGTGTGTGATAGGTAGTTCTATTAGACACACCTAGGATACATCTGTGTCCTTCTGTATGTCTCGGTCATGTCTAGTCCTTATGGGCGATGATGCACCCAGAATAGTGCATATCCTGTGTTGGTGCCATGGTTACCTGCTGTAGGTGAAGGGAGGAGGAGGAGGTATGGACCCATAGGCAGATTATGTACCACCACATAGCCCACCCTCTGGGGCTCAGGGTGGGAAACAGGATCACCCACCAATAGATCCACAATCTACCCCCCTGCAATGGTAGCAGTAGAGGGGACCATCAACCCCAGTCCTGCTGGGGAACAGAGAGAGCGGTACACATCCATAACGCAATAGCAGACAGACGGCAGGCCTGGAAATTCTCAGCTGCCCCCCACCATTATCTGACATTCTCCAGCAGCATGCCTCCAGCCGCTGCACCCTGCAAGGTGTTCCAGCAAGACACATACTAGCTGCAGACAGTCCACCAGCTAGTCCATAGTGCATGGTCCTGGAGAAGATGCATGTACCCAGAACGGGGATGTCAGCATACACACCAAGCAGATAAGTCAGTGATTGGGCCCCAAAAAAACCCCCATAAATATCACATGAGAGAAATGCTATATAGCACTATGGGGGAACCTACCCATGCCATGGTCACTGCTCAGTCAGGGTGAGAGTGACCTCCTAGCAGGACATGCTATGGACACCCTGTCCGTGCAGGTGGTACCGGGCACTACAATGTCCGAGCCATTGCCCTATGCCCTGTGCAGATGCGGCCAGGCCAGGCCACCCTATCCAGGCTATTCCCACGGTACCTTGCTCCTCATTATGCACATTGGCAGGCCAATACTGGCAACAGTGCTAGCAGTGTGGGCTGTGGAGGATGTTGGCAACCACCACAAACTGGATAGACAGAGACACACTCCCCACACCTATGCCAGCATTGGGCAACTATAGAAGTGTTGGGCAGCCCAGGCCACCACACCAGTCCTGCGCACAGTGCAGGCATGGCTATGGTACGCAATACTGTAGGAGTCACTCCCCAGGTTAGTAAGCAATGTCAGACACAAGACCTGTAGCACACTCCACAGACATCAGAAAGGTTGCTATGATGCAGCTCACTCAGAAAATTGTACTTATCCTAGGAATTGCTATCTGCCAGTAATCATAGCAACCTTTTGATAGATGTGTACCATATTCCCAGGTTTAGGGTGGCATTACTTTTTTTTTTTTTTTTTTTTATTGAAAATTTTTCAGTCATATACAATAACCAAATTGGATACAGGACACATTACTGAATATACAGTACAAGAAATTCAGTCCACAAAAACATTAAACAGTATATGCAGACCACATCATGGGAGCTGACTACAACCATCCTAACAAGACATCTTACAAAAGAGAAAACAAGCCAAAAAGGCCACATATCAGGAGGAACCAGTATCAATGCTATCTAACCCTGTTGAGCCCTGTCGATCAATCAGAAATTTTTCCAGATGAGTTACGTCCTGAAAAACAAATGAAGTACCCTCAAAACTAATTAGGCACTTACAGGGAAAACGTAGGAAAAACGTTGCACCCAGTGCTAAAACTTGAGGCTTAAAAGATAGAAATTGCCTCCGCCGCATCTGGGTGCTGCGTGACACATCTGGAAAGATGTTAATTTTTTGCCCACAAAATAAAGCGGACTTCACTTTGAAAAAAGCTTTTAGTATACGTTGTTTTACCACAATAGAAAATAAAGTAACCACCAAAGTGGACCGCACAGTAATATTATCAGAAGAGTCTTCCAGAAAAGCAGTGAGGTTAGCTACACTAGGAACAATCTCATCAAATTCTGCATCAACAACAGAAGTTTTTTTAGTGCCAGAAGGAATATAATATATCTGTTTAACATCGATAGGATCTGATAAGGCAAGAACTTCCTGCACATATTTATCAAACAAAATCTTTGGTGAAAGCAAAGATGTATAAGGGAAATTCAAAAATCTCAAATTACAAGCACGCATGGAATTCTTTAGTGCCTCTAACTTAGAATGTAAAATCATAGAATCTTTAATGCCAATCACATTTATAGACTGCAGTGGAAGCACCTGGGATTCCAGCTTATCAACTGCCTTATCAAGTAAAGATACCTTCTTATCAAGTTGCTGCATAGCCACTACAGCATCTTGTGAGAAGGAAGCTAAAGAACTAAAAGTTGCAGACACTTTAGCATCTATACACCGCAAAGCCCCCCATAAATCCTTTAATGTAACTTCATTATCAGAAGACAGAACTGGTAGCTCCATAGAGCCCTCCAATACTGCCAGCTGAACTGGACAAGGCAATTTAATTGCAGCCATATCCCTGCTAAACTGTGAAGAAACCCCTGAATTACCAACAGTAGGGCAGGGGGAGGAGACCTCCCACCCGGGCTCAGGGACACCCCCTCCGGCGAGGACTGTGCCAGAGGAACCGGAACAAAATGTTTGTCCAGGGGGCCGACTGGTTTACCCCCACCAGCATCAGCCGACTGGACCTTACCCTGTGGTTTTGCCTTCCTTTTCCCCATTATTAAACAAACTCTAGTAGAAAGGAAACAAACAAAAAGCAAAACTCACAGTACACAGACCAGGAAATGCAAGTCCTCTGACTATCCAGCGTCGCTGCAGCGTCGAAGGGGCGTGTCTAAGGGGCGCCCCTTCAAACACGCCCCACGGCCGCGCTCCACGGTCGCGGAGAAAAAGAGTTCTCACTTTATATAGAAGAAGGACCCCTCGAGTAGCAGGCTGACCGAGGAGTGCCTGCAGTGGACCGGCAGCAGCAGCAAGGAAGTCCCCGCACTCCAGCAGCCCTCAGCAGGGCACACACACTCCTCCCTCGCTCTCCGGTAGACAGCTTCACTCCCAGATGGCAAAAAGGAGGATTTTAAAGCACCGGAGGACCCTCGAGTAGCAGGCTGACCGAGGAGTGCCTGCAGTGGACCGGCAGCAGCAGCAAGGAAGTCCCCGCACTCCAGCAGCCCTCAGCAGGGCACACACACTCCTCCCTCGCTCTCCGGTAGACAGCTTCACTCCCAGATGGCAAAAAGGAGGATTTTAAAGCACCGGAGGACCCTCGAGTAGCAGGCTGACCGAGGAGTGCCTGCAGTGGACCGGCAGAAGCAGCAAGGAAGTCCCCGCACTCCAGCAGCCCTCAGCAGGGCACACACACTCCTCCCTTGCTCTCTGGTAGACAGCTTCCAGGGTGGCATTACTAAGGAATGCAAGTGCTAGTATTGGGAGATGCACGCAGAGCCATAGGTCCTGCCTCTCCAGGAGGCTTTGGATAATGGGGCCTCTGGGTGTGGGTGTGTCTGCCCCTGTTGGCTGCTGCTTTACGGCAGAGGTTCCCAACTCCAGTCCTGCAGTGCCAAACACTGTTCGGGTTTTCATGCTGTCCCTCATGAATATGCATGGAATACATCTGCATACCATGGGGGTGGCGCATAGAAATGCAGCACAGGCATCTTTATCAGAGGCAGCATGGAACCGGAATGGTGTTTGGCCCTCCAGGACTGCATTTGGGAGACTCTGCTCTAGGTAATGCGCATGTTTATGGTGTCCGTGCTCTGTAGGGTAAAATGTAGGTGTCTTGGGCATGTTTACGTCATCTGCAATAAAGGTGCTGTCTGTATTAGCACGTTGTAGTAGTGGGTAAATATGGGGACTGGGTTGGCAGGAACCACAGCTGGGACTTGAACTTGTGACCCTCTGCTTCTGAATACACTGGTTTTGTGCACTGCACCACCTTGTTGTCACAGAGTCAGTACATTCCTTGGTGATACCATGACTGTTCATCAGACAGGGCCCGTCTGTTGCAGTACACGGCACCCACCTACACAGGGCTAGGCCACGGTCTGCTCTGGGCAGCTGCCACTGACCCCTCCACCACCAGTATCCCTCAGCCACCATGCTGACATGCCCTTCTGCTGGTGGTGCTGGTGGTGCGCAGTCTCAGGCCATCCAGTGTGCAGGTAGGCGGCTGCCTATGGTGCGGGTTCTGGGGTAGGGGTGCCTGCATAGACGTCCACGCTCCCCCCAGCCCCGCCTGCCAATGTTCCGTGCCCTTAGGGTTAGCTGTTGGGTACTATCCCCTGTGACACTGTGGGAAACACACTCGTTCCCATGTTGGGCCTTCAGAAGTTGCTGTCTGGCTGCTCTGCTGTTTCAGCATTCGTATGGGCCACCTAGGCATCACCCTAGTCCGCACTGTGGCCCAGCTGCACCACAGCATGTGCCGCCTGCGGCCCTCTGTATCCCCTTCTCCGGCATCTGTCCAGTTGCCATTCCGACATGCCCGCCCTGATGTTGCGGGACATGTGCACGCCATAGGAATCCTGTCCGATGGTGGGGAAAACCCTGAGCAGTGCTATTTCACTGTGGGCTCATTCACCTTGTATGGGGACGGAGTATAGAGCCTTCCACGATTTATATCTGTTCTATGGAGCTTACTCTGGGGGGGAGAGGTTGATGTTTCTCATTGATACCACTATTGTCCAGCTTGGTTATGTTTTTTTTCCAGTTTGTTGGGGTCATTTTCAGTGTTTCTGTGCCCTTTTGTTCTGTGCACATGTATCACACTTATCACTTTATTTTGGTCTCCCTGCCTGGGCTGTACATTGCTGACACTGAAATGGTTTCTCTCCCCTGTAATGTGCATTTAACGGCAGGTTTTCAATCGCGTTTGGATTCAGCTCTTCAGATCAGCGCGTTAGTGTGCAAGGAGCCTCTCCCCGCCCACTCTCCGCCCACTGACCCCTTCTCTCCGCCCTCTCTCCACCTTCTGCGGTTTTACCGCTCCGCGGGGCTTTATGATCGTTAATGTTGGTTAACGCGCGTTATGTAACGTTAACGATCGTTAGCGCATCATAACACACGTTATGATGCGCTAACGATCGTTAATGTTACATAACGTGCGTTATGTACCCTTACCGCAGTTTAGTAAACATACCCCAAAGACACAATTATGTTACTTGCTTCATGAGACAACACATTCCACTACATATTTCGGAAAGGTAGGTCACAAGAAAAATCAGGAGAAATCAATTGAAAGAAGCTGTCTCATTGGAAAGAGTAACTTCTTACCAAGGAAGTTAAATAAAATAACTTGATTTGGATCATTATTTCTCTCCGACGGGGGTTTTGGTTACTAATAAACTTGTATTTTAACAATTTCAACTTCTCCCTCCAACAACAGCTGAAAGGCTGCTCATACCGGGAGACTACTTCCACCAACTGTCCAATCAGCTGAAGCTTCAGCAATTTCATAAATCTCTCAATATGGCAGCACACACTTTATTCAATATATGCACTGATGAACACATTACTCCTTTATTAAAGCGACTCCATTGGTTATCATTGAATGCTCAAGATTTAAAGCCATACTTATGATATTTAAGGTGCTCAAAGGTTTATCATCCACCTACCTTTGCTCATTACTTCATGAAACTAAAGACACTGTTCAAGGCGTTCAGGCTCGCTGAATACTTTAAACACCCCAGGACCTTTTATTAAATCTAACACTACTACATTAAGAACGTTCTCCCTTTATGCACCAAACCTTTGAAACTCAATCCCATCTAATTTACATGCCATAAAAGACTTAGGGATATGTTTACTAAACCGTCTTAATGTGCGCCTGGCGATAGTGTGCAGGATGCCATAAAAGGAGTGGGTGTTTCGGTCTTAAAGTAGCAAAATGGGATTATCGCGCGATAACGCGCGCTGCACACATTATCGGGTGAAATGCTGCTAAGCATGATAATGCACGATAATCTTAAGTAGGCGCGCAGACATGCAAACAGAAGCAGAGGTGTAGCACAATGGTTAATACACTGACTGATGGTACAGGGGTCATGAGTTTGATCCCCCAGTGTGCCTAATGCATAAGGCTGGCTGAGGCATCACCTTTTATGTTTAAGTAGTGCTTTTTGAGGCATTTTATTTTTATTTTAATTAGTGCTGCCAGCAAACACACCTTCACGGTGGCATAACCTAAGGTGCTGCATAAGGCACCCCATAACGCACTCCATAGGGCACATTATAAAGTGCACTGTCTGCCAAGGCACCCTATAATGTCCCCTATAGGACACCTTATAAGGCACTTGATAGGGCACCCTATAAGGTGCCTTAAGGTTACTGTACTCTGAGGGTGTTTTTGCTGGCAGCCCTAATGTACATTAAATGAGACAATGCCTCAGACAGCCCTATCAAATAACCCCACCATGGGTTTGAACCTATGACCTCTGGCTTCACAGGCAGTGAAGTAACCAGTGGGCTACAGCTGTCAACAAAACACTGGCTGGCTGCAGAAGGACTGCATGTCAGCACACAAACTGTCTGCTGTGGTTACCAGGATAGGGTTAACCCACCCATACCCATGATGCACTGCACATGTAAATCAGCAGTTGACAGATGGGCACAAGTTGGGGTATGCACCCCCACAGCACCTTGGCCTGGTAGGGGGAACTGACCGTGTGTGGTACTGGCACAGAGTAGCCACAGACCATCACATTGTGCGGGTACTGTGCTCACCCTGAGGGTGAGGTGGGGCGCCCAGCACCAGGTCCACAGCACCTTTCATGGCTGAAATATACCATGCTGCAGTTCCCCATCAGTGCTACTGAGTGTGATAGGTAGTTCCTGTAGACACACCTAGGATACATCTGTGTACTTCTGTATTTCTCAGTCATGTTTCACTCTTATGGGCTATGATGCACCCAGAATAGTGCATATCCTGTGTTGGTGCCATGGTTACATGATGTAGGTGAAGGAGGGGGGTGTTTGGACCCATAGGCAGATTAAGTACCACCACACAACCCGCCCTCTGGGGCTCAGGGTGGGAAACAGGATCACCCACCAACAGATCCAAATTCTACCTCCTTGCAGTGGTGGCAGTGGAGAGGACCATCAACCCCAGTCTTGCTGGGGAACAGACACCCTACAGGGCAGACAATGCAGAGCTGTACACAGCCATAAAGCAATAGCAGACAGACAGTAGGCCTGGAAATGCACAGCTGTCCCCCACCACTATCCGACATTCTCCAGCAACAAGCCTCCAGCCACTGCACTCTGCAAGGTGTTCCAGCAATACACATACTAGCTGCAGACAGTCTGCTAGCTAGCCCATAGTGCATGGTCCTGGAGGAGATGAGTGTACCCAGAACTGGGATGTCAGCATACACACCAAACAGATAAGTCAGTGATTAGGTTCCAAAAGAGAACCCATAAATATTATATGAGAGAAATACTATAGAGCATTATAGGGTAACCTAGCCATGCCGTGGTCACTGCTCCATCAGGGTGAGAGTGACCTCCCAGCAGGACATGTTGTGGCCACCCTGTCTGTGCAGGTGGTGGCCGGCCACTACAATGTCCGAGCCATTGCCCTATGCTATGTACAGATGAATCCAAGCCAGGCCACCCTATCCTGGCTATTCCCACAGTACCTCGCTCCTCATTATGCACATTGGCAGGCCAATACTGGCAACAGTGCTAGCAGTATGGGCTGTGGAGGGTGTTTGCAGCCACCACACACTGGATAGACAGACACACACTCCCCACACCTTTGCCAGCATTGTGCAACTATAGAGGTGTTTGGCAGCCCTGGCCACCGCACCAGTCCTAGGTACAGTGCAGGCATGGCTATTGTACGCAATACTGTTGGGAGTCATCCCCCAGGGTGGTAAACACTGTCAGACACAAGACCTGTAGCACACTCCACAGACATCAGAAAGGTTGCTATGCTGCAACTCACTCAGAAAAGTGTACTTAACTTCGGAATTGCTATCTGCCAGTAATCATAGCAACCTTTTGATAGCTGTGTACCGTATTCCCAGGTTTAGGGTGGCATTTATTTATTTATTTATTATTTTATTTATTAACAATTCTTATATACCGCACTATTAGACATCAGCGCGGTTTACATTGAACAAAAAACATCCGACAATTTACATATGTCTGGTCAATTACATTTAACAGGAGATATAAACTTGGGAAATAGGGGAAACTATATACAAAGGTGTGTTATCTGACAAGAGATATCATAGTTAACTATATACAAAGGTGGTGCAATAGTATATGGAACTGTTTGTATTTACATTGTGTAGTTGGCCTGTTGCGATGGTCTGTCTGTTTGGCCACTCCTGCTATTCACCTGGAGGTTATGTTCTGAGCTGTCATTGAGATATTTAAGGAAGAGGAAATGTTTCAGTGACTTTCTGAACTGACTCAAATTTGGTACTGATCTGATTTGTGCTGGTAAGGTGTTCCATAAAGTGGGGGCACAGAGTCGGAATGCTCTGTTGGCTGTTGATCTGGCACATCTTGTGGTGTCGTTTGGGATAGCTAGTGTGTTCATTTCTGCTGTTCTTCTTGGCCTGTTTGGTGCAAGTGGTAGTATGAGGTTGGAGAGAGAAGAAGAGGTGAGCCCCTTGGTCGCTTTAAATGTTAGCAGTACAGTCTTGAAACTGATCCTTGCTTGAATGGGAAGCCAGTGTAGCTGTTTTAGGAGTGGTGTCACGTGGTCTCTCCTAGATGCCCCGAGGAGTACCCTCGCTGCACTATTCATGGCCAGTTGCAGGGGGTTCAGGGTGGACCGGGGGAGCCCCTGTAGAATAGAGTTTGCAAAGTCGAAATGGGGAAGTATAAGGGCTTGATAAATGGTACGGAAATCATCTGGTTCAAGTAGTGTGCGTAGGTGTCTGAGGGATCTAATTTTAAAGTAGATTGCCTTGACTGTGTTGGCTATGTGACTCTTCATGTCAAGGTTTTGGTCCAGTGTTACTCCAAGGTAACGTATTGCAGGTTTCACTTGGAGCTGGGCATCCTTTACATTAATACAACTAGGAGGAGTGAAGTTGGTGTTCCTTGAGACGAAAAGGACTTCCGTCTTTTTGTGTTGTATTCTCAGGTTTTGGGATAGGAGCCACTCTGCTACGGCGTCAAAACAGTTAGTCAGCGGTGTGAGGTCCAGGCAATCCAATGATATTGGCATATATAGTAGCACATCGTCTGCATATATCATGTAACTGACATTAAAGGATCTGATGATGTTGCAGAGGGGTTGAATATATATATTAAACATCAATGCAGATAAGGAGGATCCTTGGGGTACACCTTGACTTTGTTGGAATGGTTCAGATGTATCCCCGTCAATTCGGATGTGCTGCCATCTGTCGGACAGGTAAGATTTGCACCATTCAAGTGCTGTTCCGCAGATGCCTTTTTCCCTTAACCGGCAGATGAGAATTTCATGGCATACCGAGTCAAAGGCCGCTGCTATATCGAGAAATACAAGAGCGAAACCTTGGCGTATGTTATCCATACCTGAGATTATGTTGTTGAGGAGTGTTGTAAGTAGTGTTTCTACTCCATGTGACTCTCTGAAACCATGTTGAGCCGGATCAAGTGGAGCAGAGGTGTCTATATGATCATGTAGTTGCCTGTGCACTACTTTCTCAATGATTTTTGCTAGCATAGGTATGCTAGATATGGGCCTATAAGATTCTACCTTCTGAGGATCAAGTTTAGTGTTCTTTAACAGCGGTCTTACAGAGGTCTGCTTGAGTGTAGTTGGAAATGAGCCGGTGGTGAAGGACTGGTTTAAAATTTTTGCTATAATTGATGATATGTCACAACGCAGGTCCTTTATCCAGTGTGCAGGGCAAGGGTCTGTGTGCGCAGTGGATGTATTTAGTGCTAGGATGGTATCTTCAATGGTTTTCTTTGAGGGAGTAGAGAAGGATGCCAGAGATACTGGGTAGTCTTGTTCATCAAGAGGTTCCGGTATTAATATTTTATTAGTTTGGCACATTTTAGATTGCATATAAATTGCATAGTCCTGTGGGTGGATCATGCTGTGGTGCTCCGGGGTTGGTTCTTTGGCAAGTGGAGTGGAGGAGTGGCCTAGTGGTTGGGGCAAGGTACTTCAGGCCGGAAGGTCGGGGGTTCAAATCCCACTAGAGGACAGCAACCTTGGGCCGGAAGGACTGGGGTTTCTAGTCCCACAGGTGCTCCTTGTGGTCTTGGGCAAGCCACTTAACCCTCCATAGCCCATGTTACCTGTAAAATAGTTATCTCCAAGTTATAATGCCCTGTTCAATGTAATTTCAGTTTGTTCAATGTAAACCGCACTGATGCAGAATAGCGCGGTATATAAGAGTATAAATAAATAAATAAGTGTTTTAACTAAGTTAAACAGGTCATGAGGTTTATTCAATGACCGTTTCAGGGTGTCTGTGTGGTGTTGTCTGATTTTATCTGTGATGGTTCTACGATGCTCTGCCAGGTGTTGGATGTTAGCTGCTTGGTCACTACTGGTGCGTGATTTTCTCCATCGTTTTTCTAGCCTTCTTAGAATAGTTAGTGAGGCTTTTAAGTCCGCTGTGAACCATGGGGCTGTAGATCTCTTTTTTGGGTTCTTGTTTGTTGGAGGGCGGATAGCAATAGTGCTGATTTTTCTGTTCAAGGAGGAGATCAGTTCTTCAAGGCTTAGTGAGGTGTCATCAGAGAGTGTGCTAATCTCAGAGAGGATGCGTTCTCTGTTAAATGGTTGGAAACTTCTGGTAGATGAGTTAGTGGGCTTGCTTTTATCCATTATTGTCTTGTGTGAATGGTTAGTGGTATGCATCTGGAAGGTGATGAGTTTGTGATCGGTCCATGGGACTGCCGTTATGGATAGTACTATGTTTTGTGGTTGATCCAAAATTAGCTGTGGTGCGAATATGAGGTCGAGGATATTGCCTTTCTCGTGAGTAGGTTCTCTCACCATTTGCGTGTATCCGAGGCTCTCTAGGGCATCTAGGAATGCTGTTGCTTGGGTGTCCTGTAATGATGGTAGGTTGATATCTCCTAAGATCCAATTGGGTTTGTTTGGGCCCTGGGTGAGAGATGCCAGATTTATTATGGTTGCTAGGTCGTCTGGATCTCCTGATGGTGATCTATAGACCAGGTTTATAGAGCATAAGTTGTTTGAAATAGATACTGTCTCTAGATGGTTGTTGCTGTTGGATTCCTCCAATTTAAACTGTAGGTCAGCTTTGGCGATGATAATTACTCCTCCGCCTTTTTTGTTCTGTCTGTGTCCGGTGAAGGCTGTAAAGTTAGGTGGGAGCAGCTGGTTAAGGATGATATTGTCTTCCGCTGAGAGCCATGTTTCGGTTACCATGAGAATGTCTAGTTTATGGGATATTATTATGTCTGTGATCGCTGGCCACTTGTTTCGAAGTGAGCGGGCATTTATAAGTGCACACTTCATGCTACTAGGGTAGAACTTTTTAGATTGTCTGGTTTTCTTGTTGTGTTGTAGTGGGACTTGTAATAGGAGGTTGTGGTGCGAGAGGTTGGCCCCACGTGAGTTGTGATATGGGTCTCCTGACCATTTTCTCTCCCTATGTAGTACAATAGGAATGTGGTTTTGTGGGGTGGTGAGGGCCAAAATATTGGATGGTAGTGCTATAATAAGTAGGAACAGGCATATCAACCTGATGATCATGTCTTCCATGTTAACCCCAAGAGGTAGGAGGCTTGCAGGAGGTGAGTCAAGGCGGTTTTTTGGCACACTAGAGCTGACTGGATCTTAGCTGGTATATTGTGTAACCGGTAAACAGACTAGTGTGTCATATCGTATGATGAGAAGACAGTATTTGTAAATTTATGGGTGGTGACGACAGTATGTCTGTCTATCTACTGACAACAGTATAATTTTCTGGAATATGGCAACAGTATGTCTGTCTATCTACTGACAACAGTATAATTTTTTGGATTATGACAACAGTGTGTCTGTCTATCTACTGACAACAGTATAATTTTCTGGAATATGGCAACAGTATGTCTGTCTATCTACTGACAACAGTATAATTTTCTGGAATATGGCAACAGTATGTCTGTCTATCTTCTGACAACAGTATAATTTTCTGGATTATGACAACAGTGTGTCTGTCTATCTACTGACAACAGTATAATTTTCTGGAATATGGCAACAGTATGTCTGTCTATCTACTGACAACAGTATAATTTTCTGGAATATGGCAACAGTATGTCTGTCTATCTTCTGACAACAGTATAATTTTCTGGATTATGACAACAGTGTGTCTGTCTATCTACTGACAACAGTATAACTTTCTGAATTAGGACAACAGTACATTCTGTCTAGCTACTGGGGACAATAGTTCACAACTAGTGAGTATTGGCAACAATGTATCTTATTAATATGAACAGTGTATGTTTATAGCTACTTAGTATATTTACTGATATGGTTACTAACAATAGTAAGCAAGGTTTTAAGGGATATGCAGGATATCAGTTAGAACATAGTTCCATTTGTATGTGGTATACTTGCTGTTCTCGGAGAGGGATCAATTCAGCAGTGGAGCGAGCTGCTCGATTTTGTTTGAAGTATCGGTTGCCGGTTCAAACTACATTGCTAAGGTATGCAAGTGCTAGTATTGGGAGATGCACGCAGGGCCCAACATCCTGCCTCTCCAGGAGGCATTGGATAATGCCTCCTGGATATGTAAAGTAAACCGTTGCTGATCGTTGGAAGTAGCGGTATACAAATGTGTACTAAATAAATAAAATAAAATAAATAAAATGCAGCCTGTGGGTGTGGGTGTGTCTGCCCCTGTTGGCCACTGCTTTAGGGCAGAGGTTTCCGACTCCAGTCCTGGTGGGCCAGACACTGTTTGAGTTTTCATGCTATCCCTCATGAATATGCATGAGATACATCTGCATACCATGGGGGCGGCGCATAGAAATGCAGCACAGGCATCTTTATTAGAGACAGCATGGAACCTGAATGGTGTTTGGCCCTCCAGGACTGCATTTGGGAGACTCTGCTCTAGGTAATGCGCATGTTTAGGGTAAAATGTAGGTGTTTTGGGCATGTTTACGTCATCTGCAATAAAGGTTCTGTCTGTATTTGCACATTTTAGTAGTGGTGAAATATGGGGACTGGGTTGGTAGGAGCCACAGCTGGGACTTGAACCTGTGACCTTCTGCTTCTGAACACACTGGCTGTGTGCACTGCACCACTGTGTTGCCACAGAGACTGTTCGTCAGACAGGGCCTGTCTGTTGCAGTGCATGGCACCCACCTACACAGGGCTAGGCCACGGTCTGCTCTGGGCAGCTGCTACTGCCCCCTCCACCACCAGTATCCCTCTGCCACCATGCTGACATGCCCTTCTGCTGGTGGTTCTGGTGGAGTGCAGTCTCAGGCCATTCAGTGTGCAGGTAGGCGGCTGCCTATTGTGCGGGTTCTGGGGTAGGGGTGCCTGCATAGCTGTCCACGCTTCCCCCCAGCAACTCATGCCAATGTTCCGTACCCTTCGGGGTACCTGCTGGGTACTATCTCCTGTGACACTGTGGGAAGCACTCTCGTGCCCATGTTGGGCCCTCAACAGTTACTGTCTGGCTGCTCTACTGTTTCAGCATTCCTATGGGCCAGCTAGGCATCACCCTAGTCTGCACTGTGGTCTAGCTGCACCGCAGCATGTGCCACCTGCAGCCCTCTGTGTCCCCTTTTCCAGCATCTGTCCTGTTGCCCGTTCCGACATGCCCGCCCTGCTGTTGTGGAACATGTGCATGCCATAGGAAACCTGGCCAACGGAGTCGGAAACCCTGCTCAGCGCAATTACACTGTGGGCTCATTCACCTTGTAGGGGGACGGAGCATAGGCCCTTCCAAAATTCATATCTTTTTTTTGGAGCTTTCTTGGGAGTGTTTTGTGATGTTTCCCATTTATTTCACTATTGGCCAGCTTGGTTATTTTATTTTTACATTTTCCTCTGTACATTTTCAAGGTTTATTTGCCCTTTTGTTCCGTGCACATGTGTCACACATTACTTTTTGTAGTTTCCCTGGTTTTGCTGTACATTGCTGACGGAAATAGTTTCTTTTCCCTTTAAATCAGCTCTAACGCCAGGGTTTCACTGGCTTTAGTTTTGAGCCTCGGATTTCACAGCGTTAGTGTGCGGGGAGCCTCTCCCCTCCCACTCTCCACCCATTGACCCCTTATCTCCGCCCCTGGGGAGCCTTCCTCCGCCCTCCGGGAGCCTTTTCCCGCCTTCAGCGCTTGTTTGCACCGCTGCGCGCGTTATCGCACGGTAAGGTACTTGTGCGCCTGATAAAGCGCCATTATCATGCGATAAGGTACCTTATTGCGCGATAACGTCACAGAGCGCACATTAAGACGGTTTAGTAAACATACCCCTTATTATCTTTTCAAAGAGCTCTAAAGACATATCCTCATCATACTTTACTGAAGATAGCATGTGATTCTAACTTGATTTATCTTCTGTAATTTTCCTTTATCTCCTCCCTGTTTCTTCTCTCATCCTCCTCTTCCACCCTCTTGAGTTTATTTTATTTACAATGGGGTCATTCTAGAACATAAATAAGGGCTGTCCACATGCAACGGGAACATGTAATTGCCGAATGCGTCCCTCACCATATTCCAAAACACTGCTGACATGCACGTTCTGGGCGTTAGCATGGGCAGTTAAGAACATGAGTGGAAGAGTTCGGAACAGGTGTGTGGTGAGCCACTGAGACATAGGGGTATGTTTACTAAACTGCGGTAATGTAGCAGCGGCTACATTAACGTGCGTTATGTAACATTAATGCGCGTTAAAGTTACCTAACGAGTGTTAGGGTTCCTGGCCGCAGTAAACACCGCAGAGGGTGGAGAGAAGAGGTCAATTGGCAGGGAGTGGGCGGGGGAACCTCCTTTTACACCAACGCGGGGAACTAAAGGCTTGAAATGTACCGCAAATTAAAACCTGTTGTTGGATGCACCTTTGCAGGAGAGAGAAACCATTTAAGTGTCAGCAATGTACAGCATAGGCAGGGAGCCCAAGAAATGTGATAGTAGTGCTCCATTTGCAGCAAAAGCATAGTGCCCAAGTATGAAAGGCTAACAGTTGCCAAGGCACTGTCCTGACATCCCCCCCAGCCAACCCTCCCGCAAGCAGAAGGGACATACTATTGGTAGGCGGTGATGGGGGGGATGTGAGGATGCTCATATATGCCCCCGCCCCAGTCCCCGCTCCCTAGGCAACCACCTACCCACATAGTGGATGGCCTGGGACTGTGCACTACCAGCACCGACAGCATATAGTTATGTCAGCATGGCAGGGAGGTGTGTGCCCATGCTGGAGGGGGCAGTGGCACCTGCCTGCAGTGGACCTAGGCCATGCCCTGTACTAGTACGTGGTGTGCAGTGCAACATAAACGGTCTGGCTGAGGAAAAGTACAGGTAGCTCCAGGGACTACCATACATCTGTGGCAACAGTGTGGTGCAATACACCCAGCCAGTGTGTCCAGAAGCAGAGGATCACAGTTTCAAATCCCAGCTGTGGTTCCTGCAGAGCATGTCCCTATATTTTACCCTACAATGCAGATACAACAGCAACATGTGCAAAGTCCAAAGCAGTGGCAAACATGGGTCCAAACTCCCACTCACACAGGCTCCACAATCCAAAGATGCATGGAGAGTCAGGCTATTGGCCCCAGCATTGAGCTGCAATTATCACCAGAGCACTGCTACTACCTCCTGCACAGTTTAGCAATGTCAGCACTGTGATCAGGACCAGTGTGGCGGGCAGGGTTGCCAACCACCCCTATCTTTGCCCAATGCTACAATAGGAGTGTGTGTGTGTGTGTGTAAGTCTATCCATTGTTCTGTGGCTGCCCACCTCTCACTGGGCCAAAAATGTCCCACTGTTACAAGCGTTAGCCTGAAAATGTGCATAATGAGGAGCAAGATATTGTGGGTATGGCCCAGACAAGGCGGATTGGCCAAGATGTATCTTCACAGGGTGTGGGGCAATGGCTGGGACACTGTAGTGCCTGATCACTGCCTGCATGGACAGGGTGGCCAAAGCATGGCATGCTGGGAGGGCCTCACTCTGACCAAGCAGTGACCATGGCATGTCTAGGTTTCCACATAGCGCTCTATACTATCTGCCTCTAGTGATACTTTTGTGTTCCTAGTGCTGGGACCCCAATCACTGAGATGCCTGCTTGGTGCATATATTTCCTCTGTGAGCATGCACTATGGATTGGCTAGTGGGCTGTCTGCAGTTAGACTATGCATGGTTGGAACACCTATAAGGTGCTGTCTGCTGGTGATTGGCAGACAGTGGTGTGTGGCAGGTGGGGTTTTCTGGACCTAATCCCAGCATTACTGCTGGTCTGCTACTGCCCCAGTCACAGGTATGGCTCTAGCCCACCTATCCTGGAGGGCTGTCTTATACCAGCAGGATGGAGGTTGCTTCACCAGGGCTGGGGCACCTGTCCTTTACCTACAAAAAGGGTGATGTGGGCCCTTTGGGGTAGGTAGTGTAAACCACTGTGACCTATAAAGGCACTGCTACACAAACCTCATGCAAGTCTAAAAACCTCCTCTGCCCTGATAACCGGTGCCCATGTCAGTCAGACCCTAACACGGGGTGCACATTAATCTGGGTGGTATCTGGTCCCAGAGGGCCACATGTGACTGCAGGATACAGATGGGCACCAAATTACCTTCAGCTGTACTGCAAGGAACACCTGCCGCACACTGATAGTGACGGGGATGTACATCAGGACCTATCTCCAGCACCACATGTACTGTGGACCTAGTGCTGGGCACCCTTCCTATCCTTCAGAGTGAACACAGAACCTACACAATGGCATGGTCTGTAGCTACTCTGTGCCAGTATCACACATTGTCAGTTCACCTTTCCAAGATGAGGTACCGGAGAGGTGCAGACCCCATTTGGTGATCAGCTGTAGACAGCTATTCAGCATGTGCATTGCATCATGGGTACTGGTAGGATTACCCTATCCTGGCACTCAGAGCAGGCAGTTTGTGCGTTGACCTGCAGTCCTTCTGTATCCAGCCATTGCTGTGACATACACCACTGAGGTATAGCCTACTGGTTAATACCATGCCATTCTCGGCAGTGTTCATGGGTTCAATTCCTCATTGTTCCCTCCTCTTATGCCTGTGCTACTCAAATAGTGTGCATGTCTGTAACAGTCATATATTTGCAGATCTGTGCTTCCAGCCCATAATACCCTTGCCACAATTGCCAACATTCCCTCGGCCCATCTATCTGCGTCTGTCAGCTATGTAGACTCCTGTCTGCCTGTGCAGGCTGCCACCCCATGTCCTGCACTGCTACCCTTTCCTGCATTGTGCCTCTTCATGCTTGCCTCGCCTGTGCCTGATCTGCATGGCACCACCACTCCTCTGTCCACCCATCATTGGTAACTATCCTGCCACCTTATAATGCACCTTACAAGGCGCCTTTTAAGGTGCCTTGTAAGGTACCTTATAAGGTGCCTTGTAAGACACATTAGTCTAAGGCGCCTTGTAACATGCGTTAGCTGATACTTTTTGCTGTAATGATGCACTACCCACGCCTTTATATGGGCATCTGTACCTTTACTGCGGAACCTAATGCGGGTGACATTACCGCAGCTTAGTAAACATACCCCATAGAAAGCTTATTCCTGAAAGGTCCATATACGTATGAGGAGTAATCCAGAAATGTCCACGTTAGAGTTGCTGAAACCAGATATAAAGCTCTGACAAAAATCAGCTCTAACCTGCAATACATCCCAATTAAGTGAATGGATGTGATAGGATGGGTCTGAAGTGGCGCCACTGCAGACAGATGCACACAGAAGGTACAGGGAACAGAACTGAGGGACTGTTGTAGGACACAGAAAAATAACTAAACAGACATGCAATGATACATGAAGAATACCAGTGTCCAATCAAGCCATGCACCTAAGTGCTGTATGTGCCAAAGGAGACAATCCATGGGATGCTAACAAAACTAGGCACATGATGGGACTGCAGAGTCAGGGACATTATGGATGTGAACAAGGAAAGGATGCCTTTTTAGGGTGAGAATGAGAGAGCAAATATTGATCCCTGGTACCCATGTACATATGTTATGTCACAGCTACTATGTACAGGTACTGGGCAGCCACTGCAGAATCATGTTGCTGTCCAAGAAAGTGAGAGAAAGTGTGTGTGTGTGGTCCGAGGAGTGCATGGGGGGGGGGGAGCTGGTTTGGGCAGCAGCACTGCAGATGGGACATGAAAGCCTGGCCAGTACTTGGACCATATGGATGAGCACAGTATTACCAAGTGGCAGTGTGACAAGGCAGGCAAAGACAGAGAGGGCCCACCACAGTCATATGTCCAAAGATAAGGGTGGCAAAGATAAGGGTCCCCCATAATATGGGCACCCAACATTTCAAACAGCACTAATGCATGCCCATGATGCACAGTGTGCTGTTGAGGAGGTAGTAGTGAGGATGAGTGTTTATCCGAAGCCATTGAAGGTGGATCTGTACAGATGGCCAGGGTGGAAATCACCAGGACTGCCCCAGAATTCAATATACCATGTGATGGTAGTTATGTCCCAACATACATGTTGATATTTACAATTTGGAACCCCATATAGGTGTGCACTGGGCTTAGCCAGTGCCCCACAGGGCATGAGGGGGACTGAGACATGGGCAGGCTGCTGCAGCTGCAATAGCAAAGTGTTAGTAGTGTCCACTGTGTATCAACACACTGCTGGCTGTGATGGCAAGCCTATGACATGCACATTTTACCCAAGGGACATGGCATAAATAGGTGCAGCATGGGGACAGGTAGGATCGGAAACATCTAACGTCCTAGAATATGGTATGCATGGGGACATCCCAAACCATTTCCTGTGTCTGTGAATGTGTGCCTCTGTGCATGTGCCTTGTATACATCTGCGCACACCCCAGCCCAAACTGTTTTGCTGCAGGACCGACACAGTACATGACAGTGACAGTGCCACCCACAGCTCTCTGATACTCCACTGTGTGTGCAATGTGTATGAATTATTGTGCAGCTGGCTAGCTGGACATGGATAACATGCAGGACTGGTATGCTCTGACCCTGCTGCACAGCTGTGCCTGTGATGGGCAGGACATGGATTGCAGGTGCCCCCATGCCCATGTTCCATGGAAGAGGGTCTAGTAAATGGACATGAGTCATGTGGTATATGTGGCAAGGTACCAGTTCGACAGGGCTGCCATACATGACCAATGCCAGCAGCTTGAGCTATATTGAGAAGAAACTGTGGTGTTATTTTAAAACAGGTTCAGCCTTCCCCTATGTAGTCTCAGACAAACATTGCGCTCTTGATCACATATACTAGTGAAAACAAATGGCGCTGCTTAACATCAATGACTACAGGGAAGCTGTCTTTTTTTGTTTTGGTTTTTATGAGTAACTTTGTTAAATACACCACTCGTGTTTCCAACCCATTTATATATTTGTGATTTTCTAATAAAACAAGCTTATCTTAATTTCTTGTCCCCGCTGGTATGGGGGTCTCTCCGTTGTGTTGAATCTTCTCTTTATCTCTCTCAACGCCTTACTCGGCGCCGTTACGTTTCACTCCGTTATGGAGTTTCATCAGGAGATCTGTTTCAGTGATCCACCACACTCACTGTTCACTGCTGCCCACGTCTCGCTGTCAAATTCGTAAAGAAATCTAAAACGAATTTGACAGCGAGACGTGGGCAGCAGTGAACAGTGAGTGTGGTGGATCACTGAAACAGATCTCCTGATGAAACTCCATAACGGAGTGAAACGTAACGGCGCCGAGTAAGGCGTTGAGAGAGATAAAGAGAAGATTCAACACAACGGAGAGACCCCCATACCAGCGGGGACAAGAAATTAAGATAAGCTTGTTTTATTAGAAAATCACAAATATATAAATGGGTTGGAAACACGAGTGGTGTATTTAACAAAGTTACTCATAAAAACCAAAACAAAAAAAGACAGCTTCCCTGTAGTCATTGATGTTAAGCAGCGCCATTTGTTTTCACTAGTATATGTGATCAAGAGCGCGATGTTTGTCTGAGACTACATAGGGGAAGGCTGAACCTGTTTTAAAATAACACCACAGTTTCTTCTCAATATAGCCGCAAGTTAAGATGGAGTAAATTAGTTTGATTTGAAACATAGGTTACTACTCCAAGAAGACCAATTTAATTGTTGTAGCAGCTTGAGCTATGGCTTGAAAGCCCTATGCAGAGGAGCAATCCAATTCCAGTGTACCTGAAGGTGATGACAATGCTGACATTCCTGGTGATTGGCTCATTTGAGACAGTGCTCTTGGCTGTTGGGGGACTCAGCCTGCCTGTGGTATCATGGTGCCTCATGCAGTTCCTGGGTGCCTACCTGTAGTCCATGGCACAGAACATCTGCTTCCCATCAATGCAGCAGGCCCAGCACCAGACCATGCAGAAATTTTATGTTGTGGCATGGTTCCTGTCAGTTCTAGGTGTGGTGGATGGCACACACATCATCCTCTGGCCACAATGACAGAGTGAGGCTGTGTACCGAAACCTCAAGGCATTCCACTCTGTTAATGTGCAGGAGGTGTGCAGTGTGAATGGGGAGACTACAGACGTATGAGCCAAGTACCCAGGTTCCTGCAATGACACCTACATCCTGAGCCAATCAGGGATCCTTGTGCACTTTGAGGGGCACCACATCAGTGGTGGATGGCTTTTAGGTGGGCATATGCACATACACTCTGGGACTGGAAGGCAGGGTGCACTGAATGGTGGCATCTACTGTGTGTCGACACCCTGGCTATGGGGGTTCTGCTGGGAACTTATGGGGGGCAGCCTTCCCCCCACCACCATGGTGGGGGTATACATAGGGCACTCCCCTGGGAAACCCCCACATACATGGGCATGGTCCACCCTGTCCCTTTCTGTCTGGGGTTTGGTCCCAGCCACCCCACACACACACCTTCCACATGTGTCCTGCTCTGGTTCTATGAAGCAGGAACATAAGACCTGTGTATGCAGTAGGGGACAGAGGCAGGTGACCAGAGTGGTGGCAGCAGGCCTGCATGTGGTAGTGTCATGCAACCCCATCTACCGCCATCCTGGGGTGTGCCTGCTGTGAGCCAGGCACAGGGCAGGGGCACCAGACATATACATGGTGCCCATGCACACCTTCCCCCCAGCAGAAACCCTTCCACCTTTGAGAGTGCACATGCACATGCACATGTGGTGGGCTGCAGACATACAGTGGCCCACTGTCACCTCTGGGACCCTCCAGACATGGTCCACAGCCATGGATATGCACAGTCAACTGTCCACAGCCTACTATATATCCTGCACACACTGCCCCTCACTGGCTCATCAGCTGATTAACAGTTTGCTGTTCTGTCTCCACCTGCAGGTGACTGGGGCTACCCCCTTCATGACTGGATGATTACCCCCATACACCACTCCAGTAGCCCAGCAGTGCACCAGTATAACCATGTGCACCAGACCACATGGGGTATCATAGAGCAGGCCTTTGGCCAGCTGAAGTGCCATTTCCACTGCCTTGACCAGTCTGGGGGGGGGGGGGGCTGCTCTACATGCCTCACAAGCATGCTGCATGCTCCATAATTTGCCCTTTAGCACAGGCAGCCAATGCCTGATGAGCCAGAGCCAGCCATGACTGACAGGAATGAGCCTGACACCGGCGCAGATGCGCACATGGGTGCACCATCCAGACAGTGTGGTAGCATGTACTAGCCTTGTCCAGGCAAACTTTGCCTGACAGCCTGGTATACTTGTATACCCATTCATAACAACCAAAGCACATGCCAGTCAATGGGGAGGGGATGGGGTATATGCTTCAGCCACCATGGGCCTGTGCATATAGCCAGCACATCACCTTCCATCCGCCCTGGACTGCACCACCCCCATGGGTCTCTGGCTGTGCTGCTGCCACATGTTCATGTCTCCACCCTTTTGGCCCCCTCTCCATTCCCCCTGGGTGTTTGCACCATCTCCTGCTACTGTGGTGGCCAGTCTACCTGGCTATATACCTCAGACTGCATTGGATATCATTTATGTGTGGTGTGCAGCACAACATCCCCCCACATGTCCAGGGATTGCTTTGGGTGACTTATATAGGCACACAAGGTACATATGTTGAGCTGCATAACACTTTATTTTCCCAGCCAAAATGCATGAGACAGATACAAACTATGGGCAAACAAAGCCCATACACACTGGTCAACTGGTGTGCCCCCCAGCACACCAACCCCAACCCTTGCCACACCTATAGGGCCATTAACAGTGGCAGCCAGTCCACCCTGATGACTGTCACTCGATCAATAGCCACTAGTGTGAACCATAACACTTAGTGCTACTGCTGCCCCTGGGTGCCTCACAGATGGTGTGGCTCCCTCAGTACCCCACAGGGCTGCCTGCTTTACAACTGGGGGGTGGTGTGTGGGGCTGAAGATGGGCCTCCAGCAGCAGGTGCAGGCCCCTGAGCTCACCCATCAGGCCCTGCACCTTACCCTGAGACCCTCCACGTGGCTGCATGCCAGCATGTGCTCTAGGCATTCCAGGGTTTGCATGTCCTCAGGGCCTCCAACTGCCTCCTGGGACCTCCTCATCTTGTCCTACATCAGATGGAAGTGGGCTATATGGTCCACCAACATGGACACACTGCTCCCATGTGGACATGGATGATGGCACCTCCGCAGCATCACCCTCGACACTGACATGACCACTACCTTTTTACCATCTGCCCCACCTTAATCTGCACTGTAACATACCTCCCCACACCCCCACTCAGATCCTCCATCCATTCTGCCCATCCACTCTTGCCTGCACCAACACCCTACCTCCCCTCCATCCACACACCCTCATTCCCCCCTCCTGCTACTCTCACCTCCTTACGCTCCCCCGCATGCACTCTGCCCTCTCCTTTGTTCCCCCTCCTGCCACTTATACACACCCACTGCATACACACAGACACCTCACCCTCACTACCACCCTCCAACTACTCACTCTCCTGCATGCATTCAACCGCCACATCCTTGCTACCCCTACCTGGCTCCTCAGTCTGTGTCACTACAGCCTCACCCAACACTCTCCATGGGGCCTCCCCAGTCACCTGCCCTGCCACACCATATATCCCCTCCACCAGGGGCTGGAGGATGAGGATCCAGAGCTCGCCACCTATCTCCAAGGCTTCTGTGCATGGCACTTGTGGGACCTGACCACTGCTCTGCTGCACACTATCCTCCAGGTTTTCTGTGGGATATAGGCCCCCCTGACCTCTGCCATCAGCTCTGCCCCCTTCAGGGGAGGTGGATGGGGAGAATGCTGCCTCCCCTGCTGGCCTTTCATTGCCTTCCTCTTCATCCACAGATAGTGTTGGGCTGGACGGGATGAGGAGGGGTCTTGGCAGTGCACTGCTGCTGCCCCTGCTGCTGTTCATGCTGCTGCTCTTGCTGGGACTTGGGGGAGTGTACCTGCACTGGTGTCAATGGTGTCAGGGGTGGGGCCATCTGTGGATGGAGGTGGGGAGTTCTCCTCCTACTGTGTTGCCACTGTGGGGGACTGAGGTCATGGTTAGCTTCACGACTGGTTGCTGGTGGGCCAGCCACACACAGGGTGTTACAGTATCTCCTATCTCTGCAGGGGGTGGGGAAGTGTGGGCTGGGACTATGTGTCTGCTGTTATGTGTTGGCCCACCTAGGTGTTGGGGGGCCTGTTGCCCTGTTGCTCAGACGATATCTGCATGGCTACTCACCCTGCTCTTCCTGTAGCTGCTACCGGATATGCTGTATCAGACAAGGGCTTGTGCAGCAGATTGTGGTATCGCACATGCCCGCAGTACCACATCATTCATCCGTGCCAGAGCACAGACCTACCTACTCATTGGGGTGGTGCTACTGGCTCTCTGTGCATGCCCATCATATGCTGTGTGCTTATCTGCTCTCAGTGGTGCTTCACCCTGTCATGCCTTGTCAGGGAGGGGGGAGGGAGAGCTGCAGCTGGTCACTGCATTTGGTGTATTTGCACAGGGACATGTTCTTTTCCTAGAGTCTGGAAGCACTGCTAGCTGTAGCCTGCTGGTTCTGGCCCTGAACCACAATGCTTGGGGCCCTGGGTTTTCCTCCCACCTTGGGGCATTTACAAGGCCCTTTTATTTTGCCTCCTCAGGGGGCATCTGTGTGACCTAGGGATGTGGCTGACATTCTGGAACTGTTCTCTGCTATGCATGTCCCTTCCATCTGTTTGTGTTCCCCTGTGCCTTCACAGTGGGCCTGCATGCATTCTGTTCTTCATTTTTTTCTGGGCCCTTGTGATCGGGCTGCTCTGTCTGCTGTGCTGTCCTGTTGCTGCACAGCCTGCCTGCTTTCTGCCTGAGGCAGATCCTGACTTCCCCTGTCTTTCCTCTCCACCATGCCTGTCTCTGTGCCTACTATGGTCACCAGCAGTCTTGTCTCCACCTCATTGAAGATGGGCTGCCTGGTAGCCATGTCGATGTATGCATTATGTTGGGGGCTTCTTCCTAGATCCAATCGCATGTGGTTGAGAACATTTTTGGGGTTACAGGTGCACGGGGCTGCTGGGGCTACACAGGCAGTGTGTGTATGGCCTACACATGCGCATGGCACAAGACGGGTCTATAGGCTGCCAGTTAGGCGTGCTTTGCTGGGCATGGCCACACGCTAATTCTACAACCCTATGTGTGTGTCTAAGTGGGGTTGTAGAATAAGGCCTCTGCATGCACATCCTATCTGGGGACATGCACGGGGCCCAGACGTGCACCTTTCAGAATCGGGCTCCATGCAATAAGATGCATTTAATGTCAACCACTTAGACCTCTAGTATAAAGCAGTATCAAAAAAACAGTTAAATATTTAACAACTGCAGTCAATTTTTTTTAATACCAGCTGTAGCAGCTAAATAAGTGTGATGCTAATAAAATGGCTTCAGATTTTTCTTGGTAACCCACTTTTTCATTTTCCAATGATCACTTGGAAGATAAAGTATTTGAAAAGCAGCTCCTTCTTTTTTGGATGATGCAGCTTTACAGTATGACATCCAGTGGAGTGATCTGAAATCCAAAGGAAATGTGCGTGATAGGTGGCAAAAGGTTGGTGTGCACGGACCAAGAGAAGGACCTTGGTGTGATTATTTTTGAGGATCTCAAGGTGGCAAAACAGTGCAACAAGGCAGTGGCAAAAGCCAGGAGGATGTTGGGTTGCATACAAAGAGGAATTACCAGCAGAAAGGAAGAGGTATTAATTCCACTGTATAAGTCACCGGTGAGGCTTCACTTGGAATACTGTGTTCAGTTTTGGAGACCATATCTTGCAAAGGATGTAAAAAGACTAGAAACTGTTCAGAGGAAGGCAACCAAAATGATTTGAGCCTGTGTCAGAAGCCTTATGAGAAGAGACTTGAAGACCTAAATATGTACACTCTGGAGGAGAGGAGGGACAGGGGAGATATTATTCAGACCTTTAAATACTTAAAGAGAAATATTGAACAAACAAACCTCTTCCAAAGATGGGGAAGCTGTAAAACTAGAGGGCATAACATGAAGCTGCAAGGGGGTAAATTGAAAGGCAGATGTTACAGAGAGCTTGACGAGACTCATCGAGCCCACTGACTATTACTCGATGTTGCTCATCCATGTCGGCACAAATGATACTGCCAGGTATCCCTCTGAGCATATCAAAAGTGACATCATGGCTCTGGGACAGAGGGTGAAGCAGATAGGGGTGCAGGTGGTATTCTTTTCAATACTTTTTCACTGAAAGGGTGGTGGATGCTTGGAATTCCCTCCCAATGGAAGTGGTGGGGGCAAATACAGTGACAGAATTCAAAATGGTATGGGACAGACACAGTGGATCCCTTTACAGCAGCAGGATAAAATCAAAATAAATGTAACTATCTAATTTCTCAACAAACAGGGGTGTCCTACACGGAGCGGTGGGGTCACCCCTAAACAAAGACATGGGGAGGGATGGCCTGCACAGAGTGGCAGGTGCACCTACTCTTGCCATCTTACTGGGCAGACTAGATGGACCATACTGGTCTTTATCTGCCATCATTTACTATGTTTCTATGTTACTATGTTTACAGAAATGGTGGAGGACTGAGTTGCATACAGCTTCTTTTATTGAATATTGTAGGTCCCAGTGTATACCTAGAGGACTACGAATCTATAAAGAACCAATGCTATATGCAGAAGACAGCTTTTCTTGCAAAGAGGAATAATATTCTTAACAAGTGTTCACTTGATCTGATGATTTTAATTATTGATCCAGCTAAGAACATGACAGAAAAATTACAGGAGGAATTAGAGCAGAAACTTGCTGCTATTAAGAGCCGTCTTACTTCAGCAGCTTTTAAAGAACAGCATTCACATTTCAAAGAGCAAACAGTTACTTTTTGGAAGCAAGTAAAGGATGAAGCTGATTATCAGCGTGGGAGTTTCTATCTATGGATGTCTGATTCAAAAACTACACAATGGTGGTGGCAAGTTACTTTTGATGCATAATCAGAAGGGAGTTGGTCTGAAGGAGAAAACACTAGACAATTTTCCTTTGTTTTTTAAGACAGAGAGGTCACTGGGGCAGAAGACATGGGTTGTGCTACCTGTGTTCAAACTGATCAAGTGTCCAATTGGTCTCAGATGAGGAAAGTGTAGTTTATCACAACACGTTTTGTCATTTACACAAATGCAACTTTTGCAAAAAAGATTGTCATTTTGTCCTACTAGTGGTTTTGATCCTTTCACGACACAAGTGAATCTCTATAGGTTCATACGTTTGTTATATGTGAAACACTTTTTTGCCACTCAGAAGTCTACCATTGATATGTCTGTTGTGAGTAAATTTTCTAAATGGATGCCTCCTGGCCCCTGTGTTGATGCTATTCGTGATTTTGCAAAATAGGTTGAACATTGTCTAAAGCTTTTAAGAAAAAGTTCTCATTTTGTTAACTTGATATCTTTGGAATGCAAAGCTTTGCATGAACTGCAGACAGATAAATCAGCTGTAATAAAGCCTGCTGGCAAGAGAGGTGCCATATTGTGATTATTAGATAGCCATGCTTATAGAGCAGAGGTTTTGAGGCAATTAGCAGATGCATCTTTTTATACTGTGCTATCTGCTATTCCCACATGTGAGATTAAACGTCTGGTGCATACTGTTTAAAAGAAGCATGGAAGACTGATTTTACAAAGAGGAATTTGGCCTTTTTGACAAGACATTTGTAAGTTCCAGTGTTGTACTGATTGCCTAAAATAATAATAAAAAAAAAAAATCTTGAATTGCCACCTGGTCGACCAATTGTGTCTTCTAAAGGCTCATTGTTGGAACCCCTTTTGACATATGTAGACATGGGGGTATGTTTACTAAACCGTCTTAATGTGCGCCCGGCGATAATGTGAAGGATGCCATAAAAGGAGTGGGCATTCCAGGCTTGAGTGCGTCATCGCGCGATAAAGTTCGGCGCACTCATTATCGGGCGAAATAATGAGCCGCGCGCGTTACCGCGCGTTAGCCCTAAGTAGGCGCGCTGACCTGTAATCACAGCAATAGAGGTGTAGCACACTGGTTAAGACATTGCCTGCTGATACACAGGTGATGAGTTCGAGCCCCCAGTGGGCTCAGTAAAAAGGCTGTCTGAGGAAAACCCTTTTGCTGCTTGGAAGAGCCGGACACATCCCAACAATCTGCACTGCCAGCCAAAAAAGCCTCACCCCAGTGCCGCAACCTGGTGCACCATAAGGCACATGATAAAGCACCAAGGCAGGTCATACTGTGCCCCAGAGAGTGACAGGAAAGGCTGGCAGCATATAAGGTGCCCCATAAGCTGGCCAAACCTAAGGTGCCATGAAAGATGCCCCAGGGATGTGAGGGGGATACAGGAGATGGTGCTCAGAGACACAAAGGTGCCCCGAGGTCACAAGCATGGAATGTATGGCTCAAACACAGATGTAACCATGACACTGCACAGAGCACCAAGGAAAGGCAATGAACAGGTGATGGAAGGAAGTAGATGACGGAGCTCATGGACCAGCCAAATCTGCGTGTAGGCCATGTGACAGCAGGTAAAGCGGACAAACATATTGGGAACAGCTGTACCGATGTACAGGGTGATGGTAATGTAAAGTGCAACAATGACAGTGTATGGCAGAGGATGGGGATACGTGTCAGCCAGAGGAGGTAGAGGTGGCAGGATAAGTGCAATGACAGGAGGACAGAGGAGAGCAGTGCCATGCAGAGCAGACACAGGAGAGGCAGCCAGGGAGAGCTGCAATGCAGAAATGTGTACCAGTGCAGGATGTGGGGTAGCAGCATGCACAGCAGGGTAGGATGGCATACAGCTGGCAGACACACATAGATGGCTAGAAGGATGGTTTACAACTGTGATAAGGGTACAATGTGCTAACAACACAGATCTGCAAAGATATGACTGTCACAGGAATTAAAAGTAGCTGTGCAGCACAGGCAAACAAAAAAAACCCAGAGAGGAATCAAACCTATGACCATCAGCACAAGTGTCAATGCACAAACCAGTAGGCCACACCACCAACGTGAGCTCATTAGCAAAGGCCGCATACAAGAATACTGCAGGGCATCACACAAGAAGCCTTCTGGCTTCCATGATAGGCAAACCTCCAACAGTAACCATGATGAAATGCACAAGCAGATCTGGTGTGTACAGATCAGATCACAGTCTGTAATTGGGACAACACCCAACTATACCTATATGCACACACACAATCAAATGTTATGCAGTGGAGACAGCATGCAAAAGAGGAAAGAACCTAAACCCAAAGGGTGCCAGGGGATGCTCTGTGGAGCAGAGGAAAATATGGAACACAAGACAGAATTGAACCTGCAAACAGGCGTGCCATAAACCAGCTGAACTGCAGCAATGCCAATCCCCCAGCAGACTGCCGTGTAAACCCCATAAAGTAAGAGACATATGTAACAGCCAATATGTGATGGATAGGCAGCACAGAGGGCACACTTTGGTGTACAGTGAAGAGATGGAAGTGTGTGTGCATAGGTGATGAAGTAGCAGGTTCCTAATGGTTATGTTAGCCCAACAGAAACATTAAAAAAAAAACATGTGGGGATCAAACCCACAGTGTTATAACACGTCTCTAACCATTATCCCAAACAACCACTATGAGCACAATGCCAAAATAGTACCTCAAAGGGAAGGTGTTTATGGGAACCTGCAACATCCAGTGATGTGGTAAACGCCTGGCAGATAGACAGCTGGCACCGTACAAGAATGTGAGCACAGGTGGGCCATGGATATGACCAGAAAATCATCAAATACAAGTGCCAGTGTGAGCAAGCAGCAGCTGAGACAAATGTATGTCAAACACATATGTTTATTTTGGTTAATCATCACAGATAGTGTAGATACCACCATCATAATACCCAGGTGAGTGGATCCCAGGTGAAAGACCAAACAAACATTTAGCAGGGCAGCAACCCACATCCTACTTAAAGGTCACTGTCACGTCTACAAATGAGGGGCAGGAGAGATAATGTGCATCAGGTGCATGGTGTGCAGTATGCATTTGGCCCCCACACACCACATGCTGCTGCATGCCTCAAATGTGTTACTTACATATGAGTGCATGTAGACAGTAGGTGGTGCATGATGAGGGCCCGACACACATCAATCATGATCTGTTCCCTAAAACATATCTATCTGGCAACACAGGAGCCACACAAATGAGAACAAAATATGTTTTTAAAATGTTGAAAGTTTAAAGACACATATGGAAATATATGTTACAGCTGTCACATAATGCTTAAAATATAATCTAAAGCTGCAACAATGTAACCCTAAACAATTGTCAAAAGCACAATGAGGATATGCTAACAGGTAGCAGAGGCACATGAACACAGAGACAATTGCAAAATAACCACCTGCAGAAACATGCAGACATAACACTATGCAGAAGGTCCCCCTGCACTGGCTGGTGTGGATACAGTGTCTGTACACATATATCATGGTACATGGAATGCACAATTGAAGGAAGACAATGGACACTCACACTGCAAACAGTCCAAATATAATGGGGCAATGTGAGTGCCGTTACCCCAGGGGATAAATAGGAGTGTGCAGACATGCAATGCAAGGTTCTTAAAAACATGTTTAGCGTCACGTCTGTACAGTAAGCAAACCCAAAAACCAGTATATAGAGATGGAAAGTGACGGCAAACATTGTACAGTAAACCACACAGAAGACATATTGCCACATGCTGTGTTTCCCCAACAAAGTCAGTCATATGCACGTGCACCGTGTACGTATCAACATGATACAGTGATGCCACACATGCACGGAAACACCCTTGGTGAGTGACAACATCAATCTAAGCTGTTGGTGTGCAGCAAAGTGTTGTCGTGGCAAAAACTGTACCATGTCCAAGTGGAGAGTAGGTGGACATAGACAAAAGGACCTCTCCATTGCTCCCCCTATGCCACACGCATGGCTGTATGCTTGTGGTGAACCAAACAGATGAACATTTCCTGTGGTCCATGTCACACACATGGCCAAAACACAACATTTGAGGAATGTACAACATACAGCAACAATGGAAGTCCCTGTTGCGCACGTGGGGACCAGTACACAGTGTCCAAAGTGCAAAGTGTGTCTGCAATCCAACGTCAGGTCAAAACTGTCCTTGAAACCCTGGGCATGCATAGTCAAGTGTCACATCCCAATATGCCAGAGTATTGGAAAGCTCATGTGTGTCTTATGCGATGAACACGACACTCAGCCAGAGCATGGCAGCAACAGTGTGTAGGACAAGTCTGTCAGGGCCAAAGTCGCACTCCAACAATAATACTGTCCATCCTAGGCATGTGTCCCACTCACAGAGGTCAAACATCCTATGGCACCATTTCCCAGGGATAGTTCCATGGTGGTATGTCCCCTAACATGTGGATGATGCCGACGCCGGATGCACTGTAGTAGATGTGGCTGGTTTGTCCACTGCCCTGTGTCAGAAGAGGATAAATAATGTATAGGTATGCTCCTTGCAACATCAGCAAAAATTGCAGAGTCAAACATGACTATGTGCATAATAAAACTTCACACAGGCAAACATGACATTATCACAACACAGAACACACTGCATGTTGGGGACATTTTGAATTGGAACTGCAGATGCGGGTGTCACATGGATATGGTCATGTCCATGCTCATGTTACACAGGCATTTCACAGCTACACCCCATGTGCATCAGCGTGTGTGAACATAGAGCCAACATGAAATGTCTATGAAACAAACAGTAAATCATCAACATGTAAAGGCTGATGTCATTATCAAGAAAACAAAGGTGCAACTTACCGTGTGCTTGCATCAAGTGTATGTCTTGGATCCCCTCAGCACTCAACACGTCACAGTGAAGGGAGATGATGTCCCCAAAATGTGTAGAATTACCTTGTCACCATGTCAAGCCACTATTGATGCATGTCCACATTATGGCGATATCTGTGATACAAATATGCTGTTCAACAGTGATATGTCAGAACACAAGACACAGTTCTGCTCACAACACACAACACATGTCCACAATGTTCACACGGTAAACAGCAGTAAGGTAGAGATAGCACAGTCATCACCGCCCCCCAGGTGTACAGACCCCTGAGACCACATGATAATGTAACATGCCTGCACACTGTATCATCTTAAAGCCAACCCTAAGAAACACACCCACACAGTATGCTAAGGTGAGCATGCCAGCAGTAGCATCCGGCTGTTATGTGCACAATTGGAGTTTGGAGGACCAAAAGGCTGTGTGAAATGCAATGATACACTGGTGTTGGCTGATGGTACAATGTCGGGGAAGGGTGTACGTGTAGGCCACCACCAAAACACATAGGACTGCCACACACATGAAGCTCTGTTGGATGTGTCACAGAGACAGTGTTGCAGAAGACAATCTGGACAGGAACACATGGGGATATGTGTGCCAACAGCAAGATATGGGTTATGGTGGTGCAGGGAAAAGAGGTGAACCACAACATATGTACAATATGGCATATCACTGAGGACATGTGTTTCCCGTGACTGTCATCACAGACAATGTAGCTGTAGGTCCACCTATCCTAGACCACTGCATGTTTGATGACCTACAGTCACCTGCCAATGCACCACAGCACCAGGAACTGCAATAAGTATGTTCTGTGGTTTGAGAAACACAAGGGAAACACACATATGTCATGTTCTAGCTGTGCAACACACACTGCACCTTCCTGTCCTCAGCTCGCAGATCCCCCCAGATCCTTTACAGACCGATTGTTCACCATCACACTGTACACATCTCTTACATGTGTGAGTCATCATTGAAGTGTGTTTGCCAAACTACAAGGGTCTGTACTCTGTCTGTCCTCCCCTCATCTCTCTGTTGCTGTACAAAATGGTGATCAGAGGTGTTTGCTCCCTACCGTGTCGCTGCTTCACTCCAAGGCCGCAGTCATATCCAGTGTCCCCCATATCTCCCCCAATGGCCCTCACTGTGTGTGTCCTGGTGTCTCAATGTTGTCTGCAACCCTGCTGTCAAGTCCTGTAACACACCAAAATATGCAGGGCCACCTCCCTCAACCCCTGTCCATATACATTTCCGTGGTGTATATATCTCATACCTTCATTAACAGCGGTGTGATGATGAGCTGCAAAGATACATTTCAATGGCTGAGTTATGTCTGACAAACCACACCACGATGTGTGTATGTGACCTGACCTTGATGGCTGCATGTCACCCCACTGTGTGAAATTGATAATGGTAGGGCATGGATAGCCTATATGTGCACCTAAACCCTCCCCCCCCCATCTGAACCCCTTTGGGTGTGTGGACATAACTTTCCTTAGCTAGGGTCCGCAATGTAGTTGTTGTCTCGGACTGCACTGTCCTCCTCTACAAACCTACCCAGCTTGTAGGTCAGTGTTGTGGTATATGTCCAGATGTCATAAGCTAGATTTGCCCTGTCCTCCACAAATATACCACGAAAACCCAATTGCACCCCCATATGTAGCTATCAGCTTGCATACTTTGACCTACACCTTGCTGATCTGGCCTGAACAATCTCTGTCTGCATGTAAATATGCAACACAGCACTGCATGGCTATTCCACATCACCAAGAAAGGACAAAAATACACCCCCTGGCTGGACACCTCACAGGTTCCCTATCCTTCCCCGCATCAATGTCAGGGCTACATGATGACCTAGACAGTCAAGCACACTGCGGTGTGGCAGTAATCTCCCATAAGGATATCAAATACCAGTAGGCCAAATACTACTGAGCATGTACATTTTGATACCTACCACATGTATCACCATAAACAAACAACTAACACACAGACCCTGCTCAGCCGAGCATACCAACCATACACTCATCTTATTTATTTATTTAACCTTTTTTATATACCGTCTTTCTACAAATCAAGACGGTTTACATAAAACATTTTGTGGCAGTATGTTTCAACTGTTTACATAGAACAAGTTAACAGGGATAAATAGGTAAACAATATAATCTAATTAAATGAACAATGAACAACTATTTACAAAGGTATATACAGAGATATCACATGGCTGCATAATAGATAATTGAGAGGGTAGGGGCGGGAGGTGGATGTAAAAGGTAGGTACTGTCATGATGTGGGTATTGATAAAGTTGAAAACTTGAAAAGAAATCCTGTTTCTTTTAAGAATCTAGATGTGCAATTACCTCCAGGCACAGCTAGAGGGAGCAGGAAGGAATATTCAGGAGCTAATGAGCTTGAGAAGCCTAATGACTTGCACCTGGAAATGACCCCGGAAGTCAGGCAGGAAAGATTTCCTTATAAGCCAGAACTGAATGCTTACAGAAGAGGTCCAGGTCCCGGTCCAGGTCCAGCTGCATTAAGGAAGAGGTGCACAGCTACACAGGAGTGTCCAGCTGTATTAAGGAAGAGGTGCACGGCTCCATCAGAGAAGAGAAGCATGGCTACACAGGGGAGTACGGCTTCACCAGAGAAAGGAAAGGACCTGTGAAGGAACAGAGACAGAGGGACGTCTTCCCAAGGGGGAACAGCTCTATCAAGAGGTTCATCTCCAAGAGAAGGAGTAACTGAAGAAATCCTAGAGGAGCAAGCCCACAGGTACAGGGTTCACAAGGGTGAAATCCAGGAGGGCCAGGCTGTCTGTGCAGCTCTCCCAAGAAAGTTTGTTAGAGCTAGCTCTGAAGTTAGAGGCTGTACCACGCCATGTTCTCACAGCGTTCCTGACTCCAGAACAGAGAGACCTAAGCAAGGAGCCAAAGGGAATGGTTTGGAGAGAAGCTTAGAGTCTCTGAGAAATAATTATCCAGTTTTACCAAGCAGGAAAGGAAAGGCAATTTATAATAAACCTGAGTTCTTACCAAGGGAGAGAAGAGAATTCATACCAGGTTTCACCAAACTGCCAAGAAGCACAGCCCTGCCTAAAGCTGACAGGCAGAGAAATTGCTACAGCAGGAAAATTGCTCAAAGGGAAAACACTGTGGATTCAAGCCAGCAAAGCTCCAGGTATGGAACCTTTATTGATGATATTGAATGTTTGAATCCTAAAGTCCCTGTTAAGAAAAGTCCTCACTCTACAAAGAAGGAGAAACCATACTGGTTTAATAAAATCCCTAAAGCCCTGAGAACAGACTGTTATTGGAGACAAGGCCCTAGAGGCATAGCACACCGACCCGAGTCAGACATGGACAGTGTTTATTCCCCTGTTGATTCTAGTGAAGAAGAATGCATGGAAACAGAATGCACAAATATAGTTTCCCTATCTCCACCAGAACAGATGGAGTGTGACCTGTGCACAGCCTCATGTCAAGAGTCTGTAGTTTCTGAATAACATCGAAGAGTTTATAGAATGTTTATGCTTTTGGAATGAACTGAATTCCTGTTATCCAAGCTCTGCATTAATTGTGAAGTGTAACAATTAAGCACATGTTTATGACTACTGGTACCTTTTGCTACAAAGGCTTTTCTGTTTCATTATCCATCTCTTAATTTTGAACCCTTGCATTGACAGGGAATAAAAGCCTTAATTCCCTCCACTTGGTCTTGTTACTGAATTCTTTTAGGCAGCCGGAATTGGTAAGGCCATTTTACTACGTCAATGAACCTTACGTTCCCTGTGGCTCTCTAAAAATAATCTTTGCCGTGGATTTCCCATAGGCGTAGGGGGCGCTCCCCATGACAGTACTAAGGTGGTAGGGAAAAATGTTTGAGGAAAAGATGAGTTTTTAACTGCTTTCGGAACTCTGAGTGGTTTTGACAGTTTCGCAGCTCGTGAGGAAGGGTATTCCATAAAGACGGAGCATAGAGGGAGAAAGCCCTGTTACAGGTAGATTGTTTGGAATGTCTTTTAGTTGATGGGATGGTCAGTTGGTTTTTGGTAATGGAGCGGCGTGTTCTTGTGTTATTGGGGAAGGGAAGGAGTGGGGAGAGGCATGGCGCTGACTCACTGGAGATGATTTTATGTGTAAGGGTAAGCACTTTGAATTTAACTCTGTATTGAATGGGGAGCCAGTGGAGATCATATAGAACTGGTGTGATGTGTGATCGTCTGCGGTTGTTGGTTATGAGCCACGCTATCATGTTCTGGGCTAGTTGGAGCGGTTGTATAGTGTTCTTGGGAAGGCCATGATAGATGAGGTTACAATAATCAAGAGAAGGGATTGTGAGGGCATGACAGACAGAACGGAAAGAGTCAGGGCTTAAAAGAGGTTTGAGGTTACGGAGGGTATGTAGCTTTGCGTATATTGTATTGGTGGTTCTCTTTATTTGCTCAGTGAGGGAGAGGTTCTGATCAAGGATAATACCAAGATATTTCACTTGTTTTTTTATAGTGAGTGTGAGATCGCCAATAGTAATGGTTGGAGGTGGGGTGTATGAGGTATTGGAAAATACCTGAAGAACCTCAGTTTTGGATTGATTAATTAGGAGGTTGTGCTGGGAGAGCCAAGATTTTATGCTGGTTAAGCAAAGGAATCAATGAAAAACACACACATATAGACAACTGGCCCCACCCATGGAATGCCCTCCCACTGGTAATGCCATACCACATGGCTTTCACCTTGCTGCGCTCAAAGCAGCTACATTAACTACCTGTGGCTGCACAGCTGCCCCTATCACAAGCAGCCACAAACCAGGGATGTAACCACAAAACCTCCCCCAAGCCTACACCGCCCCACACACATAAGCAACCTCCACCTGCTGTTGTGCCCTGCCCACATCATCTATGTATCAGTCATGATAGGACATGAGGTTGGTATGGCTAGCCAGTCTCTGTTACATGTCAGTGAAGTGATGCATCTTACTGATATCATTATACAAATGTTAAGTAGTATTAGCAGTACACACATATGCAAATAAATGTAGGTTGGAACATATGTAGTACTTACATGTGAAGTGCTCCGCAATCAGCTGCCGCCTGACTGCTGTGCCCTCACGTGTGTCACCATGGGCACGTGCAGGGGGGCACCTAGGATCTTCCTCCAGATCCTCATTAATATTGACAGGGATATGGTGCCTGAGAGCAATGTTGTGCAGGATGCAACAGGCTATAATGATCTCTGCCATAGTCTGTCCTCTGTATTGTAAGGCCCTGCCTGTCCTATCCAGACACCTGAAGCGACTCTTTAAAATGCCAAAGGTGCACTCTATGACAGAGCGGCTGGAGGCTTGGGCCTCATTGTACCTCCTCTCTGCACGTGTCTGTGGTTGACGCACAGGGGTCAGCAACCAGGGGCGACACCCATATCCTGCATCACCTGCAGAAAAAAAGGGATATGTTAAGACAGGAGCCCATGTCTAGCCAAATGAACACAGGTATCTACGTGCCAAACATATGCAGGACACATCCAGACAGACACATATGACATGACATGATGTGATAACACAACTATGCATCAGGGGGTGAAGCCAGGAAACACCAAACCATTGGTGGGTGTACGGATTGCAATCAACATAATCTGTACCAATGACACAAATGCTGCCGTCTATTCAACCATCAGCACACTGCATCATAGCAAGTTGGAGCTCAAGGGCCCCAAACCCACCACCCTACGTTATATCACACACACACAGATGACACACACAAACAACGATGGCTACACGTCCAAGACAGACAGTTACACATACGGTTAGTCACTTGATCACCATGTGCATGTCAGAAATGAGAAATACACACCCAGCAATATACAGTCCTCATACCGTCCTGCCTCAAATTGTCTGAAGAGTGCCGAGTGATGCAGGATATAGGAGTCATGGGTGGACCCTGAAAACCTAGGGACCACATTCAGAATATGCATATTTGCATCACATACAACCTGAACATTCAGGGAATGATAGTGTTTGCGGTTGCGGAACACTACCTCCCTGTCTCTAGGCGGGACCAGGGCAACATGTGTGCAATCAATAGCTCCCATCACTTGTGGTGTCCCGGCTAATGCCTCAAAGTCTGGTTCAGGGTCCCCCACTGTTGCCTAGTGTGGGGAATTGCAATGTAATTGCCCACCCGGCTGACCATGGCATGCAGTACCTGGTGGAGACAGCGTGAGAAGGTGGGGTGGCTCATGCCACTCACTTCGGCCACAGATATTTGGAAACAGCCAGAGTCAAAGAAATGTAGGGCACCAAGGAGCTTGACCAAACCCGGTATGGCATGTGACCGATCAGTCAGGGGCTCAAGGTCAGGTCTTAGATCCTCATAGAGCTCCCTAATAGCCCCTGTGCTCAGGCAGTACAGGGAGATGACCTGGTCCTCACGCATGCCCTAGAGCTGGGCCCTGCACCTGTAGAGGCGAGGTTGGCGAGCCTGCACCTCAGCATGCCTGGCCTTCCCTCACAGCTGCAGGTTTGTTTTGCAGCGGGGACACACCCATACCCTGTGCCTCAGCCCCATAGACACCATCTCCCCCGTCAGGCAAACGCAGCACCTGCTCACTTCCCTCTGCAACTGCAGCAATCACAAAGGCCGCCATAAGCTCTTCCTGTCCAACTCCTCCAACACACACAAACACAGACACACACCTCACTAACCAAGCCACACACCTTTTGCACCACACACAAACACAGCCACACAATACAAACATTACTCACAAACGCAGCCACACTCCACAAAACACCTGCTTCTGACTCTCTCCTTGCTTCACTGACAACGCACGCCTGCTCTCGCTCGCCTACACAATCCCCTCAAAGTGAACCAGGTGTGCAGGTGTTTATATAAGGTTTGTTACGTAGCACGCATTGCACATGCACAATTGCGCAAGCCTGCACGCATTGTGCATGCGCAGTTGCGTGAGGCTGCGCGTGTTGCGCATGTGCTGTGATGTTGTTATAGATATGCTGTACGTGTGCGTGAGACATGCGCATGCTATGGGCATCACACACATGCTCAGCATGTTTCAAACAACATACGTGTTGTCACCCAGCAGACCCGGTTGAGAGAAAAGAAAATGCTTTAAACAGAGAAAAAGATACATACAAGCTGCAATATCTGGAGGAGCCAGATAGAGGGAGCAAGAGGGACTTAAGAGTAACTGAGGAACCACGCCCCACTGGTCATGAGGTAATGCCAGCCAGCTTCCAATCCTCGAGAGCAGGAGGACTTCTTAAGGAGGGTGTGGAAGACTGGAGGGCAGGCAGCGGGAAAAGCAGCTGGAGAGGCGGCTGGAAAGGAGGCAGCAGGAGTGAATGCAGCAGGAAAGAAGGCAGCACAGAGGAAAAGAGTTTAGAATGGGAACCTGGTTATTCCACTGCTAACAAATCACCCAGAGTGAAAGGTGATTTCCTGGGAGCTAATGAAGAACCTGCGAAGGTCTCAGCTCAAAGAGGAGTAAGAGCTGTTTGCCCAGAGAGGCAAAAGCATTGCTGCAACTGTTGTCTAAAACCAAATGAGAGACAGGCTGAAGACCTAAGCCGTGCTGTACGGGCAAGCCAGAAGAGAAACTGGTGCAGGCCTCAACCTTCACTTGAAACAGAGAAGCCAAATTCACAAGGTAAAGCTTCTTATGATACAAGGTATAGAAAAAGTTTACCTGATAAGAGAGTTTTGAATAAGAAGTGTTTTTACAAAGCTGCTATAAAACCTCTAAGTAGAGAGGAATCTTCTCAATACAAAACAGCACAGAGCCGACGCCCTACGCTTCACCCAGAACACTGGGTAGTGCTAGAGGAGCTATATAAGAAGCCTGACTATAACCTACCTGAAACCAGGGACTCAGAGTCAGAGGCTTCGGGCTATGAGCCAATGCAAGTGGAACTGGCAGATGAGGTTTCAGATACAGAAATGGACTGTACGTACTGTACTACGGGAAGCCTAGAATCCTTGCCAGGCTTGTAAGCTATATGTATTGCTGCCTAGAACATTCTTGTTTGTGTGAATATCATCGCTACTGTGAAAGTACCAGTTTTTGCTTTAAACTTCTGTTTTACTTTTTCTTACCTGAAGTAAGGACATTTTGCGTTGAAGATTTGGACACAGGAAACTAAAAGGACCAAAAGTCAATTGGGCCTCTGGATTACTGGCCAATCTCCTCCCTATATAGTTGTATCCGACCTGCCCTGACCTCTACTTGCCGCCAGGGTAGTGCTCGCGACAGTGTGCACTATGCGTGTCTATGCCACGCATGCGCAACATGCACAGATGTGGCACATGCACAACACGCACAGACGTGGTGCATGTGCAATGCGTGCAGATGCGGCGCGCGCTGAACAGCACATGTGCAACGCGCACAACGTCCAAAAACCTATAAATACACCTAAACACCTGATACATGTTGAGGGGTTAGTGTAGGAGAGATAGAGAAGGTGTGTGGCATCGTAGAGAGTGAGAGACAGGTGCGTAGCGAAGAGTAGCAGGAATTGTGAGAGACAGTAGAGAGAGAGAAAGGCAGGCGTGTTGGAGATAGCTGTGTGTCAAAGCAGGCGAGACAGAGAGAGGTGTAGGCGAGGAGCAGGTGTGAGAGAACAACACAGAGTTGAGGGACATACAGCAGGGAGTGGAGGAGGGGGTGGCCAGGACCAGGTGTGAGGTGGAGAGGCAGAGGCCAGGAGCAGCAATGAGTGATAGGGAGGGAGAGGGCACAGAGTGCAGGGATATGGAGGAGCAGGACAGGGCAGGTGTGGAGGAGGAAGGGGGTGCGCCTGTCCACCAGAACAGCGAGACCCCTGAAAGTGTGAGGCCTGTGGTGGTGGCTGCAGGCACATCGTGTTCCCAGCCCACACAGGGACCACCCAGTGCTAAGCAAAGTTGGGTACCAGTGCCACCTGTGCAAAGGAGGAGGGCTGTGCGGTTCAGCCCTCATGAAAACCAGATCCTGCTGGCAAGTGTTCTGGAGAACTATGAGGTACTTTATGGGTGGCTCAGCAACACCACCACTGTGACAACATGGATACATGTGTGGGAGGAGGTGCAGGAGGCTGTATCACAGGCAGGGGGACCAACACGGGAACTCGACAGCCTCTGTAAATCGTTTAATGACATCAAATGTGGTGTGCCTCTAGAGCAGGAATTAGCTGACCGGCTGGGTCCAATATACCTGTGTGGCCTGCCGGAAGCACTGGACACCGCCCATCCCCAGGCAGGTAGGTACACAGATCGGTGAGTCTCATGACCCATCATCAGGACCCATTACATGCATGAGAATGGCTCATGGGACGCACATGCATGAGTGTTTGACAGACTGATCTGGTGGAATATGCCTGACATGTGCATGTGTGATGGTTGGCTCTGAAGGAGGTATCTCACACATCACGGTGTCTTCCACCCATAGGCACTCGTCAGGCGCTGGTGCAAATACACCATGATCTGTTGGCAAACACAGCGGAGATGCACCAGCTGTGGACAACAGCTGAAACCATAGCAGGGGCGGAACTCCAGATTGTCAATGCCCTGGAGGCCATAGTGGCCAGATTACTGCAGCCAGCACCGGCACTGGAGGCTGCACCAGCAGCCCAGAAACAGAGGGGTGGGTTGGGGCATGGGCAACGTGGACGGCCATGCCGGATGTGAGCAACAGAAATAAAACATACTGAACTATGACATCCTATGTGTTTGTTTCCAATGTGTGGCCCTGTGTTCCCCCACGTAGCCTGCACCTCATGTTGTCTCCCTGCCCACATGTGCCTCACCCATGCCCCTAGGTGGTGGGGTGTCTGTACTGCCAGTTATTAGCACACAGAGGTCATAACATGCCCTGTGGGTCATGGACTGTGGCAGGTCCCAGCCCCAGGACCTCAGCGTGGGGGTATACCCATCCTCCCCTGTTGCACAGGGCGATGTTCATGATGGTACAAGTCTGGTGTTGGGATCTGCCACCATCTCCCACCCCATATACCCCCCAACAGTGGACACACATGTGTGACCATTCTCCCTGCCCGCATCACGGCCTACGTGGCTGCCCTCCCACATAGGCTCACATGCGGCACAGGCAGACAAGGGTGGCTTGCGTTGGTCAGCTGCTCATCCTTTGCAAGCACTTGTAGTCACCCACCGCCCATCCCTGTGACATGCATTGGCCCAGGCCGCCCTCAACAGCTATCCCCCTGAGCAGCTCCTGGGTTCAGCAGTTCATCTTACCCTCCATGCATAAAACTTGCTGCTTGCTGGTTCCGCTATTGGCACACAAGCATGGTGCATCAGATATGGTTCCCACACATTGCACACAGCATGCACGTGACCAGATACTTTAGGACATGCTCCACATTGGCACATCACAGGGTCAACCTTGGACTCACATGCCTACGCACATGGCCAGCCCCCACAACTGCGCATGGAGATGGTCCATGTATGATACCCATGTCTACCTTGCATACACATATTGATTTACACAAATATCCCATGCTTACATCCAAAGTCTGTCTGTAAGGGAAACACATGACCATTGTGATGTACTATTAAATATGTATTGACAATTATTTACAGGGGGTATATATACATTGTAACATAGGGACATCAGATATATTACACAGGGTCAAACAAAGGTCCATCAAGCCCAGTGTCCTTGTTCCAAGAGTGGACAATCCAGCTCATATGTGGCCAGCTGTTGTGGGCGATGTTGTCCCACCATCCCCTTTACCCATGTTGGGTTGCGGAAGACAGGACAGCACAGGGCACATGTGTGGGCACCACAGGGGCCATCATGCACTCCTGGGACGCCCATCAGTGGATGGCGGTTGGGATGCAGTGCCCCTACCCACCAAACGCTGCATCTCGGCCGCCATCCACTGAATTGAAACTGTCAGCCATCGGATGGTGCGGTCCTGGGCCGCATGCATTGCACAATGCCATCCAGTGCCACATACAGGTCTCGTATGCACCTGCCACCACATACATACATGGTGCCAGGTGTCTGCATGGTGGCATGTGCGTGGGCCCTGGGTGTGGCAATGGATGGCGTAGCTCAACCCAGACGGGCACCATTCCCACACACGTGCAGTGCCAGGCAGGGACCCACAGTGCCCTGTGCTGTCCTGTGATCCATTCCACCCTTCCCCCTCAACACCCCCCACCTCCCCCTCCCACCCCTCCCCCACCCCCTCCCCCATGGCTCCTCCAACCCACCCTCGCCACCCTCCATGCTCCCCTCCTCCTCCTCACCCCCTGAAAACACAAACACTCATCCTCCCCTCCCACCCCCTCCCCCCTCAACACCCCTCACCTCCTCCTCAACACCCCCCACCCCCTCCCCTCCTGGCACCTCCCACCCACCCTCACCACCCTACACCCCCTCCATATCCCCATTGTCCTCCTCTGCCACAGCCGCTTCTGCCACCTCCTCCTATGCTGCATCGTCCTCCTCCTCATCAGCCTCCAGCACCTCCACTGCTTCCTCCTCCTCCTCCTCCATCATGTGTCTGGCAGTGGGTCCTGGCATCGCGTGCCCAAATGTGGAGGGGCCCTCACCATCAGGATCCTCCTCTGTGGGGGATGACAGTCATTAGCACACTATTCTGTGAGTCACATACCACATGTACATAGTTTGGCCGCGCACAGGCTGGTGGGCCACTGTGACAGTTTCAACAGAGCTGCAGAGGCTGCAACACTCACCTTGACGTTGAGACACTGCCCGCCTCTGTAGGTGGGCAAGGACCTCCGGGCAGTGCAGCCTCAACTCTCGCCCCTTTTTGCGTAGGTCCTCTACCTAGGTGGGTAAGACAATGGGAGGGTGCATTAATGACCATATATCTCTGGTGGGTGGCAAACACATATCACACATCTCTGTGTGCAGCATCGTGCTTCTCCTGCGCCTCTGTTCAGTGTTTCCTCTACTAACGGTTGCCAGTGCCACCTGCATGTGTGGCTGTGGGCCTGTGCATGTGTGTACAGAACATATAACCAACATGAAGTCCACTGGCTGTTTGCCTTGCTAACTTTGAATAGGGGTGAGTACGGGGCCTGAGTTGGGTGTGCTGGCTTGTGCTGTTGCTCTTCATTGCTTGTGTATTTCCTGTTGATTATGTGTTTTGTTGGACAGGTGCTTTTCCCCTGATGGGGAAAGGATGCGTGCAGAACTCCTTTGAGATCTGGGTTGCAGCATCGGGGAGGGGGAAGCAGGATGGCCACCCTTTGAGACACAAAGCATGTTTCTGACAGTTAAGTGCTGTCTCATTGATTGAGTTTGGGTGGCTTGTCAGGATCTGCACGGAAGGTCATTGATGTTATAAGGGCTTGTGCATTATGACAGTTTAGTCTGTTGTATGCGTGTTGTAGGCCCGTGGTTACTGAGACCTTATGTGCAGTATTGTGTGTTTAACAACATATAATGAACATTGATATATATACTTGGATGTTGAAAGATAATGAGTATGGAACGGTTCTGGACCGGTACTTTTTGTTTTTGTGGTGTGGGCATTGTGAGGTGTTGTACCCTTACACCAGCATCTATGATGTTCCTCTGCAATCAGTTACAGGGCTCCTGGGGATTCGGCAGATGTGTGACCTGAAACTGCATACACATCAATGATATATGGATTTGTTTCAGACCTTTGTAAGCAGATCTCATGGCTCCTTGGGGTGGGATGGTTTACAGCACATACACAGCTGCACCTACCATACAATCAAGAGCCATAACAGACATGTGTACTGGGGTCTGAGCCTCCGGGGAATAAGGCAAATGTGTGTCCCAACCCGGCATCACCTACCACAATATCTAGATGCCATACCCACCTTTGCACTCAGGCCTCCTGGAGGTAGGGTGCCTTAGCACACATCATCAGCAACATACACCATATCACCAGGGTGACTGACAGGACACTTTCAGCAGATCTCAGGATTCCTGGGGGTAGGATAGAATATAACACAGCAACAGCAGCATACAACATGCCACCAGGGTGACTGGGGACCCACTTTGGTGGGCTCTCAGGACTCCTGGGGGTAGGGTGAATTAGAAAACAGCAACAACAGCATAAACCATACCACCAGGGTGACTGACATCCCACTTTTATGGACTCTCAGGACTCCTGGGGGTAGGGCAGATGTTTTACACGGCCAAGGCACACACAACCATATCACCAGGGTGACTGGCAGGCCACCTTGATGGGCTCTCAGGACTCCTGGGGGTAGGGCAGATGTTTTAACCTGCAAATGCACACACAACCATACTACCAGGGTTAGTGACAGCCCACTTTCATGGGCTCTCAGGACTCCTGGGGGTAGGGCGGAGTATAATAGAGCAACAGCAGCTTAACCATACCACAAATGTGACTGACAGGCCACTTTGATGGGCTCTCAGGACTCCTGGGGGTAGGGCTGATGTTTTAACCTGTAAATGCACACACAACCATACTACCAGGGTGAGTGACAGCCCACTTTGATGGGCTCTCAGGACTCCTGGGGGTAGGGTGGAGTATAACAGAGCAACAGCAGCTTAACCATACAACCAGTGTGACTGACATCCCACTTTGATAGGCTCTCAGGACTCCTGGGGGTAGGGCAGATGTTTTAATCTGTAAATGCATACACAACCATATCACCAGGGTGACTGGGAACCCACTTTTATGGACCCTCAGGACTCCTGGGGGTAGGGCAGTTGTTTTAAAATGCAAATGCACACACAGCCATATCACCAGGGGTACTGACAGACCATTTGGAGCATTTCTCAGGACCCCTAGGGGTAGGGCAGATGTGTGACCCTGCAAATGCGGAACCTACCATATCAGCATGATGTTTACAAAACCTCTTTAGGCAGATCTATGGGCTCCTTGTGTTATGGTGTATTTTAACACATCAACGGCAGCAGCTGCCATAACACCAGGATGACATCTGGAACTCTGTGATCATGTCCTTAGCCTCCTGGGGATAGGACAAACCACTCAGATGTGATACATAGACGGTATATCATGTGGGTTTAACTAATAAACATAAATGAGATAGACTACCTACACACAGCAGAATGCACAGCTACAATCGACACTGGATATGTATATGGATATACCGACCTGTCCCCATACACTTACCTCATGTGGGTAGTCTGCCAGATGGTTGTAGCGCATGTCACGCAGTCCCAGGCCCTCCTGACTCTCCCCAGGTCCTGCCGCTTGGAGGATCCTGGGAACAGCTTGTGCTGCCTGGTGCAGATTAGGCCTGCGAGGTGCCACAGTTCCCTTCTCGTGAAGGCTGGCATCCTAGAACGGGTGGCCATTTTCACCAATGCCTTGCTCATGCACGCACGCACACACATGCGCGCCGTGGCAGCATCTATGCGCCTCAACGCACATCATTGAGGTGCGCTAGCAACGTGCCCGTGCCTATGCCACAGCTGCTACACAGGAAATGGTGGCATAAACAATATATATAAAGATCTATGCTGCAAACACACACTGCAGTGATGTGTCTGACCTTTTTAAACATGATTCATTTATTATGCATGTCTCTGGTTGTTGCCACACTTGGGTCTCAAACCCATCACCACTGGCTCTTAGGGCATTGTATTAACTGGTGTGCTATACCGTTCCATGTAGCAATGGCTTGTGAAACAGTTATACCAGGTGGTATGTTTACTAAACTGTCTTAATGTGTGTGCAGGGGGTAGTAGTAGTGCTCTGGTGATAACATCATCCCACTGCTGGGGCCAACAGCCTGCCGCTCCATGCATCATTGGATTGTGGAGCCTGTGTGAGTGGGTGTTTGCACCTCTGTTCACCGCTGCTTTGGGCTTTGCACATGTTGCTGTTATATCTGCATTGTAGGGTAAAATATAGGGACATGCTCTGCTGGAATCACAGCTGGGACTTGAACCTGTGACCCTCTGCTCCTGGACACACTGGCTGGGTGTACTGCACCACACTGATGCCATAGATGCATGGTAGTCCCTGGGGCTACCTGCACTTTTTCTCAGCCAAACCTTTTATGTTGCACTGCACACCATGTACAGCTGCAGAGCATGGCCTATGTCCACTGCAGGGAGGTGGCACTGCCCCCTCCAGTACGGGCACATGCCCCCCTGCCAAGCTGACATGGCCATTTGCTGTCGGTGCTGGTAGTGCGCAGTCCCAGGCCATCCACTGTGTAGGTAGGCGCCCGCCTAGGGAGCGGGTTCCGGGGTGGGGGGGCATACATGGACATCCTCACATCCCCCCATCACTATTATGTCCCCTCCACATGGGGGCAGGATGGCTGGGTGGATGTCAGGTTTGTGCCCTAGCGACTATTGGCTAGGGTGGACCAGGTAGATATTGGTGGATTGTGTTTGGCCTTGGTTAACTGCTGTCTTGCTGATCTCCAGTGTCTATGTTCCTATGTGCCACCTAGGTGCCCGCCTGTTCCACCCTGTGCCCCAGCTGCCCATGGTACATGTCCCGCCTGCGGCCCCCTATGCCCCATTTGCACCATCACCATAGTGGCCATTCATACTTTGGCACTATGGTATTGCTGTTCATGGAGCACTACTATCACAGTTTTTGGTCTCCCTGTCTGGGCTGTACATTGATGACACAAAAATGGTTTCTCTCTCTTGCATATGTGCATCTAACGGCAGGTTTTCAATCGCGTTAGGATTCAGCTCTTCAGATTAGCGCGTTAGTGTGAATGGAGCCTCTCCCCGCCCACACTCCGCCCATTGACCCCTTCTCTCCGCCCTCTGTCCACCATCTGCGGGGTTTACCACGCCCGGGAATGTGAGCGATCGTTAAGTAACTTTTAAAACACATTATAAGACATTAACGATCGTTAACATCTCATAACGCGCGTTAACGTTACTTAACGAGCGTTAACGTTACATAACGCGCGTTATGTAACATTACCGCAGTTTAGTAAACATACCCCTAAGACATTTATCCACTCTTTAGTCATCTCCCATCGTGACTATTGCAATCTACTCCTTGCTGGTCTCCCTCTGAATCATCTCTCTCCCTTTCAATCTGTTCAAAATTCAGCTGCACAGCTTATCTTCTGCCAGTTTCACTATGCTTATGTAGCCCCCTTCTCAAGTCACTTCAATGGCTTCCTATCCATTTCTGCATACAGTTCAAACTTCTCCTACTGACCTACAAGTGCATTCATTCTGTGGCTCCTCACTGCCTCTCCTCTTATCTCACTCTACACCGCTTCTCGGGAACTCCATTCCTCTGGCAGATCTCTTTTATCTGTGCTGTTCTCTGCCACTGACAACTCCAGACTTCGTTCATTCCATCTTGTTGCTCCTTTTGCCTGGAACAAACAGTCTGTACATCGGGCTCCTTCTCTAGCCCTATTGAAATCCAAGCTAAAAATCCACCTCTTTGAAGTCACTTTTGGACCGTAATGCTCCTCTCTTTTGTCCAGTACTTATGTATATCATACTATACTCTAGTCCCCAGTTTCGTTATGTGTTTTGTCTTGATTAGAGTGTAATCTCTGATAAACAGGGACTGTCTTATATCTGTATGTACAGCACTGATTACACCTTGTAATGCTATACAAATGATTAGTAGTAGTGGCAGTAGTAGAAGAAATATTGGCATGTATTGCAATTGAGGAGTTTAAGAACCCCCCTTATTTTTGCCCTTAGGAGAGCACGAAACTTATGTGTTTGCTTAGTATCCTCAGTTTTTAAGTCATCATTGTCAACATCTTCTCACCAAGCTAAAGGACACTGCCCATGCAGCTAATGTATAAAGTATAGTACGTGTGTACCTTATTTTATAAAATGGTTATGCACAAAACATGCATTAATCTAGGTGTGTGCCATATAAAATTGCCCTCTATATGCAGATTTTTATGTATTGCTGTGTTTAAGCTACATTAATGCTATATTAGTCTTAACACAGTCTGATAGATCCTACAAGAGCTAATAGGTGAAGGAAGGCAAGATTGACATCTCCAGTTAACATGCATTGAGATTTAATATAATCATCAGTAGAGCTATCAATAGGTATGGAATGAAACAGTTCTCACATGGCTTCCATTTGCTACATACTGATAATTTGCATATAATATCTTTGCTATTTCAAAACATATGGGAACAAGAATGACTTGTAAATATAATTTAAGTTTAAGATTTTCAGCTTTATTCTTGTCAGATTTTCATACAAAGTCTATAGCCATTCTAGTAAGAATAATTGGAGAAAATGATCCTCAGAAAGAATAAAGCCTTTGTAAAGAAGCTGAAATACTGCACTATTAAATGCAGCTTTTTAATAGTCCTCCATTCATTAGGTAGCACATTTTTTGTAGCTTTCTTATCTTTTTCTTTACATTAATGAGGGTTTTTTTTTCGTTATCCAAGACAATTTATTTTTTTCTCTAACATTTATAGCTTTTTTTTAGATCCTATCTTCTTATATTATCTCCATGAAAAAACTTTCATAATAGAATTGCCTGTATATCTAAGAAATTGTATCTATAAATCTGATCTGTTATGTCTCTGATTTAACTGAGAATGGCATATTCAAGTAGTTTGGATATGAAAAGGAAGAAGGAGCAATAGTTAGCAAGGTAGGTAGGGCACAGTGAAAGGGTTTTTTTATATTTTTTATGAGAAGTGTAATCACACCATGCTTTAATGCAGGGGTGTAAAGCTGCAATTCTGGAGGGCTGCAAATTAGTCAGGTTTTCAGGATATCCCAAATGAATATACATATGATATATTTGTATGTACTATCTCCATTGTATGCAAATATATTTCATGATTATATCTCATGAATATTCACTAGGGATCTGAAAACCAAACTAGTTTGCAGTCCTCCACGATTGCACTTTGATAATTGCAATGCCTTAAAGCAGGGGTATCTGCAGTAGTGACAGACGGAAGATGTGTAAGAGATGACTGCAGGGGGAATAGAGCCAAGGAATGGGATGGACATTGAAACAGGGAGAGAAGTTTGTCAGTTTCCTCCTTTGTGATATCAGAAAAGGAAGAAATGGTGGTAGGTGCCCAAGGAAGGGGAGAAAAATGAAGTGGGGAGAAGGAAGGTAGAGGTGATGTTTCAGAGTTCTCAGAATTAATCACATGTGGAAAACTATTCACAAGGCCACAATGAGTCAACTGACAACACTTGATAACACTTAACAATAACATCCTAGTCTAATACTACTGAGCATTTGTATAGTGCTACAAAACATATGCAGCGTTGCATAGATATGTAAGAGACAGCCCCTGCTCATCAGAGCTTACATTCTAATTAAGACAGACAACGCAGAAGGTGTAGACAGGGATATATCTAGGGGGAATGGTAAAGAAACAAGGAGATCAGGTTAGTTAAAATCTGAAAGCGGCAGCGAAGAGGTGAGTTTGCAGCCTGGATTTGAAAAGGGCAAGAGAAGGCGCCTGACATACAGACTCAGGTAGTTTGTTACAGGTATAAGGAGCAGCAAGGTGAAAAGAGCAAAGTCTGGAGTTAGCAATAGAAGAGAAGGGCACAGATAGAAGCAATTTGCCAGAAGAGTGGAGTTTCTGGGGAGGGGTGTAGGGAGGTATAAGAAGAAAGGTAGTGAGATGCTGCAGAGCGAATGCATTATAGGTCAGCAGGAGAAGTTTGAACTGGATGCAGAAACTGATAGGGAGCTAATGAAGTGACTTGAGAAGAGGAGTAATATGAGCATGACAAGGCTGGTGGAAGATTAGCTGTGTAGTATAGTATTGAACAGAGTGAAGGGAAGAGATGATTCAGCAGGAGACCAGCAAGGAGTATGTTACAGTAGTCAAGACAGGAGGTGATTAAAGAGTGGATAAGTGTCTTAGTAGTATGTTCAAAAAGGAATGGGTGGATTTTGTTGATGTTATAGAGAAAAAAGCAGCAGGTCTTAGTTATCAGTTGGATGTGTGTGGAGAAGGAGAGGGAGGAGTCAATGATGACCCCAAGGTTGCGAGCTGAGGAAACGGTGAGGAGTAGAGAGTTATACACAGAGACTGAAAAATAGGAAGGGGAGAGGAGGACTTAGGGGGAAAAATAAGAAGTTCAGTTTTGGCCATGTTCACTTTCAAGTGACGGTGAGACATCCAAGCAGCAATATCAAAAAGACAAGTAGAGATCCGGGTCTGGATTGTTGGAGAGATTTCAGGTATAGAGGTATATCATACTATTTCATACTCAAGATTTCAGGTCTGTAGTCCACCCTCTCATTACGCCCCATGTAGACTAAAGTAATAGCCTGTTACAGGGCCTACCAGTCAAAACCTTAACAATCCTCTAAAAGCGCAAAACTTAGCAGCAAGAATAATATATAAGGCCCGATTGACTGAACACATAACCCGGATCTTATACGACCTTCATTGGCTCCCAGTAGGGAGCCGAATAAAATACAAGCTGCTGATAACAACGTTCAAACTGATCAACAACATAGCCCTTTCATACCTATCTACTCTCATACAAACCCAACCAGACTCCAGATCCCATAGGCAAAATGCAAAACACTCACTGGTAACACCAACCTCCATACACAAGTCAAAACAGTTCACCAGCTCCAGAGCCTTCTCCTACACTGCTCCTAGTCTCTGGAACTCACTGCCATTGTCAATCAGTCCGACCAAAGACCTACAGTTATTCAGAAAATAAATCAAAACATACATCTTTACTAAACACTACAGTAACATCTATCATAACCCAACCTCACAAACACCTACCTCACCTCACCTTATGATCACCATCCAACCCTCTGTACCCCCCCAATCAATAATCCCTATTCAAATCTAAACTCACAGAAACACACAAACAGTAAACTGTAAATAGTTACTAGTTGTCAGTTCAGACAACTATGTATATAAAGCATTTGCTTCATGTTAAATGTACCTATGGATCTATTTAAATAGTTCAACCTCTGTTCTTTGTAATATGTTTGTGTTAAATGTAAACCACCCCTGATCTCTGGAAAGGGCAGTATAGAAGAACCGACCGACTGACCAACAAACCCACCCATAAAGATGGTACGGAAAGCCATGGGAAGAAAGGAATTCACCAAAGGACAGGGTATATAGAGAGAAAAGGAGTGGACGCATGACAGAACCTTTGAGTATACCAACTGAGAGTGGGATAGCAGCAGAAGAGGATCCACCAGAACAAACACTGAAAGAGCAATGGGAGAAATAAGGAGAACCAGGAAAGTACAGAGCTCTTAAAACCAAACAAGGACATGGTATCAAGGAGAAGGTTGTGGTCAATAGTATTAAAAGCAACAGAGGTCGAGGACTTCCGGTGACGTCACCTACCTGAATGGCGGCGTAGCGAGGGAGCTCCACCACCAACCAGCAATAAAATGCAACTTTAGCCCCTACGGGCAACGGAGAGGCGGTCCGGTGTGTTGCGGCGAGAGAGGGGAGCACCGACGAACCGCAACGGCGGCAAAAGCAAGTGCGGAGGTGCGGTGAAAAGGCAGAAGCTGATCGGGTGCAGCAGCCCAAACAACAGAGGGCTTATTGACCGGAGGCTGCGCTGAGCAGGAGCAGCGGGGAAAGTTCACGCAGGGCTGAACGAGGCCTGGAGGAGAGCAGGGGCAGAGAGCTCCTCAGCGGCAGGAATCAGCCCAGCCAAACCCCAAAAGCCATGTGGTTGAAGGCGGGGGAGACCCGCGGAAAGCGGCGCCCAGAGGCAGTGGGGGCCGGGAAGGCCTAGCACGTGGCTGGTGGAATCCTGAGGCAGCTACTATAGCCATCAATAACACCAACAACGAGGGAGCAGAGTGCAGGGGCAGCCAGCAGCGGTGAGTCCCCTAAGCCCCGAATGCATTAAGAGAGGGATCAGAGGCAGAGCACAGCCGGGTACAGGGCCTGTTCCTAGCAGTGGCCGCAGAGAAGTGAGTGGGCGCTGCATCCGAACTACAGGCCGGGGAGCCCGCGGAGGGAGGGGCTGGCCAGCCCAAAATGGAGAAAAACAGCAAAAAAGAGACTCTGATGAAAAAAAAGCTGGCTGAGTTCCGATCCCCATATCCAAAGGAGGGAAGGAGGGGGAAAAAGCAGGGAAACCTGCGACAGAGACCCCGCAGAGCCCAGGGGGGAGCGAAGGAGGTGAAGAGGGCCTGTCGGCTGGGGAGCAGATTAAACAATGGCTCCTCGAGTTAAAGGAGGAATTGAAGGTGGAAATGTGTGGGGTTAAAAAATGAGATCAAAGAAGTAGTGCAGACTATGCGCCAAGATCTGATGGAGCTGGGAGGACGAATGGAAGAGGTGGAGACCAAGTTGGAGAGTCAAGAGGAGACCCTGACGCAGGCCCAGAGAGGCTGGGAAGAGCTACAGAGGGCGCAGGAGATCCTGAAAGCTAAAACTGAGGACCTGGAGGACCGCTCACGCAGATGCAACCTCCGGGTGCGAGGTATACCGGAAGAACCTCAATATAAGAACTATGAGGAAGTAGTCCAGCGGATCTTCCGAGACCTACTAGTAGCAGCTGGTCAAGGGAGGGCTACAGAGGAGTCTCGCCCTGAAATAGAAAGGGCGCACAGGGGTCTGGGGCCCATCCAAGACAATAGGCCGAGAGACATTGTGGTATGCCTGCGCTCCTTTAAGAGTAAGGAACTCCTGCTGGGAGCTAACCGCAAACTGAAAAGCTTCCGCTGGGAGGGACATATGGTGGAGCTGTACCAAGACCTGTCCCAGGGAACACTACAACGAAGGAGGGAGATCAGAGAGGTCACAGCCTATCTCAGACGCGCTGAACTGCGTTACAAGTGGCTCTTCCCCTTTGGATTACTTATTACGGTGAAAGGACGATCGAGGACGGTGAGATCCAGTGTGGAGGCGTGGAGGGCGTTGAGGGAGCTCGGAGCCGAGCAACTACCGGAGCAGGCTGACAGTTCCTCTACTCCAACGAGAAAGGAATCCAGGACCGGAGGAGCGGAACAGATGAAATGGCAGAGGGCGAGCGGACGGAGACTGGCCAGGACAACCAAGGATACGCACCAGAGTCGGGACTCAGAACAAGAGACTGGCTGAGCTGAAACACCTTCATAAAGGACTGGTATTCTTGAATAAGCTAGGTTGTGGGTGGGGGGGAAAAGGAGGGATGGGTAGTAGGCCAAGAGGAGAGGGGGGGGGGGATAAGGCTGAGATCAGGCTGAGAGGAAGGAGGTTTACGGAGGGCGGAGAGAGGAGGGGATAAGGGCGGAGGGGGGTAGTGGTGGATGGGGTCAGGTTGGGGAGCAGGGGGGGCTGGGGGGCGGTTGGGGTAGGTAGGCGGGGAGGGAGAGAAGGTCACCGAAATGGAAGAATCTCCGCAGAGGAGAGTTATGAGGGGGGAGGGGGAGGAGGGGAGGGAGAAGAGGGAGGGGGAGGGGGGCTATAGGGGGCGGGGGGAGAGGGGGGGAGGAGGGAGAGGGGGGGAGGGGGGGTCAGGGTGGGAGGAGGGAGCGGAGGGATTTAGGGGGTGAGGCGGGGGAATGGAGGAAGGAACGGTGTTAAAAATTCGCACTTTAAATGTGAAAGGCTTAAACTCGCCAATGAAAAGACAGAAATTGTATAAGGAATTAACAAGACATAAAGCGGATGTAGTACTGCTGCAGGAGACACATCTACTGAGGCAGTATGAGGCATTGGTGCAACCCCGGGGGTACAAGCATCATGTGTTCGCCTCCAATCTTAAAGAGAAGAAGAAAGGCGGGGTGGGGGTTTTCATCAGCGAGGCAGCCCCAACAGAGGTTCAGGTGATATCCCGAGATAAGGGGGGGCGTTATCTCTTGTTGAGGGTTAAGTTCGGTGAGGAATGGTTTTGCGTGGTAAATGTGTATGCCCCTACGGGCACGCAAACTGAGTTCTGGAAAGAATTGAGTGAGCAAGTGGCGGCAATGGGGGACGGGGTCCTGGTCAGTGGTGGGGATTTCAACGTGGCTTGGGAGGTTGGGAGAGATACGATGGGGCGGAGGGAGGGGAGGGAGGGGAGAGGCACAGATAGGAAGCACTATCACAGATTTGTGAGGGAGAATGGCCTGATAGATGTGTGGCGGACCCTGAACCCGGGGCGGAGGCAATTTTCCTTTTATTCCGCAGCACATGGCACTTACTCCCGGTTAGATGCCATATGGGTGGGGAAAGAGATAGCAGGGAGGCTTCTGGGGGGTGAGATCGAACCCATCACGTGGTTCGACCATGCCCCGGTTGTGGTGCGGGTGCGCGTGGCAGGGGAAGATAGGGGCCGTCAATTCTGGAAACTGAATGAGGGGCTCATCGAGGATGCAAGGGTGGTGAGAGAGATTGAAAGTCTAATCCCGGAGTATTTTGAACAAAACGGCGGGGGGGAGGTCACGGATGGAATAGTTTGGGATGCCTTCAAGGCTGTAGTTAGGGGAGTACTAATTAAGTGGGGGGCCCGTATAAAGCGGGAGCGGGCGGAGAAGGAGGAACAGTTACGCCGGCAATTGCGGGAGATGGAGGAAAGGGATGGACAGGACAGTACTGGACAGGTGCGGGGAGCGGTGCTGGAACTGCGGGCCCAAGTGAATGCCCTTGAGGCGGAGAAGATACAATTCCGCCTGCAGCTGTTAAAACAGAGGTTCTTTGAAGGGGGGAACAAAGTCGGGAAATTCCTCGCGAGACAACTGAAAAAGCGGAGGGAGTGGAATAGGATTTCACAGATCAAGGGTAAGGGGGTGGTGGTGCGAGAGGCTCAGTGAATTAGGGAGGAATTTGTGTCCTTCTATAGCAACTTGTATGCAGCCCGTGACGCGAGGTCGGGGGAGGACATTCGGGAATATGTGAGGGAAGCAGGGCTTCCGACCTTGACGGGAGATGACCAGGAGGGGTTAGAAAACTGAAGAGGTCTACCAGGCCATTAAGGCATTAAAGAATGGTAAGGCCCCAGGGCTCGATGGCTTGACGGCAAGGTTCTACAAGAGCTTTGGGAACCTCCTGCTGAACCCGCTGACCAGGGTATTTAATGGGCCGAGACGGGGGGGAAGCCCTGCCCGAAACAATGGGCTGGGCAGGCATCACGCTTATCCACAAGGAAGGGAAGGACCCGCAGGATTGTGCGTCCTACCGCCCAATCTCGTTACTGAATATTGATGCGAAATTGTTAGCGAAAGTGCTAGCGACGCGACTCAATGGAGTGTTAGGAAAACTGGTGCATGAAGACCAGGCTGGATTTGCGCCAGGCCGGCAAGTGGCAGACCACATCCGCAAAGTGTTAAATGTGATGTGGTCGGCGCAGCGGCGAGGGACGGAGGCCTTGTTGGTATCACTGGATGCCGAGAAGGCCTTTGATCAGGTTGTCCTGGGATTTCCTGTACTCGGTACTGGAGTCCCAGGGGTTTGGGCCTGGGTTTGTGCAGTGGATAAGGGCTCTTTATGCTAGGCCGAAGGCATGTGTCCGAGTGAATGGGGGGTACTCAAAGTTCTTCCCACTAGAACGAGGGACGCGGCAGGGATGTCCACTGTCCCCTTTACTATTTGTGCTCTCCCTAGAGCCGTTAGCGGCAAAGTTGCGAAGCAGTTCCAATATCACGGGGGTTAGGGTGGGACGCCAGGAATGTAGAGCGTCCCTATTCGCAGACAATATACTTCTGACCCTCACAAATCCTAGAGAATCATTGAGGGCAGTGATGAGAGAGATCCAAGACTATGGCGAGAGGGCGGGCTTCCGGATCAACTGGGGGAAATCTGAGATTTGAAGTATAGTGGGGGAGAGGGAGGAGCAGCGGGACTGGCAACAGAATTTTCCGTTTAAATGGGCAAAGACATTGATCCGTTACCTAGGGGTACAACTCAGAAGAACTTTGGAGGAGTTGTACGCTCTAAATTATAAAAAATTGGTGGGGCAGGTGGAGGAGCGTCTACAGGGCTGGAGCAGGGGGTATTACTCGTGGTTCGGGCGAATGGCGACGGTCAAATGATGCTTCTCCCCCAGTTCCTGTTTCTGTTTCAAGCCTTACCGGTCCCGATCCCACAGAGAGTGTTGAGGAAGATACAGCTGCAGGTCGAGCGATTCATTTGGGGGGGGGGGAGGCGACCACAGGTGGCGGCAAGGACGATGCAAGGTAGGGGAAGGGGGGATGGGGGTGCCAAATTTTAGATTATATTATATGGCAGCACAGCTGAGAGCAGTCTACGCGTGGCTGCGGGAGCCCCAGAAGCAGTGGGTACAGATGGAGATGGACGAATACAGGCTGGGTGAATTAGAACGGATAGTATGGGAGGGGAGAGGAGAGAAGGGGAGGAATCCCATCGTGGGGCATACATTGCAGGTGTGGCAACAGTACAGGAAGCGGTTGGTGGGCGATAAACGGTGGTCGGCTACCATGTCATTACAAGCTTGCTGTGCGGAGAGAGTGGGGGGCCCAGTGCCACAGTGCTCCGTAAATGGGCGGAGCTAGGTTTGACCCAGGTGTCCCAGATCGTGGTAGGAGGACACTGTCGAGGCTTTGAGGGGGTCAGGGACCTCTATCGATTGGGGGAGGTGGATAGGTTCGCGTACAGGCAGATTTGCTCGGTAGTGAGCAAAAAGGGACGGGAGCACGGGGGCCGGGGGGGAGGAGAGTGGTTTGAAGGAGCCTGTCTGGGATCCCTGGGACGACAGGGGATGCTCTCTAGGATTTACCGAGGGTTGATAGCGCGGGGGGAAGGTAAGTTGAAGTATATGGAAGCATGGGAAAAGGATTTAGGGGTAACGTGGGGGGTGGAAGAGTGGGAGGCCGTTGCAATGGGCATAGCACGATTCTCCATTGCCACGTCACTGCGAGAGAATGGGTTTAAGGTGCTGAGTCGCTGGTATCTCACACCAGAGCGATTGTGCAAAGCGGGAGTGTTGCAAACGGATGAATGCTGGCGAAAGTGTGGGGAGCGAGGCTCCTGGATGCACATGTGGTGGACATGCCCGGTAGTGGGAGAGTATTGGCACCGAATAGGGGAGAACATCAATAAAATGGTGGGGGCGAACATTGAGCTGGGACCTGAGATGTGTCTCCTGCATAGACCAGATGGAAGATGGGATGGGGATTGGAGAATTATTTGGTATTGTGTAACAGCGGCAAGGTGCGAAATTGCATGGTATTGGAATACGCCGATTTTACCCTCCATAGCGAGCTTTGCATGTAGGGTGTCGAATCTTTTTGCCATGTATAAACTGACAGGGGAGAGGCGGGGGAGAGGGGAGCAAATGGAGAAGCAGTGGGCGGGGGTGTGGAAGTGGTTGCGTGAAGAGGGGTGGAAGTAGGGTGGAAGGGGTGGGGGGAGGGAGGGGAGGGGGATGTATACAGGGGGAGAATGACTTGTTTATGTTGATTATTGAGAAAGCCACATGGGCGGTACGCTGTAAGGCATTCCCATTTGGTTGTTACATAGCTCGTGCCAGAGCATAAGGTCAGGGGAGGGGAGGGGAGACTGGGCGGAGGGGGTGCTATAGGCGGGGTCTGTGTAGTAGGTATTGTGTGTAAGCTGATGGTTTTCTCTTGTGTTGTTTGCAGAAACCTTGGTGTATTGGAGCTGTTGTTCACATGGAAATGTAAATGTTACAAATGCTAATAAAAATTTAAATTAGAAAAAAAAAAAAAAAGCAACAGAGGTCAAGAAGGATGAGGACTGAGTAAGGGCCCTTGGATTTTGCCTGGAACAAGTCACTGGAGACTTTGGCAAGAGTTGTTTCAGTAGAAAGTAAAAGACGAAAGCCAGATTATAAAGGATCCATGAGGGCTTGAGAGGAGAGAAAGTCAAGGCAACAGTGGTGAACTGCACGTTCAAGTAGTTTAGAAATGAAGGGGAGGAGGGAGATGGGTTGATAGTTCGTTCAAGTAGTTTAGAAATGAAAGGGAGGAGGGAGATGGGTCGATAGTTAGCACATGTAGGATCAAGTGAGGGTTTCATAAAGAGTTGTAACTACAGCATGCTTGAAGGCTGCAGGGACAGTTGCAGTGGAGAGTGATAGGTTTAGAATATGAGAGATGGAAGGGACAACAGTGGAGGATATAGGGCTTAGGAGATAGGTGGGAATAGGATCAGAGGAACATGTAGTGTGTTTGGAAGAAGAAAGAGGGTGTGGTGTTCCCTCCTCAGATCATAGAAAAGGAAGAAAGGGTAGCAAAGTTAGAGGGGGAAATTTAGGAGTGAAGAAGGGAAGGAGAAGTAGCTGACTTTGTGGGGAATTGGAGGGTGATCTTGTGGATTTTGTCATGGAAATAGACAGCCAGATAGGGAGGGGTCAGAGGCAGAAGCACCTTGAGGAGAGAGTTGAGAGTAGTAAAGAGATGGAAAGGGTCAGAGGCAAGAGAGTAAGTCAGATGGACATAATAGTCTTGTTTGAGTGCTATGACTGACTGGAAAGAGATAAGCATGAATTTGAAGTGTAGGGAGTGGGATTTGAGCCAAGCACACTCGGCTGAACAGGCACAGGAACATAGATAGTGGGTAGTGGAAGAAAGCCAGGGCTGGAGTATAGTACGCCTCACAGGACATGGCATGGGTGGAGTGAGAGCATCCAGAGCAGAAGAGTGCAGCATTAATAGGAAGCTATTGCCTCATCAACAGACTCATATGACATAGTGGAGGAAAGAGGTGATGAAACAGTGGAAGAGAGAGCCAAAGGGTCAATAGATTGAAGATTTCTAAAGAGGTTGGAGGAGACAGGGTGAGGTTGAGGCGGTGGGTAATGAAGAATGAAGCTTAGCAGGTGATGATCAGATAAGGGAAGATCTGAGGTACAGAGGTTTTAGGGTAAGACATTAGAGAAAAATACAAGGTCAAGGCAGTGGCCATGCTGGTGAGTGGGGCTTATTAGAGCAAAGATGGAGGACGAATGAGAAGGTAAGGAAAAGGAGCTTTAAAGCATGAGGATCAGAAGGGTTATCAACATGAATGTTGAAATCCCCAAGAATAAGGGTGGGGAAAAGGAATCTAGAAAGGCAAAGACACTAGTCTGTCAGTGAGAAAGGTAGAGGTGGACTTGTCAGGAGGTTGATAAATAACAGCTATCCAGAGAGGTAGTGGATTGAAAAGGCAGATGGAGTGGACTTCAAACGAGGGAAATAAGTGAGACTGAGGCAGCAGGAGGGGTTGGAATTGGCAGGAAGGAGAAAGTAGAAGCCCAACACCACCACCACCACGGCCAGTGGGACAAGGGGTGTGAGAGAACTGATAAGTGCCATGACAGAAAGCAGCAACTGATGCAGTGTCTTCTGGGTGGAGCCAGATCTCAGTTAGAGCAAGTCATAGTACAAGTAAACATAGTCTGGGTAGAGTTAAGGAGGATGGAAGGTAGAAGCATTTTTAAGGAGCAAGGTAAGTGTGAGAGACAGACAATGAGGGTTGGAGGCAAGGATATTATCCAATTGGTAAGAGTTCAACATAAATTTGAATGGTATGAAGTCTGCGTGAACATGTATTTTAAGTCAAAGATGATGTACAGATGGGACACAAGAATGTTGCAAGTGAATGGTGGAGGTGAGTCATGAATGAAGTTTAATAGGCCTAAAATTTATTCTCAAACCTGTCTTGGGCAGATAATTTAAACCTGATTGTATCAACTCAGTCTCATCAGAGGAGAATTACAACCTTTACAAACAAACTATAGAAATATATTTTACATCAAGAGTTATGAGCATGGAAATAAAACAAGTAAACAGACTTTCTCTATTTATAAATTTAGAGATGGATAGGGATATGCAGAAAGAAAGAAAATTGGTTAACTTTCAGATTTTCATTATTTTTCCTGATTTTTTGACTTGATTCATTTCACCCATTAGTTTTAATGAAAATATTTTAATGCATGCTAGAATGTTGTAATATGTGTAAATCAAATTTACATGTTTTAATTTGTAGGTTGATGCTTGTTAAATTGGCATCTGTAGAGGCATTTACACATGTAGATAGCATACAAGTGTAAATTCTAACTTTACAATGCCCAAATCCTACTAATCTGACTTGTCCACAAGTCATTCACACCACTGGCACACAAATTGACAAATCACCATCATTAATACTATGGGGTAGCAACACAACTTGGCAGCAGCTTTATTAACCATTAATAAATTGAATCCACTGTAACCCCATTAAACTTTAACAATTCTCACTGACTGACATCTTATAGGACTAGATAATGAATTCCTAGTCCAAGCACAGATTCACAATTTCAGTATCTCTATGCTAGCTTGCAGTGCCAGTAGTCAAAGGCCCCAACTTTCTTAAATAACAAATCTCTTGTCATACCTTTCATGCTGTTGATATCTAGCTGCCTGAAATTTACAGTTCCTGCTCCATTCCTTCTCACCAGATTTACTTATGGAGCTAATTTGATCTCTTGTGAGATCAGTACCTCCTCTGACTACCGCCAAGTCACAACATCCCACCTCCCCCCAACAGTAACTAAAGTCTCAAATCCCCTACCCTCCATAGTGCCCTATTTCCCATAGGGCAGGTAGATGCCATGGGACACAGGTTTAAAGGGAATGTGCTTTGAGTATGTTTGGACAATCCAAGAAAATATACATGTTTTCCTATTTTACAATGAGAATACACATATGTTTTAAAAAACCTATTGATGGAATTTATACCTGCTTTGAGGCAGGTATATATGTCAGCTATCGGCTTGTTTTGACCTGGAGTCTCCACTAGTGATTGAGGGAAAAATTGTGGGACACCGCTTCAAAAAGTACAACAAAAGAGTTATTTTGTTTGACCCCTTAGTTGGATCCTCTTGTACATTAAATTTTGTAAAATGCAGAACTTATATGTGCAAGTGCTTGTCTGTAGAGCTTGACATTGTAAAATGTGGTTTTTTTTTCTGAACTGGCTGTTGACACTGGGTATGTTGGCAAATAATGTACATGTCTATTTACTGATCTACTTATATGTACTGTACAAAAGACTGTGTTCAGCAGAGCCCTTTATAAAATATTGAGAACTGGGAACATCCTAGCTTGCAAATGAGGTGACACATCTTATATGGAATGTTTAATGAACCAAGTGTGTGGCAAAGGTGCGCGGCACACTAACGGGCCCCGTACAAGTGCGGGCCCGCAAATGTCCGATAGAGGCGTGGAACGGCTAAAGGAGGGCGGAGGAAGGCTCCGGAGGGGCGGAGGGACGGGGTCAATGGGTGGAGAGTGGGAAGGGAGAGGCTCCCCGCACAGTATCGGGCCCGAATTGGCATGTAAAAACTACCGCGAGGGAAACACTCGCGGTAGAAAGCATTTAAAGGGAAGAGAAACCATTTCCGTCAGCAATGTACAGGAAACCCGGGGAAACCAGCAAAACGTGAGCAGTGTGATACATGTGCACAGCACAAAAGTGCAAATAAAAATAGAAAATGACCACAACAGAACTATTAAAAATAGTAATTCAGATGGGGAACAGTTATAGTGATGGGCAAATACAGAAAACACACCCAGCAAAGCTCCAGAAAAAAAGAAATGAATTTTGGAAGGGTTTACGGAGTGGAGACTCTTCCAAAAAACATTTCCTTTTGTGGAGCTTTCCTGGGAGTGTTTGCTATGGTTGCGCATTAATATCACTGTTGCCAGCGTGGGTGATATTTTGTCCCCCATTTCCCATGGTCATTTCCGGGGTTTATGTGCATGTTTGTCACCAGACAGGGTGCATATGCCCACAGTAAATTTGAGTAGAGCAGGGTTTGTGACTCCATCCTGCCAGGCTTACTACCTCCAGGGGCTGCACTGTCTATGTGGCCATAGTGTGGTGCAGCGGACAGAGTCAGTACCTCTAGCACCAGAGGTTCAGAGGTTCAAAGCCCAGCTGGGGCACTTGCCAGCCCAGTCCCTATATTTTACCCACCACTAAACACAGATAGCGCAGACACCCCTGTATTGCAGGGGACATAAGCATGGGGAAAACACCCATATTTTACCCAACAACGCACACACACCACAACAATGGGCATTACCCACAGCCAAGTACCCCAAATGCAGTCCCGTACTGCCACATTCCAATCAGGTCACCTGCTTTTTATGGGAGAAGCTCATGCCAGCATGTTGGCGGACGAGTACATGTGGTGCAGGGGGCAGTGGCTGCTAGCGACAGAAGACAGAGGCCTAGCCATGTGCAGGCTGGCACAGTCCACAGCAACAGACAGGCCCTGCCGGATCCACAGTCATGGACTATCCAGGGAATTCAGCCAAGCTGTGGCTACACAGTGGTGCAGTGCACACAGACAGTGCATGCAAGAACAGAAGGTCACAGGTTCAAAGACCAGCTGGGACTACCAGCAATCCTGCCCACATATTTTCCCCACAAATAAACAGTGACAGTAAGGACACACCTTTCGTGACGAGAACATATGTAATGGTAATACGTCTATCTTTTGCCCCACTGAGCACAGACACCATGAACAGGGGCAGAACCTACAGCAGAATCCCCCAAATGCAGTCCTGGTGGGCCACACACCAGTCAGGTTCCATGCTGCCACTCATACAAAGGCCTGTGCTGTATATCTATGCACCACCCCCACGGCATGTAGATGTAGCTCATGCATATTCATGAGGGACAGCAGGAAGACCCGAACAGTGTGATGCAAAACTGGGCTGGAGTGGGGAAGCGCTGCCGTAAAGCAGCAGCCAACAGGGGCAGACACACCCACACCCACACCCACAGGCCCCATTGGCCAATGTCTCCTGTAGAGGCAGAACATTGGACCCTGCGTGCATCTCCCAATACCAGCACCTGCATACCTTAGCAATGTCACCCTACACTGAGGTACACAGCTCTGAAACGTTTGCTAAGAGTACAGGCTGATAGATATCCCTACATTACGCACATACTGCTAGTTGACCCCATCCGAACAATCTGTTTGGTGTCTGCGGTGCGTGCTCCAGGCCTGGCCTCTGACGGTGTTCACCACCCTGGGGAGTGACCCCCAGCAGTACTGCGTACCATATCCATGCCTCTGCCGTGCCCAGGACCGGTGTGGTGGCCAAGGCTAATCACCCCCTCAATAGTAGCACAATGCTGGCATAGGTGTGGGAGTGTGTGTCTGTCTATACCAGAGCTACTCAATTCCAGTCCTGGTGGCCTGCAACCCTGCAGGTTTTTGGGATATCCCTAATGATATGCATGAGATATATATGCATTAGAGATAGCCTGCCAACCTGACTGGTGTTTGGCCCTCCAGGGCTGGATTTGGAGACCCCTGCCTTACACCTCTGTCATTTAAGATTGTAAGTGGGCAAGGTGCAGATGTCCAAGACATCAAAGAGGTTAGAATTTGTCACATTCCTCCTTGCTTCTCACCACCACCAAAATATTGTCTATTAGACAACTTTTTGGTGGTGTTGAGAATCTAGGAGGAATGTGACACATTCTATCTACCCTTTTGATGTCTAGAACATCTGTACCTTGCCCACTCACAATCTTAAATGACAGAGGTGTAAGGCAGGAGTCTCCAAATCCAGCCCTGGAGGGCCACAAACCAGTCAGGTTGGCAGGCTATCTCTAATGCATATATATCTCATGCATATCATTAGGGATATCCCAAAAACCTGCAGGGTTGCGGGCCACCAGGACTGGAATTGAGTAGCTCTGGTCTATACAGTGTGTGTTGGCTGCAAGCACCTTCCCCAACCCACACTGCCAGCACTACTGCCAGTATTGGCCAATGTGCATACTGAGCAGCAAGGTACCATGGGTATAGGTCAGACATGGTGGGCTGGCCAGGATGCATCTGCACAGGGCATAGGGCACTGGCTGTGACATTGTAGTGCCAGGCCACCACCTACAGACCTACACAGACAGGGTGACCTCTGTATGTGCTGCTGGGGGAGCACTCTCACCCTGAGTGTGCAGTGATGACAGCATGGCTAGGCACCCCCATAGAGCTGTATTGTGTTTCTCTCTTGTGATATATATGGGTTTCCTGTTGGGGCCTCCTCACAGAACTCTCTGCTTGTGTGTGCTGCTACCCCAGTTTTGGGTGCATGCATTTCTATCAGGGCTAACCAGCAGACTGTTCACAGCTGGTATGTGTCTTGATGGAGTGCCTTGCAGGGTGCAGCAGCTGATGATCAGATAGTGCTGGGGTGCATCTTTGGATATCCAGGCCTAAAGTCTGTCTGATATTGTGTTATGGATGTGTGTGGAGCTGCTTGGACTGCCCTGTAGGGTTTCTGTTCCCCAGCAGGACTGGGGTTTGATGGTCCACTTTGCTGCCATTTTGGGGGGGGGGGAAAGAAAATGGGGATCTGTTGGTGGAGGGGCCCTGTTTGCTGCCCTCTGGGGTGGTGGGGTCCATGGGGGTTTCCACTAACTGAGACAGACAGAGATATCCAACATGTTTCTGCAGCACCTTCCTATCTCACAGGTTAGTACTGTTTTGGAGCTCTGTCATGACCTCATCCAGCTATGGCTGGTGTTGTGGACCTGGTCCTGGCCGCCACATCACACCCTCAGGGTGAGCACAGTACCCGCACAATGTGACGGTGTGTAGCTACTCTTTGCTGGTAGTCCACCCGCTCAGGACCCCCTACCAGGCCGAGGTGCTGTGTGGGTGCACATGGACAATTCCCCCTACCAGGCCGGGTAGCTGTTGGGGTGCATTCCCCATCTTGTGTGCATCTGTGGACAGCTGATTTGCATGTGCAGTGCATCATGGGTACGGGTGGCCTAACCCTATCCTGTCTACAACAGCAGACTGTCTGTGGGGTGACGTGCAGGCTCTCTGCAGCCAGCCAGGGGCTTTTTGTTCACTATAGAGCTGTAGCCCAATGGTTATGTCACTCCCTGTACAGCCAGAGGTCATAGGTTTAAACCCACAGTGGGGCCCTTTGATAGGGCTGTCCACAGCTTTATTTTTATTTACTGTACATATGTCTATGCCGGCAAAACCACACACAGCTTACTATACCCATTAGGTGCCTCTGAGGGTGCTTTATAGGGCACCCTATAGGCCACCTTATGGTTGCCATCCATATAGGGTGCACTATACATTATCCTGTGTCGCAACATACATGGTGCCCTATAGGGGACATTCTAGGGTGCCTTGGCGGACAGTGCACTGTAACATGTGCCTTACGGGCATCCGTATGTTAACACACTGTGAGAGCGGGTTTACTAGTGGTGGGAAATAAAATATAAATGGAAGGCCTCCTACAGCACTCCTCACCATGATACATACTGCCCCAGCCAGCCTTGTTCACTGGGCACTGTGAGGGGTTGAACCCCTGGCCCCTGCACCATTGGTTAGTGTCCTAACCATTGTGCTGTGGCTCTGTTCCTGTGTTTGTGCATCCGCGCGCAGCCTTGTAGCCATCAGCGCGCCATCTTGTGGCGCACTAAATTAACAGCGCGCCACCTTATGCCGCACAACATGGAAATGCCCCTAAAATAATGCCTCAGCTAGCTGTCTTCAATGGGCACTGTGGGGAATTGAACCCATGATCCCTGCACGAGTGGTCAGTGTCTTAACCATTGTGCTATGGCTCCGTTCCTGTTATTTGCACATCAGCGCGCCACTTCTCCCTCCCACTATTGGACTGCCCCCTCACACATCAGCGCGCCGCCTTCTGCCCACCGGCTCGCCGCCTTCTGTTGCCCACATTTATCAGCGCACCGCCTTCTGCCGCCCAAACTTAACCAATGCGCCGCCATCTGCCGCCGACACTAAACAGTGTGCCGCCTCATGCCGTAATAAAAATAACAGTGCGCCGCCTTCTGCCACCCAAAATTAATATGCCTCCTAACCACTTTTGCCCATAAATATTGGTGCCTCAGGTGGTCTTTTTTGTTGAGCGCAATGGGGGTTTGAACCCCTGGCCCCTGCACCATTGGTTGGTGTCTTCACCGTTGTACTACGGCATTGTTGTTTGGTTTTGCAGCAGCACCCCACTTAGCCTTCCCACGCGCTAATGTGGGCCCCGCACATTAGCGCGACGCACACACGTACGGTCCGGTTTTTTGCTTTTTTCTGCCTGGCCCGCCCACTCCTTATATGGCACCAGCACACTAACGGGGACCCGCACAGCAACGGAGTTTAGTAAACATACCCCTAAGTGACCAAAGCAGGAAAGAGATGCAAGGGAAATAGAAGTACTTGAGATAAATAGTATGTAGAGATGGAAGTGAAAATGAGGCAAGAGAAGATATGAAAACTTGAAAGCAGATATTGGAAAAGGAAAGTAGAAAAGAGATTAGGCCCAGTGCAATTAGACAAATGAAATGCCCTCCTCTAACCCCAGCTCCCACCCACCCAATGTGAGAATTCTTGCTATATAGGGCAACGTCCCAATTAGCAAGCTGACAAACAATTTGCCATTCTTCAAGGAGCTGGGATTAGATAATTTTATAGAGCGAGCACATTAATCTATACAGTTCAGACACATAGGGGTATGTTTACTAAACCGCAAAATTGTGCGGTGCACACTTGAGCATACACTAAGGTACCTTAGCACAGGCTAATAGTGCGTTTTTGTGCCCCGCATACGTGCGCACTGCACTAACGGGCCCACACAAGTGCGTGGCGCGCTGAAGTGCGATAGAGGCGTGGAAAGGCATTCCGAAGGCGGAGGAAGGCTCCCGAGGGGCGGAGGGATGGGGTCAATGGGTGGAGAGTGGGAGGGGAGAGGCTCCCCGCACAGGAGCGGGGCTGAAAATCAAGCTAAAAAATACCGCGAGTGAAAACCTCGCGTTAGAGCCGATTTAAAGGGAAGAGAAACCATTTCCGTCAGCAATGTACAGCAAAACCGGGGAAACTAGAAAACGTGAGCAGTGTGATACATGTGCACAGAACAAAATAGCAAATAAAAATTAAAAATGACCCCAACAAAATTCTAAAAAATTATAATCCAGCTGGGCAACAGTGATATCAATGGGCAACAATAAAAAACACTCCCTGGAAAGCTACAAATAAAAGAAATAATTTTTGGAAGGGTCTATGCTCCGTAGACCCTTCCAAAAATCATTTCTTTTTTTTGGAGCTTTCCTGGGAGTGTTTTTTAATGTTGCCCATTGATATCACTGTTGCCCAGCTTGGTTATGTTTTTGCCCCTTTTTTGAGGTCATTTTTGAGGTTTATTTGCCCTTCTGTCTCCATACAAGGCGAATGAGCCCACAGTAAAATTGTGCAGAGCAGGGTTTCTGACCCGTTCGGCCAGGTTTCCTATCTCCAGGGACTGCACTGTCTCTGTGACCACAGTGTGGTGCAGCAGACACAACCAGTGCCTGTGAGACCCGAAGATCACAGGTTCAAATCCCAGCTGGGGCTCCTGCCAACCCAGTCCCCATATTTTACCCACCACTAAACAGAGATAGTAAAGACACTCCTTTATTGCAGAGAACATAAGCATGGTTCAAACACTTAGGGGCATGTTTACTAAACATTCCTAACGTGCGGGGCCGCGCTAGTGTGCCTGTGCCATATAAGGAGTGGGCGGTTCAGGCAGAAAATAGAAAAAAAACGGTAGTAAGCAACCGGATGTGTGCGCGTCGCGCTAATGTGCGGGGGTCGACATTAGCGCGTGGAAAGGCAAAGTGGCGCGCTGCTGAGTATACAAAACAACAGAGCCGTGGTACAATGGTGAAGACACTGACCAATGGTGCAGGGGCCATGGGTTCAATCCCACAGTGTGCGCAACGACAAAGGTCAGCTGAGGCAGTAACTGTAATGATTAACATTGTTTTAGGAGGGGCGGCAGAAGGCGGCGTGCTGATAGGCACAAGGCGGCGCGCTGATGCACAAGCACAGGAACAGAGCCACAGCACAATGGTTAAAACACTGACCAATGGTGCAGGGATCAGGGGTTCAACTCCTCACAATGCCCAGTGAAAAATGCCTGCTGAGGCAGTATGTATTATGTTGTGGAGTGCTGTAGGAGGCTGTATAATTTTATTTTGTTATCACTACTAGCAAACGCACTCTCCCAGCATGTTAACATACGGCGGCCCATAAGGCACATGTTACAGTGCACTGTTCGCCAAGGCACCCTTGAATGACCCCTATAGGGCAGCATGTATGTTGCGACACAGGATAATGTATAGTGCACCCTATAGGGATGGCAACCATAAGGTGGCCTACAGGGCGCCCTATGAAGCACCCTCAGAGGCACCTAATGGGTATAGTAAGCTGAGGGTGGTCTTGCCGGCATAGACATATGTACAGTAAATAAAAATAAAGCTGTGGACAGCCCTACCAAAGGGCCCCACTGTGGGTTTGAACCCATGACCTCTGGCTGCACAGGCAGTGATGTAACCATTGCGCTACAGCTCCATAGCTGTAAGCAGGCCCCTGGCTGGCTGCAGATAGCCTACACGTCACCTCACAGACAGTCTGCTGGTGTCAACAGGATAGGGTTAGGCCACCCGTACCCATGATGCACTGCACATGCAAATTAGCTGTCCGCAGATGGACACAAGATGGGGAATGCACCCCCACAGCACCTCGGCCCTGTTGGGGGAAGTGACCGGGTGCACCCACACAGCACCTTGGCCTAGTAGGGGGCACTGACCGGGTGTTTTACTGGCACAGAGTAGCCACACACCGTTACATCGTGCGGGTACTGTGCTCACCCTGAGTGTGCAATGAGGTGGCCAGGACCAGGTCAACAACACCTGCCATGGCTGATGGAGGCCAAGCGGGCGTTCCAAAGCAGTGTTAATGTGTAAGATAGCTAGTTTCTGCACAAACACCATGGATATCCCTGTCTGCCACCATCAGGCAGTGGCAAACATGGGCCCCATCAAGGGATCCACACTAGACCTCCCTGCAAATGTGGCAGTTGAGGGCAACATCAACCCCCGTCCTGCTTTGGAACACCACCACACACCCCCCCCCCCCCCCCCAGGCAGGCAGCTCCATACACAGACATAAGCCCAGGGTATGGTAAGCTGCACTCCACCACCAGATATTCCCCTGCAGCAAGCCAACAGCCACTGCACCCTACAAGCCATTATAGCAAGACATTTACCAGCTACAAACAGTCTGCTGGTTAGTCCATAGTGCATGTTCCCAATGGAGATGCATGCACCCAGAACTGGGCTGTCTGCATACACAGCAAGCAGATAGATCAGTGACTGGGCCCCAAAGAGAAACCCATATCTATCACATGAGAGAACTACTATACAGCACTATGGGGGGGCCTAGCCATGCTGTGGTCACTGCACAGTCAGGGTGAGCGTGATCCCCCAGAAGGACATGCTTTGGCCACCCTGTCTGTGTAGGTGGTGGCCGGACACTACAATATCCCAGCCAATGTCCCTGCCAGGGCCCTATGCCCAGTGCAGATGCATCCTGGCCACGCCACCCTGCCCTGGCTATACCCATGGTACCTTGCACCTCATTATGCACATTGACTGGCCAATACTGGCAACAGTGCTGGCAGTGCGGGCTGTTGAAGGGGCTTGCAGCCAACACCCACTGTATAGACAGACACACGTCCACACCTCTGCCATCATGGTGCTACGATTGAGGGGGTAAGTAGCCTTGCCCACCAAACCGGTCCTGAGCACGGCAAGGCATGGATATGGTACGCATTACAGCTGGTGGTCACTCCCCAGGGTGGTAAGCACCGTCAGAGGCCAGGCCTAGAGCATGCCCCGCAAACACCTAACAGATTGTTTGGATGGGGTCAACTAGCAGTATGTACGTAACGTATGGATAACTGCCTGCCTGTGCTCCTAGCAAACGTCTCCGAGCTGTGTACCGTATACCTCAGGTGTAGGGTGACATTGGTAAGTTATGCAAGTGCTCGTTTTGGGTGCTGCATGCACGGTCCAATGTTCTGCCTTTCCAGGAGACATTGGCCAATGGGGCCTGTGGGTGTGGGTGTGTCTGCCCTTGATGGCTGCTGCTTACGGCACAGATTCCCAACTCCAGTCCAGGTTTGCATCACACTGTTCGGGTTTTCCTGCTATCCCTCATGAATATGCATGGGCTACATCTACATGCCATGGGGGTGGTGCATAGATATACAGCACAGGCATTTGTATGAGTGTCAGCATGGAACCTGACTGGTGTGTGGCCCACCAGGACTGCATTTGGGTGATTCTGCTCTAGGTACTGCCCCTGTTCATGGTGTCTGTGCTCAGTGGGGTAAAAGATAGATGTCTTACCATTGCATATGTCCCCGACATGAAAGGTGTGTCCTTACTATCACTGTTTAGTTGTGGGAAAAATACGTGGGCAGGATTGGCAGTAGCCCCAGCTGGGCTTTGAACCTGTGACCTTCTGTTTTTGTATGCACTGTCTGTGTGCACTGCACCACTGTGTAGCCACAGATTGTTTGGATTCCCTGGACTGTCCATGACTGTGGATCCGGCAGGACCTGTCTGTTGCAGTGGACTGTGCCAGCCTGCACATGGCTAGGCCTCTGTCTTCTGTGGTTAGCAGCCACTGCCCCCTGCACCACATGTACTTGTCCGCCAACATGCTGGCATGAACTTCTCTCAGAAAAAGCAGTTGACCTGATTGCAATGTGGCAGTATGGGACTGCATTTGGGGGACTTGGCTGTAGGTAATGCCCATTGTTGTGGTGTGTGTGCGGTGTTGGGTAAAATATGGGTGTTTTCCCCATGCATACAGGGGTGTCTGCGCTATCTTTATTTAGTGGTGGGTAAAATATAGGGACTGGGCTGGCAGGTGCCCCAGCTGGGTTTTGAACCTCTGCCCTCTGATCCTAGAGGTAATGACTCTGTCCGCTGTACCACACTTTGGCCACAGAGACAGTGCAGCCCCTGGAGGCAGTAAGCCTGGCAGGATGGAGTCACAAACCCTGCTCTACGCAATTCTACTGTGGGCATATGCACCCTGTCTGGTGACAAACGTGCACATAAACCCCGGTAATGACCACGGGAAATGTGGGACAAAATATCACCATGCTGGGCAACAGTGATATTAATGGGCAACCATAGCAAACACTCCCAGGAAAGCTCCGAAACGTGGAAATGTTTTTTGGAAGAGTCTCCTCTCAGTAGACCCTTCCAACATTCATTTCTTTTTTCTGGAGCTTTGCTGGGTGTGATTTCTGTATTTGCCCATCACTATCACTGTTCCCCAGCTGAATTACTATTTTTAATAGTTCTGTTGTGGTCATTTTCTATTTTTATTTTCACTTTTGTGCTGTGCACATATATCACACTGCTCACGTTTTGCTGGTTTCCCCGGTTTTCCTGTACATTGCTGACGGAAATGGTTTCTCTTCCCTTTAAATGCTTTCTACCGCGAGTGTTTTTACATGCAAATTCGGGCCCGATACTGTGCGGGGAGCCTCTCCCCTCCCACTCTCCACCCATTGACCCCGTCCCTCCGCCCCTCCGGAGCCTTCCTCCGCCCTCCTTTCGCCGTTCCACGCCTCTATCGGACATTTGCGGGCCCGCACTTGTACGGGGCCCGTTAGTGAGCCGCGTACCTGTGCGGGGGTGACACGCACGTGTGCGGGGCGTTTAAACGCGTTTCTGCGCGTTTCAGTGCCGCGTTGCCGTGCGCTATTTTGCGGCGCGCACATTTCCTTTTTTAGTAAACATCCACCCTATATTTTACCCTACACCGCATACACACCATAACAATGGGCATTACCTACAGCCGAGTCCCCCAAATGCAGTCCTGGAGTGCCACAACTCAATCAGGTCATATGTTGTTTCCAAGATAAGGACATGTCAGCATGTTGGCAAAAGGGTACAGGTGGTGGAGGGGGCAGTGGCTGCTAGCCACAGCAGACAGTGGCCTAGCCCTGTGCAGGCTGGCACCGTCCACTGCAACAAACAGGCTCTGTCGGATGTACAGTCATGGACTCCCCAGGGAATGCAACTTATCTGTGGCAACATGGTGGTGCAGTGCACACAACCAGTGTGTGCAAGAACATGAAGGTCACAGGTTCAAAGCCCAGCTGGGGCTACTGCCAATCCAGTCCACATATTTTTCCCACAACTAAACCGTGATAGTAAGGACAAATCTTTAATGCTGAGAACATACACATGGTTAATACGCCTATATTTTACCCCACCGAGACACCATAAACAGGTGCATTACCTAGAGCAGAGTCTCCCAAATGCAGTCCTGGAGGGCCACACACCATTCAGGTTCCATGCTGCCTCTAATAAAGATGCCTGTGCTGCATATCTATGCACCACCCCCATGGTATGCAGATGTAGCTCATGCATATTCATGAGGGACAGCATGAAAACCCGAACAGTGTTTGGCACACCAGGACTGGAGTTGGGAACCTCTGCCGTAAAGCAGCAGCCAACAGTGGCAGACACACCCACACCCACACCCACACCCACAGGCCCCATTGGCCAGTGCCTCCTGGAGAGGCAGGACATTGGGCCCTGCGTGCATCTCCCAATACTAGCACTTGCATACCTTAGCAATGCAACCCTACACCTGGGTATATGGTACACAGCTCTCAAACGTTTGATATGAGTACTGGCAGATAGAAATTCCTACGTTAAGCACAGTTTGCTGATTGAACTCCATCATAACAATCATTCTGATGTCTGCGGTGTGTGCTTCAGGTCTGGTCTCTGACAGTGTTTACCACCCTGGGGAGTGACCCCCTACAGTATTGAGTACCATATCCATGCCTGTACTGTGCCCAGGACTGGTGTGGTAGGCATGGCTGCTGAACTCCTCTATAGTAGCACAATGCTGGCATTGGTGTCGGAGTGTGTGTCTGTCTATACAGTGTGCGGTGGCTGCAAACACCTTCCACAGCCCACAATGCCAGCACTGTTGCCAGTATTGGCCTGCCAATGTGCATAATGAGGAGCAAGGTACCATGGGTATAGCCCGGACAGGGTGGCCTGGCCAGGGTGCATCTGCACAGGGCATAGGGCACTGACTGTGACATTTTAGTGCCCAGCCACCACCTACACAGACAGGGTGACCTCAGTATGTCCTGCTGGGAGATCACTCTCACCCTGACTGTGCAATGATGACAGCATGGCTAGGCTCCCCCATAGTGCTATATAGTATTTTTCTCATGTGATATTTATGGGTTTCCTTTTGGGGCCCAGTCACTGACTTATCTGCTTGTGTGGGCTGCCATCCCAGTTTTGAGTGCATGCATTTCCACCAGGAGCATGCACTATGGACTAACTAGTAGACTGTTTGCAGCTGGTATGTGTCTTGATGGAGTGCTGTGCAGTGGCTGAAGGCTTGCTGCAGGAGAATATCAGATAGTGGTGGGGTGCAGCTTCACATATACAGGCCTAATGTCTGTCTGCTATTGTGTTATGGTTATGTACAGAGCTGCATTGACTGCCCTGTAGGGTGTCTGTTCCCCAGCAGGACCGGGGTTGATGGTCCCCTCTACTGCCACCATTGCAGGGAGGTAGAATGTGGATCTGTTGATGGGAGACCCTGTTTGCCACCCTCAGCCCTGGAGGAGGAGGGTGGTAATCCTCCTAGGGTTCCATGGGGGCAACACCTGACTGAGACAGACAGATATATCCAAGGTGTTTCTGCAGAAACTATCTATCTCACACATTAACACTGCTTTGTACCTGCATCATGGCCTCTTTCAGTCATGGAAGGTGCTGTGGACCTGGTGCTGGGCACCTCACCACACCCTCAGGGTGAGCACAGTACCCGCACAATGTGACGGTGTTTAGCTACTCTGTGCCAGTAAAACACACGTTCTGTACCCCCTACCAGGCCGAGGTGCTGTGGGGGTGCACATGGTCACTCCCCCTACCAGGCCGAGGTGCTGTGGGGGTGCATACCCCATCTTGTGTTTATCTGTGGACAGCTGATTTGCATGTGCAGTGCATCATGGGTACGGGTGGGCTAACCCTATCCTGGTGACCACAGCAGACTGTCTGTGTGGTGACGTGCAGGCTCTCTGCAGCCAGCCAGGGGCTTGCTAGTAGCTATAGAGCTGTAGCCCAATGGTTACTTCACTGCCTGTGAAGCCAGAGTTCATGGTTTCAAACCCACAGTGGGGTTCTTTGATAGGGCTGTTCAAAGCATTATTGCTTTTTAATGTACATTTTTGCTGCCAGCAAAAACACCCTCAGCGTACTGTACCCATAAGGTGCCTCTGAGGGCGCTTTATAGGGCGCCCTATAGGACACCTTATGGTTCCCGTCAATATAAGGTGCACTATACATTATCCTGTGACGCAACTTATAGGGTGCCCTGTAGGGAACATTTTATGGTGCCGTGGCGGACAGTGCACTTTATAATGTGCCCTATGGAGTGCCTTATAGGGTGCCTTATATGGCATTTTCAATTACGGCACGTGAGGGCGTGTTTGCTGGCAGCAATTAATAAAATAAAAACAAAGTGCTGCAGGAAACAAAATGTACATTGCAAAGCTGATGCCTCAGCCAGTCTTACGTATTAGGCACCCTGGGGAGCAAACTCATGACCCCTGTATCAGCAGTCAGTGCCTTAACCATTGTGCTCCACTGCTGCTCCTCCTTGCATGTCAGCGCACCTACTTATGCTTTTCATTCCTTACACTGCACAGTGCTGCCATCAAAAACAGTACTCTGACCTTGCGGTACCTCATACGGCACCCTATAAAGCGCCCTATAAGCAACATTCTAGGGTGCCTTGGCGGACAGTGCACTTTAAAATGTGCCTTATGGGGCGCCTTATGTTAACACGCTTTGAGAGTGCGTTTGCTAGTAGTGATAATTAAAATAAAAATAAAATGCCTCCTAAACCAATCTTCCCCATAATATGTAATACCTCAGCCAGCCTTGTTCTTTGGGCACTGTGGGGGATTGAACCTCTGATCCCTGCACCATTGGTCAGTGTCTTAACCATTATGCTGTGTTTCTATTCTTTTACTTGCATATCAGCGCGCCGCCTTATGCCTCCCAATATTAAAATGCCTCCTAAAGCAATAGCTTGCCTTATGCCCATCAGTGTTCCGCCTTATGCTGCCCAATATTAAACTGGCTCCTAAAGTAATGCCTCAGCCAGCTGTCTTCATTGGGCACTGTTGGGGATTGAACCCCTGTTCCCTGCACCATTGGATCGTGTCTTAACCATTGTGCTGTGGCTCTGCTCTTCTGCTTGCACATCAGCGCGCCACTTATACCTCCCGCGCAGCTTTCTCATGCACTAATGTGCGGGGCGCACATGGGCGCCGCGCACCTTAGCGCATATTTAAATCACGGTTTTTCTTTTTCAGAAAGAAACGCCCACTCCTTATATGGCACCCGCACACTAGCGCGGCCCGCACATTAGCGGAGTTTTAGTAAACATACCCCATAATATCAAAATGTACTAATGTAAAGTAATAACTGTCTATCAAGAAAGTAAGGCTACATATAGGGACATCGACCAGCGCTGTTAGAACACACATAAAATATATTATCTGCTTTTCCTCAGAAAGGACAGCTGAGAAAAAGTTAGGGACTCTGGTAGGTTTCTCTCATTTACTTCAACTGGAACCAAAGCTCCACCAACTGATTGATGACTGGGAAAAATCATATTGCCAACGCTGTTGCCCCATTACAGCTTCTGCCTCTGTCCAAACAAACAGCCCAATGTCAGTCAAGGGATTGGTTCCATGTGTATGATTCTTGTAAGCTGAAGCCCTCATGAAACAAGTGGAGGAGCTCAGCGAAGAGGTGGCGAGGATAGAAAAACATTCAAGACAGTGAGAAGTAAATTGAGATGCTTCTTGAAGCATCCAAGCTTTCCAAAAGAAATGAAGATGGGATGCTACAGAATGAAGAGTTGGACACAAGTCACCAGAGCCTGCAGAATCAACTCCTCCAGCCCTCAAATTGAAGAACTAGTATGTAGCCCTGGAAGTGGAGGAGGTGAAAGCAATCCAGGAAAGGGAAGAGCCAGAGCTCTTGGTGAATCTCTTCTGAGGGGTACTAAGATGTCCATTTGCCAACAAGTCCAGAGAGGTGTGCTGTCTACTAGGTGCCAAAATCTGAGATGTTATGGAGTTTGCCAAGACTCATCAAGATTACTGACTAATATCCAATGTTTCTCAACTATGTTGATACTAACTGCTGAAAGCTATTAATCGGAGTGTATCAAATGTGACTTAATGGTTCTGGGACAGAGGGTAAAACAGATGCACAGGTGATATTCTTTTCAATCTTCCCTGTTGAGGGTAAAGGCCAAGGCAGAGAAGCTCACATCCTGGAGTTGAGTATGTGGCTGTGTGGACAGTGTCATTGAGAGCATTTTTGTTTCCTGGACCATGAGATGACTTTGCAAGGGCTGAGTGTCTTTCGCAACAGACTGACTAATCTACTGAATAGGGCTTTAAGTTATGTTCATTAGGGATGGGTGAAAGTCCTTGGGTAAGTAAAACATTAAATACCTCTGAAATAGGTAAAAGTGGCAACATCTGGAAAGCAGTGTGCATAAATGTCTGTAGTATGGAAAATAAGATCCTAGATGTTGAGGCTTTAATGGAACTGGTTGACTTGGATTTAGTGGCAGTTACGGAGACATGGTTCACAGAATCATATCGGGCTATACTTTATTCAGGAAGGACAGGGTAGGAAGAAGGGGAGAAGTGGCACTATATATATGAACCCAAATGTGAAAGGGCAGTATTGGACTTGCTGCTTACCAATGGTGAAAGTGCTTCTGATTGTTATAGTGGGACATCATCTTTCATCTAGTGATCACCAGATGGTGTGGTTCAGTATTAGGACTACGGATGATAAAGTCCATTCAACTTAGACTTTAGGAAAACTAACTTTGCCAAGATGGGACAATACCCCAAGGCGTTGTTAGCAGGATGGGAGCAGTGGGGGATGTAGAAGAGCAAGGAACACAACTGAAAGGATATTTTAAGGGCAACAACCATTTTTTTTTTAAAAAAGGCAAATATATGTTAAAGGAAAAGAATGCCACTGTGTTTCTTAAAAGTAGCTGAAAAGGTGAAGAAAAAGGTGGCCTTCATAAAATACAAGAGATCACAGAGAGAGGAAGACAAACATCAATATTTGGAAAAACTTACAGAAACTAGGAAAGTAGTCAGGAAAGCAAAGATACAAAAAGAATGCGCGTTAATGTTACTTAACGAGGGTAGACGTTCCACGGCGCGGTAAAGCATCGCAGAAGGTGGAGAGAGGGCAGAGAGAAGGGGTCAATGGGCGGAGTATGGGTGGGGAGAGGCTCCATTGACACTAACGTGCTGATCTGAAGAGCTGAATCCTAACGCGATTGAAAACCTGCCGTTAGATGCACATTTGCAGGGGAGAGAAACCATTTAAGTGTCAGCAATGAACAGCATAGGCAGAGAAACAAAAAAAAAGTGATAAGTGTGATACATGTGCACAGAACAAAAGGGCACATAAACATTGAAAATGACCTCAACAACCTGGAAAAAAAACATAACCAAGCTGGCCAATAGTGATATTAATGGGAAACATCAACCCCCCCCCCCCCCCGAGAAAGCTCTGAAAAAAAGATATTAATCGAGGAAGGGTCTATGCTCTGTCCCCATACAAGGTGAATGAGCCCACAGTGAAATAGCGCTGATCAGGGCTTTCCCTTGTTATTGGACAGGTGTCCTATGGCATGCACATGCCCGCAACAGCAGGGTGGGCATGTTGGAATGGGCAACTGGACAGATGCCGGAAAAGGGGATACAGAGGGCCACAGGCAGCACATGTTGTGGTGCAGCTGGGCCACAGTGCAGACTAGGGTGATGCCTAGGTGGCCCATACGAATGCTGAAACAGCAGAGTAGCCAGACAACAACTGTTGAAGGCCCAACATGGGCATGACTGTGTTTCCCACAGTGTCACAGGGGATAGTACCCAGCAGCTACCCCCAAGGTCACAGAACATTGGCAGGCGGTGCTGGGGGAAAGCGTGGACACCTATGCAGGCACCCCTATCCCAGAACCCACACCATAGGCAGCCGCCTACCCACACACAGGATGGCCTGAGACTGCGCTCCACCAGCACCACCAGGAGAAGGGCATGTTAGCATGGTGGCAGAGGGATACTGGTGGTGGAGGGGGCAGTGACAGCTGCCCAGAGCAGACTGTGGCATAGCCCTGTGTAGGTGGGTGCCATGCACTGCAACAGACAGGCCCTGTCTGATGAACAGTCATGGTATCACCAGGGAATGCACTGACTTTGTAATAACACAGTGGTGCAGTGCACAAAACCACTGTATTCAAAAGCAGAAGGTCACAGGTTCAAGTCCTACCTGTGGTTCCTGCCAACCCAGTTCCCATATTTTGCCCACTACTAAAACATGCTAATACAGACAGAACCTTTATTGCAGATGACATAAACATGCCCAAAACACCTACAGTTTAGCCTACAGAACACAGACACCATAAACATGTGCAATACCTAGAGCAGAGTCTCCCAAATGCAGTCCTGGAGGGCCAAACACCATCCAGGTTCCATGCTGCCTCTAATAAAGATGCCTGTGCTGCATTTCTATGCGCCGCCCCCATGGTATGCTGATGTATCTCATGCGTATTTATGAGGGACAGCATGAAAACCCGAACAGTGTTTGACCCACCAGGACTGGAGTTGGGAACCTCTGCCCTAAAGCAGCTGCCAACAGGGGCAGACACACCCGCACCCACAGGCTCCATTATCCAATGCCTCCTGGAGCAGCAGGATGTTGGGCCCTGCGTGCATCTCCCAATACTAGCACTTGCATACCTTGGCAATGCCACCCTAAACCTGGGAATACGGTAAACATCTATCAAACGGTTGCTATGATTACTGGCAGATAGCAATTCCAAAGTTAAGCACAATTTGCTGATTGAGCTGCATCATAGCAACCTTTCTGATGTCTGTGGAGTGTACTACACGTCTTGTGTCTGACAGTGTTTACCACCCTGGGGAGGCAACTTCAGGACCATATAGATATCAATGCCCTCTGGACATACATCAGCTTGGATTCAAGCCCCAGCACGGCGTGGAAACACTACTCACCTCCCTCTTTGACAATCTCCTAAGAGGCATAGACAACATAAAAAATGGCTTCCTGCTAGTGTTCATGGACATCTCGGCGGCTTTCGATACCGTGTCACACCCTAAGCTACTACAACGTTTACAACTGATAGGACTATGCAAGAATACCCTAAAGTGGTTTACATCATACCTGGAAGGGCGAATGCAACAAGTCAAATGCGATCAAAAGAAATCCTTACAATTCCCCGTCACGCAGGGAATACCTAAAGGCTCAGCCCTATCTTCAATGCCCTTTAACATCTACATACAGCCCATATGCAACATCATCAAGAAACATAATCTATGCTGACGACATCATGGTGTACGCTCCAGTCAACTTACTGACACTAAAGACTACACCAATAACAAAATGCCTTGAAGACATGAATGACTGGCTCATAACCAACAACTTAACGGTCAAATATGACAAAACTGAGGCAATGTTCATCACCAGGAACTCCACATTCGCACCCCCACAAATCATAAGCATCCTAGACAAACACATAGTAGTCAAAGAAGAAGTTAAATATATGGGCATAACACTTGACAGAGCTCTAAACTTAAAATCTCACATCAACAAAACTACAAACAAGGCATATCATTGATTGAAAACAGTCAGACAAATCAAACCAATGCTCCATCAAGACCACTTCTGCACAGTATGTCAAGCACTCATCACACCACTGCTGGATTATGGAAACTCACTATATCAAGGCCTTCCTCACCAGACACTACACCCACTACAGATAGTACAAAATGCCACAGCACGCATCATTACAGACACCCCAAGGACCGAGCACATCACTCCCATCCTACAACTACACTGGCTCCCAATGGTGGCAAGAGCTAAATACAAAAAACAATCATGATAATCTTCAAAGTCATTCACCGTCTCTCAGTGGACGCACTCCAAAACATTATAACAAGGGACATCAGCAATAGACCAAAAAGAACCAATAATAACAACATGATCAGCACCCCTGCAGGCTATCACAAAACCAAACAAACAACCTCAAAAAGAGCACCATTATTACTGGCATCCTCAATATGGAACTCACTACCAATGAGCCTGAGAGCTTTAGAAGACCTCACAAACTTCCGCAAAGACCTCAAAACATGGTTATTTATAGAAACCTATGAACATTCAAGCAACATCCCTTACCCAAACAGCAACACTAACATCACCGCCAACTAAACACACACCCATCCCATTTACACAAACAAATTTATCACACCACGTTAGTAACTACCTATATGTTAAATGTTACCTCAACTGTACTGTCTAAATACTGTCACATAACTGTCTAAATGTCTAACTGTACTGTCTAAATGTTTACATGTACCCTAGTGTTAAACGTAACCTCCAATTGTGTTGTGACATGACCACCTTGATTGAAGGAAATGGTGGCATACAAATCTGTCTAAATAAATAAATAAATGTATGACTGCAATTGTCTACATCAGGATTTGCAGCTGCTCCCTGGTACATATTGGCTTCTAAAAAGTGTTCATGCAAGCCAGCCCTTTACAGGAGCGATTAAGGGATTCATCTTCCTTAATCCCCATTGTTTATTTCCCCCTCCAGTTTGAAATTGCATCAAAATAGCGGCATCTGTAGTTGATTGTCAGCAAAATGCTGACATATACATGTGTTGGCACTTAACACATGGAAGTTGGTTTGTTTTACTGTTGATTTTTCCCACATGCGGATTTGCTAAATGAATCCTCCAGATTCAAATATCTGCAAATAAAAATGCACTCCTGCACTATTTTAGACCAGGCTCCATATTTATCAAAACCTTTTCTAAAATACTGACAGAATGTGTATGTCACAACCTCAGCATCTCAAGTCCAATCTCCATGTACTTTCTAACATTTGCTTTATTGTGTTCAATATAACTAGTTAATAAGGAGGTAATCAACTCATATTTAGAGAAACGGCTATATCTATTTCTCTAAATATGAGTTGATTATCTCCTTATCTAGCTACATTGAACACAAAGCATATTTTAGATGGCCAAGATCAGGTAGCCAAGATCAGTAAGAACAGCACAAAAACTGAAATAGAAAATCTGCATATTACAATCAACAACAGTTAAAAGGATCCATGTTTTGGCATTATGATCCTGTTATGATGTGCATAGTTAGGCCAGATGCCAGTGAATAGCTAAGTACAAAAGACCAGTATTTTTTTTTAATCAATTTGACAGTTTTTCTGAGTTGGCCATCTGCATTAGTTCTGCATGTTCGCCATCTGCCAAGTAGCATTTGTTATGTATATTCTTGCATAACACTGCAACATCTTTATTTTCCTGGGATTATTTAACATTACAATAAGCACGGTACTAGATATGTTTTACCCTATATGCAGGACATTCAGGAATAATGAAAGTTGTTTATGCTTATAATCAAAGTATGTCACACATGCTTTACTATCTGCTTCATTGTATGATTTGGTTGAAATCATTTCCTGGCAGTGCTGCTGAACACAAAGCATTAATTGTAAGGATATTATAACTATGGGTGCTGAAACATTTACTATGCTAAGTCTTTGTTACAGCTCTTATTAAATTGAAGTTGGCATAAAAGCTTATTTTAAAGTTGAAGTGCAGCATATCATAGCATAACCTCAGTATATCACTAAAACAAATGTCTGTTGTAAAATATCATTAACATGCCATATGCTATATTGTTCCACATACTACTGCAGCAACTTTTCAATTAGAATATTTCACTAAAATCTATAATGAATTGCATAATAAATATACTTGGCATGTTTATTAATGCTGAATCATGACACATCAGGATTGCACAATTGCTATTTCCTTTTCTATTCTTTTCTACAATCAAAAGGAAAGTAGGGAGTCTTGACAGCCACAAATATCTGCCTATATAGAAATATGAACGTATGCTAAACACGAAGGTGGTCATTCTGATCCACAAACAGTGCCGATGGATGTGCGGCTCGGACATCCAACCGGCACTCAGCTGGGCCACCTTATTCAGAACCTAGGGCTCCTGGCACATACACAGTGTTTGTGAGGGGAGTGCTAGACATGGGTGGGGCTGGGTAAGAGCGGGGGAGTGGTCAGCATGCAGAATGTACAGGGCCCGTTCAGGTCAGACCGCTGTACATTCTGCAGCAGCCTCCAGAATGTCCAGCGTATTCTACCCCAATGGTGGAATAAGTCCTGGGGACATCAGTGATCACGCGCTACTGCTCTCCAAACCCCTTGACATCGGGCCTGCCAGTCTCCTGCAGCCACAATCCAGGCCCTTGGGCCTCCAGTGTCAGCCGGACAATAGTCTGCAGGGGTGGATGTGGATGCTGGCATTCCAAGCCATCTTATAGATGGCTCATTGCCATGTAGCGGGGATGCCACGGCTCCCTCACTGGGAATGGGACAACTCAGCACAGCCAACTCAGTGCAATAATAAATGCAACAGTAAAACAACCAAAAACATTTAAAGTTATTTGTTAATTTCAGATTTGGCAAATGAAATCTGGAATGTCCAAAGTATAATAGGAAAAGATCAAAAAAAGATTTTGTTATGCTTTCTGATAATTTCAAGTATTGTATAGGGCATCTAGTGCCGTAATCTGACACAATCTTTGAAATACATTGATCAGTTTTGTGGTATTTCCTCAACTAAGCTGTTGAACGGGTTCCACATAGATGGAAGAAACAGACAAGATTGTCTGTCGACTGTTTCCTCTCCTATTTGAGTGACTGATGTAGCTATCCTTGAACCAGTTGAGCAGAAGATGAAGCTCTTTGGGCAGGTGTCCTTCCAGAGCAGCAACATAATCTTCCAACTCCAGGACAGACAAATTGTAACTGCAGTAGATTCCCATGTTCCGGGGGGTCATCAACTGCACAAGGGGGAGAGGCCACCTACTGAAAAAGGAAGGCTTTCCATTCACTGAACAGACAAATGGCCTGCAACGAACATGGCGAGTTAACAGATGTCTTTCTGAGATTCCCAGGTTCCTCCATGACTCATGAATCCTGACCCACCCTGGCATCTATGAGAGATTTGAGAGTTGAGAAATCACTAATGGATGGCTTCCAAGTAAGTCCACTCTACTACTTACACATATGCATGCTAGGAGATCCCAGTGGCTTATGCCAGCAGTGACAATTGGCAAACAGAGCACATGGTTGCAGTCCCTACGTAGCTCAGCATATACCCTGGTACTAGACTCTAGTCTTCTTTCTCTCTCTCCTCACACAGGTGATAGAGGCTACCCTCTGAGGATATATTTCCCATATTGTTGGAGACAGGGAATTCCAAAGAGTTGGGGCATAGTGAGAGAATGCTCTTTGGTTTGTTTTGTTTGTCTTGTAGAAGTCAGGTGGTATGCATAGAGTTCTGTGAATAACTCCTCTGTCTGGTATCTGGGGTTTGGGCTATTAGTGTGGATATATGTGATGGTGCTATATCATGTAGTAGTGTAAATATGATAACCAGATTCTTATATTTACTTCTACTGGATATCGGTAGCCAATGAAGGCTGTGAAGTATTGGCATGATATGATCTGAATTGGATGCTTGCATTATTACACATGCTACTGTGTTTTGTGCAAGCTGGAGGTGTGTTAGTGTTTGTTTTGGAAGACCATGGAGAATGTTATTAGAATAGTCTATGTGGGGATTGATCATTGCTTGGGTGACTGTTCTAAAATCTGATGGTTCAAGTAAGGGTCTCAGTCTTTGTAGCATTTTAATTTTTTCTATATATGGCTTGCGTGGAATTATTTATGTGGGTGATGAGATTGAGGGATTTATCTAAGATAATTCCCAGGTATTTTATCTCTTCTTTTACTGTGTTTGCTGTTTCTCCAAGGCATATCCGTGGAGGTGTTGTGAAGTCTTTATCTCTCATTATGAATATGACTTCTGTTTTATTTATTTATTTTCCGATTGTTTGATGCAAGCCACTGAGAAGCTTCCTGAAAGCATGCCGTAATTTGTTTTAGGTTGAGTTTTAAAGTACTGATTGGGAGATACATCATAATATCTAAGCGTAAATATGGTATAGAACTTTGAGCTTTTGGAAGATTTTTCATATTGGCTGGAGGTAGATATTGAACAAAAGGGCAGAAAGGGCTCACCCCTAGAGGATTCCTTGGTTTTGATTAAAAGGTAGAGATGAGGTTTGGTCAGTTTTTACTTGTTGGGTGTGGCCTTTCAGGTATAGATAAACCAGGTTAGGACTACTCCACAGATGCTGATTTGCTGCAATCTTGATAAGAGTATATTACGGTTAATGGAATCAAAAGCTGACACTATGGGGTATGTTTACTAAACTGCGGTAACGGTACATAACGCACGTTATGTAACGTTAACGATCGTAAGTGCATCATAACGTGCATTATGATGCGCTTACGATCATTAACGTTACATAACGTGCGTTAATCAACATTAACAATCGTAAAGCCCCGCGGTGCGGTAAAACACCGCAGAAGTTGGAGAGAGGGCGGAGAGAAGGGGTCAGTGGGCGGAGAGTGGGCGGGGAGAGGCTCCCTTCACACTAACACGCTGATTTGAAGAGCTGAATTCCAACGCGAATGAAAACCTGCCGTTAAATGCACATTACAGGGGAGAGAGACCATTTCAGTGTCAGCAATGTACAGACCAGGCAAAGAAACAAAAAAAAAGTGATAAGTGTGATACATGTGCACAGAACAAAAGGGCACAGAAACACTGAAAATGACCCCAACAAACTGGAAAAAAACCATAACCAAGCTGGCCAATAGTGGTATCAATGAGAAACATCAACCTCTCCCCCCAAAGTAAGCTCCATAGAAAAGATATAAATCGTGGAAGGGTCTATACTCTGTCCCCATACAAGGTGAAGGAGCCCACAGTGAAATAGCGCTGCTCAGGGTTTTCCCCACAATCGGACAGGGTTCCTATGGCATGCACATGTCCTGCAACATCAGGGCGGGCATGTTGGAACGGCAACTGGACAGATGCCAGAGAAGGGGATACAGTGGGTCGCAGGCGGCACATGCTGTGGTGCAGCTGGGCCACAGTGCGGACTAGGGTGATGCCTAGGTGGCCCATACGAATGCTGAAACAGCAGAGCAGCCAGACAGCAACTGCTGAAGGCCCAACATGGGCATGAGCGTGTTTCCCACAGTGTCACAGGGGATAGTACCCAACAGCTACTCCCAAGGACACGGAACATTGGCAGGCGGGGCTGGGGGGAGCGTGGACGTCTATGCAGGCACCCCTACCCCAGAACCCGCACCATAGGCAGCCGCCTACCTGCACACTGGATGGCCTGAGACTGCGCACCACCAGCACCACCAGCAGAAGGGCATGACAGCATGGTGGCTGAGGGATACTGGTGGTGGAGGGGGCAGCGGCAGCTGCCCAGAACAGACCGTGGCCTAGCCCTGTGTAGGTGGGTGCCGTGTACTGCAACAGACGGGCCCTGTCTGATGAACAGTCATGGTATCACCAAGGAATGTACTGACTCTGTGACAACAAGGTGGTGCAGTGCACAAAACCAATGTATTCAGAAGCAGAGGGTCACAAGTTCAAGTCGCAGCTGTGGTTCCTGCCAACCCAGTGCCCATATTTTACACACTACTACAACGTGCTAATACAGACAGCACCATTATTGCAGATGACGTAAACATGCCCAAGACACCTACATTTTTACCCTACAGAGCACGGACACCATAAACATGCACATTACCTAGAGCAGAGTCTCCCAAATGCATTCCTGGAGGGCCAAACACCATTCCAGTTCCATGCTGCCTCTGATAAAGATGCCTGTGATGCATTTCTATGCGCCACCCCCATGGTATGCAGATGTATCTCATGCATATTCATGAGGGACAGCATGAAAACCCGAACAGTGTTTGGCACCGCAGGACTGAAGTTGGGAACCTCTGCCGTAAAGCAGCTGCTAACAGGGGCAGACACACCCACACCCACAGGCCCCATTATCCAAAGCCTCCTGGAGAGGCAGGATTTTGGGCTCTGCGTGCATCTCCCAATACTAGCACTTGCATACCTTAGTAATGCCACCCTAAACCTGGGAATATGGTACACATCTTTAAAAAGGTTGCTATGATTACTGGCAGATAGCAATTCCTAGGTTAAGTACAATATTCTGAGTGAGCTGCATCATAGCAACCTTTCTGATGTCTGTGGAGTGTGCTACAGGTCTTGTGTCTGACAGTGTTTACCAACCTGGGGAGTGACTCCTACAGTATCGCGTACCATAGCCATGCCTGCACTGTGCCCAGGACTGGTGTGGTGGCCTGGGCTGCCCAACACCTCTATAGTTGCACAATGCTGGCATAGGTGTGGGGAGTGTGTGTCTGTCTATCCAGTGTGTGGTGGCTGCCAACCCCCTCCACAGCCAACACTGCTAGCACTGTTGCCAGTATTGGCCTGCCAATGTGCATAATGAGGAGCAAAGTACTGTGGGAATAGCCTGGATAGGGTGGCCTGGCCTGGCCGCATCTGCACAGGGCATAGGGCAATGGCTCGGATATTGTAGTGCCCGGTACCACCTTCATGGACAGGGTGGCCATAGCATGTCATGCTGGGAGGTCACTCTCACCCTGATTGATCAGTGACCATGGCATGGGTAGGTTCCCCCATAATGCTATATAGCATTTTTCTCTTGTGATATATATGGGTTTTCTTTTGGGGCCCAGTCACTGACTTATCTGCTTGGTGTGTATGCTGACATCCCTGTTCTGGGTATGTGCATTTTCTCCAGGATTATGCAGTATGGACTAGCTGGTGGACTGTCTGCAGCTAGTATGTGTCTTGCTGGAACACCTTGCAGGGTGCAGCGGCTGGAGGCTTGCTGATGGAGAATGTCAGATAATGGTTGGGGCAGCTGAGCATTTCCAGGCCTGCCGTCTGTCTGCTATTGTGTTACGGATGTGTACCGCTCTGTCTGTTCCCCAGCAGGACTGGGGTTGATGGTCCCCTCTACTGCTACCATTGCAGGGAGGTAGACTGTGGATCTATTGGTGGGTGATCCTGTTTCCCACCCTGCGCCCCAGAGGGTGGGTTGTGTGGTGGTACATGATCTGCCCATGGGTCTATGCACCCCCCCTTCACCTACAGCAGGTAACCATGGCACCAACACAGGATATGCACTATTCTGGGTGCATCATCGCCCATAAGGACTAGACATGACCGAGACATACAGCAGGGTACAGATGTATCCTAGGTGTGTCTAACGGAACTACCTATCACACACTGATGGGGACCTGCAGCATGGCATATTTCAGTCATGAAAGGTGCTGTGGACCTGGTGCTGGGTGCCCCACCTCAACCTCAGGGTGGGCACAGTACCCGCACAATGTGACTGTCTGTGGCTACTCTGTGGCAGTACCACACATGGTCTGTTCCCCCTACCTGGCCGAGGTGCTGTGGGGGTGCATACCCAATCTTGTGCCCATCTCTCGACTGCTGATTTGCATGTGCAGTGCATCATGGGTACGGGTGGGTTAACCCTATCCTGGTAACCACAGCAGACAGTTTGTGTGGTGACGTGCAGTCCTGCAGCCAGCCAGGGCTTTGTTCACAGCCTTATAAGGTATCCTATATGGGACATTATAGGGTGCCTTGGCAGACAGTACACTTTATAATGTGCCCTATGGAGTGCGTTATGGGGTGCCTTATGCAGCACCTTAGGTTATGCCACCGTGAGGGTGTGTTTGCTGGCAGCACAAATTAAAATACATGTCAAATGCCTCAACAATCACTACTTAAATGTAAATGGTGCTGCCTCAGCCAGCCTTATACATTAGGCCCACTGGGGAATCAAACCCATGACCCCTGTACCATCAGTCAATGTTGTAACCATTGTGCTACAGCTCTGTTGCTGTGCTTGTATGCCTGCGCTCTTTCTTAAGATTAACGCGCGGTAACATGCCCTGTAGCGCTCGTTCATTTATGGCGTCTTGTAACGCGTGTTCTCGGCGCATTCTCGGCAACGATGTACCGCCCATTTCCTTATTTGGGATTTCTGTCTCTACCGCGGCTCCTAACACGAATCACACTAACGCAGTTTAATAAACATACCCCTATATCTAGGAAAATCATGATGACTGCATTTTTGTTTTTTTCAATATTTTTTATAAGAGTATCAAATAGGGCTATGAGGAGGGTTTCTACACCATGGTGAGTTCTGAAACCATATTGTGGATCAAGAGGAAAGTTTGAGTCCAGGTGGTCCTGAATTCAGTTTTGGACTGCCTTTTCTATGTTAAGTATGGTAAGCTCAAAATTGGTCTATAGGAGCTTGGTTGTAGCTTGTCCAGCTTGTTAGATTTTAATATAGGGCATATAGATGCTTGTTTAAGCCTTGAGCCTTGAGTTAGTGATAGATTTACAATTTTTTTTGAATTATTGGTGCTAGGGCCTCATGAGCCATCTTTACTCAGGTAACAGGGCATGGATCTCCTGGGGCTGTGGTTGTGTTTATTGTGGTGGCAATTTTTTCCAATTGTATTATGGAGATTGCAGAGAGTGAGTTTAGTTTAGGTGAGTCATGTGGGGGTTCTGTTAAGGAATTGGGGGGGGGGGGGTCATGTGAGGTAATAGATAATTTGGAACTATAGTATTTCACCAGAGTGTGTGGACTAATTTGGGCAGAGGGGTTATTGTGTCTGGTGATTTGGTTAAGAATTTTACTATATGAAATAGCTCCCTTAATCTGTTGAGAAATTTCATTAGTAACTTAGTATGGTTTTCCTTCTTGGTATTGTTTATGACATCTTTGTATTTGTGCAGGATATTCATGCATTGGTGTTTTGGTTTTGGTTTTCCTCCATTTTCTTTCCAATTTATGGAGGATTCCTTTTAGGGATCTTAATTCATCATTATACCATATGTTAGATTTTCAGGGGTTCTGCTCATTTGTTAAAGGTCAATAGAACATCAATGTCTGTTGTGTCATGGTTTAATTGAGGAAGGATGTCACAAAGGAAGGATTCCTGTCATATACTTTGAAGTATGTTTTGGGTGGTAACACAGGCTTCAGCTTCTGTACTGGGTCATTATGAGGAAGCTCAAAAGATATGATGAAATGGTAAGACCACGGAACGGGCTGGGTTTGGTATGTCAGGGTATGAGTTTCTATTGTTTGAGTTGGTAGGAAAACGATGTCCATGGTATTTCCCTTTGGTGTGTGTTGCTGTATTCATAATTTGTGTAAGGTCCATTTGATTAATGGCTTTAACCCGTTTTGGACAGCTCACATATTCTTTCTCTGTTCTGGATGATTTATTAGATTTGTTACACTCAAACAACTATGAAATACCGGCAATAATAAAAAAATATTAAAACTTTACAGAAAATAGAAGTTTCACATAGTGTATGTTTTTCATACACTGGTCCAAAGTAGTAAAATTGTCCGTCTTCAGAAAAGATAGGATTCAGTTCCAGTATTCATTGACATAAACATACTGTATGATACTACTGAAACTGCAGTTTTCATTTAAAACACTTTATTATGATATAATATAGTTTGTCAACAGTCCATTCTGACGACGGAATATGATACACATGAAAACACTTCTGATGCAGTGCATCGATAGTGCACCATTGAAACACCTAGAACAGAATGTTTGACAGCAATTAGTTTCGAAAACATATTAGCCCAGCGTATGAAAAACATTCAAGGCTGATATACACACCAGTAACTCTGACACTAAGGGGTATGTTTACCAAACTGTGGTAATGTCATTCGCGTTAGGTTCCGCGGTAAAGGTACAGATGCCCATATAAAGGCGTGGGCCGTGCATCGTTACAGCAAGCCGATTCAGCTAACGCATGTTACAAACTAATGCGCGCTACAAGGTGCCTCATAAGGCATCTTACAAGGCACCTTATAAGGCACCATACAAGGCACATTACAAAGCGCCTTGTTAGGTGCCTTGTAAGGTGCCTTATAAGTAAGGTGCCTTATAAGGTGCCTTGTTAGGTGCCCTATAAGGTGCCTTTTAAGGTGCCTCATAAGGCACTTTGTAAGGTGCCCTATACAGTAGGTCTCCTTAGGCTAAGCGCCGTATTAGGCACCTCTGGACAGGGCACATTAGAGAGCACCCTGGGTTACGGAACAATAGGTTATGGTGGCCTAGCAAGGTTATGGTGCCCTAGGTTAGTGTGGCCTAAGGGCTGCAAGGTGCATGCATGACCTGTGAGGAACAGAGACAGATGTAGCCCTAACACTAGATAGAGCACTCAGGAAAGGCAATGAACAGGTTAGTGAAGGAGGGAGAGCTGGGAGCCGCTGGACCTGCCATATCTGCAGGCATCCCATGTGGCTGCCAGTACTGATGACAAACATGGTGGGGGCAACTATACCACAGCACAGGGTGTTGGCAATGTAAAGTACTGGAAAGACAGTTGGTGGCAGATGATGGGAATACATATCCCCCAGTGGAGGCGGAGGTGGCAGGATAGTTACAATGATGGGTGGACAGAGGAGTGGTGGTGCCATGCAGATCAGACACAGGAGAGGCAAGCATGAAGAGGCGCAATGCAGGAAAGGGTAGAATGTTTTGGACATGGGGTGACAGCCCACACAGACAGACAGGTCTCTACACAGCTGACACATGCAGATAGACAGACAAAGGGAATGTTGGCAAGTGTGGCGAGGGTATTATGGGCTGGCAGCACAAATCTGCAAAAATATGACTGTTACAGGCAAGAAAAATATCTGCCTTGGACAGGAGGAACAACAAGGAATCGAACCCATGATCTCTGGCTAGAATGTCAGCACACTAACCATAGTGCAAGCTCACAGGGGAACCCTGTGCACCCAGAGGTGGGTTGCACAGCACAGACACCAAGCAGGCATTTCCGTGATTGGGCCCCAAAACCAGGAACACACAGGTATCACTAGAAACAAATAGCATGTGGCACTATGTGGGAACATAGACATTCCATGGTCAATGCTCAGTCAGAGTGAGAGTGACCCCCCCCCCCCCGGCGTGACATGCTGTGGCCACCCTGTCCTTGCAGGTGGTGGTCGAGCACTAAAGTGTCCCAGCCATTTCCCTCCACCCTGTGCAGATGCATCCTGGCCAATCCGCCCTGTCTGGGCCATACCCACAATACCTTGCTCCTCATTATGCACATTTGCAGGCTAACGCTGGAAGCAGTGTGAGCAATGTGGGCTCAGTGAGGTGTTGGCAGACACAAAACAATGGAGAGACATACGCATTGTGCAGAGATGGAGGTAGTTGATAACCCTACCCGCTGAACTAGTCTTGATCACAGTGCCGACATTGCTAATCTGTGCAGGGGGTAGTAGTAGTGCTCTGCTGATAGCTGAAGCTCTGTGCTGGGGCCAACAGCCTGACACTCCATGAAGCTGTGGATAGTGGAGCCCTTGCGAGTGAGTGTCCGTACCCCTGTGCACCACTGCATTGGGGTTTGCCCATGTTGTTGTTGTGGCTGCATTGTGGGCTAAAACTATGGGAAGATGCTCTGCAGGATCCACAGATGGGACCTGAACCTCTGACCTTGGACATTCTGGCTGAGTGTAATGCACCACACTGTTGCCACAGCAACATAACAGTTCCTGGGGCTAACCTTACGTTTCTCGGCCAGACCTCTTCTGTTGCACTGCACACCACATACTGGTACAGGGCATGGCCTAGGTACAGTGCAGGCGAGTGCCACTTCTCCCTCTAGCACAATAACCCACCCCCTCTGCCATGCCACCATGACCATATGCTTTCGGTGCTGGGGGTGCGCCATCCCAGGCCATCCAGGGGGCCAGGTAGGTGGCTGCCTAAGGTGTGGGTTCTGGGGTAGGGGTGCCTACAACCCCGGCACTGCCTGTCAATGTTATGTGCCCCTTGGGGTGCCTGCTGGGTAATGTCTCCTGGATGGGACACTGTGGGCCACAGATTCATGGGCATGTCTGACCCTGGTCAGCTGCTGTCTTGCTGGTTTCCATTTTATGTGTTCCTATGTGCCACCTCGGCAACCGCCTAGTCCACCCTGTGCCCCAGTAGCCCCCACTTCATGTCCTGCCTGCAGCCCCCATGCCCCATTTGCACCATCACCATAGTGGCCTTTCATACCTGGGCACTATGCTGTTGCTGCAAATGGAGCACTACTATCACCTTTCTTGGGCTCCCTGCCTATGCTGTACATTGCTGACACTTAAATAGTTTCTCTCTCTTGCAAATGTGTGCTAACGCCAGGTTTTCAGTTGCGTTAGGATTCAGCCCTTAATTTCTCCACATTAGTGTGAAAGGGGCCTCTCCCCGCCCACTCCCCACCCATTGACCCCTTCTCTCCGCCCTCTCTCCACCCTTTTCTGGACTTACCGCGGCCGGGAACGTTAAGGCGCGTTATGTAACGTTAAGGTGCCTTAACGTTACATAACGCGCCTTAACGTAGCTGCTGCTATGTTACCGCAGCTTAGTAAACATACCCCTAAGTAACTTACAGTTATCTAAACCTATTTTCTAAAGCCTACAAATACTTTTATTTGCAAAATAGTAGCTATTACAGCATTATAAGCGACTTACTATTTTTTGGGATCTTTTTATGTTGAGCCGCCAGTACCATCAAAATCAGCAAACTTTGAATACCTATTAAACTAACTAGATCTCAGATAAAAAAAAATCTGTATATAATGCTTTTTGACATAACGATAATAGCTAAACATAGTTCCACTGAATTTATAACCATTAATTAGTAAACAGTTGTGTAGTAAGTATGGAAACCTTATGTATGTAAACATACGCTGGTCCAAAACGGAAATCACCAAGTACTACTAACTGTTTATTGGGATTATCACAAGTGCATATGGTTTCAAGCATTGTACTTAGAAAGCTAGTATCCTGCAAAGGTGCTCTGTATATTTGTTTCAATTAGTAGGGTGTCAAGACCTTCATAACATTTGTTATCAGTTAAGGTGGGTTTTAGGTTCTTGACTAATCGAGGCCCCACACCCACGTTTATTTTTTCTTGTAGTGTGAAAGGATTGGTATTCAGGTTGTTTGATTTGATTGAGTAGGACTGAATATGTATCTGCAAGCCATGTTTCAGTGATGAACACCATATCGCGGATGTAATCGAGTAGTTTAGGGATTTTATTTTTTATTGATCTGGCATTAATTAGGAGACAATTCATATTATCATGGGATCGTTGGTTTGCTACCTTAGTATGAGTTATTTTGTTGCATGGAATTATGTGGATGCATGTTTGTAGTGCATTCTGTGTCTTTCCTAGAGGTTTATGCACCTTTACTGTGGCTTCTGGGCGATAGTTGTATGGGATTAAAGGTGTGTTGTATGAGAGATGATTTGTTAGACATGTTTGATGCATTGCAGTTCTAAAAATTACTTTGCCTAGATGATTATATGACTGCCACTCAGAATCAACTAACCTTACTTGAGAATGAAATATACACATGATTGCAAAAATTGATTGAGTTGATCACCTGTCTCTTAAACAAAACTGTGTTCTTCAAAGATTTTTATTGTCACTGTCATCTATCAGAGGGTAGGCAGCAATGTCTTAGCTCCATTATGGGACATGTTTACTAAATGTGTGCTAAGGCTCGGCACCTTAGCATTCGTTAAGTGCAAAACATTAGTGCAGGAGGTGTATGTGACCCACGCTAACTCTTGGGGGCATTCCCAGCATGTCCCTATTCAGATACCATGGGGAAAAACACCTCATTGGGCTAAAATGTAAACATAACTATAGCAGGTGCACTAAACATCACCGGCGAGGTGAGAATAAGTGCACCCATGCTAACCTCAAATTAACAATTATTCACACTAATAGTGATCACTCTATGATGTGTGGTCAATGCACAATCTCCATCTTAAACCTGCCCATCCCTGCCCCATTGTGCACCAAGCAGTTAGCACAGGTTTTTTACCAGGCTGGCATTTTTAGTGTGCTGTCATGGTTACTATGGTCAAACACTGTTTACCATGGGCTAAAGGCCACAATAACCATTAACACATTTTAGTAAACATGCCCTTTTCTGTGACAGTTGATGCATTTTTTCCTAGGTCTACCTGGATTTGTTTTTCTTATAAATAAGCATCAAAGAACTTTTGTACTTACATATTCCTCTCTTTCTATAAATTGTTTCCATCTTGGTTTAAAATATTGAAATTTCTCATTCGTGAAATATATTTCTTTTGTTATATTTGAATTTTGAATCCTCTCTCATCTATTATATCATTAAATCAATCTTAAAAACTGCATTTCTGCTGCCTGAATAAGATCTGTATGCATAATCAATTTTTGGACAATAAAGAAGTGTTGGGTCTGATTGTTTTATGAATGAGTTTTTCTTCTAGTTTTTCTTTAGTGCTGTATGAATGTATCAGAAATTCATTTGAATCAATTTTATTTATTTATTACTATCTCTGTAATAATTAAAAGTATTGCTGTAAAGAAGAATATGAGAGAGATTCTAGAGAATACTTTTGAAAGACAATCTGAGTTCTGAGAGGCCATTTTCCTTTAAATTCTATTGTCTATGCTGTGAAAATGTTTGCATATGGCTTGGAAATGTGAACTGTTTACTGAATTTTCATATGACAACCTTTCTTGCACTCTATTTCACCTGATAATTGAAGTTCCAGCTACAGATTTCCCAGAAGTATGTGTGACAGTGCTGAAACATTATTTCATAAAACACTAGTTTTCTCTTTTTCTATGGTGGATATTTTTTAATGAGAAAAATAGCAGCTTTAGGGATAAAAATTAAAGATTTTGAAGGTAATTTTATAAATGTCCGTGTCCCTTTAGGCACCAAATGTGCACCTACCTGGAAGCTATTTTAGTCATTAATGCATGATTCGTGAGACTTGGGAGAGACGAGTGGCCAACCTTGGAGCGTGAGGTACTGCAGCAAGTCATCTTAATAGTAAGTCTGCCACATTGTCTACGTGTGCCTGGCAGGGTGCACCCCCTCCTGACCGGCACCTGGGCACACCGCACCCACTGCCCCGCCCTTGGTACACCACTGCAGAGCACTAACCATATTTAGCATGCATTATTAGTAAATAGATTGCATTGCATAAAATATGACTTGTGGTAAATAGCACATATTAATGGATGTTAGTGCATGGTAACACAGTTCTGCTTTTTAGTAAATCTACTATTTCAAATAAGAGGCTAAGGCTATTCTATGGAATAACAATTTATTGGTCAATAGCTCTAACCTGCTTGTTCTGTGCCTGACCTACAATGCTCAGAGTGTTGGGTTTGCTTCCCACCTAGGGACCTATAATACTGCATTTTTGACAAACACAGAGAATCTCTAAAGGTAAAAAGGGGACTATTGTAGTTGATATTGAAGGGCCGACTAGATAGGCCATGTGGTCTTTTTCTGCCATCTTGTTTCTGTGCTTCAGTACTGAAATGAACTTATACATGTGGAAGATAATTTTTTAACAGATTACTCAGGTGTGAAAGCCATGTACATGGCTTTTTGAGTCTATTTTATAAAGATACAGAGACATCTATGTGTTTTTAGAGAATACTAGGGGTAAATCAGCAGAAATGGCAGCAAGATAGAGGCTGCTCGGGAGCTGCCAAAAATGCTAACATGTAAAGTGCATGCAAAAACACATTTTATAAGATATGCATATAAGTCATGATCTCTCCCATGTTTTATCCACACCTGACCCCAGAACATGCCTATATGCATTCACCTATAAGTATGCACCTTACTATCACCATGTGAATTTTTACAAACGTAATCCCTGGGTGATTTTACAAAGCCCTTTATAAAACAACCTTCTTAATGGCTACCACTAAGGGTATAATTTTATAAGGAGGCCCCTAGTTCTAGGCACTAACAATACACAATATACAATATAACAATATACAATGAGTGGAGGAGTGGCCTAGTGGTTGGGGGCAAGGTACTTCAGGCCAGAAGGTGAGGGGTTCAAATCCCACTAGAGGACAGCAACCTTGGGCCAGAAGGACTGGGGTTTCTAGTCCCACAGATGCTCCTTGTGGTCTTGGGCAAGCCACTTAACCCTCCATAGCCCATGTTCCCTGTAAAATAGTTATCTCCAAGTTATAATGCCCTGTTCAATGTCATTTCAGTTTGTTCAATGTAAACTGCATTGATGCAGAATAGTGCAGTATATAAGAGAATGTAAATAAATAAAATAAATACACCTAAATATCAGCTGTGTAAGTGACATGTGTTGGTGTAACAAATGCCCTCTTCAAAATATCATCCAGCATAAAAGTGTTTGAGTAATTTGCATGGCACATAGTTTCATTGTGGGTATACACATGGACAGTGTGTGGGCAGAGAATGGGTGATGTTAGCAAGTATAAGTTTTGATCAGCGACCCTAGGCAAACCTTAAGCCTTTTGTCCCTTGGCTGTCAGAATCAATAGTTTATCTTTGAATGTTTCACTCTTTGCCACCAGAAGCTGATGCCCTAAGTGACTACCTGGTTAGGCCAGCTCTAGTGTTGATATTATGATTTATGCATGTACCTGCAGAAATTTGGTGCAGACATTTACACCGGTAAGTGATCACTCCTTAATTTAAGGCACTCTCCCTGTCATGTTAGCATTTTATAGTCAGATATACATGTATTTGACTTCATAAAAAACAAAACAATGTGTGCCTTTGAGCCAATGATGACTCAGCAGCTCCTGAGTTTTCTTGGCAGTATGATCGGAAGTAGCTTGCCAGGCCTTTCTTCTGAGGCAGTGGAGGGTTAAGTGACTTGCCTAAGGCCACAAAGAGTGCTAGTGGAAATCAAACCCTAGTTTCTTGGTTACTGAGCCAATACTCTAACCATTAGGTTACTCCTTCATAAAAAAAATATACAATATGCACATAAAAACCCATGCTAACTGTGTCACTATATGAAACTACCCTCTAAGGTGACAATTCTAGAAGGACCATGTGGAAAGTTACATGCTAACTACATGTGCAAGTCCTTATTTTAAAGGTCTTACAAGTGTGAATGGGCAATCACACATGTGCTTTAGGTAGTTGCTATTCTGTACATGCACATATAAATCCCATTGCACATATTTTCAGTTGTGTGCAGGGGTGGAGCTTGGGCAGAGCATAGGTGGAGTCTAAATTTATACACATAAGTTATGGAATATTGTAAGTTATGCACATTTTCTCCACAGCTAGGCACAGACATTTACACTTTCTCTAGATCAGGTGTAACTGCATGCTTAGGTTAGGATGTTCCAGCAGGCCCCTCTTCTAGAACTAAAGCACCTAGCTTAATGTGCATTATCACCTGCATATTTGGCACCTATTCTATAAAATAATGTATTCATGTATTTTACTTTATGAACTAGGAGCATATCAACATGCCATAAACTGGGTGTTGCAGTTACACCTCCCACATCTATGTGTATTAATTTAGATCCCCGTCTTGTGCACACCCTAATCAAAAGTACACATGATGGGACTTATTGGTGTGCTTACAGAATAGCGATTGCCTAAAGCATGTATATAAGTGAACATTCATGCGTGTAAGTCCTTGAAAATAAAGACTTCCATATCATCCTGCTAGACCAGTCCAGACAAGTGGATTGTGTTCCCCTACCAGCAGAATGGTGGAGACAAAGAACCAATGAAAAGCCCTGGTTTCAATGACATCACTACTGTGTCTCTATCCGCCTCAGCTACCAGAGATCCCTTCAGTATTTCTTTGTCTCCAGCAGATGGTGGATGGACTTTCTCCTCTGTAGAAAATCAAGTTTGAGAGTAAAAGAAATTGATTAAATGCTCGTGAACAACCACCTTAAGCCCTAAAAAAGATAACTCACTTGAGCACGATGTGGGATGTTCCACTAGACTGTGGTCTTTTTGATAGCCATAGGAGGAGGGAAAATTAGTTTAGATCCATGCACTTATCATGATAAGGGCCTGTTGAGTAGCCACAAATTGGAAGGATTTGGAAGAATCTGGAAGAGTACAGCAACCTCACACAACTTCAGCACTCCCTCCCTCCTCCTCTTGCTTTCCTGCTCTCTATCAAAGATTGCAGAAGGCTCTCAGAGGGATCTGCCTGCCAAACACCTCAGCCAGTGAAGCAGTTTTAGGGGAACAGAGCTGAGCTTTGCATGGATCCTATGCTTGGGACATTCAGGGGGTGAGTAACAAGGCTTGATCTTGTCATTGTCTTTGTTGGGGGCTCCTGGTTCCATCTCTGAGGGACGCAATTCAGGGTGAACTGCTAGCAACCATTGGCGCTGTGGGAGTTTCTTGCCATTTTCTGCATGCCTTAGTAACGATTTTGCCTATTGTGTGCCTAGGGGTTGCACAGTCCTAACATGTATTCTGCCCAAGCAGCTCCAATGTGTGCTCCTTCCCTAGCGCCTTTAACGCATATTACATAAAAGCATAGTTAATGCATGCTTGTGGGCTGATGCAGCCTTAGTGCACGCTCTTGTGATACTTACCCTAACGCTCTATATCTTTTGCCTGTGGCAGGCGAGGAGCCTCATCCTTGGATTCTGGCCTCTGTCTTTCCTGTATGGCAGCTTCTGAGTCACCTCTGGAGGAGATACTTTCCCCCTCACAGCCGGGGGAAACAGTTAATCTGCCTTTCCCTGCCTCAAGGCAGAAGAACCAAGATGGCACTAAGAGTAAAGATGCTCAACTGGTCAGTGGCTCTGGTGACTGTGCTGTGAGCTGCTTCCCATCCTCTAAGGGTCTGTGGTGGCTATACCCCTTGGTGTCAGGGAGCCTTTTCTGAGAGGAGAGCTTCCAGAGTCTGGATTGTCCTCCCCAGAATTCTTTTCCTTCATGAAATAGTCCTGGTATTTCTGGCATGGAAATACAGATGCTTAGGCCTCTAGGTGCCCCTGGATGCCAGTAAGGTTGAAAGTAGAAGCCCTGTTCAATTACCTTTGACTAAGCTTTCCAAGTATGGTACACTCCCTGAAGATGAGAAACAGTTGGAAGCTTCTGAGATGTCGACTATGCCTCAGACCGAGATGAATCGGTATTGGGCTCTGATGTGGATGAGGACCTACTCTCACCTTCAGAAGACTATGCAAATTCCAGCATGATCTTCCTGTTCCAGAATGAGGAGCTGGCTGCATTGATTTCCAGAGTCTCATCCACCTTGAACTTGACAGAGGCTTCCGGCACGGAGCAGTAGTTGAAAGTACACCCACTTCTTTAAGGGGTGCAGAAATCCACTACAGTCTTCCCATTTCTGGAGGTGATCATAGATATGATCCAGCCCAAGTGGGACTCACCTGACTTCTTGCCTAAAGGGTTAAGGGTCTATAAGAAGATCTATGGTCTCCTGGAGGAGGAGCGCAGCAAGTGGTTTGACATTTCCAAGGTGAGTGCACAGGTTACAGCAGTTACTAATGGACCACCATTCCTATGGAAGGTAGATCAGCCTTAAAAGGTGTTCTGGACTGCAAGGTTGCTTCCTTGCTGAAGAGCCAGTTTGTGGTGGCAGCATCTATTCTACAGCTTGACTTCTTGAGCCCTGCTCCAGGGGATTCATTCTTTTCTGCCTGATGGTACTACTTCTCTCTTAGAGTTAGCTATGGCCTTCCTTTCTTATGATTTGTATGACCTGGTAAACTTGGTAACCGGGGATATTGTCCTGATGGTGTCGGTTTTGGATTTGGCTCCATCACTGGGTGGCTGACACATTCTCCAAAGCCCGTTTGGCTCAACTGGCCTTTATGGGGAAGCTCCTGTTTGGAACTGATTTGGAGAAACTGGTGAAGAACCTAGTTGAGACAAAATCTTACCGCATCCCAGAAGACAGGACCAGGGGGGCCTGTGAAGCAGGCCAGAGCTCCTTTCTCATCAGCCTCTACCAAACCACCAAGGATGTTGTCCAGATTCCTAGGGGTGTTGGGGCTATCATCACTATTGACCTGGAAAACCTTTCTTCCCCTCTACCTCACGGCTTGTTTTCAGTCCTTTTGTAGATCACATGGACCCAAGGACTCAACCCCATCCAGAGGAGGATACTCCCAAGCCAAGCAATGTAGGTTTGGAGGCCCATTCCCTGGTGCCTCTGATGGGTGGCAGGCTCTTCCTCTTCTTTCAGGAATAGGTCTGCATTACTAAGGATCGCTGGGTGCTACACACCATTCTTTATCTTTATTTCAAAACTTTATATATTGCCCATTGTCAGGACATTAGAGCGGTTTACAACAGAAAATAACTCTACGCTAAAGAAAATGAAAAGAACGCCATAAAAAATAGGAAAGAAGAAGTAGTAAAGCAACAAAAAAAGAACACAATATGGAGGGACATCATGGAAGGGTATCATTCGGGGAGAGCTGAAAAGCCTGCTGAAATAAATGTGTTTTTAACATGTTCTTAAACTCTGGGTATGAGGGTTCCAAATGGAGTGAAGCTGGAAGGGCATTCCACAGTGAGGGGGCGAGGAAGAAAAAGGCAGCCCACTGAGTCTGCTCCAAGTGGGCTCTTGAGGGGGGGAGGTAGAGGTAGTCTATTGGCATGCAGTGAATGAAGTTGACGATATGGAGTGTGAAGAGAGATAAGATCAGCCAAGTAAAGAGGACTTGTTTGGCTATGTCCTGGAATGCAAGGAGCCAATTCCTGATGCCTTCATTTTCCCCTTCTGGGGCTGCAATCAAAGGTGCCATGGTGCGGACCATATTGGACAAGTGGCTTCACCTAAAGGCAGTGGTACCTGTTCCCCCCAGATGAGGGAAGATACTTTATCTACTTCATAGTGCCAAAGAAGGATGGTTTCTTCCGGCCCATTCTGGACCTCAAAGGGGGTCAACATACACTTGCATGTCCTGCACTTTCAGATGCTCCGTAGTTCAAGCAGTGCACCAAGGGATCTGTGTTCATTTGTGTCCATCCCAATCCAGACAACTGGCTTATCTGATCCAGTTTATTGTCAGAAACATCTTGGGTGAAATCCTGAGTAGTGACCATGTAGCTAGAGGGTTAATTTAGATCTGCAAGAAAAGTGAATATCCCTGTCATATGAATGATCAACACCACAGCTGACTTTTACAAAAATTAGGATCACTGCCAATACCGAACATTGGCCCTCTAGAATATAGAAACACAGAAAAATGACAGCAGATAAAGCCCATATGGCCTATACAGTCTGCCCAGCTACTAAGCTTTACAGTTTCCTTTTTTCCTTGCTTGTGTGACAGATGCATGTCATACCAGTTCTATAAAGAAAAGTATGCACACACTTTTCCTTTAAAAATTATCCTAATGAAAATGCACACATCTTTACATCTTCTCTTTGTCACACACAAATCTCCCATTTTATTTTGCATGCATACATATTCTTAAAAGTACATGCATAATTCTATATCCTGCCCTATCTCTAGACACATTTCTACGCCGATTCTATAAACATATATCTATAGCAAGAGTACTGTGCAAGATATATAAGAGGAGTAACAGGATTTGGTCCTAACTGCTTCCTATTGCAGCCTAATTAATTGGGCACTCTGCAGCATGATCTCCTTGCATGTGTTTGCTTCCCTGACTTTCATGCCCCACTCCCTTTTACATTGGCCCATTGTTCTAAGCTGTGCACCGGGATGTGCATATTCTTAAATCAGCACTCTCTATCCTTCACCGGCCACATACTAGGTGCCCTGTTATTGGGGTAGGAACTCAGGTGTTGCTGTATGATATCTCTACAAAGGTTTGGTGGTCTACTGCTGGCCATAACATCACATTGGTGGCACGCAATAGCAAGGCACGTGAAGTGGTGCCTTCATAGTGTGCATATGCTTGGGGGGGGGGGGAGGTGTACCCTACTACTGAGCTAGCGTGGCCATACATGCCTACCGCAGCCAAGCCCCTGCTTGTATCACAAGTGCAATGCCTCTCTGCAGTATATTCGCATGTCCCATGCTACTCATGGCACTTTAACAAATATGGCCCTTAATCTTTGCCTTCAAGGCTATGCAGCCTGACCAACATAAATACTTTTTTGATATTTTGGTTCCTTATACCCCTCCTCGCCTTTTGCATTATCAGAATAATCGGCTTCTGGCAATTCCAACCCCCTCCTCCCCCCACCCAAATGTGATTGGAGAGTATGTGAAATTAAGCTTTCTACATTTTAGTTCATTCCAATGGAATTTGATCCCCAAATATCTTTGTATAGGAAGCTCTTCGGTTAGATTCAAATCAGGCTTTAAGACCTATATTTTTACCTCAGCCTTTTCCTCTAGTTGAACCCTGGACAGATTACAGTCTCAGTTACTTCCTTCCCTTATCTCAATCTTTTCCCCTTGTCTACTATATTTTATCTTACTGTCATATTTTTAATAATCATCTTGTAAACTGCAAGGATGTTTACTGAATGGCAGGATATAAAGAGCTGTAATAAACATTGGGCCTGATATTCAAAGGCATTTACACAGTTTATAGACCTGTAAACCATGTAAATGCTGCTTGGAGGGATATTCAATGGCACTAACACAGAGCTGCTGAGTATCCCCAATTAATGCCACTACTGTGTAGCATCGGGGAGTGTCATGGGCATTTTGGAACAAAGCAGAAGCAGGAGCCATTGCTAACCAGGCAGCGGTGATATTGCACCGCTGCCTGCTTAGTGACCCACGGGCCATGTGACCTAACCGGGCAACGCCTCAATATCGCCGCCGCCCAGTTAGCTTCAGTGGTGGCAGAGGTTGTGCAGCAGAACTGGATATTCAAAGCCGGTGGCTGAATATGGCCCCGGCATTGAATATCCAGGTTATCTCTTTAGCGCCAGCAGCTAGCCACTGTGATTGCTCTAGTCGCCAGCGCTGAATATAAGACCCATAAAATATAAAGAAAATGTACCTTAGTCAAATGTATATGCTGTGGATCCTGTTTAAACAGTGATTGGACATATTCCCTTGTGCCATTATCAATTTTGATATAACTCACCTTGAGCTACTACTGAAAAGGCGCAAGCAAAAGCTAAATAAATAAATACATTCTAATAAAAGGCAGGTACTCATGGATTGCAATACAGCCAAATTTCAACAGGGTTCCAAGCAGTGTAACTAATTCTTGCCTTCCATTACTAACATACAAGATTACACAGTAGTGCATACTTTATTAGTTTGTAAACTGAGATGATATGCAGCATGTTACATTTTTAATTAAGAAAAAGCCCAAGTGAAATGGTACGGTGGTACTGGTCTCATCCAGATGGAAATCTCTAGTTACAAAAAAGTGCTTTACAAACAGAACCCCCAACACAGCCAAATTAGATCATTTGGGTTTCGAGCAAGATGCTTTACACATTCTGAATTATCTTCCAAGATAAGATAGAGAGTCATAAACCTCTGCCTAAGGAGTATGTTAATCCTATTACTAAATGTTCTTATTCGTTTTATGAAAGAAAAGAACTTTGCTCTGTTGGATTTAAATGGACTGAATTTGTACATTTAAAAATTCACATACTGCACATCAAAATAAAAGAAAGATGAACGAAAATGCTAACTAAATACATAATCAGTTTTGATTGAAGCAGTAGGCAGCTTCTTGCAAACATTATTTTCTTTATTAGGACTTCCATCTTTCATTGGGGATGTGCGCAAGCAAAAATATCTCCCAGTTTTCATGTGTTTTTTTTTTTAAATTTGTTTCATATATGCAGCTTAATACAAAATCTCAACAGGTTTGAGCTTCTTAGCATGTGCAAATCTATGGTACTCAGAATAATTAATAGTCTAGCGGGTGCTTAAAAGACTTTGCATGCCCTAAGAATGTTAGCGCATGCAAATAAGTCATATTCATACTTTCAAATACACGTCCCTACTTTTCATTAGTTAGCTGAAGGTGAGTTTCATCCAAGTGCAGTATTCCCCTTTTCCCAGAAGATTTACAATCTTAGGCACAGATTTACTATTACTAGTATGCCTTAACGTACATTAATGTGTTAATGTAAATTATGAACATGAAGGATAATTATGTAACAGGCCTCCTATGTGTGAAGGCAAAGTAGTTGCCTATTTTAAGCCTATTTTCTAAAGATATATAGATGCCTAAAAGTTTCTTTATAAAATACTAGGGCACAACCAGCAAAAATCTTGCCTAGATTGAATCCAGATCTTTACACTTGCTTGGGAGCAGGCATAGGTGTTCAAGCCTAAGGTCCATGCACATATTCATATTTTATGTACAATAAGGCACATTTCCTTTATTTCTTCATTAGTTGCATTTGATATTCTGCTAGGACCTGGAGCTATCATAGAGGTTTACATTACATTTTAGTACATGAAGATCAGAACTGGGACACTGAGGTTAGAATCTACACAATTTAAAAAAGGTTCTGTCAAATATGAAGCTGTTTGTAAAATAAATATAAGGACATACAGGCATGCAAGTGTATTTGCCAACACATAGGGGCATGTTTACTAAAGCACGGTAGCCAGTAGCGCAGGGTCATTTTATAATGAGCCAAAGGAAGTTACATGCCATCTTTGCATGTAAATCAGGGATTTTTAATGATTCACACATTTAGATGGCTTTTGGACATGTACTTTGGCCAGTCGCTATTCTATTAGTACACACACGTAAGGTCAATGGTGTGTACTTTCATTGTGAGTAAGTGCATAGATGGAGCTTAGCTGGAGCATATGAGTATATGCATATTCTATAAAATATGGGTGTATGCAGGGGCAGCTCAAGGCAATCTGCTGCCTGAGGCAAAGGATGAGAGGGTGCCCCACCCCCCGTAGAGGTGGGCGTGGCTTTTTCAGAGCTCCAATCAGGGACTGAACCAAACCAAAAAGCCAATTAGATTATATGGAGGAAATGCAAGATGTTTGCACACCAAGGAACTAAAAGAGAGTGAGAACCAAAAGCACAGTTTTTATAAAACCAAATTATAACTCATTTTTATTTTGTTCTTATAAACTGTGTTATGGTTCTTGCTTTTTCTTTTTCAACATATAGTTTGCATCCACAGTGGGTGCAGAGCAGAATCAGGACATTCATCCACAGAACTCAATATCTTAAAAAAAATCTGATTCTGATCATCTCACTAACAACAAACATTCTCCAGTACCAGGCATATTGTGAACTAATACAAAACCCTACAACAAAGAGCACATCTACCATACCATACCATATCAGCACCAACTTCCAAAACTCACATAATTTATTTATTTATTTATTTATTTATTTATTTCTTCTATACCGCCCCTTCCAGTGATCAAGGGAGGTTTACATGGAACAAATTAACAAATTATGTATACTTCTGTATACTTTACATTGAAAAGAGAAACTTTCTAACTTTTTACAAATAGTGACAGATGTAAAAAGCTGTCCAAACTATTTACATAAGTTATTTACAAGTGGTTCTATACAATGGGTTACAGAATAATCGTGTATCATGTGTAGGTGGTGGAATTTATTTCCATTTTTATCAAGAATTTTGTGTGTGTGTGAGGGGACTGTGTGGGGTTGTCTAATTGTGGTTTAGGGAATTCTGAGTTGGTGTGTCTGTGGATGTTGTGGGACAGGGCTTGGGGGGTAGGGATATGGAAATGTTCGGAGAATAGGTATGTTTTGAGTTCCTTCCGAAATTGGGAGAGGTCTTTTATGGTGCGGAGGTCTAGTGGGAGATCATTCCAGAGCATGGGGGCAGTGAACGTGAAGGCTCTGTCACTTTAGGATTTTTTAGTCTTTGTGAATGATTTTGGCATATCAAGTGAGTGGGCTGCATTTTGTCTGTGAGCTCTTGATTCAGATGGGGTCTGAAGTAGTGTTGATAGATGTGATGGGGCGATGTCATTTAGGAGCTTGAATGTTGTTAGGAGAATTTTGTATCTGATACGGCTGTTTATAGGGAGCCAGTGTAGTTCTAGGAGTATAGGGGTCACATGGTCTGTTAGACGAGCTTTAGTAATTAATTTTGCACAGATGTTCTGGGCTCTTTGTAATAGGTATGTGTTTTTCTGTGGTAGGCCAATCAGGAGACTGTTGCAATAATCAAAATGGGGTGTGATGAGTGTATTGACAACCGATCTAAAGTCATGTGTGTCTAAGAGGGGCCTTAGATGTTGTATGGTTTTGAGTTTAAGAAATATGGTTCTTACTGTCTGCTTTATGTGTGGTAGCATGGTGAGAGTATGATCTATTATTACACCCAAGTATTTTACCTCTTTTTTAACAGATATAGATGTATTGTTAATTGAGATTGTTGTTGGAAAAGTATCCTCAGTCATAGGTGTTCTTGTAACGAACATTGCTTCCATTTTTTTGAGGTTAATGCTGAGGTAATTGGTTTCCATCCAAGAGGTGGTTTCAGCCATGCATTCATCTAGGTTGTCGTAAGTGTGGTTTTTTGTGGTTATGGGGATAGCGAGCATGATATCATCAGCATATATAAAGTGATTAATCCTGTGTTTTCTAAATATGTTTGTGATAGGTTGCAGGTATAAGTTGAATAGGAGGGCAGAAAGGGCTGATCCCTGTGGTATACCTTGTCCTTGGGGGAAGGTTTCTGATGCTTCTTGATCTATTTGGACACGTATTAGTCTATGTGTGATGTAGGACTTGAACCATTTGAGAATGGTTCCACCTATTCCTAAGTTTTCTAGTCTGTTGATCAGGGTAGGGTGGTTGATGTTGTCAAAGGCGGCCGAGATGTCAATAAAGATTAGTAGGTAACCTTGATTGTTGACATCTGTGCCTTTGATGAGGTGGTCCATCAGTGTAATCAAGAGGGTTTCCACTCCGTGGAAAGGGCGAAAACCAAACTGGTGTGAGTCAAGGGGTTTATGTTCATCAATATGCTCTTGTAATTGTAATTGAATTGTTTTTTCTATTATTTTAGCGATAAATGGAATGCTAGCTATCGGTCTGTATGAATTGGGGTCTTTAGAGTCAAGTTTGTTGTTTTTTATTATTGGGCAAAGCGTTGTGAGCTTTAGAGCATCAGGCATGATGCCCTGAGAAAGGGACAGGTTCACCATGCATTGAATGTTTTCAGCGAGTTCTTCCTTTGTACATTTATTCCAAGACACAGGGCAAGGATCAAGTGGGGATGTTGTTGTATTGATCATCGTTATGATTTTAATGAGCTGTTTTCGGTCAACTGAGTGAAAAGTTGTCCAATTGTTATTAATTTCAGTGCTTGTAGTCAGTATTGGTTTAGATTTTAGTTTTTCTGCAAAGTGAGTTGCTAATGTATGAATGCTTATTGCTGGTAGCTTTGGCTCAGAGTTCTTTGTTTTGGTTAGTGTTTTTACAATTGCAAATAGTTCTCTAGGTCGGTTGAATGCTAGATTTATTACTTTGGAGTGGTAATCCCTTTTCGAATTGTTTATTGCGTTCTTGTATTAGTTAAGTGTGTTCATATATTGTGATTTATTTTCATCTGATTTAGTTTTCCTCCATCTCTTTTCCTGTTTCCTCAGTTGTTTTTTTGTTTTGCTAGTTCTTTGGTGAACCATTTTTCTGACTTCTTCATTTGTCTATGCCTATTGCGTGTGGGGATAGCTGCTTCATGTATTGTTAGGTTCCAGTGATTTACAGTGGAATTGATGTCAGGGAAGTTTGAGTTGAGTACTGGTAGTACTTTGTCAAGGAAAGTATCCTTGTCAAAGTGTGCAAAGCGTGAAAAATGGGGTGATGTGCTTGTTGTATTTGGTGTTGTTTGTGCTGGGAGGTGGAGTGTTATGAGATGATGGTCAGACCATGGTACTTCTGTTGTAGTTGGAGGTGTAAGTTGTTGATGGTTATTAAGGGAGGAAGGGAGGAAGATGAGATCTAAAATGTTGCCTTTTATGTGTGTGGGGGTATGAACTATCTGTGTGTATCCCATTTGGTTCATGGCGTCCATGAAGTTATCTGATTGAGATTTATTTAGAGAGGGGAGGTTTAGATCACCTAGAATTACTAGAGGTTTGTTTTGCGATGCTGTGCATGCAAGTTCAAGGATGGAGGAGAGGTTTTTTAGATCAGCTGAGGGTGGTCTATAAATGAGGGAGAGTGCCAGGGTTCTGCTTTGTTTATTGATGATGTCCATTCCATCTATATTATTTAAGCTTGTTAAGGTGTATTGTAGGACGTTTTTGGCGAGTATGAGAGCGCCACCACCTCTTTTTACATCTCGATGGCAGCTGAATATATCATATTGATGTGTGGTTATTTGGTTTAATAGTATGGTGTCCGTGGGTGAGAGCCATGTCTCAGTGATGCAGATGATATCTGGGTTTTTGTCTTTTATCATGTCATTAATTATTGGTATTTTGTTTCGTATGGATCTGATATTTATTAGGAAGAGCTTGGTTTTAGTGTCTATATTAGCTGTGTTGTCCTTTATATTGCTTTGTGGTTGACATTTTATTTGAATAAGTCTGTGGGGGCGTCTGCCTGAGTCGTGACGAGAAAAATGGTTGTGGGTGTGTGAGTAAATCAGGATCCCATGTAAACAAATCCCATGTAAACAGGATCCCATAAGGATCCCATGTAAACAAATCCCATGTAAACAGGATCCCATAAGGATCCCATGTAAACAAAGGTCACTGTAAATACTTCAGCGGGCCCTGGAACATTCATACACCTATTTGAAAAGCTGAACAAGTCAATTTATTATAGTACAGTATAGATCTTTATGTACAAATTCTATGTTAACAGAACACACTGGGCCTCAGTCACACACTCAGAACACAGACCCTCACCAAGAACAGAATAAGTAACCACAATCTAAAGTAAAAATAAAAATATGTAGACAAAATTTAAACTGAAACACCAAGAAGCCAGACTCCACATGCAGTACAACATCATATAAATAAGATATGTTTGTACAGCGCTTCGTATGTTGTGGCACTTTATAAGTCTTTATTAATAATAATAATAATAATAATAATAATAATAATAATAATAATAATAATATGTAGTTCCCCCATACTGTGTAAAATATAAAGATAGCATAAATTCCAGTCAGTAAAATGAAGTACAATTATTTTTTCTACCTTTGTTGTCTGACCATTTTATTCTCTGATCATGCTGGTCCCGATCTGAGGCTTATGCTTTCCTGTCTTCTCTTATCTCTCTTTCTGTGGTCTATGGTCCATCTGCCATTTCTTATCTCTTCTTTTGTTTTTTTCACTTCCTTCCATCAGTCCAGTTCCAGTAACCCTCCGCTGTATTGACCCTCTTCCCAGTCCTCCCCACCCAGTACCCTCCAATGTCAACCGCCTTGCATTCCCACGACTGCCACTGGTGTCCATTCCCTTCCAGTCCCACTCCTTCCCCATTGTCCAGCCCCCTCTAGTCCAAATACCATCCCAGGTATCAGCTCACGTCCACTCTCAGTGCCACCCTCCCAGTTAGCTCCCTTCCAGTTGCCCTACCCTCTGTCCATCCCCCTTCCAGTGCCATTCACACGTCAGCTCCCTTCCAGCCTCCTCCCCATTACCCAGTCACCTACCACTCCCATCCCCAAATGTCATCTCCCTTCCAATCCTCCTTCAGCACATCCAAAGTGTCAGCTCCATTCCAGCCCCCTTCCTTCCCTGCCATATCAGCTCCTTTCCAGCTCCCTCCTTCCCACATGTCAGTTCCCTTCCTGCCCCCTTCTTCCACTGGCAGACCCTCTCAGTATACGCTCCCTTCCAGTCCTATTTGCCCATCCCTCTGCATCAGCCCATTTGTAGCCCTAGCCCCTACTTTTCTTCCAGGGCCAGCAGCCTCCCCTCCCCCATTAGTCCATTTCCAGTCCCAGCCCATTTCCAGTCTTATCCCCCTTATCAGTCAACTCCGGTCCTAGCCTCCCATCAGCCCATTACCAGGTCTAACCCCCCCCAATAAGTCCATTTCCAATCTAGCCCCCCAATCAGCCCATTTCCTGTCCTAGCCCCCCTAATAAGCCCATTTCCAGGCCTAACCCCACCAATCAGCCCATAATCAGTCCTAGCCCCCCCTCCCGATCAGCCTATTTCCATTCTTAACCCCTCCCATCAGCCCATTTCCAGTTTTAACCCTCCCAATAGCCCATTACCAGTCCTAGACCCCACCTCCCGATCAGCCCATTTCCAATTCTAACCCCCCATCAGCCTATTTCCAATCCTAGCCCTCCCCCCATCAACCCATTACAATTTTTAGTGCTAACCCTTCCCCCCAGCGCAGCCCAGCCCAGCCCAACTTTCTGACGGGAAATTAAAAAAAAACCAAAACGATCAGAGGAGCCACTGCCGATGCAGCAGCAGCAGAATGAATTGCCCCGCAGCCCTCTGCCTCCCCGGCAGAGCCCTGCCTTGTATTTCCTTTTGCGCCAGCTGCTTTTCAGAGCCGCGAAGGGAGAGTTTCCCTTTCCTGTGGCTCTGTTAGTTGACCCCGCCGGTGCTGGTGGGCTCAACTAACAGAGCTCTTCTGGGGAGGCGGGGGCAGCAAAGCACTTCATTCTGCTGCTGCCGTGGTGGTAGCAGCAGCAGCTCCTCTGATCAGGATTTTTTTGTTTGTTTTGTTTTTTTGAAGGCCGAGTGAGGTGGTCTTTTTGGGGGCAATTTTTGCCACTCCCAAAAAGTTGCCACCTGAGATCACAGCCTCACTCGGCCTCATTATAGTGCCACCCCTGGGTGAATGCATGTGAGATACAAGTAGGCATTTATAGCAGCTATAGGACTGGTATACGTCCTCATGCTTAAATTGAATGTGCATTTTAGACAACTTAATCTCTATTTTATGAAGCATTCATGTACAGTACTTAACTTTATAAAATAGTGTTCCCATATGTGCTTCAAAATGCATGTTCCCTATATGGGAGTTTATAAAATTATGACCCTCATCTGTGTTCTGGCAAAACTCTGCCCCGGAGCATGCATTCATGTGGGTCACACAAAAATACATCTTATTGACATCACATACACTTTTACATGCACAGTAAAAACTGTTAGTATAGCCGGGTTTAAAAAAGGTTTGGACAAGTTCCTGGAGGAAAGGTCCATGAACATTATTAAAGAGGACCCAGGTAATCCATTGCTTGCCCCGGGACAAGCATTGTGGAACCTATGTACCTTTTTGGGAACCTGCCCAGATACTTGTGATCTGATTGGCCACTGATGGAAACAGGATACTGGGCTTGATGGACCATGGACTGACCCAGTATGGCATTTCTTATGTTCTTGACCTCTAGGTTAATTTTATATGCACAAAATTGCTTATAAATTTGCCTCTTTATTAGTAAATAAGCCGTGTTGATAATAATGGGACTTGCATTAATTAGCATAGGCTAGATCATATCACTACTCATACTTGCATTAATTTAGAGGCTGAAATGACTTGGGTGAGGTGATGATCAGCAACTGCAGGATTTGAACCCTGACTTTCCTCCTTCTTGGTCCACTGTTCTAATCACTAGGCTACTCATTGCAGCTATTTACAGCAAGGGAATTATTATAGGAGACATAGATTGAAATTAAAAACAGACAGTACATAGAAATGATATAAGAATTGTGTTACCTTAAGAGTAATTGGGTTACAGAAACAGCTGCAAAACAAAACAGTGGGAAAACGTGGACAGATCTTCAAAGAAAATTAGATAAGATCTGAGACTTCAATGATATAAGTGAATGTACTGTGCCTACTGTGGCAGAGAAGAATTGATTTCATAGACTCGGTGGTCATATTCAGTTCTTTTCCTTTGCTCTGACAATTAGCATTTACTTTATGGTCAGTGATATTTTTCTTCAGTTATCAAAACTCATTTAGAAGTAACCAGAATGTCCTACTTCTGAACTAGTACAAAAATAGTACCATAGACAGCCAAGGCTTATGTCTAACACCTTCATACCTCTTTTAATATCCAGAACAAATCATACAAAACAATTGGAGGCCAAAAGGCCACAGTTTTATTTACATTCTCTCATATACTACACTATTCTGCATCAGTGTGGTTTACATTGAACAAACTGAAATTACATTGAACAGGGCATTATGACTTGGAGATAACTATTTTACAGGGAACATGGGCTATGGAGGGTTAAGTGGCTTGCCCAAGACCACAAGGAGCACCTGTGGGACTAGAAACCCAAGTCCTTCCAGCCCAAGGTTGCCGTCCTCTAGTGGGATTTGAACCCCTGACCTTCCAACCTGAAGTACCTTGCCCCAACCAATAGGCCACTCCTCCACTCCATTTAAGGTTAACCAAAGGTTACAAGACCTGTGTTTGTAATAACTATGAAGGATATAAGTATATTTCACTCCCACTTCCATATCCCACTCCAAAAACCTAGGCTGCCCTTTAGCTATAGCCCAATGACTGGACTACCATTAACCTATGAAGGCTTTAGACATCAAGCAGCGGACCTCTGATACAAAAGCAAATGTTTCTTCCTCTTCCTAGAAGGTGCTCATTAGAACGTGCCAGTTCCCCCTACTGCAGTTACATCATCTTTAGACCCATGCATGAGACCCATCCCCAATAAGACACCATAGCCACAAGTTCTAAACATAAAATGCTGACAGCATAGAACATAAAGATGTCATTCATTTGAAACAACATGGGGAATATTCAGTGATGGTGGTTAGCTGTTTTAACCCGGCTAGTCGCCATTGCTGAAACGTATTGATTTTTAATTTATTTAACACGTTTTTATATCCTTAAAGCAGGATATTCAATGCTGGAGTCATATCAACCCTGACATGGAATATCTGAGTTTCCTGAATTGGCAGGAATCTAACCAGGTAGCGGCAATTATTCAGCCACAGTCCGGTTAGCTTCTGTGGTGGAAGTTAGTCCAACCATTGCTGCGTCTTACTTTTGCCACTTTGCCATAATTGGGCAGTGGCTCAATATCACTGCTGACTGGTTATGGTTGAGTGCAAACTTTGGATCACCCCAATGCTAACTGGTGAGTACTGGGGTGTGCATTGGCGACTCCTGGGGATATTCAGCGGCACTAACAGTGTTAGTAATGCTGAATATCCTGGATAGAGGGATTAACATGGTTAACCAGTCTGCTAACCATTTTAATTCCTTTGAATATCCCCCTCATTGTTTTTAATCTGAAAAGGACTCTGAAAAAATCCATTTTCATCACAGGCTGACCTCAAATCAGTAACCTTTGGGCTGGAAGTCAGGCATGGAAGAGGCATCATTTCTATATGAGAACTGATTCTGGCCAGCCTGTTATTAACTCTGCTGATTATCTTCCTTCCTGTTTCCTGATTGGCCCAAAGTTCATTTGGTATAATGCTCTATGGAAAATGCTAACTGATTATTTTTTTTGCCTCATGAATCAATTGATTCCTGCTTTAGAGATTTACTCCAAAGACTTTTCTTTTGTCATGTTCTTGTGCCAGAAATTCTGTGAAACAACAATATCTAAGTTTACTATCAGAGACTTTACCAATCCTAATCCAGATCCTGATCCATCGCTAAGTGGACAACCAGGATCTTGATTACGCTTGGTAAACCTCTCTGAAAGTATACTTAGACATGGTTTCACAGACTTTCTGGCACAAGAACACAGCAAAAAAAAGTCTTTGGAGGAAATCTCTACAGCAGGAGCAAAAAGAGTCAAAAAACAAAAATGATCCAGTTATCATTTTCCATAGAGCTACAGACCAGACAATCTTAGGACCAGTCAGGAAACAGGAAGACCATTAGCAATACATGAGTTAGAGCAGGCTGGTTAGATCCACCCCCCCCCCCCTCCATGCCTGCCTGTTAACCCCAAGATCATTGGTTTGAAACCCCCTTTTACTGTATGAAAAGAAAAGAAGTATGAATCAGCATACCACCATGCTATGTGAAGCTAGGCCTCAATGTTGTCAGTATGGCTACCAACAGGCTTACTGAAAATGCCTAGCTGATGAATGCATGGCCAATGACTCAAGGACACCACATCTGTTTGACCCTGGATGGTACAAATGTAGGAAATAAAATGTTGTGACCCTTCACATGAGAATACATTGACTGAATATTTGTGATGTCTATCTTGAACATCCAGTCTTTCATATGACTGATTCCAGAAAATTGGATTGAGCCATGCATGTAGATACTCCAATCTAGAATGTATATTTTCCATATCAGGCAGGATCCCTTCTCATGGATTGTAAAACTTTACAATCACCATGGCAAACCATCATCTGATGAGACTTCATTCCTGTTTATAAGAAATGATCAAGTCTTATTTGTATGTATCTCCAAAAGCTCTTGAGCCTTACATACCAGAAGGACTCCAAACTCTGTAACATTGATTGTCATCAGCAGACCCACCCCATTCTTGTCCTATTTTGAGTGAATTCATAGCCACATGATATCCTTTGTGATGATCACATTCTTTGCTATTAAGACCAAATGTTATTTATCCTCCTGTGTCCTGCCACCAATTCCTTCTTCCTATAAACACCCCAAAAATACAAACAAAAATGTCACATCAAACAGTGCAACTTCATACTGACTCTTTCATGCAGACAGTAAAGCCATCAACAGATTGGTCAATAGTTGATGTGATAATGAATAACGACCATTCAAATATCACTTTCCTCAATTTTGCTCAACCATACATATTTTTTAACCACAAAACTTGACTGCTGGGTTACCCCAGTCAGACATTTTCCTAAATAATGAAAAACCCTTAGATGTGAGCAGAATCTACAACAAACATGCTACCCATACCCTAGCCTCCTTTGTATACTGAACCAATCATTCCTCAGGTATTGGGTCAACAGCCTAACCATGATCCTGGTGAAAAAAAAAACATCTTGTCATAGTCTTGTGCATACATCATACATGTAGATGATGTCAAGGAGGTTTTAAGCATCTCTCATTGCTCTGGGTATCAAACAGCCAAAGGTAATGGGAAACATAGGTGTTATCCACATCCAGTCTAGATGAAAGTAATTTATTTACTTTATTTATATGTATTTAGCTCACACCTATCCAGTAATAGTTCAAGGTGAGTTACATTCTGATAAAAATGGGCATTAATCTAAATATTGTCCTCTTGGAAAAAATAATCTGCTGTAACATTCTCTGAACCCAGAAAGCGCCCCACTCCAGCTGTGACAACCAGCTGCAAGATTCACAGAACAAATTCACATAGCAGGTTGGAATCCTGCAGTTGACAAACTGCTTATTAATAACCTTAGCTATACTTAAGCTGTCACACCAGAATATCACCAGGTCCCATAAGTAAGCCCTCCAAATAACCAGTACAATCACCAATGGGAACAATTCTGAAAAGGTGATTTTCCAAATAATTCTTGATCCCATCCAGACCTCTTGTCACTCAGTACTCATCACATACCCTAGTAATTTAGACCAAACTCAATAGTGCTGACTCCATCCAAATAGAGCTCCAGATCCCTACAGGAACCTGGAATGGACTGCAAAAGTGGCAGACTATTGAACTTGGAAAAAACACTTGCCATACCTGCTATTTCCCATGTAACCATTTGGTCACCTGTATGAAACTGTGTTTCTCTTTTATTCTTATCATAGCAGCCATCAATCCTCTCTGAAATACATGGTCGAGGGAAGGATGCACATAGACAAAATGTTTCCAGCTAAGTTAGATGCACAGGCAGGGCCGGATTTACCTATACGCCAACTACGCCGTGGCGTAGGGTCCACAGCTGACAAGGGCCCACAAAAACTGAAAAAATTGTTAGCGTTCTTAAAATTAAATTTAAAAAAACAAACGCTGGCTGCTGCCGCGGCAGCATGGACAGTCCCGCGGGGCCCCCTCTGCTGCCGCGGCAGCATGGACTGTCCCGCGGGGCCCCCTCTGCCCGGCTGAATCCGTCCCTCCCTCCCTCCCTCCGTGCCGGCTTTGAGAGGCGCAAAGGGAGAGTGTCTCCCTCGCATCTCTGTTAAGCCCGCAGGGGCTGATGGGAAATTTCCCATCAGCCCCTGCGGGCTTAACAGAGATGCGAGGGAGACACTCTCCCTTTGCGCCTCTCAAAGCCGACACGGAGGGAGGGAAGGACGGATTCAGCAGGCAGAGTCGGCACCGCGGGACAGTCCATGCTGCCGCGACAGCAGAGGGGGCCCCGCGGGACAGTCCATGCTGCCGCGGCAGCAGCCAGCATTTTTTTTTTTTTTTTAAATTTAATTTTACTTGAGCCGATGGGGGGGGGGCTGGGACTGGAAATGGGCTGGGGGGGTTAAGACTGGAGGTGGACTGACACGAAGAAACCAGAAGAAAGTGGCTGGAGCAATTGCAGCTGAAAAAAAAATGCGCAAAAGGTAGAAAAATATCTCTTTATTTTGAATTTAATTGGAATATGTCAGCTCTGGTAAATGTGCATCATTAACGTCTGCGCTTTGTTTAGTACAAGAGCAAATTATTGTATAGTTTTATTTCTACAGTGTTGTACATTCCAAGTTTGGCTTTTGGGATTCCCAGTGTAAACGGGGGCGCTGGGCGTGAATGTCCACAGTCTTGGCAAAGGCAAAATACTATTATGACTTGCAAAGGATTGTGGGGAATGTAGTCCATTCATACCAGAATCAGCCATTCACAAAATAATGAGTTGTGTTGCTCGAGTGTAAGCAAAGAAAAATATATTTTATTCATGGGGTTAATTCTCCCACACAGATTTACTTGGTAACACAAAAGGACACTTGCTTCAGTATTGTACTTAGGAAAAACAAATCATGATATAAACAACTGAGCTTCTTAAGCAATCAATCAAACAATAAAGACCTTGATGGGAAACAGAAAGGTCTTTCTGAGGGCTCCTGCTAATACCTTTTAGCAGTGCTCCAAAAGCAAAAACAAAACCCAAAAAGTAACCAAAAACTGTTCTTTTTCAAGGATAACTTTCTTGTATTTTCACACACAAACAGTAGTTTCCTTTCAGAGCTCACGTGCAACTGTGCATGGCTTAATTACCATAATTAGCCAGCTGCAAACCCCTTTGCTGGTTCACTTTCTCTACGTGGCTCAAATCCTACCCTAAAGCTTTCTTGTAAACTTTTCTGGGTAGATAAAAGAACAAGTTATATTTCCTTTTGATGGTTGTTGTATTTGTGAAAGTATTTTACCACAGCAGCCTAGACAGAGAGCAATCCATGTATTCATTCGGATCATTTAAAATATCTCCTTCTTCTTCAAATATCATAGAATCAATATCATGGTCTGGCTCAGAGGAATTCCTTAATGGAACACTCTCAGGATAATGTTTGATTCCCTGCTGTCTCCCAGGTGAAGAGCTAGGGCATAGATCAGAGTTCATACCTGAGCTTCCTTTGCTGTTAGGGTTCCTCTCCAGATATCCTGGCCAATAAGTAGTCCAGCTTTTATGTCCAGCCTTCCAATCAAGATCCCTGGACACTGGGTCTCTCTTCACATACCTTCTTGCACTGGTCTTAGGGCCCCTTCCAAATGCAGCCGTCTCCTTCACAGGTGCCGTCCGGGAATTCCTGGCTCTGTAACCCCACTCCTGTGGCTTCCTCCAGTCCAATGGAGTATGCTTGCCTCTGGAATGACTCCCAACACACGTACTGCTATGGGCTCCTTCTTTAGACCTCCAAGATGTTTTCCTCTTCTTCCTTCCACATTGATGCTGCTGCTTCCTCTCTCTGTCCTTGAGCTCTGAGTTCCTCAACTGCTTCTGTGTAGAAGATGTTTTACTTTTAACTTGTTTAGAGGGATACTCCACCCTAGCACAGCTCAGCTGTGTTGAATCAAGCCCTGCCCTTGGAGATGAGTGATTGGAGATTACCTCATAGCTCTCCTGATTGAACACACGTTTCCCCACTTCAGCTCTTCTAGAGGCTGTTTGAAACCTGGTGCATTCTGGGACTGGTAGTCTTTTATGAAAACATTCTGTTTTAGTATTTCTACCAGCTAAGACAGGTTGCTTGTTCAGAGCCAATTCACCTCTATTACAGCTCCTTCCTGAACTATGATAAGCTTCCTTATCACACCAGTTTAATTATGACATCAGGGCCAACAGCGGATCCGGCGTGCTCATTTTTATCTTTTCTGGGGGCCCACAATTTTTGTTGGCGTAGGGCCTCACTCAAGGTAAATCGGGCCCTGTGCACAGGCATTTTTTTAAAAACTTGGCAGTTAATAAAGAACTCAAACCATCTTCTAAGTGAAAATCTCAAAGCTTTTAAATGCAATTATGGTAACTTAAAAGCACTAAATATCCTATGCATATATAATACAAAGTAAATTGTCCACAATGTACAACTTATTAAGCATAAAAGCTTTTAACTCTTGCGCATTGAAAGAGGAAAAAAGATGTCATCCTTGTTGGATCCAGGGCCACTGCAAGGATTGGGAGCACCCTAAGTGGTCCCTTCCATCCTGCTGCCCTCCACCTGCCATGCCACAGCTGTCGTCCCTCTCCAGGGTTGATTCAAACTGGAAGTCTGCATTGGAATTAGGTGGACGTGGCTAATAATAGCATCCAGGAACTGACACAGTGCCAGAGCCTTTGGCAAGCACTGTGTTCTATTTCCATTGGCATTGCTGCCACTGCTGGCTCTGAAGAGGGGTGGCGATGGGTGGCCTTGGAAGGCCGATACTCTAGGAGACCTAGTTTGCCTAATAGTAAAGGCCTTAGGCAGATTTATAGATCTTTTGGACTTTTTATTCATTGCTGAAATCTTTTTTCAGTTTGTTTTTTTACCTTTGATTTAAAACAACATTTCTCATTTAGTTTAGAGCTTTCTAAGATGTGTAAACCAATTGCGCAAACATTAATTCGTAGGTTAACATATATTGAATTGATTTTGTGAGCACTACATTTTTTAAAACATGTCATACAAATTCATTTTAAATGATCACAATCCAAACTTGTATTTTGACCATGCTCTCCCGTAAAGCTTTTAAAAGAAATTCCTAAATCTAGCCTGCTTATGTAATAACCAGCTAGATTTAAAATGATCATAATATCCAGTCTATCCAAATCTTTTAACATATATGCTTGAATCAGACTTGAAAAGCATCCTTTATGCAGTACAACACACTGCAAGGTTTGTATGGAAACAAGGGAGGGTAGATTCAAAATAACACAGTTAGCAGACCTGCTAAGTACATTAATGATTGTGAGTGGGATAGTCAGGGGGGCATAGCTGTTTTGTGCTGCCAAATCTCCTCTCAAAACACCGCAATGCTAACGGTAGCATCGGCGCAGTCCAGGAGTGTCCCAGTGGCTGTGCTTGGGATAACCTCTCAAGACAATATCCAGCCTCTGGCCGGAAATTTTAAACCGTCTAAGGTTAGGCACTTTAAAGGCCTAACTTTAGCTCGATGAGTTAAACGGGCAGTGGCTGAATATCACCACTGTCTGCTTAGCTAGAACACTATCCAGGCAGACCGGATATTCAGTGACCCCGGCATTGAATATCCAGGTCTATGTTGAAGTGCCGACACCCTAATGTTTTATTCACCCTAAACAGTCAAGAGAATATTTATTTAATTTATTTATTTATTTATTTAAAAGCTTTTCTATACTGCGCTCTTTACAATCAGTGCGGTTTACAATTAACATTTCCTTGTACAATGCAGGAGGGGCCTGCATTGTACTTACATTGAACAGGTGACGTAACTTGGATTTATAACTGGGGCAACTATGTACAGGCTGAGCCCTTTGTTGCAACAATGTAGATGTAAGTAGATGCAGTAGATGTAAAATTAGTACTCACTGAAAACCATTTCTTACCTTAAATAATAAAGTGAACAGAAAATCAAGCATATTTATTAAAAATTCATCATCTCTTTGCTATAAGGCATGTGGTCAAAGGCACATTCCATCTGATATTGTTATAAAAGGGATTGTCATTAGAAAAGAGAGAGGCAGAGAAGGTTATTTTTTAGGTAATGGTTCTATGTTACATGCTGAGATGCTGTCAGATAATATAAAATGATCAGAGTAATGTGTCGCTGCACATTATTACTACTTGTCCCCAGTGGATATAGGTCATAAAGGCCATAGAATTACATTATCAGAAATAACATGCCGGTTTTTAACCCACCGAATACTGTGCAAAGATATGCATTAATTTAGATAATGTGTTACATTAGAGCTTCAGTTAAAATCAGTATTCATCATGACTACTTTGGTTCATTTTGGTGCCTAAAAACTGAAAGTGTGTGCAAATTGCTCGTATGTGCAGATACCTATGAATTAATGTGCATGCAATCAATTTGCATGCCTGAAACAGCTCTAGTGGGTAAATAATGAATATGCAAAAAAAGAATAGATCAAACAAATGACAAAATGTCAAAAACCAGGAACAATTCATTTGGAATTACTACAAATCAAATATTTTTGGCCATGCATACCTCTAATATTGATGATTGAAAGTACTTGGTGTATTGGATTACTTCATTATGGGAGCATATTTCAAATACAGAGTCTAATATTTAAAACCTACCATGGGGATAAATGGAGCTGCACAGCGTCACCCAATGATTTTCAGTGACATTATCCAGATAATGCCACTTCAGGTCATCACAGATCACCATGGTATCACCTGGATAGCGCCAGTGTAGTTCAGGAGTGTAGAAGAGGCAGAGCAGCAAATTATCCAAATAGCAGCGATTTTCATCATTGCTGTCCAGATAACTATCCTCATAAATTAGGGCAGCTGTTTGGCTATCCTCACGTATGTGCATGGCTATCCATTCGAGGTGTGCAGGCCAAACTGGTTTTGTTTAGTTTCCTGCCTGTGTCATCTGCAAGATTTTTTATTTTGTTTTGTATTTTAATTTTGTTTCAGTGGAAATGTTAATAGCATGCCCTGCTACTCAGTACTGTATTTATTGTGCTGTGGGTGAATAGCACGCACTATTCAGCAACAGTGTGCACTATCACTCAATAACAGACAGTATTCATGCATAGCATGCACTATTGCTTAATAGTGCACACTACTGAACAATAGTGTGTGCTAATAACTACAGATGGTAAGTAATACAATTTTTTTGGGGGGGTCCTCCATTTGTGTTCAAAACTGACATGGCTATAGGTCCCTGCTATCTGGACAGTGCTGAAAATTGCTGTTATCCAGGAAATAGAGATGGTTGCTGGCATATCCAGATATTCAGTGCTGCCTTAGGATATTGACTAGTGTTGAAAATCTGGGAATATCTGAGTATATCTTTAAAAGTCAGGACAAACATTTAAAGGGAACGCTAAAAGTGGAGTTTCAATATTGACCCCAAAGTATATACTGTGAGGCCAATTCGGTACTGTCCCTGTATGGCCGATCTGAATCGGGGCATTGAGAGGTAGACCTGATTCTGATCCCGTGTGGGCTAGATTTACCCGCAGGATCAGAATCTGGTCTACAGCCTGGATGTGCAGGCTGTACCCTGATTCTGATTGGCTGCATGCCCAGCCACATACCTGGGTAACTCAGCCTGGCTCTGAAATGGAGACGCAGTGTCATGGCGTCTCATTGCAATGGCACCGCGGCTCTATTATGGAGCCACAATCCCAGGCCACTGACCCAAAATGCCCTTCCCTGCAGCCCAACCCCCGATCTGGCCTTCCAGGGTCAGGCTACAGGGAATCCTCTTCACCCCTCACCTGTCTGTCCCTGCTGTCCACCACCGTCCACAACATCCAGAGGGACTTATTCCAACTCAGAGATGGAATAAGCCCCCATCTACCAGGCTAACCCTGGATGTACAGGGCTGATCTCTGAATCTGCCCCATATGCCCGGGGTCTCGCATTGCCTACACCCTGCCCTTGCCCTGCCTCCTGACCACCCCTCTCGCCCCCGCCTGCTCCCCATACAACACAGCTGTACATACAGGGAGTCTTTGCACCTGTGAGGCAGGGAGAGGAATAGCAGGGATGTACATCCCGACAGAACATACATCCACACTATTTGTGGCACAAAGTCCCGACCGGCTGCATTATCAGCTTCCGGGCAGAAGAGGGCAGGGGTGACAGGCAAGGATAAATGTGCGGTGGGGGCAGAGGGGCAAGGGGGTGGGCCATGGCCAGACTTAAGAGGGGTCTGAGAGTTGTGGGCTGCCCTCTTGCCCCTCTGGATCGGACAGAGAAGGACTTTTTATCTTGAAGGAAAATTGTTCCTTAGAAAATGACTTGGGGAAAGTTAATACACAAAGCCGTACCTACCATTTGTATGAGTATTTTTCCCTTGAAAGTTTATGCACATATTTTTTGAAACACAAATGCATGTGCTTGAATGTACTTTCCACCCCTTCTCTGCCACTGGAAATGCCTCCTCAATACTCTAGTGTATTTGGGCAATTTTCAAAAGTCTCATTCCTCTTCATCTCTCCAGGCCAGTCAAGGAAAAGCAGGGTAGTCAGCCTCCTTCAGCAGCTGAGGACTAAAATACATAGAGTCTTGACAACCCTCTATCTAACTCCCCCTAGCGCTCCCGGCTCAGTCTTTCAGTCCTCAGCAGCTAGGACAGATCAGTGTTAATTAGGCTCCCAGGTTGAGTTAGGAGAAAGTAAAAAAAAAATATATATGATAAAGTGGAAAAGAAACAAATGGCAAGGAGGGTCTGGCTTGCCCTAGCAGGGCAGTAACCCCAGAAACAAAGCCATTCATTTAGACGCACTGAGTGTGTGGCTAATTGGAGGGGCAGCAGAGGCAGAGCCTGTCTTGAGGAGGGAGTGTGGCCGCCTTCACTGTCCAACGGAGAGCTTGCCTGGGAGCCCCAGAGCACACCTCCTGCCTCCTGTGCCGACAATTCATTTACGCTACCGGTGGGAAGACAGTTAGAGGTTCCGGCTGTGTTGCAAGGTAAGCTAGGGCCCCCGGGGACGGCGAACGAAGAGGCGGTCAGCTGGCGGATCTTCAGCGGCCTAGGAGCGAATTGGGTGGGTCGCTGGTGCATGCTTCCAGTGTCGGCGTGCTGCATGCAGTGTGAGGGCAGCCGAGGTTTATCTAGTGCGGGTGTATGCTGTACTTGTATTCAGGACAGTAGCAAATGTGAGAGGTTTTTGGCTGATTTAATGGAAGACAAGGCAGCTCAACTGGACAGAGCAGTGTCTAAGATGTCAGGTCCAACAGAGAAGGTGGGAATGGCGGCCATTTTACAGGCAGCAGCTGTTTCTCCCGCGCCTCATAAAAAACAAGGTAAAACGAAATCGAAGGCCAAAAAGTCTGCACCGCCAGAGCAAGTTCTACAACCGGGTTTGTCTGGGCAGCAGGAGAGCTTAGAAGCTCTTTTTTCAGCAGATTTTATTTTGTCAATGCATAAAGCCTACTGTTTGAAGAGGAAGCAGGTTCAGGATCAGGGGCCTCTCCAGAGGCTAGCGACTTCCCCAGAAGCAGAGTCAAAATTGCTGGAAGACCCGGGGAAGGGCCTTCCCAGAAGGGTCTGGGAACGGAGGCTGGCTTAGACTGGGTAAGTCAGCAAGCTCAGCAAACTCCAGAGCTCCGAATGGCAGAGGAGGGGGAGCTCCTTTCGGATTCAGGGAAGGATCCCTGGGCAATGGATCTGGAAGAAGGAGAGATCCTTCCAGGTAAAGATCCTAATATGTTTAGGGTATTTTGCAGGGAGGAATTGGGAGCACTAATTTCTCACTCTCTGGCAGCACTGAATATAGCCTTACCAGTGGTTCAGGAAGAACCACTGGAGGACCCCCTTCTCCAGGGTTTTAAGATAGAGCAGAAGTGTTTTCCGGTTCATAGGGTCATCAAGCGGATGATAGAATCTGAATGGGAGTGCCCGGAGGCTACCCTGCGGGGCAGTCGCTCAATGAGACATCTGTATCCGATTCCGCAGGACGAAAAGGATCTGATGCGGATGCCCAAGCTGGATGCCTTGGTCTCCACGGTGACTAAGAAGACCACAATCCCGGTGGAAGGCAGCGCGGCTCTTAAAGATCTGCAGGACTGGAGACCATACTCAAACAGGCATTTGATGCCAGTGCATTGGCCCTATAAGCCTCGATTTGTGGGGCTTATGTTTCTAGGGCCTCCATCCTTTGGCTCCAAGGGGAAGGACCTACCGAGGGGGAGGAGTGTTCCCTGTCAGAAGGGGCTGAGTTGCAATCAGCAGCAGCTTACCTGGCCGACTCATTTTATAATGTGGTACAGATTTATGCAAAGTCCATGGCATCTCTAGTGGTAGCCAGGCGGTTCCTTTGGCTGAGGAACTAGGTGGCAGACACATCCTCTAAGGCTCGCCTGAGTAAGCTGCCATATAAGGGTAAGCTGCTCTTTCGAGAGGCATTGGAGAAGATTGTCAAGGATCTGGGGGATTCTAAGGGAGGATAGACCAAAGGGTCTGAAGCCGGGCAGACTACAAAGAGGATAACCAAGAGATTTTTGCAGGTTTCGATCTTCGCGATATGGCCCATACCAGAGGGTTTGCTTCATGGCCAGAGGGCAGCCCTTTTGAGGGGCTCAGGGCTTTGGACAGGGGTATTTCAATTCCCAGCAAACCCCGCCTAAAAAGTCACAATGAAGTCAGGAAGGTCCAGCCGGAGTTGCCAGTAGGGGGTCACCTACAGGAATTTTACTCTGCCTGGGCCACAATTACAACAGACCAGTGGGTGTTGGAGATCGTCCGCGAGGGTTATGTGCTGAAGTTCTGTAAGCCTCTAGTGGATGCTTTCGTGGCATCTCCATGGAATGTGCTGGGAAAGAGAGGTGGTGAATGAGACGCTTCAGTGGTTACTGCGCTTACAAGCAGTAGCGCCAGTACCGTATGACCAGTGCGGTCTAGGTCGATACTCCATGTATTTTGTGGTCCCAAAAAATGAGGGGTCCTTTAGGCCCATTCTCGATCTCAAGCATGTGAATGGCAGCTTAAGGGTACCGCATTTCCGGATGGAAACGTTGCGGTCAGTAATTTTGGTGGTAAGACCAGGGGAAGTGAGACCTCACAGAAGCGTATCTGCACATCCCTATCAGGCCAGAGCATCAGCAGTTCCTGCGTTTTGCTGTCCCCATGGGTCATTTTCAGTTCAAGGCTCTGCCGTTTGGATTGGCCACAGTGCCATGCACGTTCACGAAGGTGATGGTCATGGTAGCAGTGGCTTTGAGGCTCAAAGAAATTCTGGTACATCCGTATTTGGACAATTGGCTTATTCAGGCCGAGTCCAAGGAAGAATCGCTCAGGGCTACCAAGCGAGTGGTGGCATTCCTGGAGCAGCATGGTTGGGTGGTCAACCAAGCCAAATGCCAGCTGCGACCAATGTGGCAATTGGTGTTTCTCGGGGCATTGTTCGATACAGAGGCTGGTGTGATGTCTCTTACCAAGGTCAGAGTGTGGAAGATTCGAGAGCAGGTGCAAAGGTTTTTATGCATGAAAGCTCCAATGGCATGGTGGTACATGCAGGTGTTAGGGTCCATGGCGGCCTCCTTGGACCTGGTCCCATGGGTAAGTATGAGAGAATTTTCTTGGAAGACAGTTTTCCTGGTGGTGTTGTGTTCAGCTAGGCGAATTTTGGATTTGCAAGTGCTCTCGTGCAGAGAGCCTTTTATTCAGTTTTCGGCAGAGAAGGTGGTTTTACATCCAGTGTCTTCCTTCCTGCTGAAGGTGGTTTCACATTTTCATTTGAATCAGTCTGTTCCCCTTCCAATCTTTCCGTCTCTGGAAGGCAGTAGGCTAAAGCGCTTAGATCTTGGAAGAGTGCTTCGGAAATATCTTAAGAGAACGAAGTAGTTCCATAGAACTGATTGGTTGTTTGTGTTATTTGGAGGCCCTCGCAGAGGGAAGCGGCTTCAAAAGCTTCTCTTGCCAGATGGGTCAAGCAGGCGATTCCGGCTGTGTATATGGCATGGGGGAAGTTGCCTCCAAGGACACTGTGGGCCCACTCTACTAGGGGGCAGGTGGCATCCTGGGTGGAGTCCTCCTTGTCCCCTCCAGGGGACATCTGTCGGGCAGCCACTTGGTCCTCTCTCCATATGTTTTCAAAGCATTATCGGCTGGATGTACAGGCTAGGGGGGATGCCAATGTTGGAGCGCTGGCTATCTTGGCCGGACTTGCGGGTCCCTCCAATGTTTAGGTACTGCTCTGGTACGTCCCTGCTTTTCCTTGACTGGCCTGGAGAGATGAAGAAGAAGGAGAAATTAGACCTTACCTGCTAATTGTCTTTCCTTTAATTCTCTCCAGGCCAGTCCAGGGCCCACCTGGTCATTTTGGGATCTGGAGTAGTCGTGCAATTCTTGGGATCCTCAAGATGTGGGGACAGCCCAAGTCGTGGCGTGTAGGTAGGCTGGCAGCGAGTTCTTCGGGATGGCTCTGTTTATCTGCTCTCCTTTCAAGCGGGGGGGGGGAGGGGGGGGAGGTGTGAAGGCCGTTCTGAGATAGATTGCACAATTTATAGGAGGAGATTAAAAGAATAAAGTCAATAAATAACTAAGAAGGTAAAGGAGAAGGAAATTGAAAGAGCTTCAAAGGGGGGAGTGTTAGGACTCTCCCATGTTAAATAAGTTTAGGTTGGTATTCTTATGATAGTTCAGATTCAAAGGTTTTTCTGGGTTTGTTCCTAGATGCTTTGCCAATAGAAGATTGAAGCAGGAGCACTAGGGGGAGTTAGAGGGCTGTCAAGACTCTATGGGGTATGTTTACTAAACCCTCTTAATGTGCGCGCTGCGTTAGTCTGCAGGATGCCATAAAAGGAGTGGGCGGTCTGGTCAAAAGTAGCAAAACGGGATTAGCATGCACTGCGCTGCGTGCTCTTGTGCGCCGCGCACATTAGCGCACGAGAAACACACGAGGGAAGCATAAGCAGGCGCGCTGATGTGCAGCCAGAGGAATAGGGCTGCAGTGCAATGGTGAAGACACTGACAGATGGTACAGGAGTCATGGGTTCAATCCCCCACTGTGCCCAATGAATAAGGCTGGCTGAGGCACTACCATTTATGTGTAATATTGCATTATGAGGCTTTTTAATTTTATTTTAATTACTGCTGCTAGCAAACGCACTCTCAAAGCGCTGTAACATAAGGTGCAGCATAAGGCACCCCATAAGGTACCCCAGAGGGCACATTTTAAAGTGCACTGTCCACCACGGCACCCTACAATGTTGCTTAAAGGGTGGCCTATAGGGTGCATATAGGGTGCCCTATGAGGCACAGCAAAGTCTTAGCACTGTTTTTGATGGCAGCACTGTGCATTTAAAGGCATGAAAATCTTAAGTAGGTGCGCTGACATGCAAGGAGGAACAGCAGTGTAGCACAATGGTTAAGGCACTGACTGCTGATATGGGGTCATGAGTTTGATCCCCAATGTGCCTAATACTTAAGGCTGGCTGAGGCATCAGCTTTGACATGTAAGTATTGTTTCCTGCTGCACTTTATTTGTATTTTATTAATTGCTGCCAGCAAACACACCCTCACGTGCCCTAACCTAAGGTGCCGCATAAGGCACCCTATAAGGCATTCCATAGGGCACATTATAAAGTGCACTGTCTGCCACAGCACCCTATAATGTCCCCTATAGGGCACCCTATAAGTCGCTCCATAGGATACTGTATAGTGCACCTTATATGGATGGTAACCATAAGGTGCCCTATAGGGCGCCCTATAAAGTGCCCTCTGAGGAACCTTATGGGTACAGTACGCTGAGGGTGTTTTTGCTGGCAGCACTAATGTACATTAAAAATAGATAATGCTTTGGACAGCCCTATCAAATAACCCCACTGTGGGTTTAAACCCATGACCACTGGCTCTACAGGCAATGAAGTAACCAGTGGGCTACAGCTCTATAGCTACTAGCAAGCCCCTGGCTGGCTGCAGAAGGACTGCACGTCACAACACAAACAGTCTGCTGTGGTCACCAGGATAGGGTTAGCCCACCCGTACCCATGATGCACTGCACATGCAAATCAGCCATCTACAGATGAACACAAGATGGGGTATGCAGCCCCACAGCACCTCGGCCTGGTAGGGGGAACTGACCATGTGTGTTACTGGCACAGAGTAGCTACACACCGTCACATTGTGTGGGTACTGTGCTCACCCTGAGGGTGTGGTGGGGCACCCAGCACCAGGTCCACAGCACCTTCCATAGCAGAAATAGGCCATGCTGTAGGTCCCCAGCAGTGCTAGTGTGTGAGCTAGGTAGTTCCTGCAGACACACTTTGGATGCATCTGTATTTCTCAGTCAGGTTTGACCCTTTTGGACCCATAGGCAGATTATGTACCACTACCCAACCCACTCTCTGGGGCTATGGGTGGGAAACAGGGTCTCCCACCGACAGATCCACGTTTTACATCCCTGCAATGGCAGCAGTATAGGGGACCACCAACTGCAGACCTGCTGGGGAACAGACACCCTACAGGGCAGTCAATGCAGCTCTGTACACATCTATAAAGCAATAGCAGACAGACATTAGGCCGGGAAATACTCAGCTGCACCCCACCACAATCTGATATTCTCCTGCAGCAAGCCTGCAGCCACTGCACCCTGCAAAGTGTTCCAGCAAGACACATACTAGCTGCAGACGGTCTGATAGCTAGTCCATAGAGCATGTTCCTGGAGAAGATACATGCACCCAGAATTGGGATGTCAGCATACACACCAAACAAATAAGTCAGTAATTGGGCCCCAAAAGGAAACCCATAAATATCACATGAAAAAAATACTATATAGCACTATAGGGGAGCCTAGCCATGCCATGGTCACTGCTCAGTCAGGGTGAGAGTGATCTCCCAGCAGAACATGCTGTGGCCACCCTGTCTGTGCAGGTGGTGGCCGGGCAGTACAATATCCCAGCCAGTGCCCTATGCCCTGTGCAGATGCATCCTGGCCAGGCCACCCTGTCCGGGCTATACCCATGGTACCTTGCTCCTCATTATGCACATTGACAGGCCAATACTGGCAACAGTGCTGGCAGTGTGGGCTGTGGAGGGTGTTTGCAGCCACCACACACTGGATAGACAGACACACACTCCCACACCTATGCCAGCATTGTGCTACTCTAGAGGAGTTTAGCAGCCCTGGCCACCACACCAGTCCTGGGCACAGTGCAGGCATGGATATCGTACGCAATACTGTTGTGGGTCACTCCCCAGGGTGGTAAACACTGTCAGAGACCAGACCTGAAGCACATTCCACAGACATCAGAAAGGTTGCTATGATGGAGCTCAATCAGCAAACTGTGCTTAACGAAGGAATTGCTATCTGCCAGTAATCATAGCAAACTTTTGATAGCTGTGTACCATATTCCCAGGTGTAGGGTGGCATTGCTAAGGTATGCAAGTGCTTGTATTGGGAGATGCATGCAGGGCCCAATGTCCTGCCTCTCCAGGAGGCATTGGCTAATGGAGCCTGTGGGTGTGGGTATGTCTGCCCCTGTTGGCTGCTGCTTTACGGCAGAGGTTCACAACTCCAGTCCTGGTGTGCCAAACACTGTTCGGGTTTTCATGCTGTCCCTCATGAATATGCATGAGATACATCTGCATACCATGGGGGTGGTGCATAGATATGCAGCACAGGCATCTTTAGTAGAGGCAGCATGGAACCTGAATGGTGTTTGGCCCTCCAGGACTGCATTTAGGAGACTCTGCTCTAGGTAATGCGCCTGTTTATGGTGTCTTTGCTCTGTAGGGTAAAATGTAGGTGTTTTGGGCATGTTTACATCATCTGCAATAAACGTTCTGTCTGTATTAGCATGTTGTAGTAGTGGGTAAAATATGGGGACTAGGTTGGCAGGCACCATAGCTGGGACTTGAACCTGTGACCTTCTGCCTCCAAACACACTGGTTGTGTGCACTGCACCACCATGTTGCCACAGAGACAGTGCATTCCCTGATGATACCATGACTGTTTGTCCGGCAGGACCTGTCTGTTGCAGTGCATGGCACCCACCTACACAGGGCTAGGCCATGGTCTGCTCTGGGCAGCTGCCACTGCCCCCCTCCACCACCAGTACCCCTCTGCCACTATGCTGACATGCCCTTCTGCTGGTGGTGCTGGTGGTGTGCAGTCTCAAGCCATCCAGTGTGCAGGTAGGCGGCTGCCTATGGTGCGTGTTATGGGGTAGGGGTGCCTGCATAGGCGTCCACGCTTCCCCCCAACACCGCCTGCCAATGTTCTGTGCCCTTGGGGGTACCTGCTGGGTACTATCCCCTGTGACACTGTGATAAACACTCTCATGCCCATGTTGTGCCCTCATCAGTTGCTGTCTGGCTGCTCTTCAGTTTCAGCATTCCTAAGTGACACCTAGGCATCTGCCTAGTCTGCACTGTGCCCCAGCTGCACCACAGCATGTGCCGCCTGCAGCCCTCTGTATCTCCTTTCCCAGCATCTGTCCAGTTGCCCATTCCGACATGCCCGCCCTGCTGTTGAGGAACATGTGCATGCCATAGGTAACCTGTCCAATGGAGAGGGAAACCCTAATCAGTGCTATTTCACTGTGGGATCATTCACCTTGTATGGGGATGGAGCGGACCCTTCCAAAATTCATATTTATTTTTTGGGGTTTTCTTGGGAGTGTTTTTTGATGTTTCCCATTACTATCACTATTGCCCAGCTTGATTATGATTTTTTTTTATTTTGTTGGGGTCATTTTTAATGTTTATTTGCACTTTTGTTCCTTACACATATATCACACTTATCACTTTTTTGTAGGTTTCCCTGGTTTTGCTGTACATTGCTGTCAGAAATGGTTTCTTTTCCCTTTAAATCAGCTCTATCGCGAGGTTTTCACTTGCGTTAGTTTTGGCCTCGAATTTCACATCATTAGTGTGCGGGGAGCCTCTCCCCTCCCACTCTCCACCCATTGACCCCTTCTCTCCACCCCTGGGGAGTCTTCCTCCGCCTTCTGGGAGCCTTTCCTCGCCTTTAGCGCTCGTTTGCGCTGCTGCGCATGTGAGCGCGCACTAAAGCGCATTTGTGCCCCGTAAAGTGTCATTAGCGCACGCTAAGGTACCTTAGCGCATACTAATTGCACAGCGCGCACGTTAAGAAGGTTTAGTAAACATACCCCTATGTATTTCAGTCCTCAGCTTCTGAAGGAGGCTGACTACCCTGCTTTTCCTGGACTGGCCTGGAGAGAATTAAAGGAAATACAATTAGCAGGTAAGGTCTAATTTCTCCTTTCTGCACATACAATACAGTTTTATGAGCAGAAATGCCATTGAAATCTGCCCTCTATACTATTATATATAGTAAAATCATAGGGGGTAATATTCAGTTGCAGGCGGATAGCCATCACCATTGAACTTTAAACCCAGATTTCAATTCTGAGACCATAACTGGCAACTAGCATTGAATATTTGGATTGGCCGATAGCATGGAAGCTAACCAGACAGTGAAGATATTCAGCCACTTCCCGTTTGGCTTCAGTGGTGAAAGTTAGGTCAGCCTGGTTAACTTCCACAGCTGCCTGGTTAGCTTCCGCACTATCCGACCAACCGGGTTATTCAATGTTGAATTTTGCCACTAGCAGATTATCCCCAGGTGCTGCTTCTGCTCTGCCCCAGTTAGCAATAGGGCGTTTAGTGGTGACACCCATGGATATTCAGCAGCAGTAACCATGTTAGTGCTGCTAAGTTTCCCACTCGCCATGATCAACGCAGTCAGCAAGTCTGCTAACCGTGTTAATCTCTTTTAAAATCCCCGCTAGACACACTTAATTCTTATTTATACAACAGCTTGTTTATGAAACGAAATTGCTACAACTCCACTGACACCACAATTGAACTTATTTCCTATAATCAAGGCTGTTGCACAATAAATTTTCTACACACACTACTAAGACACTTATCCACTCACTAGTCACCTCCCGGCTTGACAATTGTAAACTGCTCCTCGCTGGTCTCCCTCTGAATCATCCATCTCCTCTTCAATTTGTTCAAAACTCAGCAGTATGGCTTATCTTTCACCATGGTCACTATGCTCATGTAACCCCTCTTCTCAAGGCATTTCACTGGCTCCCTATCCATTTCTGCATCCAGTTGAAACGTCTTCTACTGACCTACAAGTGCACTCAATCTGCAATGCCTCACCTTTTCTCTCTTATCACACTCTACACTCCTCCTCAGGAACTCCAGTCCTCTGGCATATCTCTTTTATCTGTGCCCTTATCTACCACTGCCAACTCCAGACTTTGTTCATTCCATCTTGTTGCTCCATACGCCTAGAACAAACTACCCAAGTCACTAAATCGGGTTCCTTCTCTAGCCCTATGCAAATCCAGGCTCCTTGAAGCCACTTTAGGATCCTGATGATCCTCACTCTCTTGCCCACTACTTATGTGTATCTTTTCATACTCTAGTCCTCAGTTTTGCTATCTGTTTTGTCTTGATAGATTGTAGGCTCTGATGAGCATGGACCGTGTGTCTTACTTCTATATGTACAGTGCTGTGTACACCTACAAATGATAATTATTAATAGAAATTGGTACAATAACTCCTTAATAATCAGTATTTTAAAAGCCACTGAATAGTGACGACAAATAGATAATTGCACATGATTATCGTTGATGGAATTTTTGTTGAATCTTAAGCACATGTTTTGCCAAAGTACAACAAGGGTAGTTTGGGCTTAGTATATGCTTTTAGCACCATGCTAAAAGGTAGCGCGGGCCCCCATGGTAGTGCATGTCAGGGCCGGGACTGGGCGGGACAGTGTTCTCAGCACACTGCATCTATTGTGGACATTGATGGCCATGCTAACTGCACTTGATGCTTGTAGCTGGGTGTAACTAATGCAAACTCAGTATTGCATCTGCTGTCAGTTTTCTGCATTAAAGCATGACATTCCCACAGTAACTGCAGGGGCATGGATATTCATGCCTCCTTGCAGTTAGCTAGGAGTCCCGTGCTGGTAAAGTGGCCCACATGCATGTTACAGGTGCGCGGCTTATTGAATAAGAATCCAGGGCTCGATATTCCAAAGCATTTATAGACCTGTAAACCATGTAAATGCTACTTACAGAGTTATTCAGTTAGTGCTGCTGAATATCCATGGGTTCCACTGCTGCACACCCCGATGCTAACCGTGTGGCATCAGGGCATGTCATGGGTATTCCTAGACGGAATGAAGGTGGCATGCATCATTAAATGGGCAGCGGCAATATTGAACCACTGCCCAGTTAACGACCTGCAGGTAAAGAGGTGCAGCAAAAGCTGACCTGGATATTCAACTCTGGTGGCCGGATATGGCCCCGGCATTGAATATCCGGGGTTAAGGTTCAGTGGCGATGGCGATGCACTTTAGAAGTGCTAGACACCACCGCTGAATATCCCCCCCCCCTCCAATATATTACAGTTTGACTTTTTTATGTTTGCAAATGGGGAAACATGAAAAAATGCAAAAAGTCTCAAAAATTTATGCACATCTTCCTTGTGTTGCTCTCTTTCGCCAAATAATTAAAAAATGTTGGTGTGTAATAAGCTTTCAAGCATACAGGATTCTGCTTCATGCAAGATTTTATTACAAATAATAAATAATGAGCTATTGAAATGCAGACGTGTTCAAAGCTACTCAAAAATTATATATTTTGGAAAAACAGATATGCAAAAAGTATTTGCAGATCTGTTTTTGCTAAAATATAAAATACATTCCGGTAGCTCATTTACATGCAAACACTTTCTACAGAGCTAAAACCTGAAAGAAGTAGCTTGAGTTAATACATCAACTGGTAGGGTTGCTGCTGAAAATGTTTCTAAATCTAATTGGACAAATTTGGCTAGCTAGAATTAGTTCAGCTATTTATATGATGAGTTGTTCAGTTAAATTTAATCAGGTGGAAGCCATTATTTAGTACATTTTATTTGAGTTTTCAACCTCGTAAATACTGCAATACCACAATATCTCTCTATGCTGGTAAATCACTATTAGGCCAAAATTTAAATGGAGTTAGGTTCAAGTCATGTTTGGCCAAATCTTTCAAATGTACAGCTAGAGTGATCAATGTGTGCTATTGCTTAATTCATATGATTTTACCATATGTCCCATTTTATGCAATGGGACTTAGGTGCCCTTTTACTAAAGTACATTAGGTCTTTGCATCTAATGTGTGTTTAACACAAAACCTAAGAAGCATTGAACACAGCCCCTGCAGTAACTGCGGGGGCATGACCAGCATATCCCCGATTAATTAGCACATAGATGAGTACCCTAACAGAAGGTGCTGTAACCACAGGTACACCTATTCAACTTATTGAGGTGGCATTAGGTGTGCCCATGCTAAACGGCAACGAATGCACAATATGTTCCCCCCATGCTAAATGAAATGTGCTCACCATGCTCACTCTGCTCCCTAACTCAAGAGTGGCAGTGCATAAATCAACATTCAGTAACTGTCATGCTCCCAAGGTAACAGCTACCATGAGCCCGTGCAGACAGTTATTGTACATGAAAGCATGCATGAACTGCTTAGTGCACATTAGTAAAAGGGCCCCTAAGTTATGAATAATATGCATAAATAGTGTGCATTATGGCATATTTACTAAAAGTAAAATCATGTTCATGAACATTAAAGTGTTAGTTGAGCATTAGTGGTTAGTTGGTTGCTGTGATATTCTGGTCTGGAAGAAATAAAAAGTCTGTTTGGCAATCTTTCCATCCTTTAAGTGTCTATACCAGCATATAGATGTGACAAAATGCCTCTTATAGTATGCATGGAGTAATACCATAAGTGTGAGTTCAAGAAAACATGTACTTGTAATGCAATGGTGTAGATGTGTTCGGGGACAGGTTTTGGACTGTGTGTGGGCAGAACTGCAATTTACACATGTAATTTATAAAATATGCATGATCACACATACTGTACGTGTACACATTTAATCTGTTCTTTAGCAGATTTAGCATAATTTCTGAAGGATTTGTGGTAGTATTGAAAAAACACACATAGGTACCAAGGGGGGGGGGGGGTTTGAAGCCCAATTCATGCTATGAACATCTGAAAACAGGCATAGAGATGTCTAAAGTACAGAGATGTCTCCAGAGTCAAATTAGAAGCTGGATCTGTGGATGTCCAAGTCTGAAAAGGGGTGTAGTGGAGGCACAGCTGTGGCATTCCCAGGAACCTGGATACCACTGCCTGTTCTCAGAAATGAACTGGACACCCGAGTCATGTCTAAGTTTAGATCTGCTCCAGGCATGAATAAGGCAATTGGGAAAGTGATTGTTCTGGCTGAAAAACATCCAGAGAGTTTAGAGAAGATAGCACTCCATTATCCCAAGTATTCAGCTCAACCACAATTAATGCAGGAGTTGAATTAGAATCATGACTTTTCTAGTTGTAGCCTCTACTCTAACCATTAGGCTATTTCTAGATGTCCAGGTTCTGCAGTACTATTTTGGGGATGTCTATGTAGATGCTCCCACAGACATTCATACTGGGCACGCCCATGTTTGTGAAATAATGTCTGCACCTGGATGTGCCTGCTTGTTTTTTTTTTCAGACATTCTGGCTTAGATTTCCCAGATTGCATTTGGGCGTTCTTTCTAAAATGCCCCTCCACATGTCCTTATGTTTTTATAAAATAGGTTACAAATAGACTCCTACTTGCCTTTCACACACATGCAGCATTTTAAATTACCCTCTTAATGCTGATTTTCAGTGCTAGCCAGCTGAGTTTATCCCAGGAAACCACTAATAGCTAGTAGCTAACATGCACAATTTCATTAGTAAAAGGCTGTATGGAGGCTCACACTAATATTTGGGGGCATATAATCTTGTATCTCCCTGATGATAGCAAGATGCTGATGAGCAGTACTGTGTTAATTAGTGCATGAATGCCTTTAACACCACTCATTGAGGTGGTGCTTGGTGCCACGTGCATTAACAGCAACAGGCACATACTAGCAGACACTCAAAAATGCCCATGCTAAGCACAAGGCACCATCAATGCCTACTTTCTTCCCATAACCCACCCAGTCCCAATTGTGCACTAAGTGGTTAACATGGACTTTTAGCATGAAACCCTGTGCTAACTGATAGTGTGGTACCCATAGCATGCACCAAACCCCCCATACTACCAGATAATGCAAGTTAGTCAACATGCGTCTTTATTACTAATGAATTCCCCTTGCATAAAATGAGACCTGCAGTAAAATAACATGTGGTGTTGGTGATAATGCAAATTAGTAACTCTAGCTATAAGTCTAGCTGGTCAAATTTTGACTAACTAAATTTAGGAGAATTTTCAGCTGAAAAGCCTACATAGTCACTTAGTAGAAAATGGCAGATAAAAAACAAAATAGCCCATACGGTCATGTAGTTATAATTGCTATTCTGTGTAAGCTGCTCTTCTGTCTTCATTTAGGCTTCTAACTGAAACCCTGTAGAGGCTATCTTCCGCCCCCCTCCCCCCACCACCCAGTGCCTTCGTGAAAGCACAACACTGTCATGATATCTTTGTACGGAAATGAACCACCACTCTATTATCTGGGTTTTCATTTTCATTTCCTTGCCATTAAGGGATTTTTTTTTGTTTATCCCATACCTTTTCCCATTGCAATGTTTGCCTTCACCTCATCTACTTGCTGGGGCATTCCAGGAATCCTATATAACTTCTATGAAAAGTTGTTTACTAAAGGTCTACGATCTGTGACTTCATATTATGACCCCAAATTCTACAAAGGTTTGTTTCATAGCTTAAAGTATGCTAGCATCTTCATCATGCTGTATTTCCCTGTCTCCCCTCTCTTTGAGGCTGTACAGTGCATACTTAAGAACATAAGAAATACCATGCTGAGTCAAACCAAGGTCCATCAAGCCCAGCATCCTGTTTCCAAAAGTGGCTAATCCAGGTCACAAGTACCTGGTAGGTTCTCAAAAAGGTACACAGGTTCCACAATGCTTGTCCTGGGGTAAGCAGAGGATTTCCTGGTTCTCTTTAATAATGGTTTATAGACCTTTCCTCAAGGAACTTGTCCAAACTTTTTTTTAAACCCGGCTACACTAACAGCTTTTACTACATTCTCTGGTAAGGAATTCCAGAGTTTGATTACTTATTGAGTAAAAAAACAATTTTCTCTTATTAATCTAAAATGGTTTACATAGGTACTCAAGTTTCAAGATGGTTATATTTAATTGAAAATCTTGCTAAAATATTACAATTATTTTTGTCTGCTCAATGTAATTTCAAAACTAACCTCTCATTAATGAAAATCTATACTGATAGACTAAGGGGGATGTTTACTAAAAACCGCAAAAGTGCGCGCCGCACAATAGCGCATGGAAACGTGGCACCTAAATGCTCTTAAACGCTCTTAAACGCCCCGGACATGTGTGATGAACCCCCGTGCATGTGCGCGACACACTAACGGGCCCCGCACAAGTACGGGCCCGCAAATGTCCGATAGAGGCGTGGAAAGGCTAACGGAGGGCGGAGGAAGGCCCCCGAGGGGCGGAGAGACGGGGTTAATGGGCGGGGAAGGGGAGGGGAGAGGCCCCTCGCACAGTTGCGGGGCCGAATTTACAAGTAAAAAATAGCGCGAGTGAAACACTCGCGGTAGAGGGCATTTAAAGGGAAGAGAAACCATTTCCGTCAGCAATGTACAGCAAAACCGGGGAAACCTGTAAAACGTGAGCAGTGTGATACATGTGCACAGCACAAAAGTGCTATTAAAAATAGAAAATGACCACCACAAAAATATTAAAAACAGTAAGTCAGCTGGGGAACAGTGATAGCCATGGGCAAATATAACAAATACACCCAGGAAGGTTCCAGAAACAGGAAATGAATTTCGGAAGGGTCAACGGAGCGGAGACCTTTCCAAAAAACATTTCCTTTGTTTGGAGTTGTCCTGGGAGTGTTTTATATGGTTGCCCATTAATATCACTGTTGCCCAGCATGGTTATATGTCATCCCCCTTCTCTTGTGGTCAATTCCGGGGTTTATTTGCACGTGTGTCACCAGACAGGGTGAATGAGCCCACAGTCAAAATGTGCAGAGCAGGGGTTGAGACGCCATCCTGCAAGGTTAACTATCTCCAGGGACTGCACAGTCTCCATGGCCACAGTGTGGTGCAGCAGACAGAGCCAGTACCTCTACGACCAGAGGGCAGAGGTTCAAATCCCAGCTGGGGCACCTGCCAGCCCAGTCCCTATATTTTACCCACCACCAAACAGAGATAGCACAGACACTCCTGTATTGCAGGGAACATAAGCATAGTGCAAACACCCACATTTTGCCCTATACTGCACACCCCCCATAACAATGAGCCGTACCTACAGCCCAGTCCCCCAAATGCAGTCCCGGAGTGCCACAACGCAAGCAGGTCATATGCTGTCCCTGAGAGAAGGACATGCCAGCATATCATCTACAAACTGCTCATCTACAAACTGCTCATCACAACATTTAAACTCATCCATAACATCGCACCATCCTACCTCAATAACTTAATCACTATTCAACCATGCAACAGGAGCAGGAGAACCATGAATCTCAACACCCTATGCTTACCGACTAGCATAAGATCTGTCAAGGCCGAAACAAGCAATAGGGCGTTCACATACACAGCACCAATCCATTGGAACCAACTCCCACATGAGTTGAGACTCATAAACAACCTAAGTGAATTTAGACGAAAGCTTAAAACACACTTGTTTCAAACCCACTACAACTTGAGCTAACTGCTAATCATGTATAGATTGTACTTTTTGGCAAGTAATTCTGTATAAATTGTATATATGGGACCCCCCCCCCCACGCTATTGTAATCAAATGTATACCCAAATCTGTGTGCTCAAATCAAATGTATGTTGCACCCAACTGATTCTCCCGTGTTATGTAAATCATTAACCAATCAAAAATGTAAATCTGAAAGATCTCAATGTGCTGTACAAAGCATTACGATTCTGTAGAGTAAACCGCTGCTGATCGTAGGAAGCAGCGGTATACAAATGTTTACTAAATAAATAAATAAAATAAATAAATGTTGGCGGACGAGGACAGGTGGTGGAGGGGGTAGTGGGTGCTAGCCACAGAAGACAGTGGCCTAGCCATGTGCAGGCTGACACTGTCCACTGCAACAAACAGGCCCTGTGGGATGTACAGTCATGGTCTGCCCAGGGAATACAGCCTATCCATGGCAACACGGTGGTGCAGTGCACACAGACAGTGTATGCAAGAACAGAATGTCACCGGTTCAATGCCCAGCTGGAGTAACCGACAATCCTCTCCACATATTTATCACACACCCACACCTTGATAGTGAGGACATATGCTACGCATTGGTAATACCACTCTATTTTACCCCCCTGAGCACAGACACCATGAACTGGTGCATTACCCAGAGCAGAGTCTCCCAAATGCAGTCCTGGAGGGCCACACACCATTCCGGTTCCATGCTGCCCCTAATACAAATGCCAGTGCTGCATATCTATGAAACACCCCCATGGCATGTAGATGTAGCTCATGCATATTCATGAGGGACAGCACTAAAATACGAATAGTGTTTGGCATACCAGGACTGGAGTTGGGAACCCCTGCCGTAAAGCAGCAGCCAAGAGGGGCAGACACACCCACACCCACACCCACATGCCCCATTGGCCAATGCCCCCTGGAGAGGCAGGACATTGGGCCCTGCATGCATCTCCCATTACCAGTACCTGCATACCTTAGCAATGCCACCCTATACCTGGGTACACGGTACACAGCTCTCAAATGTTTGCTAGGAGTAATGGTAGATAGACATTCCTACATGAAGCACTGTTTGCTCTCTGAGCAACATCAGAACAAAATACTAATACAGCTGGGGAACACTGATACTATTAATGGGCAAAAACTAAAAACACACCCAGGAAAGCCCCAGTAGAAGGACAGGAGCTGTGGAAGGGGCTATGGAGCGGAGACCTGACCAAAATTCACTTCCGTGTGTCTCAGCTGTCCTGGGAGTGTCTGTTATGGTTGTCCATAAACATCACTGTTGCTCTGCTTGGTTACATTCATTCCCCCTTTGTCGTGGTCAGTTGGGGGAGTTATTTGCACCCTTGTCACCAAACAAGGTGAAAGACCCCACATCACAAATGTGCATAGCAGGCATGTTGACTCTGTTGGTCAGGTCTGCCATCCACAGGGACTGCACTGTCCCTGTGGCCACAGTGTGGTGCAGTGGACAAAGCCAGTACCTCTAGTTTCTGAGGGTCACAGTTTCAAATCCCATCTGGGGCTCCTGCCAACCCAGTCCCCATATTTTACCCACTGCTAAACAGAGAGAGTAAAGACATACATTTATTGCAGAGAATATAAGAATGGTGCACACACACATTTTGTACCCAACACTGCACACACACCATAACAATGGCCATTACCTAGAGCAGAGTCTCCAAAATGCATTCCTGGAGTGCTACAACTCACACATGTCATCAGCTTTTCCAAGATAAGCACATGGCAGCATGTTGCCGGAAGGGTACAGGTGGTGAAGGGGGCAGTGCCTGATAGCCACAGAAGACAGTGGCCTAGCCATGTGCAGGCTGGCACCGTCCACTGCAACAGATAGGCCCTGTCGGATGTACAGTCATGGACATCCCAGGAAATCCAGCAAATCTGTGGCAGCACAGGGGTGCACTGCACACAGACAGTGTGTGCAAGAACAGAAGGTCACAGGTTCAAAGCCCTGCCAATCCTGCCCACATATTGTTTCCACAACGAAAATGTGATAGTAAGGATAATCCTTTATTGCTGGGGACATATGCATTGGTCATATGCCTATCTTTCACCCCACTGATCACGGACACCATGACCAGGGGCATGACCTACAGCAGAGTCTCACAAATGCAGTCCTGGCGGACCACACACCATTCCTGTTCCATGCTGCCACGCATAGAAATGTTTGTGTGTCATATCCCTGCACCACCGCCATGGCATTTAGATGTAGCACATGCATATTCATGAGGGACAGCAGGAAAACCAGAACAGTGTTTTGTAATCCTGGCCTACATCTGGGAACCTCTGCTGTAAAGCAGCAGCCAACAGGGACAGACACACCCACACCCACACCCACAGGCCACATTGGCCAATGCCTCTTGGAGAGGCAGGACATTGGGCCCTGCGTGCATCTCACAATACTAGCATGTGCATTCCTTAGCAATGTCACCCTACACCAGGGTATACGGTACACAGCTGTCAAATGCTTGCTATGAGTACTGGCAGATAGATAACCCTACGTTACGCAAATTATGCTCTGTGAGCTCCATCATGACAATCATTCTGTTGTCTGCAGTGGGTGCATCAGGTCTGGTCTCAGACAGTGTTTACCACCCTGGGGAGTGACTCCCAACGGTATTGCGTACCATATCCATGCCTGTACTGTGCCCAGGACTGGTGTGGTGGCCAATGTTGACAAACGCCTCTATAGTAGCACAATGCTGGCATACGTGTGTGAGTGTGTGTCTGTCTATACAGTGTGTGTTGGCTGCAAACACCTTCCACAGCCCACACTGCCAGCACTGTTGCCAGTATTGGCCTGCCAATGTGCATAATGAGCAGCAAGGTACCATGGGTATAGATCAGACAGGGTGGGATGGCCAGGATGCATCTGCACAGGGCAGAGGGCACTGGCTGGGACACTGTAGTGGCTGGCCACCACCCACACAGACAGGGTAGCCTCTGTATGTGCTGCTGGGGTTGTACAACACCCTGACTGTGCAGTGACGACAGCATGGCTAGGCACCCCCATAGTGATAGATAATATCTCTGTCATGTGATATATATGGGTTGTGTTTTGGGGCCCAGTCACTGACCTATCTGCTGGTGTGCACGTCCATCCTAGTTCTGGGTGCATGCATTTCCAACAGGACCAACTAGCAGACTGTCCTCAGTTGGTTTGTGTCCTGATGGAATGCTGTGCAGCGGGTGATGGCTTGCTGCGGGAGAATATCAGATAGTGGTGGGTCCCAACGTAGCATATCAAGGCATAATGTTTGTCAGATATTGTGTCAGGGATGTGCATGTCTAACAGGACTAACTAGCAGATTGTATGCAGCTGGTCTGGGTCCTGCTGGAGCGCCTTGCAGGGTGCAGTGGCTGATGGCTTGCTGCAGGAGAATATCAGATAGTGGTGGGGTGCAACCGAGCACATACAGGCCTAATGTCTGTCAGATATTGTGTTATGGATGTGTATACAGCTGCCATGACTGGCCTGTAGGGTGTCTCTTTCACAGCAGGACTTGGGTTGATGGTCCACTCTGCTGCCACAATTGCAGGGAGGTAGCATTTAGAGAGGAGACCCTGTGTTGCAAACAGGGGGGGGGGAGGGGGACAAATGGTGGTACCTAACCCACCTAGGTGTCCATAAGGGGTTCCCCAGACTCAGACCGACAGAGATATCCAAGTTGTTTCTGCAGAAAGAACCTATCTCACAGAATAATAGTGCATTGGAGCTCTGCCATGGCCTAAATTTGCCGTGGAGGGTGTTGTGGACCTGGTCCTGGGTGCCTCATCGCACCCTTAGGGTGAGCACAGTACCCGCACAATGTGACGGTGTGTAGCTACTCTGTGCCAGTACAACACCCACTCAGTACACCCTACCAGGCCGAGTTGATGTGTGGGTGCACACGGGCACATCCCCATACCAGGCCTGGAGCTGTCGGGTTGCAGTCCCCATCCTGTGTGCATCTGTGGACTGGTGATTTGCATGTGCAGTGCATCATGGGCACGGGTGGCCAAACCCTATCCACCTCACAACAGCAGACTGTCTGTGAGGTGACGTGCAGGCTTTCTGCAGCCAGCCATGGCTTTTGCTTACAGCTATAGTGCTGTAGTCCAAAGGTTATGTCACTGCCTGTGTAGCCAGAGGATATGGGTTCAAAACCACAGTGTGGTAATGTGATAGGGTTGTCCAGAGCATTATCCATCTCAAATCCACCTATTTTTATGCATGATAAAACACCCGCGGCATACTGTACCCATAAGGTGTGTCTGAGGGTGCTTTATAGGGCACCCTATAGGCCACCTTATGGTTGCCATCCATATAGTGTGCACTATATATTATCCTGTGTGGCAACATATATGGTGCCCTATAGGGGACATTCTAGGGTGCGTTGGCGGACAGTGCACTGTAACATGTGCCCTATGGGCCGCCTTATGTTAACATGCTGTGAGAGTGCGTTTGCTAGTAGTGATAAAAAAAGAAAAAAAAGCCACCTACACCACACCACAACATAATACATACTGTTTTAGCCAGCCGTGTTCACTGGGCACTGTGAGGTATTGAACCGCTGATCCCTGCACCAGTGGTCACTGTTTCAAACATTGTGCTGTGGCTCTGTTCCTGTGCATGGATATCAGCGAGACCCCTTATGCCGCACAAAACGCCCATAATTAACAGTACGCCGCCCAATGACGCCCATAATAACAGTGCGCCGTCCAAAACGCACAAAATGTACAGTGCGCCGCCCTATGTCGTCCAAATGCTAATATGTCTCGTAAAACATATACCCATCAAAGGTGTTGCTTCAGCTGGGCATTTCCGTTGCACACAATGGGGGATTGAACCCATGGCCCCTGGACCATTGCTCAGTGTCATCACCGTTGTACCACGGCTCTGTTGTTTTGCATGGCCAGCAGCGCGCCACCTAGCCTTCCCACGCGATAATGTCGGGCCCGCAAATGTGCGCGCCGCGCACACGTACAGTCGGCTTTTTTCCTTTTTCTGCCTGACCTGCCCACTCCTTATATGGCACAGGCACACTACCGCGGACCCGCACGATACGAATGTTTAGTAAACATCCCCCTAAATCTTTTGGTCATCTCTTTTATGACCATCTAAATTTGTGCATCCTGTGAAGTTATTGGACATTTTTCTGTTTCAGCCTTACACGGATTGTTTCTGAAGTCTACCAAATAAACCTTTTGAAAATATGTTCAGTTAAATTAGACACACATCATTATTTTTAAAATTGACCATAGTGAAAAACTCAAACTATCTCCTAATCAAGAGTCATAAGTATTACCATAATATGCAATTACTGTAATTTAATAGCACAAAATGTTCTAGGTTTATATAGCAGAAGGTAAATTGTTGTCCACATAAGTTGTGCTATTAAGCATCAGAAACAACCATTTATTATTGGACACAGAAAGAGGGGACCAACGATGTCATCCTTGCCCCATTGACTACAGATTCTCTGACTTATCCATGGCAATAAAGAGTCCTTTTCCTTTCCTGTTTGTGGTACAGTGTGCAATCCATTCCAGGTTTCTGTAGCATATTTTGCTGCTCAGACAACGTCAGATCTGTCATGAAATCAGGTTTCATTCCAACTTCCTAACCTACAGTTCCTTGTGAAAGTATTCATCCCCTAAGTGTTTTTCCTGTGTTGTCACATTACAACCTGGAATTAAAATGGAGATTTGGATGTTAGCACCATGTGATTCACACACCATGCCTACCACTTTGAAGGTGCAACATATCTTTTATTGTGACACAAACAATAAGTAAGACAAAAGAAAAACAGAAATAATGAGTGTGCAGAGGTATTCCACCCCCCAAGTCATTACATTGTAGATCCACCTTTTGCTGCAATTTCAGCTGCAAGTCTCTTGGGGTAGGTCTCTATTAGCTTAGCACATCTGTTGTTGTTGTTAAGTGCCGTCGAGTCGGAGTCGACTCATGGCGACCCTCTGGATAGCTATCCTAAATTGTGTTCGGTCTTGAGTTAGGCGGTTCATTGTTGACAGACTGGTACCGAAGCTGCTGTTATTGTATCGATCCATCTCATTGCTGGCCTTCCTCTTTTGCATTTACCTTCTATCTTGACAAGCATGATGTCTTTCTCTAATGATCTCTCTCTTCGCATGATGTGTCCAAAGTATGAAAGTCAAAGGGGCATGTTTACTAAAGTGCGGTAAACGTGACTAACGCGCGGTATATGACGTTAACGACCGTAAGTGCCGTATAACGCGCGCACCAACGCGCTAATGACCGTTAACGTCATACTACGCGCGTTAACCGTAGTTAACGATCGTAAAGCTCCGCGGCGCGTTAAAACAGCGCAGAAGGTGGAGAGTGGGCGGAGAGAAGGGGTCAATGGGCGGAGAGTGGGCGGGGAGAGGCACCCCTCATACTAACGCGCTGAATTTCATAGCTCAATTCCAACGCGAATGAAAACCTGTCGTTAAAAGGCATTTAAAGGGAAGAGAAACCATTTACGTCAGCAATGTACAGAAAAACCGGTGAAACCCACAAAACGTGAGCAGTGTGATACATGTGCACAGAACAATATTTCACATAAAACGTTAAAAGTGACCACAAGAAACATTTTAAAAAGCATAATTCAGCTGGGCAACAGTGATAGCAATGGGCAACAAGGAACAACACTCCCTGGAAAGCACAAAAATAAAAAGAAATGATGTGTGGAAGGGTCTATGCTCCGCAGACCCTTTCAAAGAGCATTACATTGTAATGGAGCTGTCCTGGGCGTGTGGTGTAATGTTTTCCAATGATATCATTGTTGCCCAGCTTGGTTATGGGTGTGTGCCCCTTTTTTGAGGTCTGTCCTGAGGTTTATGTACACCTTTGTCTGCATAAGGTAAATGAGGCCACAGTAAACCTGTTGCAGAGCAGGGTTTCTGGCTCGTCAGGCCGGTTTAACTAACACCAGGGAATGCACTGTCTCTGTGGCCACAGTGTGGTGCAACAGACACAGCCAGTGCCTGTAAGACCAAAGGGTCACAGGTTCAAATCCCAGCTGGGGCTCTTGCCAACCCAGTCACCATAGTTTTACCCACCACTAAACAGTGATAGTACAGACACTCCTTTATTGCAGAGAACATACACATGGCCTATAGTTTACCACACCAAACACAGACACCAGAAACAGGCACATTACCTAAAGCAGAGTCCCGCAAATGCAGTCCTGGAGGGCCCCACACCATTCCGGCTTCATGCTGCCTCTAGTAAAGATGCCTGTGCTGCATAGCTATGCACCACCCCCATGGTATGCAGATGTAGCTCATGCATATTTATGAGGGACAGCATGAAAACCCGAACAGTGTTTGGAACACCAGGACTGGAGTTAGGGAACTCTGCCGTAAAGCAGCAGCCAACAGGGCCACACACCCACCCACAGGCCCCATTGGCCAATGCCTCCTGGAGAGGCAAGACATTGGGCCCTGCCTGTATCTCCCAATACTAGCAGTTGCATACCTTAGCAATGCCACCCTATACCTGGGTATATGGTACAGAGCTATCAAACGTTCCCTATGATAACTGGCAGATATCAATTCCTACGTTAAGCACAGTTTGCTCATTGCGCACCACCATAACAATCATTCTGATGTCTGCGGTGTTTGCTGCAGGTCTGGTCTCTGACAGTGTTCACCTCCCTGGGGAGTGACCCCCCAACAGCTTGTACTATGCCCATGACTGGTGTCGTGGGTATGGCTGCTGACCACCTCTATAGTAGCACAATGCTGGCATAGGTGTGGGGGTGGCTGTCTGTCTATCCAGCAATGTTGACAGTATTGGGCTGCCAATGTGCATAATGAGGAGCAAGGTACCATGGGTATAGGCCGGACAGGGTGGCCTGGCCAGCGTGCATCTGCACAGGGCATAGGGCAGTGACAGGCACATTGTAGTGCCCGGCCACCACCTACACAGACAGGGTGACCTCAGTATATCCTGCTGAGAGATCACTATCACCCTGACTGTGCAGTGACCACAGCATGGCTAGGCACTCCTATAGTGCTATCTAATATTTTTTTCATGTGATAAATATGGGTTTCCTTTTGGGGCCCAGTCACTGATGTATCTGCTTGCTGTGTATGCTGACATCCCAGTTGTGTGCAGGTCTCTCCACTGGGCACTAGCAGACTGTTTGCAGCTGGTAGGTGTTGTGATGGAGTGGCTTGCAGGGTGCAGTGGCTGATGGCTTGCACCAGGGGAATAGCAGATAGTGGTGGGGTGCAGCATACGATATCCAGGCCTTCTGTCTGCTGTTGTGTTATGGCTGTGTACAGAGCTGCATTGACTGCCCTGTGGGGTGTCTGTTCCTTAGCAGGACTAGGGTTAATGTTCCCCTCTACTGCCACATTTGCAGGGAGGTAGACTGTGGGTCTTTTGATAGGAGACCCTGTTTGCCACCCTCAGCCCTGGGGGAGGGGGGGGTGGTGGTGCATGGGGGCTACACCTGACTGAAACAGACAAAGATGTCCAAGGTGGTCCTGCAGAACCTACCTATCTCACACAGTAACACAGCTTTGGACCTGTGCCATTGCCGGTGCTGTGGACCTGGTGCTGGGCACCTCACTGCACCCTCAGGGTGAGCACAGTACCCGCACAATGTGACGGTGTGTAGCTACTCTGTGCCAGTACAACACACGGTCAGTACCCCCTATCAGGCCGAGGTGCTGGGGGGGTGCACATGGTCAGTTCTCCCTACCAGGCCGAGGTGCTGTGGGGGTGCATTCCCCATGGTGTGTATCTGTGGACAGCTGATTTGCATGTGCAGTGCATCATGGGTGTGACTGGTCCAATCCAACCCTGTGAAACTCCAGCAGCTGCTCACAGGCTCTGATAAACCATAGGCCATCACACGTACATCTGTTAGCATAATGCATAGGTGCAGGACACCCTACAGAGTCTGTAATATCAGATGCCCACACTGGTAAAAACACACGTATCCACGCACGTAAACAAACACGTACCCACGCACGTACCGACACACAATTGTACGCGCGCAGCTACGCACGGAACTACGCACGTACCAATGCACGCAACCTCGCACGTATCAACTTACGTGGCTGAGCACACTCCGAGGGTGTTTTTCTGACACCAATACTCAGCATAACGAAAAACATGCCTCCTCTTTCCCTCTGTAATGTGCAGGGTGATGCCTGGGACAGCCTTCTGTGTTAGGCACACTGGGGACTCAAACCCATGCTGCCTGTAACAGCAGTCAGTACCATAACCATTGTGCTACAGCTCTGTTTCAGTGCTTTGTGTCTGTACGTCTTCTTAGGATTAACGCGCAGTAACGCGGCACGGCGCCCGGTAATGCTCGTTACGTTTTCTAACGCGCGGTAGTGGTGACGATGTACCGCCCATGTCCTTATTTGGGGTTTCTTTCACTACCGCGGCTCCTAACGCGAATTGCACTAACGCACTTTAGTAAACATGCCCCAAAGTCTTGTCATCTGAGCTTCTAAAGAAAGCTTAGGTTTGATCTCCTCTAGTACCGACTGGTTTGTTCTTCGGGTAGTATTCGCCACCAGCACCATAATTCAAAGGCATCAATTTTCTTCCTGTCTATCTTTTTCACTGTCCAGCTTTCACATCCATATGATGTTATTGAAAATACCATGGCTTGAACAAGTCAAATCTTTGTATGGAGAGAGACATCTCTGCTCTTGAGAATCTTATGTTTATGTTTATGTTTGTTTATGTTTATTTAAAACTTTATATACCGACCATCACAGAGTGTCAGAGCAGTTTACAATCATAAAAATCATAAAATGCTGCAGAAAAAGAAAGAGAATGCTAATTTAAAAGTTGCAAAGGAGGAGAAAAGGACAGAGATCAGAAAAGAGGAAAACAGAACAGCCGAGAAACAGAAAAAAAAAAAAAAGATTATGCAGTTCTTTGAGGAAGGAGAGAAGCAGGGGGAGAGGAGGGGAGAGGGAAATTGAATGCCATACAGAAAAGGTGTGCTTTTAATTGGGTTTTGAAGGATTTGAAAGAGGGATCTAATCGGAGGGCAGGGGGGAGCGAGTTCCAGAGGCAAGGCCGGAGGAAATAAAAAGCAGAGGATCGTGTGGATTCCAGATGGGCCTGGGACGGGGAAGGGAAGGTTTCTCTTTGATCTGTTCGAACTGTTGCTTCTTGATCAATGTACAGATTGTGCAAGAGTACAATCAGGTGTTCTGATATACCCATGCTTCTTAATGTGGCCCAGAGTTTCTCATGGTTTACACAGTCAAAAGCCTTGCTATAGTCGATAAAGCACAAATAGATATCCTTTTGGTATTCTTTAGTCTTTTCAAGGATCCATCTCACATCCGCAGTGATGTCTCTCGTTCCTCGCCCTTTCCTGAACCCTGCTTGCACTTCAGGTAGTTCTTGTTCCAGGTATGGTTGTAGTCTCTTTTGAATAACTTCAGTAGAATCTTGCTGGCATGTGGGATCAGAGCGATTGTGCGATAATTTCCACAGTCAGTTGGATCACCTTTCTTTAGTATTGGTATAAACACAGATCTTTTCCAGTCAGTTGGCCATGATGTTGTCTTCCATATTTCTTGGCAGAGTCTTGTAAGTACGGTAACAGCTGCATCAGATTGCTGTAATACTTCTATGGGAATGCTATCAACGCCTGGTGCTTTGTTCTTTGATAAGGCTTTCAATGCTGCTTTAACTTCTTCTTTCATTTTATTTATTTATTTATTTATTTACAGTCTCTTCTATACCGCGCTATTCAGCATCAGCGCGGTTTACAATGAACAAAGATTACACATTTCCCGGGGTACTTTGTGTTTACAGTTAACAGGTGTTAAAAACTTGGATAACTGGGGTAACTATTTACATTTACAACATGTTAGGATTCACTTCCTTGGTCTTAGTCATGGGTGTTCATCTCCAATGGTTCCCAATCATAAGGTACAGGTTGAAACGGCTGTTGGTCCACTTGATCTTTATCATATAAAAACTCTGTATATTCCTTCTACCTTTTCTTGATCTTCTCAGCATCATTCAACATAGAACCTTGAGCATCTTGTAACATTCCATTTCGAGGCTGGAACTTTTTCTTTAACTCTCATAGCTTTAGGAAAGCTGATCTTGTTCTTCCTCTAATACAGTGTTTCCCAACCCAGTCCTATGGGGCACACCAGCCAGTCAGGTTTTCGGGATATCCCTAATGACTATGCATGAGATATATATGCATTAGAGATATCCTGCCAACCTGACTGGTTTGTGGCCCTCCAGGGCTGGATTTGGAGACCCCTGCCTAACACCTCTGTCATCTAAGATTGTGAGTGGGCAAGGTGCAGATGTCCAAGACATCAAAAAGGTATATAGAATGTGTCACATTCCTCCTCACTTCTCACCACCACCAAAATATTGTCTATTAGACAACTTTTTGGTGGTGGTGAGAATCGAGGAGGAATGTGTCACATTCTATATACCCTTTCGATGTCTAGGACATCTGCACCTTGCCCACTCACAATCTTAAATGACAGAGGTGTAAGGCAGGGGTCTCCAAATCCAGCCCTGGAGGGCCACAAACCAGTCAGGTTGGCAGGATATCTCTAATGCATATATATCTCATGCATAGTCATTAGGGATATCCCGAAAACCTGACTGGCCGGTGTGCCCCATAGGACTGGGTTGGGAAACACTGCTCTAATAGTTCTGCTTCTATTTCCTTGCATGCATCATTGTAGTACTTTTCCTTGTCCTGTCTTGCTGCACGTTGGAAATCTCTGTTGAGTTCTGTTATTGTCTTTCTTTCTCCTCTGGCTTTAACTTCTCTGCATTTCTGGGCAATTTTCAGAGTTTCTTCTGTCATCCATTTTGGCCGTTTTTGCTTTTTCACCTTTTGCAGAGACTTCTTGCTTTCTTCCAACGCAACCTTCTTGATCTCATTCCATAACTTTTCTGGAGCTCTGTCATTTGTATCTAAAGCAGCAAATCGATTTTGTAGGCAGCTGAAATTGACAGAGCATGCAAACAGGATATCCTGATAGTCATGGGTGACTGGAACGCAAAAGTTGGCAACAAAGAAGAAGGCAAAGTAGTTGGAAAATATGGACTTGGCAACAGAAATGAAGATGGAGAAAGACTGATAGAATTCTGCAAGACCAACAATCTATTCATCTCAAACACCTTTTTCCATCAACACAAGCGGCGACTGTACACATGGACTTCACCCAATGGATTGTATAAAAATCAAATTGACTACATCAGTGGAAGTCAACGATGGAAAAGTTCTATAATATCAACAAAGACAAGACCTGGAGCTGACTGTGGTACAGGTCATCAACTACTAGTATGCAAACTCAAGCTAAAGTTGAAAAAGAGCAAACCACTCATGAATGCAGCAAAATATGACCTTGAGAATATTCCACTGGAATTTAAAGACTGCCTGCAAAATTGATTTGCTTCTTTAGATGCAAATTTATTTATTCATTTAGCTGTATTTATATCCTGCTTTTCACCAGGTCAAAGTGGTCATGCATTTAACATGAGGGGATATGAGACACATATGCTAATACTTACAGGGAACATGGGCAATGGAGGGTTAAGTGGCTTGCCCAAGACCACAAGGCATGCCTGTAGGACTAGAAATACCAGTCCCTCTGGCCTGAGATTGCTGTCTCTGGGTGGGACTTGAACCCCCAGCCTTCTGGCCTGAAGTACCTTGTCCTAACCACTAGACCACTCTTCCCTACAAATGACAAAACTCCAGAAAAGTTATGGAATGACATCAAGAAGGTTTTGTTGTAGCACATCTAGCCACTGAGATTTTCACCCATTCCTCAAGGCAAAGCTGCTCCAACTCCTTCAAGTTAGATTGGTTGCATTGGTGTACAGTAATCTTCAAGTCATGCCACAGATTCTCAATTGGATTGAGGTCTGGGCTTTGACTTGGACATTCCAAGACATTTAAATGTTTCCCTTTAAACCAATCCAGTGTAGCTTTAGCAATATGTTTTGGGTCATTGCCCTGCTATAAGATGAAACTTTGTCCCAGTCTCAAATCTCTGGTAGAACAGGTTTTCCTCAAGAGTTGCCCTGTATTTAGTCATCCATCATTCCTTCAATCCTTACTAGTTTTCCTGTCCCTGCCGATGAACAATATCCCCACAGCATGATGCTTCCACCACCATGTTTTACAGTGTTTTACAAGAATGGTGTTCTTGGAGTGATGGGACATTTCCCATGATGGCCAAAAAGTTCAATTTTCATCTCATCTGACTAGAGAACCTTCTTCCATGTGTTTGGGGCTACGCCACATGCTGTTGTGCAAACTCCAAATGTATTTTCTTGTTTTTTTCTTTAAGCAATGGCTTTTTTCTCGACACTCTTCCATAAAGCCCTGCTCTGTGGAGTGTATGGCTTAAAGTGTCCTATGGACAGATACTCTCATCTTCACTGTGTATCTTTGTAGCTCTTTCAGTGTTATCCTTGGCCTCTTTGTAGCATCTCTGATTAATGCCCTCCTTACCTGGTCTGTGAGTTTTGGTTGGCGGCCTTCTCTTGTCAGGTTTGTAGTGGTGCCATATTCTTTCTATTTTGTTATAATGGATTTAATGGTGCTCCGTGGGATATTCAGAATTTGGGATTTTTGTTTATAACGAAACCCTGATCTACACTTCTCCACAACTTTGTCTCTGACCTGTTTGGAGTGCTCTTTGGTCTTCATGCTGCTTGCTTAGTGGTGTTGCAGAGTTGTGGGCCTTTCAGAACAGATATATTTATACAGGCATCATGTGACAGATCATGTGACACTGATTGCACGCAGGTGGACCTAAACAACTAATTATGTGACTTCTAAGGTTAATTGGTTGGACCAGATTTTATTTAGGGGTTTCATAGCAAAAGGGATGAATACATGTGCACTCACAACTTTTCAATTTTTATTTTTTTGTTATATATACAAGGTATTTTATTGTCATTCCACTTCACCAATTTGGAATATATTGTTAAGTCCATTACCTAACATCCAAATGAACCTACATTTTCATTCCAGGTTGCAATGCAACAAAACAGGACAAAAATCGAAGGGATGAATACTTTCACAAGGCACTGTATCACTCAGAAATTTCAACCTAACCCCGTCACCACCCACAACTAGCTGCAGGTGCCTCCTCCCCTTTACCTAGGAATAGACCAAGAAAGCTCCTTGAGATTGTGAACAGGGCATGAAAGGGAATATCAGGCTTACAGTAGTACCAGCATCATTTACATTAGCATTAGATATGTTAAAGAAGATCATTAGTTTAATTTACCCGGTCAGCTATTGTTCCCCAATTTTGCTGCCATTGTTAGTGGAAATTATGCTCTTCCAGCTCCATTAGGAAGATCAGCTTAAAAGGACTTTGAATGAGTGAGACAGAGCTAAACATGATTCCTGAAACTTTTATTTTTAAGTTGCAAAGAAAGGGAATTGATATACTGCAGCTCACCCCTTTTTTCAGGAGCAATTCAAGGAAAGTTACTGTATATCCAGGTACAGTAGGTACGTGGCTGTCCCTGGAGGCTTACAATCTAAAGGGCCTTTTATTATGATGCAGTAAAGATTTTCACTGGACACACATTTTGCATAAAAACTAATGCATGGTAAGTGCAAAAATTAAAGTATTAACTGTCAGAGGGGTGGCCAGCTAGTTCCTGTCAGTTCCCACACAAAAAAATATCCTAACGTGGCAGCAGCATTTGCAATTAACAGGGGGTGCTCCTAATACTGTCCTTTGAGGTGACATTAAGAGTACCCTTGATAACGGCAACATTGACAGTATGGGAATTGGACTCTTACACTACCTGCAATGTGCTCTCCATGCCCCCTCTCCACTCTGCACACCATCGCATGATGTACAGTTATTGTGGGAAGCTGCACGCGGTAACTGCTATGCCCAGTTACTGCGTGCTAGAATGTGCATTAACCACTTAAGTAGAAGGGCCACTAGGTTTATACTCAAGGCAATGCCTAAGATCACAAGGAGTGGCAATGAGATTTAAATGAGGCCTCTCTATTTCTCATCCCATTGCTCTAACCATTAGATTATTCTTCCAGCCTGCTAGCCTAAGGTTTCTTATTTTAAATTCCTAATAGCTTTAGCAGACAGCCTTAGATCTTGGTAATGTTTAACTTCAAGCTAATTGCCTCTACTTTATAACTCAGTCACCATATTAACACAGACAGATGGTTAGCTGCAAAGAGAAGTAGGAAGCTCAGATACTCCTTTTCCCTTGGGTTTTTTTTAGCCTATCAGAAGCAGAAGGTCAGTGTTGAAATTTAAATTTGCACTGCTAATTTTTTCTCATAACAGAAAGTCAGTGACATAATGCTTGCTTCATTAATTAAGTGACATGTTATCTATTCATCTCTATTAAGCAAATAAGCATGGGAATGATTACTAATAAATTAATTAACCAATAATATAGCAATTTCTTTGAAGATTCTGTTTAAGAGGAGATGAGTTTGTTTCATCCAGCGAGCTATTATGTCAGTAAAGGAATAGGTAAAATCAGTTTTTTGGTTGGTAAGTAAAAACACAAAAAGGTTTGTTTGGTATTTTAATTAGCTGATTAAGGAAATAGATTAGGTTTTCTTTAGAACATAAAGAATGTTATGTACAGTAAAGACCCATCAACTCACATAGGACAATTAGAATATATAGCACTAAGTGAAAGATTAGCTATAACTGGCATCTTTGAGATCTGGTAGAAGGAAGACAACCAATGGGACACCGTGACACCTGGTACAAACTATGATAGGGTAGATCAATTTAGAAAGGGCACTGAGTCACACAGAATTAAAGTTTTGCAGGAAACAAAATACACTGTAGAATCTCTATGAATAGAAATTACATGTAAAAAGAGGAAGGTAATGGCAGTCGGGATGTAATACTGACCACCTGGCCAGAATGGACAGAAGGATGATGAAATACTAAAAGAAATCAGGGAAGATAGTAAACATAACATAGTAATAATGGATGGTTTCAATTACTCCAATATTGACTGGGTCAATGTCACAGCAGGACATGCTAGGGAGATAAAGTTTCTAGATGAAATAAATGACTTTATTGGAGCAGCCGCTTCATGAACCAACACGAGAGGAAGCTATTTTAGACCTAGGGGTATGTTTACTAATCGGCGGTAGCAGCTTCCGTGCCATATCGAAGCCACGGCCCTATTGACTTCAATGGGGTCACGGCTCCGATATCGCATGGAAGCCGCTGCCGCTGATTAGTAAACATACCCCCTAGTCTTTAGTGGAACACAGGATCTGGTGTAAGAAATAAAGGTGTTGGGGTCACTTGGCAATAGTGATCACAGCATGATCACATTTGATTTAAAAAATAGAGGGATGATGGCAAGGACATCTACAGTACTACCTTTTAACTTTCAAAAGGGAGACTATGATAAAATGAGGAAAATAGTTAAGAAAAAACTAAAAGGAGCAGCAGCAAAGGTTAAAGATTCATATCAAGCATGGGCATTGTTCAAAAATACTATTTTGGAAGCCCAGACCAGCTGTATTCCATGCTTTAAGAAAAGTGGAAGGGAGGCCAAAAAACTGCCAGCATGGTTCATAGATGAGGTTGGAAAGACTTGTAGCCAAAAAAAACATGTTTTAGAAAATGGAAAAGAGCCAAATGACAAAAACAGGAAACAACATAAGCACTGGCAAGTTAGATGCAAGGCATTGACAAGGCAGACAGACAGAATTTGAAAAAACAAGCTTGCTGTGGAAGCAAAAATGCACAATAAAAACTTTTTCAAGTACATTGGTAGCAAAAAACCTGTGAGAGTCAGTTGGACCATTAAATGATAGAGGCATAAATGAGGCACTAAGGGAGGATGAAGCCATAGTGGAGAGACTGAATGAATTCCTTCCTTGGTCTTTACTGAAGAAGATGTAGGGAAGCTACCCATGCCTGAAATGGTATTTAAAGGTGATGCATTGGAAGAATTGAAAGAAATATTGATAAACTAGGAAGATGTATTACAACTATTTGACAGAATAAAGTGTAGTAAATCACCTGGATCAGTTGGTATATCCAAAGGTGTTGAAAGAAATGAAATATGAGATTGTAGACCTACTATTAGTAATTTGTGAACTATCATTTAAATCTTCTGTAGTACTTGAAGATTTGAGAATGGCCAGTGTAACGTCAAGTTTTAAAAAGGTTTCCAGGGGTGATCTGGGAAACTACAGACCGGTGAGCCTGACGTTAGTATGGGCAAAATGGTAAAAACTATTATACAAGAATAAATTTACTGAACATGTAGATAGTCTTGGTTTAATAGGAGAAAATCAACATGGATTTAACCAAGGAAAGTATTGCCTTACTAATCTGTTATATTTTTTTGAAGGTGTGAGTAAACAGGTAGATAAAGGTGAGACAGTTGATATACAGTAATGTATCTGGATTTTCAGAAAGCATTTGACAAGATCCCTCATGAGAGACTCTTGGTGAAATAAAAAAACATGTTATAGGACACAGTGTACTATTGTAGATCAGGAACTGGTTAAATGATAGAAAGCAGAGAGTGAAGCTAAATGGCCAATTTTTCCAATGGAGAAAAGTGAATAGTAGAGTACTCCAGGGATACGTGCTGGGCCCGTTGCTTTTTAACATACAGTGGTTTGCAAAAGTCTGGAATCACTTCTAAATTTGATGTTTTTTCAACTTCGTGACCTTATATCTTAATTTCTTTTTCCTCCCAGTGGATTTTTCTGTGTATCTTGTGATAAGTGTTAGATTTGGCTATTAGGGCCAACTTTTATTATTGGTTTGGCCCTTATTTTCTGAGTTTGTTCCCCATAGTTGTCCTGTTGATAGATTTTCTGTGAAAATCGCGTAATGTACATAGTTGGCCAATGATATATTATTGTAAGTATGCTTTAAAATATTATGGACGCACACCAGGTTTCCTTCAAATTAATGTATGTAGCCTTGAAAAAGGCCATTTTTATGTGTCAGTAGTGATGGCTCAGTATTTGATGGGCCACCCTTTCTTCTTGATCACCTGACTGCACCTTGTCGGCATTGAATGAACTAGTCTGACAAGGTGATCGTTGGTGACAACGCGGTTCCAAGCTGCAATGAGTGACTCAATCAGCTCATGCTTTGATGTCAGATGCCTCTTGGATATTTCCAAGGCCACCTTGTGCCACAGGTTCTCGATTGGATTCAGATCTGGAGACTGGGCAGGCCAGTCCATTGACTTGATGTTGTTCCGCTGCTTACAGCTGATCACATGTCTGGAGTGATGGCAGGGTGCATTGTGATCTTGGAACAGGAACTGGCCAGGAAACAGCTGGTGTGCTGCTGGCACCATGCACTTTTTCAGTATGGTGATGTACTTGACCCCGTTGACCATTCCATCGACGATGTGAAGACATCCAACACCACTGGCAGCCATGCAGCCCCAGACCATGATGTTCAAATGATGTTTCACAGTGAGGTTGAGACACTCAGGCTTGAATTCCTCTCCAGGAAATCTCCTCACATAGGTGTGGGCCTGGTTATCAAACAGGCAGAAGGTGCTTTCATCGCTGAATAGCACTTTTTCCCACATTTCAGTCAACCAGGTTGAGTGCTTTCTCGCCCACATGATCTGGTTGCGCCTTTGTATGTCAGTCATCAGTGGCTTATTCTATGCTTTGCAGCCCCAGAGACCAAACTGCAGGCACCGGTGATGAACTGTTGATGAGCTGACACTGACCTCACTCTTGTCTGACCACTCTCGAAGTAGCTGAGGAGAGGTCAACTTGCAATTAGTCAGTGCACGGTCCTGGCATGATGTTGATGCACGTGCACGACTTGAACGAGGTTTGTCCACCACTGAACCTGTTTCTTTCTTCTTCTGTACAATCTTAACAACAGCAATCTGACTGCAGCCAGGTTTCCTGGCTATCTGATGGCTTGAAAATCCTTCCTCGCTCATAAAGGACACATGAACACGCTCATCCAACATCAGAGTCCGAGTCATCTTCATGGTCGATCCAGAAAGCATATGAAATTCAAAAATTCCGCACGTTTTTATAGCTGCACTGTTGGCTAGATATCTGCATTCTTTATCTTTATCTTTATCTTTATTCACAGAATTTGATTGACCGCCCAGGCCAAAGCATCAGGGCGGTGTACAATACAATCACAGGCTACCGGAAACAAAGTCAGAAAAGAACGCCAAAAACGGACAGGAGAGGAGGGGATAGATTAAAGACAGAGAGAGAGAAAAGCCCAGTAAGGGTAAGAGTGGTAGAGAAGGGGGAGGGTAGAAAGGAAAGGGAAGGGAAGCGGACTATCAGGGGGATGATCATGGCGGGAGGGCACGACCAGAGGACAGAGCACCGTCAGCAGAAGGGGGAAGGTCGAAAGCTTGGCAGAAGAGATGTGTCTTGAGGAGGTTCTTAAAGCGGGGGTAGGAGAGTTCTAAACGTAGAGGCAAAGGGAGTGAGTTCCAAAGGGCAGGGCTCATGAAAAAGAAGGCGGAGTGGCGGGTCGATTCTAAGTGGGCCTGAGAGGGGGAAGGGAGGAAGAGGCGGTTACCAAAGGCAGAACGGAGAAGACGTGGAGAGGGCTGGAGATGGATAGCATCTGATAAGTATTGAGGGGTGCCAGAATGGAGGGCTTTGTGCGTGAGGATAAGAACCTTAAAAATGAAACAAAATTTGACTGGGAGCCAGTGCAAAGCGAGAAGACAGGGAGACACATGGGAGCGAGCTGGGGAACCGGTGACGAGACGAGCGGCGGTGTTCTGTACGACTTGAAGGCGGCGAAGCTGGAAGGAGGGGAGACCTGCGTATATAACGTTACAGTAGTCTAACCGGGTCATGACTAGGGACAGGATGAGGGTAACAACTGAGGAAGGGGGAAGTGATGATTGGACAGCCCGAATCCTACGTAGGTGAAAAAAGGAAGTGCGAATGACAGCCGAGATATGTTGGTGAAAGGAGAGGGATGAATCCAAGGTGACGCCCAAATACCGCAGAGTTGAGACCAGAGGAATGGGACAGGAAGACATAACAGGTGACAGGCTAGGGGAGGGGAGTCCGAAAGAAAACCAGATTGCGTAGGACTTGGCAGGGTTAGCGTGTAGAAAATTAGAAGCAAACCATGATGAGACTGTGGAAAGACAATGGTTGAGAGGGGCAAGATCGGGGACAGAAGAAGAGGTATGGTGAACCAGTAGAATGTCATCAGCGTAAATGTAAAAAGAAATGCCAGATTGTTGGATTAGTAAAGCTAATGGGGCGAGAAAAACGTTAAAAAGAAGGGGTGCGAGAATAGAACCCTGAGGGACGCCGCAGATGGAGAGGGATGGAGAGGAGGCGGAGTGGGAGGAATGTACAGAGAGGGAGCGTGCAGACAGAAAGGAACGGAACCATTGCAGAACGGTCCCACCAATACCACAGTCAGACAAACGAGCCAGGAGAGTGCGATGATCAACCATATCAAAAGCAGAAGAAAGGTCCAGAGACACCACCAAAGAGAAATCACCATGGTCATGAGCATAGTGTAGTTCAGAAAGGAGGGCTGCGAGGATGGTCTCGGTGCTGTGGCCTACACGAAATCTGGATTGACGGGGGTGAAGGGCGAAAGTAGAATCTAAGTGAGAAGCAAGTTGAGAGAACACCAGTTTTTCGAGGATCTTTGAGAGGAAAGGAAGATTAGTGACAGGTTGCCAATTTGCGGGAGTGGCGGGATCGAGAGTGGGCTTCTTCAGTAGGGGGCGGACAATGGCGTGTTTACAACTAGAGGGGAAAAGACCGGAGGAAAGGCTAGTATTAAAGATGGAGAGTATATAAGGCATGAGAGCGAGATCCGGGTTAAGCAGCCAAGAGGAGGGCAAGGGGTCGAGGGGGCAGGTAGTCTGGTGGGCGGAGGAGACAAGTTTGAGGACTTCCGGTGCAGAGACGGGCGAAAAGGCACGCCAGGTGTGGGGAAAGGCAAGGGAAGGGGGTGGGGAGCTGACAACAGGGAGAGCAGAAGGGGAAGCAGGAGGAGGGGAAAGAGGAGGGGGGCAGGCAGGGAAGGAGGAGCGGAGGGAGAGAACCTTGTTGGTGAAGAAGGAGGCAAGGGTAGACGGGCTAGAGGCTGATGGGGGGGAGTGAGGAGGGAGTGAAGAGGTGGAGGAGAGGGATTTGAGGATGAGAAAGAGACGGCGAGAGGAGTTAGAGGAGGTGGAGATGAGCTGGGAGTAATAAGACTGCTTAGCGGAAGTTATCTGAGAACGGTAGGAAAGATGAGCTTGCCGAAAAACTAAAAGGGAGTCGGGGGTGCGACGTTTCCTCCACAAGCGTTCTGCCCGACGGAGGTGGGAGCGGTGAAGGAAGAGTCCGGAATGATACCAGGAGTGCCGAGTGGAAGGGCGAAGAGACACAGCATGAAGGGGAGCAAGATCATCAAGGACGGCAGAAAGGGTAGAGGACCAGGTGTGAGCTTGTTGGTCGACAGACAAAGTGGAAAAGTCTGAGGAAAAGAGTGAACTGGCTGGAGGGAAAGAGCGTAAGGTATGGGGAGTCAGGCGCCGTCTAACAGTTGAGATAGTGGAGCCAGAAGGGGGAGCCAGTGGGTTAGCAGATGGGAAGGGAAAAGAAAAGAGAAGACAATGATGATCTGACCAAGGAACTGGGACAGTACGAACAGTGGATGGTATGTGTGTGGATGGGTCGAGGGTAAGAACGAGGTCCAATGTCTGACCGGAGGCATGGGTAGGACAGGCAACATGCTGCATGAGAGACAGGTCGGAAAACAAAGAGATGAGAGCCTTATCACGAGAACGTAACGGAGGGGCCAGGTGGACATTGAAATCACCTAAAGTGACTAGGTGTGGAGACAACAGAATGGAGTCGGATAGGGTAAGTTGAAGGGAATCCCAGAGATTTGGGCGTAGGGAAGGGGGGACGTAGAGAAGAAGAAAATAGATGGGGGAGGGAGAATCAGTGCGGACTAGTAGGGATTCGGGGTAGGCCGGGGGGGTGACACTAGGGAAAGTGAGAGGGTGGACCTAAAGATTAATGCCACCCCACCCCCCTGAGCGGCATTGTGATTGGTTAGTGAAACCAGCCTCCTGATTGGTCAGAAATAACGTGTGCATATTGTATAATCTTGATCCAGTTTTGATGCAGAAGCCACAAAATTCACAGTAGCTAATCCACAAAATTCACAGTAGCTATCTCCCAGTGTCTGTAAAGTATTTAAATTGGAAGCAAGGAATGCAAAAAAGTCAACTCTAATAGCCAAATATATGCCTTTTAACATGGTAGAAAGATCAATATGCTGGGCTAACGCAAAATTTAAAAAAACCCAAACATTAGAAAGTACGAAAAACGCAAAACTCACAAGTGATTCCAGACTTTTGCACACCAATGTATCCATAAATAACCTGGAAATGGGAATAATGAGCGATGTGATCAAGTGCAGATGACACAAAATTATTCAAGTAGTTGGAGCAAGTTGTTAAAACACAAGAGGATTGTGAAAAATTGCAAGAGGACATGAAATTTAATGTGGATAAGTGCAAATTATGTACTTAGGGAAGAACAACCCAAACTACGGTTAAACGATGCAAGGTTCCTCTTAGGAACCACCACCCAGGAAAATAATTTAGGAGTCATCGTGGACAATACATTGAAACCGTCTGCCCAGTGTGCAGCAGCAGCCAAGAAAGAAATAGAATACTAGGAATTAGAAGGAAAGGAATGGAAAATAAAAACAAGGATATTATAATGCCTCTGTATCATTCCATGGTGCGACCGCACCTTGGATATTTTGTGTGATTCTGGTCTTCATATCTTAAAAAGGATATAGCAGAATTAGAAAATATACAGAGAAGAGCCACCAAAATGGTAAAGGGGATGGAAGGATACACCTATGAGGAAAAGCTTAAAAGGTTAGAGCTCTTCAACTTGGAAAAGAGACCTATGAGGGGAGATACGTTAGAGGCCTAAAAATTAATGATGATGGTGATAAGCTATCCTGATAGTGGCTGAATATCTGCATAGCACTTAAGACTGCCCTTTTGTTGTCCTAAATTATGAGCATAAGCTATCCACGTAAGGGTGGAAATAGTCTGGATAGTGGCTCTGCCCATGGACTGCCACAGCACTAGCCGAATAATGCTGAGGCATTTTGTGGAGATATTAAGTAGATAGTGTCGCTGAATATATCTCACCAAGCCCTTACTTGCATAACCTTCATGGTTTTCGAGATAACAGCTTCTGAATATTGATCCCTATGTTGTACTTGAGGAAATGGAGGATGAAATGACTTGCTGAAGTTTGTAAGAAGCATTAGTGAGAGAAGCAGCATTTGAACCTGGTTTTCCTGGCTCTCGGCCTGATCCTCTAACACCTCTCATATCTTGTCAGTCATCTCTTTTCCAAGCTAAAGAGCCACAACCCGACTAAAAATTTGTTATAGAGAGGTTATTCCATTCACTTTATTGGTTTTGTTTCCTTTCCTTTCTATGTACCTTTTCTAGTTCTACTATATCTATTAATTTATTTATTTAAGATGGGATGATCAAAATTCCATGCAACAATCAATATGTGCTTGCACAATGGAATGATAAAAAGCATTGGTATTTTCTGGGTTTTTTTCCTCCATTTCTTTTTGAATAATTTCACATATTCTATTTGTTTATTTGACCAAGGATTTCAAAGTATTGTCAGAAATGACTCAAAAATCTGACTGGATGTTGTCACCACCAGGTGGGCAGGCTGCCGCCTAGGGATAGCAGGTCTGTGTCTGATGGTGGTTATGAAGAATAAGTAGTTGTAGACACGAATGGTAAAGGTAAATTAGGATTTATTTCCCCTCCCGGGGTTGGATTCTTCAAAAGGTACAACACATCAACTTAAGACAAGTAAGCCATACTTTCTGGCATGTTATAAAGGAAAACAGGAAAGCTTCTTCTTGCTTCTTAATTAAATGATAAATGAGAATCTTAGGAATACTCAGCATACAGTTCCTCTATAGACAAACAGGCACACTTGACCTTCAGTGTTAACCTTAAGCACTACACAGCTTCTGTCTAACATAAAGAGGTTATTCTGTCAGAAATTGTTCATGTACAGTCCATTGGATCATCCAAAGAGCATTCACTGGGACAATCAATGACCATGGGTTCCTGCAAGGTTTCAGAAGGACCTGTGTTTTCCTTGCCACAGAATGTTTGTAAGTTCCCTTGCAATGTCTCGTTACAGACCAGCTCCCTCTAGGGCTGGAATAGCTGTTACCGTATTCCTCTGAGTCTGGGAGAGAAGGAAGCCACCATTCAGGGTTTCCAGAATCCAACTTCTTATAAGAGTTTCTAACTCTAGAATATCTGTTGGTTCTACCTTCAGGCTTTGGCACAGAATAAAAGAATTCTCCTCCCCTATCAGCACAGGGTTTAGCTCTGCGTGTCTTTCTCTGAGGCTTGGGAGTTTCAAACACTTCCTCTTCTGATATGCAAGTGTCTTCAATAAAATACCTCTCTCTTTCAGGGGCTTGGAACTGCTCTCTCACTAGCTCTCTGGGTAAATCCCTCGGTTCGTCTTTACAGCACTGCTCTCCCCTTGGATTTCTCCCACGAGGCTTCTGAGCATTAATCCTCCAGGTATTTCTACTGCCAGCAAACTTTCTTAACTCTATTTCAGAATCACTCTCAGGTTTATAGCTTTCACATACATACTGTTTCACTTTCTCAGGCTTCCATTCATTCTGGGTGGAACGTTGCCTCTGAGTTTCAAACTGCGTCACATCAGATGAACACTCACAGCTGTTCTCTGACTCCACGGCTCCTAACTACTTTCTCCTGAGGTGTTCTGGGTATCTTGTGGATTGAACTCTTCCTGGTTCCTGTCTCTGCCAGGGTTCCTGTTCCTGGCTCTGTCCTTGTTCTCGGTTTTGGTCTCGTTCTTGTTCTTGTTCTAACTCTGTATTTCCTGAGTGACTCTTATAGTAGCTATTAGCCCTTCCTCTATTCAGGTGCAAGCTATTAAGAACTGGGGATTGTTTATCAGCTGGGCATATTTGCAAACCTCATGGCTGGGTTTGTTTATGTTGCCCCTGACAACTACTGCTCATATGGCTTGCCTGCCTGTCAGCTTTCAAGCTAGAATTCACAGAATCCTGTGTTTTTAAGGCAGAGAATGGATCTTCCTCATTACAATGTCCATCCTCGCTAAACGCAACTCAGAATGACTTCCTGTGCCTATAGCTAGGATTATTTTTCCCTGTGTAAATAACTTTGCATTTGCCTATCTTAAATTTCATTTGGCATTTAGATGTCCAGTCCTGCAGTCTCACAAGGTCCTTCTGCAACTCTTCACATTCTGCTCATACTATAACACATTTGAATAAATTTGTATCATTTGCAAATTTGATCACTTCAGCCACTGAATCCTTTTCCAGATCACTTGTAAATATGAAAAAAACTGCCTTATCTTCATACAAATTCTGGTAGCTCACAACTATCTACCTGCTAATTAAGATCTTCCAAAATATCTCATAAATAATGAAAGCAATCTGCATTAAATAAAGGCTTTGTTTCTCTTAAGAAAAAAAAATAAAAAGTGACCTTTTAACAAACATTTATGAGGGGTATTCAGTAGCAGCAGCTAACATGGTTTCAGTGGCTAGCCTCGCCGCTCAAACATGAACCCAGATACAGATACATTATTCAATGTAAAGGTCATATCCGGCCTCCAGAATTGAATATCCAAGTCGGTCAGATAGCAGCAAAGCTAACCAGGAAAAAGTCCAGCCTTTCATTGCCTAGCAATAACCGGGCAGGGGTTGAATATCGCCGTTGCCCAGGTATCACCAGGTGCCACCCCAGAATGCCCCAATGCTAGCTGGCTAAAATCAGAGCACACAACGGTGGCACTCACAGATATTCAGTGGCACAACCATGTAAGGGCTGCTGAATATCCTGTCCAAGGTGGTTAACATGCTTAGCAGGTCTGCTGTCTTAATTGTTCTCATTATCAGGCCTTAATTTTTTTTTTTTTGGTTAGTGAAATGTAAAGAATTGTGTGCACAAATGAATTTATATGTAAAAAGGCAGTTCCCTCTGTACACGAACTCCCTGAGCCAGCAGAGCTATTTCCCCTTGATCACTCTCCTAACCTTGATCTCTCTCTCTCAATGACCTCCCAAGTAATCCAGTCCCCTTCATAACCCGCTCAACATGTGATCTTCCCAAACACATACAATCCCCCTATATGCCCAAACCATCTGATCTCTCCATAAGCAAACCTCATGTCAGGAAGACCCCATTACTAAACCCTCCCCTCCCCTGCTAGAGGTTATCAGTGCCATTTTGAATCCCGACACTGTAAAATCAGGAGTGAATGTGGATTGTTCCTGATCCCACTAGACACCAGGGACACCTAGTAGGGTAAGGTATGGGGTTTGGGAGTGAGAGTTAGGGGTTTGCTGGGAGGGGCCTCAGGGAGGTTCTTGTTGCTGGGGTTTGAGTGATGGGACTTGTACTGGGGCATTTGCTTTTAGGGTAAACTAGATGTTTTGTGGGGGGGGGGGAGGGGATCACGTGTTGAAAGGTTTAGGGAGAGGATCGGATAGCTTTGGAGTTCAGCAGCTGAAGGATGAAGGTTGGAGGTGATCAGCTTGGCAGTTCTCATCAATGACAGCTGTCCTTTCCAGAGGGTACTTAATTGCAGATATCAAGGACTATAATTATTCCTTGGTTTAACCATGCTCCCTGAATGCCTGCATTTACTCATCATTTCCATGTGTAGAGTATCCCTCTTCTAAAATGACATTTATATGTGTATGCCTTTATGCTCCAGCCTTCTATTTGTGTCTACTGTGAAGAGAGTGGAAAGCACTGGCCAGTTGGAGTGACAGATAGGCCCAGATTTATGCATAGACAACAGATGCAGTTACCTCTGGTGCCAAGATTTAGAAAACATTTTGAAGTCAGGGCCCCCTGCCAAAGTGCATATTATTTAATTGTCCCTGTTTAGCATAGAGGCAATACAAAGAAGAACTTCCTTTTTTTCTTGACACAAGCACACTGCTCCCCATCTCCCCCACCACGTTATTTCTGTCATGTTTCAGTTTTAAGGTGGCTAGAGTTGTATCTGCTGCTCTTTGTAGACTGCCCCCCTCTATGCTCTTGTTTATGGTTGTGCCTGCTGGATTGCCCCCTCTGTGTTTTTGAATCCAAGCAAACTTAAATAACCTTTAAGCTTCAAAAAACAGAATGACAGGTATAACCCCTAAACAAACGTAAGGAGGGGGGTAACCTTCCCCCCCTCCTCCCCCAGTGAAAACAAGAGCTGCTAAACGTTGTGCCTATAGGAGCCAAGAGCTTACATTCAGCCCTGGTGATAGAGAGGCATAAGCTACTTTGCTTCTGGATGTGAGTGGAGTGTAAGTGGGAGTATGAGAATGAAAGGGAGATGAATGGGGAGTATGTATTTCCAGAAGCCAGGGGTGGGAAAGGTGGGTCCAGGAGTGGCTCATCCCAGAAGGTCTCGCAGAGAAGCTAGAGGGAGATCAGTGAGAAGGATGAGGTCAGAAGTGACAGAGCCTGACAGCAGTCAGGATCAGAGTATGGAGGGCACCTAATGGAGAGAGAGAGAGAATCCTAGGCACTGTAAGCACCCAGGGCAAGGAAAGTGCTGAAGAGCAGCCGCGTACAGGAAAAGCCAAGTGCAAGTGACCACCTCGAGCCCACAGATCTTCAGGCAGAGGAATGTCAGGAGGGTAGGAAGGAGACAAGTGAAAGTGAGGAACAGGCAGGGCTCCTCACATGCCAGCTAGACAGCCTGCCAGCAAAGAATCCCATATGTGCCTTAAGCCATATCAGCACAAATGTGCTGTGTATTTCTCTTGGGGGCAATTTCTCCAAGTAGGTTAGTTTTGCGCATACCATGTGTGATGAAGAAGCTCCATTCTCCACCTTAAAAGCACAAAATTCACGGCATTTTAGTCCTGAAGCTGACAGGCAAGCAGGCCATGTGAGCAGCTGTTGTCAGGGACAACAGAAACAAACTCAGCCACGAGGTCTGAAAAAACACTCAGCTGAGAAACATTCCCTAGTTCCTGATAGCGTGCACCTGAAAAGGGGAAGAGCTTACAGCCCTTATAAGGACAGTGCAGGGAACACAGGGTTAGAACTGGCTGAACAGCGTGAACTAGGAGAACTAGCAGTACAGCGAGAACTGTTAGAACAACGTGAGCAAAGAGAACAGGTTGTCTTACCTGAAGCAGCTGGCCGAGAGGAAGCAGGAGGAGTTTCCTACTTTGACCCAGGAAGTGAGTCAGAGATAGAGCCAGGAAGAATTCACCCGAGTAACTACCCAGAGTCCTACAGGAGGAAGCAGCTAGCAAGAGCAGAGAACAGGTGTGAATGTTCTGCTGATTGCAAACACTTTGGAGCACGGAGGCTACATTCCAGCCGGAGTGAGTGGAAGCCAAAAGCAAAACTGTATGTATCAGGAAGCTGTGACCTAAGGAATGATTATAGTGGGAAGTTAAAGGTTGTGAATGATAGAAATTCCTACAGTGTGAATGCAGAGCAGCCTCATGCAGGAAATCCAAGGTGGGGGCAGGGCTGTAACTCCCAGCCAAGGGATTTGAGCAGAGAGCTGAGCAAAGAGCAATTGAAACCTCCAGAGAAAGAAAGATATTACCCAGAGGACGTGTGCATGTCTGAAGATGACCTTATAGAAATTCTTAAGCCTCAGAGAAAACCCCGCAGGCTAAAACCTGATATTAAGAGGGGAGAAGGACATTATCTATCCCAACCTGAGGATAGAACTAATAAGCTCTCCAGGGGTGGAACCTCCTATAGGAAGGGAGTTTATAAGAACCCGGAGTGGTGGCTTCCCTCTCTCCCAGACACAAGAGGCTACGAGATCAGTTATTCTAGCCATAGAGTGAATACAGCTGAGAGACACTGTGACGGCACGGCACAGGGGAACTTACAAGCATATTTTAATAAGGAGAGTTCTGAATGCGTGCAAGAACCAATGATTATTGACACACTCAGTGAGTGTTCTTCTAACAGTGACCCAATGGACTGCACACTGATTTTGTCAGATAAAATAATGTCTTTGTGCTAGTCAGAGCTGAGCATAGTGTGAAAAGGAAAACACTATAACTACTGAATGCTGGTTTCCACACAGTGAGACTGTGTGCTGAATTTGAATGCCCAACTTTATACTTTACTTTGAAGCAAGAAGAAATTGTTCTAATGTTCCTTTATGTTTTGCCAGAAAGCATGGCTCATTTCTTTTGAGTACTTGTGTTCTGTTTATTTTGAATAGTCCAACCCCGGGAGGGGAATAAATCCTTTTTTGCCTTCAACCACTCGTGTCGTGCAACTACATTCTTTACCATCAGACGCAGGCCTGCTAGCCAGGAGGCAGTCTGCCCACCTGGTGGTGACACATGACAATCATGAACCTCACTCCTAAGTCAGGGCATGGGGAGTATGATCTTAGTCTCTCAAATTTACTGCTAATGCTCACCATAGTACTTGTATTGTGTCAAAGGGAGCTTCCTTGTGGAGTTCATAAGACATACGATGTATGCGTAATTTGTCACGATGTGACTGGGAGTTATTCTTTATCAGGCCTGTGGCTCTCAATATAATGGGAAATGTTTCTGTATCTTTCTGCCACATTTCTTGTGCTCTGACTGCATTTCTTGGTACTCTAGGATCTTCTCCCTTTCTACCCGATTCACAGATTAATCACTTGGAACCGAAACCTCTATGCTTTTACCACAATGTCGGGCTTCCTCACATTCTGTTTCTTATCCTTTGAAATGGGAATGTCCCAAGTTATCATAAGTTCTTCATTCTCCGTAGTTCTCTTAGGGTCATGATCCCAGTGTTTTTTCTGGTACAGCGATTTTGTAGTACGTACAAGGTTTCCAATTAATGAGATGCACCAGTGAAGAGAATGATTTGCTACTGGAGATGGAGATGGCCATCATGAAAACCATTTCAAGATCTTTCAGCTGCCTAGATCACCAAGCTCTAGGTGAAACAGCTCGCATATCTTGATATGAGAGGGCAGCTAGAGTTTCAAGCAGTAAGGGAGTCAAAGGACAACATCTCAAGTTTGTGAGAGCCACCATCTTGTCTCCAATGGGTCAGGAACAAAGTGCAGTTGATAGAACAAATGCTGCACTAATTTCCTGAATTTTCCGGTTCACAAATAGGTAAATATGCTCATCCACAAATATTCATGAATGTGAAAATATTCCCAATGTTTTTCCAATCAACATGTCAGGCATGAATCACAAAAGAAATTACCAGTGATTGGTTTGACAGTCACCTTGTGCCGAAAGTTAGGGAGCATAGTAGAAAGTAGGTATCCAAGAAAATTACAAGATTGTGTTGCTGTTAGACTGAGCTGCTCTTCCAATAGTTGGAGCAATAGTTATATGCAATATTTTTGCCACTTCCTTAATGTGTCATCAGGAATATGAAGAAGGCTCCTTTCAAAGCCATTTCCATGGAGAGAACAGTATTTTCCTAAGGAGAAGAACTTTTGAAAAGGTTCCTGCTTTTGTATGGCTAAAATTGTGTGTATTATTTCAAAAATTCACAAAATTTGCGTACATTGGAGGTTTTCTGCAAGAAGGTTTAAGCTGAGGAGAAAACAACATGTGCAGCTTTAGATTTTTAAAACTATGTACTCTGGTTTTCTTAGAGAAAGTATACACAAAGAAAGCATCATCGAATCGGTAAATGTATCTTTTTCTGCGACAATAAGCAAAGCAAAGCACTGAAAACCCCATGAATAAAATACTACATGACATATTGGAACCTATGTAGCAGTTTGATTTTTGACGTTTTGATATGGCATTACTCGAGTAAACTAATGAAAAAGCTTATGAGCTCTGAAAGACTTAATGGTAATGAAAACTTAAAAAACAAAACAAAACCCACTATCAAATATGCAGTTTGGTGCACAGGTAATACATGGAATAGTGTCACATCTCAAACTGAAAAATGATCAGTGCAGTCTGTAACCTTCCACCATTTTCTTAGAGGAAGAACATGTTCAAGGATTCAAATTAACTGGAGAAGGCTGATGTTGCTAAATTAATGTGATATGCACAAGTAACATTATTCTAGGCTTCAACTGGATGACACTGAAAAGTGGATTGAATGAAACATTAATGTTCCTATACATCAAACTTTCACTGACTTAGAAATTATTTGTAGTGAATAGAACCTTGGAAAAACAGAGTGTATTGGCAGTAAAGATGAGGATGTTAGACCAGATCTAGTAAAGAACATGCAAATGGATGAAGCTTTATCCACTCCAAGTTGATTAATAAACCTCCTGTAGTAGGCATCTATTATTACCCTGTAAGGAATAGTGCAAATGAACAGATTACAGTAGAAGCAAATAAAGAATAACCCATTTGTATGAAGCAGATGGCAGGAAACTAACCGGCCAGCGGCAATATTCAGTCGCTGCCTGGTTGGCATCTCCAGCAAAAGTTAGGCCACCCTTTAAGGTGCCTAGCTTTCTCTACTTAGCAATAACTGGATGATAGCTCAATATCACCACTGCCTGGTTATCACTGGATGCCACCTCCATTCCACCCACAGAACACCTTCATGCTAACCAGCTAGCATCGGGGCATGCAGTGGCAGCACTTGGGGATATTCAATGGCACTAAATGAAACAGGACGCAGGGCCATCATCCCGGGGCCATTGGTAACTTGGGGCCTGGCACCTGTAGGCCTGAGGAGGGAGGGGGACAGGAGGGAGCAGCAGTTCAAATCACCCTGCCTAGTGATGCAGGGTGATTTGATTGGCGGCAGAACTGAAGTCGGCGGGGGGGTGGGGTGGGAGGTAGGGCTGGGTGGCTTGAGACATGAGGTCCCACTGGCCCAGACCTCAACTGGTTTTGAAGATGGAGCAGCTACAGCATGGTGGACTCAGCAGCATGGAACAAGCTTGGGCCCTGTTGGCTTAGCCACGTTGCAGAATGCTCTTGTGTGTAGCAACCAGCTGCCATCTGAAATGTCTGACTTAGTGGCAGCACATAACATACCAGCGCAGAGTGGCCACTCTCCTTCCTCACCATTAACAACTCCAATGATGGGTGAACATACAAATGTGGGTGGGCATGGCTCCTAAGAATCTAGTGCAAGGTGAAGGGGGGAAACAAGGGCTAAGCGGAAACATGCCCACTGATGTCAGCACGGATCTACGTCGCCATCGTATTCAACATCATCGAGTGGGTCGTAGGGGGCATCAAAGGGGGCGGCCAGGCCAGTGAAAGGGGGTGATGCACCTACGTTGGTCGCGTATTCCGAACTTTGGGAAAAGGTCCCTTTGGAATTTATGGCACAGGATCAAAAAGAGGTGCTGTATTTATATTTTTAGGCTTCTTGAGGGGCGGAAGCGCTCAGGTGAGAGTAGGAAGAAGAGGGAAGAAGATGAGAAATCCAGCAGAGTGAGGAAAGTGTCCCGGAATACGCCTAACTGGAGCCTTTCTGAGGCTTGCCAGTGTGTGGGGGCACTATTTCCTGGAGCAGAATGGTGCATTATTAGCATACAGGGATGCTATCTCAGCAGCTTCTCAAGCACATGAAGGATGGGCTTGGTTAAATTATGGTGAGGATTTTAGGGACATGATGGAAGAAAATACCCACTTGTCTTGGGGAACAAAGGATATCAATTTGTGGTTCACACAAAGGTTGGCTAAGTGGGGTTCCATGGGTGGAATTAAGGGCGGGCACAGGGGTGGCGCCTTGGGAACGGCACCAGGGTTACAGTCCTTTTGGAATACGACAGTGCGCCTCAGGTCTCCCAAAGAAGAAACAGGGGGCGGAGACCTGTGTTGGCGCTTCAACAAATCGTCATGTCCATTCCTGGACTTCAAGTTCTGGCATGCCTGTTCCCTTTGTGTGGGTGGTCATGCCGCAACCAAGGGCAGCAAGAAAGGCATAGGGGGCCCCCCGCCTGCTGGCAAATGGCAACATAAGATCACAGCTGGCCTAGACACTGGTAGAGGTCGAGGCCTTGCAACCCTGGCTCCTTTGGTATAGGGAGCGGGGGGGGGTCATTTATTATAGGGGTTTGAGCAGGGGTTCTTCATTCCATTCCAAGGTAGTGTGAGGGACATGACTGTAAAGAATGCAGCCTCTGCGAAGCATCTGGATGAGGTGGTATGTGCGAAAGTCAAGGCAGAGTGTGCGCTTGGTGAAATCGCGAGGCCTTTTCCAGAACCTCCCTTTTGGTCCTTTATCAATTCCCCACTAGAGGTCATCCCCAAAAAGGAGACTGGGAAATTTAGATTGATACAGAACTTATCTTTCCCACCAGTTGAGTCTGTTAATGACCATATCCTGCAGGAAGTTAGTACTGTCAGGTATGCTTCCTTCGATACAGCAGTATCCCTGGTACATCAATGCAGGGCTGATGCATTGATGATGAAGGTAGACACTGAATTCGCTTTTCGGCTGCTTCCAGTACATCCCTCCTCTTTCCCATTGTTGGGGTTTCAATTTGTCAGTGGATACCACTTCAACAAGTGCATGCCCATGGGCTGTGCTATATCCTGTACCTATTTTGAGGCCTTCGGCACCTTTTTGCATTGGGTTTTGCTGCAGAAGATGGGCCTAGACAGCATGGTGCACTACTTGGATGATTTCTTATTTGTGGGACCTGAACAGTCGGATACCTGTGCTTTGCTGCTGACAGTTTTTGAAGAGATGGTCCAGGAGTTTGGTGTGCCGCTAACTGCTGGAAAGACTGTGGGTCCGGTGTAACATCTGACCTTCCTGGGTATAGAGTTGGTCTCTATAGCACCAGTAGCTTGCCTACCATGGGAGAAAGTAGACAAGTTGAAAAGATTGGTTTCGGTAGTCAGGTCAGCTTCCAAAGTCACACTGTGGGACCCTCAGTCCTTGGTCGGTCATCTCATTTTTGCATGCCAGGCAATTCCTATGGGGCACCCCTTTTCAAGGCAACTAGCTCTAGCAATGGTAGGGGGTCCTGAAACCACATCACCACGTTCGGGTGTCCCAAGGAATGTGGGAGGATTTGAAAGTCTGGAATGCTTTTCAAACCGAGTACAATGGGTGCTCGGTTCTCCAGATTCCCGAACTTTCTAATTCGGACTTACAGCTGTACTCAGATGCTGCCAGCAGTGGGGGTTTCAGTTTATATTGCCAGGGAGCTTGGTGCATGGAGGCTTGGCCAGAGGAGTGGCATGCCTCGGGGTTGACGTGTAACATCACCTTTTTTGGAGTTTTTTCCTATTGTGGTTTCACTGACAGTGTGGCCTGAGCGTTTGAAGAACAGAAGGGTAGCTTTTTGGTGCAATAATGTGGCTGTAGTAGAGGTCATCAACCAACAATCTCCTAAGTGGCCACAGGTGACAGTGCTAATGCAGTTATTGGTGGTGGCTTGCTTGTGCCTCAATGTGACAGCACAAGCTCGTCACATACCAGGCGTTCAAAATTGCATAGCTGATTCGTTGTCCCATTTTCACTGGTCCCAGTTTCATTTATTGGCTCCTGGGGCAGAGGAGGTAGCTACGGCAGTACCCGCGCATCTTTGGAGGATTGGAATCCAGAGTTGATGGCATTTTTGCAAGTCTAAGTGGCATCGATGTGGGTGGCCTACACACAGGGATATCGGAAGGTGGGCGACTTCCTCAAAGGTAAGAGCTGGTTAGGCGGCCACGTGCCCGACGAGCTGCGGGGTTTATTTACCATTAGGGACAAGGTTGCGGGATGGTCCAGGGTGTCATTTCGATCTTACCTGTCTAGGTTTTCCTTTTTCAGCAAAACGGCGGAATGGGGCAACCCAAGGGCTACTTTTGTCATCTGGCAATTGCTTTCGGGCTGGGAAAGGCGCTTACCAGTCGGGATGGATTGGTGGTGCCCGGTGTCACATGAATTGTTGGTCCATATCTGGGCAGTACTGCCAGAAGTCACATCCTCCACATATGAGTCCCTTTTGTTCTGAGCAGTGTTTACAGTGGCATTTTTTGGGGTATTCTGGGTTAGTGAATTAGTCCCGCACTCCGGTAAGCCAGGAACAGTAGGGGGTTTAGAGAGGCAGAATGCAATAGTTGGTCAGATGCAATTATGTATTTTCCTTCCCAGCTCTAAGTCTGATCAAAAGGGGCAGGGAGAGTGGGCAGTGCTCAATAAGGTTGGGACTTTACCCATGTGTCCTGTGCTAAACATGCAGGCATATATGACATGCCTATCTGCAGTAGAAGGTCTGCTCTTTTTGCATGAGAATGCATGTCCGCTGATTCAGTTTCCATTTACGGCGGTGATGCACATGGTGCTGAGACATGTTGGGTGTGATGCTCGGCAATTCACATCTCATTCCTTTCGTATTGTGGAGGCGACAATTGCTGTGGCAGCAGGGCTTGGTGTGACAGTGATTCAACAGATTGGGAGGTGGCACTCCGGTGCGAACATAGGATATGTACACCCACAGGAAGCATAAGGATTGTGGAGGGGGTCGCCATGTCCTATCTAAGAGGGTGGGGGGGAAAAGCAATTAATGGCAATGTTGTTCATCCAGTGTGTGTTCGTATGGCAGCCAGCTTTCTTATTATTACAGATGGCTATATATCATTGACATTGTAGATACTGGGGCATTTCTTCATATATTGGGCAGGGTGTCATGCCTCCACACAACCAATGGGCTCACATCTTGGTCTAGCGCCAGCAGGCATATATCTGGAATGATTAGGACAATGTGGAATGCGCTGGTGTCAGTTGCTGCCTTATGTGTGCCATCATGCGAACCAGCGCTGATGGCTGGCGGGACTTATCATACATTTGGGTGGGAATGACCTTTCCAGCTGGACTTGTATACAGCTCATTCGAGCAGTGCAGCGGGACATACGTTCTATGTTGTCAGGGATGATCATTGGTTGGTCTGATATTATTCCTCGGCCTTCTTGCCAGTCACAATGAAGGTGGTCCATGGGCCTGGTGAAGATTAACTGACAGGGTGGTGAGTGATACAGTCGAGAGTTCTAAGTGTGACATTTGTGGGCAGAGGTCAGATTTGTGAGTTTATATCGCACAGATGGGGTCCACCTCTCACCGGTAGGACAGGATCTCCTATTAAATGACTGGCAGGAGGCTCTGGAAGTGGCTACCCAACTGAGTTGTAGTTAGTCGCAGCTCAGTTCATCAGGGAGGGTGGTGCAAGGATGGTAATACCACCTGGCACCAGTGGTGAGGTCCTCAGCCAATGGGTGTGGTGTCAGCAGGGCCTAACAGACGGTGTAAAGGAGTTGGGGAGTTCAGCTCTTGGAGAAGGGGGTTAGCAGAGATCTCAGTGGGGATCCTCGCCTGGTCTGTGGGGGGAGATGGGCCGGCCTTTGCTAATAATATGGCGAGGTCAGCGGTGGGGAGAAAGGGAGAGTGGAGGATGCACCACTTTGCTAATAGTATGGCTAGTGGGGAGCATCCTCCAGTAAGGGGTTAGTTCAAATACAGTTCATGTTTAAGTTGTTGGCTCGGGTCAAATTTGAGATGAAGTGTATTAATAAAGCTGCGACCATGTTTGTATCAACTATGTGAGTTTGCTGTTTGTGGAAGAATAAAGGGGAAGAGGGGTCAGGAGGTGACTGGGAATTGGGGGGGGGGCCTCTGAGAGGACAGGTGTCCAGGCTATCCAGGTTACCATGTTGAATATCCCCCCCATATGTTTTTATATCAGTAGTTGTACTTTACACAATCATTGTTTCTGTGTTTCTTTTTTAATACATTAGATATATTCCATTAGCCCAGTCATGGTCCCAATCTCTTTTGGATAAAAGTATTAGATAGTAGTTCAACAAGTTAGACAATAACTTGGCTATATTATACCTGTCATATGGTTAAAATATTAAATAGCAATCAGAAGGTAAATTAAACTTTATGAAGGTATGTTCTAAGTATGTTCTACATTTTGAAATTAGTCATTTGTGAATGAAAGTATTCATGTGGAGGCAAAAGGTTGGATGAACATTGGTTGGATATGTTGTAAAATGTAAGATTCAGTGTAATATGCTTCAGGGCAGTCGTCACTCAACATTTTTATGAGAACAATTTCATTTAAAGAGAAAATGCCTAAATGGCAGTAAAAATATGACCATTAATACAACATAATCAGTTACCTGGCATCGAAAATTAGCTGGCTCTGAAGGCAATAGGTAAGTGTTGCCACACATACAATGACATATTCTCTTTTTCTGGGTGGGAATATACCACATGTCCATCTTAGACTACTCAGCTTTTTAGAAGAGGTTTGGGAATAGTGGAAAAGAATGTCCCCTCGAAAGACAGAAGGGAGAATTAGTAGGGTTCTAAAAGGAAACTCTCTTAACAAATGCTAGGATTATAATTATATTTAAATGTTCATCTGTTTCTTTTCAAAGATACCAGTATACAGATGTATACTGTATGACAGGGGCTGTTGCCTCTGATGTTAAGATTCAGGATATCTGGAGGAGAAAGGCATCATTGAGGAAATGCAGTCAAGACATACTTTTTCATTTCATTGTTTTGCTGTGTACATACTAAATAGCATATACTAGAATTAAATAATGTATGCTAAAAAACCCCAATGTGCACATGATTAAAATAGCATGTTATTTTGGGTTAGCATGCACAAGACCAGGCAGTTTATATATCATCATAAAATTTATCTTATTCAATTTCCTAGTTGACACCACCATTCTTGAGTTCTCAATACTTCAAACTGCACAAGACACCAGCAGCTCAAATTAATGTGTAGGTTAAGATTCCACCATAAACATAAGTGAAACATTATAAATTAGCAATAACATCAGTCAATACAAGCAAAGGAAGGCTCAATCTTCACCTGCAATCTATTAAAAGCTATTCTAACAATCGAGGGAAATGACCACAGCAAACTGACACAACGCATTAGTTATAGGATGTGCATTTAGTAGTGCACATTTATTTCATTAGAGCATCTTAAAGGTGTGGAGGGTCTTTTTAGAAAGAATACCTAAGTTCAATATGGGATGTCTAAGCCAGAACATCTTGAAAAGAAAAGGCATGTTCCGGTGCAAGCACGATTTCACAAATGTGGATGTGCCCGATATAGATGTCTGCAAGGGTATCTACAAAGACATCCTCAGAAGATTATTCCAGAACTTGGATATCTAGGAATAGCCTAATGGTCAGGATTGTGAAGTAGGAGCAGGGAAGCCAGGTTTCAAATCCCATTGCTGATATCATTGTTCAATGTGATTGTGCTGAGTACTGGGGAGGATGGAGTGTTGCTTCCCTACACCCTCTGAATGTTTTTCAGCCAAAACGAGCACTTTCCCATTGCTTATATGTGCCTGGAGGAGTTCTAAACTTAGATATGACTCTGGATGCTTCTGAGATCAGTCACTGACATCCAGGTTCCTGGGAATGTCCCCACCACACCTCCATTCAGACTTGGGCATCCTCATGCTGGGGACGTCCACAGACCCATTTTATAAAATGACTCTGGAGACATCTCTGTGCTTTGTATATCTCTATGCTTGTTTTCAGATATCCAAAGCATGAACATGGCTTCCTAAATAATGTTCTTAGGGGTATGTTTAATAAACCGCGCAATTGTGCGGGGCGCACTTGAGTGTGCGCTAAAGTACCTTAGCGCACGCTAATAGTGCGTTTTTGGGCCCTGCACATGTGCGCGCTGCACTACTGGGCCCGCACAAGTGCGCGGCGTGCTGATGTGCGATAGAGGCGTGGAAAGGCATTCCGAGGGCGGAGGAAGGCTCCTGAGGGGCGGAGGGACGGGGTCAATAGGCAGAGAGTGGGAGGGGAGAGGCTCCCCGCACAGGAGCGGGGCTGAATTTCGATGAAAAAAATACCGCGAGTGAAAACCTCGCGTTAGAGCCAATTTAAATGGAAGAGAAACAATTTCCGTAAGCAATGTACAGCAAAACCGGGGAAACCAACAAAACGTGAGCAGTGTGATACATGTGCACAGATCAAAATAGCAAATAAAAATTGAAAATGACCACAACAAAATTCAAAGAAATTATAATACAGCTGGCCAATAGTGATATCAATGGGTAACATTAAAAAACACTCCCAGGAAAGCTCCAAAAAAAAGAAATGATTTTTGTAAGGGTCTATGCCACTGTTGCAGGGAAGTAGAATGTGGATCTTTTGATGGGTGATCCTGTTTGCTGCCCTTGGCCCTGGTGGTGGTGGTGCAGGTGCATGGGGGCTGCACCTGACTGAGGCAGATGGAGATATCCAAGGGGGTTTCTGCAGAAACTACCTAGCTCACAGCTTAACAATACTTTGGACCTCCAGCCATGGAAGGTGCTGTGGACCTGGTGCTGGGTGCCTCACCGCACCCTCAAGGTGAGCACAGTACCCGCACAATGTGACGGTGTGTAGCTACTCTGTGCCAGTAAAACACATGGTCAGTACCCCCTACCAGGCCGAGGTGCTGTGGGGGTGCACATGGTCACTTCCCCCTACCAGGCCGGGGTGCTGTGGGGGTGCATTCCCCATCTTGTGTTTATCTGTGGACAGCTGATTTGCATGTGCAGTGCATCATGGGTATGGGTGTGCTAACCCTATCCTGGTGACCACAACAGACTGTGTGGTGACATGCAGGCTCTCTGCAGCCAGCCTGGGGCTTGCTCTTAGCTATAGAGTTAAGCCCAATGGTTACTTCACTGCCTGTGAAGCCAGAGGTCATGAGTTCAAACCCACAGTGGAGTTATTTGGTAGGGCTGCCCAAAGCATTATCTCTTTTTAATGTACATTTCTGCTGCCAGCAAAAACACCCTCAGTGTTCTGTACCCATAAGGTGCCTCTGAGGGCGCCCTATAGGGCACCTTATGGTTCCCGTCCATATAAGGTGCACTATACATTATCCTGTGATGCAACTTATAGGGTGCCCTTTAGGGGACATTTTAGGGTGCCGTGGCGGACAGTGCACTTTATAATGTGCCCTATAGAGTGCCTTATAGGGTGCCTTATACGGCACCTTCAATTATGGCACGTGAGGGCGTGTTTGCTGGCAGCAATTACTAAAATAAAAATGAAGTGCTGCAGGAAACAAAACATACATTGCAAAGCTGATGCCTCAGCCAGCCTTACATATTAGGCACACTGGGGAGCAAACTCATGACTGCTGTATCAGCAGTCAGTGCCTTAACCATTGTGCTCCACTCCTGCTCCTCCTTGCATGTCAGTGCACCTACTTATGCTTTTCATTCCTTAAACTGCACAGTCCTGCCATCAAAACCAGTACTCTGACCTTGCGGTACCTCATACGGCACCCTATAAAGCGCCCTATAAGCAACATTCTAGGTTGCCTTGGCGGACAGTGCACTTTAAAATGTGCCTTATGGGGTGCCTTATGTTAACATGCTTTGAGAGTGTGTTTGCTAGTAGTGATAATTAAAATAAAAATAAAATGCCTCCTAAAGCAATCTTCCCCAGAATATGTAATGCCTCAACCAGCCTTGTTCATTGGGCACTGTAGGGGATTGAACCCTTGATCTCTGCACCATTGGTCAGTGTCTTAACCATTGTGCTGTGGTTCTGTTCCTATGTTTGCACATCAGCGCGCTGCCTTATGCTGCCCAATATTAAAATGCCTCCTAAAGCAATAGCACGCTGCCTTATGCCCATCAGCGCACTGCCTTATGCCGCCCAATATTACACTGGCTCCTAAGGTAATGCCTCAGCCAGCCGCCTTCATTGGGCACTGTGGGGGGATTGCACCCCTGATCCCTGCACCATTGGTAAGCATCTTAACCATTGTGTTGTGGCTCTGCTTTTCTGCTTGCACATCAGTGCGCCACTTATGCCTCCCGCACAGCTTTCTCATGCGCTAATGTGCGGGGCGCACATGGGCGCCGCACACCTTAGCGCATATTTAAATCCCGTTTTTTCTTTTTCAGAAAGAAATGCCCACTCCTTATATGGCACCCGCACACTAGCGGGCCGCGCACATTAGCGGGTTTTTAGTAAACATACCCCTTAGTGTGAGCAAAGTAGATTTAATACATAGGGGCATGTTTACTAAAACCCCGGTAGAGTGCAGGCCATGGTAGAGTGCGGATGCCATATAAGGAGTGGGCGTTCCGTCCTGAAAAAGAAAAGCCGGAATTTAAATATGCGCTAAGGTGCGTGGCGCCCTTGTGCACCCCGCACCTTAGCGCATCAGATGGCTGCGCGGGAGGCATATGTGGTACGCTGATGGATAAGCAGAAAAGCAGAGCCACAGCACAATGGTTAAGGCACCTACCAATGATGCAGTGATCAGGGGTATGATCCCACAAAGCCCAATAAAGATGGCTGGCTGAGGCATTAATTTAGGAGGCATTGAAATGACAGGCGGCATAAGGCAGCGCGCTAATGTTTTTGGCGGCATATTAATACTGGGCGGCATAAGGCGGCGTGCTGATATTTATGGAGGCATACTAATACTGGGCGGTATAAGTGGCACGCTGATATGCAGGAAGAAGAGCAGAGTCACAGCACAATGGTTAAGATACTAACTAATGGTGCAGGGATCATGGGTTCAATCCCCCACAGTGCCCAATGAAGACGGCTAACTGAAGCATTACTTTAGGAGCCAGTTTAATATTGGGCAGCAGAATTTCTGTGCGCTGATGGCCATAAGGTGGCATGCTGTTGATTTTGGAGGCATTTTAATATTGGGTGGCATAAGGCGGCGCGCTGATGTGCAATCTTAAGAACAGAACCACAGCACAATGGTTAAGACACTGACCAATGATGCAGGGATCAGGGGTTCAATCCCCCACAGTGCCCAATGAACAAGGCTGGCTAAGGCATAGCATATTATGGGGAAGAGTGCTTTAGGAGGCATTTTATTCTTATTGTAATTATCATTAATAGCAAATGCACTCTCAAATTGTGTTAACATAAGGCGCCCTATAAGGCACATTTTAAAGTGCACTGTCTGCCACGGCACCCTAAAATGTACCCTATAGGGCACCCTATAGGGCACCCTATGTTGCGTCACAGGAAAATGTACAGTGCCCCTTATATGGACGGAAACCATAAGGTGCCCTATAGGGCGCCCTCATAGGCATCTTATGGGTACAGTACGCTGAGGGTGTATTTGCTGGCAGCAAAATATGTACAGTAAAAAACAGATAATGCTTTGGACAACCCCATCAAATAACCCCACTGGGGGTCTGAACCCATGCCCTCTGGCATCACAAGTAGTGACATAACCATTGAACTACAGCTCTTTAGCTACTAGCCATCTCCTGGCTGGCTGCAGAGAGCCTGCATGTCACCACACAGACTGCTGCAGTCATCAGGATAGTGTTAGCCCACCCATACCCATGATGCACTGCACATGCAAATCAGCTGTCCACAGATGAACACAAGATGGGCAATGCACCCCCACAGCACCTCGGCCTGGTAGAGGGAAGTGACCATGTGCACCCACACCCCACCTCGGCCTGGTAGGGGGTACTGACTGTGTGTTTTACTGGCACAGAGTAGCTACACACCGTCACATTGTGTGGGTACTGTGCTCACCCTGAGGGTGCAGTGAGGCGCCCAGGACCAGGTCCACAACACCTTCCATAGCTGAATGAAGCCATGCTGGAGGTCCAAAGCAGTGTTAATGTGTGAGATAGGTAGTTTCTTGCACAAACACCTTAGATATCTCTGTCTGCTTCAGTCCGGCGTAGCCCCCATGGACCCCCAGGTGGGCCATGCAGCAGCAGCACCCCCCACCCCACAGGGCTGAGGGCAGCAAACAGGGTCTACCTATCAATAGATCCACATTCTACCTCCCTGCAAAGATGGCAGTAGAGGGGACCATCAACCCAGGTCCTGCCAAGGAACAGACACCCCACAAGGCAGTCAATGCAGCTCTGTACACATCCATTACACCATAGAAGACAGACATTAGGCCTGGATATGGTGAGCTGCACCCCACCACTATCTGATATTCTGCTGCAGCAAGTCATCAGCCACTGCACCCCACAAACTGCTCCATCAAGACACATACCAGCTGCAAACAGTGTGCTAGTTAGTCCACAGTGCATGCTCTCAGTGGAGATGCATGCACCCAGAACTGGGATGTCAGTATACACAGCAAGCAGTTAAATCAGTGACTGGGCCCCAAAAGGAAACCCATATCTATCACATGAGAGAAATATTATATAGCACTATGAGGGTGCCTAGCCATGTGTGGTCACTGCTCAGTCAGGGTGAGAGTGATCTCTCAGCAGGACATACTGAGGTCACTCTGTCTGTGTAGGTGGTGGCCGGGCACTAAAATGTCCCAGTCAGTGCCCTATGCCCTGTGCAGATGCACCCTGGCCAGGCCACCCTGTCCGGCCTATACCCATGGTACCTTGCTCCTCATTATGCACATTGGCAGCCCAATACTGGCAACATTGCTGCAGTGTGGGCTGTGGAAGGTGTTTGCAGCCACCACACACTGAATAGACAGACAGCCACCCCCACACCTATGCCAGCATTGTGCTACTACAGAGGAGTCCAGCAGCCATACCCACCACACCAGTCCTGGGCACAGTACAGGCATGGATATGGTACGCACTACTGTTGGGGGTCACTCCCCAGGGTAGTAAACACTGTCAGAGACCAGACCTGCAGTGCACACCGCAGACATCACAATGATTGTTATGGTGGAGATCAATGAGCAAAATGTGCTTAACATAGGAATTGATATCTGCCAGTTATCATGGGCAACGTTTGATAGCTGTGTATCATATACCCAGGTGTAGGTTGGCATTGCTAAGGTATGCAACTGCTAGTATTGGGAGATACAGGCAGGGCCCACTGTCCTGCCTCTCCAGGAGGCATTGGCCAATGGGGCCTGTGGATGTGTGTGTGGGTGTGTCTGACCCTGTTGGCTGCTGCTTTACGGCAGAGTGTCCCAACTCCAGTCCTGGTGTTCCAATCACTGTTGGGGTTTTCATGCTATCCCTCATAAATATGCATGAGCTACATCAGCATACCATGGGGGTGGTGCATAGATATGCAGCACAGGCATCTTTATTAGAGGCAGCATGGATCCTGAATGGTGTGGGGCCCTCCAGGACTGCATTTGGGAGACTCTGCTCTAGGTAATGCGGCTGTTTATGGTGTCTGTGTTTGGTGTGGTAAAATATAGGCATGTGAACCATGCATATGTTCTCAGCAATACAGGTTTCTCCTTACTATCATGGTTTAGTTGTAGGAAACATATGTGGACTGGATTGGCTGTAGCCCCAGGTGGGCTTTGAACTTGTGACCTTCTGTTCCTGCACACGCTGTCTGTGTGCACTGCACCCCCGTGTTGCCACAGATGTGCTGTGTTCCCTGGGGAGTCCATGACTGTACATCCGACAGAGCCTGTCTGTTGCGGTGGACAGTGGACGGTGCCAGCCTGCACAGGCCTAGGCCACTGTCTGCTGTGGTTTGCAGCCACTGCCCCCTCCACCACCTGTACCCTTCCGCCAACATGCAGACATGTCCCTATCTGGGAAAAAGCATATGACCTGATTGAGTTGTGGCACTCAAGGACTGAATTTGGGGGACTCGGCTGTAGGTAATGCCCATTGTTATGGTTTGTGTGCGGTGTAGGGTTAAATATAGTTGTTGGAACCATGCTTATGTTCTCTGCCATAAAGGAGTGTCTGTACTATCATTGTTTAGTGGTGGGAAAAACTATGGGGACTGGGTTGGCAGGAGCCCCAGCTGGGATTTGAATCTGTGACCCTCTGGTTTTTCAGGCACTGGCTGTGTCTGCTGCACCACACTGTGGCTACAGAGACAGTGCTGTCTCTGGAGATAGGAAACCTGGCCGCACGAGTCAGACACCCTGCTCTGCACAATTTTACTGTGGGCTCGTTTACCTTGTATGGGGACAGGGGTGCAATTAAACCTCACAAATGACCTCCAAAAAATGTGGAAAAAAACAAAAACCAAGCTGGGCAACAGTGATATCAATGGGCAACATGAAAAACACTCCCAGTAAAGCTTCATTAAAATGCAGTGATTTTTGAACGAGTCTACGGAGCGTAGACCCTTCCAAAAATCATTTCTTTTTTTTGGAGATTTCCTGGGAGTGTTTTTTATGGTTGCCCATTAATATCACTGTTGTCCAGCTGGATTATAATTTATTTGGAATTTTTTGTGGTCATTTTCAATTTATATTTGCTATTTTGTTCTGTGCACATGTATCACACTGCTCACGTTTTTCAGATTTCCCCGGTTTTGCTGTACATTGCTGACGGAAATCGTTTCTCTTCCCTTTAAATCGGTTCTAACGCGAGGGTTTCACTCGTGGTATTTTTTATGCCGAAATTCAGCCCCGCTCCTGTGCGGGGAGCCTCTCCCCTCCCACTCTCCACCCATTGACCCCGTCCCCCCGCCCCTCGGGAGCCTTCCTCCACCCTCCGTAAGCGTTTCCCCGCCTCTATCGCACATCAGCGCCCCGCACACGTGCGCCGGCCCGTTAATGTGATGCGCACGCGTGCACGGCGCTTAAGAGCACTTAAGTGCATCATTAGCGTACGCTCTTGTGCGCCGCGCACGTGTGCACGGTTTAGTAAACATACCCCCTACTCTACTTTCTCCCTGTTGTCCAAATCCCAGCCACCCTGCTCTCCTCTTCCGATAGTCCCCCTGTCTCCTCATCTTTCCCTGGCCCATATCTGGTCCTCCTTTTCCACCATTTCCTCGGTGGGATTTCTACTCTTTCCTTGCTCTCCTCCAAATTTGTGCCTTCCATCCCTTCCTTTTGTCCTATTCTCTAACAATCCTCCTGCCCACACTTGTTATCTCCAGAAAAGATTACTATAATATTGTTTTTCTGGGTCTCTCTCAGTATCAACTATACCAGTAACATCTCATCCAGAATATTGTTGTCAGTGTCCTTGCCCATGCCTCCCAATCTGATTGTGATACACCCCTCCTAATCCTCTGTCACTGACTGTCAAATACCATCTACAATATAAGCTTCTTAGATTGGTTCATCGAGCACTTCACACAGGTTTTCCCCACTACCTTTCATATGTCAGTGGGTGATCATCTTCCATCCAGTGATCACCAGTGGTTCAGTATTAGGACTAGGGCTGATAAAATCCATTCAAAAGCAAGGATCATACTTTAGGAAAACTAACTTTGCCAATATGGGACAATACCTCAAGGAGTTATTAGTGGGATGGGAATATCTGGGGAATGTAAAAAATCAATGGTCAAAACTGAAAGGTGATATTTTAAGGGCCAGAAACCTTTTTGTTAGAAAGGTAAATAAATATAAAAGGAAAAGAAGGTCATTATGGTTCTTAAAAGAATTAGCCAAAAAAGTGAAGAAAAATAGGGTGGCCTTCATAAAATACAAGAGATCACAGAGAGAGGAAGACAAACATCTATATTTGGAAAAACTTAGAGAAGCTAGCAAAGTAGTCAGGAAAGCAAAGATACACAAAAAAGAAGAAATAGTCAATGCAATAAAATTGGGAAATAAGACATTTTTCCAGATATGTTAGTGAGAGTAGGAAGGGCAAAAGTGGTATTGTCAAACTCAAGGGTGAAGGGGAGGAATATGTAGAAGCTGATGAGGATAAAGCAGAATTGCTTAACAAATATTTCTGTTCTGTGTTCACAGATGAAGGGCCAGAAGCAGGTCCTCAGAAAACACCCACAAATAGAAACAGAAGAAATGGGGATCTTGAACAATTTTCAGAAGCTAAACTAAAAATAGACAAAGTGATGGGACTGGATGGAATATATCCAAGAATATTGAAGGAACTTGGACACTTTAGCAGGTCTATTAACTGGCCTTTTCAATGCTTCTTTAGAGTTGGGAGTGGTCTCAGAGGACTGGAGAAAGGCACACGTGGTCCCTTTACACAAAAGTGGAACAAAGGAGGAGGTTGAAAACTACAGGCCAGTTAGTCTAACCTCTGTGGTGAGTAAATTATTGGAAACGCTGCCAAAAGAGAGAATACTGAGGTTTCTGGAGTCCAATGGATTGCAGGATCTGAGGCAGCATGGTTTTGTCAGACAAATTTGTTTGATTTCTTTGACTGAGTGACAAAGGAGTTGGACCGAAGGAGAGCCCTAGATGCGATGTACTTAGATTTCAGTAAAGCCTTTGACTCTGTATATCACAAACTGAGCACCCTAGAGATGGACCTGAAAGCAACTTACTAGGTTAGAAATTGTTTGAGTGGGAGATGACAAAGTGTACGGGTAAATGGAGCTCACTCTGAGGAGAAGGATATTACCAGTGGTATGCTGCAGGGATCTTTCCTTGGTCTGATTCTTTTTAACATCTTTGTAAGTGATATAATGGAAGGGCTGTTGGGTAAGGTGTGTCTCTTTGTAGATGATACCAACATCTGCAATAGAGTAGACACCCAGGAAGGAGTAGATAACATGAGGAGGGATCTAACTAAGCTTGAAGAATGGTCAAGAATTTGATAGCTGAGATTTAATGCTAAAAAATGCAGGATCATGCATTTGTGTTTCAAAAATCCAAGGGAGCAGTATAGTGTAGGGGGAGAGGTACTTCTGTCCACAAAAGAAGCGCGTGACCTGAGCGTGATTGCTTCTGATGATCTTAAAGTGGCTAAATAGGTAGAAAAAGCAATGACAAAAGCCAGAAGGATGCTTGGGTGCATAGGGAGATGAATGGCCATCAGAAAAAATGGAGGTGAGAGTGCCTCTGTGTAAGTCTCTAGTGCAACCTCATTTGGAGTATTGTGTGAAATTCTGGAGACCACACCTTAGACAGGATATAAACAGGTTGGCGTCAGTGCAGAGGGTGGCTACTAAAATGGTTAGTGGTCTTCATTATAAAGCATATGAGGACAGACTTAAAGTTCTTAATTTGTATACATTAGAGGAAAGGTGCTTTAGAGGAAAAATGATAGAGACATTAAAATACCTCTGTGGCATAAATTCACAAGAGGAGAGTCCCTTTCATTTGAAAGCAAGCTCTACTATGAGGGGACATAAGATGAGGGTGAATAAGGATAGACTCGGGAATAATATGAGGAAATATTTCTTTATTGAAAGATTAGCAGATGCGTGGAATAGTCTCCCAGTAGAGATGATAGAGATGAGGACAAAAAAACATGGGACAAACACAGAATATCTCTAAACGGAAAAAGGGGACTACTGCAATTGATATAGAAGGGCAGACTAGAAAGGCCATGTGGTCATTTTCTGTTCTCATAGTTCTATGTTTCCCCTTTGGTACCATGTTTTGAGGGTTTACAGTAGCATTTGTTATTTTGCTTTACAAAATGCTCAATCAAAATATAATACACCAAAATGAAATGAAAGAATAAAAATATGTCCCCTTAGCACCAGACTCGACGATAAACATGCGTACTGCCAGTCAGTAACTAACCTCAGCTAGTCATTGCCCAGTTTTCTTAATCCTAGTGCCTAGTAGCAACCCATATCCTAATCCTAACTTCTCCCTGGTAAGGAATCTGTTTCAGCAGAATTAACACAAGATCTGAGCATTCATGCCAACACCTGAAGGCAGATTTTAGATAGGACATGGGGATGCTTGCAAAATAACCTCCTATGTATTGCAATTTTGCCTGCATATATGCAGAACTGATTTGCCTTGCAATAGCATCCACTACCAGACAAATGCTGGGGAGTTCTACACCATGGTTGTAATGCAGGGATTCAAAGGTAAATCAGAGTTCAAATCCTGCTGATGCTCCTTGTGACCTCAGTTACAAACTTATGACCTCCATTTTCTACAGTGCAGTGGCATAAATGCTGCCCAAGCAGCCCCTGCAATGTAGGGGAGGGTGACAAGAAAGAAAGGAGCCCACTTGCAGCTACTCTTGACAATTTCTGAGGGAGACATCCCCTCTCTCTGGGGCCCCTTTTAAAACTGTTCCTTGGAAGCCCATAATTGGAACTTCTACCACAGCTAATGTACATTAATCAGTTAACACATTTAAGGGTATGTTTACTAAACTGCGCTAATGTGCGCTACTGTGCGCAAATGTGCGCTGCGCGAGGTTAGCATGCGCTAAGGTACCTTAGCGCACACTAATGTCGCGTACGGGGCACAAATATGCATGCTCATGTGCGCGGCGCTCATGTGCGCGGTGTTCATGTGCGCGGCGTGCTAATGTGCGATGAAGGCGGGGAAAGGCTCCTGTAGGGCGGAGGAAGGCTCCCCAGGGGCGGAGAGAAGGGGTCAATGGGTGGAGAGTGGGAGGGGAGAGGCTCCCCGCACATTAGCGAGGCTGAAATCCGAGGCAAAAAATACCACGAGTGAAAACCTCGCGTTAGAGCCGATTTAAAGGGAAGAGAAACCATTTCTGTCAGCAATGTACAGCAAAACCAGGGAAAAACTATAAAAAGTGATAAGCGTGATACATGTGCATGGTACAAAAGTACAAATAAACATTGAAAAGGACCCCAACAAAATTTAAAAAAATTATAATCAAGCTGGGCAATAGTGATAGTAATGGGAAACATCAAGAAACACTCCCAAGAAAGCCCCAAAAAATAAATATGAATTTTGGAAGGGTCTACGCTCCGTCCCCATACAAGGTGAATGATCCCACAGTGAAATAGCACTGATCAGGGTTTCCCTCTCCATTGGACAGGTTTCCTATGGCATGCACATGTTCCACAACAGCAGGGCGGGCATGTCGGAATGGGCAACTGGAAAGATGCTGGGAAAGGGGATACAGAGGGCTGCAGGCGGCACATGCTGTGGTGCAGCTGGGGCACAGTGCGGACTAGGCAGATGCCTTGATGGCACTTAGGAATGCTGAAACTGAACAGCAGCCAGACAGCAACTGATGAGGGCCCAACAAGGGCACGAGAGTGTTTATCACAGTGTCATAGGGGATAGTACCCAGCAGGTACCCCCAAGGGCACAGAACATTGGCAGGCGGTGTTGGGGGGAAGCATGGACGCCTATGCAGGCACCCCTACCCCAGAACACGCACCATAGGCAGCCGCCTACCTGCACACTGGATGGCTTGAGACTGCACACCACCAGCACCACCAGCAGAAGGGCATGTCAGCATGATGGCAGAGGGGTACTGGTGGTGGAGGGGGGCAGTGGCAGCTGCCCAGAGCCGACCATGGCCTAGCCCTGTGTAGGTGGGTGCCATGCACTGCAACAGACAGGCTCTGTCTGACAAACAACCATGGTATCTCCAGGGACTGCACTGTCTCTGTGAGCACAGTGTGGTGCGGTGAGCACAGCCAGTGTGTTCAGGAGCAGAAAGTCACAAGTTCAAGTCCCAGCTGGGGCTACTGCCAATCCAGTCCCCATATTTTATCCGCTACCAAACCGTGATAGTAAGGACAAACCTTTATTGCAGAGAACATACACATGGTTCAAAAACCTATATTTTACCCCACCGAGCACAGACACCAGAAACATGCGCATTACCTGGAGCAGAGTCCCCCAAATTCAGTCCTGGAGGGCCACAAATCATTCAGGTTTTATGCTGTCTCCAATATAAGGCCATGTCAGCATGGTGGCGGAGGGGTACTGTTGGTGGAGGGGGCAGTGGCAGCTGCCCAGAGCAGACCATGGCCTAGCCCTGTGTAGGTGGGTGCCATGCACTGCAACAGACAGGCCCTGCCGGACAAACAGTCATGGTATCACCAGGGAATGCACTGTTTCTGTGACAACACGGTGGTGCAGAACACACAACCCATGTGTTTGGAGGCAGAAGGTCACAGGTTCAAGTCCCAGCTATGGTGCCTGCCAACCCAGTCCCCATATTTTACCCACTACTACAACGTGCTAATACAGACAGAACCTTTATTGCAGATGACGTAAACATGCCCAAAACAACTACATTTTACCCTACAGAGCAAAGACACCATAAACGGGCACATTACCTAGAGCAGAGTCTCGCAAATGCAGTCCTGGTGGGCCAAACACCATTCAGGTTCCATGCTGCCTCTAATAAAGATGCCTGTGCTGAATATCTATGCACCACCCCCATGGTATGCAGATGTATCTCATGCATATTCATGCGGGACAGCATGAAAACCCGAACAGTGTTTGGCACACCAGGACTGGAGTTGGGAACCTCTGCCGTAAAGCAGCAGCCAACAGGGGCAGACACACCGACACCCACACCCACACCCACAGGCTCCATTAGCCAATGCCTCCTGGAGAGGCAGGACATTGGGCCCTGCGTGCATCTCCCAATACTAGCCCTTGCATACCTTAGCAATGCCACCCTACACCTGGGAATATGGTACACAGCTATCAAACGTTTGCTATGATTACTGGCAGATACCAATTCCTACGTTAAGCACAGTTTGCTGATTGAGCTCCATCATAGCAATCTTTCTGCTGTCTGTGGAGTTTGCTTCAGGTCTGATCTCTGACAGTGTTTACCACCCTGGGGAGTGACCCTCAACAGTATTGCGTACCATATCCATGCCTGCACTGTGCCCAGGACTGGTGTGGTGGCCAGGGCTGCTAAACTCCTCTAGAGTAGCACAATGCTGGCATAGGTGTGGGAGTGTGTGTCTGTCTATCCAGTGTGTGGTGGCTGCAAACACCCTCCACAGCCCACACTGCCAGCACTGTTGCCAGTATTGGCCTGCCAATGTGCATAATGAGGAGCAAGGTACCATGGGTATATCCCGGACAGGGTGGCCTGGCCAGGATGCATCTGCACAGGGCATAGGGCACTGGCTGGGACATTGTAGTGCCCGGCCACCACCTGAACAGACAGGGTGGCCACAGCATGTCCTGCTGCGAGATCACTCTTTCTCTGACTGTGCAGTGACCACAGCATGGCTAGGCACCCCCATAGTGCTACATAGCTTTTCTCTCATGTGATATTTATGGGTTTCTTTTTGGGGCCCTAGTCACTGACTTATCTGCTTGTTGTGTATGCTGACATCCCAGTTCTGGGTGCACGCATTTCAACCAGGAACATGCACTATGGACTAGTTAGCAGACTGTCTGCAGCTGGTGTGTGTCTTGATGGAGCGCCTTGCAGGGTGCAGCGGCTGAAGGCTTGCTGCAGGAGAATATCAGATAGTGGTGGGGTGCAGCTTAGCATATCCAGGCCTAATGTCTGTCTGCTATTGCGTTATGGATGTGTAAAGAGCGGCATTGACTGCCCTGTAGGGTGTCTGTTCCCCAGCAGGACTGGGGTTGATGGTCCTCTCTACTGCTACCATTGCAGGGAGGTAGAATGTGGATCTGTTGGTGGGAAACCCTGTTTACCACTCTCAACCCCGGAGGAGGAGGAGAGTGGTGGTACATAATCCTCCTAGGGGTCCATAGGGGTTACACCTGACTGAGACATACAGATATATCCAAGGTGTGTCTGCAGAAACTACCTATCTCACACATTAGCACTGCTGGGGATCTGCAGCATAGCCTATCTCTGCTGTGGACCTGGTGCAGGGCGCCCCACCTCACCCTCAGGGTGAGTGCAGTACATGCACAATGTGACGGTGTGTAGCTACTCTGTGCCAGTACCACACATGGTCAGTTCCCCCTACCAGGCCGAGGTGCTGTGGGGGTGCATACCCCATCTTGTGTTCATCTGTAGATGGCTGATTTGCATGTGCAGTGCATCATGGGTATGGGTGGGCTAACCCTATCCTGGTGACCACAGCAGACTGTTTGTGTGGTGACGTGCAGTCCTTCTGCAGGCAGCCAGGGGTTTGGTAGCAGCTGTAGCCCACTGGTTACTTCACTATCAGTGGAGCCAGAGGTCATGGGTTCAAACCCACAGTGGGGTTATTTGATAGGGCTTTCCAAAGCATTATCTATTTTTAACATACATTAGTGCTGCCAGCAAAAACACCCTCAGTGTACTGTACCCATAAGGTGGTCAGAGGGCGCTTTATAGGGCGCCTTATGGTTACCGTCCATATAAGGTGCACTATACAGTATGCTATGGAGTGACTGATAGGGTGCCAGTCCGTATAAGGTGCCTTATAAGGTGTCCTATGGAGCGCCTTATAGGGTGCATTGTAGGGTGCCGTGGCGGACAGTGCACTTTATAATGTGCCCTATGGAGTGCCTTATAGGGTGCCTTATGCAGCACCTTAGGTTACAGCACGTGAGGGTGTGTTTGCTGGCAGCAATAATTAAAATACCTCAGGAAACAATACTTACATGTCAAAGCTGATGCTTCAGACAGCCTTATGTATTGGGCACACTGGGGATTGAACTCATGACGCCTGTATTATCAGTCAGTGCCTGAACCATTGTGCTACACTGCTGTTCCTTCTTGCTTTTCAGCGCACCTATGTATGATTTCCATGCGTTGAAATGCACAGTGCTGCCATCAAAAACAGTGCTATGACCTTGCTGTGCCTCATAGGGCACCCTATATGGCGCCCTATACGCCACCCTTTCAGCAACATTGTAGGGTGCCGTGGCGGACAGTGCACTTTAAAATGTGCCCTCTGGGGTACCTTATGGGGTGCCTTATGCAGCACCTTATGTTACAGTGCTTTGAGAGTGCCTTTGCTAGTAGCAGTAATTAAAATAAAATTAAAATGCCTCAGAATGCAATATTACACATAACAGGTAGCGCCTCACCCAGCCTTATTCATTGGGCACAGTGGGGGATTGAACCCATGATCCCTGCACCATTGGTCAGTGTCTTAACCATTGTACTGTGGCTCTGTTCCTGTGCTTGCATATCAGCGCGCCTGCTTATGCTTCCCGCGCGCGTTTCTCATGCGCTAATGTGCGCAGTGCACATGAGAGCACAGCGCACATTAGCGCATGATTAATCCCGGTTTGCTTTTTTCAGACTGACACGCCCACTCCTTTTATGGCATCTCCCACACTAACGCAGCGCGCACCTAACGGGGTTTTAGTAAACATACCCCTTAATCAGTTAACACATTCATTTGAGTAAAGCACATTCATTTAAGTAAAGTAGAATACCTGCACTTAGAATAATGTAGCTTGTAATATTTAAAGTGCATGCTAAATGATTAACACATGTTGATATGTGAGGGCCTTAGATTTTAACATAGCAATGAAATGGTATGAAACAAATCTTAGGGCTCTACATTTATTAGCACATACTTGGTTCATTAGCTCACCTTAACAAACTTAGGAGTCCTTTTACTAAAATGCACTAAGCAGTTAATGTGTGTTTTCACATATGGCAACTGCCTGCTTGAGTTACCAGGGGCCATGACAGTATCCGCATGCTGATTCATAAGCTAACTGCCATTCATACGTTAGAGTGCTGAATGGGTGGGGTAGAGGTGGAGAATGGGCATGGTTAGCACATTGCAGTTAGCACAGGGAGACATATTTTACCCTGTCAATGTTTTCCATTAGTACAGAATCACCTAATGTTACCTCAATAGGTGGAGGTAAGTGTGCCGACAGTAATAGTGCCATGCATTTACGTATTCAGCCATGCAATAACGATGTGGAAAATTCTAGTCATGTTGCTGACAGTTACCATGGAGGCTTTGTACTTAACACACGTTAGTTTTTGTGCTAAACAGCATTAGGTGCATGGTTAGAGTGGACCTGGAAAGAATGCATGCATGAGTAAGGCTTCTCTGCGAAGGAGAAAGGCGATAGACTCAGGAGCAATCTAAGGAAATATTTTATTATGGAAAGGCTGATGGATGCGTGGAATAACCTCCTAACAGAGGTGATGGAGAGGAAAACTCTATCTGAAATCAAGAAATACGGGACACACACAGAGGATCTCTAAGGGAGTGGAAGAGATTGTAATGTTCAGTAGCTGCTAAGGCTGGCAGGACTGGATAGGCCATGTGGTCTTTATCTGCCGTCATTTTCTCTGTTTTTATATGTCTATTTGGTTTCTTAAAGATACACATAGTTATATTTCAAGTACAGTTCTTTTGTTCTTACAGTTTTGTAGTTCACACTTTGAAAATAGCTTGGCATTTGCAAGACCTGCTTGACTGTGCCTTAAATTTCTTTCCCTAGGATACAATCTTGTTTAGCTTGTTTGTATGCATTGGAAGCAAACCATCTCTCTTCTGAATTCTTTCTAGCAACAACTGCCAAAATGATCAGAGTCAGCAGTGAAGAGGTTAATAAAATGTTTGGTTGTCTCAAAGAGCCAAATACTATCTTAATTAACTTATTGTTGAACTTAAGGATATGTTTACTGACTGGCAGTAGCGGCTTTTATATGATACCGGAGCCACAGCCCCATTGAAATCAATGGGGCCGTGGCCCTGATATCGCATGGAAGCCGCTACCGCCATTTACTAACATACCCTTTAAAGTTATTTACACATACCATACGCATATCCATGGCATTCCCTTTGTTTCATTTCTCTAGTGCTTCAAATTAATTTACTTTATTTTATAAAAAATTGACCGACCACGCATCAAACCAAAGGGTACATTGAAGCAATTTACAAAGTAAAATTTGTCCTTGCTAAGAACAGGAAAAACAACAAAAACACTCAACTAAACAGTAATAGTCCTGACATTTTTCATGGCCCTCAACCCTTTCCAAAAACTCATTAAAAAAACAAGTTTTCAGGCCTTTTTTAAAGTCAGTAATTTTGTTAAGCTGATGCATATACAGTAAAGTGGTAAAGAATTCCAAAGGGCTGGGCCAACAATAAGAATGGTGTATGCTGCAAGAGCCCTAACCTAGTCTGAGCCAGGGAAGCATAACAAGCGGGAGAAGAAATTAAGGAATGGGCAGGCATATATGAAATCAACAGATTCTAAAGGTGGGATGGGTCAGTTGTACAGAGAACCCAATGAGTTAAAATAAGAATTTTAAATTGTATTTGGGTAGAAACAGGAAGCCAATGCTGTGCAGCCAGCAAAGGGAAGTCATGATTGTATTTTTGTGTACCTACTAGTAGCTTACCACTGTAATTTGAATCAACTATAGATGTTTCACTAAGGAAAGGGAGAAGGCCACTGTAAATGGAATTACAATAATCTATTTTCATAATCACTAGGGCAGTAAGTAAGGTCTTAGTTGCCCATATAGAGATCCAGTTTCTTAAGTCTCTGATCCTACAAAGTGAAATAAACGAAGACTGTCCTGCAGTATTAATCTCCGATTACTTATCACTGACAGTTTTTTCACCATCCTGATGGATATCTCTTCTGCCATCATCCATCCTGTATTCCACAGTATTCTCTGAAAAACTAAAGAACATTTTTGTCCCATGATTTCTATTTTTCTATGTATCTCTTTAAGTTCCACTACTACTACTACTACTATTAATCATTTATATAGTACTGCAAAGCATACACAGCACTGAACAAAATAGATGGAGATGGTCCCTGCTCATCAGAGCTTACAATCTGATCAAGACAGACAAGACAAAAGATGAGGGAAGGGTAAGGAGTCACAAGGAAAACAAGGGATCAGGATCCAAAAGCAACTTCAAAGAGGTGAGCCTTTAGCATGGATTTGAAAAGAGGTAGAGATGAAGCCTGACACACAAACTGAGGCAGTTTGTTCCAGGCAAAAGGAACAGCAAGGTGACAGGACCAAAGTCTGGAGCTGGCAGTGGAAGAAAAGAGCAAAGAGTGAAGCAAACCATTAGGAGAGTGGAGTTCATGAGGAGGGGAGTAGGCAGAGAGGAGAGAGGAAAGGTAATGAGGAACAGAAGAATTAATGCATTTAAAGGTCAGAATGGGACATTTGAATTGGATACTGAAATGGAGGGGTTATACAAGTATATTGAGGCTGGTGAAAGATTAGTCTTGCAGTAGAGTTCTAAATTGATTGAAGGGGAGAGAGGTGATTCAGAGGGAGACCAGCAAGAAGGAGGCGGCAATAGTTGAGAAAGAAGTAATTAGAGTGGACAAGTATTGTTTAGTAGTGTGTTCAGAGAGGAAGGGGTGAATTATGTCAGTGTTATATGGAAAGAAACAACAGTTTTTAGCTATATGTTGGATATGTGAGGAGAAGGAAACAGAGGATTCAAAGATGACACCAAGGTTACAGGCTGAGGAAACAGGAAGCAGAAGAGCATTATCAATAGAGAAAGAGGGAAGGGGGCCAAAGCTGGGCGGTGGAGCCTAAGATGGCAGCATGTGGGAGTCCTTCACTTGAGCTGCTCTGCATTTTACCTTTTGAAATTTTCCTATGGCTTCTAAGAGGAAAGTAAAGGGCCCAGCCAAGTCGACTAAGTCTCCTTCTCAAGTGGACCAGTAATAGATTGAGGCTTTGCTCCTGAAGGCCCTTGCTATGGAGAAAGCTGCAAAGGGCTCAGCTGAGTGAGCTCTCGAAGAGGAGATGCCCGTTTTCAAGCAGAGTTCATCAGCTTAACCGCGGCTGCGCCTTTCGGTTCTTCAGAGAGTGTGGAGTAGGGCGTTCTGAGCTCCCTTCTTAACAACCACTCATCTGCCTCCAGTTTGGAGGGAACAGACTTTAGCTCTGTGGACTCTACCTTGTGTTCAACCCCCTTAGCCCTTTATGCAGAGCGAGTGTCTGAACTCTGATGTGACAGGGAGTGACACTGAAGCGGTCATTGGAGTTTCCACCCTGGGTCTGGAGGGGAAAGATCATCCAGGAGCTATCCCTATGACTAAGGCAAGCAAAGATCCTCCAGAGGTGTCGTTGAACTCTATCTGGGCTATGCTCATTAAATTGGCAGGAACAGTTTCTAAATGTTCTTTGGACATTAATTCATTAGCTCCATCGGTTGGTCAACTATAACTATATGCAAGGAAGCTCAAGAGAAGTTTATTACGCTAGGAAAGGATGTTAACGAATCCAGATTAATTATTGACCAGTTGGTTAAAGATAAGGTCCTGATATACCAGACTGAACAGTTTGAAAACAAGCTATGGGGCTTAATGCTGCATTTGTTATGTTTTCCTATTGTATCTAACTTGTCTAAGAAGTACTTACGGGAAGTATTGCAAGTACCGGATAGTTCTTTGTCTCCAGTTAATAAAATGTATTATCTACCTCATAGGAAGAGCAATGAAGATTCACAAGGAGATTGTGATAACCTACAGGACTTGAGTAACTTTCTGGAGACTTGTGAAATGGCGATTAAAGATAGATTGACCTTGCTAGTGAACTTTGTCTTTGAATCGGATCCATCTAGAGTCCTGTCCCTCTTCTTTAAATTGATGGAGGTGCCTTTACTAGGTCTATCAATCCGGATATATCCTGTGAGCCATCCTACCCCAGAAAGGAGAAAATTGTTTCTGTCTATGAGACAAGAGACTTTGGAATTGGGAGCTAGCTTCTATCTGAGATATCCTTGCAAGTGCTTTGTTTCCTATTTGAATATTACGTATATTTTTTTTCTCACTGGATCAGCTTTGCTCCTTTCTAGATTTGAAGATGATATCAGGGTAACTGGTTTCTGTGATTGGTAGGTAATGTTAATACCTAAACCTATGTTTCTATTATATTTAGGTTTCTTCTTTTCTTGATCCCCTCATATATTTGTTTTCACCCCCACCTACTATTTGTTGTCTAAGGATAGAGTGAATTGATTTACTATCTATATTGTTACCTTTGGGATTTTTGTATTTTTGTTTACACTCTTGTTACTCGAGTAAGTAGATACTTGTGTATATTGTTTAAATTGCATAAATATAAAATAAAAAATAAAAGAGGAAGGGAAAGGGAAAGTTTAGGGGAAAAGTAAGAAGTTTGGTTTTGTCCATGTTAAATTTCAAATGATGGAGACATCCAGGTATTAATGTCAGACAGGCAGGCAGAGATGTGGGCCTGGAGTGTTGGAGAAATATCAGGTGTAGAAAGATACATCTGAGAGTTGTCAACATAAAAATGATAATGAAATCCATGGGAGGAGATCAGCGCACCAAGGTAGTGGGTGTAGAGAGAGAAAAGGAGAGAGCCCAGAACAGACCCATGAGGAACACCAAAGGAAACTGGGATAGCAGTAGAGGAGGAACCACCAGAACAAACACTGTAAGAGCGACGGGAGAGATAAGAAGAGAACCAGGACAGCGCAGAGCCCCCTTAAGTGACCCGGTTTGCTTCCTTTTATTTTCATATTTCTATTTCCTCTGCTTGTGAATGTGTCTTTGGACTCATTTCTAGGATCCATTTACTTGCATTCCCTAAATGACTACCTCAAACAGAGCCTTCAGTTTCTATGTACCCAAATGCTGGAACGCTCTACCCTCCGACATAAGGGCCATTACTGACCTACTCCAGTTCAGGAAGGCACTCAAATACCACCTCTTCCTTCAATACTACCCTACCAGCAATTGAACCAGAGGAAGTGACCCACTCATGAACACACCATGCCGTTCTTGATATTATTAAGACTCTATTCTGTTCTATGTAATTATCTCTTGTATATAGTTTACCCCGGTTCTCCAAGTTTGTACTCCTGTTCGATGTAAACCAAACAGCTTGTTGTTATGGTCTTTATGTTATAATGTAAACCGCGCTGATGCCGAATAGTGCGGTATATAAGAACTTGTAATAAATAAATAAATAAATAAATAAAATAAATAAAGAAATGAATATTACTATTGGTATGCAAGCCAAAATTTTTCATTTTGCTAAGTTTATAGAATTTTACATTTTAATATTTTTTTTATGTCCAGGGGCGATGCACACTGGGCTCCCACTTTATGGAATCCTTTGTTGTTGGATATTTGTAAAGAAAGCTCATATACCAGATGCAATAAACACTTGAAACTTTATTTTGTGAGTCTTATAGCAAATACTTGCATCCATGATTCTTTGGCTTAGGTTTGCCTTTTCACTTCCCTTGACCTTCTGTATCCCTGGTAACTATGTGTTTTTAGGATGAAATTGTTGTTTTACTGATTTCTCTCCCTGTCAGTTCTGTGCCATTGTGCATTTGTATCTGTGTTTTTAGTTATTTGTATAATATACTTTTAACTCTCTGGTGCCATCTTTGGGAATCTAATTTTATTGTAATCCACCATGCTGTTAGACTCCCAACTCGAAGGGGAGTATAGCCAATCTCTATAAATAAATGCATTAAATGTAGTGAATAGCACACACCATTGCTCAAATAGTGTGCCTTATTGTTCATGAGTGCACTCTATTGCTCAGTAGCACATACTATTGAGGAATGGTGTATGCTATGGCACAACAGTGTGCCCAATCAGTAATAAGGTATACTTGAGCAATAGGCTACACTATTGACCATTGGTGTGAACTATTGAGGAAAAGTGCACACCACTGGTGACAGAGAAACACCTGCAATTTTGAGGTTTTTTTCATGTCATTTCAAATGAAACAATATGATAAATGTTTCAAATGAATGCACAAACTTAAATATTATGGGCCCTTTATTCAAAGTGATTAACATGGTTAGCAGACCTGCTAAATGTGTTAATCCCCGTGGCCAGATTATTCAGCAACACTAACATGGCTAGTGCCACTGAATACCCATGGGTGCCATGATGCATACCTTGATACTAGACGTTTAGCATCGGAGCGTTATGGTAGCAGCTAGCTGCCTCTGCTGAATATTGGGCACTACCTGTCTCATAACAACAAGCTCTAATTTATCTCCACCACTGGCACCATTGGCCCCCATTATTTTACGACCAAGAAGATGCAAGCATTTTTCATTTTAAGACCCCACAACTGTTCCTTTAACAGACCTTGATTCTTCCCCTTCTCCTTCAGTGTTATAGACACATTTTTGCCTGTGACATGTTAGCTGGTACCCTGCTTTTGGCTGAGAAGTCTGTATAGTTTCATTTGGAGTCTACCCTTAGCTTTGCACTTATGAATTAGGGGATCTTCCTCTGTGTGGCATTTGTACCTTTTTGGAGGGTTTAACTCCTTTGTACTGTACCACTCAACACTATTGCACACAGAAAGCTTTTTATCAAAGACTTGATGTGTTTGACATTTGTTTATATGTTTTTATGTGTATATTAAATTTATCTGTCTATCTATTTGTTATTTTGGGACTGCCACTTTTATATTGTTTATATCCCTGTGGCATTGATTCCTCTGTTTTTGTGTTGATCTTCCCCTTCTACAACATTAGAAAGTGTTGTGAATTCCTTTTCAGTTCTGCAGACACCAATAAACAATATCATCTTTTGAAAATTATAATCCTCCTTCCAGTCTCTCAATTTCCAATATTGCTTCTCTCCAACCTAAAGAACCATTTCTTACTGTTATATATTAGAATTGGTTCCCTACTCCTTTAGTCCTTCTGCTGTGTCTCCATTTATTTGTTTTCAATTCTTCCTCTTCCTCTTCCTTGCTTCTCTACATATCAGTTCTCTTATCTTGTTACTAGAGATGTGCTTCCATTTCTTAATTTTTCAAGCAATAACATTTTAGGGCCCAATATTGCACCATTACCCAGTTAGCTTCCGTGGGTAAAACTAGGCCAGCTTTTGCTATATCTAGTTTTACCCATTGATTGCTAACTGAATAGTGGTGCAAGATCGCGGCTACCTAGTTAGCGACTGTCTCTGCCTCTACTCTGCACCAGAATGCCCCCAACATACCTCGATGCTAACTGTATAGCATCAGGGCAGATAGCAGGGTTAGAAGGGGATATTCAATGGCACTAACTGCATAAGTATAGTTGAATATCCCAATTTATGGCATTCACATGGTTTACTGGGCTATAAACTGTGTAAATGCCTTTAGGATTATGGGCCCTTAGTGTATGTAGTGTATGCTAAAATATTTAAAGTGCATTCAAATTATTAGTGTAATCTACATTTTTAGTGTATAGTAAAGCCATTATGCATGAAAAATCACATTTTAGAAAAGATGTGGCGGTCACAATAGAGAGTCATCAAGGTTATGACAAAGCGGAGTCTTTTCTAAAATAAAGAAAAAGAAGGTGCAGAAGTGCACATGTATGTGTTATATATAGAGCTAGTGGAGTCATTTTACAGATTCACACATAGGAAAAATCATCCTAGTAAACATGGCTGCCGAGGTTGTGTAAATACCTAACTTCACAACTTACCCATACAAATGCCACAACTTACACATTCCTACACATATAAATGCTGTCAATTAACCACAGACGGCACTCTCTCTCTATAACTTAATTTTTGAAGAGGAAATAAAACACAGAGATTAATGATTACCCCTTTAATCTCTCTTGTAAAGTTCTGGCCCAACTGAGCACTTTTATAAAATCTAGACGTGTCAAGGAGCAGGTGTAAATCCCAACATGGAAAATTGCAATCATACAAGTATATTCCCTACATGAAATGGGCTGGTGAATACACATGTGAGCCAATATTCAAAGGGATTAACATGGTTAGCAGACACAGTTTAGTTCCACTGAATATCTGCGGGTGCCACAACTATTCACCCCAATGCATTCCGATTGCGGTCTGGGTACAATACCCAGCCATAACTGAGCAACGGTGATATTGAGTCATGGTCTGGTTATGATTACGTAATGCAAGCAAGGCATGTTGTACTACTGAAAAGGCATGAGCTAAATACAAATAATAGCAAAAGCTGGCCTAACTTTCACAGAGAAAGCTAACTGGACGGCTACTGAATATCGCAAGGAACCCAAATATTCAATGCCAGGGCCATAGATGACCTCGGCATTGTATATCAGGGTATAATGTTTGTCAGTGGCAGCTAGCTGCATTAGATTGGCTAGCCATTACTGCTGAATATAAGGCCCATAGATTTTTGACCTGCCTAGACTATTCCTGAACCACAGCCCTAATAAGGCCCCTTGCAATTTCTACATAGTGGGGACATTCACATGCAAATTTATTCTTTTCTAAAATTGCCATTTAACTGTGGATGCCTTTACCGTGTGTAAATGCCTGGTTTTTTATCCTCCCACACTCTCCCAACAACACAACATCCTCCCATCCACTTCTCCCAACAACACAACAACCTTTGTTGTACATAATTGTGATTATTTAGATATGTTACAATCTATTGGCCATAGTTACCAAATGCAATTGTTCTGTTCGATGTTACTAAAGTTTTAAGGTTCTATGTAAAATAGATAGAGGCCAATTCCAATCCCTTTACGCTTGGTCGTGGGCACACATAAAGCTGGGATGGGGCCGAGTTAGGCCGATTCCACAACCATGGGGTCTAGATGCACCTGCAATGGTGGAACCGAGAAGATAGATGGCCATGTGTTCACCGGATACCATTCGGAATGCATCCCTTAAGGTTTTGTTCCCTGTAAATTGCTTTGATTCCCAGATAAGGCGGTATAAAAAAAAAATCCAGAAAAAAATAAATAAGTATGTGACTTTGAGTCATTGCTGACTCCTGGCAACTCAACCCCTGGGTTTTCTTGGCAAGGCGCAACAAGAAGTAGATAGCTAGGCCTTTCTTCCATGCAGTAAGTCTACAGTACCTGGTATTTCAAGGTGGTCAGCCATCCAAGTCCTAGCCAGACCCAACCCTGCTCAGGATCATTCAAGGCAGTGAAATAACCCCCTAAATTGTTTTAGTGTGAACTAAAAACATTTGATGTGGGGTTTCAGAAGGGACGTCTAGGAAGAATTGGGTGCGTCCAGAGCACGATATCCAAAAATTTGGGGCAGTGGCAGTAGTGAAAGGAGGCAGGATAAGTGCCTTCTGAAATGTCTTCATCTCTGCTCTGAAAGACAAACATTCCAATGACTGGTTTTGGAGATGGGCCCATGCAGAAATCAAGGCCAGGTATGTACAGGGTTGTAGGCCATTTCATAACTGTGGACATCCTCAAATTGCACGGTTGCAGAAACGGGTACTTGAATGTGCAACTGGGGTATTTCAGAAGAGGGGGGGTATCACTATTTTATCAGACTTGCACATTCCGGCCAATCATTTCAGATGATGAGACTTGCAGCAGTGGGCCAGTAATATGTTTGGAGTATGTATTTAATCCTGGGAGTACCGATGGGGTCAAAAATGACCCCATTGCAAGTTTCACAACGCGTATCTCGGAAACTAGTTGTTCAAGAATGCAATATTTTTATGACTTTTCACATGTCAATATTCTCTTTATATTGCACCATGAGAGGAATAATTTTCATCCGCTAGGTGACACTAGTGATGAATTGCAGCACAGAGTACCAGTGGGGTCATTTTTGACCCCAGTTGCTTACGTCCAGTTTGGATTGTGATACAATTTGCAGTTTTGTGAATTTTTTGATCTGACAAAGGTATTTATCATTAATCAAGTATCATTTATTTTTTGTACTTTATCTTTATCTTTATTTGCAAAATTTGATAAACCGCCGAGGCCAAAGCATCAGGGCGGTGTACAATACAAAAGGTAAGGCTACTGAAAAGAAAGTCAGAAAGGAACGCCAAAAACCAATAGGACAGGGAGAGACAGTTAAAAGATAGAAAGCAGGAAAGGCCTGAGAGGGGCAAGAGGCGAGAGGGGGCGGAAGAAAAGGAAAAGTGGGAGGCGGGCATACAAGGGGGTATTATGAAGGGTGGGGAGCGCGGCTGGGGGATAAGGCACCGTCAGCATGGGAAGGGAGCTCGAAGGCCTGACAGAAGAGATGAGTCTTGAGGAGAGTTTTAAAGTGGAGATAGGATGGTTCCGTACGAAGAGGTAAAGGGAGCGAGTTCCAGAGAGCGGGGCCTAAAAAGAAAAAGGCGGAGTGACGGGTGAATTCCAGATGAGCCTGGGCAGGGGGAGGGAGAAAGAGATGATTACCATGGGCCGAGCGGAGAAGACGTGGGGAGGGCTGAAGGTGAATAATGTCAGCCAGGTATTGGGGAGTGCTGGTGTAGAGAGCCTTGTGTGTCAGAATAAGCACTTTAAAGATGAATCAAAACTTAACCGGAAGCCAGTGGAGGGTGAGAAGGCAGGGAGACACGTGAGAGCGAGCTGGGGAGCAAGTGATGAGATGGGCAGCGGCATTTTGTACTAATTGGAGACAACGAAGCTGGGAAGAGGGGAGGCCTGCGTAGATGACGTTACAATAATCTAACCGGGTCATTACCAGAGACAGGATGAGGGTGACAACAGAGGAAGGGGGAAGAGACGATTGGACAGCCCATATTCGACACAGATGGAAGAAAGAGGTACGTACGACAGAGGAGATGTGTTGATGGAACGAGAGGGAGGAGTCCAAAGTGACACCCAGATAATGGAGGGTTGGGACCAGGGGGATGGAGCGGGAGGACATAACAGGAGACAAGCTGGGAGAGGGAAGCCCAAAGGAGAACCAAATTGCAGAGGATTTGGCAGGGTTAGCATGCAGAAAGTTAGAGTCGAACCATGACGCAATGGTTGAGTGGGACAAGGTCAGGGGCGGAAGAGGAGGTGTGATGAACCAAAAGGATGTTGTCGGCGTAGATGTAAGTGGAAATACCAGACTGTTGGATGAGCAAGACTAGGGGAGCGAGAAAGGCATTGAAAAGTAGAGGGGCAAGAATAGAGCCCTAGGGAACACCGCAGGTTGAGGCGGATGGAGGGGAGGGGGAGTGGCCAGAGTGAACTGAGAAGGTGCGAGCGGAAAGAAAGGAACGGAACCACTGCAAAACAGTCCCGTGAACACCAAAATCAAATAGATGAGACAGGAGAGTGCGGTGGTCGACAACATCGAAGGCAGAAGAGAGGTCCAGGGACACCACAAGAGAGAAATCACCACAGTCGTGGGCACGGTGAAGCTCAGAAAGTAGTGCTGTGAGAATGGTTTCGGTGCTGTGGCCTGCACGAAATCCAGATTGACGGGGGTGAAGGGCAAAAGTGGAATCAAGGTGGGTGGCAAGTTGGGAAAATACAAGTTTCTCGAGGACTTTTGAAAGGAAGGGGAGATTGGTGACTGGTCGCCAATTTGCGGGGGAGGCAGGATCAATTACATTTTCTGTAATTGATATCATATGTTCTCTCATTATTTCCAATGAAATCTAAAGGCTTTCAGATTGTTCATCACAATTATTGTACACCTATAGTAAAACTGCTTTGCGTTTTATTCAACTTTATCTTTGTTTATTTATTTTAGGTTATTGTTTATGATGTCAAAACAAAAGTATTCAGCTGCCCAAGTAAGAGAAATATTGCAATGAGATGCTGACAGTGACTACTCTGAGTCATCTGATGATGCAGCATATTCAGCAAGCGAAGAAGCATATCAGCCAAGTTTGGGCGATAAATCTGATTATGACAGTCATGATTCAGATGGCAACAGCAGTTGGTCACCAAGTGAATGTGAGACTGATGTTGAGCCGGTTATACAGTCCAACAGATGAGCACAATCCACGTGCCAAACAACAAACTCAGTCAGAGACATGGAGGCAAGGAAGGAACTATTTATTTACCACTCTTATTACCACTCTTAGTTCCTTCCTTGCCTCCACGTCTCTGACTGGGTTTGTTGTTTGAGGGCCTGGCTTTATGAAATAAGAGTGGTAAATAAATAGTTCCTTCCTTGCCTCCACGTCTCTGACTGGGTCTGATGTTGAGCCAGTAACATCTTCTGCAGCAAAGAGTCAAGTTACAGGTTGAGGCAAAGGTTCGAGGATCTGCTGGACAGGGAAGAAGGCAGGAGTCCTTGGTGTCAGTATCATCTGTGAAGAATCTTAGTTGTGGTCGTAGAGGAGCTAAGAGGTCATCAACTATAAGCACAAATATTGCCATTGAAGCCTATGTATCTAAGGATGCCACATCATGGAACAGGAAACCTATAAAGCAAGCTGCTGGAAGATACGCCAGAGCTAATATCATGCCCATACAACAAAGTCCTACAAGGTATGCTTGTCCATACAACAAGGTATGCTGTACGAAATGTTGATGGCCCTCTCACAGCATTCCACTTGTTCATGAGGAAGAACTTATTGAATGAAATCATGATGTGGACGAGCAAGCAAGGAAGACACATTTATGACGACACCTGGAAAGACTTGACAGACGGAGAATTTCAACGTTTTCTTGGACTTCTGATCCTCTCAGGCGTATACAAGTCACGAAATGAATCCATAGTTCAGTTGTGGAACCTTGAAGATGGTTGTTCTGTTTTCAGCAAAAATATGGACCGTAACCGTTTTCATCAAATTTCTTGTGCTCTCAGATTTGATGATGCAACCAACAGACGTGAACAACGAGGCGTGGATAAGCTTGCTCCAATCAGACACGTTTTTGATACCTGGGAAGCAACTCTAAGTGACATCTTTGTTCCTGGTGAAAATGTTACCGTGGATGAGCAACTGCTTACATTTCGTGGCCGTGTTCCATTCAGACAATATATTCCCAGCAAGCCTGGGAAATATGGCATAAAGCTATGGATGTTGTGTGACAGTGTAACATCATATGTTCTGCATCTTCAAGTATATACAGGAAGGGAACTCAGACAAAACAGGGAACAGAATCAGGGTGAAAGGGTTGTGCTGCAACTCACTGAAGGATTGACGCGATCTGGCAGAAATGTTACTGTTGACAATTTCTTCTGCAGTTTATCCCTGTCACGGAAATTGCTAGAAAAACAAATGACACTTTTGGGGACAATTTGAAAGAACAGAAAATAATTACCTCCAGAATTTGTAACAGCAAAGTGCCAAGAGGTATTCACTTCACTGTTTGCCTTTTGCGATGACGCTAATCTGGTTTCCTATTGCCCGAAGAAAGGAAAAGTGGTTGTTCTTCTGAGCAGTTTGCATGATCAAGAAGAAGTAGATAACACATGTCCAGACAAAAAAACACTCATGATCTTGGACTATAATTCTAGGAAAGGTGGAGTAGATACGCCAGATAAAATGTTGCGCACGTATACCACAAAACGAATGACAAGACGCTGGCCAGTGAAAATCTTCTACAACATGTTGGACATCAGTGCTTTGAACGCCTTCATTGTTTGGATGTCACTAAATCCAGAATGGCAGTCCAAGTCAAAGCACAGATGTCGTCTATTCCTCTTGGATTTAGGAAAGCAGCTGCTTCAGAGTAATTGCAGCGAGACTTCTTCCAGCATTGAAGAAGCCACTGATGCTGTTTGCAATCTCGGGATCCCAAAGAAAAGGGCAATGTGTCACTGCTGTTCCAGAGAAAAAGACAAGAAAAGCAACATAGTTTGCACCTCCTGTAAGCACAATGTTTGCAAAGAACATTCAGAAATTGTCTGTGTCTCATGCAAATGACTGTAGTACTGTGTTCATCAAGTGCATGCAAAAACTGCTTTCATGGCAACTCTTCTTCATGTAATTTTATGATAAAGCATTAAATTTAAAAACATTTAACCTTCATATAATAAATAATTAATTCAGAATAATATTTTGTCTGTTTAGTATACATTTTTCATGGTTAACAATTAAAATTCGTCGTGGGGTCATTTATGACCCCAACGGTATTCAGTGTATGCAAAAAATCTCAGTAATTCCAGGTTAAATGCAGGTTTCTTTGGCAAGGAAGTATTAACTGTGGTGATGAAAACACATGTTGTTTTTCCCCCTGGAAGTGCTGCACTTTATTCTTGTTCAGAGCATATAGGCACAGATGCCTCAACAACCAGGGCTAGACCAGTTGGTGCTGTACTGAATTCATACCATAATGTGTATCTCCACCGTCCCGCCCATGCCACGTCTCTACCATACCCTCATACTACATAGATGTGCTCACCGTGGGGATGTCTATATATCAAGCTTTCTAAAATGGGTCTGGGGACTTCTCTGTGATCTTCTAAAATAACACACATAGAGCCCGAGGACAACCCGGCATTCTCCTTCCACCTGCGGGGACATCCTCCCCACAGGCGCCCCCAACATCCACAGCTCTGCACCCTGATTCCCCGTTGCTTGACCCACAGCTGGCCTGCCGTGTCTTGGATTTGGCGACGGGGACTCACCCGCGCCTGGCTCTGGCCAAGGGGTATAAGCAGCACGTCTCCATGGGTCCCGTAGCATGTACAGGACTATGACCTGAATCAGACTGTATGTGCTGCTGGGCTGGCATGCCCCCACTCTGACCATTCCCGCTCCCTCCAGCCACCCACCAGCTCTCTCCATCCTGATGCACAGGACATACAGAGAGAGCAGGAGGGGGAATCAGGGAGGCCCACAAGCTGTGTTTATGAATGACCTCCAAAGCGTATATTGATTGAAACAAAACAATATGAAAATACCTAAAAACCTGAAGCAAGGGATGTGAATGGTGTCACCCACCTATATATTCCCAGAGGCATAAAAGCATGGGAGGTTCAGTGGGGCCTCTTCTTAAATAGCAAGGGTGTCTCAAGCAGGTGTTGAAATGCCCCCTGGGATTTGTAGTCCCACAAGCTAATCAAAAAAGTGTAGTTGCAGTCGAGTAGCCAGGCTTCAAAAGAGGTCTTTTTATTTACCCGTCCCGGGGTGAATTCTTAGCACTTATAAACAAAGGACAAAATCCATACTTCTGGTTTGAAATAAAGGCAAAACTACTACAACCAAAAATGAATGCTTGTATCTTCAGCAAATAAACAAAGATATTGCAAAACAGTCCTTATTCTCAAAAATAAGCAGTTTTTTCACTCCTGTTCCATTAAACAGATTCCCTCTCTGGTTAGTTCAGCAGTGAAGAAATGTCATCAGAAAAGGTCAATGTACAATCCATATAGCATTCAGCAGGCGTTTCATCACAATAATCACATTGCATGTCCTCATAAGCTTCCCCAGAGCTATCTTCTATTGGATTGTAGTTTAGGCTAGTTTTAAAGAATCCCTCTTCTCTATTCAGAGGGCTCCTCCCTTCCTCACTACCGTAGTAGAATGGGAGGTTACCACACAGTACAGAGTTTCCTTCCTGAGAGCCACACACTTTTGGGTAAGTGTAGGAAAAACTCTGTCTTTCAAGTTCCCCTCTATTACAAGGAATAAGCCTACCTTCTGGCTTGGTTTTCACGTAACTTCTAAGCACAGGAAACTTATCGGTGCTTCTCTCAAATGAAAGCTTTTCACTGCCTTTCTCTTTCCATTTCTCTTTGGGCACAAAAGTATCCTCCTGATAAAAGCTTTTGCCCTCTTGGTACCTTTTCTTAGGAAGATTCTTACTCACAGCTTTTTCCAGCCTTCCCTCAGAAAAACCTCCGTGGTTCCAACCACTGGGCTTTTGTTCAATCCTGCACTGCTCCCTGAAACAAATCCCTGGTATTCTGTCCTGGGTTTCTTCCTGTAGAATTCTGTGGGAATTTCCCTGTGAAGCTCTGACCTCATGTCCAGCTCTCTGGTTAGCTTCCCAGCCAGCTCCTTCCTCGTCAGCTTCTACGTTGGCTCCTGCCTTGGCTCTAACTCTGATCAAAGGTGAGTGATTTTTAACTGCGTCACTCTTGGTGTTTCTCTGAGCCTTGCCTCTCCTCAGCTGTCCCTCATTATCTAATGGGCTATGAGGTAATCTATTACTAGGGCGTGCTCTTACACCTGGTACTTCAGTTTGTGTTGGTTGCTCATAGCAACCCTGATCCATGTGCTCTAAGCTGTCACTATTAGAAGTGCTCTGCTCAGTTTTTCCTATTTCCATAGGTATTATTTGATCCACCTCATGACAATGGGGAAAACATATTCAGTTTGTTTTTAGAAAATTAAACTTTTCCCAAATTTAGGCTTTTTCAGTTCATTTGTATTCATAGAACTTTTTTGTCCAGTAATTTTATAAAGTCATGTCTAGTTGATGCATCCATAGGCATGGGAAAGGGGTGTGCCACATGAGCCCCGGCCCCAGCAAAAACCATGTCTGCAGGGATCCCATCCCCCACGGGAAGGAGAAGAAGAGAAACTGAGATCATAGCTTTTCTTCCTCTTCTGTCTATCGGGGATGGGATCCCTGTGGGCAGCCTGCTGCTTGCTGACCATGATCATAGCAAAGAGCCTTCCTGTCTGCCGTGGGATCCTCCTGCGGATGACAGGAAGGGTCTTTGCCATGATCACAGCCGACGGGTAGCAAGCTTCTCTCGGGGATCCCATCCCATCCCCCGTGGGCACAAGAAAACTCATGCTTGCAGCAAATACCCTTCCTGTCTGCCCGTGGGAGATCAGATCCCCATGGGGCAGAGTTAGGGTGGTTCTTGGTGCCCTTCTGCCATCCCTAGATGCACGTCTTTTATTAAGTCTAATATGTGCACACTTGATTTTATAAAATGTTAGCATTAGTGTCAGAGAGCATGCATTAAGTTAATTTATACCAATCTTAGAACTGGTTTAAATGACTGCATCAATATTTTGCAAACACGCACATATACTATTGTATTCTATAATCAACATATGTACTTGTATGCTCGGTCTGTGTATTGCTCAGACTCCAGCCATATGTAGCTCCACAGTGAAAGCAGGAGAAGCAAGCACATACATTGTTCCACTTGTTTATAGAGTCCATTTACACATGTAAGTAGCCACTTACAGGCATTAATGACTAAAATATCAACATTTAAGCATATAGTTGGTGCCTAAAAATATGCAGCTCCTTAGAAAATTACCCCCTACATGTGCAGAAATCAACAGTATGCAAGTTAATTTCTAAATTAATGAGCATTACATTTTCTGCAAACTCTTTTAAGGCACCTTAACAAGTCCATATTTGGTAAGGAATTGGCAAATCGATATTTATTTATGTGACTTCAATTTTATTTCCTCCATCTCAGCTGGAAGGTATCTGATATTCTATCGACAAGAAGTCATCACTGATCTAATCTGTTTCCCTAGGAAGGTAAACTCATTGAAATAAGTCCAAACAAACAAAAAAAAAGTTTAACTGCTACAATTTGTTTTTTAAATTGTCCCGTTGTTACATTTTTGTTGCTATGGTCATTTTCAAAATGTTCTGTTACTGCTGTTAGCACTCAAACAAATATGCAAATGAAATCCTTACGATTCACCCTGCTGGTTTTGTTGACTATTCTTCAATTTATACACAGATAATATTCTTCACTAAACATCATAAGCGGAAAAAAAATATAATTATTTTATTGTTATACCTTCTACACTAGACTCTACTTTATTATAACCCAATGTAATATTCTTTGATAAATATGAATATTACTGTCAGGAATTTGCCTCTGCTGACCTTCTCCAAGCAAAGCACAGGTATGGCTGTTTAACAATGACCAAAGGCTTGGCACCCAAGATACCCTCACTGCCTTTTCGAAGTGACTAAAAAATGGCTTCAGAGAAGTGCAGAAACAGAAAGGAGTCTACGAATATAAAATGTACAAGGGGTACATCTCTTGTCTTCTGTGAATATCTTTATTTGTATCCTTCTGAATAATGTTTAGTGATTTTTAAAACACACCATGTAGCGGCAGAATATTATCTTTTATGAAAGTGGATATTTGGCAAAAAAGGATCCATCTAATGGATGTCTAGCGGCAGCTAAATCACCAGGGGAAAATTAACATTTAGAATTTTATTCTGGTGCTGTAGAGCCTTGAAATTTTAGTATAGTGATGCACTTAAACAGCACAGTGTTGAACATGCAAAATAATGTGTATGCAACTTTTATGCATTCCTATTTGTATTTTCATTTTCCTTAAAGTATATTTCCATTTTAGAATTTACTTTACTTTTTTCATAGTTGAAGTAGAATACCTAGATGTTTCTACCCTTGCATACATGTTTTTGTTTACATGCAAATATGGAACTTTATTTTTCCAGCCTTTTTTTTTTGAACCAGCAGTTTCCTCCTGTTCCATTATACTATCTTCGACAGAGCCAGGGATGAAATATGGCACTATGAAGCATTATTCATTTCTATCCAAGGATTGTTTCCTTTGTTTATATCCTGCTCTGCAACATAGCCAATCTGATCATTGCAGTCCAGTGGCAACTGGCAAGGGATCATTCACCAAGACTCCTACTGGAACCTTAAAATTACGATCCCTGGGGGGGCGGAGCCTGTTGCCGAGCAGGTCGGTCGCATAGCGCGGAGGCTCTGTGGAGACTGGTCGAGAATCCTGAAAGCAAATATAGCAGTGCACCTTGAAGCCATAGTATCGGGTAGTGTTGCGGTGAGCCTAAGGGATGGCGGGACCAAAGCCGGTTCAGCTTGATTACTCAGGCATGCTGAACAGCAGCACGAAAAGGTCCAAAACAGAACCCCCCTCTCCTCAAAAGATGGCGGCCGCACGTGAAGGGCCAGAAGCCTTCCAGGAGCTCCTTATAGAAATTTGGGGAGTGAAGGAGTTGGTTAAAGCCAATGGAGACTCCCTAAGCACGGTACATGAAGAAATTAGTGTGTTGCAAAGCAAAATTGAAGGCACCTCCCTCCGACAAGAGAAAGTGGAGGGAATCCTCGCCGTCCACGGGGCACGCTTGGAAAAAGTGGATAAGCTGGAGAGACAACTTCGGGCGCTACAGAGGGAGGTAGAAGATGGCAACAATCGAGCCTGTCGGAATAACGTGCGGCTGGTTGGGGTCCCGGAGGGTGCTGAGGGTAAGGAAGCTGTTCCCCTCGGTACTTAAGCATGCCTTTGAGAGGGAGTTTGAAATTGATCGCGCCCATCGGGTTCCCTCACAAGTAACACCACACAGCAAGCAACCGAGGCCTATTATTTTCCGGGCCCTCCCATATCAGCAAGTTGCTCAGATAATGAAATTGGCACACGCTCGGGCGTCCCTGGAGTTTGAGGGCCACAAACTGTCTTTATACCCCGATTTGGCTAAGGCCACTGTGGACCGGCGGAAAAGATTCTTAGAACTCAGACCACGCCTGCAACAGCTCCAGGCATGCTATGGCCTTTTGTACCTGGCAAAGATGCATGTGACATTGCACAACCAACAAAACAAGCCCCAGCTCACCAAGCCTATCGTGTGATAGTAATGCAAAATCAAAATCAAAACAAAATATCTCAATAAATACACTTTCTTTTTGTCGGAATGACCTTTCAAGAGAAAGCAGGAAGGAAAACCTACCCCTCGCCGAGGCCAATCCTTTTTATCTTAAAATGCTTGAAAAACTTATCTTTTTTAATCTTTGTTTAATCTTTGTGATTCAGCCAACTCCGAATTCTTTAAACACAACGTGCCACGTTTCGGGCCTTCTATCCCATCTGCGGCCCTGCATCAGGTGATGCCACCCTTATGGATTCGATATACATCACCTGATGCAGGGCCGCAGATGGGATAGAAGGCCCGAAACGTGGCACGTTGTGTTTAAAGAATTCGGAGTTGGCTGAATCACAAAGATTAAACAAAGATTAAAAAAGATAAGTTTTTCAAGCATTTTAAGATAAAAAGGATTGGCCTCGGCGAGGGGTAGGTTTTACTTCCTGCTTTCTCTTGAAAGGTCATTCCGACAAAAAGAAAGTGTATTTATTGAGATATTTTGTTTTGATTTTGATTTTGCATTACTATCACACGATAGGCTTGGTGAGCTGGGGCTTGTTTTGTTGGTTTTGATAATTTTATTTTATTTTTATTTATTTAACAGTATTTCTAAACCGCCTTATCTTAATAATCAAGGTGGTATCACAGCAAACAATCGGGTAAGGTGAGTGTGTTATACATGCAGTGAGGGTGAAATTTAGTTGGGTGAGTGTTGTATTGTGTGCTAGATTAGTATGAGCTATGTACAACGTGGGCTATATACAGTGGTTCTAAATACATTTTCTATACATACATTGTTTAGGCGGGGTTATGTGCTGTTATACATTCTCTGGGTTATGTGATGTGTCCATAGTGTTCTATGAACAGCATGGTTTTCAACTGTTTTCTAAAGTCCTTGAGGTCTGTGGTTGCCCTCAAATCGTCTGGTAGTTTGTTCCATATTGTTGGAGCAGCCATGGAGAGTGCTCTGTCCGTTGTGTCTTTGCGTGTGTTTTTGTATTCACTTGGGGTGCTGACTCGGTTGTGTGTTTGTTTCCTTCTAGGACGAGTGCTGGTGTCTGGTTGTATGAGGGTGTGCAGGCTGTTGGCTGATGTGTGCTGTTTTATCTTAAATAGGTTTATGATGGTTTTGTATCTGATGCGTGCACCGATTGGGAGCCAGTGTAAGTCCTTTAAGGTGGGTGTGATGTGCTCCTGTCTTGCGGTTCCGGATATGATTCGTGCTGCGGTGTTTTGTGCCAGTTGGAGTGGTTTGAGGGCTTGTTTCGGTAGTCCGAGGTATATTGGATTGCAGAAGTCCAGTAGTGGTGTTATCAGGGCTTGACAAACGGTTCGGAAGTGATCTGGGGCGAGGAGTGGTTTCAGTCTCCTGATGATTCGCATCTTGTAGTAGGCCTTCTGGATTGTTTTGTCTATGTGTGGCTTGAGATTGAGTTGATTGTCCAGAGTAACTCCGAGGTATCTCACCTCTGACCTTATTGGTATTGTGGTGCTTTGTATCTTTATATTTGGTGGGTGTATGAAGCTTTGGTTCCGGGTGATGATTAAAGCTTCGGTCTTGTTGTAGTTTATTGCGAGGTTGTTGTTTTGACACCAACTCGTCATCTGGGTGAGGCAGTCTGTTATCTTAGAGAAGTCCGGGTTGTCGATTGATATCGGGGTGTATATCATGATGTCGTCTGCATATATTGTGTATTGGATGTTGTTCTCTTTCATGATGTTGCATATTGGTTGGATGTATATGTTAAATAGGAGTGCTGAGAGTGCGGATCCTTGAGGTACTCCTTGTCGGACATTTATGGGTCGGGAGGTGTTGTGTCCCACCTTGACCTGCAGTTGTCTTTCCGTTAGGTACGAGTGGAACCATTTCAGTGTGATGCTGTGTATACCGGTGATCTTTAGTCTTTCCAGGAGTGTGTTGTGGTCCACTGTGTCGAAAGCAGAGGAGATGTCGATGAAGATCATTATGATTCCATTCCTGGTGTTGTCAATTATTCTCAGGATGCTGTCGAAGAGGTATATCAGTAGTGTTTCGACTCCATGGTTGGGGCGAAATCCGTGTTGGTTGTCGTCAAGTGTTTCGTGTTTGTCGATGTGTTCCTGAAGTTGAAGTTGAACCGTCTTTTCGATGATTTTTGCGAGGAAGGGTATGCTGGAGATTGGTCGGTATGCTGCTGGATCTTTTTTGTCGAGTGTTGTTTTCTTTGCAATTGGTCTTACTGAGGCAAGTTTTAGCTGCTTTGGCATGAGTCCTTGAGTGAGTGAGTTGTGTACTATTTTATGTATGGTGGGGATGAAGCTTGATTTGGTGGCTTTGACCCATGACACTGGGCATGGGTCTGTAGGAGCAGTGCTTGTGTTGATTGTAGAGATGATGTGGGATATCTGTTCTGTTGAGGGTGAGTAGAATGTGCCCCAGGTTCTGGGGTGAACGTCCGTCAGGGTAGTCCCACTAGGTGTTGTTCGCTCTGTGGAGTGAAATTTTTCTTTGATGTGGTTGGCGAATTCCTGTGGATCAACTTGTACTTCCCCTTCTGTTGTTTGCTCTTTTGTGAGGATCTTTACTATTTCGAACAGCTCTCTGGGTTTGTTGATGGAAGTATTTATCATGTTTGTGTGGTATTCCCTCTTTGATTGGTTGATGTGGTCATTGTATTGTTTTTGCTTTGTTCGGTAAAGATGCTGGTCGGCGGTTGCTTTGTTTTTTCTCCATCTCCGTTCGATCTTCCTGAGCTCCCTCTTTTCCTGTCGTATTTTTGCTGAGTACCATGGTTTGTTTTGTCTCTTGTTGTGATGCTGTTTCTCGGTCCTGTCATCAGATGTTTTGGCGGCGTTCGCTAAAATGCTGTTCCAGCTGGAAACTTGTTCCTCCAGGTCATCTGTAGTAATGTTCAGGTGTTGTATTGTGTCCTGTATGAATTCGTCCCTGTCGAAGTGCTTGAATCGTCTTTGTGTGTATGAGAGATTTGCTCTTTCGCTTGTCTGATCCTCTTGTGATCGCAGCTTTGTCTCGATTAAGTAATGGTCAGACCATGGCACTGGGGTGATGGTGGGGGGAGAAATTAGGTCTCTTGATGTTAGGTAATTAGATGCGAAGATGAGGTCTGGGGATGATCCATGTCTGTGCGTTGGTGCATTGATTATCTGTGTGAATTGAAGTGAGGTCATTGCTTGCAGGAAGGCCTCTGCGTCTTTGGCATTGGTGGACTTGAGGTTGAAGTCTCCAATCAGTAGTGCTGGTTTGTTGTTTGTCGTTATGGCACAGGCTTCTTCGAGTGCGAAGGCTAGTTCGTCGGGTGGAGCTCTGGGTGCTCTGTAGGTTAGGCAGATTGCAATGTTCTTGTTCTTGATGCTGATTGTGTTACATTGCTGTGTATCGGTGAGGTTCTGTGTCTTGAACTTTAGTTTTGTTTTTGCTATTATCAGGACTCCTCCTCCACGCTTGTGGGTGCGTGGGCAGTTGTACGCTGAGTAGTTGTCCGGTACGAGTTGGTTGAGTAGAACATTGTCGGTAGGGTTGAGCCATGTCTCTGTGATGCATATTATGTCGGGCTGTCGCTCTTCTATGTGGTCTACAAGAGTGTGTATCTTGTTGCGGACGGATCTGGCGTTTATGAGCTCAATCGTTGTTGTCTTTGTTGAGGAGGTTGCTGTTACCTGTGCTTCCTTTGTGCAGGTGTGGGGGTTTGATTTGTGTTTGATTGGTCGCTTTGTCTGGGATGTTCTGAGTGTCTCTTTGTGTGTGTGTTGTGGTACTAAATATTGTAACGCAGTTGGGGGGTGCCATGTTGTGTTTGCTTGTGGGAAGTGTAGGTGTGTGGTTGGTGGGGTGAGTTGTGTGACAAGTAGGTAGAGGGGGAGAAAGTATGTGGTGTGCATGTTGGTTTTTTGTGATGTTCTGTTAGGGTGAGGTCTGTTTTCTTAGGTCTTCGTCTGTCGTCTGTTGTCTGTTTGAGGAGAGCTGAACTTGGTGCCCTGTGCTAGGGGTTTTTTTTGGGCTGTGACATTGCACAAACAGACTCGATCATTTGATGATCCCGATGCTCTTCGATCATATCTGGAGGAAAAAGAGGCCGCACAGATGCGCTGAGGGAGGCTGCAGGATAATACAACAAGTTGCATCAGTTTGTGACGCTCGGTGGAAACACTGCTTTGTAAAGACTGTTGAGTAATGAACCCATGGGGCTTAATGCTGTTGTTTGTAGGGGTAAGGTTTATAAATGATGGGTGACACAGAGGTAGTAAATTAAGGTTTGCTGTGTCCCCTGCTGCTTGCACTTGTGGGGAGTAAGAGGGGTTATACTTATGAGAGCAACCGCGACATTTGAGCTGAGGTGCATGCATTAGTACTGGTGTGCAGAAGGCGGGTCTCCCTAGCCTGCCCTGTCGGCTCGAGCTCACCGATTATATGTAAGGGTACAGTTTCTCCTCTAGGGCACACATGCAGAAGAGCACTTAGAATGCTGAACTTAGTTGGTAGAAGGTGTCAATGTTTTGGGAAGGGCAAGAGTGGATCCCCCATAGGCCATAGTTATTATCACGCACAAGGTAGGGCACATAGAACTTACCCCACGGTCTGTAAGCCAAGCAAGCACAAAAATGGCCCCCTGTAAAGTTTTGTCATTGAATGTTAAAGGGATAAATAATCCGGTCAAGAGGTAAAAAATCATTGCTTATGCGCGATATGAGAAAGCTGGCATCTTGCTACTGCAAGAAACGCACTTAAATCAAAGGGAGTCACTAAAACTCAGTATAAAGCCCTATATTGTCGGTGCATACTCCGCGGCATTCAAAAAAAGGAATGGGGTGGCTATACTGGTGAGAAAGTCCCTGAATGCTACTGTTCTACACAGCCGCTCTGATATAGAAGGAAGATGGTCCAGGGTCTTGCTTAGGGTGGGGGGTCTAGAGGTGACTGTCATGTGTCTTTACGCCCCCAATGCAGATAGTCCAGAATTTTTCACTGCAGTATCAAAAGACGCACATATGGATGCAGGAACTCCACTGATTGTTGGAGGGGATTTTAATCTGACAATATTGACCCATTGATTGATAGACAGCTGCCTTGGACCTCTAAACCTTCTAAGGGACATCTTGTGCTCGCCTCCTTGATTAAAGAAATAGCTCTGGTAGATATATGGAGGTTGCATCACCCCACGGAGCTGGAGTTCACTTATTTCTCACCCCCACACCTATCTCAGTCCAGAATAGACTTTTTTTTAGTATCTAAAATGCTTGTCCCAAACATAGAAGAGACTTGCATACAGCCGGCTCATGTGTCTGATCATGCGGCCATTTCATTGGTGATTCAGGATGACAGGAAGCATGCAAGTCCTACCGAATGGTTTTTTGATAGAGCCCTCCTTGAAAATCCGGATTTTTGCACAGAGGTAAAGGTGGCTATTGCAGAATATTTCCAATTTAACTCTCCGCAGGCCACCTCGGGATGGGCATAGTGGGAGGGATTTAAAGCTGCGGTGAGAGCGGTCATAACCAGCCTCAGTATTCATCAGGCGAGACAGTGGAAACAGCAACTGGCAATTCTTGAGCAACAAATTAGAGTTGGGGAGCGCGTGCTTAGTCAGCGAACGGATCCGTGCATATTATTGAGGCTTCAGAGGTTAAGATTTAAATTTAATGCGATATTGACAACTGAAGCCTCTCAAAATATCAAAATACAACAGGGGTCTACTACCGTGAAGGAAATAAAGCTGGCAGGTTGTTGGCCAATGTGCTAAAAGGCAAATGGGAGGCCAAGAGGGTGGCTGCCCTTCGAGACCCGCAAGGGCAAGGTATGATGGTCAAAGACTCGGAGACTGCAGAAATTTTCAGAGGGTTTTATACCCAGTTATATCAGTTGGAGCGGGAATTCTCACAAGAAAAATTTGAGCAGCTGGTCTCAGGCATACAGCGGCCGGTCTTGAGTGAAGTGGCAAGGGTGGAACTAGATAGGCCCTTTTCGGAGGGTGGAATTAGACAGGCGATAGCCTCGATGGCTTCCGGCAAAGCGGCGGGCCCCGATGGGCTTCCAGCCGAATTTTTTAAAACTTTTGCCAAGGAGCTGGCCCCTTATCTTTGTCAGTACTATGGTATGTTGGTCGAGGCACAGCCACAAGTCGGCGCATTTGCTGCAGCGAATGTGGTAGTCTTTGAAAAAGCAGGTAGAGACCCGCAGGTGGTGGCTAATTATCGACCCATCTCCCTGTTAAACGTGGATTATAAGGTATATGCAACCGCTTTGTCGGCTCAACTGTCGGGAAAGCTGCCTTTGCTAGTCCACCCTGATCAGTGTGGCTTTACAGAAGGTAGATCGACCGCTGATAATGCAAGAACTTTGTGCCACATCTTGGTTGGCTCAGAAGGCATGGTTAAGCCTCTAGTCGGCCCATCTCTAGATGCCGAAAAGGCTTTTGATCGGCTGGAGTGGCCCTTTCTGTTTGCAGCTCTTAAGCGGTTTGGTTTCGGGGACGGTTTTCTCCACTCACTAGAGGTTATGTATGCTCAACCTACCGCGAACATCTGTGTGAATGGAACGAAATCCCTGCCAGTTCCCTTAAAACGAGGCACACGTCAGGGATGCCCTTTATCTCCCATGTTATTCAACCTTGCGTTAGAACCGTTGGCCCTCATTATTAGGCAATGTCCGGAGATACGTGGGGCATTGATTGCTGGAATAGAAGTTAAGCTGTCAGCATATGCTGATGATCTTCTTCTGTTCGTCTCCCCTGAGTCCGTCCCTAAGGTACTGGAACATATTGACCGCTATTCGCTACTCTCCAAATATAAAATAAACTGGACGAAATCTGTAGCCTTCCCATTAAATCCAGGGGTACACAAGGAGGACTTGAGTGGCTTCCCGTTCGTCTGGGAATCTAACATGGTAAAATATTTGGGGGGTCTATTATCGTTATCCCCTTGAAGAAACTGTCTGCTTTAATGCCGAAGCGATAGTTGCAATAGCCCGCAATATGACCACTAAATGGTCCCCCTTAATGCTATCTTGGTGGGGGCGGCTTGAAACCATAAAAATGATGATAGTCCCTAAGATTAACTATATCTTAGAGATGATACCTTGTCTGATGGCAGTGCAAACCTATCAGCAACTAGAGCGTATTCTGAGTCAGTTCTTATGGAAGAACAAAGCGCTGAGAATAGCGCAGCAGACGCTTAAACTTAAGTCGGGAGGAAGGTGGCATCAGGTTCCCCGATTTCCAGTCCTACCACAGAGCATTTTTATTAAAGCAGGGGTCAAGGTGGCTAGAGGATCAATTGGTTGGTCGACCAATCTGGGTGGAAGTTGAAGATAAACTATTAGCCCCGATACCACTGTGGTGTCTCCCGGGTATGCAGTTGGTACAGAGCATACATTGTCCCCGCATGGTAACTGACACACTTATGGCTTTTGGGGCTCTTATCCGAGCCTGTGGTCCAGACGTGTGCGCTCCAACCCAGCTGCCAATCTGGCATAATCATTTATTCAAAATCCAGAAGAAGCCTATAGTCTGGAGTCAATGGTACCTGAGAGGAATTTGGAACATTAGTCAGCTAATTGAAGTCAATAAATGGAAAGACTATAGGGAACTACAGCAAGAATTTGGTCTCCCACCTAAGCTATACTTTCAATGGATGCAGCTCCGGCATTGCATTGAGAGCTCTAAGGTTGACCCCAAGAATGGGATAGGACGGAGTGGGGTGGTAGAGGTTGCTCAAGAAATTGCACAAGCTGCAGGAGTGGCATCACTCTTCTATATGAGGTTGAGTCAGACCCGGGATCCGCAGACACGGAGTATACAGGAAAAGTGGGAGTGGGATACTGGGGTCGCTCTCTCCGCACTGCAGTGGAGGAAATTTTGGGGTAAGCAAGTGCGAGTAATGAAATCTGCCTCTATAACTCAAACACTTTTCTTTTTTGCGCACCAATGCTTCTACACTCCTGTTAGGGTGGCGAAATGGGATAGGAGTGACAGTAATCTTTGCTGGACCTGTGGGGGCAAGCCTGGTACTTTTATACACATGGCATATGAGTGCCCGGGGATACAGACCTTTTGGGAGCAGGTGTGGGCGCAGATACAGATCATCCTTAAGTTTAAGGAGCCCCTTACCTGGAGGGTTATAGGTTTCAGGTCAGTGGCAAGGATCCCATCTCTTCCCAAAGAGGGTCGCTTCTTGCTGGATTTTATGATGGGGCTAGCAATACACCTTATTGTGCGTAACTGGAAATGTACCGCTAACCTCTGTGTTCAGGAATGGTGGAATCAAGTTTGTCTCTATAGCAAGTACGAGCAAATGTCTCGAAAGGCCTTACCTCCCCCCAAAAATGGCAGTCTCAAGTGGAAAATGTTAAATGATTTTGTGAATGTAGCCAAAATATGACGGGGGACAAATTAGATCAGTTTGATTAACTACTGTTTGTGCCTGTGCTCGTGATGGTCATGCTACCCTGTACAACTGCCTAATCTTGTCATTCTTCCTCTTTTAATGTGCGTGACGTGCTCTAGAGGAGTGGATGGGGGGTGGGGAGTGGATGGGGGTGGGAGTTTCAGTTTTCGTTTTGTTTATTTTGTATGGTGTTGATGTGTTGTTTGGATGTAGTTTGAAAATGAAAATAAAGTTATCAAAAAAAAAATTACGATCCCTGAATATGGCCAGTTACAATGTATCACTATTAAGGAATAAGTCCTTAATGAATTTCTTATTTCAGTCTTGGCTGAGGAAGATGTGAGGAAGCTACCCATGGCAGAAAGGGCATTTAATGTTGATGATTCAGAAAAGCTGAATTAAATCTCAGCCTGGAAGATGTAATAGAAAAAAAATCAATAAACTAAACAGCAGCAAATCACTTGGTCCATATAATATATACCCAAGAGTGCTGAGAGAACTCCAAAATGAAATTGCAGAGCTACTATTAGTGATTTTTAACCCATCATTTAAAATGTCTATGGTACAGGAAAATTGGAGGACAGCTAATTTAACACCTATTTTTAAAAAGGGCTCCATAGATTAACGGGACAAAGTCAACATGGATTTAGCAAAGGGAAGTCTTGCCTTACCAATTTGATTCATTTTTTGAAGACATGAATAAATGTGGAGATAAAGGTGATACTGTATAGTAGATTTAAATTTTCAGAAAGACTTTGAATCCTGAGGAATTTGAAAAATCATGACATAGGAGGTAATGTCCTACTGTAGTTGAGAGATGAAAACAGAGAATAGGAAAAATGGTCAATTTTTTCAATGAAGGAAGGTGAATAGTAGAGGAACCTAGAGATCTGTACTGGGACTAATGCTTTCTAACATATTTAGAAATGATCTGGAATTGGGAACAAGAAGCAAGATGATTAAATTTACAGATGACACCTAATTCTTCAGAGTTGTTAAATTGCATGTTGATTGTGAGAAACTGCAGGAGAACCTTATGAGACTGGGAGACTCGACATCCAGATGGCAGATGAAATTTAATGTGGACAAGTGCAAAGTGATGCATGGAGGGAAGAATAGGTTTCACATTAGGAGTTGCCGCCCAAGAAAATGATCTGTGTGTGATCATAATACTTTGAAATTTTCTGTCCAGTGTGCAGCAGCAGCCAAAAAAACAAACAGAATGTTAGGAATCATCAGGAAAGGAAAATAAAATAAATAAAGGATATCATAATGCCTCTTTATCTATCCATGGTGTGGCCACACTTTGGGTACTGTGTGCAATTGTGGCCTCCTCATCTCAAAAAGATATAGCAGCATTAGAAAAGGGAAGGGCAAACAAAATAATAAAGGGAATGAAGCAACTCTCCTGTGAGGAAAGGCTAAAATGTTAGGGCAGTGGTGTTCCTACCCCCCTCAGAACCCAGGGTGTGTGTCCCACCCCCTGAGCAGCCAGCACCCCCACGTGGTTCAGGGCACAGCACTGTAATTCACACACCACACCCCTCACTGGCCCACAGAGGCAGCACGGCAATCTTACATGAAGCTGGCTTGCCATACTCCCTCCGTGGGCCCGCCACTCTTCTCTCCCCGGCCGAAGTTTTATGATTCACATGAAGCTAATTTTATATATGGAGACAGTATGGCAAGACATAGGTTTGTTGTGCTTCCTCTGTGGGCCCGGTGGGGGTGCACCACCCTCCTTGCTGGCACCTGGCATGGGCTGCAGCTACCGCCCTGCCCTTGGTACACCACTGTGTTAGGGCTCTTCAACCTGGAGAAGAGATGGCTGAGGGATGATATGATAGAGGTCAATAAAATCCCGAGTAGAGCAGATTGTTTACTCTCTCATAAAATACAAGAAGTACAGGACATGCCATGAAGCTCAATGTATAACACAGGTACACTACCAAAAAACTGCCTCCAGTTTTGCAACTGATTCCTATAGATTTTGGGGTGCTGAATCCAGGAAAAATAGCCAAAATGTTCCATCACGTCACGTTTTCTTGCAAAATTAGATTTCTTACCCATATAAGGAATGTTCACATAATTTCTTTTTAGCCGACTGCAGTTTATTTTCTTGGCCCAAAATAGAGGTTGTAATGGTTAACTAACTAGAAACACTCCCTCATGATATTTAGAGTGTTTTGTATTCATTTTATACATTAACAGGACAATTGGGAGGTGGGGGGCTAAATCCAGTACTCGCGCTGGCGCATGTTCTTTCCTGTTCGCCTCGCCTCGTTCGCTCGCTCAAACACGGTGGTTGCGACATGAACGTTCCTGTCATATTTCAGTTTCTTGCAAGTTCATTATTACCTTTTGTTTGCTCAGTCGTAATCCAGCTTTATTCCGAAGTGGTTCACTACAGTTGTAGTTTGCAGTGCTGTGTATTTGTGATGGCTCACAGAGCCAGAGGTTGCGTCAACTCTCCGGACAGTTTTTGTTTTATTTGTGGGGAATATACCGTGAAAAAGCGGCAGAGGAACATTTCTGCATTTATTAAAAAAGTATATTTCGCCTATTTCGGTTTGAAGTTAGGCGATCAAGACAAACCGTGGGCTCCTCACAAAGTGTGCAAGACATGTGAGGAAGATCTACGCTTATGGATGAAAGGTAAAAAACAAGCATTTCGTTTCGGAATACCTATGATGTGGCGTGAACAAAGAGACCACAGCAGTGACTGCTATTTTTGCTCTTGCATTGTGAAGGGATACAACTTAAAAAATAAGAACGTAATAAGTTACCCCAACCTTCCCTCAGCAATTAGGCCTATGCCTCATAGCAACGAAGTACCTGTGCCTGAACCACCAAAATCTTTGGATCATATTTGTGTGGACGGTTCTGATCATGATGAGACTCATCAGATGGCTTTTCCCGATGAGTCCAGTACTTCCGAGTTTGAAACTGAACCAGATCCGAAACCTGAACTTTTCTCTCAAGCTGAATTGAATGATTTAGTCCGGGATTTAGGACTCCCAAAAGATGCTGCCCAACTGCTAGGTTCTCGGCTTAAACAGAAAAATCTATTGTCACCAGGAACAACTTTTTATTGGTACCGCAACTGCGAGACACAATTTTTGAAGTATTTCAGCAAAGAGGAAGATTTGGTATTTTGCAACGATATATACGGAGTGATGGAAAAGTTTAAACTCAAGTATGATCCTGCTGAATGGCGGCTGTTCATTGATTCGTCAAAAGACAGCATAAAAGGTGTTCTTCTTCATAATGGCAACACATTCGCTTCAGTTCCTATTGCTCACTCTGTTATTCTCCAAGAAAAATACGAGAATTTGGCCCTGATTCTTCAGAAGATTCGTTATGATGAGCATAAGTGGATGATTTGTGGAGACTTTAAAATTCTATCCATGCTATTAGGGCAGCAATCCGGTTTCACCAAATATCCCTGCTTCCTTTGCTTGTGGGATAGCCGGGCCCGCGACCTACACTGGGGGAAAAAAGACTGGCCAATTCGGGAGTATTTGAGACCCGGTGAGAAAAATGTTCTTCATGAGAGCTTGGTACCTCGTGATAAAATTCTATTACTACCTCTCCACATTAAGTTGGGTCTCATTAAGCAATTCATCAAGTCCCTTCCAAAAGATGGTGAGTGCTTTTGGTACCTTTGCTCAAAGTTCCCCCGACTTTCTGAAGCAAAGCTAAAGGAAGGAGTGTTTGTTGGCCCTGATATAAGGAAACTCATTTCAGATGGAGCATTCGCTGAAACGATGTCTGAGAAGGAAAAAGAAGCCTGGGATTCCTTCAAGGATGTTGTTCTCAAATTCTTGGGGAACAGGCGGGATGAGAACTATAAGGATATTGTTGCCAGGATGCTCAATGCCTTCAAAGAACAAGGCTGTAACATGAGCCTGAAAGTCCATTTCTTGCACTCCCATGTGAACTACTTTCCCGAAAACCTGGGGGCGTACAGTGAAGAACAAGGTGAAAGGTTTCACCAGGACATCAAGGACGCAGAGAGAAGGTACCAAGGAAGATGGAACACCACTATGATGGCTGATTTCTGCTGGTTGCTGCTGCGGGAAACCCCAGATGAAAAATACGCCAAGCAGCGCACCAAGAGAAGCATTCGGGGGAAGAAGAAACGGGCCCACCAGGAGATTGATTGACCCAAGAATGACTTTAAAATCTAAACTGTGTTGACAAATATCGTGTTTTTACTAAACTTTGAAATAAAAATTTGCTAGTTATTACCACAGTGTCGGATCTCATTTATTAGAATTTTATTTTCACACCATCGGGTGTTTGTCTTCATGTATTGCAATGGTGCGGTTTGCGTTTTCTATTCTTACATACATACCTGTACAACATTTTTTGCACATTTCTTTGCTTTGCTTTGCTTTGTGTCTAACCTCGCTCTTATATGCTCAATGTTTGTGCACATGTATGTGGCTGTTTTAAGTGCAGACAATTTTGCTACCATCACAGTGTGTTTTGTTGACATTACTCTATTCTTATGTGCTGCCTTGTTATAATTTTCTTTATTCTTATTTGAATAACTACTAAACAATTAGTATAAAAAATTCATCCAAGAAACTTTTATCTCGATCGCACTCAATCTGAAACGTTCACCTCAAACTGCTAACCCAATGTAGCAAAAAATCTGTACGTGATGGAGCAAATTGGTAACCAGATTTGGATTCAGTGCACCAAAAAATGTAAAAATCAATCGAAACATTAGAGGCAGTTTAAAAAAAATTTTTTTTAGTGTACCTGTGTAATTAGTCTTTGAAGCTCAATGCCAGTGGATGTGGTAAAAGCAGGAAGTGTGGCTGGGTTTAAAAAAGGTTTGGACAAATTCCTGGAAAAAAAGTCCATTATCAGTTATTAAGGTAGACTGATAGAAAACCACTGCGTAGCCATGGGGATAAGTAGCATGGAACTGGCTATTTTTCAGATATCAGGTACTTGTGATATGGATTGGCCACTTCTGGAAACAGGATACTGGGGTTGATGGACCTCTGGTTTGACAAAGTATGGCAATACTTATGGAGACTATCAGGGACTGCTTGGATTTGTAGAACCTGATATTTGAATTCAAAGTTGTGAAACAATGTGACAAGGTGGTGGCCAAAGCCAGAAGGATTTTAGGTGCACAAAGGGGCCATAACCAACCCAAAGGAGGAGGTGATAGTACCTCTGTATAGGTCTTTGGTAAGACCTCACTTAGAATACTGTATTCAGTTTTGGAAGCCATGACTTACTAAGGATATATAAACTTGAAGCACTTCAGGGCTAAGTGACCAAAATGGTATGAGACCTATGTCTTAAACCACATGAGAAGAGATTTGAAGATCTGAATAAGCATACCCTATCGGAAAGGGGAGTCAAGAGAGATATAACATAGACATTTACAGTACATATTGAAGCGTATTAATGAGCCTTTTCCAAATATGGGAAAACTATAAAATTAGAGGACATAAACTGAAACGAAAGGGAGGAAAATTTAAAAGCAACATCAGAAAATACTTTTTCACAGAAAGAGTAGTGGAAACCTGGAATGCTCTCCTACTAGAGGTGGTGGGGACAAAAAGGCATGATATAAACATAGAGGATCCCTATAGAGGGAATGGAGCATTCCTGTTTGAAGCTAAACCTGAATGACTTTCATACTTCAAAAAAGCATAGCAGAGGTAGCCATCATGAAAAAGCAGATACAAACCAAAATAAAAAGCAAAGAGTAGGGGTAACCCGCACAGAGCAGCATTTACAATCCTGAATACCTTGCAGGAGAGACCAGATGATGAGCTATGATGGTCTTTATTTGCTGTCATTTCCTATATTGCTATGTTATGGTTTTGTCATAGGCAGGGAGCATTCAAAGGCATAACCAGGCAGGAACCTGGGCTTTTTTAAAACTAAGCACAGTCTAGACTCATGACCAAATAAATAATTACAAGTAACACAGGATAGCATTGGTTTCATGCATGAGGTCTGTTAAATAAAAAGAAAAACAAAAAGAAAAATAAGATGATACCTTTTTATTGGACTAACTTAATACATTTGTAGACTAGCTTTCAAAGGTTAAAACCTACTTCGAGTCAGGACAGTATGAACAACAGAGGTTGATACCAAAGTATATGCAAATACAAACTGTGCCTTCAAGTCAATGCTGACTCAGCAGCTCCTGGGCTTTCTTGGCAGTAGATTGCCAGGCCTTTCTTCTGAGGCAATGGAGGGTTAAGTAACTTGCCCAAGGCCACAAGGAGTGCTAGTGAGAATCAAACCCTGATGTTTTAGTTATTAAGCCAGCGCTCCAACCACTAGGCTACTCTTCCACTACCAAGATGAATAGTGTCACAAGGTAAACCCAGGGGACCCAGAAGAAATGGAGATTAGCGGAGAAAATCAGGCAGAACCTGATGAGGTAAACAAAAACATGTCAAATAGTTGCTATGAGCGACCACAACACACGTGGGAAAAGGGTAAAAAGACACACCCAGCCAGCATGAGAATGGAGGTTGATTTACCTGATAGGGATCAGCTGAGAAGGGGTGGAACCCGGGGACAGATACATAAGGCACACTCACAAGCAGTGAGGGAGAGTGAGCACGGACAGAGGTGGAAGCAACAACCTCAGTCGTGGGAACGGAGGGAAAGAGAAAGAAACACTATAAGCCAATCTCATCTCCAGGACCAAAGTTGGTGGAAGGAAGGAAATGAGAGAGAGAGTGTCAGCAACATATACCAGAGGACAGCTTGAATGAGTCCCAGGACTATGTGAGTACGTGTGGAGATCAGCTGTTGAACACAGAGTGTGTGTGTGAAAGCCAGAAGAGAAGAGGGAGGAACCCTGTTGCAGGAAGCAAGGCATTCAAAGTGGAACAGGACTGTTTTACACCCGAATGGGCTAAGTCCAGGATTGATAGAAGAAGCCAGCCTAGAGCAGAGATAAAGGGAAAAGGAAACAACTTCTTTCCTTGTACGGGCAGTTACAAGAGAAAGGAAGGTCTCTTACCTTATAATTCTGCTAGCAACTTTAAATGCTCAGACTTCTCTCGAGTGCCGTTGTCAGCACTGAAAACTCCCACAGCTGTATCAGAGGATTTAGCCTTTAACCCATTCAAGGCAGGACACAAGCTGTTTGATTCTAATACCAGTGTTTATGGGCAGTTACCTCATAGCTTTACACAGGAGGAGTGCTCTTACAAGCCATTATCCAGAGTATACGGTAATACCCAGCAGTGTTTTAGCCTAAAGCCAGGAAGCAGTCACGTAGCTGACGTGATTAACCAGAGTGAGCTCGGCAGGACAGCTGCTACAGAAAACGTAGGTACAAATGGTTATCCTTTAATGCCACATGATATTTCTAATGTACCAGATAACACTGAACCAATGGAATGCTCTTTAGTGACAACTGAAGAGGAAGAGTTTTCACTGAGATAAGAAAATACATGTACAAGGAAGGTTTAAACAGCAACACAGTAACTGGCAGAAGTTGCTTGGTTTAAAGTGAACCCTGATTGATTATAACAGCAAAAGAAAAGGATTAAGTGCTCATGAAGAGAACTGTTTTTCTTTTGTTAAAAAGTTAAAGCTGAGGAAAGCACTTTTTGTTCAATGTTTGCTTCTGTTATTTGCCAGAGTGGCTTTTGATTATTTTGTTCTTCAAGAAAAAGAATACCTCATTGGACGGGGAATAAAGCCCTGGATTTAAAGTATGAACTGTGTGTTTGAGTGATTACAAGAAGACGGTACAACTACCACCCACAGAGGGCCAGGCAGGGCTATCTATAGCATATAGAAAGCCAAGAAAAGGTATTAAGCCATAATACCAGTCTCCACCGGAGGGGCCCGATGAGGGTGTGACAATAGGGGAATCAATCCTCTACTAGGCAGAATAAAGTATAAGAACATCATGACAATATTTAAAATCTATCATGATCAGTCCTTGGGCTACCTTCAAACTATCATAAGGAAACTCCCCAACAATAGGCAAAGTACCACAGGGCACCTCCTCACTTCTCCCCCAGACTTTGTTAAATTCAACCAACCAGCTTGTTTACGCTCATTCTCCTTATATGCCCCCACATTATGGAACATCATATCCTTACAGATCAGAGCTACTGCAGACATTATGGACTTCAGAAAGCTGCTAAAATGCATCTGTTCAAAAAGCTCTTTGAGGGAGTCATATAAATACAGACACAGCTGCTATGTTCTATGAGTTCGCTCACAGCACCTGTTAATAACATGACCATCATGCAAGATGATACCTGTCCCCTTCTCTACCCTAAGTTATACTTATGTTTTACTGTTAGTTCCTTTATTAACTGGTTCTTTGTAATGTTATGCTACATAATTTGTAAACTGCCTTGATCATTTGAAATGTGGTATATAACCCTTTCAAATAAATAAAATAAATAAATACAGCATTCCATAGATTGGGGGTGGGATGGACGATCAGAGGGTGACCAGGCTGTAAATATTTAATTGTTTATAATGTAACAGCAAGTCCATGTCTTTATTGTATAGGGGACTAACACAGCTATCACACTTCTTTATGCATAAGACCAAACCAACACCCAAAGACAGCAGTAAAAATATGCTCATTCCCAGCAGCATATCAAAATACTGGCCCTTTAACCCTGGAATTACCAAGATTTTTTGCACACACTGAATACCGTTGGGGTCATAAATGACCCCACGACGAATTTTAATTGTTAACCATGAAAAATTTAAACTAAACAGACAAAATATTATTCCGAATTAATTATTTATTATATGAAGGATAAATGTTTTGAAATTTAATTCTTTATCATAAAATTACATGAAGAAGAGTTGCCATGAAAGCAGTTTTTGCATGCACTTGATGAACACAGTAAAGTACTACAGTCATTTGCATGAGACACAGACAATTTCTGAATGTTCTTTGCAAACATTGCGCTTGCAGGAGGTGCAAACTATGTTACTTTTCTTATCTTTTTCTCTGGAACAGCAGTGACACCTTGCCCTTTTCTTTGGGATCCCGAGATTGCAAACAGCATCAGTGGCTTCTTCAATGCTGGAAGAAGTCTCTCTGCAATTACTTTGAAGCAGCTGCTTTCCTAATTCCAAGAGGAATAGACGACGTCTGTGCTTTGACTTGGACTGCCATTCTGGATTTAGTGACATCCAAACAATGAAGGTGTTCAAAGCACTGATGCCAAACATGCTGTAGAAGATTGTCACTGGCCAGCGTCTTGTCATTCGTTTTGTGGTATACGTGCGCAACATTTGATCTGCCGTATCTACTCCACCTTTACTAGAATTATAGTCCAAGATTATGCGTGTTTTTTTGTCTGGACGTGTGTTATCTACTTCTTCTTGATCATGCAAACTGCTCAGAAGAACAACCACTTTTCCTTTCTTCGGGCAATAGGAAACCAGAGTGGCGTCATCGCGAAAGGCAAACAGTGAAGTGAATACCTCTCGGCCCTTTGCTGTTACAAATTCTGGAGGTAATACTTTTCTGTTCTTTCGAATTGTCCCCAAAAGTGTCATTTGTTTTTCTAGCAATTTTCATGACAGGGATAAACTGCAGAAGAAATTGTCAACAGTAACATTTCTGCCAGATCGCGTCAATCCTTCAGTGAGTTGCAGCACAACCCTTTCACCCTGATTCTGTTCCCTGTTTGGTCCGGGTTCCCTTCCTCTATATATACTTGAAGATGAAGAACATATGACGTTGCACTGTCACACATCATCCATAGCTTTATGCCATATTTCCCAGGTTTGCTGGGAATATATTGTCTGAATGGAACACTGCCACGAAATGTAAACAGTTGCTCATCCACGGTAACATTTTCACCAGGAACAAAGGTGTCACTTAGAGTTGCTTCCCAGGTATCAAAAATGTGTCTGATTGGAGCAAGCTTATCCATGCCTCATTGTTCACGTCTGTTGGTTGCATCATCAAATCTGAGAGCACAAGAAATTTGCTGAAAATGGTTACGGGCCATATTTTTGCCGAAAACTGAATGACCATCTTCAAGGTTCCACAACTGAACTATGGATTCATTTCGTGACTTGTACATGCCTGAGAGGATCAGAAGTCCAAGAAAACATTGAAATTCTCCATCTATCAAATCTTTCCAGGTGTCATCATAAATGTGTCTTCCTTGTTTGCTCATCCACATCATGATTTCATTCAATAAGTTCTTCCTCATGAACAAGTGGAATGCTGCGAGAGGGCCATCAACATTTTGTACAGCATACCTTGTAGGACCTTGTTGTACGGGCATGACATTAGCTCTGGTGTATCTTCCAGCAGCTTGCTTTATAGGTTTCCTGTTCAATGATGTGGCATCCTTAGATACATATGCTTCAATGGCAACATTTGTGCTTATAGTTGATGACCTCTTAGCTCCTTTATGACCACAACTAAGATTCCTCACAGATGATACTGACACCGAGGACTCCTGCCTTCTTCCCCGTCCAGCACAGCCTCGTCCTTTGCCTCGACCTGTAACTTGACTCTTTGCTGCAGGCGATGTTACCTGCTCAACATCAGCCTCACATTCACTTGGCGACCACCTGCTGTCACCATCCGAATCATGACTGTCATCATCAGATTTATCGCCCGAACTTGGCTGATATGCTTCTTCGCTTGCTGAATATGCTGCATCATCAGACGACTCAGAGCCATCACTGTCAGCATCTCGTTTCAATATTTCTCTTACTTGGGCAGCTGAATACTTTTGTTTTGACATCATAAACAATAACCTAAAATAAATAAACAAAGATAAAGTTGAATAAAATGCAAAGCAGTTTTACTATAGGTGTTCAATAAACATGATGAACGAGCAGAAAGCCTTTAGATTTCATCGGAAATAATGAGAGAAAGTATGATATAAATTATAGAAAATGTGTAATTTTCATAAAATAAGAGTACAAAAAATAAATTATACATAATTAATGATAAATACCTTTGTTAGATCAAAAAATTCACAAAACTGCATATTGTATCATGATCCAAACTGGACATAAGCAACTAGGTTAAAAAATGACCCCTAGCGGATGAAAATTATTCCTTTCTGTCTGTCTTATTTTTTCCAAGTCTGCTACTTTAGCTTCTAGAGAACGGACTTGTTCCCTGAGAGAAAAGAGCTCCTTGCACCTAGTGCACACGTAAGACCTCTCACCAACTGGGAGAAAATCATACATGTGACACTCAATGCAGAAGACTGGAAAGCCCCCATCCCGCTGCTGGACTGCTGTCTGCATCTTAGTTTTAAGTTTGTGTCTATATCTTTAAGTTCTTACTTACTAGGGGTTGCTATGGGTATTTATACCAATACAACTGTACCTAATACGTTCAATATACCTTGTTCACCTGAAGCTTAATTAATCTCAGGTCCTTAGTGTATGACTGATTTGGGTAATGAGCTTCACCTGAAAGCACCTACTGTCTTTTAAGATGTGTAAGTACCTATAAAGCTATGATTATCCCAGGGGTGGGTGGGAAATAACACTTATTAAAAGAAGGCTGCTACACAGTACCCTGTCTTGTGCTGCTGAGGTAAGCTAAATTGTGATTTGATTTAAATTATAGCTCTTAGCTGCTGCTAGGCTCTAACTTCTTATGAAATTTAAACTACAAGCTCTCTGCTGGGTACTAAATTTAACCAGAAAGCTCTCTTCTGTGTGTTAAATTTAAACTAAAAGTACTTTGCTGTTACCTGGCCCTGAGTGACTATTAAATTTAAACTACAAGCTCTCTGCTGGGTATGAAATGTAACCAGAAAGCTCTCCTCTGTGTTTTAAATTCAAACTTTAATTGCTGCTACTAGGCCCTAACTGATCCCACAAAAAACAGTGGGTTCACAGATTAAGTAGCTTTAATACAAAGAATTCTTTTTAGAAAATTACCAGAACTATATACTCACAGTTGCAGATTTCTCTCCAGAAGTAACAGTCCCCCTTTCTAGTCCTTCAAGACTAGATTGCATTCTTGAACAACTAGTTTCCGAGATATGCATTGTGAAACTTGCAATGGGGTCACTTTTGACCCCATCGATACTCACAGGGTTAAATATTGTGAAAACCTTACCAGTTCCGTACCTTTAGATTTCTGCCGCCATCCTTTCCTAACCACACAGTATCACAAATAAGACAGAGCAGTACAAGTAATTCTCCCCCCAAATGGACATGATTTTTAAAAATGGACGTGCAGGAACTCACCGAGGCTGATGTGTATGTATGTACAGCAGGAGGTCCCTTTTCACAAATGTACATGTGGGAAAAGCTGATGGGGAAACCTTGCAGTATTTGCATGCAAGTGCAGCTATTTCACAACATACATGTATGTATGTTGGCACTCACACATGTATTTGACCATTTTGCAATCCTAGAAGTATAGATGGTATTCATTAACTAAGGGGACTCTATATTTACCTCTTATCCATTTGTAGGGGGGAATACACATTGGGAGTATCAACTGGAGATATCCCTCTTAATTCTTCCTGTATAGGGATGGCCAAAAGAAACACTTTTCAAATGCCCATTCATGCCAGGGAAGATGTGGACAATTTTGAGTTTGCCTTGCATTCCCTATATGAAATGGTGAATGCAAATGTAGACACTTGTCCTGCCTCTACCACTTATGACATGGTATGGTTATGTGGTCATTTGCATGTGGATTTGATTTACATTTGCATATGGCTGCTTATACATGTTTCATTTGTTTCCAGAATAACCCCCTATGGGATAGATAGTGATTTTAGAAAGGATTCACTTATCTATGTAAATCCATAATGCATACCATTTTGACGTGGGCATGTTATGGATATGGTTTGTGTGGCCTTGGAAAGAATGCATGCATTTCTGATTCTGCAATGGTAATACATGCATGCTTTACTAAATCTAGATGTCAGTATTTGCACCTGCAGGATTCACTGAGATAGTAGTTGTGCATACCTCTGCGGTATTTAAAACCTCTTCTAAAATCCCCAAAGGTTTTTTTAGTTTGGTTCCTTAATTGGCTCCTCTTGGATGCTCATTTTCATAAAATCTGATATTTATGTGTGGAGGTGCCAGCACTTGCATGAGTAATTTATGAAATTGCCACTTATACTTGTCAGTACTGACTCTTGCACATTCAAAATCCCAAGTGATAACACCTTTTGTTTTTTTGCATATCTTCCTTTGTAAAATGTCTGTTTCTAACGTATGAGTTGCAGTCTATATGGGGATTATCTTGGAAGCCTTATTCATGCCTTGGGTGTCTAAACAAGGGCATAGAGACGTTCAAAGTACAGAGACATTGCCAGAGTCATTTTAGAAGCCTGGTCTATGGATGTCCCCAGTGCGAGGATGTCCAAGTCAGAATGGGGCATGGTAGAGGCATGGCTGGGGTGTTCCCAAGAACTTAGACATCCAGAGTTGCTCCTACGGGTATACCTCCTACAGGCACCAACAGGCATCTGAAAAGTGCTCATTTTGTCCAGAAGATATGGAGAAGGTGCTTAACAAGCACTAATGAAAAATGGAGGCTTATGCTTTCATTTTGCTATGCTTCTGGGCATCCCCTTATGCTAGCTTGCTTGAAAAGGATATCCGTGCCCCATGCTTTACTAAGGGGGGCGTCTATTCAGCTGCCAATGTAGATGTCCACACCGGGGACATTTATGTTCCTAAAATAGGCTGGAGACATAGATTTCTCTGCCATGTTTCTGCACATTTGCTCTGGATATCCATGATTTGACTTGGACACACTTTCTAATATGCTCCTTCACATATATTCCCCACATTTCTTACACCTATTTTACAGAATGCCTTGCATTTTATGAGCCTTTTATAAGATAGCCAGGAAATGTTGCATGTCCACATATGAATGTCCTTTTTCCTACATAGATAACCTATGCAAAAATATGGATTTTACATTGGTCTATTAAAAAATTGTCATAAGCTACTGTGATTCACAATTTTCTCTAGGATCAATATGGCTAATAAAATCCTCTTTATCACTAAAGAAAGAAAACTTTTCTATATAATTTGCATGGCCTCTGGTAATTTAATTACCATATTTATTCCTGATAATCATCATTGCTATGTCAGATTCTGGTTGGTACCTCCTCTTTGATTGCCAGAACTGAATACATGTCAGTGCTTAAGATATCTGTCGTTTTTTTCCCCAAGTAATGTAACAACAGCTTGAACTGTGAACCGTAACAGATGTTTGCAAGATTATAAGAAATATATAAAGTATGTAACTTGAAAAGTGTTATATTGTAGAAAAGCAATTTAAAAAATGCTATTTTATGTCATTAGTAATTTAGACTGCTGCAGTTTTATACAAATTGATCCAGTAAACAAGAAAATTAGATCAATCTTATTTTGCATACATTGAACATAAGCATTTTGCACTAAAGAATTTCAATACACTTTATAGTTCAAAAATATGATTGTATATCTTTGAACACTAATAAGAATGGCGTCTTCTAGAAAACTGAATCTATCTGTACCTAGCTTCATATCTTAAGCGAAGGTTAACTCAGTCTGAAAGATGCACACTGGATCAGACAGGTAACAATTACTTTACTTCAAAAATAGACACTTTGAGAAAGAAAGCCAGTTGAAATTTGTCCTGATACATCATGAACATTTCAGAAATGGGAGAAAGATGCCATTATCTAGTTCAGATTGAAGGATACTTATAGAGAAAGATGAGTCAGCTCTACGTTACCTTCGTTCAAAGAAGGTTCGTTCATCTTGAATCATCTGATCCTCACAGAGCTAAGTGGACATGAGGCATCTAGGCGCTTGCACTCATATTCATGGGTCGAGATCTACTCATTTTGACTTCTATATTTAAATTAGAGAAACAATTATTTAAGCATTTTTTTCTGTTTTGAATCTATATATGAAATATTTACATCTGAGCTCTGTTTGGGAAGGCTGAAATAGTACTAGCTCATAAATCATACTGGGCAATTTTAAAATCGACCACATAGATGAAAAGTGTATGAGAACAGTTATTGTGCATATTTGCAGCTAATTTTAAAGAATAAACTACATGGGTTTTGTTTTTAAAATTAGGAGAAAATATATAAAAGGTTGTTTACTAAACTGGGGCGATAGCTGAAAAAGGCTCATGGTAGCTGCAGGACTATGTTATCTGCAGGGGGCGCTCCCAGCCATACCTTCGTAGATACCATGGAATATTTGCACTTACCTCAGAGACCCATGGTCCCTGCCAAGTGCAAGAGGATAACAGAGCTAGTAAAATCTCTGCCTCCTCCCCCATCGCCATCAATCCCCCATGGCACAACTATTTCCCCTGACCTGTCAACAGTGACATATTGTGGATGTACCAAAAGATCCCAGCCCCAGATTCCCTTCAGCACACTCTCTCATACAGCTTCCAATCCCTATTGGGAACTGTCTAGAGGGGGGGTCAGAACGCTCAACAAAACATTAGGTGCTGGCTACCAGTTGGACCCCCTCCTTCTCTACCTCCCTCCCTTATCCCCAATCCTCAATAAAAAAAAATCGAGCTAGCTAGTCAGGCCCCCTTCCCTCTCCTTCCTATCCCCTTTCCTCCCCCCTTCAAAACTTAAAAGCCCAGCTAGTCAGTTGGCCAAAGGGACCCCTCTTAATCCCTTCTAAGCCCCTACCTTAAAATCCCTGTGTCTGTGATCTTTGCATTTTGACCACTGGGCGATAATGCTGCGCTTGCCCTGTAGTAGCAGCTAACGTGGTTTAGTAGACAGACCCCTAAAAGTGTCCAAATATGTTTATCCATTATGAAGATAGTTTTATACAGCTTTTTTTTGCATATATATGCCAGCATACACATGTAAAAAGCCTCTATGTCAGGCTTAACAGTGCATGCAATGACAGGAACACAGATACTGTTGAGTGACCTTGTTATAGGCATGCTCAGGAGAGGAGTTTTGGTGGAGTGCAAGCAATGCATGTGCCCATACTTTATTCTTGAACATTTATACTTGCTCCTGAGGAACAAATACCCATGGCTTCATTTCAAGCATAATTTCTGCAATATTTATGCTGATATTTTATAAAGACAGACAGCTATGGGGCATGTTTACTAAAGCATGGGTAGCATGGGGCTTAGCAGAATACTAATATCCATTTTGGCCACATGATAGTTGGGAATGCACCACCAAGATACAACTGTGCTACCCGAGCAATACAAGGATTGGTGAGGTTTGGGTGGTGTTAGCTTGGAGATTGGATGGTTTTAGCTGTTCACATCTAGCACAGCCACACTAGTGGTGCCCCATGGCTGCAAAAACACCACTGTCATGGGGGCAACGACTGCCAGCTTTCTTCCAGGCAGTAGTTGCCCTGCTGTGCCAGGGTGCTGCTAATACATGGCATGGATGTGCTGCTTACACAAAATAATGCCCTGGTATCCCCCAAACATATCCCCAAGAACAATTTGGGGGACAACTAGGCAATTACCTGGGGAGCTCTCTCTGATGGCCACACAATACACCCTGACAGCCACATAAACCCAAAGAGCCTTGCAGCTCATACAGATCCCTGCAGTGCGAGTGGGCACAAATATACATAGAAGGCTAAAGTCTGATCCACACATATGCTGTCAACATTTCCACTTGCTTTACTACTGCTCTTAGAAGAGGGACAGAAGGCTGAAAGCACCCAAAGGGAGCCCATGACCCCTGCACTATCCTGCATACAACATAGACTGTGCTGAATATATGGAGTCAGCTCCCATGCCATCATCTGTTGCAGGGGAGATAACTGCAGAAACCCAAGTGGCAAAAAGATGGCAGAGGCAGTACGGAGCAGCAGCAGTAGCCGATGAGGTACCTAGACCCGTTCCATCTCTCCTTCTGGACATTGGGGGAGGGGGACAGGTTAGGAGAGCCAGCACTGATGTGGGGTTAGAAGTTGTCTTGGGTTCAGCGATGCAAGCTCAGCTTTGCCTCATGCTAGGGTTGGAGACAGCTGAAGTCAGTTGGGTGGCAAAGCTTGGAAATTAGATGATGCAAATAGAAAATGGAAGGACTGGCACATCATTGTGCTGTCCAATCACCACTTCCTCTGCATGGGTGACCATGTAGGGGTGCATATTTGTACCCGGGGGGGGGGGTATGCCTAGAGGATGAGACATTCCACAGATTTAATAAGCTCATGTGGGCTCCCAAGGGTATGTGGACCTCTATGTCTTAGAGAACTGGCATACTCCAGCTGGGGATGCCTGTCTCCATGGGAATGTATAGGCTGTCTTGTAGTATTTCCCAGAGGTATGCCCATAATTGGACTGCCTCCCACCTAGAGAGGATAGGCCACAGGGTTGAGTAGACCAAGGCGGGTTACATCTGGATAGCATAGACCCTATATGGTGGAAGGGTTGGGTGCAAGGTGGCCCAATTATCTGTCCCCCACATCTGTGTGGTCACAGAGTCTGCAAATCTACAGGCTCTAGCACCCCCTTTATCCTCCATGGAGTCAGCACTCCTCATTAGAAAAGGTTCTGTTGCAGCTGTCTAAGGGGAACCCCTCCTATATAATAACTGAGGCCTAGTAACCTTCAATTGCAGCTTAGGTAATTTGGCACCCTGTGTGATTCAGGGTGAGAGGTGTTTATGTGCCTTTTCCACAAGACGGTCACTGCTGAACCCTACCTGTACCCAAACAGGGTCCCCTTCTCATTCAGATGCTGCCTTTGCACCCTATCCCCTACAGACAGGGTCACAGCATGGTGTATATATAGAGTCTGTGCTTTCCTGAGTCGCATGCCCCATTCCCTTGTTCTTTGTTCCATTGCCCCGAGCTATATTGCAGGATGCACCTCTTTCCAGGTCAGCCTTCTCTATCCTTCGCTGTCCACTTACTACATTCTGCTATCTATTATCTCCGCAGAAGGTTTGGTAGCTTAGATTTTCATTGGTCTTAAAGGAAATTTTCAAGAAATTGTGCATTAAGCAATCACAAAGAAAAAGAACTGCAAGACATTAAGTCCAATCAGTTGGAAACTGTAATACTAATTAAAAATAAAACATCCCCTTCCGGTCTATATTGTCCCCCCCAAAGTAGCAATACAGGGATATATAACTCAACATTGTCATGAAAGAGTGGCTACAAATCAGGCTATTATTGTGATGAAAAGCAAATAAACATTCTGAAGTTGTAGATAATGGTTGGAAAAAGAAGTTAAACTTGGGAAATTCAATTGTTCACAAACAGAACAGATGTGATCATTATTCCTATTCTTTGTTGCCTGAAAGAATGACTTTGTGCCAAATTTTTCAACTGAACATCTTTTAACATATCAAGAATATACAGAATATATAATGCACTTCAAGGACTTTGAGGACTCTTGATGCTTTTCATTACAGTAACTATAATGGAAAACTGTACCTTAGGAAAGTAAAAGTGAGCAATGCAATTTCCTAACATAGTCTTTCCGTAACAGTGTTCAAAAATGAATTCTAATGAACAAGATCACATAAAGAAAATTGCTGGGTAATTTTTCAATATAAAGCTGTGAGATTTAATAGTTGTAGGCTTTGCTTCTACCTATCATTTCCACAGCACTACAATTATGCACATTGCAAGTAAGGAATGTGCTGTCATTTGTTTGCACTTCTTTAGTGTGTGATACATTTTTTCTGGTTAGGTTAAAACAATATATTTAAAAGGAGGTAATTTTAGAAAACATTTACTGCAATTTACACATGTAAATGTGACCACTTACACCTGGAAATCACATCCACCTGTAAAAGGTCGTTTTAGAAAGAGCCCATTTTACATGTGGGTGTCCATATCATGTCTGTGGCATGGGGGTGTTGGGCCATGGTCAAGGCAGCACCAAAATCTACATAAGAACATAAGATATACCATACTGGGTCAGACCTAGGTCCATCAAGCCCAGTATTCTGTTTCCAACAGTGGCCAAACTAGGTCATATGTACCTAGCAGTTTCCCCAAGAGACACAAGTTCCACAATGCTTGTACTGGGTCAAGCATTGATATCTTCGGTCACTTCTTAATAATGGTTTATGGACCTTTCCTCCAGGAACTTGTCCAAACCTTTTTTAAACCCAGCTACACTAACAGCCTTTACTACATCCTCCGGTAACAAATTCCAGAGTTTGATTACACGTTGAGTGAAAAAATATTTTCTTTTATTGGTCTTAAATAGTTTACCCTGTAGCTTCATTGCATGTCCCCTAGTCTTTCTATATTCTGATAACGTAAACAATCGATCTACGTTTACCCGTTCCATTCCATTCATTAATTTATAGACTTCTATCATATCTCCCCTCAGCCGTCTCTTTTCCAGTTTAAAGAGCCCTAACCTTTTTAGCCTTTCTTCATAGGAGTATCCTTCCATCCCCTTTACCATTTTGGTGGCTCTTCTCTGAACCTTTTCTAAAATCGCTATATCCTTTTTAAGATACGGCGACCAGAATTGCACACAATATTCAAGGTGCGGTCTCACCATGGAACGATATAGAGGCATTATAATATCTTTTGTTTTATTTTCCATTCCTTTCCTTATCATACCTAGCATTCTATTTGCTCTCTTGGCCGACGCTGCACACTGGGCCGAGGGTTTTAACATGGTATCCACAATGACGCCTAAATCATTTTCCTGGGTGGTGGTTCCTAATGTGGAACCTTGCATCGTGTAACCATAGTTTGGGTTGTTCTTCCCTAGGTGCATAACCTTGCACTTGTCCACATTAAATTTCATCTGCCATTTTGATGCCCAGTCTTCCAATTTATCAAGATCCTCTTGCAATTTTTCACAATCCTCTTCGGTTTTAACAACTTTAAATAGTTTTGTGTCATCTACAAATTTGATAACCTCACTCGTTATTCCACTTTCCAGGTCATTTATGAATATGTCAAAAAGCAGCGGACCCAGCACAGATCCCTGGGGTACACCACTATTCACCTTTCTCCATTGGGAAAATTGGCCATTTAGCCCTACCCTCTGCTTTCTATCTTTTAACCAGTTCCTGATCCACAATAGTACACTGCCTCCTATCCCATGACTCTTTAGTTTTGCCAAAAGTCTCTGATGAGGGACCTTGTCAAAGGCTTTCTGAAAGTCCAGATACACAATATCAACCGACTCACCTTTGTCCACCTGTTTATTCACTCCTTCAAAAAAACATAACAGATTAGTAAGACAAGATCTTCCTTGTCTAAAGCCATGTTGGCTGTCTCCACTTCTAGCCCTGATTTAATACAAGGGATGCATGTGGCAGACTAAAGTTGTCCATTTCCGGATTTACACTTGCTCCCTGACATGAACAGGAAATAGTGTTCCTTTTGACCATCTCTTTACAGAGGGGGATTAAGGGACATATTCCCTTTCATCCCCAGTGTTGGCTTCCCTCTCTTAATTGCAACGAGGGAAAAATAAAGGACTCTGTAATTAATAGTGGCATCTAAATATCTAGATTTGCAAAATAGCAAAGATGCACATGTAAGTGCTGACATTTACACATGCCAGTTTTAAAATGCCAGCACTTACACATCTAAGTTGCCAGGTTTCTGATGTCAATTTTTCCCACGTGAATCTTTGTGAAATGATTCCTGATGCTATACAGGAATGTCAGTCCTCATCTGTTCCTGCACTTCCTTCTTTGATATAAAATGCAGGTCCACAGAGAGGGGCAGAAATATGTTGATTTTAAATCAGACATGTACGTGCCCACCCTCTCCTCTGAAATTGATACAGATTTGTAGACGTTTTCACTTGGACATCACTGTAACTGCATAAACAGTCTTTCTAAAAAGTGCTATCAAATCAATTTAGTGAATGACAATTTTATAACAGTCCACATAACTTCTGCAGCCAATATACACATAAGTTAAACCAATTTTCAAAGTGAAGATTCCCTTTGAAAATTATTCCACTGGAAATACTTGCACAGTTACAACTACTATTTAGTACTGTAAATTCCCTTTTCTGGAAAATTCAGTGGCACAAATATGGTTAGTGACACTGATTATCTGCAGGAACTGCCGCTGCATGCCCTGTTGCTAACCTGTTAGCACTGGGGTGTTCCGGGGGTGACACTTGATGATAACTGGGCAGAAGCAATTTTGAGCCTCTGCCCACTTATCGACATGTGGCAAATGTCAGGTGCAGTAAAGGCTGACCTAACTTTCACTGCAGAGGCTAACTGGACAGTGGTTCAATATTGACACTCTCCGGTTAGTCTCATGTCAATGCAGTGCACTCAGATATTCAGTGCAAAGGCTGTTTTAAATGTCAGTGCCAGAGGCTTGCCGTGTTAGTAGCGCTAGCCACCAGCGCTGAATATCTGCCCTAAAATTGAGGCTCCTATGTGTCTCTGAATATGGAGCATACACTTAGAAGCCTAACTTAGGATCCTAAATTAAAGAGCACAGCTTTTTCAGAATATTGTGCCCTGTGAATTTATTTCAGTTTTCAGAAAAATCAGACTTGTAGTGGGAACTTCAATAGTTTCATTATGGGGGGTTTTCAACCCAGTCCTCGAGGAACCCTAGGCTAGTCAGGTTTTAGGATTCCCATAATGAATATGCATGAGAAAGATTTGCATGTTCTGCCTTCATTGTATGCAGATCTATCTTATGCATATTCATTGTGGGAATCCTGAAAACCTGACTGGCCTAGGGTTCCTCGAGGACTGGGTTGAAAATCTATGGAACTGGATACCTGCCTGTGACCTCAGGGAAAATGAAAATGAAATTATCTTAATAATGGATGTCTGGTTCATTCTTCTTGGGAATTACTGCTAATAGGGGTGTCATCACTTGAGAAAAGGACTGTCAAATGGTGCTACCAAATGCCCCAGTTTGAGTTCAGCCTCAACGTTTTAGTTGACAACTTAAATATGATATGGAACAAACATTTGTTTACACCTTGCAGAGATAATAAAATCAAAGTTAAGCCACTAAATACATCTCTAGGATTTTGCTGGCTTGAATACCTCTCACCCAGCACTGCATATTATTTATTTCAAATATATTTATATATCACACGCTGCCTCCTCCGCAGGCCCCTCCCCCGTGCCTGCAGTGGTGGGTGGTGTCATGTTGTGTGCAGGCTGTGGACCCTGCATGCTGTCGTCCCCCAGGGGTGCAGCTAGACCCCCCGCTCCCACCTGGGCCACCTCTGCCACAGGGTCCATTAGGCTGCACGGGCCTGGGGCTGTCTCCTCTGGTGCCTCCTCTGGCGCCTCAATGGCGCAGATGTCACCTGTGTGTCACAATGTTATATAGGTCAGATGGGGCGTGACTGCCTGTCCACCCCATCACACCCCCCTACAGGCACATGTGTGTTGGTGAGCCGCATGGGTCTGGTCCAGGGTCCCTGTGCCCACCCACAACATTTGTGCTCTCCCCATGCCAGTGGCCCCTGTGCCCTGCTCCCCTGGGCCCCCCCCCCCGGATGCTGCCACACACCCCATGCATGCCCATCACCACCCTCATCCTTGCCACCACTGAGCATGGTCAATGCAGGTGCAGTGTGCCTCCCGGTTGCCCACCTCCCTACCCGTGTGGCCCTGCTGCCCCTGCCAGTCCTGCACCGTGCACCCTGCAACATATAGTCACCCTCTGCTGTCACTGTGGGCCTGCCCCCCCTGCACAGGCACCCATCCACTGACCTGTGCTGCCCACTGCCCACCATTGACACGTCCCCCCACCATGGGTCGTGAACGGACGCTGCCTCTGTGCCTCAGTTGCCCCCGATTCCCGACCAGCCACGTACTGCCCCCCCCCCTTTGGTGTGCCCCAACACATGTGCCTGTGCTGTCTCCCACTGGTGCACCTCACTCACACATACCTGCTTGTGGATGTGCTGTGTCCAAAGCAGGGGGAAGGCCATGGATATACATTGGGCCCAATCTCTCAGCAAGGCGACGCTCGAGGTCCGAGAGGTTTGCAACCTGTGCTGGGCCCCCTCCAGTGCCTTGGGCCCCACGCCTCTCCCTGGTGAGCTCGTTTCTGATGTTTCTCTTTATATCGCAGTAGCGCTTCCTGAGGTTCTCGATGTCACGATGTGGGCCCTCTGCTGCTGCCACCGCTGCCTGAACCTCGGCCCATGCCCTGGTGCGTGTGGCTATGGTGGTGGTAGCGCTGTGGCGTCCAAACAGAACGTCGTATCGGTCAAGGATGCTTGCCAGGAGGAGATCGTTTTCCTCCTGACTGAAGCGCACCGCCCTCCTCCGGACCTCTGCAGGAACTGGGGTCCTGTGCTGCCTCTGTCTTCCTGCACCAATTGCCTGTGCACTGGGGTTCTGCTGTGCACCAGATGGGCCTGGCATCTCATCATCACCAGAAGGGTTTTGCGATGGTGGGTGTGGTGTCTGGTCCACTGCACTCTCCTGTGGTCCTCCGTTGGTGCACTCCATACCTTAGCGTGTGGTTGTGCTGGGGGGTTTGCCATTCTGAGCTTATCATACATATAGGTATACCTTGGGTGTGGGTCGAGGGGCGTTGTCTATGCGCGATGCGACGCGCGTTGCACATGCGCACGCAGCTACGCGCAGGGGATGACGTCATCTAATTGCATTCATATCGGCATTTTCACCTCTCTTTTCTGCTGGCCATTCCTCTCCCTATGCACCCAAGTATCCTTCTAGCTTTTACCGTTGCCTTTTCTACCCATTTAGCTACTTTAAGATGATCAGACACAATTATGCCAGGGTTCTGTTTTTCTTCTGTGGACAGTAGCTCACCCATACACTGTAAACCCCCCCCCCCCCCTTTAATTTTTGCAGCCCAAATGCATGACCCTGCATTTTTTAGCATTAAATTTCAGCTGCCAAGTTCTAGACCATCCTTCAAACTTAGCTAGATCCCTCCTCATATTATCTACTCCTTCATGGGTGTTTACTCTATTGCAGATTTTGGTATTATCCGCAAACAAGCAAACATTATCCGACAGCCCTTCCACAATATCATTAACAAGGATGTTAAAAAGAATCAGACCCAAGGACAGATCCCTGCTGCACACCACTGGTAACCTCCTTCTCCTCGGAGTGAGCTCCATTTACCTGTACCCTTTGTCGCCTCCTACTCAACCAATTTCCAACCCAAGCAGTAACTTTAGGGTCCCATCCCTAGGGTGCTCAGTTTGTTTATAAGTCGCCTGTGAGGAACGGTGTCAAAGGCTTTACTGAAATCTAAATACACCAAACTTAGGGCTCTCCCTCGGTCCAATTCCCTGGATACCCAGTCAAAGAAATCAATCAGATTTATCTGATGACCTTGAGTTTCTTGATCGGGCAGCCATCTTAACATGTGATCCCACATTGCTGGCATCAAACTTTGTGCATCACAGAGTCTGATAAGAGCACCAATTGCAAACAGTCAAACATGCACATTGTAGCAGCTATTGTTCCAACACATTCCTCTACTGACACCATAGCATGCTAAGGAGCCCAGCTGCAGAGTGACCAATGTACACAATTCCTGCACTGTGAGACACTTCAGATAGTTATCCTGGATAGGTACTGAATATATATATTGTGTGTGTGTGTGTATTTGCATGCCCCTGCCACTACATGCTGACACCCAGTGATGCTACTACTCTTGAATGCTCTGTCAAGTGACATCTGAAGTTGATTTGTAGATGGTATCTTACAGCCTCTGGAGGTGACCATGACTGCCCAGAACCCACATTTGGCAGTGCTGGGAACTGAACTCACATTCTCTGTTTCAAAAGGCACTGTCACAACCACTGGGCTACAACTTTTGTAGAAGACAATTGAGCAAAACCGCAAACATTTCTCTGGCTGAAGGCTGTGACATCAAGGAACTTGAACAGGAAGGCATATATAAATATTGTGGAGTAGAGGAAGGAATGGCACTCAAGAAGAAATTACTGAGTGAAAAGATCCATAAAGAATACTACAGAAGGGAGGGTGGGGGAACTGTGGAGCCCGAGTGGATCGGTTGCATGCATTAGACTCTCCAGCCATTTTTGGCTTTATGTGAAGAATTCTGCTCTGTTTTGGGCCATCCATTTATAATTTTGGTCTTATGTTTGATATGGCTGCTAGCAAAGGTGCTAGCTAGATGGCTACTTTCCTGTCTCCTCTGGATTAAAATGGCATAAGGCTGGAATGTTCACTCTGCAAAATATGGTGCCCGGGGAAAGGCCCAGTGAAGTGGATCCTGTGCTGGTAGATATTTTCAGCTCAAAGAATTGATGGGATCTCAACTCAAAGCAACTAAATCCATTCAAGGAGAGATGGAAGCTCTCAGTGGTTGACTGTTAGACTCTCAACATTGAGTGGAGGCTCTAGAGGAATGGATTGGCATATTGGAATCTCAGTGCTCCCAAATTTATTTATTTATTTATTTTATTTACATTCTCTTATATACCGCACTATTCGGCATCAGCGCGGTTTACATGGAACAAAATGCTCAGTACAGATAAATGTATGAGTTTACAGATAACAGGGAACAAAAACTTGGATAACAGGGGTAACTATTTACAAAACTTACTACATGGAGTCATAATCAAAGAGAATGCATAGAATACACATTCCGCGTCATGGGTTTGGGTATCAACTTGGTGTGTTTATTTATTTATTTATTTTATTTTATTTATTTAACAATTCTTTTATACCGCGCTATTACAATCAGTGCGGTGTACAATGAACAAGAACATACTACAATGCATACAAGTAACATTGAGTTTTACATTAAACAGGGAACTTCAACAATAGGACAACCGGGGGAACTATGTACAGATTAACTTAATGTACTATGTACAGATTAACTTAATGTTATATACAGTAATATGAAACTCGTTTGGATGTTGTAATGTGGTTCACTAATAGGACTAGAGAGAAGGTTGACCAGCTAGCCCTTTTCAGGTTGTATTGCGGAGCTAGTTTTGATAATGTCTAGGTTGACTTCTGGGTAGCATTTTGTAAACAAGTGGTATTTCAATGCCTTTCTAAATAGGATTAGGTTTTTGATAGCACGGATTTCGTGAGGTAGCGCATTCCAGTTTAGAGGTGCAAATAAGGAGAAGGCCCTGTTGGAGGTGGCCTTAGTGCACTTCGTTATTATTTTTGGGACTATTAAGGTGTTCATTGATGTGGTTCTCCTTTTTCTGTTTTCCAGGGTGACATGGATGAGCTTGCTGATTGGCGTAGGGGGGCAGTTATTTAGTGCCTTGAAAGTAAGGACTAAAGACTTATACTGGATTCTGGCATGTAATGGCAACCAATGCAGTTCTTTCATGATGGGTGTTATATGGTCAGATCTTGATGAGCCAGAAAGGACTCTGGCGGCTGTATTCATGGCTAGGCGGAGCGGGTTCAAAGTTGATTGAGGGAGGCCATGAAGGATGATGTTGGCAAAATCCAGGTGTGGGAGGATTAATGCCTGGAAGGTTGTTCGGAAGTCTGTGGGATCAAGTAGGGAGCGGAGGTGACGTAGCGATTTGATCTTATAATATATAGTTTTTGTGATGTTCTTGACATGCGTTGTCATATCCAAGTGCTGATCCAATGTGATGCCGAGGTAACGGATGGTGGCTTTTGATTTCAACTCTATGTTGTTGACGAGTAGAGATGGAGGAGGTATGAACTTACGGTTCCTTGTGACAAAAAGAACGTCAGTTTTGTTGTGGTTAATCCGAAGGTTTTGAGATAGTAACCATTCGGCTGCAGCTTCAAAACAGTTGATTATTGGGGAGAATACTGGGTGTTCAATTGTGAACGGCATATATAGGAGGATGTCGTCTGCGTATGCGAGACATTGTACATTAAAGGATCTGATCAAGTCACATATCGGCTGCATGTAGATATTAAACATTAGTGCCGATAGGGATGATCCTTGGGGTACTCCCTGTGATTGCAGGAATGGTTCTGAGGATTCGTGGCCTGTTTTTACTTGTTGCCACCTGTTAGATAAGTAGGATTTACACCACTCGAGTGCTGTGCTTTGAATCCCCTTATCTTTCAAGCGTTGTAGGAGTATGTCATGACTCACAGAGTCGAAAGCGGCGGAGATGTCCAGGAAAATGAGGACGAAACCCTGTTGTATGTTATTTATTCCTGATACCAGAACATTGAACAGGGTTGTAAGGACTGTGTCGACTCCATGCGCTTCCCTGAAGCCATGCTGAGATGGATCTAGTGGTGCTTCAGTGTCAATATGATGTTGGATTTGTTGTTGGGCAGCCTTCTCAATGATTTTTGCAAGCTGTGGGATGCTCGAAATAGGCCTGAAGGAATCAACTTTGGATGGGTCCAGTCTATTATTTTTCAGTAGGGGCTTGATGGAAGTGCGTTTTAGATTCTGCGGGAAGGAACCTGTTGAGAAGGACTGGTTCAGTATTTTGCTCAATATTTGACTGAGGTCATGTCGCATGTCCTTGATCCAGCTGGCTGGACACGGGTCGTTAGGAGCTGTACTGGGATTGATTGAGGCAATAATGTTCACAACCTCACTATTTGATACAGTGGAGAAGTTGTGTAGTGGCATTGCCTGGGATGCCTTGGGTGAAGTGGTGGCGTTATTGACATTTGTGTCTGTGTTGGTTTTAATCATCTTTGATTGCAGGTAGTTTGCGTAGTCCTGCGGCTGAGGCATAGGGGGTTGTGCTGAGACCGGTTCACCTGTTATGGACTTTACTATGCTGAACAATGCATGTGGTTTGTTGAAGGAGCGTTTTATTAAGTCTGTGTGGTAAGTTTTCCTGCTCTGTGCTATCTTTGCTCGGTGGGTAGTTAGGTATGAGCTATATGATACCAGCGCCTCAGGAGAATGAGTTCGTCGCCACTTTCGCTCAAGTTTGCGTAGATGGTGGAGGGATGTGCGAAGGTCTGTGGAGAACCATGGAGTATGTTCACGTTTTCGAATTCTCTTTTCGGTGAGTGATGGGCAGGAGGCAGCTCTCAGGTTTTCATCCCATTTAGATACGAGATCATCTAAGTCCATGGTAGTGTTGGCCATGAGAGGTCTGAGATTCTCTAGGACTACGCTCTGGTTGAGTGGTCTAAAGCGGGTTGTGTGGGATCCAGATGTGTTAGAAGACTTTCTGGTTTTGTGGGATGTATTAATGGGTATATTGAAACTGAGAAGACTGTGGTCCGACCAGGGTACTGGTATTACAGATAGTGCAAGAGTTAGGGGTGTTATGGCGTTGGAGAGAGGTGCGAAAATGAGATCTAGTTTGCCACCTTTAGTGTGGGTGGGGGAATCGACAAGCTGTTTGTAACCTAGATCCTCCAGGGCGTCAAGGAATGCTGCTGAGTGGCTGTCTTGAAGAGATGGGAGATTGAAATCACCGATTAGCCAACTTGGTGAGCGTGAGGTGGATGTAGTACATGCCTGCTCAATTATAGTTGGAAGATCATCTGGAGAGTGGGAGGGTGCCCGATAGAAAAGGTTGATTGTGCAGAGCTCGTTAGCTATAGTGAGGGAGTCAAGATGAGTTGAGCTAGAGGAGTTGGACATCTTGAAGTGTAGATCAGCTTTGGCTAGGATGAGGGTTCCGCCTCCTTTCTGACTGGGTCTGTGGGATGTGTATATCACAAATCCTGGTGGTAGCATCTGATTTAGTAGTACGTTGTCACAGTCGGATAGCCATGTCTCTGTGATCATCAAGATGTCGAGATTATATTGGGGTATCAGGTCAATGGCTGCGGGCCATTTAGATCGTACTGATCTGGCATTTATCAGCGCACATTTCAGTAGGCGTTGGTGATGACACTTCTCTTCTTGTATCCCTTTGATGGTTTGGAGAGGAATGTTGAGTAGATGGGAGTGAGATGTAAAGTTATTTTTTGCCGTAGTGTGGTGGGGGAATTCGGACCATCTCCTTCCGTGTGTGCGTAGGATTGGTATATGATATGTATCATGGTTGAATGCATTTGATGTATACGGGAGACCAAGGGTAAGGAAGGTTATGAATAAGAGCAGAAATTTGTACATTCTCTTGGGTGTTAGTAGTGCAGTGCAATGTGATTCAGTATTCGCAATACAGGAGGGATTAATTGCAATAGTACTGTGAATGCAGGTGGTAATAGCAATAGTGGTGATAGTACATAAGGATTCTAATTACTGGTATACAGTATACAGTAAGATAATTGCATAAAAAGCAGTACAGAGTATGCAGAGCACTATCAATGGAGAGAATGGTATAGGAGTATTGTTGCTAGTAGGGTTTAAACAACAAAAACATCTACATACTACCCCTAAAAGCTCAGGTGACTGCTGGTTAATGGTCAGGGCAAAGGCTTCTATCTCAAAAAGAAACAGTTATCTGTGAAGGACTTGCCTTTTTGGTATCGGCAGCTGGCTCTGGTCCGGGTGAAAAATGTGGCTTTGTTTGTGGCTTGCTGGAGTGCCACTGTCTACTGCCCCGTTCCACGCCTAAGGGCCACGCCAAAGGGCCCTCAGGCGCGGGCGCGCCGGATGGCGCGAAGATTTTAAATGTTTCGTTGCACAGCCCCGACTGGGCTGTGTGCAGCAGATGGCCCCTCCTGCCTCTGGTGGCTCGATCCCCGGGAAGGGGAGAGCTGCTGGGGGTGGTGGGGGCTGAAGATGAGCAGCGCCGGATGGCGCGAAGATTTTAAATGTTTCGTTGCACAGCCCCGACTGGGCTGTGTGCAGCAGATGGCCCCTCCTGCCTCTGGTGGCTCGATCCCCGGGAAGGGGAGAGCTGCTGGGGGTGGTGGGGGCTGAAGATGAGCAGCGCCGGATGGCGCGAAGATTTTAAATGTTTCGTTGTACAGCCCCGACTGGGCTGTGTGCAGCAGATGGCCCCTCCTGCCTCTGGTGGCTCGATCCCCGGGAAGGGGAGAGCTGCTGGGGGTGGTGGGGGCTGAAGATGAGCAGCGCCGGATGGTATGCTATAAGTTTGTCTGGGAAAAGGTATCAGGGGTGTCTTGGAGCTCTAGGGGATGCAGTTGGGCTCAGTAAGGTACTTGTTGAAGAGATGGCCTTTGAGGGCTTTCCTAAACTGTGGTAGATTCTTAATAGCCCGGATATCATGGGGTAATGCATTCCAGTATCTTGGGGCAATGAGACTGAAAGCCCTGTTGGCTGTCGATTTAGTGCAAGCAGTGAGTGCCTTCGGGACTGTTAGGGAGTTTGTAGCTGTGGATCTTCTTGCTCTATTTGGTGATGTGGCATGGATGAGGGAGGTTAAGGATGTGGATGAGAGATTGTGAACAGCTTTAAAAGTGATTATCAAGATCTTGAAAACTATTCTAGCCTGAATGGGTAGCCAATGCAACTGTATTAGCAGAGGCGTCACGTGGTCGCTCCTGGATGCTCCATGAAGGATTCTTGCTGCCACGTTCATGGCTAGCTGCAGCGGGTTTAGTGTAGACTGGGGAAGACTTTGTAATATGGCATTGGCATAGTCGAAATGAGGTATGACCAATGCCTGGAAAATTGTCCGAAAATCAGTTGGTTCAAGCATGGAGCGTAGATGCCTAAGTGAGCGGATCTTGTAGTAGACTGATCTGACTATGTTTCCAATGTGAGCCTTCATATCCAGGCGTTGATCTAGGGTGACTCCCAGGTATCGTATTGAGGATTTAGAGTGCAGCTCAGCTTCTTTTACTTTAAGATGTTGTGGGGGTGTGAAGTTGGGGTTCCTCGTGATGAAGAGTACTTCCGTTTTCTTATGTTGTATTCTTAGGTTTTGAGAAAGAAGCCAGTCAGATATTGCATTGAAACAACTCGTCAATGGGGAGAGGTCCAGATGCTCAGTAGAGAAGGGTATGTAAAGAAGGACATCGTCTGCGTATAACATGCAGTTGACATTGAAGGACCGGATGATATTACAAATTGGCTGCATGTAAATATTGAACAAGAGCGCTGAAAGGGAGGATCCTTGTGGGACTCCTTGGCTCTGGTGGAAAGGTTCAGAGTTTGTTCCTCTAGAACGGACATGTTGCCATCTTTCGGACAGGTAGGATCTGCACCATTCGAGCGCTCGTCCATTAATGCCTTTGTCAATCAGTTGTCCTAATAGCAGCTCGTGATTTTATTTTTATTTTATTTATTTATTTAACAGTATTTCTAAACCGCCTTATCTTAATAATCAAGGTGGTATCACAGCAAGCAATCAGGTAAAGTGGGTGTGTTATACATGCAGTGAGGGTGAAACTTAGTTGTGTGAGGGCTGTGTTGGGTGCTTGATTTGCTTGAGCTATGTACAAGGTGGGCTATTTACAGTGGTGCTAAAAACACATTTTATATACATACAGTGTTAGGAGGCATGGAGTGCTGTTCTACATTCTCTTAGGTTATGTGATGTGACCATAGTGCTCTATGAACAGCATGGTTTTCAGCTGTTTTCTGAAGTCTTTGAGGTCTGGAGTTGCCCTTAGATCGTCCAGTAGATTGTTCCATATTGTTGGAGCAGCCATGGAGAGAGCTCTGTCTGTTGTGTCCTTGCGTGTGTGCTTGTATTCATTTGGGGTACTGACTCGGTTGCGTGTTTGACTTCTTCTAGGACGTGCGCTGGTTTCTGGTTGTATGAGCGTGTGGAGGCTGTTGGCTGATGTGTGCTGTTTTATCTTAAATAGGTTTATGATAGTCTTGTATCTGATGCGAGCACTGATTGGGAGCCAGTGTAAGTCCTTTAATGTAGGTGTGATGTGCTCCTGCCTTGCGGCTCCGGATATGATTCGAGCTGCAGTGTTTTGTGCCAGTTGGAGTGGTTTGAGAACTTGTTTCGGTAGTCCAAGGTATATCGGATTGCAGAAGTCCAGTATTGGGGTTATCAGTGCTTGACAGACGGTACGGAAGTGTTCTGTGGCGAGGAGTGGTTTCAGTCTCCTGATGATTCGCATCTTGTAGTAGGCTTTTTGGATTGTTTTGTCTATGTGTGGTTTGAGGTTGAGTTTACTGTCCAGAGTAACCCCAAGGTATCTCACCTCTGATCTTATCGGTATCGTGGTGCTTTGTATCTTTATGTTTGGTGGGTGTATGAAGCTTTGGTTCCGAGTGATGATTAAAGCTTCGGTCTTGTTGTAGTTTATTGCGAGGTTGTTGTTTTGGCACCACCTCGTCATTTGGGTAAGGCAGTCTGTTATCTTAGAGAAGTCCGGGTTGTCGATTAATATTGGGGAGTATACCATGATGTCATCTGCGTATATTGTGTATTGGATGTTGTTCTCTTTCATAATGTTGCATATTGGTTGGATGTAGATGTTAAAAAGGAGTGCTGAGAGTGCGGATCCTTGCGGTACTCCTTGTTTGACATTTATGGGTCGGGAGGTGTCATGTCCCACCTTGACCTGTAGCTGTCTTTCGGTTAGGTACGAGTGGAACCATTTCAATGTGGTACCGTGTATACCAGTGTTCTTTAGTCTCTCCAGGAGCGTATTGTGGTCAACTGTGTCGAAAGCTGAGGAGATGTCGATGAAGATCATTATAATTCCATTCCTGGTGTTGTCAATTATTCTTATGATGCTGTCGAAGAGGTAGATCAGTAGAGTTTCGACTCCATGGTTGGGACGAAATCCGTGTTGGTTGTCGTCGAGTGTTCCGTGTTCGTCAATGTGTTCCTGAAGTTGTAGTTGAACCGTCTTTTCGATTATTTTTGCGAGGAAGGGTATGCTGGAGATTGGTCGGTATGCTGCTGGGTCCTTTTTGTCGAGAGTAGTTTTCTTTGTGATTGGTCTTACTGAGGCAAGTTTTAGTTGCTGTGGCATGAGTCCTTGAGTGAGTGAGTTGTGTACCATTTTATGAATGGTTGGGATGAGGCTTGATTTGGTGGCTTTGACCCATGACACTGGGCAAGGGTCTGTAGGAGCAGTGCTTGTGTTGATTGTGGAGATGATGTGGGATATCTGTTCTTTTGATGGTGAGTAGAATGTGCTCCAGGTTTTGGGGTGTACGTTCGTTCTGGTGGTTCCACTGGGTGTTGTGCGCTCTGTGGAGTGAAATTTGTCTTTGATGTGGTCGGCGAATTTCTGTGGATCAACTTGTACTTCTCTTTCTGCTGCTTGCTCTTTTGTCAGGGTCTTTACTATTTCGAAAAGTTCTCTGGGTTTGTTGATGGAAGAATTTATCAGGTTTGTGTGGAATTCTCTCTTTGATTGGTTGATGTGTTCATTGTATTGTTTTTGCTTTGTTAGGTAAAGATGTTGGTCGGAAGTTGTTTTGTTTTTTCTCCATCTCCGTTCAATCTTCCTGAGCTCCCTCTTTTCCTGTCGTATTTTTGCTGAGTACCATGGCTTGTTTTGTCTCTTGTTGTGGTGTTGTTTCTTGGTCCTGTCATCGGATGGTTTGGCGGCGTTAGCTAAAACGCTGTTCCAGTTGGAAACTTGTTCCTCCAGGTCCTCTGAGTCAATGTTCAAGTGTTGTATTGTGTCCTGTATGAATTCGTCCCTGTCAAAGGACTTGAATCGTCTTTGTGTGTGTGGGATGTTCGCTCTTTCGTTTGTCCGGTCTTCTTGTTATTGCATTTTTGTCTCGATTAAGTAATGGTCAGACCATGGTACTGGGGTGATGGTGGGTGTAGAAATTAGGTCTCTTGAAGTTAGGTAGTTTGATGCGAAGATGAGGTCTGGGGATGATCCAAGTCTGTGTGTTGGTGCATTGACTATCTGTGTGAATTGAAGTGAGGTCATTGCTTGAAGGAAGGCCTCTGCATCTTTTGTATTGGCGGACTTGAGGTTGAAGTCTCCGATTAGTAGTGCTGGCTTGTTGTTTGTTGTTATGGCACAGGCTTCTTCGAGTGTGAAGGCTAATTCGTCGGGTGGAGCATGGGGTGCTCTGTAGGTTAGGCAGATTGCAATATTCTTGTTCTTGATGCTAATTGTGTTACATTGCTGTGTATCTGTGAGGTTCTGTGTCTTGAACTTAAGTTTTGTTTTTGCTATTATTAGGACTCCTCCTCCACGCTTGTGGGTGCATGGGCAGTTGTATGCTGAGTAGTTGTTCGGTACTAGTTGGTTGAGTAGTACACTGTCGGTAGGGTTGAGCCATGTCTCTGTGATGCAAATTATGTCGGGCTGTCGCTCTTCTATGTGGTCTACAAGAGTGTGTATCTTGTTGCAGACGGATATGGCGTTTATGAGCTCAATTGTTGTTGTCTTTGTGGAAGAGGTTGTTGCTACATGTGCTTCCTTTGAGCCGGTGTTGGGGTTTGATTTGTGTCTGTTTGGTCTCTTTGCTTGGGAGGTTCCGAGTGTCTCTTTGTGTGTGTGTTGTGGTTCGAGATATGGCAGTGCAGTTGGAGGGTACCATGGTGTGTTTGTTTGAGGGCAGTGGAGGTGTGTGGTCGGTGGGAGGAGTTGTGTGACTAGTAGGTAGAGAGGGAGGAAGTATGTGATGTGCATGTTGGAAGTTTGTGATGTTCTGATAGGGTGATGCCTGTCTCCTTAGGTCTTCGTCTGTTGTTTGCTTGGGGAGAGCTGTACTTGGTGCAGGGGCCTGTCCCGGGGAGGGATAGCCGGATCTGTGGTGGTCGCCTTGGTGTGGGAGCCTGTCCTGGGGAGGGAGCCTGTCCTGTGGAGGTAGAGCTGGATCTGTGGCGGTCGCCTTGGTGCGGGAGCCTGTCCCGGGGAGGGAGCCTGTCCCGTGGAGGTAGAGCCGGATCTGTGGCGGTCGCCTTGGTGCGGGAGCCTGTCCCGGGGAGGGAGCCTGTCCCGTGGAGGTAGAGCTGGATCTGTGGCGGTTGCCTTGGTGCGGGAGCCTGTCCCGGGGAGGGAGCCTGTCCCGTGGAGGTAGAGCTGGATCTGTGGCGGTCGCCTTGGTGCGGGAGCCTGTTCCGTGGAGGGGAGGCCGGAGCTTTTATGGAGTGTGTTGTTGAAGAGGGCGTTTGGTGATTTGTGTGATGAGTTATGTTCTGTGAGAGTTTTACTTGCGGTTGTGATGTCCTCCTCGGTCTGCTCCTCTGTCGGGATCCGTTGGGATGCAGTCGGCGCTGCTGAATTCCTTGGATGTTTCCTACTTTTCGCCTTCGTGCCGCGCCTAAGGGCCATGCCAAAGGGCCCTCTGGCGAGGCCTCAGGCGCGGGCCCGCCAGGCGCGGGCGCGCCCTGCAGGGACGCCGCTTTTATCCCCGGCTGGCTGCTGTTGTTCAGGCTCCCACTGCCCGGATTGGGCAGGAGCTGAAGAGGGGGTGGAGACTCCCGGCAGCGGCGTCTCTGCAGGCAGGGACGCCGCTTTTATCCCCGGCCGGCTGCTGTTGTTCGGGCTCCCACTGCCCGGATTGGGCAGGAGCTGAAGAGGGGGTGGAGACTCCCGGCAGCGGCGTCTCTGCAGGCAGGGACGCCGCTTTTATCCCCGGCCGGCTGCTGTTGTTCGGGCTCCCACTGCCCGGATTGGGCAGGAGCTGAAGAGGGGGTGGAGACTCCCGGCAGCGGCATCTCTGCAGGCAGGGACGCCGCTTTTATCCCCGGCCGGCTGCTGTTGTTCGGGCTCCCACTGCCCGGATTGAGCAGGAGCTGAAGAGGGGGTGGAGACTCCCGGCAGCGGCGTCTCTGCAGGCAGGGACGCCGCTTTTATCCCCGGCCGGCTGCTGTTGTTCGGGCTCCCACTGCCCGGATTGGGCAGGAGCTGAAGAGGGGTGGAGACTCCCGGAGTCAAAAGCTGACGCGATGTCCAGAAAGATGAGAGCAAATCCTTGACGGATGTCATCAATGCCTGTGATTATCTTGCAGAAGAGAGTGGTAAGGAGGGTTTCCACACCGTGGAATTCCCTAAAACCATGTTGGCATGGGTCTAACGGTGCAGCGGAGTCGATGTGGTCCTGCAATTGTCGTTGAGCTTCCTTCTCAATGATCTTCGCAAGTAGTGGAATGCTGGATATGGGTCTATAGGATTCCACCTTCTGGGGATCAAGCTTGCAGTTTTTTAGCAGCGGTCTAATAGAGGTGTGTTTAAGGGCAGAAGGGAAAGAGCCGGTAGAGAAGGAGAGGTTCATTATTTTGGATAGTACTGGGTAGAAGTGGCTGCAAAGCTCCTTGATCCCGAAGGCTGGGCATGGATCAGACTGGGCAGTAGTGGTATTTAGGGCCACAATAGTGTCTTCAATTCCTCTCTTGGTGGGGGTAGAAAACATGGTAAGTGTTGTTTGGCAGTCTTGTTCTATTGCGAAGGTTGTAGTAGAGGTTTTGTTAGTCTGGCATATTTTGGATTGGAGATAAGTTGCAAAATCTTGTGGGTGTATCTCAAATGGAGGTCCAGAGGATGGTTCCTTCGATAAGGTCTTAACCAGGTCGAAAAGGTCATGTGGTTTATTGAGTGATCTCTTTAAGGTGTCTGAGTAGTACTGCTTCATCGTGTCGGTGATGATAGGAATACCACTGCCATTGCTCACCTTCAATTGGACCTGGCCTCTCTAACACAATAATATTCACATCCTGTGGGCAGGGCCGGCCCGTCCATTGAGCAAGAATGTTTTTTGCACAGGGCCCCGCGTTTCGGGGGGCCCCGCGCAAAGAACATTCTGCTTTTTTTTCTTAATTAAATTTAAAAAAAAAAAAGCTGGCCGCTGCGGCGGCATGGAGTGTCCCGCGGGGCTCCCTCTGCCCGGCGGAACTCTTCCGGCGCGGCTGAGCCCCTCTGTGCCGGCTTGCAGATACGGGAAGGGAGAGTGTCTCCCTTGCGTCTCTGTTAAGCCCGCAGGGGCTGATGGGAAGCAGAGGCTGATGGGAAATTTCCCATCTGCCCCTGCGGGCTTAACAGAGACGTGAGGGAGACACTCTCCCTTCGCGTATCTGCAAGCCGGCACAGAGGGGCTCAGCTGCGCCGGGAGAGTTCCGCCGGGCAGAGGGAGCCCCGCGGGACACTCCATGCGGCGGCAGCAGCCAGCTTTTTTTTTTTTTTTTTTTAAATTGCCATGAGCCGAGGGGGGGGGGGCGGGTAGGACTGGCAATGGGCTAGGGGAGGGGGGGTTAAGACTGGCAATGGGCTAGGGAGGGAGGGGGTTAAGACTGGCAATGGGCTAGGGAGGGAGGGGGGGTTAAGACTGGCAATGGCTAGGAGGGAGGGGGGGGGGTTAAGACTGGCAATGGGCTAGGGAGGGAGGGGGGTTAAGACTGGCAATGGGCTAGGGAGGGAGGGAGGGGGGGTTAAGACTGGCAATGGGCTAGGGAGAGAGGGAGGGGGGTTAAGACTGGCAATGGGCTGGGAGGGGGGGTTAAGTCTGGCAATGGGCTAGGGAGGGAGGGGGGGTTAAGACTTGCAATGGGCTAGGGAGGGGGGGTTAAGACTGGCAATGGGCTAGGGAGGGAGGGAGGGGGGATAAGACTGGCAATGGGCTAGGGAGGGGGGTTAAGACTGGCAAGGGGCTAGGAGGGGGGTTAAGACTGGGGGTTAAGACTGGCAGTGGGCTGGGGAGGGGGGTTAAGACTGGCAATGGGCTGGGGGGGTAAGACTGTCAATGGGCTATGGGGGGGTTAAGACTGGCAATGGGCTAGGGGGGGTTAAGACGGGGTTTTAAGACTGGCAATGGGCTGGGGGGGTTAAGACTGGGAATGGGCTGTGGGGGTTAAGACTGGCAGTGGGCTGGGGAGGGGGGGTTAAGACTGGCAATGGGCTATGGGGGGTTAAGACGCAGTGGGCTGTGGGGGTTAAGACTGGCAGTGGGCTAGGGGGGGGTTAAGACTGGCAGTGGGCTGGGGAGGGGGGTTAAGACTGGCAATGGGCTGTGGGCTGATGAGGGCTGGCAATGCGCTATGGGGGTTAAGACTGGCAATGGGCTAGGGGGGGTTAAGACTGGCAATGGGCTGGGGGGGTTAAGACTGGCAGTGGGCTAGGGGGGGTTAAGACTGGGGGTTAAGACTGGCAATGGGCTGGGGGGGGTTAAGACTGGCAGTGGGCTGGGGAGGGGGGTTAAGACTGGCAATGGGCTATGGGGGGGTTAAGACTGGCAATGGGCATGGGGGGGTTAAGACTGACAATGGGCTAGGGGGGGTTAAGACTGGGAATGGGCTGGGGGGGTTAAGATTGGCAGTGGGCTGGGGAGGGGGGTTAAGACTGACAATGGACTATGGGGGGGTTAAGACTGGCAGTGGGCTATGGGGGGGTTAAGACTGGCAATGGGCTGTGGGCTGATGAGGGATGGAAATGGGCTATGTGGGTGGTTAAGACTGGCAATGGGCTATGGGGGGGGGTAAGACTGGCAATGGGCTGTGGGCTGATGAGGGCTGTCTGGAAATGGGGCGATGGGGGGTTAGGACTGGAAGTGGGCTGATTGGGGGGGTTAGGACTTGTAATGGGCTATGGTGGGTTAAGACTGGTAATGGGCTGTGGCCTGATGGGGGCTGTCTGGAAATGGGGTGATTGGGGGTTAGAACTGGTAATGGGCTATGGGCTGATGGGGGCTGTCTGGAAATGGGGTGATTGGGGGTTAGGACTGGTAATGGGCTATGGGCTGATGGGGGCTGTCTGGAAATGGGGTGATTGGGGGTTAGGACTGGTAATGGGCTATGGGGGGGTTAAGACATGTAGTGGGCTGATCGGGGGGGAGGACTCATAATGGGCTCTGGGGGGGCTAGGACAGGAAATGGGCTGATGGGGAGGGGTTAGGACTTGAGGTGGGCTGATGTGGTTAGGACTGGTAATGGGCTGTGGGCTGATGAGGGGGTTTAGGACTGGCAATGGGCTATGGGGGGCTGACTGGAAATGGGCTGATGGGGGGTTAGGACTGGTAATGGGTTATATGGGGGGCTTAAACTGAAAATGGGGTGATGGGGGTTAGGACTGGAAGTTGATTGACGGGGGGCTAGGACTGGTAATGGGTTGGGGGGTTGCTAGGACTGGAAATGGGCTGAGTGGAAGGGGAGGCTTGAACTGCAAATAGCTGATGGGGAGGGGGCTTGGAATGGAAATGGGCTGTGAGGGATGCGCGCGAGGACTGCACATGGGCTGATGGAACAGCTAGGATAGGCCTGGAAAGGGGCTGTTGGGGGGAGCTAAGATTGGAAAGGGGCTGTGGTGGGGGCTTGAATTGAAATGGACTCATGGAGGGGCTAGAACTGGAAGTAGGCTCATGGGGGGGCTTGGACTGGAATTGGGCTGAGTGGAGGGGAGCTATGATTTGACATGGGCTGATGGTGGGGCTAGGAAATGACTAGAAATGGGCTGATGGGGGGGCTAGGATTGGAAATGAGCTGATGAAGGGACTTGGACTGGAAATGGATGGGGGAGCTAGGACTGGAAATGGGCTGATGCAGGGACTAGAAGGGAATGGATGCTGGGTGAGACTGGAACTAGAAGGGAGCTGATGTTGGGGGAGGATTAGAATGGGATGGGGCTGGGAGAGTAAAATGGAGAGGGGAAAAATATTTTGTGTAGGAGGGATGAAAAATCTACAATTGGCCGGGTATTGGGAGAGTAATTGGTGATTGAGGATGGAGGGGTAAAATTTGTGTGGATGAAATAGGAATGAGGAAAGAGCAAAAGGAGAAAGATTAGTATGTTAAAGCAGATGTAGAGAGAGAGAATGGAAAAAAAAACTAGAAGAGAGAAGAAAGGACAAATGGACAGCAGACGATGGAGAGATAGCAGAAAACATGAAGAAACCAGAAGAAAGTGGCTGGACCAATTGCAACTGAAAAAAAATGCACAAAAGGTAGAAAGATATCTCTTTATTTTGAATTTATTAACTGGAATATGAAAGCTCTGGGAAATGTGCATCATTAACGTCTGCGCTTTGTTTGGTACAAGAGGAAATTAATTTAGAGTTTTATTTCTACAGTGTTGTTGTACATTCCAAGTTTGGCTTTTGGGGTTCCCAATTTAATTATTGCCTTCCTGTTTCTAAATTGTGATTCCTTGTTTGGTGATGGTCTATGTTCTGCAAGTGTAACTGAGCTGAGGTATTCTGTTTATGTAATTCCTATTTGACGTTGCCACTTGTTCTCTTTCCCCAGTATTCTCTGAAATGTATTGGTTTAATATTTGCAGTGTTGCCTTTTGATAGGTAGGGTATGGTGCTTTGTGAGTCCTGGTAATGCTGTCAGGATACGGCGGGTTTGCTATGGGTTCTAAATGGGCAGCATTTGTAGTAGTTCCTAATGTGCCTGGCAGTTGGCACTGGATTATAGTAATGTAGAAATCTTTTAGTCTTTCTTTATCCATACACTCATTAAGAGACATGTTTACTAAAAGTTAGTGTATGGTAACATTATGCAAATATTTATGCAAATAAGGCCACTTATGCAAATGAGGCCCCGCACCGAGTCTCCGCACATGGCCCCACACCCCCCTTGGGCCACCCCTGCCTGTGGGTTTCAGAAGGCTTGGTGGGAATGGATCTCCTATTTGGAATGCACATTACCAGAGTTACTTGGTATTCAGTTCCAACCAGCCCTGGAGGTTGAAAGAGCACACCGTGTTCCCTCATGAGCAATTAAGTCATCCTGTGGGTCACCACCGATTATGACTAAATTGCTATGGTCCCCTCAGGTTTTACAGATCCTCTGGGCCACTTGCACTAAACCATCCCTGCAGCATCAAGGACTCTGAATTGGTGATAATGATGGACACCAGGCACAAATCATTTTTCGATTTGCGGCTCTGCTCAGAGCCTTGGTTGCGAAAAAAGGGCTTTTTTTTATCTGGCACGCATGCAATTCACTTATAGCAATAAAACAACTTGGTTTCCGGAGCCGTCCAAACTACAAGACTTTTTTGGTGGCCACAAGATATCCAAATTTTTGATTTGTGTCTTCTTGGACTTCAATCCTTCCAATTTGTGTGGGACTGATGGACCTCTGATATGTCCGTTTGTCCTTTGTGAGTGGTTCTGTGGCTCCAAGGTGCCTGTGACTGGGGCTCCATGTTTGAAGGCCATGGCCTTCATGGAAGTGGGACCTGGAGTGTGGGTGTGTGTTTTTTTTATGTGGCTAAGTGCTTATGTGTTTGGGGAACTTGGGATGAGGAACATGTGGGTGAATGTTTCATGTTTATGTTAGATTTACATCATTCTTTTGTCTTTTGGATGGTCGTGGGCAGCCATAATTTCTGTTTGTGCTGCTTAAGCATAAGGCCATACCACTGCTCCTGGAAGTATGGTTTCACCCCCATTGTGGAAGTCTGTGTTTCTTTTTTTTTCACCTTTTCTTTGGAGAGCCTGTGATGCTGATATGGGTGTGTGGATGGCTGCAATACGGGTGCTCGTGGACAGGGAGCGGGGATGTAAAGTGGAGTTGTTTTTGCTAGGGGTAATTTATGTTAATGGTCTCAACCATCTGGTGAAATGCAAAAAGATCTTTACTTATTTGAAGAAAGAGCACAGTGATATTCTATCCTTATAAGAAACTCACATGCCCCTTTTTCTGTGCACTAAGCTTAAAGTGGATTGGATAGGAGAACATATTTTCACCTGCTGTTCAAAAGAAATGTGGGGTTTCTATTCTATTTAAAAAGTCTTTGCAGGTATAAGTCCAGCACAGGTTTGCTGATCTAGGGGATATATGGCTACTACTGGATGTGGAGGTGGCCAGATGGCTCCTTATGTTATTGAGTATCTATGCTCCTAATGCTGACACTCCCACCTTCTTCACCTCTCTAACAGCGCTCCTAGCGGAGTATGATGGAAGGGAAATTGTAGTCACGGGGGACTTTAATCAGCTGATAGACCTGACCCTGGACAGACAATCTCAGTGTTGAGCCTCTCCCTCTAAAACTCAGAAGTAAATCCACAACATGATGGAGGTAGCAGCACTGGTGGATCCTTGACAGCTGTGGTACCCCACTGGCCAGGATTTTACTTTCTATTCACATCTCCTTATTTCTTATTCCAGAAAATATTATATTCTCCTCAACAAGAGATCAATTGAATCTCTCAGTGGGGTACACATTGCTCTTATTCACTTGATGGTTCATGCCGTTATCTCCATAGTTCTCCAGTGGGACATCAGAGAATCTAGATCTGTTTTGTAGAATCTTAATAATAGTTGATTGACAAATCTGGGATTTCTCAAACAGACTGAAGAGTTCACCTCTGAGTTCTTCCTACGGAATGCAACTAGGGAGATTCCCTTTACAATGGTGTGGGAGGTGTATAAAGCGTCCCTAAGGGGAGAGATTATCAGCTATTCCTCATGGAAGAGGAAGGAGGTGTTCTTCCAGTTGCAGGCCTGGAAAGTGTAGATAATGGAATTGGAATGTCAACATATACAAGGGGGAGACTCCTCGGTATTTACTCAAGTATGTAAATTGAAGTATCAGTATAATAGTAAATGTAGTGACTGCTGGTCAGGATTTGTGTTTACGTTATTATACTTTCACTAATAAGGCCAGAAGGCTGCTAGCACAATACTTATGGGGGCAATAGCATCACCAGCATATATCTGTTATACTTTTACCCCAACAGGGCCCTTGTTATAATGACTGCTTTTGTTCAATTTTACTCTACCTTGTATCATTCTGAGGGGCAACCTTAAGAGGGAAGATGTTCAGAATTTCTGCAATCTCTCCTAGGTCCCAAGCTTTCCGATTCTGTACGTGCCAGCCCGTGCACCTCACTTATGGAGGCAGAATTGTTCATGACCTTACCCACCCTATCCCTCAATAAGGCCCCTGGTCCCTATGGGTTGACTGTTGAATTTTATCATCAATTTAAGTCCACTTTATGCCCCTATCTATGCCAATTGTATTAATTATTGTTTGAGGGCCAACCTCTGGCTCCCTTCTTTATGGAGGTACAAATAATAGTATTACCCAAATCTGAGAGGGACCCTGCGCTGGTACAAAACTACCAGCCCTTTTCATTATTAAATGTTGACAAGATCCTGGCTAAAGTGCTTTCTCATTGTTTGCAAAAAGAATTGGGGTCGTTGTTACATCGAGACCAAACTGGATTCATGGCATATTGCTACACTGGGGATAATGGACTTTTTATTTATCCATCTTGGTAGTGTCCAGGGAGAGGGCTGACCCTATGGGGGCCCTTTCCCTGGATGCTGAGAAGGCATTTGATCACATTGAATGGCCATGCCTATTCCAAGTCCTTGAATGGAATTGATGCAGTAGAAACTTTATTAAATGGGTGGGGGTTCCGTATGCCTCCCCTATTTCTCAGATTGCAGTGAATGGGCTGTTATCTTCCTTTTCCATTACACGGGATACCCATCAGGGTTGCCTATTGTCCCCTTTATTATTCAATTTAGCCTTGGAACCCCTGCTGCTTGCTATACACCAGATATGTGGAGCCCCATTCCAGAAGGGGGCCGTCAAGGCCGTCTGGACATCCCTGCTGAATATGGGGCTATTAAGACCCGATTTTGGACTGCGGAAACAAAACGTTCCCTCAGGAGCCAGAATTGGGCCCAAGAATATCTTGGCATGCCCCTCTGCCTGCAGGGACATCCTCCCCACAGGTTCCCCAGACATCTATATTCCTGGCCTCACCTTTCCCTGCCACCTGACCCAAGGCTGGCCTCTCGCAGTCTGGATCGGGTGGCAGGTTCCCCCCTGCTCTTGGCCCCAGCCCCAGGGGTGGCTCCTCTGCCCTGATTGGCCACAAAATGCTGTTTATACCACCTCTGAGGTGGTATAAACAGCACGTGCCAGTAGGCTTGGCAGCATGTACAGGGCCATGACCTGAATCAGCCCTGTACAGCCCACCCCCACTCCATCCCCTCCCATCCCCCGCTGGCTCTCCCCATCCTGAAGCACAGGACATATGGGGAGCGTTGGTGGAGGAATAGGATCTAGGTAGATTGCAGGGCTGCACTTCCCATTATTCGAGAATGAGGGCCCTAGTGTTCATGGATGCAACCTTGGTAGTTTCACCTGTCAGTTGGCAGTGTATGCAGATGATCTCATTTTATTTCTTCATCATCCCTCAATTTCTATTCCTGCTCTTTTTACACTAATTGATGACTTTGCTAAATTTTCTTGTTACAAGATAAATCAGGAAAAGCCTGAAGCTATGCCATTAGATTTTCATACCACTCAGACCAATATAGTGAAGTGTGGATTGAAATGGGTTTCCCATAGTATGAAGTACTTGTGTTTCCTTTATCACTGGGACTTGGAACAGATACAGATGTTAAATATGGACAAATATGCAAAATGTGTTGAAATATGAAAGTAAATGTCCAGGATCTGTTTCCATCATCAAAGGTGGACAAGCGTTCTGATGATTAGAAGGAATAAGTGAGAATCCACAGGCATACACGGGAAAGGAAGTCACAGAATTTGCAAACAAGAGAAAATATTCTTCAAAGAATTAGATCTGCAAACAAGAAAAAACAAGTGGCAAATGCACAAATACAGTGGAAAATTTGTAGAGAACAGACATATGAATGATTAAGGAGAGGTGATCCTATCCCCTCTCATCTCCTTAACTCCATCTCCTCCTCTGTCATCTTTTCCATCTCATATATTCTTAACCTATCATTCTCCAAACATGCTGTGGTCATACCTCTCCTCAAGAAACCTTCACTTGACCCTACATGACCTTCTAATTATCAACCCATCTCCATTCTTTCCTTTATTTTCAAACTTCTTGAACATTTAGTTCTCCGCTGCTGCCTTGAATTTCTCTCCTCTCAAGACCTGCTAGATCCATTTCAATATGGCTTTTGTCCTTTGCAGTCTACTGAGGTTGCTCTTGCCAAACAGGCCAATTCTTTTCTGGCTGTCCAGTCCCTGTACCCACAAGATCAGAATCAGGTCTATGGGCCTAGACAGGCAGGCCGGGCCCCGATTCTGATGGGCCACACAGAACCCCAGCTGACTCAGCCAGGCTCCTGAATGGAGCCGCAGTGCCATGGTGTCCCGTTGCCATGGCACTGTGGCTCCATTCAGGAGTCATGATCACTGACCGCAAGACACAACATTCTTTCCCAACAGCTCGACCCCCGATCTGGCCCCCTTCCTTTCTGAACACATTACTAAAACACTTATCTTTAGTCACCTGTTGTCTCGACTATTGCAACCATCTTTACTTCGGATGCATGATTGGTGACCAAGACAAGCCTTGGGCCCCGCATATGCTGCACTACATGTACAACACAGCTTTCACAGTGGTTGAATTGCAAAAGACCATCAATGCTGTTTGCAGTCCCCATGGTGTGGAGAGAGCCAAGCAACCACATAAATGACTGTTACTTCTGCTTGGTTCCTCCTCTTTCCAGCGGAATAATGAAGCAAAAGAAGTTGAGCATAGTCTACCCAAACATTCCATCTGCATTGAGACCAGTTTCACATGGTGAGGGACTTCCTATTCCAGAACCTCCATCAGAATATTCTCTTGATTCATCTGATGAGGACAAGAATGAGCCGAACTGTTCTGCTCCTGGTCCGTCAGCATGCAGTGACCCAGATTTTCACTGGGATGCATATCAACTCCATATAGAATAACAGAGGAAGAACTAAATGACCTGGTTCGTGATTTGGACTTATCCAAGAACAAGGCAGAATTGCTAGGATCAAGACTCCAACAATGGAATCTTCTAGAAGAAGCACATATTGACAAACTACTCATACATGTTACATCTTACAAACTCCAGAAGGAAGCTCTCTTTGGCACAATGTAATTACTACGCTGAGCATTAGCAGGAAATTTGAGAGACTGAGATCATACTCCAAATACCCTGGCTTAGAAGTGAGGTTCATGACTGTCATAGTATGAGCAAAACGAAATCGATATACACCACTACCCTTAATAAACACTGTGTATCCACTAATATTTAAAAAAACCTTATCTACCAACCTTTTTAACAAATAATTATTACACAATTCAATAAGGCATATGTGACCTCAGGATGGCCTTACCCCTACATGTGGCAAAATGAATCACCATAGAGTTAAAAGCAGATGCTCACAACACAGGTCACTATCCGTCTATAGTTTAATTCACCTATTACACAATTTTCAAAAATCTAATAAAACTGACAACATCCAGAAAAGTACTTTTAGGGATTCTCTGAATAATTGTAAAGATTCAAGAGCATCTGCATTCCAACATGGAACAGGAACATGTAGACCATGTTGGAATGCAGATGTTATTGAATTCTTACAATTATTCAGAGAATCCCTAAAAGTACTTTTTTGGATGATGGCAGTTTTATTAGATTTTTTGAAATTGTGTAATAGGTGAATTAAACAATAGAAGGATAGTGACCTGTGATGTGAGCATCTGCTTTTAACCCTATGGTGATTAATTTCGCCACACGTAGGGGTAAGGCCATCCTGAGGTCACATATGCCTTATTGAATTGTGTAATAATTATTTGTTAAAAAGGTTGGTAGATAAGGGGTTTTTTTTAATATTAGTGGATAAACAGTGTTTATTAAGGGTAGTGGTGTATATCGATTTAGTTAACCCTTTGGCAGTTGGTTTTATCAATTTAATGAGCAAAACTAACCCATTTGGAGAAACTGCTCCGATGCAATCTATATGACGCACAATGCAGTCTCATAAAGCTGCCAGGATATGCCTTTGATGCTGTGACTGCACATCCTCCATAAAAAGACAATATTGGCTTATCATGTTTATGCATATCTGTGGTCACAGTAAAAAGCCTAATCCTGTAAGCACTTCAGAGGCATACTAGCTAGGTCCTTGAAATTAGGTTTGGCATAGAAAGTGAGTGATCAGTATTGCTAACCAATACAGCACATCTCATTAGTGATTTTCCCACTGGGGTAAGGTAAACAAAGAGGGCACTTTTTCAGGAGCATAAATACAGTTTTTTAGCTTCCCTCTGGCTTATGAAAATTATAAAGCTGGAATCTGGAAAAGGAATATACCCTTGGACTTTGTAATATCTGGTTCTTTATTTACCTCTAATCTTAAATGTAAGCATTTCTCACACATTAGGCAGTAAATTAATAAAGCCTGACCAATACAGACAGGCATTAAGTAAACAATGTACTTATTTTCTCTGCTTCTCTAGTTTATATCCTAAATCGACTTTTGTTTAATAAAATACTGTACTAGAATACCCATAGCAGAAGGAAAAGACTACTAGTACTACTACTCCTCATTTCTATAGTACTACTAAATATATGCAGTGTGTACACATACACATAAGAGACAATCCCTCCTCTGCAGAGCTTAATCTATCCAAGACAAATAGGAGAAATATTAAATTAGGGAATTATATTTATTATAGTCCCTCCCTTGGTTTGCAGCTTGTCGTGCTGTGAGGGCTTATGTGCATCAGTGATGCTGAGGGCTAAGCTATCGGTAGTTTAACTACTGGCAGGGTCTCCCAAAATGGACATATCTCAGCTGAGGTACAAGACCAAGACAAACCACCCATCTGGTCAGCAGCAGAATGGGACAGTGTTGGTGGCAGAGGATCACATTTCTGTGACAATGGCAACAACACTAAACTTAAACTGCGTGGAGGAAAGGCCTGGAAATCTACTTTTGTATCTTGCCATGAAAACCCAATGGATAGTCACAACAAAACACATTGCACTATAGTGCTGGAGGATGAGACCCCCAGGTTAGAAGGCACTCAACTAGCTAAAGACTTTTCAGAGTAAAGCCAACATTTATGATGTGGTTGGATCAAAGCTCTCGGGATGTCTGACTGTTGATGTAACTGCACATGAAGCTGAAAAGATGTCTTACATATTGGGACATGGAATGTATGAAGCATGAACCAAGGGACGTTGGAGGTGGTCAAGAATGAAATAGAACATGTACAACTTGATCTGTTGGGTGTCAGTGAACTGAAATGGACTAGCATTGGGCACATTGCATCAGATGATCACATGGTCTACTATACTGGAAATGAAAGACAAAGAAGAAATGCTGTTGCATTTATAATAAAGAAGAAACTTGCAAGAACTGTAATGAAATTCAATGCAGTCAGTGAACGCTTAATCTCTATTTGTCTATGACGAATGCCTATCAACACAATTATAATTCAAGTATATGCCCCAAAAACAGCTGCAGAAGAGGATGAAATTGAAGAGTTCTATGAACAAGTTCAAGCTGAAATTGACAGAACATGCAAACAGGCTATCCTGATAGTCATGAGTGACTGGAACGCAAACGTTGGCAACAAAGAAGAAGACAAAATGGTTGGAAAATATGGACTTGGCAACAGAAATGAAGCTGGAGAAAGCATGATAGAATTCTGCAAGACCAACGATCTATTCATCTCAAATAGAAACACCTCCTTCCAGCAATATAAGTGGTGACTGTACACATGGACTTCACCCAATGGATTGTTCAAGAAACAAATTGACTACATCTGCGGAAGTCAATGATGGAAAAGCTCTATAACATCAACAAAGACAAAACCTAGAGCTGACTGTGGTACAGAAAACCAACTACTAGTATGCAAACTTAAGCTAAACTTGAAAAAGAGCAAGCCACTCATGAATGTAGCAAAATATGACCTTGAGAATATACCACTGAAATATAAAGACTACCTGCAAAATTGATTTGCTGCTTTAGATACAAATGACAGAGCTCCATAAGAGTTAAGAAATGACATCAAGAAGGTTGTGTTGGAAGAAAGTGAAAGGTCTCTACAAAAGGTGAAAAAGCAAAAATGGCCAAAATGGATGACAGAAGAAACTCTGAAAATTGCCCAGAAATGCAGAGAAGCTAAAGTCAAAGGAGAAAGAGAGGCAATCGCAGAACTCAACAGAGATTTCCAATGTGCAGCAAGACAGGACAAGGAAATGTAGTACAATGATGCATGCAAAGAAATAGAAGCAGAAACTATTAGAGGAAGAGCAAGATTGGCTTTCCTAAAACTACGAGAGTTAAAGAAAAAATTCCAGCCTCAAATTGGAATGTTATAAGATGTTCAAGGATCTATGTTGAATGATTCTGAGAAGATCAAGAAAAGGTGAAAAGAATATACAGAGTTTTTATATGATAAAAATCAAGTGGATCAATGGCTGTTTCAACCTGTACCTTATGATCCGGAACCATTGGTGATAAAAGAAGAAGCATTGAAAGCTTTATCAAAGTACAAAGCACCAGGCATTGATGACATTCCCATAGAAATAGTACAGCAATCTGATGCAGCTGTTACCATACTTACAAGGCTCTGTCAGGAAATTTGGAAGACAACATCATGGTCAACTGACTGGAAAAGATCTGGGTTTATACCAATATTAAAGAAAGGTGATCCAACTGCCTGTGGAAATTATTGCACAATTGCTCGGATCCCACATGCCAGCAAGATTCTACTGAAGATTATTCATCAGAGACTACAACCATGCCCAGAACAAGAACTACCTGAAGTGCAAGCAGGGTTTAGGAAAGGGCGAAGAACGAGAGACATCATCACAGATGTGAGATGGACCCTTGAAAAGACAAAAGAATACCAAAAGGATATCAATTTGTGCTTTAGTGACTACAGCAAGGCTTTTGACTGTGTAAACCATGAGAAACTCTGGGCCACATTAAGAAGCATGGGTATACCAGAACACTTGATCATTCTCTTGCACAATATTTACATTGATCAAGAAGCAACAGTTTGAATGGAACAAGGAGAAATAGATTGGTTTAAAATCAGCAAAGGTGTATGACAAGGCTGAATACTTTCCCCCTACCTGTTTAATTTATATGCAGAACAAATCATCAGAGAAGCAGGATTCTATGACGACAACAGAGGTAAAGATTGGTGGAAGACTCATCAACAACCTTCGCTATGCTGATGATACCACATTACTGGCTGAAAGTGAAGATGATCTGAAACATTTGTTTCTCATGATCAAGGAACATACAGTCTTAAAATGGGCCTGCACCTTAATGCAAAGAAGACAAAGATCATGACAACTGGCAAAATTAATAAGTTCATTGTTGATTGAGAAGAAATTGAAATTGTGGATAACTTTAACCTACTTGGATCAACTATCAATAAAGAAGCAACAAGCAACCAAAAAATCCAATGAAGCATTGCTCTTGGCAGAATGGCTGTGAAGGACCTAGACAAGATTCTGAAGAGCAGAGATGTCTCTCTCCATAGAAAGATTTGACTCATTCAAGCCATGGTATTTTCAATAACATCATATAGATGCAAAAATTGGACAGTGAAAAAGATAGACAGGAAGACAATTGATGTGTTTGAATGTTCGTGCTGGCGGCAAATACTGTGTATACCATGGACTGCCTGAAGAACAAACCAGTCAATACTAGAGGAGATCAAACCTAAGCATAGAAGGTCAACGCAAAAGAGGAAGGCCAGCAATGAAATGGATCGATACAGTAACAGCAGCTACGGGTACCAGTCTGTCAACAATGAGTCACCCGATTGAAGACTGAACACAATTTAACACAACTATCCAGAGGGTTGCCATGAGTCAACACTGATTCTGACATTTAACAACAACATTTATTATAGTAAATCATTAAAAGCAATATAAACATAAGCAAGATAATAAGAACTTAGGATTTAAATCTGCCTCAAAAAGGTGGGCTTTTAGCCTGGATTTAAATAGGATCAGAGAGGGATCTCGATGTATGGACTCAAGCATTCGATTCCAGGTGAATGATGCAGGAAGGTGAAATGAGAAGAGCTCAGGGTGGAAGAGAAGAGCACAGAGCAACTTACCTGATGAGTAGACTTCCTAGGGAGGGGTGAAAGAAGAGAGGAGAGGTAATGAGGAGCTACAAAATGAAGACTTGTAAATCATTTAGAGAAGTTTGAATTTTATGTGGAAATAGATGGGGATCCAATAAAGTGACTTGAAAAAAGGGGTCATGTGATCGCAGCAACACTGGAAGATTGCAAGTTGAGCAGTAGTATTCTGAAGAGATTGAAGTGGAGAGAGATGGTTTCATTGGGAGACCTGTGAGGAGCAGGTTGCAGCAGTCTAATGGGAAGTGGCAAGAGTGTAGATTAGGGTTTCAGAAGAGAATTCTGGCAATGTTATAGAGAAACAACAGGTTTTCGCAAATCTGTTGGATATGTGAAGGGATAGAGGGGAGGATCAAAAATGGCCCTAAGATTATGCCAGATAGTAGTATGAAGAATAAACATTCAAGTCCCAAAATTTTTATTATACTATAAATAGGCATTCATGATCTAAAAATATAACGATCATTAGGGTAAGTACAAACAGGTGTTCTTACCATAATCAATTTCAAATATGTCTTTATTAATAGCTTTTTATTGATCAGTTCAGAACAACTCACGTTAAGAAAAATGTTCTTCTGTCATCAGAAAAATAAGGTTAGAATTGCAATAGAATATATAATATAATTGGTAGAATAAAAATATCACAGTGTAAAAAAGAATATCAATTGTAAACGATCAAGAAGAAAATTGAAAAGGCATGAATAAGCTTGGCAGTTTTATACAGATCGATTAATTAAATTATACCACTTTATCATTGGTGTCTAGAAGTTTCCTACCTCTTCAATGAACTTTCTCTTCTTTTGAAAACCAGACCTTACTAATGGTAATAAAGTTAAAACAATATTTCCTCCAGTTTTTATCTTCTGCTCTTAGGCATGTGCAGGGCTAAATAACCCTTCAGGCCCATTATTCAAAATAAGCTGAGCTCTAAAGTTTGTGCTCCTAAATTAGGATCCTAAATTTGTTCCTTATTTTCAGCCATATTTAGGAGCCCAAGGGGTTATATTCAAAGGGATTAATGTGGCTTGCAGACCTGCAAACAGTGTTAATCCTGCTCAGTGAGATATTCAGTGGATATGCCTGGTTTGTATTGCTAAATATCATCTCTTAAGTCATCTGAACATAGGAACATAAGAACATCGCGGCATTCCAGTGGTGGAGAGGGGGGACAGCACCCAAGGTTAGTCGGTCAGCAGCAATAGAGTTACTAACCAGCTAACCTAACCGGCTAAAGTTAGGCAGAAAAAAAGCTGGCCTAACTTTAAATGGCTTAGTTATCCAGCCAGTGGCTAAATATCACCACTGAATGGATAGCTTAATCACTATCTGGGCTAATTGGATATTTAGTGGTGCTGACCAGAAATGGCGCCAGCACTGAATATCCGGGTATTAATTAAAATGGCATCAATGGAACAAAACAATTATGTATTGCTGAATATTCTACTCAGCTCAATTAGCAGATCTGCTAACCTCATTAATCACTTTGAATATACTTCCCTATGCTCTTAAATTTAGGCTTGTCATTCATTTACCTAGATTTATGGGCCTAATTTAGGTGCCTAGTGATGCAAATCACTACTACTACTATTACTTATCGTTTGTGTAGCATCATACAATATACACAGCACTGTACAGATACATGTAAAAGACAGCCCCTGCTCATCAAAGCTTACATCTTGGAACCAGGGGCGGCCCAAGGGGGGTGCGGGGCCATGTGCGGAGACTTGGTGCAGTGTCTCATTTGCATAAGGGACTTCATTTGCATATCTATTTCCATAATGTTACCATACACTAACTTTTAGTAAACATGCCTCTTAATGAGTGTATGGATAAATAAAGGCTAAACGATTTCTACATTACTATAATCCAGTGCCAGGCACATTAGGAACTACTACAAACACTGCCCATTTAGAACCCATAGCAAACCCGTTGTATCATAACAGCACTACCAAGACTCACAAATCACCAGACCCTACCTATCAAAAGGCAACACTGCAAATATTAAACCAATTCATTTCAGAGAATAACAATACATGACCTACTGGGGAAAGAGAACAAGTGGCAATATCAAATATGAATTACATAAACAGAATACCTCAGCTCAGTTACACATGCAGAACATAGACCATAACCAAACAAAGAACAAGGAATCACAATTTAGAAATAGGAAGACAGTAATTCAACTGAGAACCCCAAAAGCCAAACTTGGAATGTACAACAACACTGTAGAAATAAAACTATAAATTAATTTCCTCTTGTACTAAACAAAGCGCAGACGTTAATGATGCACATTTCCCAGAGCTGCCATATTCCAGTTAATAAATTCAAAATAAAGAGATATCTTTCTACCTTTTGTGCATTTTATTTTTTCAGTCGCAATTGCTCCAGCCATTTTCTTCTGGTTTCTTCGTGTCTTCTGCTAACTCTCCATCGTCTGCTGTCCATTTGTCCTTTCTTCTCTCTTCTAGTTTTTTCCATTCTCTCTCTACATCTGCTTTAACATACTAATCTTTCTCCTTTTGCTCTTTCCTCATCCTGTTTCATCCACTCAAATTTTACCCCTCCATCCTCAATCCCCACTTACTCTCCCAATACCCGGCCAATTGTAGATTTTTCTTCCCTCCCACACACAATATTTTTCCCCTCTCCATTTTACTCTCCCAGCCCCATCCCATTCTAATCCTCCCCCAACATCAGCTCTCTTCTAGTTTCAGCCCCACCCAGCATCCACTCCCTTCTACAGTAGTCCCTGCATCAGCCCATTTCCAGTCCTAGCCCCCCATCAGCCCATTTCCAGTCCTATCCGAGTACCTCCATCAGCTCATTTCCAATATCAGCCCCATCAGCCCATTTCTAGTCCTTTCCTAGCACCAACATCAGCTGTGGGGGCCCCTAGCCCAGGCCACAGCCTGTAGGTATAGGGGTGCCACTGTTTAGTCTTTGAATAAAGAATTATTTGTCCTCGTCCAGAGCTTGGGGCTGCTGGGACTTGTAGTTGTGCTATCACTTAAAAACAGTAGTATTGAGAACCGATGTTTTTTTTCAAAAGACACACAGGAATTTATTTCCTTCTTTTCACAAGCATATAGCTCAAACAAAACAACAGAATTCTTCTCCAAAACAAATTATCTTCAGGAAAATCACACAAAAACCCAACAATGAAATTGCTTTAGCTGACCTTCACAACATACGTTGCTGTTTCTCAAACATACAGCAACAAACAGTTTCTTTACTTCAAATCAAAGTAAATGTCTTTTCTTCTTTCAACAGGGTACTTAGCAATTCAGGCTAGAATCATTCTCCCTGTCTTACTCACTGCTTTTGGTGGTTTTCAGGTTACAGACTTTTTCCTTTAACCAGCAGCTTCTATTCTGCCTTTTTGCACCATGAACAGTCCATTAATAAATCCTCTGAGTCAGAATCAGGTTCAACAGATTCTACCTGCATTTCCTCCGGGTTTTCAACCGGTATGTCTGGCTCTAAGCCTTCATGCAATGCTTCTTGCTTGAAATTCTCTAAGAGCTCCTGAATTCTCCTCCACTTGGGCTTCTTACTAGGAAAAAGGTTTTCACCTGGAGTGAAAAGGTTCTTCTCCTCACTCAAACGCCAGAGTGCCTCTAACTGGCTTAGGTCACCCTTAGATATGTTTTATCCACCCACCTTCTAGGAACTTGAATCTTTTTAGCTGGTCCATGTACTGGAGGAACTGCACCTTGCCCCTTGTCTGCAATTCTTTCAGCTACAGCTCTACTGGCTTCAGAACCAATTGCAGTTTCCCTGCAAGCCTGGCTCTCTTTCTGGGTGCTGCTTTCACCTCTGAAATCCCCCTGGAAATTTCCACCGTTCTCCTCTTCGGTGAGTTCTCTGGGTCTTTCCCTGGTGCTAGTGTTGGCTCCCCTCTCACGTGTTTCTCTGGGTTTATAAGGCTGCCTTTTCCCTAACTTGCACGGTCCCTTACCCAGGTGTCTCTCATTATCCTCCAAGCCTGCCCTTAGATCAGCAGAGCTTGGGTGTGGCTTAGCCTCAGCAAGTGCGTGTTTTTTCCCTTTGCCTGCACCCTGAAAGCCACAGATGCCTTGCCTGTCTCCTTCCTTAAAGGTAGATTTATAATTGTCCTCTGTTTGCATGGGCTCAGCCATACTCTCCTCATCACACAGCCCATATCAAATCCTAGCTCCCCTTCACTCAGCCCATTTCCATTCCAAACACCACCATGAGCCTACTTCCAGTTCTAGCCCCTCCATGAGTCCATTTCAATCCAAGCCCCACCACAGCCCATTTACAATCTTAGCTCCCCCAAAAGCCCATTTCCTGTCCTATCCTAGCCCCTCTATCAGCCCATTTCCTGTCCTAGCTCCCCCCACTCAGCCCATTTCCAGTCCTAGCTCCCTCCTCTCACAACCTATTTCCATTCCAAGCCTCCTTCCCCATCAGCTATTTGCTGTTCAAGCTCCCCTTCCACTCAGCCCATTTCCATTCCAAGCCCTCCTCCCCATCAGCTATTTTCAGTTCAAGCCCCCCTTCCACTCAGCCCATTTCCATTCAAAGCCCCCCTCCCCATCAGCTATTTGCAGTTCAAGCCCCCCCCCCATTCCACTCAGCCCATTTCCGTTCCAAGTCCCCATCCCCATCAACTATTTGCAGTTCAAGCCTCCCCTTCCACAGCCCATTTCCAGTCCTAGCAACCCCCCAACCCATTACCAGTCCTATCCCCCTATAGACCATTACCAGTCCTAAGCCCCCCATCAGCCCACTTCTAGTCCTAACCCTCCATCACCCCATTTTCAGTCTTAGACCACCCCCATAGCCCATTACCAGTCCTAACCCCCATCAGCCCACTTCCAGTCCTAACCCCATCAGCCCATTTCCAGTCTTACCCCCATAGCCCATTACCAGTCCTAACCCCCCCATCAGCGCACAGCCCATTACCAGTCCTAACCACATCAGCCCACCTCAAGTCCTAAGCCCCCATCAGCCCATGTCCAATCCTAGCCCCCCCCCAGACCATTAGCAGTCCCAACCCCCCATCAGCCCACTTCCAGTCCTAACCCCCATCACCCCATTTTCAGTCAGTCCCCCCATAGCCCATTACCAGTACTAACCCCCACCCCCCACATCAGCCAACAACCCATTGCCAGTCCTAACCCCCCTCCCTCCATCGTCCCAGGGAAAATTTAAAATAAAAAAATAGCTGTCTGCTGCTGCTGCCGCCGTGGCAGCGGCAGAACCGAGTGTCCCGTGGGCCCCTCCCCACCTGGCAGAGCTCTCCCTCCCTATATCACTCCCCTCTGCACCAGCTTTAAAAGCCATGAAGAGAATTTCTCCCTCGCGGCTCTGTTAAGCTCACCGGCATTGATGGGAAACAGGCATATTCTGTTTCCCATCAGCCCCGGCAAGCTTAACAGTGCCGCAAAAGGGATACTCTCCCTTTGCGGCTCTGAAGCCGGTGCCGAAGGGACTAATGCAGGGAGAGAGGACTCTGCCAGGCAGGGGGTGGGGGCCGTGGGACACTCAATTCTGCTGCTGCCACGGCAGCAGCGGCAGCAACCAACTTTTTTTTTCAAATTTACTTTTAATGTAGAATGTTCTTTGCGCAGGGCCCCCTGAAACATGGGGCCCTGTTCAAAAAACATTCTCGCTCAATGGACGGGCCGGCTCTGCTGGGGACTAGGATGTATTAAGAGGAATGCATAGGAGGTGAACAGGAGACTAAGGGGATCAGGATCTACAAGCATTCTCAAAGAGGTGAGTTTTTGGCCTGGATTGACATCATGTTCTTTACTCTATTCACTACAAATGCCTCCGATTACACAAAATTCAACAGTTGCATCACAGTGCTGTCTAAATGGCTTCATGAATACAACTTTAACATAAAGTATGACGGGGGTGGAGCTTGGTTCTGGGCAAGATGGACGTGTAAGAACTGTGCTCCAGTGTGGCAATAGACAAGAATCCTGACTTCGGCAATCTTTCATCAAATAGTTCCTACCTACGTTGTGTGGTGGCGAAACAGGTATAGAGCCCAAAGGAAGGGTGGAAAAACAGCCTTTTACCTCTGGGCTGAAGAAAGGTTCAGGGAGTTTAAGGGTTAAAACTCTAACCAAAGAAAAAAACTCTGTGCACAGAGATGTAGAGAGTGAGCAACGCCCTAGCTCCATGGTGACCAGGGGAGGTGTCGAGGGAAGCCTGGGGGTGGATTCTGAGGCTATAGGGCAGCCCCAATCATATAAGCAGAGAGAGTCTGCCAGAGAAGGAGGAACGAAAGGGGGAACAAAAGGAGGAGGAGGAGTGAAAGGAGAGAGACCAGGAAGAAGGAAAGCATGAGGAGTTCGGGTCCGTGGGCGGAGTCCAGGAGGGAAATCCTCTGAGGAGGAGACGTTCCCTAGCAGGCTGGACACTAGCAGAGAATTTCTTGAAACTACAGGAAGTAAGGAGATTAGGAGGACACGTGTAAGAGAAAAGTGCTCTATCAGAAGCCTCAAAGGAGATCTTTATTGCATGCAGCATTCAGACAACTCAAGCCCTGAAGGAAGCCTAGCTGGTAGGAAGGGTACAGCTGGCTTGGAACGCAGGAGAAATGATTGTGGGGGAAATGCTGGTGGAAGGCAAGGAACAGGAATCTCTGTGAAAGAGTCTGTGGAGAAGGTTCTACCTATGGCACAGCCTGAGAGAAGACAGGGTGCTGGGAACAAGGTGAGCCCCTTGCAAGTTTTAAAAGGTTTATTAAAAAAGAAAGATCTCCTATGTCTTTCCCCTGCAACTCAGCGTAGTGAGGATTCCCAATGGGAACAGGTTTTGAAATTGTTGGAGCAGTTGAAACCTGCCGTTAGAGACGCTAAGGCCAGCAAGGTGTTAATTGAACCAAATGAGGAAAGTATGGAAGTAGAAGAATGCCTTTCAGAAAGTGTATGTTCTGATGTTGAAATGGATTGCTCTTACTATGTGAGTCAGAAGAAGTAAAAGCTGTATGGTTTTTAAAAGTAGTGAAAAAGCCAGAAGCTTTGGAAAGTTTATGACTTGCTGGAAATTTGGTTAATTAAAGCACTAATGTTGAACTAGTCAGACAGGCTCAAAGAAGGCTATGAATGCTGGAAGTTAAAAGACAATATTTGCAGCTTGAAAGTGAAGAATGCCAATGTCTTTAAAAAGGAATGATACACGGGTTTAGCAGCTTGTAACCAGGAAGCCAAGGTGCTGTGCAGAGCCCTGAGTAATACAGATTTGTGCTATACCAAGCCTGGGACCTAAGAATGTAATCTTGACTGAAGGCAAGGTTTATTGCTTCGTTTAAAACCAGCTGTTTGAAACGGCTAATGCCTGAACTGTGCTGTAAAGTTTGTTTTTCCTTTTTGAATGGAGAAGTATCCCATTTTTTTGTTCTGGTTATATCTGAACTGCTGACAAAGAAGTTCAATGGTTAAGTAGAAAATAAAATTCTTCTTACCTTTGAAACCCTCGGCTGTTTTGGTTCTTACCACACAACTACATTATTGAGAAGCCTCAGCATTGGGAATTCAGGTGATAAGGGACATAAAGAGGTACGCCCACTACATATAGGCAACCGCCTAACCCGTAGAGGGCGCTACAGTTGATACCATTCGATCCCGGATATGTCTGGCTCCAAAGAGACGTAGCTGGATTACCAAGTATCCCAAAATGCTTGTGCAAAGAGAACCAAGATGGAACCTCTCTCACCTCGCAAGATGGTTGTCATCCAAGACTGTCCTGAGACCTTGCAGGAGAACCTGGTTGAGATCCAGGCAGTCAAAGACTTGGTCAAAGCTAATAGAGAATCGCTATGTGCAATGCAGGAAGATATCAATGCTTTGTGATCCTCTTTGGAGTCAAATACGGCTTGTTTGGAGAAGGTGAAGAATGTGGTGGCTTGATTTGGAGAAAGGCTTGAGGCTGTTGAGAAGCAGGCCAAGTTGATACGTTCATTACAAAGAGAGGTGGAAGACGGTAATAATCGCTCTTGGAGGAATAACATAAGAATACTAGGAGTTCCTGAGGGAGCAGAGGGTCCTGACTTGGTTGTCCTTTTTGCAGGCCATGATTCCAGGTGTGTTAAAGTTGCAGTTTGCTATGCCGTTCGAGATTGTGCGTGCCTATAGAGTGCCTACTCAGTCCGTGGTCATGGGCAAGCATCCAAGCCCAATCATCTTGAAAGTTTTACATTTTCAGCAAGTATTGCAAATAATGGGAGCAGCCAGAGCACTTTCAACTTTGGAATATCAGGGACATAAACTCCTGTTCTTCCCGGACTTCAGGAAGGTGACAGTGGATCAGAGGAAATGTTTTCTGGCACTGCGTACATGTTTGGTGAATCTGCAGTCCTGTTTTGGACTGCTATATCCTGCCCACATAAAAGTCATGCTGCATAACCAGACCAAGACTTTTGATGATCCTGGTGAGTTATATGCATTTCTGGAAGATAAGGAGTCAGCAGTGATGCGGTGAAAGTCATTCTTCAACTTTTATTTGCTACAATTTTATTGCTATCATGGGCATTCGACTGGTCTGTGGTCGTGTAAAGGCGACTTATCCATGCAGGAACGACATTTCATTATGTAACATTGTTATATTCTGGGACATCCATTCTGTATTGGGTGAAGGAGCTCCAGGGTACTATCCTGGTTGAGATGTTTCTTTTGTTTTCTCTCTTTCTTTTCTTGTACAGAGCATGATATTTGAGTGACATAGAAGAGCGGAAGTATTAGGTCTTTTGCCGTCCGTGTTTGTCTTCTTCTGGTGGGCTCACCCGTTATATTTTTTTGTGTGTTATATAGCCCCCCTGGGTTTAGGTGGTTTAGGGGAGATGTTTTTCTAGAATTAGGTGTTCTTATTATGAGTGATCATATGACGGGGCTGGGGCTAAAATGTACCTTTTTTGTTGGTTTTTCTTCTTTGGGCTAAAGGGGCAGCTAACACTTTGAGGGTGCTTAAGAACTTGTTCTAAAATGTAAAATTAAATGCTACAATTTGGTATGTTTCTGCAACATTTGATTGTTAATCGGAGCTATATTGTCAGCATGCTTTCCTTAAAGATCGTTTAACTGAACGTTAAGGGCATTAATAATCCCATTAAGAGGAAACATTTTCTTTGGTATGATAGGACAAGTGGTGTATGATTGTTCTAAAATTCAGTCTTATTGTGTTTCAATATGGAACCATATTAAAGAGGTGCTGGGATTGTGGGCCAATTTCTCCTGGTCTGGGGTAGTTTTTCAATTAACAATTGGCATCTCACTGTAACAGCGGGATTGTCCGTTTTAATTAACTTCATGTTGGAAGTGGCCCTATTTTTCATTATTTCTAACTGGAAAGCATACGATAGAGCTTGGTTGACGCGAATGGTGGAACACTGTGTGGTAGTTCCCTTGCATCCTTCTCTTTTCTTAAGCGGAAACTCCTACAGAATTACATCTCTAAAGTACGGTATGAGATATTGTAAGGGGCTATTAGACAAATCTCCTCATGTAGTGGAATGGTTGCTCTTATATTGCCCTTGTAGGCCTATCAGGCTTTACAGATGTTTTGCGTTTCTCTAGATAGCCTCTGATGATCGCATGATGATGGGAGGGACAGGGTGGGGTGGGATATGTTTAGCCTTTTCTTTTCTCATGTTAAAAAGAAGAATTATGTATTTTGATTTACTGCAATTTGTTTTTCTCTTTTGTTTGTATTTTGTTGGAAAACATAAACAAAAAATAAAAACAAAACAAAACAAATATAAAGCATGACAAAACTGAACTACTATACATCACAAGAGACCAGAACTTCACTCCACCACCAGCAATCACACTAGACAATATCCAAATCAAAGTCAAGACTGAGATTAAATACCTTGGCATAACACTGGACCAGCAGCTCATTCTCCTTCCACACATAACACACACAACAACTGTAATATATTACAAGCTACAAATAAAAAAGAATCTACGTCCACTCCTCTCACCAACTGACTTCTGGTCTGTATGTCAAGTCGCTTTAACACCTCTGCTTGATTACAGCAACTCAATATACCACGGCATTCCAAAGAGCTCACTATACCCACTGCAACTAGCACAGAATACTGCTGCAAGGATTATCCTGGGACAAGCTCATCAATCTCACATCACGCCACTCCTCAAACAACTTCACTAGCTGCCCATATCACAAAGAATCAAATATAAGATCCTTATCAACACATACTAAATCATACACAGCACTTCTGCTCTCAGTCTTAATGCCTTAATCTCAATACGCTGCTGAGATAGACCCACAAGACAGAGCATGTCCAACACACTAAGCATACCAACAGAAAGAACAGCATTTAGCCAGCGATCCAATAACAGGGCCTTTTCGCTATACTGTATGCCCAGCATTATTTATTTATTTATACATTTCTTCTATACCGCCCCTTCCAGAGATTAAGGGTGGTTTACAGTTAACAACTGAACAACTTTTACATGGAACAGTGGTATTAACTATTTACAGGGAACTCACTTCCTCCAAACATATGAGACATTCATCCATTGCAAGACTTCATAAAATACTTGAAAACTCTCCTATTCACGGAACACTATGGCCCAGCAACAAAAGACAAATAACCTGCGCAGCAACTCCACACAGATAATACGCACTTCCGGCAATATGCAGTTTATATCACCTCACAATAATTTGTACATAGCTTGTTAACTTTATGAGAATTTTGTTAATAGTTCCTGTTACAATGGGTTCATCATGTTTGATGTAATGTGAACCACTGTTTGTTGTGTTTCCTGTTATCACACTGAGCTACTTGTAGAAAGACGGTATAAAAAATCCTGTTAAATAAATTTGAACAGGCCAGTGATGGAGCTTGACTTACCCATTTGGGTAGTTGGTTTCAGGCAAAAGCAAAAAGTTTGAAAGATTGAAGTCTAGAATTGGCAGTGGAAGAGAAGGGCACAGATAGAAAGGATCTGCCAGAAGAGCAGAGTTGCCGAGGAGGGAAGTAGGGAAAGATAAGAGGTGAAAGGTAGTGAGGAACAGCTGAATGACAGCCCATCTATGTCAGTAGTAGAAGTTTCAGTGGGATGCATAAATGGATATTAAGCCATTGAAGTGACTTGAGAATAGGGTGATATGAGTATAGAGACACTGGTGGAAGATTAGCCGTGCATCTGGGAGGTGACTAGAGAATGAAGAGTCTTAGGAGTATGTTTACTAAACCGTCTTAATGTTACCAGTGTTAGTTGCAGTCTTACTGTGACGAATGCCATATAAGGTAGTGGGCGTTCCGGTCTTAAGGTAGCATTTCAGGTTATCGCGCGATAAAGTCTATTATCGCGAGATATAGGGAGCCGTGGCACGTTAACGCGCGTTAGCCTTAATTAGGCGCGCTGACCTAGACACACAGCAGCAGAGATGTAGCACAATGGTTAATACATTGACTGATGAAGCAGGGGTCATGAGTTTGATCCCCCAGTAGGCTTAATGAGTAAGGCTGTCTCAGGCATTACCCTTTACTTTAAATCAGTGCTGTCAGAGGCACTTTCTTTTTTAATTTAAATTAGTGCTGCCAGCAAACACACTCTCAAAGTGCCGTAACCTAAGGTGCTGCATAAGGCGCCCTATAAGGCACTCCAGAGGGCACATTATAAAGTGCACTGTCCGCCAAGGCACCTTATAATGTTCCCCTAAAGGGCGTCTTATAAGGTGCCCTATAGGGTGCTTTATAGGGTGCCTTATGAGGCACCTTAAGGTTACAGCACTGTGAGGGTGTTTTTGCTGGCAGCACTAATTTAAATTAAACAAGAAAATGCCTCAGACAGCCCTATCAAATAACACTACTGTGGGATCAAACCCATGACCTCTGCCTCTGTAGTCAGTGAAGTAACCAGTGGGCTACATCTCTATAGCTACTAGCAAACCCCTGGCTGGCTACAGAAGGACTGCAGGTCACCACACAAACTGTCTGCTGTGGTTACCAGGATAGGGTTAACCCACTCGTACGCATGATGCACTGCACATGCAGATCAGCAGTCTACAGATGATCACAAGATGGGGTATGCACCCCCACAGCACCTCGGCCTGGTAGGGGGAACTGACCGTGTGTGTTACTGGCACAGAGTAGCTACAGACCGTCACATTGTGGGGGTACTGTGCTCATCCTGAGGGTGAGGTGGGGCGCCCAACACCAGGTCAGCAGCACCTGGCTTAGCTGAGATAGGCTATGCTGCAAGTTGCCATCAGTGCCAGTGTCTGATAGGTAGTCCTTGCAGACACACCTAGGATTCACCTGTGTCCATCTGTATTTCCCAGTCACATCTAGCCCTTGTGGACTATGATGCACCCAGAATAGTGCATATCCTGTGTGGGTGCCATGGTCACATGATTTAAGTGAAGGGGGGTGTTTGGGCCCATAGGCAGATTATGTAGCACCACCCAACCCGTCCTCTGGGGCTCAGAGTGGGGGACAGGATCTCCCACCAACAGATCCACATTCTACATCCCTGCACAATGGTGGCAGTAGAGGGGACCATCAACTCCAGTCCTGCTGGGGAACAGGCACCCTTCAGGGCAGTCAATGCAGATCTGTACACATCCACAAGGCAATGGCAGACAGACAGTAGGCCTGGAAATGATCAGCTGCCCCCCACAACTATCTGACATTCTCCAGCAGCAAGCACAGTGAGTCTCCAGCCGCTGCACCCTGCAAGGTGCTCCCGCCATACACATACTAACTGCAGACAGTCTGCTAGCTAGTCCATAGTGCATGTTCCTGGAGAAGATGTGTGTACCCAAAACTGGAACGTGAGCACACACATCCAGCAGATAAGTCAGTGATTGGGCCCCAGAAAAGAGAACCCATAAATATTACTTGAGAGAAATACTATATGGCACTATGGGGGAACCTAGCCATGCCGTGGTCACTGCTCAATCAGGGTGAGAGTGACCTCCCAGCAGGACATGCTGTGGTCACCCTGTCCATGCAGGTGCTGGCCGGACACTACAATGTCCCAGCCATTGTCCTGAGCCCTGTGCAGATGCATCCTGCCCAGGCCACCCTTTCCGAGCTATACCCACAGTACCTTGCTCCTCCTTATGCACAATGGCAGGCTAACACTGGAAACAGTGCAAGCAGTGTGGGCTGAGTAAGGTGTAGGCAGCCACAACACACTGGATAGACAGACACACACTCCCACACCTATGCCAGCATTGTGCAAATATAGAGGCAGCCCTGGCCACCACACCAGTCCTGGGCACAGTGCAGGCATGGCTATGGTACGCAGTACAGTTGGGGTCACTCCCCGAGGTGGTAAAGACTGTCAGAAACCAAAACTGAAACACACTCCACAGATATCAGAAAGGTTGCTATGATGCAGCTCTATCAGCAAATTGTACTTAACTTAGGAATTGTTATCTGCCATTAATCCTGTCACGCTCATTACCGCTCCGCGATTCATCAGGCAAAATGCTCTTTTTATTCGTCTTCAATCCTAGCAGCCCCTAACAGATCTCGTCAACTTTTTGCTACCTTGAACACTCTTTCTCGCTTACAGTCCCCTACTGCTACGGGTCCTTCACATCCTGACACGGGCCCTAGTCCTACCACGCTGGCGACCTTCTTTTCTGATAAAATCCAGAAGCTTCGTTCCTCTCTCCCTCACTGCCCCCAAGCTCTGCCCTCTCCTCCTCCTGTCTCTCCCCCATTCTCCCCATGCCTTTCTCACACCTGGTCTACCTTCTCACTTATTTCCTCGTCCGAATTGCTTCACTTACTGTCTACTACTCGAAAAACAACCTGTGACTTGGACCCCATTCCTTCCTCTTGGTTCTCTGCACCCCCTGCCTCACTACTTCAACCTCTGCTGACCATCATTAATTCCAGTTTGTCCTCAGGTTTCTTCCCCACTCCTTGGAAACATGCCACAGTTCGTCCTCTCCTAAAGTAACCTGCCCTTGATCCCTCTGTCCCTGCCCATTATCGCCCTGTATCTAATCTTTCCTTCTCTTCTAAACTTCTGGAAAAGGTAGTCTTCTCTCAACTTTCTCACTATCTTGCCTCTACACTGTTTTTGCACCCCAGACAGTCTGGTTTCAGACCTGGTTTCAGTGTCGAGTCTACAATCACTGCTGTAGTAAATTAAATTCATACCTCTCATGATCAGGGCAACATCACGCTAGCAGTATCACTCGATCTCTCAGCAGCTTTCGACCTGGTGGATCACGCCCTCCTTCTTTCTCATCTTCGGGATGCGGGTATTCGTGGATTAGTCTATCACTGGTTTCACTCGTTCCTCTGCCATCGGTCCTTTGCTGTCTCCTCTTCTCACTCACGTTCCAGCCATTTCTCACTCCCGTGCGGTGTCCCTCAGGGTTCCATTCTGGCTCCTTTATTGTTTAACATCTTCCTTGCCCCTTTGGCGCTAATTATACAACAAGCCGGGATCTCCAGCTATTTCTATGCGGATGACATATTTCTGCTGCATCATACTTCGTCGTCCCACCCCGATTTATCACCTCTGGAAAATTGTCTGTCCACTATTTCCTCTTGGCTTTCCTCTAACTGCCTGGTGCTCAATGTTAGTAAGACTGCTGCAACCTGGTTCCCTCACACTTCTCCTGTCCCGTCTCTTGCTCCATCCCTTGCAGGCTCCACCATCACTGTAGTACCTAAACTTCACTACCTTGGGGTATTTCTTGACAGTGCTCTCAGTTTTCAAGACCATATCTCTCACGTTTCTCAGTGTTCTTTTCTATGTCTTTGACAGATTCGTGCCGTACGTCCCTTTCTGTCCACTCAGGCCCTCACTACTCTCCTGTTTTCCTTGGTTATCACTAGATTAGACTTTTGTAATACTATTTTTGCTGGTCTCCCTAAATCTCAAAAACATCGTCTTCAATTGATCCAAAATACAGCTGCTCGCATGATTCTCCATGCTTCCACACGCGACCATATCACCCCTCTGCTTTATCAGCTCCACTGGTTGCCACTTGATTACCGAATATCATTTAAGGTTCTCACTTTAACTCACAAAGCCATTTATCACTCAACACCTGCCTACCTTTCTGACTTATTAACTTACCATAACCCCTCCCGCAGTCTCCGGTCCATCCACATTAATCGTCTTCACCTTCCAGCACCCTCCAAAGCTCATTTGCAATCCACCAGAAAATCTGCTTTTTACTACCTAGGACCCTCTCTTTGGAATTCCCTCCCTACCCACCTCCGCATAGAAGAATCCTACCCCAAATTCCATTCCCTTCTCAAAACTCATTTTTTCTCACTAGCTTTTCCCCCCTGAAGACTTCTTTTTCTGTTTTCTAACTATATTTCTTCTGCCTTTAGTCTCCTCTCTGCTCTCAATTATTGTAATTCCCTTTCTCTTTAACCATTGATTTTATTTTGTAAACCGCCTCGATGTAATGGGAGGCGGTATAGTAAATGTGAAATAAACAATAAACAATCATAGCAACCTTTTGATTTATGTGTAACGTATTCCAAGGTTTAGGGTGGCATTGCTAAGGTATGCAAGTGCTAGTATTGGGAGATGCTGCTGCACGCAGGGCCCAACAGCCTGACTCTCCATGAGGCTTTGGATAGTGGAGCCTGTGGGTGTGGGTGTGGGTGTTTATGCCCCTGTTGGCCGCTGCTCTAAGGCAGAGGTTCCCAACTCCGGTCCTGGTGGGCCAAACACTGTTCGGGTTTTCGTGCTGTCCCTAATGAATATGCATGAGATACATTTGCATACCATGGGGGCGGCGGATACAAATGCAGCACAGACATATTTATTAGAGACAGCATGAAACCTGAATGGTGTTTGGCCCTCCAGGACTGCAGTTGGGAAACTCTGCTCTAGGCATTGTACATGTTATGGTGTCTGTGCTCTGTAGGGTAAAATATAGGCGTTTCAGGCATGTTTATGTTATCTGCAATAAAGGTTCCATCTTTATTACCACGGTTTAGTACTGAGTAAAATATGGGGACTGGGTTGGCAGGAGCCACAGCTGGGACTTGAACTTGTGATTTTCTGCTCATGAACAGACTGGCTGTGTGTACTGCACCACACTGTTGCCACAGGGACAGTTCATTCCCTGGGGATGCCATGACTGTTTGTTGGACAGACCCTGTCTGTTGCAGTGCATGGCACCCACCTAAATCGGTCTAGGCCATGGTCTGCTGTGGGCAGATGCCACTGCCCCCTCCACCACCAGGACCCCTCTTCCACCATGCTGCTATGCCATTATGCCGGTGGTGCTGGTGGTGTACAGTCCCAGGCCATCCAGTATGCCGGTAGGCAGCTGCCTATGGTGTGAGTTCTCAGGTAGGGGTGCCTACATGGACATGCATACTTCCCCCCCCCCCAACACTGCCTGCCAATGTTATGTGCCTTTGGGGGTACCTGCTGGGTAATCTCCCCTGTGACACTGTGGGGCACACACTCATGCCCATGTTGGACCCTCGTCAGTTGATGTCTTGCTGCTTTACAGTTTCGGCATTCCTATGTGCCTCCTAGCAATCTGCTTAACACGCACGGTGCCCCAGCTGGACCACAGCATGTGCCGCCTGCAGCCCTCTGTATCCCATTTACAGCATCAGTACACTTGCCCTTTCCTACGTGCCCACTCTGCTGTTGCTGCACATGTGCACGGCATAACAAACCTGCCCAATGTGGGATCATTCACTTTGTAGGGGGACAGAGAATAGACCCTTCCAAACATAATATATTATTTTTGAGCTTTGTCAGTGGTGTTGATTTATGTTTATCATTAATATCACTTTTGGCCAGCTTGGTTATTGGGCTTTTAGATGTGGTTCTGGTCCTTTTATGTGTTTATTTGTCTCTTTGTTCCCTGCACATGTATCACAATTATCACTTTTCTGGGTTCCTCTGCCTTTGCTGCACATTGCTAACTTAAATGGTTTCTATTTCCTGCAAATGTGCCTTAAAGCGAGGGTTTCACTGGCGTTAGTGTTCAGACCCTGATTCCACAGCGTTAGTGTGCCTGGAGCCTCTCCCCTCCCACTCTCCGCCCTTTGACCCGTTCTCCCCGCCCTCTGGGAAGCCTTACTCCACCCTTCAGACCCGGATTTCACAGCGTTAGTGTGCCTTAATGCCGCCGCTGCGTTATCGTGCGATAACGTCACTTATCGAGCGATAATACCATCATTGAGATGTTAAGACAGTTTAGTAAACATACCCCTTAGTAGTGTGTTTAAAAAGGAAGGAACAGATTTTGCTGATGTTATAGAGAAAGAAATGGCACGTTTTAGCTATCTGTTTGATGTGTGTAGAGGAGAGGGAGGAGTCAAAGGTGACCCCAAGGTGGTGAGCTGAAGAAACAGGGAGGAGTAGAGTGTTATCCACAAAAATAGAGAAAGGAGTAAGGGGAAAGATAAGAATCTTGGTTTTGGCCATGTTCAGTTTCAGACAGTGCCAAGACATCCAAGCACCATTGTCAGATAAGCAGGCGAAGATCTGGGACTGGATTCCTGGAAAGATTTCAGGTGTAGAGAGATAGAGCCGAGATTCATCAGCATAGAGATGGTACCATGGAAGGAAATGTATACCAAGGTGTAGAAAGAGAAAAGGAGAGGTCCCAAGACAAAGCCCTGGGGTACACCAACTGAGAGTGGGATAGCAGTAGAGAAGGATCCACCAGAACATACACTAAAATCAGTGCTAAGCTCCTAACCTTTCCCTTGCCCTAAATCCGTTCCCATTGCCACCCAAATTTAGAAGTTTATTGAAATTTTAGATCAAAAAATAGGTACTCAGTTCTAGAAAACGTTTATAGGCAAATTTAAGAGCATAACTCTCAAAATTAGGAGCATAAATCCTTTGAATATTGGGCCCTTTATTTTAGCCAAAAACAAACCAAAGTTTGTTTGGTTTTCATTGTGATTACTATACCTACTAGGCATGCTGCAGCTTTTTTTGCATAATTGTGCTTGCATTAGTTTGTTGGTGTACACATTGATATGCATTTCACACAAATACTAATTTTTTAGGTGTCCAAATGAGCCTGAAATGCATATGCTTATTCCCAATAGCCCGTAATCAATATGGCAATCCCCTGATGGGAAGCATGACCTCAAGTAATAAGTCTTAACAAATTGGACAATGCAATACTTTTTTTTCTACCTGTTTTTTGAGATGGCTCCTCCACAGTGTGGGATCTTACTAAAGTCTACTCACTAGTGCTGAAATGTGCACATCAGAAGAAAAAATATGACTTTTTACAAAAGGACTTGAGAAGAAAAAGTCAATTGGTAGGTGTTGCTGTAGCATGATGTCTTTAAAGGCAAGTTATACAGGGAAAACCCCTTAGGTAGATGTGATTGAAGACTAGTGACACCACAGTCTCAGTAGAGACTGAATCTGGGATCCAGACAAAACATGAGAGAAATGCTGATCAAAAAAATAAGACTGACTTTATGGTAACTGAAAAATAAGCAGCAGTTCCTTTCTAAGTACTCAATTTTTTTCTCTGAGGCATCTTTTTATGGTAGTGCATCAGAATATGTTTTGTTGCTTTTCACAATAGGGAAATATATTATACATGATCTGGAGATCTTTGACTGTCACTATTAAAGATTGCTTCCCTTCTTTCTGCAGAGATGTGAACCTGAGCCTTGAAGTCACGTAAGGCAAAGTGAAACGTATGTTCTATCATACTTCTCCTCTAAAATCAAGATTTTTAATTACGGTAATACACACCAAAAGATAAAGATTCAAGGCTAAATATATTCTAATTCATGTCCAACATGCTCAGTAAAGTCCATTGGAAGCAGACCTTTTTGCAAGTCATTATGTTGTTGTTATTTCAATCAGCAAGGTTTTTAATGAACCAGTAGTAAAACGCTGGCAACTATTAAATGAGATTAAATTAAAAAGTGTACTTTTGGGAAAAAAGGGCAGTGGACTAATGCCATTGAAGAGATTTAATCATTTTGTTAACTAGTCAACATGGTTTTTGATGTAGTGCATCCTGTTAGTTCAATTTTGCTATCAAAGATAATCAATTGCCTTTGCTACAAAATAAATAATATTGTATAAAAATGCAATGCTTGCCTTTGAATCAGTGCTGACTCCTGGCAATGCAGTCTTTTTGGCAGTGTGACTGGAAGTAGATTGCCAGACCTTTCTTCTGAGAATTAAGTGACTTGCCCAAGGCTACAAGGAATGCTAGGAGGAATCAAACCCTGGTCTCTTACTTATCAAGCCTGTGCTCTAACCACTAGGCTACTACTCCACTTCAATAGTGTACAAATTACTTAAAATAAAACATGGAAAATTGCAGGCATTTTAATTTATAATTTTTAGCAACAACACTGGGGCATATTTACTAAACTGCTAACTGCTACCATGGGATGGGACTAACGCAGACTCAACCTGCAGTAGCAGTAGCTGACACAGAAGAAATGCAGATTTTGTAACACTTTTCTGCGATATCTGCATTTCACGTGGTGAACCCAAAGGATAAGATCAGGGTGGAGAGTAGGCATGCCAATCATTGGAGCCATCGCTCAAAACTTTGATGTGTGATGGCTGCCAAATGGGGCTGCAAATAATGTCGGCTCAAGAGATGGCATTAGCTGCAGCTGACTCACTATGAGGATGATCTCAGCTGCGATCACCTCTTCATCTCTGATTGGGTGCCCCCGCCTCAGATCATTATCAGTGCTGAAGATCTAAATATCTGTGTCACTGATAAGAAAATAAGTGGCCTGCATCCCCTTTGGCACCAATCCCCCAAGACAGTTCTCGATCTCCACTGGGAACTGGCCAGGGCAGATTGGTGTACCCCCTGATGAAGGCAACCATTCTGGCTAGTCAGTTGGGTGCCCAAAGAGCCCCCTCCCAATCCTGTAAATAAACCCAGCTACTGAGTTAGAGTTCTGATCCCCCCTCCCTCCCTCCCTCTTCCATTAAACCAAATTATCCTGGCTAGCCAGTTAGCTGGGGGCCTACCTGGGCTCCTGCACCTGCCCCAAACCCCTCTTTTGGTCCATATATTTAATCCCTGGTGGTCCAATGGTCAAAGGGGGCAGGGACAGTCCTCCCTGCTCCTTCCCCCATCATTGGGCCTTCTTAAAATGGCTGTGATCACACGGTCCTGCCCCTACCTTCACACTAGGGGAGAAGTACTGTGAAATTATAGACATTTTGTCTGTATTATTGAGAAGGGCAGGAGCACCTCCACAGTCTCAAATGGGCCCCCCTAGTCTCAGATCATTGTTGGTGCTGCGGACCAGGGGAGTGATGAATGATTTTGGGAGGAAATCAGCACTGATCAAGGGGACAGAGCTGGTAAGAGTTCTGTCCACCCTACTGCTCCCTGTCCTCCCCTTGGATTTACCGCAGAGACTCACGATGCCTGCATCTTCAGGCACTACAGGACTTCCTACATTATCTGCCGATGTAATTATCATGAGTCTCCATTGTACATCCAAAACCTCCATGTTATCTGCAGGGGGAAAGCTGAGAATAACCCCTGCAGATACCGTGGGTGTTTTGGACTTACCATGACCCTTTTGCAGCTATCATGATCTGATAGCTGCAAAAGGCTATTGAAATTTAGTAAACATACCCTTGCACGTAGAGAACATTTCTTTAAATGTTACCTGGAGGTCCACCAAAATTAATTAAATAGGAATATATTGCAATGGCTGGGTTGCAGTATAAATTATAAATATGACAGGGATGAACCACATAAATAAAAGAAGACTTTCCAAAGGTCCACTGGTACAACAGCAGAGTAGGAGTAAAACAACAGAAACAATAAAAGCAATATAATAATGATTTATTACATAACAAACTTAAGAACAAGTATTTAAATTCCAATATGGCCAGTGTATGGAATTATTGTTTAGAAGGATTCAGTGGTAGCACCCTCCTTCCCTGTCATTTATTCTTCTTGTTTGACAAGATTTCATCCCAAGCTGACTAAATAGAATCCGGAGAGGTTTAACTTTTTTTCATTGCTATCAAATGCTCATCTTTCATATGTAATCTGATCCTCCTCCTAATGTTTATTCTTAAGTTTTTATACAATAAATTATTATGATATTGGTTTTATTGTTTCTATAGTTTTACTCCTACTCTGGTGCTCTACTAAATGATAGGGGGGATACGTGTGTCATTTTTGTTTTTTAATTTTGAGATTTTCTTTTGCATTTTCATATTTTTGTGTCTCATTTGGGGGTTTTAGTATGCAGCAAAACAATTTAGTCTGCTCAAATTTGTAGACACAAATTATTTAGGGGCCTATTTATTAGGCTGTGTTAGGTGTTAATGTTTTTTGATGTGTACTAACAGTTACGGGGATGTTGACTAAAGTGTGTTAAGCAGCAGTACTATACAAATGATAAGTAATAGTAGTAAGTAGTAACAGTTAATGTGTGCTTTAATGTGCATCAGCTAATAACACTGATCCACGATAATGGCTACTGCATGCTAAAACCAACTCCTGCCAAGCACATATCGATATCCCCAGATTCGCATACCAAACCCCCAAGACCAGATCCCTGATTTGGCCCTACCCTCAAGCCAGACTCTACCCTACAATCATACAGCCTGTATATAGTACATAGAGCCCCCCCCCCCCCATCACAGTGCCCACTCCAAGAGCCTCATCTAGCCTTCTACTTCTTACTGGGGTATCCCTGGTATCTAATGGATATGGCAGGTGCCTCCCTCTGTTCCTGCCCCATTGCTGCCTGAGTTCAAAATGGTGACTATGACCCTAGTGGTAGTCTCACAGTATTTTTGTCAGGGATCAATTTGCCATTGGCCATCACCTTATTTGGCAGATAGACTCCTAGAGATAGATTCTGACCCACATTTAGTGGGGATATACATCCAGGGCAGACATATATGCCCCGCAAAATGTCCAGCACCAAAGAGCTCCCCGCATGTATAGCAGAGATGTGCGGGGAGCTCTGTACCAGGTCAGGAGGGGGCATTCCGGAGGAAGAGCGAAGGCGGGCTGGAGGCATGATCCTCAACCTGGACATACAGGGCTGATTCTGGTGATGGCCCTGTACATCCCGCCTTGGTTATTTAGATGGGGGATTTATTCTACCTTGGAGATGGAATAGGTTCCCCCTGACACCAGTGCAGAAGAGGTGAGAGGGCCAGGGAGTTCCTTGCAGCCCAATCCCGACCTCAGAAGGCCCGATCGGAGGTCGGTTGGTGGGGAAAACAGACTTCATTACCAGTGCGGGTGAGCGGGGCTCCTGTATGGAGCCATGGTGCCAGGGCAACAGGATGCCAGTGCACCACAGCTCCATGCAGGAATCCAGGCTGAATTGGCTAGAGAAATACCTGGACGTGCTAAGGGCCAGAATCGGGGCACGTCCTGCCTGTCCAGGCCTGTTGCATCTGATTCTGATCCCAGGGGGATGTCTAGTCCCCGCAGAATCAGAATTGGATGCAAATATGGCCCAACCAGATTTTGGACATATGGATCATCCAGATGGGCCCTGATCGGAATTGGCCTCCTAGTCTCCATGAGACTACTGCCAGAGGTCATAGCTGACATTCTGAACTCAGGCAGCAACAGGGTGGGATTGGAGGGGGATAGCTGCTCCATCCACTAGACACTAGGAATACCATGGTAATTGCCAGAGGTTGGAGATAGGGAACAGTTGAGTTGCAATCAAGGGGTTCTGAAGGGGGGTTATGTGTATGGTGGGTGTGTGATCAGGGGAATAGGGTTTAGCTTGGGGGTAGGGTCTGGAATCAGAGGGAATCTGAAATTGGGTGTGGGTTTTGTATGTGTACATAGGAGTTTGATATGTGCATCATTTCTATTATCAGGTTTTGTTATCCTTAGCATTGAGGCTCACATTAAAGGTATGAGTAGATGGGGGGTGGGGGGGCGCATATGTATTATCTGTTAATGCATTTAAGCTGGGTCTGTGCAGTAAGCATGTGTTCTGTGTGCTAACCTCCTGACATTTGCTGATTACACCCCTAGCCATTAGCGTATAACCTTTGCACCTTTCACACATTTGTTTGTGGGCCCAGTATTCAAAAGGGTTTTGCCGGTTAACAGGACCTACTAACTGGCTAAACCCCGATGAACTTGATATTCAGCACTACTAACCAGCCAGTGCTGTTGAATATCTCTAAAGACCACTTTGGCAGTATCCAGGTGGAGCTTGATTCTCTAACATCCACATCAAGCAGGCAGAAATGTCTAAAGTGAAAACAGGCCGAGTAATATACCCAATTCCAAAACCGTGGAGATAAACGCACCCACGGTTCCGGAATCAGGAAGATATATGAGTACATTTCCAGTGCGTCATGAACAACACATCTGGGACATGGGTAAATGCAGCAAACAGCCTGTACATCCCCGTGCTTGCCATATTCTGAAAAGATAGATATTTGTGATGCTTCCCTTCTCCATGAAGCCAGTGTTGTGCTTATGCAAACAACACATTAATACTAATGAAACAGATAAGGTCATGTAACCAGGCTATATGTACTATACTGTTGCATACCCATAACACTACAAGGTTTTCTAAGTGCACCAAAACTATTGTAAAAGCAAGTGGAAAGTGAGATGGTTGCCCTGACAGACCCTGCAGCAAAATATACATAGCATTTGATGAACACCTTAGTTATTCTTTCAGTAGTCATCGCTGGAAAAAGTATTTGCAATGCTAAGAATGGGCCAGGAAAAACTGTAATGGGTCTGTACAACTACATATCAAAACATATACCTGTCATTCATAGGAAACCATCAGGATGAGAAAATGCAACAGTGCAGACATTAGAAACACATGCCCAAAAGCACCATTATCTGTTCTGAGAAATGTGCACAATGTCAGAGACCTCTGATGGTTCATTTGAATAGGCATTAGTGCTGTCCACACTACAGCATGCCTTCATTCCAAGGATCCCCCACCATTGATAGGGACATGTCCTGCTATGTTGCAGCAGAGCAGCTGTTCAGAAGTTACTGCCATTCTCACTAGCTCCTGGTGATGCTGATGTTAGACCTACACTCCAGGTGCTGGCCAGGCATACATGGCCCCCAAGAACTGCGGATCAGCACACTAGGGCATCCCCTGCAGCCCTCATACCCAGGAATGGCCCAAGTGGGGTGCAGGGCCATGTGCGGAGATTAATTGTGGGCCCTCATTTGCATAACGAGTCTCATTTGCATAACTATTTGCATAATATTAACATGCACTTTTAGTAAACATGCCTCTTAATGAGCGTCTGGATAAAAAAAGACTAGCAGATTTCTACATTACTATATTGCAGTGACAACCGCCAGGCCCATTAGGAAGTACTATAAACACAGACCATTTAGAACTCATAGCAAATCCACCCTATCATAACAGCACTACCAGGACTCACAAAGCACCAAACCCTACCTATCAAAAGGCAACACTGCAGATATTAAACCAATACATCTTAGAGAATACCAATACATTTCACTGGGGGAAAGAGAACAAGTGGGACTGTCAAACAGAAACTACATGAACAGACTACCTCAGCTCGGTTGCACAGAACATAGACCATCACCACACAAAGAACAAGGGATCACAATTTCACAGTAGGAAGATAATAATTAAACTGGGAACCCCAAAAGCCAAACATGAAATGTACAACACTGGAGAAATAAAACTATAAAGTAATTTTCTCTTGTACTAAACAAAAACGCAAAGATGTTAGCAATACACACTTCCCAGACCAGACATATTCCAGTTAATAAATTCAAAATAAAAAGTATTTTTCTACCTTCTGTTCGGGCATTTTATTTTTCAGTTGCAATTGCTCCAGTCACTTTCTTCTGGTTTCTCCGTGTCTTCTGCAAGCTATCCATTTGTCCTTTCTTCTCTTTTAGATGTTTTCCATTCTCTCTATATATCTGCTTTAACATACTGATTGTTTTCTTTTTGCTCTTTCCCCCATTTCTTTCCTTATTCCTTTATCATCCAATCAAATTTCACCCTTCCATCCTCAATCCACTCTTTACTCTCCCAATACCCAGCCCATCATAGACTTTTCTTCCACACAAAATATATTTCCCCCTCTCCATTCTCATTCCCCATCTCCATCCCTTCTAGTCCTCCCCCAAAATCAGCTCCCTTATAGTTCTAGACCCACCCAGCATCCACTTCCTTCTAGTCCCATTCTCCCATGCCCCAACATCAGCCCATTTCCAGTCCTATTCTAGCCCATCGCCCATTTGCAGTCCAAGCTCCCCATAAGCCCATTTCTAGTCCTATTCCAGATCCTCATCAGCCCAATCCCAGTCCTAGCCCCACATATGCCCTTTTCCAGGTCCATTCCAGCCCCCACATCAGCCAATTTCGACTCCAAGCTCCCCCATCAGCCAATTTCCAATCCTAGCCCCCTCGTTAGCCCACTTCCAGTCCTATTCCAGCCCCCATCAGCCCATTTCCAGTCCTATTCCAGTTCTTCCCATTTCCAGTGCTAGCCCCCCCCAATCACAGCCCATTTCCAGTCCTTGCTCCCCCCCCCCCCCGACCAGCCCCGTGGCTGTCTGAGGGGCTTCAGAGGGAGCCGGGGAAACCCACGCGAGGCCCCGGCTCCCTCTGTACAACTTCCAGCGTGAAGATCCTTTTCCCTCACGCTGGCGGCTCTTTGTGTGAAGCCACAAATGCTGGAAAGGTTAAAGGGCATTGCCTGCCTCCTCAAAGCATCGCTATACAACTCCTGAGAACACCGGCCAACCCAGCTAAAGAACTAAGAAAACAGCACTGAACAGGATGCATCTGTGTGACAAACAAATCACCACAAGCCTCAGTAATCAACCAAAATGTGAATAAATCTTGCTCGATTCTGCTTAACTGTATGAAATTATACACTAGTGCCTCACAATCCCACACATTGAATAAACCATTCAGATCTCTCACTAAATATACCAACCCAAAGTTACACAATATATACAAATATAATGCTTATACTCCTCCTTCTACTCCTGCTCCTCAAGAGCAAGTTCACAAATGCTGGTGAAGCCAACCTACCATCTCCTACCCACCTGATACCAATTATACAATCAGGCAAGTATCTGCCTCACAAGTTAAATATCAATTTAAATCCATATCATCATAACAGACCACAAAGATTAATACACATAACCCCGTCCACCCATAAGGAAATACCTCACACTAAGAAATCACATTAATCCTCCCTCAACTGTGCTTTAGTCAATGCTCGATCAATCCACAACAAATTCAGTACTATATTGGATTACATACAGAACCAGAACATAGATATTATGTGTGTCACCGAAACATGGCTCTCTGACATGGATAATGTCATTATAAACGAAATCACCTCACAACAATATACAATACACAACTGCACTAGACCCTCACGAAGAGGAAGATGTGTGTTAGTCATTGCAAAGTCACAACTAAAATTTGATACCACCTCAGACAAGCAGCTAGCACTCTACAAATGATGAGGGACTCTCAACCATTCTGGAACAAGTCTGTTCCCCTACCACCCAGAATAAACCTCTCATCATCCTAGGGGATCCTAACCTCCCATCCCTGCCTGCTTAGGTAGGAGATACCTTCTTGGATGCTATGAAATACCTTCAATGCAATCAATTAATGAATTCCTCAACCCACAAGAAAGGAGGTACCCTTGACCTTATCTTTGCACCAAGCCAACACTACATCAAAGACCTTGTGACACGCATAACAGTCATCCCAATCCCATTATCTGACCATCACATGATCAACTTCTCCATAACCGCCCCGATAATGACTGACACATCTGAGCCAATCCTCAAGGAAAAAAAGAGATTCCGAACCTTCAACAAAGATACATTCCTAGAAGAATTCCTACCAGAACTAAAGCAAAGTACAGCAGACCTTGACACCACCATCACTAACTGGCACAAAATTCTCTATAATGCTTCAATCATACCAGACAAACCAACCCAGGACAACAGAAGGAAAGATAATGCCCCCTGGTACTCGAAGGAAATCAATGAACAAAAGAAACAGCTAAGGAAAATGGAGAACCTATGGTAGTGAACTAAAAGCCAACACCACTTAACAAAATACAACGAAATGCAAGCCATATACCACAACACAATTAATAGCTACAAAAAGGAATATCACTCAAACCTAATAATGAAATCCATTAATAAACTAAGGGAGCTCTTCACTATAGTAAATGGTCTGATAAAAGAACCAATTGAACCATATGATCCAAACTCCATATCCTCACAAGACCTGGCAGACTTCATACAGCTGAAGTACATTCAGACACCACTTGAAAAAACAAGCAAATCCAACTTACAGCACATCACAGATGCAACATGGGAAACATTTCAAATACCAACAAGAAAACAGCTTGATTCTATAATAACCAATATTAACACAACAACCTCACCTATTGACCCATGTCCAGTCAACTACAAAAGATCATTGAATCATCACTCACTCAAGGATACCTTCCCCCACAACTCAAGCAAGCTTCCATTAGACCAATCCCGAAGAACAATAACCTCAATAAAAAGGACCCAAGCTCCTTCCACCGAATATCAAGTCTCACATTTGTAACCAAGGTAATCGAGAAGATAGTACAGTATCAACTACAGGACCATATAGATACATACACCCCGCTGGACACCCCCCCACACCAGTGCAGATTTAAACAAAATCAAGTGTACTGTAGAAACATAGAAACAAAGAAATATGATGACAGAAAAAGACCACATGGCCTATCTAGTCTGTCCTTCCATATCAACAACTACAACAGTCCCCTTTTTACCTTTAGAGATCCTCTGTGTTTGTCCCATGCTTTTTTGAGTTAAGTTAATGTCCCCATCTCTACCACCTCTACTAGGAGACTATTCTACGGATCCATACTGTTTCAGTAAAGAAATATTTCCGCATATCACTCCTGAATTTATCTCCCTTCAAACTCATCCCATGTCCCCTCGTAGCAGAACTTGCTTTCAATTGAAAGAGGCTCTCTCCCTGAACATTTATGCCATGGAGGTATTTAAACATCTCAATCATATCACCTCTATCCCACCTTTCCTCTAAGGTGTACATATTAAGATCCTTCAGTCTGTCCTCATATGCTTTATAATGAAGACCACTAATCATTTTAGTAGCCACCCTCTGCACCGACTCCATCCTGTTCACATCCTTTTGAAGGTGTGGTCTCCAGAATTGCACACTATACTCCAAATGAGGTCGCACCAAAGACTTATACAGAGGCACCATCACCTCCTTTTTTCTGCTAGCCATTCCTCTCCATATGAACCCAAGCATCCTTTTAGCTTTTGCCGTTGCCTTTTCTACCTGTTTACCTACTTTAAGATCATCAGACACAACCACGCCTAGGTCCCGCTCTTCTTTAGTGTACAAAAGTACTTCATCCCCTATAATATATTGCTCCCTTGGATTGCTGCAGCCCAAATGCATGACCTTACATTTTTTAACATTAAATCCCAGCTGCCAAATTCTAGACCATTCTTCAAGATTAGCTAGATCCCTCCTCATGTTATCTACACCTTCCTGAGTGTCTACTCTATTGCAAATTTTGGTATCATCCGCAAAGAGGCAAACATTACCAGACAGCCCTTCCGCTATATCACTAACAAAGATGTTAAAAAGAATCGGACCAAGGACAGATCACTGGGGCACACCACTGGTAACATCCCTCTCCTCAGAGTGAGCTCCATTTACCTGTACTCTTTGTCGTCTCCCACCCAACCAATTTCTAACCCAAGCAGTAACTTTAGGGTCCATTCCTAAGGTGCTCAGTTTGTTTATAAGTCACCTATGAGGAACAGTGTCAAAGGCTTTACTGAAATCTAAATACACCACATCTAGGGCTCTCCCTCGGTCCAACTCCCTGGTCACCCAGTCAAAGAAATCAATCAGATTTGTCTGACAAGACCTGCCTCTGGTAAATCAATGCTGCCTCAGATCCTGTAATCCGCTGGACTCCAGAAACCTCACTATTTTCTCTTTCAGCAGCGTTTCCAATAATTTACTCACCACCGAAGTTAAACTAACCGGCCTGTAGTTTTCAACCACATCCTTACTTCCGCTTTTGTGTAAAGGCACCACATGAGCCTCTCTCCAGTCCTTTGGCACCACTCCCAACTCCAATGAGGCACTGAAAAGGTCAGTCAGTGGAGCTGCTAGAACGTCCCCAAGTTCCCTCAGTATTCTAGGGTGTATCCCATCCGGTCCCATCACTTTGTCTACTTTAAGTTGAGCTAGTTTCTCACAAACACAGTCTTCTGAAAATTGTTCAAGATGTCCCTCGCTTCTGTTCCTATTTGTGGGTGTTTTCTGAGGTCCTGCTCCTGGTTCTTCATCTGTGAACACAGAAGAAAAATATTTGTTAAGCAATTCCGCTTTATCCTTATCAGCTTCTACATATTCCTCCCCTGCACCCTTGAGTCTGACAATACCACTTTTGCCCTTCCTCTTCTCACTAATATATCTGAAAAATGTCTTATCCCCCCATTTTATTGCATTGGCTATTTCCTCCTCCTTTTGAATATTTGCCTTCTTGACTACTTTGCTAGCTTCTCTATGTTTTTCCAAATACAGATGCCTGTCTTCCTCTCCCTGTGATCTCTTTTATTTCATGAAGGCCTCCCTCTTTTTCTTCATTTTTTCAGCTACTTCTTTCGAAAACCATAGCGGTCACCTTTTCCTTTTACCTTTATTTACCATTTTAACAGAAAGGTTGGTTGTCCTTAAAATATCCCCTTTCAGTTTTGCCCACTGTTTTTCTACATCCCCCAGCTGTTCCCATCCCACTAATGACTCCCTGAGGTATTGGCCCATCTTGGCAAAGTTAGTCTTCCTAAAGTCTAAGATCCTCACCTTTGAATGGATTCTAACAGCCCTAGTCCTAATACTGAACCACACCATCTGGTGATCACTGGATGCAAAATGATCTCCCACTACAACATCAGAAACACTTTCACCACCATTGGTAAGCACCAAGTCCAGTATGGCCCCTTCACGTGTGGGGTCTGTTACTAATTGCCTGAATAGTTCTCCCTGTAGAGAATCCAGGATCTCCTTACTTCTAGATGATACTGCAGCAGGAATGTGCCAATCAACATCTGGCATATTGAAATCTCCTATCAGTAGCACTTCCCCTTTCCTAGCAATTCTGCATATGTCTTCAATTAACTCTCTGTCCACCTCTTCCTCTTGTGAGGGAGGTCTGTATATCACACCAATGCAAATAGATTTCTCTTTCCCTCTTTCTAGTTTAACCCACAATGTCTCCTCTCTCCCTTTTAAGCTCTGTAATTCCAAAGCTTTAATAGTAGTTTTTACATATAGTGCCACTCCTCCTCCCCTTCTTCCTCCCCTGTCTTTTCTGAATAAAGTATAGCCAGGTATAGTTACATCCCAATCATGGTTTTCTGTGAACCATGTTTCTGTAACTGCCACTAAATCCAAGTCAAAACCAGTACAGAGACGTGGAGTACTCAGAAGGGTAAACCAAATTTTATTAAGAAAAACTATGCCACTGGCCCGACACAGGCCATGTTTCTCTGCCTTCTTCAGGGGCTTAAAGTGGACTTAAAAGCTAAAAATACATAAATATACATATTAATAACACCAATAAAACAATAATAAAAACAATAAATAATTAAAAAGGAGAATTAAAAAGAATAACTAAAGCCATTGAAGTTAAAAATGACACATACCTGCTTTAATACTTTTTAATTATTTATAATAATTTTATATGTTATTTACAATGCTTTTATGGTTTTATATAATTTTATGCATATATAACTTATTTTTTAAGCTTATAAGTTGACTTTTTATATGTTATTTAATTATTAATGTGTATGTCATTTATATATTTAATATCATTCTAAGGCTTATGCATTTCTATTGTTTTTATTATTGTTTTATTGGTGTTATTAATATGTATATTTATGTATTTTTAGCTTTTAAGTCCACTTTAAGCCCCTGAAGAAGGCAGCGAAACACGGCCTGTGTCGGTACCCTTCTGAGTACTCCACGTCTCTGTACTGTTTTTGTTCCTTTTGACGTGGGCTCGTGCCTGAGTGTTGGACTAAATCCAAGTCAGCCACTCCCACCAAAGCTTCAACATCAGGGATTTTATTTCCCATGCTACGGGCATTTATACACACTGCTTTCCATATGTTACCCCTGTTACCCATTTCCATAAAGGTATTTAATGTATCACCTACCTGGGGGCTTTCACCTACCTGGGGACTTTTTTCACCCATCCCCAACAAATCTAGTTTAAAGCCCTCTTCAGTAGATTAGCCAGTCTACTACCGAAGATGCATTGACCTTTCTTGGACAGATGGATGCCATCTCTGCTCTGCAACCCTTGGAACAGCATCCCATCGTATAGGAAACCAAAACGCTCTTGATGACACCATCCACACAGCCATGCATTCATCTCCAGGATGTGAGCCTCTCTGCCTTGGCCTTTACCCTCCACAGAGAGGATTGAAGAGAATAGCACCTAACTGCTTCACCCTCTGTCCCAGAGCCATGAAGTCACTTTTGTTATGTTCCAAGGTATACCTGGCAGTATCATTTGTTCCAACATGGATTAGCAACATTGGGTAATAGTCAGTGGGCTTGATGAGTCTCGGCAAGCTCTCCATAACATTTTGGATTTTGGCACCAGGCAGACAGCATACCTCTCTGGACATCAAGTCTGGTTGGAAGATGTACGCCTCAGTACCCCTCAGAAGAGAGTCTCCAACCACCACTACCCTTTGTTTCCTTCTGGTCACTGATTCTGCAACTTTGGGATACTTGAGCTCTGGTTCTTCCATTTCCAGGGATGCTTTCACTTCCTCCACTTCCAGGGCTGCATAATGGTTCTTCAATTCAAGGGCTGGAGAAGTTGGATTGGTGATTTTGCAGGCCCTGTTGACTTGTGTCCAACCATCGACATTCTGTTGGCACCCATCTTCTCCTCTGCTGGAGAGCTTGGTTGCTGCAAGAAGCATCTCATCAATGTACTTCTCGCTGTCTTGAATGCTCCTCAGCCTCGCCACCTCCTCTCTGAGTTCCTCCACTTGTTTCCTCAGAGCTTCAGCATGCAGGCACCCTGCACATGGAACCGGTCCTACAACTGGCATTAGGACCTCTGTCTGGACCGAGGCAGAAGCTGTAACGGGGCCAACAGTTTAGCAATATGATTTTTCCCAGCCATTGTTCTGTTCGTGAAGCTTAGGTATCTGTTAAAGCAAAAGAGAGAGATCTACCAAGTACCAGCCGGTTTCCCAGCTGTCTTTTCAGAGAAAAAGCAGTTACATCTCTTTAATTATATTCAAAATGTGCTGGTCCAATTCTCTGTGCTTTGTTAAATGGGGAGGTGCCCTATAAAGCAAGACTGCTCACTAGGGGTGGGTGGGAGTCGGGGTGGGTAGGGAGGGAACTAACACCTGATTAGGTGTTAGCAGTTCCCAAAACTGAGGAGGTTACTAGAGTTCAGCAACCTACTCTGCTCAAGGAAAGTTCCACTAAAGCACCAAAAAGAAAGTAACCTTGCTTTAAAAATATACAAAAATCCCTTTTAAGAGCTCCCAGTCAGAGAGCTAGCAATTTAATATAATAAAATAAACCCTGAAATCCTTACTGTTGGTTGATCTGTAGAACCCCTGTTACGAAAGCCTCAACAGGGCAGGGCACTGGAGCCTTTTATGCAGGCCTCAGCTGCTCTCAGGTAATCAGGCCCACTAACTCCTGATTAGGTGTTAGCAGTTCCCAAAGCTGAGGAGGTTACTAGAGTTCAGCAACCTACTGTGCTCAAGGAAAGTTCCACTAAAGCACCAAAAAGAAAGTAACCTTGCTTTAAAAATATACAAAAAAATCCTTTTAAGAGCTCCCAGTCAGAGAGTTAGCAATTTAATATAATAAAATAAACCCTCAAATCCTTACTGTTGACACACTGAAACACTTATTACATCACTTATGGCCACCCTTGTTACAATGAACTACATGGATTCATCTTATGCTTCATAGATATCACTGCTGCTTTTGATTCTGTTAACCACAGCACTCTACTACAAAGACCCTGAGATACAGGAATAAATGGTAAAGTACTAGACTGGTTTCTCTCTTACCTGTCCCACGATAATCAGCACATGAGAACCAAAAACAGACAGTCTAAACCTTTCACACAATACCAAGGTGCTCCACAAAGCTCTGCCTTGCAACGTGATCTATCATGGCCTACCTATGAAAACAATTCACCAGAGGCAGGACTTGTCAGACAAATCTGATTGATTTCTTTGACTGGATGACCAGGGAGTTTGACCGAGGGAGAGCCCTAGATGTGGTGTATTTAGATTTCAGTAAAACCTTTGACACTGTTCCTCACAGGTGACTTATAAACAAACTGAGCACCCTAGGGATGGACCCTAAAGTTACTGCTTGGATTAGAAATTGGTTGAGTGGGAGGCGACAAAGGATACAGGTAAATGGAGCTCACTCTGAGGAGAAGGAAGTTACCATTGGTGTGCCCCAGGGATCTGTCCTTGGTCCGATTCTTTTTAATATCTTTGATAGTGATATAGCAGAAGGGCTGTCGGATAAGATATACTTCTATGCGGATGATACCAAAATCTGCAATTAAGTAGACACTCAGGAAAGGTGTAGATAAAATGAGGAGGGATCTAGCTAAGCTTGAAGAATGGTCTAGAATTTAGCAGCTGGGACTGAATGTTAAAAAATACAAGGTCATTCATTTGGCCTGCAGCAATCCAAGGGAGCAATATAGTACAGGGGATGAAGTACTTTTGTCCACTAAAGAAGAGCGCGACCATGGTGTGGTTGTGTCTGATGATCTTAAAGTAGTTAAACAGGTAGAACAGGTGACAGCAAAAGCTAGAAGGATGCTTGGGTGCATAGGGAGAGAAATGGCTAGCAAAAAAAAAGGAGGTAATAGTGCCTCTGTATAAATCTTTGGTGCAACCTCATTTGGAGCATTGTGTGCAATTCTGGAGACTGCACCTTCAAAAGGATATAAACAGGATCGAGTCAGTACAGAGGGTGGCTACTAAAATGATTAATGGTCTTCATTATAAAGCATATAAGGACAGACTTAAGGATCTTAATATGTACACCTTAAAGGAAAGGAGGAATAGAGATGATATGATTGAGACGTTTAAATACCTCCATGTCATAAATGCACAGGGGGAGAGCCTCTTTCGATTGAAAGCAAGTTCTGCTATGAGGGGACATGGGATGAGGGTGAAAGGGGATAGACTCAGGAGTGATATGCGGAAATATTTTTTACGGAAAGAGTGGTGGATCTATGGAATACTCTCCCAGTGGAGATGGTAGAAATGAGGACAGTATCTGAATTTAAAAAAGCATGGGACAAACACAGAGGATCTCTGAAGGAAAAAAGGGGACTGTTGAAGTTGTTGATATGGAAGGGCAGACTAGATAGGCCATGTGTTGTTTTTTTCTGTTGTCATTTTTCTATGTTTCTGTTAATACTCCCTCTGCATCTGGTGCAAAACGCCGTGACAAGAATCATTACAGGTACTGCAAAATACATCCATATAACCCCTACACTCCACCAACTCCACTGGCTCCCTGTCACCGTACATAGTAAATACAAGAATATAATAATAACACAGGTACACTACCAAAAAACTGCCTCCAGTTTTGCAACTGATTCCTATAGATTTTGGGGTGCTGAATCCAGGAAAAATAGCCAAAATGTTCCATCACGTCACGTTTTCTTGCAAAATTAGATTTCTTACCCATATAAGGAATGTTCACATAATTTCTTTTTAGCCGACTGCAGTTTATTTTCTTGGCCCAAAATAGAGGTTGTAATGGTTAACTAACTAGAAACACTCCCTCATGATATTTTAGAGTGTTTTGTATTCATTTTATACATTAACAGGACAATTGGGAGGCGGGGGGCTAAATCCAGTACTCGCGCTGGCGCATGTTCTTTCCTGTTCGCCTCGCCTCGTTCGCTCGCTCAAACACGGTGGTTGCGACATGAACGTTCCTGTCAAATTTCAGTTTCTTGCAAGTTCATTATTACCTTTTGTTTGCTCAGTCGTAATCAAGCTTTATTCCGAAGTGGTTCACTACAGTTGTAGTTTGCAGTGCTGTGTATTTGTGATGGTTCACAGAGCCAGAGGCTGCGTCAACTCTCCGGACAGTTTTTGTTTTATTTGTGGGGAATATACCGTGAAAAAGCGGCAGAGGAACATTTCTGCATTTATTAAAAAAGTATATTTCGCCTATTTCGGTTTGAAGTTAGGCGATCAAGACAAACCGTGGGCTCCTCACAAAGTGTGCAAGACATGTGAGGAAGATCTACGCTTATGGATGAAAGGTAAAAAACAAGCATTTCGTTTCGGAATACCTATGATGTGGCGTGAACAAAGAGACCACAGCAGTGACTGCTATTTTTGCTCTTGCATTGTGAAGGGATACAACTTAAAAAATAAGAACGTAATAAGTTACCCCAACCTTCCCTCAGCAATTAGGCCTATGCCTCATAGCAACGAAGTACCTGTGCCTGAACCACCAAAATCTTTGGATCATATTTGTGTGGACGGTTCTGATCATGATGAGACTCATCAGATGGCTTTTCCCGATGAGTCCAGTACTTCCGAGTTTGAAACTGAACCAGATCCGAAACCTGAACTTTTCTCTCAAGCTGAATTGAATGATTTAGTCCGGGATTTAGGACTCCCAAAAGATGCTGCCCAACTGCTAGGTTCTCGGCTTAAACAAAAAAATCTATTGTCACCAGGAACAACTTTTTATTGGTACCGCAACCGCGAGACACAATTTTTGAAGTATTTCAGCAAAGAGGAAGATTTGGTATTTTGCAACGATATATACGTAGTGATGGAAAAGTTTAAACTCAAGTATGATCCTGCTGAATGGCGGCTGTTCATTGATTCGTCAAAAGACAGCATAAAAGGTGTTCTTCTTCATAATGGCAACACATTCGCTTCAGTTCCTATTGCTCACTCTGTTATTCTCCAAGAAAAATATGAGAATTTGGCCCTGATTCTTCAGAAGATTCGTTATGATGAGCATAAGTGGATGATTTGTGGAGACTTTAAAATTCTATCCATGCTATTAGGGCAGCAATCTGGTTTCACCAAATATCCCTGCTTCCTTTGCTGGTGGGATAGCCGGGCCCGCGACCTACACTGGGGGAAAAAAGACTGGCCAATTCGGGAGTATTTGAGACCCGGTGAGAAAAATGTTCTTCATGAGAGCCTGGTACCTCGTGATAAAATTCTATTACCACCTCTCCACATTAAGTTGGGTCTCATTAAGCAATTCATCAAGTCCCTTCCAAAAGATGGTGAGTGCTTTCGGTACCTTTGCTCAAAGTTCCCCCGACTTTCTGAAGCAAAGCTAAAGGAAGGAGTGTTTGTTGGCACTGATATAAGGAAACTCATTTCAGATGGAGCATTCGCTGAAACGATGTCTGAGAAGGAAAAAGAAGCCTGGGATTCCTTCAAGGATGTTGTTCTCAAATTCTTGGGGAACAGGCGGGATGAGAACTATAAGGATATTGTTTCCAGGATGCTCAATGCCTTCAAAGAACAAGGCTGTAACATGAGCCTGAAAGTCCATTTCTTGCACTCCCATGTGAACTACTTTCCCTGAAAACTTGGGGGCGTACAGTGAAGAACAAGGTGAAAGGTTTCACCAGGACATCAAGGACGCAGAGAGAAGGTACCAAGGAAGATGGAACACCACTATGATGGCTGATTTCTGCTGGTTGCTGCTGCGGGAAACCCCAGATGAAAAATACGCCAAGCAGCGCACCAAGAGAAGCATTCGGGGGAAGAAGAAACGGGCCCACCAGGAGATTGATTGACCCAAGAATGACTTTAAAATCTAAACTGTGTTGACAAATATCGTGTTTTTACTAAACTTTGAAATAAAAATTTGCTAGTTATTACCACAGTGTCGGATCTCATTTATTAGAATTTTATTTTCACACCTTCGGGTGTTTGTCTTCATGTATTGCAATGGTGCAGTTTGCGTTTTCTATTCTTACATACATACCTGTACAACATTTTTTGCACATTTCTTTGCTTTGCTTTGTGTCTAACCTCGCTCTTATATGCTCAATTTTTGTGCACATGTATGTGGCTGTTTTAAGTGCAGACAATTTTTCTACCATCACAGTGTGTTTTGTTGACATTACTCTATTCTTATGTGCTGCCTTGTTACAATTTTCTTTATTCTTATTTGAATAACTACTAAACAATTAGTATAAAGAATTCATCCAAGAAACTTTTATCTCGATCGCACTCAATCTGAAACGTTCACCTCAAACTGCTAACCCAATGTAGCAAAAAATCTGTACGTGATGGAGCAAATTGGTTACCAGATTTGGATTCAGCGCACCAAAAAACGTAAAAATCAATCGAAACATTAGTGGCAGTTTAAAAAAATTTTTTTTAGTGTACCTGTGTAATCTTCAAAATACTAAACAACCTATCTCCAATGACTTTTCATCCATTGATCAGGAAAGCACGTGCAACCAAAACAAGAAGAGGTGCAGACGTCAAAATCTTGGAAACTCCACTAAGCTTCAAAACAGCAAAGCAATCCACTTGCGGTAGAGCCTTCTCCCTATATACTCCTCAGCTGTGGAATGATCTACCCACCCCAATATGTGCAAAGACCTACTAGACTTTACGAAAGCCATAAGGACTCACCTCTTCCTGAAATACTATGGTCCCTCCTAGAAGAACAAGTGCCATATCGCTATAATACAACTGTAAATAGAAGATAACTGTTGAATGTAGCAGTAACACTTCACACCACAATAAAGTATCTGTATATAGTTAGCAATTGTTAAATGTATCATTTACCCTATATAATCCTCCAAGTTTTATTCCCCGTTCTATGTCAAGGCCTATTGCTGTTTTTGTTTCATGCAAACCGCTTTGAATTAACGATAAGGCGGTATAGAAAACTTGTTAAATAATAAATAAATAAAATCTCTATGGGATGCATTGAGGATCAGAGCAGAAAATCTAAATGCTGGCCTTGTTCCACGTTGCCACTGGTATAATGTAAGCGTCCATGGAATACACTCAGGATGTACATGGCCTTTCCTGAATATGCTTTATATGTCTCTGCAGCTTGCCATGCCCCCATTCTGCTCCCTCCTGTCCATATTCAGAGATCCCCATTTTAGTGTCGTGTACCTGCAGGGCCACGTGGTTTCAGAATATGGGTCTAGAAAACTTCTATCCCATACATCCAGGCAGCCTATTTGTGTGACAAAGGCATATTGGTAGGGCTAAATCAACCATTAGGTAAGACTAGGTAGTCATCTAGAGCAGAGCTTCTGAGGGGCCGCAGCAGTCAAAGCAAAAGAGTAGATCCTGACAGCCACAGAGACTTGAAAAGTCATCGGCACATTCTTTTACCTATACTGAAAGTGGGCATACATACACCTGCAAAGCAAAGTTTAATATCTAAAAGTGCTGTATGCAGGCTGATATTTAGAGGGGTTTATTCAGTTAGTAGGACTTGCTAACAAGATATATCCCACTGAGAAGGATATTCAGGGGCACTGATTCGGCAGTGCCACATGAATAGCCCCTCTGACTGCTGCAGTGGCCCATGGGCGGGGCGAGGGAGGGCACAGTGCTTACTTGATTAAAGGCCATTTTCAATCCACAAACTGCCAGCATAGAGTTTGGTCACCTGAAATGCTATCCTAACTTTATGTACCTTCGCTGTCTGAATAGCAGGTGAATATCGGCACTATACAGATAGAGATGCTGGTCAACACTGAACCCAGATATTCAGTTCAATTATACATTTTCACAGGATTCTTGCAGAGCGCTGATATTGACATGATCATAATTTTTGAGTTTAATTATGAAAATCTCAGGAGTGGGAGGGAGCCTAAGACCATCGGGTCACCTAGGGTGCCCAAAACCCTTCCATCTGCCCTGCATATTGGTGGCAGAGTTGAACATATGCCAAAAAGTGCGTCTATTGTAAATTTCAGATGTAAGTACATTTCCCGATGTAATATTCAAAGTATATTATATTTTCTATTCAAAAATTTGTTGAAGCGTATATATAGAATACTGAGGATGTGCATTTATTGCTCATATTTGGGTCATCTAATTTTACACATGAAAGGATGTGCATGCACAATTGATTTAGGGGCCTGTTTACTAAAGAGTGGGAAATGTTTGCTAAAACGTTCATGAATTAGCACACATTGGTGAATATCTCCTTAATGCATGCAGACCAATGAAGTAACATATGCAAAGTTGCTTTCTATGCATACAAAAATGTACATATGTAAAATGTGAAACAAAAAAAAAAGAATCTAAACAAAGGGCAAAAAGTACAAAACTGAACCAAAAATAAATGAAACTTATTGCTGTGCAGATTCTTAATGTGCACACTTTTTTATATGTGTGCATAGCTATAAAATGACTCCTAAATAGTTTCAGCATCCACATAAACCTAAAAATGGCACATACTTAATTTTCTTTCTGCTTTGCTTATATGAAAATGACACAACTTTTGTCAGTGATTTTTTATGTCATTTTCAAATACTGGTATTTCATAAAAAATAATGGGCTGTACAACCTACAAAGAAAGTATTGATAAAGGTTTGTGTGGTAGTTGTTAAAGCGGCCACTATGAAAATGTGGGGCATTAATTGTTCCCATGTGAGATAGGAATCTGATCCTAAGGAAAATATCTTAAGTCCTTTGCTGACTCCTCTCTCTTCTTGGATCAAGGTGAACACTTTCCTGGCTCCATGTTGACAACTAACATAAAAAGGAGAACTTGGTGCTCCCTTTGGAGAGAACAATGATTGGAACTAGATAATGAACAACCACAATGGGAACTAATTATAGAAGTAGGAACAGTAATAAGCTAAAAGGAAACATAATTACGTCTGATAAAATGCATTGAATATTTTCTTATAAAAATTATGTATTATGTAAGCTTTCAGCCATTTTCATTAGAGAAAGGTCCAAATGAGACTCAACAGATGTTCTACCAATGCCTCTTGCGATCCAGGAAAAGTTGCTTTATCACACTACACAGCACGTTTTTCAACTGTAATTGGGAACTAATAATGCTATTGTTCTTTTTTCCATCTACTGTATATTCCCTAGTCTATTTGATAAACACCTGACATGCAGTTGAGGCACCAAAATTATAGTAAAAATCGATTTACCTTAGACTTACCTGCATTCATTTTTCTTAAGTATTAAAAAGGGAAGGCATATTGCAATCTTAATGACTGAAGGATGCAACATAGAAAGGAATTTTATAACAGGTTACAGGACCATAGCAAGCTACGATTGCACCCTGTGTGGCTCACGAACCTGATGCACCCCCCCCCCCCCCCCATGACATATCAGACTGTCAGTTTCTTGTTTAGTACTTTAGTTAATTCATATTTCCAACTTCAAATAGGCCTATTGTCTAATACAACCATGCAAAACATTTTGAGGTAGCAGTCTGCAAAAGGCATAAGTCTTGTAGATGTCATCTTGAAGTAAAATCTAGCTAATATTGAATTTAGTGAAATGTGACCTCTCTATCTATGAAAGCAAAAGTAATAATAAACCAATAACTAGTCTTTGGAAAATATTTTAAACCAAAGTTCACCAACCAAACTAATAAGACAGAAAAAGGAGCACAAATCCAATGGCAATTTTATTTCAAAGTTTATTTTCTTGCTTGCAGTGCAGCAAAACAATTACACTGTCACAACTGAGAGAGAGTCAGCTATTTCATGTTCAACAGACAAATTTCCAAGCATTCTTGGCCCGATGACCCAGGTAATTCTTTACAAGCTTCAACTCATAAGAAACAACAGCATCTGTAATTGCTAGAAAAATTTTAAGAGCAATCTCTATTAGGATACCATATGTGTCTTTTAAGGAATACATCTGGATAAGTTGCAGTAGGTCAACACTACTTCCTTTGCCTCAATCAGCAATCAACAAATTTTCCTGAAATTGGAAACTCTCAATTTATAACAGCAGTTCCAGCAGATCTAAATCATAATCATATTTCTGTGCTAGATTAGCTGCACAAATTTTGGCTTCTTCCAGGAATTCAAAGTCAGAAGAAATCCCAGCTACATTTTCAAAACACCACTGCATTTGAGTTATAAGGCTGTCAAAAACCATGTGGCATTCTCTCTCAAAATTATTTTACAGTGTAAGCGGATCACTATCACATTCATTCAGACACATCCATTTTGCCTCACATCTCTTTTGTATTGCAAAATCTGGTTCAGTGTCATCTTTGATGCATTGATTGTTATTCTGATACCTTTGTCATGCATGTAACTGCATCTGCAATGACCAACTTTGCAATGCTTTGAAGCTGTATCAGTATTCTTTGACTGCAAACAATGGTTCTCTCTGACGACTACTATAAGAATCTGACACCATAAATGGAGCAAGCAAAGAAATTCAAAATTCATTGGTTTAAGAAACATTTGAGCACCTAATACAGTATCATCATTACAGCTCCAGTCAATGCTTAACTTTTGTAGAACATTATAAACTTCTTCAATTTGCATCAACAGCACAGAAATCCCTTCTTTTCTAACAGACCACCTAATTATGCTACTACTTTTCAAAGAAATAATTGACACCATCAGTTCCCATCTCACTGTAAACGAAGAGGTGAACATTTTTTGAACTCAAAGAATGTTATTATGAGTGATGAAACCGCAGCTACCTGAACTCTGACCAAATTGATGGAATTTGCTGTGAATGGCACAGTTCTGGGGAAGGAGTTCAGTCTTTTAATTCAGACTTGCTCGCTGCTATACTTACCTGCCATATTTGCTCTGATATCATATCCCTATCATATCCCTGATCTGCACAAGCCATCACTTTCTAATTTGCCTGTAATCGCTATAGTCAGCCCAAGGCCAGTTTTATCACAACCTTCAATGAAATCAATGAAACCTTTTTACAATGAACATTGTACACCTTAACGCAAACCGGTATATTCTTGCAGTTTTCACTTCAGTTTCATAATTTAGTGTAATGCAGTAAAGTGTGTCTTTAGTAAGACTCTATGGCACTCAAAAAGAACCTGTTGGTAATCTGCACCTGTCTGCTTGGTCTACTACAGACCCGCTCTGGCTCCTCACACCCATGACGTCAGCGAGTGATGTCGGCTGATGGTAATCTGCACTTGTCTGCTTGCTCTGCTACATACCCTCTCTGACTCCTCCCACATGCAATGTCAGCGAGTGACATTGCCTGTTGGTAATCTTCACCTGCCTGCTTCTTCTGCTACAGACGTGCCGACTCCTTCCACCCGTGACGTCAGCAAGTGATGTCTCATGTTAGTAATCTGCACCTGCTTGCTTGCTCTGCTACAGACCTGCTCTGACTCCTCCCACCCGTGACATCAGTGAGTGACATCGGTATGCCCTGCATCTTTTCTTGGAATCTTTCAGTGATTTTTGCCTGTTATCTTATTCTCTGTGTATTGCTATACCCATGCTGAGTCTGCTTGCTTGCTTGTGCTAAATTCTGCTATTTGCTTTGCAATTTATTGGTAATCTGCACCTGTCTGCTCTGCTACAGACCTGCTCTGACTCCTCCCACCTGTGATGTCAGCAAGTGATGTCTGTATGGCCAGCATCATTTCTTGGAATCTTTCAGCGGCGTTCACACCAAAGGAGTGTACCCAAGGAGCAGGATCTGCTCCTTGGGGCATTTTTGGGGCATTGTGTCATGGAGTCCTCTTTTGGCTTCTACTTCTCATGATGTCTTCATATTTGTTAGATTATCACTGAAATTTGATTATTCAGCCTGTCTTATGGTGACTATCCCATTCGGATGTCTTACCGGGCATCTATGCCTTCCCTTCGTTATCATACTGTACCAAAGGTAAGATACCTGGTTCCTTGTTGTCCTTCAGTTAACTTATTAACTAGTGTGCCCTGCCTCCCTTCCCTTCCAGGTGATCTTCATATTGTTCTTCTCAATTGTAGATCCTTGAAATAAAAAAACGGACCTTATTTTTGACATTATCCTCTCCCATAACCTGGACATCTTATGTTTTACAGAAAACTGACTTAGACTAGGCAATGTACCTTATCTGCAATTCTACTTGCCCCCAGATTTTGCAGCTTTCTCTGCCCCACCGGCCATGCATGCAGGAGGTGGTGTGATGGTTCTCTATAGAAGCTCTATTCCTCTTATTGAGCTCCCTGCAGAATCCTGGGCAGGGCCCGAGAACTCTTGCTCAAGGTTGGTACTCTGCATCCATTTCTTATTTACTGAGCTCTGTCTATGAGAACATCTCAATGGGACTCTACTTTGCAGTCTCTTCTTGACTTTGCGGTCGCCTTTCCGAGTCTCTTACTTCTTGGTGATTTCAATATACACTATTATTTGCCCTCTAGATCTCAAGACTTTTCCTTTATTCATTTTGTTGAGGATCATGGCTTTCTTCAGCACACCGCAAGATCTACCCATAGGGTGGGGCAGGCCCTTGATTTAGTTATTACCCAATATGACTGCTCTCCTTCTCCTGATGAGTTTTCTACACATGTTCTTCCCTGGTCGGACCACTTTCTTCTCTGTTTTTCCCTCCCCAACCTGCCCCTCTCTTCTCAAATTATTCACTCCCTCTCTACTTTATCTCACAATGGTCATTCACAGCTTTTCCCAGACATCCTCTCTCAGTTTCCTAATGCAGACATTCTCTTTCCCCCTCTTGAATGTCAGGTCATTCTCTGAAATTCTATCCTTTCTGAAAAGCTGCATATTTTTATTTCTAGCTCTTCCATCCCCTGCCCTTGATGTTGATCATTCCCTTTGTATCATCTAGACCTCCACCTATTAAAAAGGCAATTGCAAGCCTTGGAGAGAGTTTGGCACCGTGATCCAAATCCTGCTTCCCTCTTGGCCTTCAAAAACAGTCATCATTTTTATCGAGCCCAGATTCTTTCTGCTAAGAGAACCGACTTTTCATCTCTTATTGTAGCCTTGTCCCACAATCCAATTTTCTCTTTTGCCAGCTATTCTCCCTTTTTTCTACCCCTCTTATTCTTCCTCTTCAATCCATCCCTCTTCAGACTCCCTTGCTACCTTTTTCACTACAAAGTTTTTTTCCTGTATGTCAGAGCCTTCCTACCCCCTCTGTGGCTTCTTTATCTTTCTTTATCTTTTATCTTTATTTCATATTTGATATACTGCTCAGGCCTTGGTCTCAGGGAGGTTTACAATAAAATATTAATGCTGGCCAGGAAATGGAAAAAAAACTCCATTCAATGATAGGACAGAAAGGAATAGGTACAGCAAAAGCTAACAGTTATAAAACAGGACAGACAGTAAAGGAGGACAGAGGGACTAATGAACACTGGTATACAGGATGTCATAGGCTTGATGGAACAGGTGTGTTTTGAGATGCACCTTAAACTTCTGATAAGAAGATTCTAGGTGAAGTGAAGGCGACAATGCATTCCAGAGTACAGGGCTAATGATGAAAAATGCAGGATGGCAGGGAAGTTCTAAGTGAGCCTGAGATGGTGATGGGAGAGAGAATCAATTAGCATGGAGGGATCAGAGCTGATGGTAGGGGGTGTGCAATGATATGAGATTGGCCAGATACTGAGGTGTGGAAGTGTAAATGACTTTATGGGTCAAAACCAGAAATTTGTACTGAATTCTGTAGCAGAGGGGAAGCCAATAAGAGATGAATAAGAAGTGGGATTACGTGGTCCGAATGCCTAGCATGAGTGATAATACATGCCATGGTATTTTGCAATAGTTGGAAATGCTGTAGCTGATATTGAGGCAGGTTTGCTAAGGTCACGTTGCAGTAATATAACCTACTTATTACCAGAGAAAGCATAAGAGTGGTAACTGGAGAAGGCAGCAAAAAGGGACAGACTGCTCTGATCTGACACAGTGCTCAAAAGGAACGACAAATGAGAATGGACAGATGCTTTTGGAATGAAAGTGCTGAGTCTAGTATGACACCCAGGCAATGGAAAGGAAGGAACCAGGGGAATAGGAGTGGAATTAAGCAGAGGGGCAGTAGTAGGACAGGGGGTACTTAAGGAGAACCACATAGCTGTGGACTTGGAAAGGGTTAAAGTGGAGGTAGTTAGTTGAGATCCATGTGGCAATGCAGGAGAGACAATCATTAAGTGGCAATAAATCAATAGCAACAGGGGAGGTGTGGTAGAGAAGGATTATGTTGTCATCATAGAAATATGCTGACACAAGGTACTGCTGGATGATGAGTGGCAAAGGAGAAAGAAAGATGTTAAAAAACAGTGTACAGAGCCCTGGAGGACCCCACATACCAGAGGTACCGCAGCAGAGGACACAGCATTGAGATGCACAGAAAAGGAGTAGATAGTGAGGAAGGAGCGAAACCAATGCAGCACAGTACATTTAACCCCAGAATCATGCAGACGGGATAGCAGTGTAGAGTGATCAACTAAATCAAAAGCGGAGGAAAGATCAAGTGAGACAGCCAACATGATATCCCCGTGATCATGCGCGACATGCAGCTCAATTAGCAGGGAGAGGAGTATGGTCTCAGTGCTATGACCAGCACAAAACCTGGACTGGTGGGAGTGGAGAATATTGGTGGACTTGACGTGTAATGCTAATTGATGAAACACCAGTTTTTCCAGTACTTTCACCAAGAAGGGGAGGTTCGACACTGGGTGCCAGTGCACAGGTATATTTGGGTCGAGTGATGGCTTTTTAAGGAGTGGCTGGACTATAGCTGATTTCCAAGGGTCAGAAAAAATCCCAGAGGATAACTGGAGTTAAAGAAGGTAAGAATGAGTGGCAGGAGGGCAAGAGAGGGTTCAGATAATCAGGTGGAGGGGATGGGATCCAACAGACAAGTTGTTTTCCTAGTTCTGTTGCTAAGATGGGATGAAAGGAGGACCAGGTATGGGCCAAAGCCAGATTAGAGGGGGGCGGGAGACCGGAGTGGAGGCATCAAACTGGGGAACAGATGAGGATGTGGGAAAAGACGGGGACAGGGGAAGGGAGGGAGGCAAAGGGGGGGAATCGAAGAGGAGGAACGCAGGTGAATTATCTCTGAAAAAGGAAGCAAGCAGCGTAGGATCTGGTGAGTCAACATGATGTGATGGGCGGGTGGATGTTGCAGATAAAGAGTGGAGGGTGAAATACAGCTGTCTGGAGGAATTAAGAGGATGAGGAAATGACGGATGTATAGTAAGATTGCTGCTGAATGAACCACAGAGCAGTAATACGTATGAAGGTGACAAAAGCATGCAAGAGAATCTGGTGAAGGCCGCTTGCACCACAAATGCCCAGCACTTCAAAGCTGTGAACAGAGCAAATGGAGGCCAGGATGATACCAAGAGGAGTGAACATGCTTAGTTTGTACTGAGGAGGGATGAAGGGGTGCTAGGTGATCCAGGGTGGCAGTGAGTACAGAGTTCCAAGTGTGGACCTGAGTACTAGGGGGTTGAGTGTCAAAGTCAGGGGGGAATAGGGTATCTGAGGATGGGAATGACTGGAGAATAGCTGGGTGATATGGTGGCGCAAACACCGTGAGGGCTGAGAGTTGGCAAGACCTGAACCAGCAACTGAATCTGGATAGGATGCAGAGAAGAAGATGCAATAGTTGTCAGACCAGGGGATTGTGAGGGAAGAAAAGGCTGAGAGGGTAAGCTTGGAACTGGACGAGGTAAGAACCAGATCCAACATATGGTCTGCACTACAGGTAGGGCAGGAGACGTGCTGTGTAAAGGAAATATCATTCAAGAGGTTAAGGAAGGCATGATCTTTAGGTCTCAAGGGAGCATCCAAATGTGTATTAAAATCACCCAGAAAAGTTTCTTAGATGGTCTGCAATACCGATTCCCAAAGATCAGCAGAAAGAGAAGGGGGAAGGTAGAGGAGGAGGAAGTAAAGAGGCGGGGTTGCATGGAGTCAATGGAATAGGGATTAAGGGCAGTGAACAGTGGAAGTGGTGACTTCCATGAGAGGAAGTCTGGAGTGATAGAGAAGCACAACACCCTCCCCCCCCCCCACCACCACACACACACCTACCCATTCTGGGCAAGAAAAAAGGAGAAAACCCCAATGGTAAGCATCGGGGTCCTCACCCTCTTTAAGCCACGTTTTCATAACGAAACACATATTGAAGGGATGCTGCTGCAAAAGGTCGTGAACCAACAAAGACTTTGAGCAGAGGGATCTGCAATTCAGCAGTGCAAGATTGAGAAACAGGGTGGAGATGGGAGATGGATGGCAGACAGGGGAAGCAGCATGACGGCCACAGGGAAGGAAGTTAGCAGGAGTTTGAGTAAAAAGACCCAGAGTGGATGTGGCTGAGGTGGGGGAAGGCCGCCATCCCCAGTGCTCAGAGATAGATGCCATACCACAGAGGAGAAGTGAGGTACACAGAGTGGCCAAGATAGCACATGGAAAGAAGAGGAGCTTACCTGTTTTATGAATTGCATCAGCAGTTTAACACTGGCTATTGACATGCACTGCTCTAGGACAATCCCTGTCCAACAGGGGCAGAGCACAGGGCCAGATGTGACTGGTTCATACAGCATGCTTCAATTCTGCAGGAAATAAGGTGACTAGAATATCACACTGCAGACAGTACCAGTCACACACTAACTGTGATGGGAATCTGTAGCAAGGGCAGCAGAGACCATCTCTAGCACTGTAAGTTCTGGCGATCAGGTGTTGGGTGCCCATCTTCACCCTAATGGTGACCACAGAAACTGCTCAGTAGCACAGTTTGTAACTGCTCTGTGCTTGTATCACACACTGTCAGTGCATCTTACTGAGCTGAGGTGATGGATAAGTACATTCTCCATGTGGTGATCAGCTGTAGACTGTTGTTCTGCATGTGCACTGCATCATGGGTACTGGTGGGGCTACCCTATACTGGTGCACACAGCAGACATTTTAGGCTGTGACCTGCAGTTTCTTTGTATCCAACCATTGCTGCACAGAGCCATGTGGAGGTGTAACCTACTGGTTAGTGCAATGTTTTCATAAGCAGGGGGATTCTATTCCTACTTGTTCTTTTTGTGACTGTGTGCATATAGGTGCTGCCAGCCCTTGCCAAGCATCTACTCAGCCACGATCCTTCTTTCAGCCCATCTATCTGCCTCTGTTGGCTATGTACAGTCATGTCTTCTTATGCAAACTGCTACACCAGGATCTTCACTGGTATTCTTTTCCGCATTTTGGCTCTTCACGCTTGCCTCTCCTGTGCCTGATCTGCGCATAACCACTCATATTCTGGCCTCCTGTTGCTGCAAACATCCTGCCGCTTCTGGCTCTGGATGGGGGACACGTCTTCCCCATCCTATGTCACGCACTGACATTGCAGCACTTTACATTGGCACCACTCTGTGCATTGGTACAGCTGCCTTCCACTTGCTCGTCTGCTTTACTGGCTGTCACGTAGGGGGCCCACCGATATGGCTGGTCCATCAGTTCCCACCTATTCTTCCTTCCATCACCTTTACATTGACTTTCCTTGGTTCTCTATCCAGTGCTAGGGTTACAGACATTTTCGTGCTGTAAGGAGCATGCTTGTCACCTTAAAGCACCTTAAAGCACGTTTTGTCACCTTGTTCTTGTTTAGTGCCATCAAGTCAGTGTCGACTGATGGCCACCCTATGGATAGTTGTCCTAAATTGTATTCGGTCTTCAGTCAGGTGGCTCATTGTTGACAGACTGGCACCTGTAGCTGCTGTTATTGTATCGATGCATCTCATTGCTGGCCTTCCTCTTTTGCGTTGACCTTCTACCTTACCAAGCATGATGTCTTTCTCTAATGATCTCTCTCTTCACATGATGTGTCCAAAGTATGAAAGTCAAAGTCTTGACATCTGAGCTTCTAAAGAAAGCTTAGGTTTGATCTCCTCTAGTACTGACTGGTTTGTTCTTCGGGCAATCCATGGTATACACAGTATTCTGTGTGTTTGTCACCTTAGAGCACCTTAAAACATGTTTGTCACATTAACGTGCATTAAATGCCCATAGGGCGCTTTACATCGGAATGCCCCCTACCTGCCCAATACTTTTTAAGGATTACAGCCCTTTATCGCTGCCGTTAATACCTTTTACCTTACTGCCGTTTAGTACAGGATAAGAAGAACTGCTACAGCCAACATGCTAGCAATACCAAAATCTATGACAAGATGCGCCATATCAACTTCTAATAGAGCCTACAGCCTGAGCGCCCCAAGCCTCTGGAACTCCCTACCACCACACATCAGAACTATCCCCAACTTGAGCCAGTTCAGGAAGGCCTTAAAACACCTCCTCTTTATTAAACACCTCACAGCCTCCCCCGAACCCCAGCCACCAGGTATGAACAACACACAATAACTCCATCTCACATATATACAGTTACCTATTTCAATGTTTCAAATATGTATATAGTTTCCCCCGTTATCCAAGTTGATTGCTCCTGTTCATTGTAATGACCTGACTCTTGTTTATTGTCGGATACTGTTTGTTTTATGTAAACCGCGCTGATCGCAAATAGTGCGGTATATAAGAAATGTAAAATAAATAAATAAATAAATACATAAATAAGCATATCCCTAAGTATATTTTCTCTTGGCTTTTTTGCTTGGATCCTCTATAAATGGTGAACTGTTAAAACACTATCTTATGTCTTGGTTTTCTAAATAGATACACACTTCTGTGTTAGATACAGTATATTTTTCTTTTTGGTGTTGAGAGGCTTATATGTAAAATTCATAAATATTAAAAAAATCTGTATTATGCATAATGATTTTTTGCAGCAAATAAAAAAGCATGTGGCTGGCATTTAAACTTTTGGTAAACAAATTAAATTTTGTATTTGCATCAGTAAACTGTCCTAGACAGTTATTTAAATTAGCATTGTCCTTTTGTAAGCATTAGAAGTGAAAATGCCAACTCAACCTAATTATGTTCTTACCACACCACATTTTTGCAAGGATCAATTTTGTTTTATTTTAATTGCATTTAAAATAAATCCATTAGGACAATTAACAGGACAAGTTTTAGAGTATGTAAAGGAAAAAAAATAATCAAAATAACATAATAAGAAAAGCACATGAAAGAAAAGACCATTCTTCTATTGATGGACCATTCTGAGTCCATCAATACCAGAACTGGGCATTTTTATTTATTTATTTTTACTAAATATGCACATGAAAATAACCAATCAGCCCACAGGTAATAATTAAATAAAAAACCAGGGAAAATTGCATCAGTCTAGAAGAGTTTGATTATTTGGATTGAGTTTTAGCTATTGTAATTCTATTTATTTATCAAAATTTATAGGGAACCACTAAAAATACTTTTTTTTAACCTAGAAAATTGTTTTAAAATGATCTGAGATTGAAAAAAAAATTCCTGATATTTGACTATACATTGCAGTTGGAATTTAGGAAAAATTTCTCTCTGTCATCTAATGTCTGTTGAGTCCCCCCCCCCCCCCAAAAAAAAAAAAAAAAAAAAAAGATATTCTCTCAATGACTTTAATTTTCTTGCAAAATCTAGACAAATGTATTTTTTTTACTATATAAATTTAAATGATATTTCACAGTTCTTCTGCTGTGTTTTCATTATCGGGTCTCACCTTCTTTTCTTCTAGTAGATCGTCCATAAGAGGGTTTTTCTTCTTAGCACTCTTATCACCTCAAACAATATGCACTTTAGAATATCACTTTCAATTTCAACAATACCAGTACAGCGTTGTCTTCAGACTCCAAAAACTTGACAAACTCCTCTCATCCTTTCTTTACCTGAAGGGGCTAAGTCCTGTTTAGGGACAGATTCAGCTGTTAATCCTGCTCTCCATCCTGAGATGCAGACAATAATTATCTATTTATTTGCTTGCTTATTTGTTTATTTATAGTATTTATGTTACTTATCAAAACATTTATTAAACCACTTCAATAAAACACACACAATCAGCTGGATATAAAGTGGGCCCTTTTACTAAACATCACTAACAATTAACGTACATTTTAGCAAGCAGTAACTGGCCGCAGAGAACCCTAACGTGGAGGCATAACAGCTACCGACTGCTGAAATGCATGTTAATTAGCACTCACACGCTAATGTGGACAGTGGGCTGGTTAGAGGTGGAGCGTTGATGGAGTGAACACATTAGCATGTCAGTGAAGTTAACATGGCAATCAGCATGGGCTCATCTAATGGCATCTCTTTACCTCTTGTTAGGGTACCCAAAGGTACATTAGCTGCTGGGAACAAAGTCTTTGTACTTAATGACTTATGATAACACTTGTTAAGTGTGAAACCTTAGAGAAAATTAGTAAAAGGGCCCTTTGGTGAAAAGTGAACTACTAATGCAAATAAAATATTAACTTGTTCACATCGAGATCAATTCCATAGGTGCATGTCCGGGCCGTGGAAGTCCCTTGTCTATTCTGGTGAATCCGGACTACAGGGCCATGACAGGAATCAGCCCTGTACATCTGGGTTGTGCATCCCAACCCCAGCTCACCCACTCTCCTCCCCATCGCCACCCCTGCTTGCCCCCATCCAGAGCTCTCCGCACATCTCCTGTTTACGTGTGGGGAGCTTTAAGAAGGGAATAGGGCCCAGGCGAATAGCGAGGATGTACGCCCCGCTATTCATCGTTCAGAATGACACCCATATGGAATGCTTTCTGAAAAAGCTAAAATTTAATAGGTTTACAAAATGTTAAATTGCAAGATAAATTCTGAATAGTGTAAAGTATTGCATTCCACAGTGCCAGCCCCCTTACCATAAAGGTACATCCACAGGTAATTTCTTTACAAGCTAGGGCCATAGAAGAAACACCGAGCAACTCTTAGGATGTGGAGTGCAAGACAAGGCCAGGAAGTAAAAAAGCAGCAAAACCACAAAAGTCAGTCTTCCACTGAGGGAATAGGGATATATTGATCTATAGCATGAATTTTTGTTCAGTTAGCTCATTACACAGGTACACTAAAAAAAATTTTTTTTAAACTGCCTCTAATGTTTCGATTGATTTTTACGTTTTTTGGTGCGCTGAATCCAAATCTGGTAACCAATTTGCTCCATCACGTACAGATTTTTTGCTACATTGGGTTAGCAGGTTTGAGGTTGAACGTTTCAGATTGAGTGCGATCAAGATAAAAGTTTCTTGGATTAATTCTTTATACTAATTGTTTAGTAGTTATTCAAATAAGAATAAAGAAAATTGTAACAAGGCAGCACATAAGAATAGAGTAATGTCAACAAAACACACTGTGATGGTAGCAAAATTGCCTGCACTTAAAACAGCCACATACATGTGCACAAACATTGAGCATATAAGAGTGAGGTTAGACACAAAGCAAAGCAAAGAAATGTGCAAAAAATGTTGTACAGGTATGTATGTAAGAATAGAAAACGCAAACCGCACCATTGCAATACATGAAGACAAACACCCGATGGTGGAAAAATAAAATTCTAATAAATGAGATCCGACACTGTGGTAATAACTGGCAAATTTTTATTTCAAAGTTTAGTAAAAACACGATATTTGTCAACACAGTTTAGATTTTAAAGTCATTCTTGGGTCAATCAATCTCCTGGTGGGCCCGTTTCTTCTTCCCCCGAATGCTTCTCTTGGTGCGCTGCTTGGCGTATTTTTCAACTGGGGTTTCCCGCAGCAGCAACCAGCAGAAATCAGCCATCATAGTGGTGTTCCATCTTCCTTGGTACCTTCTCTCTGCGTCCTTGATGTCCTGGTGAAACCTTTCACCTTGTTCTTCACTGTACGCCCCCCAAGTTTTCGGGAAAGTAGTTCACATGGGAGTGCAAGAAATGGACTTTCAGGCTCATGTTACAGCCTTGTTCTTTGAAGGCATTGAGCATCCTGGCAACAATATCCTTATAGTTCTCATCCCGCCTGTTCCCCAAGAATTTGAGAACAACATCCTTGAAGGATCCCAGGCTTCTTTTTTCCTTCTCAGATATCGTTTCAGCGAATGCCCATCTGAAATGAGTTTCCTTATATCAGGGCCAACAAACACTCCTTCCTTTAGCTTTGCTTCAGAAAGTCGGGGGAACTTTGAGCAAAGGTACCGAAAGCACTCACCATCTTTTGGAAGGGACTTGATGAATTGCTTAATGAGATCCAACTTAATGTGGAGAGGTGGTAATAGAATTTTATCACGAGGTACCAAGCTCTCATGAAGAACATTTTTTTTACCGGGTCTCAAATACTCCCGAATTGGCCAGTCTTTTTTCCCCCAGTGTAGGTCGCGGGCCCGGCTATCCCACAAGCAAAGGAAGCAGGGATATTTGGTGAAACCGGATTGCTGCCCTAATAGCATGGATAGAATTTTAAAAGTCTCCACAAATCATCCACTTATGCTCATCATAACGAATCTTCTGAAGAATCAGGGCCAAATTCTCGTATTTTTCTTGGAGAATAACAGAGTGAGCAATAGGAACTGAAGTGAATGTGTTGCCATTATGAAGAAGAACAACTTTTTTGCTGTCTTTTGACGAATCAATGAACAGCCGCCATTCAGCAGGATCATAATTGAGTTTAAACTTTTCCATCACTCCGTATATATCGTTGCAAAATACCAAATCTTCCTCTTTGCTGAAATACTTCAAAAATTGTGTCTCGCAGTTGCGGTAACAATAAAAAGTTGTTCCTGGTGACAATAGATTTTTCTGTTTAAGCCGAGAACCTAGCAGTTGGGCAGCATCTTTTGGGAGTCCTAAATCCCGGACTAAATCATTCAATTCAGCTTGAGAGAAAAGTTCAGGTTTCGGATCTGGTTCAGTTTCAAACTCGGAAGTACTGGACTCATCGGGAAAAGCCATCTGATGAGTCTCATCATGATCAGAACCGTCCACACAAATATGATCCAAAGATTTTGGTGGTTCAGGCACAGTACTTCGTGTGCTATGAGGCATAGGCCTAATTGCTGAGGGAAGGTTGGGTAACTTATTACGTTCTTATTTTTTAAGTTGTATCCCTTCACAATGCAAGAGCAAAAATAGCAGTCACTGCTGTGGTCTCTTTGTTCACGCCACATCATAGGTATTCCGAAACGAAATGCTTGTTTTTTTACCTTTCATCATAAGCGTAGATCTTCCTCACATGTCTTGCACACTTTGTGAGGAGCCCACGGTTGTCTTGATCGCCTAACTTCAAACACCGAAATAGGCGAAATATACTTTTTTAAAAATGCAGAATGTTCCTCTGCCGCTTTTTCACGGTATATTCCCCACAAATAAAACAAAAACTGTCCGGAGAGTTGACGCACCTCTGGCTCTGTGAGCCATCACAAATACACGCACTGCAAACTACAACTGTAGTGAACCACTTCAGAATAAAGCTGGATTACGACTGAGAAAACAAAAGGTAAATAATGAACTTGCAAGAAACTGAAATTTGACAGGAAACGTTCATGTCGCAACCACCATGTTTGAGCGAGCGAACGAGGCGAGGCGAACAGGAAAGAACATGCGCCAGCGCGAGTACTGGATTTAGCCCCCCGCCTCCCAATTGTCCTGTTAATGTATAAAATGAATACAAAACACTCTAAAATATCATGAGGGAGTGTTTCTAGTTAGTTAACCATTACAACCTCTATTTTTGGGCCAAGAAAATAAACTGCAGTCGGCTAAATAGAAATTATGTGTACATTCGTTTTATGGGTATGTAATCTTATTTTGAAAGTAATCGTGACGTGATGGAACATTTTGGCTATTTTTCCTGGATTCAGCACCCCAAAATCTATAGGAATCAGTTGCAAAACTGGAGGCAGTTTTTTGGTAGTGTACCTGTGTTATTTTTCATAGGCAACCTGACCCCTAGAGATAGTACCAAAGATTTCTTTAAGGGGTCAGAACCTCCATTTTCAATCCAGTAGCTTCTAGGGATTGCTACTGTCCCACCACTAATTCACCTCTTTCATTACCAGTAAGTACCAGAAGGTATCAAGGGTGTATAGGGTTCTGGTATATTATTGGAGAATATGGAGATTCATCAGGGAGTGGGAGGTGGCTGGGATTCAGATCAAGGAGATCAAGGGGGGGGGTTGTGTTTTTTTTAATGCAGTGTACCATGGTAGCCACTCACTGACGGCATATGTGCACTTCCCAAGTTAACATTTATAGATGCTCCCAAGAAGACCTAAATATCCACTCCTTCAATCTTGCTGCTATTTTTGCTGGTTTATCCATAGTATTTTATAAAGACACATACGAGTCTTTAGGCCTTTTTAAAGGCAAATATGAGCCTTTATGAAATATGCTAAAAATAAATGTCTCTATGGTCTTCAAACATATACAATTTACACATTTAAGTCCCTTTGAATATTGACCTAATAGAATCCCTAAATGGAAAAAGGATTGACACCAATCATTAGGTGCTTAAGCTCAAAAAAGCTGTGAAATTACTGTTTTTACTTCTAAAAATGCATAGGCGTTGAAGTTACACTCTAAGAGACATGTTTACTAACCCGCGGTAGTCTTTTGCAGCTATCGTGGTACGTGAGTAAGACAAAACGTTCTGTAGTAGTTGCCAGGGGCATTCCAAGCTTTCCTTGCAAATATCATAGAAATTTTGGATTTACCATGGAGTCCCATGATACTTATATCAGCAGGTAGCATGGGAAGCCCTGCACTGCCTGCTGATGAAGCTATCATAGGCCTCTGTAGTAAACAATGTGGAGGATAGCTAGCAATTGGGTGCACAGAGCTCTCTGCTCTAATCGCTACGATGCCCTTCCATGGCCCCATCATCCTCCCCTTAAACAATATTGTTGGTACCATGAATCTAAAGACCCATACCACTGACAATAATTAAAGAAGTGCTGCCCCCCCCTTCAGCACTGATCCCTCTGGACAGCTACCAATCCTTATTGTGAACTGTACAGGGGGATCAATGCACTTCCCAAAAAGGGAGAAAATCCTGACTAGTCAGTCGGGTGACCAACGACCCCAATCCCGCTCCTGTAAAAATTCCCAGCTAGACCGTCAAGGTTCCAGGCTTGCCACCCCCCCCCCCCACCCATTCTAAACATTAAAACCCAGCTAGCCAGTCAGTATGGGGGGGGCACCCTGAGCCTCCCCTTCCAACCCCCTAACCATACTTTTAAGCTCCAGTAGCCGCTAGTGAAAGGGGGCAGGAGTGTTCCTTCCTACTTCTTTTCCATTGTCAGGCCTTGCAAAATGGCCACGATCATGCAATGCTGCCCTCTAGCCTCACACAAGAGGGCAGCACCATGAGATTGTGACCATATTAGTGAGTACCACTGAGTAGAGCAAGAGCTTAGCAGATGATGCAGTGGTTCTCCAGAAACATAAAATTCAAACTCATACCGGTATGTATATAATTACCATAGAGAAGATTCAAGATCACAACAGTCAATCAATTGTAAATATCCAAAAATGGATGTTTTCATATATACACTAATCTCTAAAGGGTATAACATTTAAACTGGTTACATACATCGAGAGGATGCCTTAGTACAATATAATACAAATTGAAAAAGTACTAATTATTTTGCTCTCAATAGAAAATGCACATCCTCAATCCAAAAGTAGGAACAATAGAAAGCCCAGTGGTTAAAAGCTACATTCAGGATGTGTGAAAAAGACAAAACAAAAGGATTCCCATTCCATAGGCAGCTGAATGGGATTGGCCACTGGGGCTATGATCCATAGGGATGTGCAATCCTTCGAAACAAAATAGGAAATGCCAGTTAAATTTCCTATATAGTTTCATTTTATTTTCAAATGGAAACAAAGGAAAACAAATCCTGAAATTGTCACTTATCTGCTGTTATTAATGTTGTTATTATTGGAGATCGATTCCACAAAATCCAGATCTGGGCCATTGACACATTTAAATCAGAAGCAGGCACAATTCCATACCTATTGCACATCTGTGGGTATAGATGTGCCTGTATTTATTGAATCAGCATGTAGACATGTCTGGTGTGGCACATTGAAGATGTTGTGCAGCTGGCCTGTGCTCATATCCGGCATGAGGCTCACGCACGGGTGCATTCAAGGGCCAAAAGGGAAGTGGAAAAACCCATCCCTGCTAATATTATGGGGCACAGGTAAATGCTGCAATCATTTTGGACATCCCCGCGGTCACAGTATTCTGGAACGTTGCATGTTTCTGATCTGCCTGTCTCTGTGATATACCCGTGAACACCTCTGACAGCCACGCCTCCGACAGCCACGCCTCCTCGTTAAAAACTCTTCTAAGCTGCTCCTCTCACTGACAGTGTTGTGCTGATGCAAACTAGACATAAATACTGATGATACAGACATGTAGATGCAAACTAGACTATATAAGTATTCTCAGTGCGCTCTAAGATATAATAGGATCAAGTAGATATTAACATGCTTGTCATGACATACCTTGCATCAAAATGTACATGGCAGTATAACAACTCCTCAGTTATTCTCTTATTGGTCATCTCTAAAAACACTCTTTCAAATGCTGCATATGGAGCTTTAACAATCTCAGAAAAAGCTAAACTAACTTTGCAATTCCCCAAAAGATGTATTGTCTTGCTGAGTGACATAATTATGCTCTTCTACTGTCTATAGCTGTCTGGCTATGACATCTGTTTCCCACATATTTGGGTACTGGCATTTCTCACAGCAGCTTCCTACATGTAGGTATACAGTGTGGCCCAAAAAAAGTGAGAACATCTCATAAATTAAAAGCTTAAATAGTTTACTTATTTACCTTTTTTAGTTATATAACGTCTTTATTTCGACAATTTCTGGTTGCTATCTTTTTTTTAAAATTTGTCAATCGTTTACATCTGTCTTTTTGAAATTTTAAATAACTTATATGCTACGAGATGTTCTCACTTTTTTGGGCCACCCTGTATATGCCTCATACAATGTCCACTCTCTGTCCTGGCTTATGTTTGTCTGTATACATCTGCTATCTGTGAAACAACCCTGCCTGTCTTCCCACAGTCTGCTGTGTGGCAATGCTCTCTTAGTCAGGACCATGTAAGCATGGGAGAAGGATCCCTGTGCCATCATAACAAGTAGCCAGCCTCCAGATATATCACTACTCTCACAACTTGCATAGATCATGGACTGGGTAAGATATAGGCCACATGGCAGAATCTGAGGACTGTTGGCACAATATCAGTCATGTCTCCCAGTGCCTGGCACAGCTGATGTATGCCTGCCCTGTCAAACTGGCACCTGGCACAGTCATCCATATGGTCCAAGTACTGGCCAGGCATTCATGCCTTCTCTGACTTGCAGATCAGCACACCAGATCCTCCCGTGCAACCCTCAAACCACACACACACACATTCGCACTTGCAGTCACAAAAGACATACTTTATTTATTTATTTAGCAAGGTTTATATACCACCTTTCACCATGGTCAAGGCAGTTTACAGTGAACAGTGATTAGGATTTATACATTGAACTTATGTACAGGTAACAAATTAAATTATGTACGGTTAGAAATGTACAGAACCATCTACTTATCGTTATTTACAAGAGGTTGGGGTATGTACAGCATAGCGTATCAACTTTGGTTTTCTTGTGTTATTGTTTACTGTTGTGGTTGGGTCTTATGTTTTCAGAATGTGGGTAGGTCTGTGATGGTACATATTGAGGGTCATTCTGCCTGTGAATTGAGGGGATGAATGTCCAGTTTGGATGTGCAGGGACTGCATGCTGGTGATAATGCTCCCTGCATGTACAGAGGCTTTGTGCGGGGATCTCTTGGGGAGAAGGGGAGAGATGGAGGAGGAGAGTGGACAGGGTGCAAAACCCAGACATACAGGACCGATTCAGGTCATAGCCCTGTAGGCCTGGGGAAACTAGGATGGACATGGGAATTATTCCACTTCAAAGGTGGAATAAGTCAGGTGGGCCGAGGTGATTGGGGTACACAGGACACACTAAGTGGCAGGGGGGCTGCAGTAAAGGCCCCACCACCTGATCCTGGCCCTGGCTGCTCCCGCTGAGGGCTGGGTGGTGGGGAAAGGAGAGCGTCATGGTATCGGGCCTGGCGTCACTCCTACATGGCATCCCAGTGCCATGGCAATGACACGCCATGACAGCAGGGCTCCAGCAGGAGCATGAGGAGGGCTAGCTGGGTAGCTAGCAGGATGTCCTGTGTGTCTGAATCAGGGCACATCTGGCCCATCCACGTGCCCCGATTCTGCAACTGTGGGAACGTATAGCTCCCACGGTTGCCGAATCGGGTGCAAATTCAGCCTGTCCAGATTTTGGACATCCGGACAACCCGGATATACCCCGATCAGAATTGACCTCATTGTGTCTGGAGAGTATTCCCGACTGATGGTGTGTACAGTTCAAAGGATTTTGTTGGGTTGATTTTGTTCTTACGAGAAGGATGATTAAGGTGTGTGTAGCAGATTGTCATCTTGTGCAGTTATGTTGTGGAGTTTGGAGCAATGTGCATAGGTGAGCTATAGGATTACTGTTTAGTGCTTTATGAAAAAAGGAAATAAGGGTAATGTTGTAGTGGTTGATATGGAAGGATAGACTAGATAGGCCATGTGGTCTTTTTCTGTCGTCATGTTTCTGTGTTTCTATGTGTTATCAGAAGCATCTTGTACTTGATCCGGCTTGTAAGTGGAAGCCAGTGTAGTTGTTTCAAGGTGGGTGTTATGTGATCATATTTTGAGGATCCCATGAGGGTGCATGCTGCAGTGTGCAGAGCTGTGTGGAGGGAGATTAGGGTAAGGTGCGGCAGGCCTTGGTAAATGGAGTTGCAGTAGTCCATATGTGGCAGGATTAGGGCTTGGAATGCCAAATGGAAATCTGGTGGGTCAAGGACGGGGTGTAGTCATCAAAGGGTTCTTATTTTGTGGTAGATTGCTTTTGTGGTGTGTTGTGTTTGAGGGAGTGGTGCTGATCCAGTGTAATTCCAAGATACTTGATTACGGGTTGCACCTTTATTTTGGTATTGTTTAGGGTGATGGAGTCCAGCGGAGTGAAGCTGATGTCTTTTGTGATGAAAAGAGCTTAAGTATTTCTATAGTTGATGGTCAGGTTGTTGTTTTTCTAATCATTGTGGGATGTCCTTGAAGCACTGAATGAGTTTTGTGTATGGTGGGCTGATTATGGTTGAATGGTTCATAGAGGATGATGTCATCTGCATACATGTGGAAGTTGATGTTATGGGTACTGATGATTTGGCAGAATGCTTTCAGGTAGATGTTGAAAAAGCAATGGAGTGGGGGGGCGGAGCCTGATGTCCAGCGGGTAAGACGCTTTGCGCTGAAGCTCCCGAGAGGCCTACTTAGAATCCTGACTTAATACCTATACAAACTTACTATTTCGCTCCGGGTTGACCGGGGTACCTCGGGGGGGATGGCGGCCCATAAACCAGCGCGCTTGGACTTCGGGTCTCCTTCTTCTTCTCACGGAAAACGCTCCAAAACAGAGGTGTCCTCCCCACAGAAGTTGGTTCCATTTCGTGAAAACCCCGAAATGCACCTGGAGATTTTGGAGGAACTACGCGGCGTGAAGGAATTGGTGCAGTCCAATGGAGAAGCGCTTAGAGCCCTGCGAGAAGACTTTGGAGTGCTCCAGGACCGACTTGAAAGACTCTCATTACGGCAGGACAATATGGCGGGGGTCCTCGATTCGCACGCGGTGCGCTTGGGCGCACTGGACAAGGCCGAGCGCCAGATACAGAATCTGCAAAAGGAGTTAGAAGATAGCAATAATCGAGCCCGTCGCAACAATGTGAGGCTCATTGGAATACCGGAGGGGGCGGAAGCGGGAGATATGAGAGAATTCCTGCTCAAAATTCTTCCCTCCTTGCTGAAGATCACCTTTCATAAAGAATTGGAAATCGATCGTGCACACCGTGCTCCTACCCACATGGCGCTCAACCGAACGACCCCCCGGCCTATTATCTTTCGCTTGCTACGATATCAACAAGTGGAACAAATTTTAAATGCTGCCCGGGCGAACCATCATTTGGAATTTGAAGGTCACAAAGTCTCCTTCTTCCCTGACTTGGCAAAGCCTACCGTTGACCGACGGAAGAAACTCCTTGCTTTTCGCCCTCGACTTCAACAGCTACAGGCTCGCTTTGGCCTGTTGTATCCCGCGAAACTCCGAGTGACTCTCCACAACCAAACCAGGACATTCGAAGATCCTGATCTACTATCAACATTTTTAGACTCCAAAGAGGCAGAGCAGATGCGCTAATCCAACGACGTGGACTTTTATTCGCCGGCTCTGTCCGCCATTTTGAAGGGCCCGATGCGGCGGTCATAGTCAAGCACAGAGACTTCCTGGACTTTCTTTCTTTCTTTCTATGACTCTTGTTTTGTGGTCTCCTCTCCCTCCATGATGTGTGCCTCGGTCGGATTCGGAGCATGCACAGCCCTACAGGTTATGTGTTTTTCAATTTTGGCCTTCTCTGGGGCTTCTCCCCGCAGACACATGGTCGCCAGTAATTTTGGGGTTTTGCTTCTTCTCTACCGCGCTGCGGTTTTTCTTTTTTAATGTGGGGCGCTTCATTGTGTTATCTAAGCTTAGTTTCTTTTAGGCCATATGTACAGCCTGATACAGTCAATATGAGGGACATTGTGAAATTAGGTACGCTATCATGCTCAGAATTTTTAACTTGTCTGAATGGCTTTATGTAAAATTTTATCACTCAACGTAAAGGGCATTAATAGTCCAATCAAAAGAAAGAAAATCCTTAGCTATCTTAGCCATGAGCATGCTGATTTAGCGTTTCTTCAGGAAACGCACTTAAACTCTGCTGAAACACTGAAACTCAATGTTAAGCCTTACATGGTGGCTGCATATTCTCCCGCCGTTTCTAAACGGTGCGGGGTTGCCATCCTGGTTAAGAAATCTTTGCAAGCTACTGTAATTGATACTAGCGCTGACAAGGAGGGCAGATGGGCCCGAGTACATCTTAAGGTCGGAGATAGTGAATTTACATGTATTTGCATTTATGCCCCGAATGTGGACAACCCTGCTTACTATGCAAGTATTGCGCAGTTGGCACAGGCCTCTGCCAATACTCCATTAATACTTGGTGGTGACTTTAATCAAGTGTTAGACCCTCTGATAGATAGACAGCCGCCAAGAACGAGTAGTCCACCCAAGAGTCTTGCTACCCTTACAGCTCTGATGCAAGATCTTGCGCTGGTAGATATATGGAGGCTGCTTCACCCCTCCGACTTAGAGTTCACTTTCTTTTCTGCCCCCCATCACTCCCAATCTAGAATAGATTTCTTTCTCATTTCCAAAGCACTGATTTCTCAAGTAGACACGACTAGGACTCATCCTCTCCATATTTCAGATCATGCTGCCATATCTTTATCAATACGTGTCACTGCGCGGGACGATTCTCCCCGAGCTTGGTTTTTTGATAGATCCCTACTGGGTCAAAAAGATTTTCAGATCGATATAAAGGCCGCTATCCAAGATTATTTTCATTTTAACTCACCCCATGATACAGCGGGCTGGGCTTGGTGGGAGGGTTTTAAAGCATCTATCCGTGCCACTATAACTAGCTATCAAATTCGGCAGGGGAAACAAAGAAAGCAGCTTTTACTGACTCTAGAGCAGCAGATACAAGCTGGGGAGCGTCTCCTTACGTCCCGTACTGACCCATGTATTTTACTCCGTTTACAACGCTTGCGTTTTCAATACAATCAGCTTTTGCACACTGCTGCTGTTAAAAATATTGAATCACAACAAGGGCTTTATTATCGGGAAAATAATCGTGCTGGCAAATTATTAGCAAATGCCCTAAAAGGTCGAAAAGAAGCCAAGCGTGTTACCGCCCTCCGCAATCCGTCAGGGGGGGCTTTGTCACTAAAGATACCGAAATCTTAGAACTCTTTCGTGACTTTTATACTCGGCTTTATCAATCTGAATGTGATTTTGAGCCAGATGTATTTGAACGCTTACTTTCAGGAGTACAAAGACCGACCCTATCTGACGAAGATAGAGTGGCCTTAGACACACCATTTACTGTCTCAGAAATTCATTCTGCTATCAAGAAATGTGCCTCAGGTCGAGCCGCAGGCCCAGACGGTCTCCCCGCTGAATTCTACAAAACCTTTCACGCTGATTTAGCTCCAGTTTTGAAAATTTATTTTTCTGCTCTGGCCGAGGAGGGTTCTCCTTCTGGGTCCTTTTCAATGGCAAATGTAGTAGTTTTTGAGAAAGAGGGGAGAGACCCGCAACTAACAGCTAATTATCGTCCAATTTCCCTCCTAAACGCGGACTATAAAATCTTTGCCACCATTCTCTCTACCCGGCTCTCGGATAGGATGCCTACCTTAATACACCCAGATCAATGCGGTTTCATTCCTGGTAGATCGACTGCTGACAATGCTCGGACTCTCTGCCATGTATTGACTACCGCAGTTAATCTTGATCGCCCATTTGTCGGCCTCTCACTTGATGCTGAGAAGGCCTTTGATCGCTTAGAGTGGCCCTTCCTATTTGCAGTCCTCCGCTGGTACGGATTCGGGGAAGGTTTTCTCCGTTGTCTTCGCACCATGTACGCTCAGCCTACAGCCAGTATATGTGCAAATGCTTTAAAGTCTCAACCTTTTCCCCTTCAACGCGGCACTCGCCAGGGATGCCCACTGTCTCCACTCCTCTTCGATCTTGCACTCGAACCCTTGGCTTTACTAATCCGGCAATCGGAGGAGATTCATGGAGTCCCCTTCACCCACAGGGAAATCAAAATTTCAGCGTATGCTGATGATCTTATGCTCTTTGTCTCTATAGACTCAGTACCGGCTGTCTTAGAGCAAATTGGTAAATACTCACAACTGTCCGGTTATAAGATAAATTGGACCAAGTCGGTAGCCTTTCCATTAAATCCTCTGCTTCATCAGGCAGATATGCAATCCTTCCCCTTTTTATGGCAACCTCGCATGGTCAAATACCTTGGGGTTCACTATTGTTCTCCTTTGGAAGACACTATCTCCTTCAATGCCAAAGACTTAACCTCTAAAGTCCGGGCGCTTACTCACCGCTGGACTCCTTTAACGCTTACCTGGTGGGGTCGATTAGAAACCATAAAAATGATGATTGTTCCGAAAGTGAATTATATCTTAGAAATGGTGCCTTGTCTCTTCCCTCGACGTATATATAAAGATATCGAGGGCCTTCTGACTAGATACTTGTGGCAAAATAAGACACCTAGGATAGCGAAACACAAGCTGCAAGCAGATAAGGAATATGGGGGTGTCAGATTCCCTGATTTCCTGAAGTATCATCAATCTTTTCTTCTCAAACAAGGTGCTCGTTGGCTGGAAGATCCAGTACCGAGTAGACCTGTGTGGCTAGACATAGAAGAGGACCTTTGCAAACCGATTCCTCTTACTTTTCTCCCTGGTATGACTCTCCCATCAGACTCTCACTTCCCACCAATGCTTTTAGACACCTTAGGTGCCTATAATAATCTCATGCAATCTTTAGACTCCCGACTCTGTCCGTTAGACAAACTCCCACTTTGGTACAACACTCGATTTCGAATACAAAATAAGCCGATGGCGTGGAGCCCCTGGTACACTAGGGGCATTTGGATTCCTAGCCAATTGTTCCATGAAGGTCGCTGGAAAACTTTTAGTGAATTGCAAATTGAATTTGGTCTCCCAGCGAAACACTACTTTCAGTTGGTGCAACTTCAGCATTGCCTTAGGAGTGCTAAGGTGCTCCCGCCATCGGCCTCCCCTACACAAGGTTGGTTGGAGACTATCCGATCTATCGGTAGTTCACCGGGTGTAGCATCCAATTTTTACAAAACCTTATGTAATGCTATAACTAGGGATACCCCTATAGCGCAGAAGGCAGGGGGGAGAGAGAACTGCATGTGACTTTGACCCCGGAGCAATGGAGCCTTGTCTGGAGTAGAGTGACACGGGTCTCCCGATCCGCCTCACTCACTCAGACACTCTTCTTTCTAGCCCACCGGTGTTTTTACACTCCTGACAGATTAGCCAAATGGAACACTGCTCAGGGCAATAATTGTTGGACATGTCATGCGGCCATTGGTTCACTACCTCATGTTATGTATGAATGTCCCGCACTACAGTATTACTGGAGTCGGGTCTGGGCCGTATCCAGTCTATTTTGCACTTTCAAGAGCCCCTTTCTTGGAGGATAGTGGGACTTCGCTCAGCAGCGGGGATCCCCTCTCTTCCAAAAACGGCTTACTTCCTTTTGGACTTTATGCTAGGTATTGCTATTTCCCTAATTACGAAATACTGGAAGAATAGCTCCCAGTTGAGCCCCAATGAATGGTGGAATCATGTCTGTCTCTACAGTAAATATGAACAAATACCTCGTATGTTTGCTTCCCCCATTCAGACTCCTCCTCATCGGTCTAAATGGAAGATGCTCAATGATTATGTACATTCTGCTCAATGCTCTCATCTGACTGTCTAAATTTATATATATCTTTGTCTCATGATTATTCTGTATCGCAGATACTCTTTTGATTGTTTTGATGTACAATCACGTTTGTTTGGAAGCGCTCACATGCTGACATAATCAGCTAGAGAAGAAGCGTGGGGGTGGGCGGTAATTGGGTTTACTTTTCTTTATTGTATAATTGTATTGTTTCCTTTGGTGTGTTGTTTCTTTTGTTTGTTGCAAAATGAAAATAAAAGTTTCAAAAAAAAGAAAAAGCAATGGAGTGGTATGACTTGTGTCTGTTGGTATGGGATGGATATGTTGTATCCAATTTTTATTTGTTGCTGCCTATTGGTGAAGTAGGATTCAAACCATTGAAGTATGGTGTTTTGAATTCCAGTGGCTTGAAGGCATTGAAGAATTTCATGATTTATTGTGTCAAAAGCTGCTGATATGTCAAGGAATATCATGATGTATCCTTGTATTTTGTACTGCATTCCTTTTATTAGTGTGTCTGTGAGTAAGATCATCAGAGTTACTACATCATGGAGCGGGCAAAAAAACATGCTGCTGGGGGTCAAGGAGGTTGTTCTTATCAACATGTTCCTGGAGTTGCTATTGTACTGCTTTCTCGATTACTTTTTTTTGTGAATGGAAGACTGGCAATAGGTCTGTATGATGCTGGGTCCATCGGGTTGAGGTTGGGTTTTTTAAGGGTAGGAAAAATAGAGGATAATTTCAGTCATTCTGGCATGTATACTTTGTTGAAGTATTGATTGGGTGGGTTTGTTTTTATTTGGCTGAGTTCCTAATTATTTGGCTGAGTTCCTGTTTGGCCACTTTGATCTATTTGATCATGCATGGATCAAGGGGGATGTTGTGGTGTTGAGTGATGTGATTAAGGCTGTAATGTTGTCTGCGCTAATGGAAACAAAGATTGTCCAGGGGGTGCTGGGGGTATAGATTTGGATGGTGGGGAGGGGAGGCAGGGGTTGGGGTGGTGTGGTTCATAGGGGTGTTAAATGGGAGGAGAAAAGTGATCAGGCTGTGGTCTAACCAGGGCCTGGTGTGGTCACATATTGAGTGGGATATGTTTGTGTGGATTCTTTGTGTGTTGATAGAAATCAGGTCGAGGGTGTTGCCTTTTGTGTGGGGGGGATTTAATGATTTGTCAGAGATTCATGATTGTCATAGCTTGTAGGAAGGCTGAAGCATGTCTGGGTTGTGCTGAGGGAAGATTGAAGTCTCCCAGGATGAGGAAGTCTTTCGCTGCTTTGATGTGCTCTAGGAATTTTCCAATTAAGTGAGATAGGTTGGCGGTAGCAGCAGTTGGAGGCCTGTAGACGAGGCAGATTGTCAGTTGTTTGTTGGTGATGGTCAGGATGTCTGTATCTTCTGAGCTTTCCATGGTGAGAGGTCAGAAGTGTGTTCATGTTATGATTAGCACCCCCTCTTCCCTTTGCTCTGTGGCAGGCAGTGAAAGAGGGTGAATCCGTCTGGTGGGAGTTGGTTATACAGAGGTCAAGAACAGGTCAACTTGGTTTGTTGTGAAGAGGTCTTTTATGATGGATACTTTGTTCCTTACATCATATGGCTTGTGCTGTTATTGAGGGAGTTAGGGTGTGTTTTTCACATGGTATTTGTATGAGGCATGGTGTATTATGAGGTTTGTTGTGCTTGTAGTGATTTTTTGTGGATTTACATGTGGTGTGGGTATGGGGGAGGTGTAAGTATGAGGGGGTGGGTAGGAGATGTATTCAGTGAGTATGGGTGTGTTGATGAGTAGCAAGTAGCATAGGTGTAGCATGGTCGGCTTATCTGCCATTGAGAATTAGGGTTTCGGTTGGTGAGGATGTGTTTGTGGTTCTGCTTGTCTTTGTGTGCTGTAACACTGTTCCGGTTCTTAATGAGGTGGAGAGGGGTATGGATAGTCCACTGTCTTTGTCCATGCATAAAGGCCATGCCAAAGGGCCCTCTAGCGAGGCCCTCAGGTGCAGGCCCACGAGGCATGGGTGTGCCTTAGTGCACTGCTTTTTCAAAGGTTTGTCATGGTGTCCTGCTTGGCGGTGGGGAGCTGGGAGGAGCTTCAGGGAAAAAGATGCTTATCTCCTACAGTATAACTAAAAGCTGGTATACCATGATAGCATGGAGTCCCAGACCTACAAATATAAACCCCCTTTCTCACTCACACAAGATCCTATTGCACATTCACTCACATACAACTCTTATATCAACATTCCCATTTTACATAACACAGGAATTTTTAGCATCCCCAGATTAGCTTCTTTAGCAGCACAAGCAGCAAATTTCAGCATAGCCAGAATAATCACAATTGCTCTTCTTAAAATGTCTTTTAGGGTAGTTATTGATGCCCCTATAGCTTGCAAGATTCCTTTACCCCTGATTTCTGTTCATTATAAATGCATCTTGTGGTGTTTTACAGACTACAATCTCACCAGTTTGCAGCATACTTTTCATAACCTCTAAACAAACACAGCAGAATATTTTCCACATCTCCAGCAGGAATACTGGGCATGTCTATGGGGAATACATAAAACATATACGTGCCTTTCTTGAATATGCTATATACGTCTCCACGGCAAACCACACCCCTCATTCCACCCCTCCCTGGCATGTTCTGAGAGGCCCATATTTACACCGTGGATGTGCATCAGAGCCACGCTTCGGAATACAATGGTAGACGTTCTTGGGAGATATGCATCTCCCGTGCACATGCAAACGGCCTTTTCAGTTTATGGAATAACCTCCTAAAGGGATAATGATATATTTTTCTGAATGGAGGACCCAAACAGAACAACTTCCATCCCTGGCTCCAAGTTTCTCCATTGCAGATGCTACATTAGGCAAAATATTGTTCAGACAATAGGAGTGTGTAGGCAAAAAAATGTTATTTTATTTAGTTTTCTGTGTTGTTTATAGAGTTTTTCATTTCATTTTCTTTCATTCTGTTTTAATTTTGTCTTTTTCCATCTGTCATTAATAATTGTTGGGAGTTTTTTAAATTGATTTTGAAAGACACATTCCAGAACAAAACAAGAATGTCAGAAAATTAATGGTACTTCAGTATCAACAAAAGGATAAATACAAAATAATCCCTTATAAAATAACCATCACCATCCATTTAGACCACAATAGAGGTAAATATACAGGGATACCAAGTAAAAAAATAAAACAGCTATCCCAAAGAAATCGTATCATTATAGCAGGGCGAGAACATACGCATCAGTCATATTGGACGTAGTATTAACCACAATCTCCTCTCTAGCCCTTGGGAATTCTAGCAGTTGTCCAGGCTCAAAAAAAAGAAAAACCTTATCCTTATAAGTAATTATACAATGAGAGGGAAACCTCAAAATAAAAGCCTACCAAGGGAAAGGACCCTAGGTCAAAGAACAAGGAATTCCCTTTTCCTCAGTTGGGTAACACATGAGAGATCAGGAAAAATACACATTTTAGTGCTTAGAAAAGATACATCAAAATTCCTGAAATAAGAATGAAGAATTATAGATTTATCCGGATCCAAGGCCAGGATCACAAGCAAGATAGCTTGCTCAGTAACCACCTCAAGGGAATCCTCTAGGAACACAGTCAGGTCACCGGGACCCTGAGGTGAGCTCCCTGAAGCAGAACCATGAGGCCTAGTACCCAAGTACAAGTACTGAGCTCTAGCGATGGGGGGCAAATTATCCCCAGGAAGTTTAAGTACCTCCTGGAAATACTTGCGCCCCACCTCAGAAGCAGACATAAGAGGAGACTTAGGAAAGTTCAACAGTCTCAAATTATTCCTGCGGATGGTTTTCCAGATTTTCTGCTTTCCTAGTAAGCAAAGCACACAATTCTCAAAGTTGATCCAACTTTGCTTCCACATTAGTTAACCAAGCAGCTTATTCCTCTCAATTCCAAAAAGCCTCAGAGAAAGCAGTTTTTAAAGAAAAGTGCAGTACCCACTGTCACCACAACAGTCACTAGGGAGGTGTTAATGGTTCCACAGCGTCCCATAGCCCTTCCAATGTAATTTGAGCAGGTTTGACTAAACCCCCAAACATCAGAGTCAGGCTACCTCTACTGCTCACTGCTGAGTGATCCCCACCAAGGGATATCAACCCCACTGAACTTCCAGTGCTCAACACAGCAGCAGCAGAAAAAGGAAGAAAAGATTTCACAGCTCCGGAGCCCTCTTCACTTCCACTCACCGGCGAGTTCATCAGCAGTCCATTAGGGAGCACGCCAAAGACCATATCTGTACTTCCGGGTCATGGTGGGGGGGGGGGGCTCACTGATCCGGGGAAAGCCATACCTTGGATGTGCCCAGAGCCACAGTCATCCCCTCCAACGGCCCCACTGAAGATGCCACTACAGCTGTGGTTGAAGAAAAGGCATAAGCCACCAACATCTTTTGGCCGGAAAGAGTGTTCTCAACCAAGCCTGCATATAGGCTGGCTTGCTTGCATTTTTGCCGCCCCATTATCTCACCAGAGCCGTGAATCCAGGCCAAAAGAGAGGTTAATGGAGAGCATCTTCACCACAGCAGTTCCCTACAGCCGCCATCTTGCCCCCAACATCCATTATCCCACCTCCATCTGTCATTAATAGTGCACACTATTGCTTAATAGTGCATACTATTTGCCCATTGCATGCATTATTGTCAATAGTGTGCACTCTTAAGTGATAAAGTGCACTATTAATAATAGATGGGAAATGAATAAATTAGAACAAATGACAACATATTATGCAAATAATACACAAAACTAAATGAAATGAACATTTTTGGCCTGCACTCCCTTAATGGTCCAAACAATATTTTACCCAACAAAGCATCAGGAGAAATGTATTTTTCCTAATTGCTGTTTTTAGAAAAATAAAAAAAATATCAGGAGAATGAGAAGGCATCTCCCTCTTCACCGTGAAGTTGTTGATTTGCTGAAACAAGTACTTCTAAAAGTCCTATTTGTGTCCTGGAGCACTGTTAAATGGATGTCCCCAAAAGTGATTTGAGATATGCAGCAATGTTTGAAAATCACATGTACGTGTGAATCTTTTTAACCCCTCCCTGGATATGCCCCCAACACGCCCTCACATGACTTGGACATGACTGTGTTGTATTTGAAGTTTCTGAAATGGCTCTGTGGAGTCCATGTGATTTCAGTGTCTGAATGGGCATTGTCAGATGTGGATATTATGATTAGTGCTTCTAAAATAACCCCCTAAATAAATAAAATAAGGGATCTGTTTACTAAAGTGTACTGAGTAGTTAGCATATGAATTAGTGTGTGTTGTTATCACAGAAGGATGGCAATGACTAGCATGCTGGCATGACAGTTAGTGTGCACTAATTTATGTGCTAGATACATGCCGTGTTATGGGGCCAGGAACTGGGAGTATTGGACGGAAAATTTGTATTGACTGCATATTGAATTAGCACATGGTACTTCATGTTTGCTGTCCCAGCTGTCAAAAGTACAGATACACTTACTGCCTCCTCAAGAAGAGACATTCACTTCTCCAAAACTCTCATCAATCCATTAGTGTAGCCCACCACTTGTGAAACAAAATCCTGATCACCATGAATAGCTTCCTGACTAATCCCACACTGCATCAATGACCTGGACCCATCCCCATCCGCCACTTAGCATCCAGACAACGTAGTTGCTCAACTTTAACAGGTGATCTCCAAGAACAGCAGGAATCATTCTTCACATATGGGTGAATGTCAATGACAGAGCCTGCATGGGAACGCTCCCCAGCATCTAATAGGAAAGTCTTTGGGAGCACTGCACTGTGCCTGCGTGTCTGCCTTTCCACCTTCCCGACTCCTTTCTACAGATTAGTTTGTAGATGAGAAAAAAAACAATAGAACCTTACAACTCATAGGGGAAAAGGGCAGATGGGAAGAATGATTACTGCTGTTTCCAGAGATCACCTGTTACAGGTGAGTAACTACGCTATCTCCAGGAACAAGCAGGAATGCAGTTTTCACATATTGGACACACTAGCTCCCAGGTACCACACTGGTATTGGGGGCACTGTGATCCCTGAAGTAAAAAATGTGTAGCTGAAGAGTCTGGAAGAGTTATAGATCATTGGACTTGATTCCAGGAGTCAATACTCCCCCAATGATTGTCTGGTATCTTGTCGAAGTCCAGGACTGAGGGTAGGAGTTGAGTTTAAGTCCCAAAGAGGTGCTGGAGTATAGCTTGGCCAAATACAGTGTCTCAATGGGAGTATCTTTCCAGACAGTAGTGAGCAGCAAAGGTTTGAATGGAGGACCAGGTAGCTGCCCGGCAGATCTCCTCAATGGATACTGAATGGAGATTGGCTACAGAAGTTGCCATAGCCCACACCTTGTGAACAGTGACATGACCCTTCAAAGAGAGTCCTGCTTGTGCATAAGGGGAGGACTACCGACTGGTTTAGATGGAAGGGAGAAACTACCTTTGGGAGGAGATGTGGATGGGTACAGAGAACCACCTTGTTATGGTTCAGAGTATAGGGGGAATCCACCACTAGAGCTTGCAGTTCACTGATACAGCAAGCTAAAGAGAGAGCAATAAGGAAGACGATCTTCCACAATAGAAACTTCAGTGAAGTGGTGCTTAAATGTTTGAAAAGTGGCTTTAGAAGTTGTACCAGAACCACATTCAGATCCCAGGCTGTATTGCCTCGCTAGATATTAAATTCAAGAGGAAACAGCCACACGTGCATGGAATTTAATAAGTTATTTAATATGGCAATCAGCTAGACAATATAACAATAAGTTAGTGATATTACAATGACAACACAACAGTTGATATAACAATAGAACAATGCATCACCAAACTCCGACATCATCATCGCAGCCCCTTTATCATCAGCTGGGATAGCCACAGTGAAGGCTGGAGAAAAGTCCGGGACCCCTCACGCGGTGGCCAGGCGGAAAACAGCTCTCTGCCTGTCCTGTATTTTCTAGCTCTTTTTATAGGCTGTAACAAATGTGTCACAGCTGGATAGCATGACTCCTCACATGAGGTTTTCCCTAAACCTCTGATAAACAGTAATCTCTGACCAGTCCTTCTCCAGCCTTTGTTCTCCGAGTTAATAAACAATCCTGGTCAGTCATTCCCTACACCTTTGGTCTCCGGGCTTGTAAACAATTCTGGTGCAGCTGGCTCAGCATGATTCCTCATATACAGGATGTCTCAAAAGTTCAATATTCTTTGCTGATTCTAAGAAATCATTAAAAATATTTAATTTTTATTACACAGGCCAATGGAAGTGGCTTAATAGGTGGCTTAGACAGCATAAAAGCCCACATGAAACATGCTATTAAAGGGTGTGAGGAGAGAGGTTGTCTATCCACTGGTCTGTGAGAGGCCACAATGGCACTAATGTGAACTCTCACTGAGTCAGTTTTAAGACCTGTCAAGGATAAGTGAAGGAGATATTGTAGAAGCATCTCCACTGGGCAAAAAAAGTGGTCAATGTCTTTTTGGGAACACCAGAGGGCAACCTTATGCCATCTTAAGGCATAAGATTGCCTGGTATAATCTTTAGGAGATGCAAAAGAACATTCTTGACTGCCTGCAGTAGGTCAAGGTCGAAGAGCACTAGCCCTTCAGTAGCCATGCTATCAGGCATTGGGAGTGAAGATTGGGATGGAAGCGCATCCCATGATCCTGAGAGAGGAGGTCAGGTGCACATTATAGTTTGAGTGGCTGAGTCTATGCAAGGTGAAGAAACCACAGAGGAAACCACAGTTGATAGGCCAAAATGGGACTATGAGAATCATTGAACACCTGTTGGCCTGCAGCTTGAACAGTGTCTTGGATATCAAGGGGATGGGAGGGAATGCGTAGAACAGTCTCTGTCCCCAGTCAGTGCAGTGATGGAGCCCTGGAGCAGAAGAATGGAAGCTGTGTGTTTTGAGGAGTGGCAGAAAGATCTATGAGTGGGGTTCCCCACATTTGGAAGATCCAAGCAGCCGTCTCCCAATGCAAGGTCCATTTGTGTGGATGGAGAAAACGGCTTAGCCTGTCTGCTAGGACATTGAGTTCACCCAGGAGGTACACCGCTTCTAAGGGAGAGCCTTATCTCTTGACGGGATTCTCCCCTGACCAAACAATTGTCTAAGTGAATGTGCTGAGAGATTTCAAATGACTATAGGTGAATCGCTTATTTGAAGAGGGGACAGGGGCCCCGTTCCCCCATGCTTGTTTATGAGGAACATTGTGACTTGTTTGTCTGTTCTGACTAGAACAGGTTGCCCCAATAGTTGGGGTTGAAAAACCCAAAGAGCATTTGTCAGTGCTCATAGTTCTCACAGGTTGATCTGCAGGGAGGATTCCTGAGTGGTCAGATCATGCAGATGCACCCAGGGGCGGCCCAAGGGGGGTGCGGGGCCATGTGCGGAGACTCGGTGCGGGGCCTCATTTGCTTAAGTGGCCTTATTTGCATAAATATTTGCATAATGTTACCATACACTAACTTTTAGTAAACATGTCTCTTAATGAGTATATAGATAAAGAAAGACTAAAAGATTTCTACATTACTATAATCCAGTGCCAACCGCCAGGCACATTAGGAACTACTACAAATGCTGCCCATTTAGAACCCATAGCAAACCCGCCGTATCCTGACAGCATTAGCAGGACTCACAAAGCACCATACCCTACCTATCAAAAGGCAACACTGCAAATATTAAACCAATACATTTCAGAGAATACTGGGGAAAGAGAACAAGTGGCAATGTCAAATAGGATTTACATAAACAGAATACCTCAGCTCAGTTACACATGCAGAACATAGACCATCACCAAACAAGGAATCACAATTTAGAAACAGGAAGGCAATAATTAAACTGGGAACCCCAAAAGCCAAACTTGGAATGTACAACAACACTGTAGAAATAAAAATATAAATTAATTTCCTCTTGTACCAAACAAAGCGCAGACGTTAATGATGCACATTTCCCAGAGCTTTCATATTCCAGTTAATAAATTCAAAATAAAGAGTTATCTTTCTACCTTTTGTGCATTTTTTTTCAGTTGCAATTGCTCCAGCCACTTTCTTCTGGTTTCTTCATGTTTTCTGCTAACTCTCCATCGTCTGCTGTCCATTTGTACTTTCTTCTCTCTTCTAGTTTTTTTTCCATTCTCTCTCTCTACATCTGCTTTAACATACTAATCTTTCTCCTTTTGCTCTTTCCTCATTCCTATTTCACCCACACAAATTTTACCCCTCCATCCTCAATCCCCACTTACTCTCCCAATACCCGGCCAATTGTAGATTTTTCATCCCTCCCACACAAAATATTTTTCCCCTCTCCATTTTACTCTCCCAGCCCCATCCCATTCTAATCCTCCCCCAACATCAGCTCCCTTCTAGTTCCAGTCTCACCCAGCATCCATTCCCTTCTAGTTCCTGCATCAGCCCATTTCCAGTCCTAGCCCCCCATCAGCCCATTTCCAGTCCTAGCTCCCCAGCCATTTCCAGTCCGAGTCCCTTCAATAGCTCATTTCCAATCCTAGCCCCCCATCAGCCCATTTCTAGTCATTTCCTAGTCCCACCATCAGCCCATGTCAAATCCGAGCTCCCCTCCACTCAGCCCAATTCCAGTCCAAGCCCCCATGAGCCTACTTCCAGTTCTAGCCCTTCCATGTGTCCATTTCAATTCAAGCCCCCACCACAGCCCATTTCCAATCTTAGCTCCCCCCAACAGCCCATTTCCAGTCCAATCCTAGCTGCTCCATCAGCCCATTTTCAGTCCTAGCTCCCTTCCCTCACAGCCCATTTCCATTCCAAGCCTCCTCCCCATCAGCTATTTGCAGTTCAAGCCTCCCCTTCCACTCAGCCCATTTCCAGTCCTAGCAACCCCCCCAACACATTACCAGTCCTAGCCCCCCATCAACCCACTTCCAGTCCTAACCCCCCATCACCCCATTTTCAGTTTTAGCCCCCCTATAACCCATTACCAGTCCTAACCCCCCATCAGCCCACTTTCAGTCCTAACCCCATCAGCCCATTTCCAGTCAGCCCCCATAGCCCATTGCCAGTCCTAACCCCCCCATCAGCCCACAGCCCATTACCAGTCCTAACCACATCAGCCCACCTCAAGTCCTAACCCCTCCCCATCAGCCCATTTCCTGTCCTAGCACCCACATAGCCCATTATCAGTCCTAACTCCCCATAGCCCATTACCAATCCTAACCCCATCACCCCATTTCCAGACAGCCCCCATCAGCCCACAGCCCATTACCAGTTTTACCCCCCATAGCCCATTACCAGTCCTAACCCCCCAACAGCCCACAGCCCATTACAAATCCTAACCCCATCAGCCCACCTCGTCCTAACCCCTCCCCATCAGCCCATTTCCTGTCCTAGCCCCCCCATAGCCCATTATCAGTCCTAACTCCCCATAGCCCATTACCAATCCTAACCCCCTCACCCCATTTCCAGACAGCCCCATCAGCCCACAGCCCTTTACCAGTCTTAACCCCCCCATAGCCCATTACCAGTCCTAACCCCCCCAAAAGCCCACAGCCCATTACCAGTCCTAAACCCATCAGCCCACCTCAAGACCTAACCCCTCCCCATCAGCCCATTTCCTGTCCTAGCCCCCCCATAGCCCATTATCAGTCCTAACCCCACCATAGCCCATTTCCAGTCCTAACGCCCCATCACCCCATTTACAGACAGCCCCCATCAGCCCACAGCCCATTACCAGTCAATCCCCCCATAGCCCATTACCAGTCCTAAACCCCCCAACAGCCCACAGCCCATTACCAGTCCTAAACCCATCAGCCCACCTCAAAACCTAACCCCTCCCCATCAGCCCATTTCCTGTCCTAGCCCCCCACAGCCCATTACCAGTCTTAACCCCCCCATAGCCCATTACCAGTCCTAACCTCCCCAACAGCTCACAGCCCATTACCAGTCCTAAACCCATCAGCCCACCTCAAGACCTAACCCCTCCCATCAGCCCATTTCCTGTCCTAGCCCCCCACAGCCCATTACCAGTCTTAACCCCCCTATAGCCCATTACCAGTCCTAACCCCCCAACAGCCCACAGCCCACCTCAAGTCAAGTCCTAACCCCCCCCCCCCAACGGCTCATGGAAAATTTAAAAAAAAAAAGCTGGCTGCTGCCCTGCCGCCGCAGCAGCAACAGAATGGAGTGTCCCGCGGGGCCCCCTCTGCCCGGCTGAGCTCTCCCGGCCCAGCTGAATCCCTCTGCGCTGGCTTTCAGATATGCGAAGTGAAAGTGTCTCCCTCGCATCTCTGTTAAGCCCATAGGGGCAGATGGGAAATTTCCCATCAGCCCCTGCTTCCCATCAGCCCCTGCGGGCTTAACAGAGACACGAGAGAGACACTCTCCCTTTGCGTATCTGAAAGCCAGTGCAGAGGGGCTCAGCCGGGCAGAGGGGGCCCCGCGGGACACTCCATTCTGCCGCGGCAGCAGCCAGCTTTTTTTTTTTTAATTTAATTTTTAAAAAAGCAGAATGTTCTTTGCGCGGGGCCCCCTGAAACGCGGGGCCCTGTGCAAAAAACATTCTTGCTCAATGGACGGGCCGGCCCTGGATGCACCCCATGACCCAATTTGGAAGCATCTGTTGTCAGGGTGCATCAAGGTGGAGGCATCTGAAAAGGTGACCCGAAAAGGTTTTGTGTGAGACACCACCACTGAAGGGATTTGATAAGTTGAGGGGTAATGTGGATCTTGTCTCTGAGATGATCACTTGCTTGCATCCATTGAGAAGACAAAGTCCACTGCACTTTTCATGTAGGGGATAACATGGACCATGGAGGCCATGTGTCCTAATAGTCACAACATCTCTCATGGTGTTACTCGGCTTTGCTGTTCTACCCTTTATGCCAGCTCAATGAGGTGGATACAGCAATCCTGCAAAGGAAAGCTTGGGCCTGTTGAGTGCCTAAAGTACTCCAATGAACTCTAGACTTTGTATTGGAAAGTTTATGACAAAGCCCAGGTATGGGAGCTCTGTGATGGTGCAATGAAGGGAGAGCCTTATCTCTTGAGGGGATTCTCCCCTGATTAGCCAATTGTCTAAGTAAGGGAAGATGAATATCCCCAAGGTGCATATGTAGGGAGTGATGACTATCTTGCATTTTATGAAGACCCTTGGGGCAAAGGCTAGACCAAAGGGGAGAACCCAGTATTGATAATGGTTTGCCTGAATCATGAAGCGTGGGTATTGTCTGTACAAGGGATGGATCAGTATATGCTTGTATGCCTCTTTTAGGTTTAGAGAACATAGCCATTTGTCTCTGGAGGTATGGTAGAAGAGTTCCTAATGAAATCATTTTGAAGTTCTCTCGGATCATGAACTTGTTAAGGTTTCTGAGATCCAAGATGGGCATGAAACCTCCTGTTTTCTTTGGAATGAGAAAGTATGGAGAGTAGAATCCCAACTTTTCTTGAGAAGGAAGAACTCTTTCTATGGCACCCTGGGAAAACAAGGTGGTCACCTCTTCTTTTAAGAGAGTGCTTTGAAGGGGTTATGTTGGATAATCCCCTGTGAAGCGGGGGGAGGGGGTAAATTTTGAAGTGAAGCTGATAACCCTTTGGACAATCTGGAGCATCCACTGCTCTGATGTTATAAGGTGCCACCTATAGGCATAGTGACAAGTCTGCCTGCAATGTGGAGGGGCTGGGGGTCCTCCAGGGCAGTTTGGCAATGCTCTATGAAGGAGTCAAAAACCAGGTGCAGGTTGTGCCTGTGCAACTGGTTGAGGCTTAGGAGCTTTGTATTTTTGGGGTTGGCAAGGGCCCTGTTGCCTCTCCTGAGGATGCTGAGGTTGATAGCAGCAGAAGGCAGGTAAGGAGGATAGCACCTCTTTTTCTTATAATAGAAAGACTTATTGGGAAGAGCTTTCCTTTTGGGGTGGGTAAGCTGTTTTCCTGGAAAGATGTTTTAGGGTAAGATCATCTGTTTCAACCTTCCCTGATTTTTCCTTCCAATCTTTGCCATAAAGGTTTTCTCCAGTACATGGGATATTGGCCAGTTTATCCTGGACTCATCGCTCGAAGTCTGACACCTGTAACCATGCCATTCTGTGAGCGCCAATGAAACTGCTGAAGCTCTGCTTGTGGATTCAAAAGCATCAAATGAGGCCCTGGTAAGAAACTCAGAAATGTTTTGGCCTTGCTTGATGAGTGTCTGGAATGCACTCCTCTTATTCTCAGGAAGCATGGGGATGAAAGTCTCTAGATCTCTGGTGACATCCATCAGAAACATGCCCATGTACTGTATAGCATGTAAGAGTTGATTCTGGAGAACAACATACAAACTTGGAAACAGTGACATGCAAATGCATCGATTGTCCTCGAGTCTCTGCCAGGAGGCATGGATAAATGGTTCTTTGAGCTCTTTATTTGGTGCATCACTGATTCCACAGACATTGAGTGGTGTGGGAGCTGAGGTTTTTGGAAGTGTGGGCACTCTCATACTCAGAGATGGCATCGACAGGCAGAAACATGAATGTACCATGAGGAGCACAAAAAAAAAGTTTTTCGGCGATAACAGGACAAAGCATCCTACTGTATGCAGAAAATGAAAAACTGAGGAGAGGAGTTTGGAAGGCGGGACAGCAGACATGCAGGCACAGTGGAGTGCTCCCAAAGGCTTTCCTATTGGATGTTGGGGAACGTTCCCACGTGAGCTCCATATGTGAAAACTGCATACCTGCTTGTTCCTGGAGATCCAGCACTACCACCTGATCAACATCCTGAATCCCCCACCCCAGGTAAAAGTCCCAACCTACCCCCGCAGCCTTATCAGGATCCAGACCAATCCCCATCTCCCGAAAAGCATCCAGACCCACCTTCTTCCCTCCCACAAAAGGAGACATCCAGTTCAATTATATCAGTCCCCATATACAGCTAGAACATTTTATAGAGCTGAAACTTTCTTATTCTAGGGAACATACAGGGATACAAAGATCAACTTTAAATACTGGTTCACAATAACCAAAATGTAGCTAAATCAGGTTGCAGAAAAATAAAGAGAGACATGTTAAATAGATGCCAGTAAGAGAAGTGAAAATTATTGAAGTCCTTTACCACCTGGCATCTTTCTGCCCCCTCAAAAATAAGTATTCTGGAACTATTACTAATCAGCTTTTGCAGAAAGTACAGACCAATTTCAAGTGAAAATGAAAACACTCTGAACACGTTAATACATTGTGAAGTGTTATGTTTATAATAACTTTGTCTATCTATCATAGATTTTAGATTTTCTCTTCTAGGCTCTGAGGTACTTGTTAGTATTGATTAGATTTCACAGTATGTATAGTAGATAAACTCCAGCTAGATCTATAGGTTTTAGTAATACCTTAGTTTGTTAATAGTGACGAAGGGGCATATTGAACGGCGGCAGCCAGAGTTGTTAAGTCTGTTAGCCATTGTCACATTAACTTATGCTATATCCGGTCAGCAGCACTAAATATCCAGTTTGACCAGATAGCTGTACCAGCTAAAGTCAAGGCGGCCTTTTTTCTGTCCTGACTAGCCAGTCAGCAGCTTAATTTTTTTGCTGCCTTACTTTTGTAGCTGCCTCTGCTCTGCCCCCAAAATGTACTGATGATAAGCAATTAGTGTTGGGGCATTTAACCAGGCTATTTTGGGATACTGAGCAGAGAAAAGCTGCATACTGTATGTCACTGAATATCCTGTTGAGTGGCATTTGCACAATTTGCAGTTCTGCAAACCACGTAAATGTCTTTGAATATGTCCCTAATATTCAGTGATGTGCTCCTAGCAAAAAAGGTGCCGATTCTCATATGCAGGACTCTGAATCCAGTCCTCAGGGCACACCTATTTAATTGGATTTCAGGATATCCACAATGAATATGCATGAGATAGTTTGGCATACAGTGACAGCAGGTCATGGAAATCCATCTAATGTATAGCCATTGTGACTAACCTGAAAACCTGACTGAGGTGTGTCCTGAGTAGTGGGTTGAGAACCTCTGATTTATACAATAGTTTCTATGATAGAGAATTGATGATGTGTAGTGGACTACGAGGGGGTAACAAATAAAACGAAACTACAGAGAGATCATTCGGATCTCTGGAACTGAAGTATGCCAATAGCTTTCTCTTTTGTTACAAGGCCAAACTTATCAGCCCTCCTCGTATATCATTTTCTTAGTAGTCATATGAGTGATACATGTTTTTGTTGTTGGCCAAGACTCGTCTGTCTTTGCTCCCTACAATTCTGGGAGACCAGAATGTAATGAAAATGAAAAGTATATAAGTGAGAAATATTTCAATGCAAGTACAAACTATGTGGTATGGAAATGTGCAGGTTAAAGGTATAACAGAATAAGTGTGAGACTGAGAATGTAAAGTTGCAAATTAAAGCAAAAAGACAATGTATGAGGTTGGTTACCACAGTGTGAATTATGTAATAGTAATGTAGGTGTGAGGATGGACAAAAAGGTCTTTTCAATAGTATACAGTATTTATAATGAACATGCAAATGTAAAATAAAGATAACTCTGAATAAAAATTCATACAGAAAATGAAATTGTAAATAATTGAAACCACAAAGATGAACAACATCTTATGCTTATGTTTATTAAGAACTTGCTACACCATCATACACCTGGGCAGGTACCTCAGCGGTTTGCAATAAAATAAAAATAAAAGGTTGAAAAGAGAGAAACTCCATAAACTCATAACAGGAAAGTACACTAGAGAGAAACAAGAAGGCAGATAAAGAAACAGAAGACAGAGAGAAAGTTTGAAAACTACAGAATGTGTATGCTATCTCCGCACTCCCCTGCCAAGAAAGCCTGTCCAAAGAACTGGCTTTTAAGGGTTGCTTTGAATTTATCGGAAACTAAACCCTCAAATAGTGGCAGTAAAATTAGAAGGCATACTCTGAATAGGTCAGAATTTTGATTCTAGGGACTGAAGAATGAACTGTAGATATAGGAGCAAGCGCATAGTGCAGTATAGGATAGGGGAACCCTCTTTAGCTCCTAATTCGGGACCACTAGAGGGCCTTGGAGCTGTTGGTTCCACTCCTGGAAGAATAATTATTGTTCTTCTTCACCACTTCTTTTACATTTGATTTCTTTCTCTACAGTTACTTCTGCATCAATATTATGTCTGGATCAAAAAGGAACAAAAAGCAAGCAAGGCTTTTGCACCGTATCACGGATACAATTTTCCAAACATAATCCCCCTATACCTGAGAAAATGGCAGCCAGAAAATCAGGTCCTCTTTCATTAGATCCCTTAAAGAAAAGCTGCATAGTCTGAATGCCTTTTTTATGGTGCGTGTTTAATAAGTCATGGAACTTAAATCAGCAGTCTCAGCATTTCAAGAATGCTGGGAGAGAAAGTGATACAACAATGGGAAGATACCGTTGCTCAGTACAGGAACTTCCCCAAAGATCAGCCCATTAGAGCACAACTTGGAAGGTATTTCAAATCATAATCATCAAAATGCTTCAAACATTTGGGCCTTTATGAAGGAGCAGAAGATTAAGACATGATCCATTTCTTAGAAAACTGAATTCCTCAAATGCTTATGATATCTTTTGCTATAGATCTGGAGAATGAATATATACAGGGAATTCCTTCCTGCACAGTGAAAGACGCACAGTTTTCCAAGGACGTAATTCCAAAACTATTGCAATACTCACAGGCCCTATATATACTTTTGGAGTTGAGGCTGCACACCTTCGTGTAAAATAATGGGAAGAAGATCTCTATGACCTAGATCTTGCAAAAAAAACAGCTTTCCAATGGAAAATAATTCCTTGCCATGATGGCCCAGCTGAAAGCTGCTGGTGCTCATTTCAGCCTTTTATACCCTGCATGGATGAGAGTAACTCTATGCAATACCACAGATATGTTTGAGCAATTAAAGATCTTCCTTGCAGAAGCAAATCAGTGCAGAGATGGCATGATTTGCTGAAACTTACCTAGTACTGTTTTCATTCAACGTGTGTTCTATGTAATAACAAACTATGAGTATATTAATGGAATAACCTACATTATGAGTGTTATTTTAAAAGTGCTATTCATGATTTGGACGTCTGCAATCAGAGGGATGTCCATGGAGCCATTTTAGTAGCCATATCTGAGGATGTCCCCAGCGCAAAGATGTCCAAGTCTGAACAAACTATATCATTAGGAAATAGCTTCAAACAAACAATGTTCAAATGGACAAAAACTTTGCATATAAACTTTCTTGAAAAGAGGAGCAGAGAACGGTCTTTTGCTTTAAGCCATCAACATTAGAGTGTCCAGAAAGTCTCAGACCACATAGCGCTATAGGCTCACAGGATTTTTAGCCTGCTGTATTAGCCTGCTATTGTATCATGCGCTTGTTAGCATCAATGACTTTGTTGGATTTTTATAAAAGACTTTTCACCAATTCTCCACCACCTTCGTGCCGAAGTCTAATAAATAGAACAAATTCTTATCTTAATTGTTGTCCTAACAAGCGCATGATACAATAGCAGGCTAATACAGCAGGCTAAAAATCCTGTGGGCCTATAGCGCTATGTGGTCTGAGACTTTCTGGACACTCTAATGTTGATGGCTTAAAGCAAAAGACCGTTCTCTGCTCCTCTTTTCAAGAAGGTTTATATGCAAAGTTTTTGTCCATTTGAACATTGTTTGTTTGGAGCTATTTCCTAATGATATAGTTTATACTGGCTCTGTGAAGACCCACTATAGTTTGTATGATTATACAATATGCAAGTCTGAACAAAGGCTTGGCAGAGGCATGGCCAGGACATACCTAAGAACCTGGATGTCCCCACCTGAACTCAGAAATACTCAGATGTCCCAAATCATTTCTAAAGTTAAACCTGCTCCAGGCACAAACAGGTATCTGAAAAGTGCTTATTTTGTCAGGCAAGTCTGAAAGGTATGAGGAAGGAGCTAAATTAATACCCCCTGTATTTTATACTGTGTCAACACTAGAGCTGAAAGGCTATCTACCCAGAGCCAACAAGTTATTTGCAAGAAAGCACCCCAACCGCACATGGTGGTAACATCTGTATTGCAGCATCACAATTAAACACTCTCCTTTATCCCATCTTCCCTTACCTACCATCACAAACTGCAAACTGCATGTCCTCATGTTCCACTCCTTGAGCTGCAGCTTTATAAGCCATGCCACTTCTCTTAACATATCCTGAATAATCAAAATCAGACCATCACTAGCCATTGGGGACAGACAATCTCTGGTTAACATCCCAGATAACAACCAAATCCATTTAGAACCCTCAACATTTGGTTTACCCATGGTGATCCCCCCCCCCCCTCTTAGCCCCTTCTTTCTCTGATTCCCCAGTCCCATTGGTTTCCACATTTCGGTACTTAGGTGTTCACTTTGATTCAAATCTTTCCTTTCACTCTCATATTTCCCATATTACCAAAACTTCTTTCTTTTTTCTTCGTCAAATCCACTCAATTCGCCCTTTTCTCTCTTCCTCTGCCCTGTCTACACTGGTGCTATCCTTAGTTATGTCACGGGTGGATTTCTCCAATGCACTGTTTCTCGGTCTCCCCAAAAACCAGGTAGCTAGGCTTCAAAGAATTCAGAATACTGCTGCACGTCTTGTCACACACTCCACTCTTCGGGATCATGTCACTCCTTTGCTCTTTAATCTTCATTGGTTGCCAGTCTCATTTCGCTTTCAGTTTAAGTTATTGACTCTCCTACACAAAGTCTATCACACCAGTACTCCATCTTATCTGACTGATCTTCTTTCCTTCCACTCCCCTCGGTATACACCTCGCTCTTTCCATCTTAACCGTCTTGCCCTTCCCTCCCCTTCCCGTGCCCACCTGCAGCTCACCCGTCTCTCTGCATTTTACTTTGCAGGTCCTGCTCATTGGAATTCTCTCCCCTCCTCTCTTCGCCTGGAATCACAATATACCATCTTCAAACAAAACCTCAAAACCCATCTCTTCTCTCTTGCATTTAACATTCCTTCTCCTTTTGTCTGAGTTTACCCCTAGTGTATCTATCTGCCTTTCGTATCCTGTCCTGTATCTCCCATACTTTTGTCTTCTGTCCTTTACACAATTGTAAATTTCCTTTTCCTTTTCGGGCTCTGGCCAAAATTTTATGTTTTATGTATTTTATTTATTTTATGTATTTTATGTATTTTTATTATTGTACACCGCCTTGATTGTTACAGAAAGGCGGTTTTTATCAAATGATTAAACCTTAAACCTTAAACATCTCTGCTCCTCCAAAGCCGTTCCACACCTGTGAAGTCAATATCCTCCTGTATAGAGTTGCATAAGGAAAGTAATAACAAATTATCCATAAATCTCTAGCATAATCAACTCCTCTCCTTTTATTGAACAGTGCTGAACAATGATCATCTCCTCAAATGAAGAAATATAATAGAAAGAGAAGCAGAACGTCAAGCTTCCAACAGTGAAAAAGTAAGAGCCGTCAAACAATGCATGCCACAAATGCCAAGCTACTGTAATTATATTCTATCAGAAGCCAAACCCAAAGTGTCATCTACAAGTGAACTCCACTGCTCGTCTCCCTGCCTAGAACAAAGGAGCAACTTCACCTCTCTACCAAACCCCTGCGCAGGTGAACCTACATCCAAAACTGAAGCAACAAATTAATAAGTGGAACTTCTAAACTCCCTGAACCCAGTGTCATAATTACTTAATGTCCTGTAGTGCAAGGAGCCTTTGCCTCACAGTAAGATGAAACCATCCTGTCCTGAGAGAATGAGTTCCCAACTCTTTGGCCAACCCATCACCAATAAGACATGCATCCCTAAGGGAAACCTCATCAAGTCAGAGCTATCAGCGTAACTCCCTTGCTTAAGCTCCTCAAGTATCACAAGCACGGACACTGCTACATACCATGTGTGGATGGGTAATTAGCTTGGCTCCAACCTTGCTAATACATGCATCCATTTGAAAATACTGCATAAACAAACTTCTGAATACACGCCCTTCCTTGACTAATAGGCCCATGAAACCACCCTAACGTTTTCACAGGAACTTTGCTACAAGGAAGCACTCAACAAAGACACTGATATGGCAGGACTAGATTTCAATAACCTGGAAATGAGCACTGTAACTAAGCACTGCCTCTTGATCAAGAGGCTTCCCAAGTCTGAAGTATAAGAACATAAGATATGCCATACTGGATCAGTCCAAAGGTCCATCAAGCCATCAAGCCAGTATCTTGGTTCCAGCTGTGGCCAATCTAGGTCACAGGTACCTGTAAGGTTCCCAAAAGGTATACAGCTTTCATGCTGCTTATCCTAGGAGTAAGCAGTGGATTTCCCCAGTCCATTTTAATAATAGTTTATGAACTTTTCCTCCAGGAACTTGTCCAAACATCTTTTAAACCTGGCTACACTTTTAATACATCCTCTGGCAATGAATTCCCTCAAATTCCTTACCTTCTGCCCCCCACACTTTATTCACACAGACACAGCCCCAAATCCCACACTTCAATAATACCTTACCAGTCACCCTGAAGCTCTAAACAGATGAAGTGAAACAAAACGAACATATGGCACTAGGATCCTTAGGCCACCCAGCCCCAGTTCCAGCACTAGCTGACTAAGCACACCTTCAGCAGCCCTGTCGGCATTAGATACGGCCTGAAACAACAGCTATGCACCTCAAACAAACCCCCCCAAATGCCCTGATACCTCTAGCCATGCTCCTCTAAAGACCACCTGAGACCTCCCTTTCAACGCTCAAAACAGCGCATTACGTGCCGACCAATGTTCCCTCTAATTTTCTGTAGGCTGCGTGTGCATAAAATATCAGCTGTGCAGCTTTTGAAGGAAGATTAAATTTTTGTGTGCCACTTAACGACACTCAAAGTTAGATACTTTAAAAATTGACTACACGTCAGAATATAGTATGTACACCTCATTGATTGCACTAGAAAATATTGTAGAACTTGTGAAAACCGTAAATACACAACATCTTTTAAATTTTAAGACGTCTGTGTTGTTTTCTATCAGAATCAGAACTGTAAAGAGGGATAGGGGAGATACGATTCAGACCTTTAAATACTTAAAGAGAAATAATGAACAAACAAACCTCTTCCAAAGACGGGGAAGCTGTAAAACCAGAGGGCATAACATGAAGCTGCAAGGGGGTAAATTGAAAGGCAATGTCAGGAAATACTTTTTCACTGAAAGGGTGGTGGATGCTTGGAATGCCCTCCTGATGGAAGTGTTGGGAGCAAACACAGTGACAGAATTCAAAATGGCATGGGACAGACACAGTGGATCCCTTTACAGCAACAGGATAAAATCAAAATAAATTGAACTATCTAATTTCTCAACAAATAGGGGTGTCCTAGATGGAGCGTTGGGTTCGGCCCTAAGCAAAGACATGGGGAGGGGTGGCCTGCACAGAGCGGCAGATGCACCTACTCTTGCCATCTTACTGGGCAGACTAGATGGACCATACTGGTCTTTATCTGCCCTCATTTACTATGTTACTATGTAAAGTATGTGCGCTTACTCGGCGAGATATGTGCGCGCACACACGCACACAGCTTAGAGGGAACAGTGGTGCTGACCCTGCACCAGTGCCACTTCTCAATCCCCAGTGTACCCAATGCAGCTGAAAAAGTGGTCCCAGCAGTCCTGACTATCCATCCCCAAGGGATCAGACCTCCAATGGCCATTTTCCTTAGCTATCTCATCAGCAGCAACAAAATTTGCCTTTTCCACAGAGCCAGGTACTTATCAGAATAACTCCCTCCCACCCCTCCAAGGCTCTTTCCTACTCACTATACAAACCCTTCCCTTCCTATTGGCCTACTAACCCCTCCTTCAACCCACAGGCATGAGCATCTTTGGGAGGTCAACTCTTTTATGTGTCCTCCACCTCATTTTCTCATGAGGGTGATCGATTCTCATCTAGGATTCCCATATGCAAAGAATAGGGCAACCTAATAAATGTTCCATAAAAATCATCTGGATAGTTTAATAGTTACTGTTTAAATGTTTCTAAAAAATGATTACAGCAAATGATACAATAGTTGCCCTCATTTAATTATTGATAGTTGACACTGTTTCTAAGGTGAGGAAATTCCATTGAAGGGTCACCGCACAAGCTGTGTATTGCAAAAGAGAAATACTTGCATGATAATTTACTTTATAAATCAAATGAGTGACACATAGGAATATATTACACAGTTACACATGCAGAACATAGACCATCACCAAACAAGGAATCACAATTTAGAAACAGGAAGGCAATAATTAAACTGGGAACCCCAAAAGCCAAACTTGGAATGTACAACAACACTGTAGAAATAAAAATATAAATTAATTTCCTCTTGTACCAAACAAAGCGCAGACGTTAATGATGCACATTTCCCAGAGCTTTCATATTCCAGTTAATAAATTCAAAATAAAGAGTTATCTTTCTACCTTTTGTGCATTTTTTTTCAGTTGCAATTGCTCCAGCCACTTTCTTCTGGTTTCTTCATGTTTTCTGCTAACTCTCCATCGTCTGCTGTCCATTTGTACTTTCTTCTCTCTTCTAGTTTTTTTTCCATTCTCTCTCTCTACATCTGCTTTAACATACTAATCTTTCTCCTTTTGCTCTTTCCTCATTCCTATTTCACCCACACAAATTTTACCCCTCCATCCTCAATCCCCACTTACTCTCCCAATACCCGGCCAATTGTAGATTTTTCATCCCTCCCACACAAAATATTTTTCCCCTCTCCATTTTACTCTCCCAGCCCCATCCCATTCTAATCCTCCCCCAACATCAGCTCCCTTCTAGTTCCAGTCTCACCCAGCATCCATTCCCTTCTAGTTCCTGCATCAGCCCATTTCCAGTCCTAGCCCCCCATCAGCCCATTTCCAGTCCTAGCTCCCCAGCCATTTCCAGTCCGAGTCCCTTCAATAGCTCATTTCCAATCCTAGCCCCCCATCAGCCCATTTCTAGTCATTTCCTAGTCCCACCATCAGCCCATGTCAAATCCTAGCTCCCCTCCACTCAGCCCAATTCCAGTCCAAGCCCCCATGAGCCTACTTCCAGTTCTAGCCCTTCCATGTGTCCATTTCAATTCAAGCCCCCACCACAGCCCATTTCCAATCTTAGCTCCCCCCAACAGCCCATTTCCAGTCCAATCCTAGCTGCTCCATCAGCCCATTTTCAGTCCTAGCTCCCTTCCCTCACAGCCCATTTCCATTCCAAGCCTCCTCCCCATCAGCTATTTGCAGTTCAAGCCTCCCCTTCCACTCAGCCCATTTCCAGTCCTAGCAACCCCCCCAACACATTACCAGTCCTAGCCCCCCCATCAACCCACTTCCAGTCCTAACCCCCCATCACCCCATTTTCAGTTTTAGCCCCCCTATAACCCATTACCAGTCCTAACCCCCCATCAGCCCACTTTCAGTCCTAACCCCATCAGCCCATTTCCAGTCAGCCCCCATAGCCCATTGCCAGTCCTAACCCCCCATCAGCCCACAGCCCATTTCCAGTCCTAACCACATCAGCCCACCTCTAGTCCTAACCCCTCCCCATCAGCCCATTTCCTGTCCTAGCACCCACATAGCCCATTATCAGTCCTAACTTCCCATAGCCCATTACCAATCCTAACCCCATCACCCCATTTCCAGACAGCCCCCATCAGCCCACAGCCCATTACCAGTTTTACCCCCCCATAGCCCATTACCAGTCCTAACCCCCCAACAGCCCACAGCCCATTACCAGTCCTAACCCCATCAGCCCACCTCGTCCTAACCCCTCCCCATCAGCCCATTTCCTGTCCTAGCCCCCCCATAGCCCATTATCAGTCCTAACCCCACCATAGCCCATTACCAGTCCTAACCCCCCAAAACCCCATTCCAGACAGCCCCATCAGCCCACAGCCCATTACCAGTCTTACCCCCCCATAGCCCATTACCAATCCTAACCCCCCCAACAGCCCACAGCCCATTACCAGTCCTAAACCCATCAGCCCACCTCAAGACCTAACCCCTCCCCATCAGCCCATTTCCTGTCCTAGCCCCCCCCTAGCCCATTATCAGTCCTAACCCCACCATAGCCCATTACCAGTCCTAACGCCCCATCACCCCATTTCCAGACAGCCCCCATCAGCCACAGCCCATTACCAGTCAATCCCCCCATAGCCCATTACCAGTCCTAACCCCCCCAACAGCCCACAGCCCATTACCAGTCCTAAACCCATCAGCCCACCTCAAAACCTAACCCCTCCCCATCAGCCCATTTCCTGTCCTAGCCCCCCACAGCCCATTACCAGTCTTAACCCCCCCATAGCCCATTACCAGTCCTAACCTCCCCAACAGCTCACAGCCCATTACCAGTCCTAAACCCATCAGCCCACCTCAAGACCTAACCCCTCCCCATCAGCCCATTTCCTGTCCTAGCCCCCCCACAGCCCATTACCAGTCTTAACCCCCCTATAGCCCATTACCAGTCCTAACCCCCCCAACAGCCCACAGCCCACCTCAAGTCAAGTCCTAACCCCCCCCCCCCCAACGGCTCATGGAAAATTAAAAAAAAAAAAAGCTGGCTGCTGCCCTGCCGCCGCAGCAGCAACAGAATGGAGTGTCCCGCGGGGCCCCCTCTGCCCGGCTGAGCTCTCCCGGCCCAGCTGAATCCCTCTGCGCTGGCTTTCAGATATGCGAAGTGAAAGTGTCTCCCTCGCATCTCTGTTAAGCCCATAGGGGCAGATGGGAAATTTCCCATCAGCCCCTGCTTCCCATCAGCCCCTGCGGGCTTAACAGAGACACACGAGAGACACTCTCCCTTTGCGTATCTGAAAGCCAGTGCAGAGGGGCTCAGCCGGGCAGAGGGGGCCCCGCGGGACACTCCATTCTGCCGCGGCAGCAGCCAGCTTTTTTTTTTTTAATTTAATTTTTAAAAAAGCAGAATGTTCTTTGCGCGGGGCCCCCTGAAACGCGGGGCCCTGTGCAAAAAACATTCTTGCTCAATGGACGGGCCGGCCCTGGATGCACCCCATGACCCAATTTGGAAGCATCTGTTGTCAGGGTGCATCAAGGTGGAGGCATCTGAAAAGGTGACCCGAAAAGGTTTTGTGTGAGACACCACCACTGAAGGGATTTGATAAGTTGAGGGGTAATGTGGATCTTGTCTCTGAGATGATCCCTTGCTTGCATCCATCGAGAAGACAAAGTCCACTACACTTTTCATGTAGGGGATAACATGGACCATGGAGGCCATGTGTCCTAATAGTCACAACATCTCTAATGGTGTTACTCGGCTTTGCTGTTCTACCCTTTATGCCAGCTCAATGAGGCGGACACAGCAATCCTGCAACGGAAAGCTTGGGCCTGTTGAGTGCCTAAAGTGCTCCAATGAACTCTAGACTTTGTATTGGAAAGTTTATGACAAAGCCCAGGTATGGGAGCTCTGTGATGGTGCAATGAAGGGAGAGCCTTATCTCTTGAGGGGATTCTCCCCTGATTAGCCAATTGTCTAAGTAAGGGAAGATGAATATCCCCAAGATGCATATGTAGGGAGTGATGACTATCTTGCATTTTATGAAGACCCTTGGGGCAAAGGCTAGACCAAAGGGGAGAACCCAGTATTGATAATGGTTTGCCTGAATCATGAAGCGTGGGTATTGTCTGTACAAGGGATGGATCAGTATATGCTTGTATGCCTCTTTTAGGTTTAGAGAACATAGCCATTTGTGTCTCTGGAGGTATGGTAGAAGAGTTCCTAATGAAATCATTTTGAAGTACTCTCGGATCATGAACTTGTTAAGGTTTCTGAGATCCAAGATGGGCATGAAACCTCCTGTTTTCTTTGGAATGAGAAAGTATGGAGGGTAGAATCCCAACTTTTCTTGAGAAGGAAGAACTCTTTCTATGGCACCCTGGGAAAACAAGGTGGTCACCTCTTCTTTTAAGAGAGTGCTTTGAAGGGGTTATGTTGGATAATCCCCTGTGAAGCGGGGGGAGGGGGTAAATTTTGAAGTGAAGCTGATAACCCTTTGGACAATCTGGAGCATCCACTGCTCTGATGTTATAAGGTGCCACCTATAGGCATAGTGACAAGTCTGCCTGCAATGTGGAGGGGCTGGGGGTCCTCCAGGGCAGTTTGGCAATGCTCTCTATGAAGGAGTCAAAAACCAGGTGCAGGTTGTGCCTGTGCAACTGGTTGAGGCTTAGGAGCTTTGTATTTTTGGGGTTGGCAAGGGCCCTGTTGCCTCTCCTGAGGATGCTGAGGTTGATAGCAGCAGAAGGCAGGTAAGGAGGATAGCACCTCTTTTTCTTATAATAGAAAGACTTATTGGGAAGAGCTTTCCTTTTGGGGTGGGTAAGCTGTTTTCCTGGAAAGATGTTTTAGGGTAAGATCATCTGTTTCAACCTTCCCTGATTTTTCCTTCCAATCTTTGCCATAAAGGTTTTCTCCAGTACATGGGATATTGGCCAGTTTATCCTGGACTCATCGCTCGAAGTCTGACACCTGTAACCATGCCATTCTGTGAGCGCCAATGAAACTGCTGAAGCTCTGCTTGTGGATTCAAAAGCATCAAATGAGGCCCTGGTAAGAAACTCAGAAATGTTTTGGCCTTGCTTGATGAGTGTCTGGAATGCACTCCTCTTATTCTCAGGAAGCATGGGGATGAAAGTCTCTAGATCTCTGGTGACATCCATCAGAAACATGCCCATGTACTGTATAGCATGTAAGAGTTGATTCTGGAGAACAACATACAAACTTGGAAACAGTGACATGCAAATGCATCGATTGTCCTCGAGTCTCTGCCAGGAGGCATGGATAAATGGTTCTTTGAGCTCTTTATTTGGTGCATCACTGATTCCACAGACATTGAGTGGTGTGGGAGCTGAGGTTTTTGGAAGTTTGGGCACAATCATACTCAGAGATGGCATCGACAGGTAGAAACACGAATGTACCATGAGGAGCACAAAAAAAAAGTTGTTCGGCGATAACAGGACAAAGCATCCTACTGTATGCAGAAAATGAAAAACTGAGGAGAGGAGTTTGGAAGGCGGGACAGCAGACATGCAGGCACAGTGGAGTGCTCCAAAAGGCTTTCCTATTGGATGTTGGGGAACGTTCCCACGTGGGCTCCATATGTGAAAACTGCATACCTGCTTGTTCCTGGAGATCCAGCACTACCACCTGATCAACATCCTGAATCCCCCACCCCAGGTAAAAGTCCCAACCTACCCCCGCAGCCTTATCAGGATCCAGACCAATCCCCATCTCCCGAAAAGCATCCAGACCCACCTTCTTCCCTCCCACAAAAGGAGACATCCAGTTCAATTATATCAGTCCCCATATACAGCTAGAACATTTTATAGAGCTGAAACTTTCTTATTCTAGGGAACATACAGGGATACAAAGATCAACTTTAAATACTGGTTCACAATAACCAAAATGTAGCTAAATCAGGTTGCAGAAAAATAAAGAGAGACATGTTAAATAGATGCCAGTAAGAGAAGTGAAAATTATTGAAGTCCTTTACCACCTGGCATCTTTCTGCCCCCTCAAAAATAAGTATTCTGGAACTATTACTAATCAGCTTTTGCAGAAAGTACAGACCAATTTCAAGTGAAAATGAAAACACTCTGAACACGTTAATACATTGTGAAGTGTTATGTTTATAATAACTTTGTCTATCTATCATAGATTTTAGATTTTCTCTTCTAGGCTCTGAGGTACTTGTTAGTATTGATTAGATTTCACAGTATGTATAGTAGATAAACTCCAGCTAGATCTATAGGTTTTAGTAATACCTTAGTTTGTTAATAGTGACGAAGGGGCATATTGAACGGCGGCAGCCAGAGTTGTTAAGTCTGTTAGCCATTGTCACATTAACTTATGCTATATCCGGTCAGCAGCACTAAATATCCAGTTTGACCAGATAGCTGTACCAGCTAAAGTCAAGGCGGCCTTTTTTCTGTCCTGACTAGCCAGTCAGCAGCTTAATTTTTTTGCTGCCTTACTTTTGTAGCTGCCTCTGCTCTGCCCCCAAAATGTACTGATGATAAGCAATTAGTGTTGGGGCATTTAACTAGGCTATTTTGGGATACTGAGCAGAGAAAAGCTGCGTATACTGTATGTCACTGAATATCCTGTTGAGTGGCATTTGCACAATTTGCAGTTCTGCAAACCACGTAAATGTCTTTGAATATGTCCTTAATATTCAGTGATGTGTTCCTAGCAAAAAAGGTGCCGCTTCTCATATGCAGGGCTCTGAATCCAGTCCTCAGGGCACACCTATTTAATTGGATTTCAGGATATCCACAATGAATATGCATGAGATAGTTTGGCATACAGTGACAGCAGGTCATGGAAATCCATCTAATGTATAGTCATTGTGTCTAACCTGAAAACCTGACTGAGGTGTGTCCTGAGTAGTGGGTTGAGAACCTCTGATTTATACAATAGTTTCTATGATAGAGAATTGATGATGTGTAGTGGACTACGAGGGGGTAACAAATAAAACGAAACTACAGAGAGATCATTCGGATCTCTGGAACTGAAGTATGCCAATAGCTTTCTCTTTTGTTACAAGGCCAAAACTTATCAGCCCTCCTCGTATATCATTTTCTTAGTAGTCATATGAGTGATACATGTTTTTGTTGTTGGCCAAGACTCGTCTGTCTTTGCTCCCTACAATTCTGGGAGACCAGAATGTAATGAAAATGAAAAGTATATAAGTGAGAATATTTCAATGCAAGTACAAACTATGTGGTATGGAAATGTGCAGGTTAAAGGTATAACAGAATAAGTGTGAGACTGAGAATGTAAAGTTGCAAATTAAAGCAAAAAAGACAATGTATGAGGTTGGTTACCACAGTGTGAATTATGTAATAGTAATGTAGGTGTGAGGATGGACAAAAAGGTCTTTTCAATAGTATACAGTATTTATAATGAACATGCAAATGTAAAATAAAGATAACTCTGAATAAAAATTCATACAGAAAAATGAAATTGTAAATAATTGAAACCACAAAGATGAACAACATCGTATGCTTATGTTTATTAAGAACTTGCTACACCATCATACACCTGGGCAGGTACCTCAGCGGTTTGCAATAAAATAAAAATAAAAGGTTGAAAAGAGAGAAACTCCATAAACTCATAACAGGAAAGTACACTAGAGAGAAACAAGAAGGCAGATAAAGAAACAGAAGACAGAGAGAAAGTTTGAAAACTACAGAATGTGTATGCTATCTCCGCACTCCCCTGCCAAGAAAGCCTGTCCAAAGAACTGGCTTTTAAGGGTTGCTTTGAATTTATCGGAAACTAAACCCTCAAATAGTGGCAGTAAAATTAGAAGGCATACTCTGAATAGGTCAGAATTTTGATTCTAGGGACTGAAGAATGAACTGTAGATATAGGAGCAAGCGCATAGTGCAGTATAGGATAGGGGAACCCTCTTTAGCTCCTAATTCGGGACCACTAGAGGGCCTTGGAGCTGTTGGTTCCACTCCTGGAAGAATAATTATTGTTCTTCTTCACCACTTCTTTTACATTTGATTTCTTTCTCTACAGTTACTTCTGCATCAATATTATGTCTGGATCAAAAAGGAACAAAAAGCAAGCAAGGCTTTTGCACCGTATCACGGATACAATTTTCCAAACATAATCCCCCTATACCTGAGAAAATGGCAGCCAGAAAATCAGGTCCTCTTTCATTAGATCCCTTAAAAGAAAAGCTGCATAGTCTGAATGCCTTTTTTATGGTGCGTGTTTAATAAGTCATGGAACTTAAATCAGCAGTCTCAGCATTTCAAGAATGCTGGGAGAAAGTGATACAACAATGGGAAGATACCGTTGCTCAGTACAGGAACTTCCCCAAAGATCAGCCCATTAGAGCACAACTTGGAAGGTATTTCAAATCATAATCATCAAAATGCTTCAAACATTTGGGCCTTTATGAAGGAGCAGAAGATTAAGACATGATCCATTTCTTAGAAAACTGAATTCCTCAAATGCTTATGATATCTTTTGCTATAGATCTGGAGAATGAATATATACAGGGAATTCCTTCCTGCACAGTGAAAGACGCACAGTTTTCCAAGGACGTAATTCCAAAACTATTGCAATACTCACAGGCCCTATATATACTTTTGGAGTTGAGGCTGCACACCTTCGTGTAAAATAATGGGAAGAAGATCTCTATGACCTAGATCTTGCAAAAAAAAACAGCTTTCCAATGGAAAATAATTCCTTGCCATGATGGCCCAGCTGAAAGCTGCTGGTGCTCATTTCAGCCTTTTATACCCTGCATGGATGAGAGTAACTCTATGCAATACCACAGATATGTTTGAGCAATTAAAGATCTTCCTTGCAGAAGCAAATCAGTGCAGAGATGGCATGATTTGCTGAAACTTACCTAGTACTGTTTTCATTCAACGTGTGTTCTATGTAATAACAAACAATGAGTATATTAATGGAATAACCTACATTATGAGTGTTATTTTAAAAGTGCTATTCATGATTTGGACGTCTGCAATCAGAGAGATGTCCATGGAGCCATTTTAGTAGCCATATCTGTGGATGTCCCCAGCGCAAAGATGTCCAAGTCTGAACAAACTATATCATTAGGAAATAGCTCCAAACAAACAATGTTCAAATGGACAAAAACTTTGCATATAAACTTTCTTGAAAAGAGGAGCAGAGAACGGTCTTTTGCTTTAAACCATCAACATTAGAGTGTCCAGAAAGTCTCAGACCACATAGCGCTATAGGCCCACAGGATTTTTAGCCTGCTGTATTAGCCTGCTATTGTATCATGCGCTTGTTAGCATCAATGACTTTGTTGGATTTTTATAAAAGACTTTTCACCAATTCTCCACCACCTTCGTGCCGAAGTCTAATAAATAGAATAAATTCTTATCTTAATTGTTGTCCTAACAAGCGCATGATACAATAGCAGGCTAATACAGCAGGCTAAAAATCCTGTGGGCCTATAGCGCTATGTGGTCTGAGACTTTTTGGACACTCTAATGTTGATGGTTTAAAGCAAAAGACCGTTCTCTGCTCCTCTTTTCAAGAAAGTTTATATGCAAAGTTTTTGTCCATTTGAACATTGTTTGTTTGGAGCTATTTCCTAATGATATAGTTTATACTGGCTCTGTGAAGACCCACTATAGTTTGTATGATTATACAATATGCAAGTCTGAACAAAGGCTTGGCAGAGGCATGGCCAGGACATACCTAAGAACCTGGATGTCCCCACCTGAACTCAGAAATACTCAGATGTCCCAAATCATTTCTAAAGTTAAACCTGCTCCAGGCACAAACAGGTATCTGAAAAGTGCTTATTTTGTCAGGCAAGTCTGAAAGGTATGAGGAAGGAGCTAAATTAATACCCCCTGTATTTTACTGTGTCAACACTAGAGCTGAAAGGCTATCTACCCAGAGCCAACAAGTTATTTGCAAGAAAGCACCCCAACCGCACATGGTGGTAACATCTGTATTGCAGCATCACAATTAAACACTCTCCTTTATCCCATCTTCCCTTACCTACCATCACAAACTGCAAACTGCATGTCCTCATGTTCCACTCCTTGAGCTGCAGCTTTATAAGCCATGCCACTTCTCTTAACATATCCTGAATAATCAAAATCAGACCATCACAAGCCATTGGGGACAGACAATCTCTGGTTAACATCCCAGATAACAACCAAATCCATTTAGAACCCTCAACATTTGGTTTACCCATGGTGATCCCCCCCCCCCCCCTCTTAGCCCCTTCTTTCTCTGATTCCCCAGTCCCATTGGTTTCCACATTTCGGTACTTAGGTGTTCACTTTGACTCAAATCTTTCCTTTCACTCTCATATTTCCCATATTACCAAAACTTCTTTCTTTTTTCTTCGTCAAATCCACTCAATTCGCCCTTTTCTCTCTTCCTCTGCCCTGTCTACACTGGTGCTATCCTTAGTTATGTCACGGGTGGATTTCTCCAATGCACTGTTTCTCGGTCTCCCCAAAAACCAGGTAGCTAGGCTTCAAAGAATTCAGAATACTGCTGCACGTCTTGTCACACACTCCACTCTTCGGGATCATGTCACTCCTTTGCTCTTTAATCTTCATTGGTTGCCAGTCTCATTTCGCTTTCAGTTTAAGTTATTGACTCTCCTACACAAAGTCTATCACACCAGTACTCCATCTTATCTGACTGATCTTCTTTCCTTCCACTCCCCTCGGTATACACCTCGCTCTTTCCATCTTAACCGTCTTGCCCTTCCCTCCCCTTCCCGTGCCCACCTGCAGCTCACCCGTCTCTCTGCATTTTACTTTGCAGGTCCTGCTCATTGGAATTCTCTCCCCTCCTCTCTTCGCCTGGAATCACAATATACCATCTTCAAACAAAACCTCAAAACCCATCTCTTCTCTCTTGCATTTAACATTCCTTCTCCTTTTGTCTGAGTTTACCCCTAGTGTATCTATCTGCCTTTCGTATCCTGTCCTGTATCTCCCATACTTTTGTCTTCTGTCCTTTACACAATTGTAAATTTCCTTTTCCTTTTCGGGCTCTGGCCAAAATTTTATGTTTTATGTATTTTATTTATTTTATGTATTTTATGTATTTTTATTATTGTACACCGCCTTGATTGTTACAGAAAGGCGGTTTTTATCAAATGATTAAACCTTAAACCTTAAACATCTCTGCTCCTCCAAAGCCGTTCCACACCTGTGAAGTCAATATCCTCCTGTATAGAGTTGCATAAGGAAAGTAATAACAAATTATCCATAAATCTCTAGCATAATCAACTCCTCTCCTTTTATTGAACAGTGCTGAACAATGATCATCTCCTCAAATGAAGAAATATAATAGAAAGAGAAGCAGAACGTCAAGCTTCCAACAGTGAAAAAGTAAGAGCCGTCAAACAATGCATGCCACAAATGCCAAGCTACTGTAATTATATTCTATCAGAAGCCAAACCCAAAGTGTCATCTACAAGTGAACTCCACTGCTCGTCTCCCTGCCTAGAACAAAGGAGCAACTTCACCTCTCTACCAAACCCCTGCGCAGGTGAACCTACATCCAAAACTGAAGCAACAAATTAATAAGTGGAACTTCTAAACTCTCTGAACCCAGTGTCATAATTACTTAATGTCCTGTAGTGCAAGGAGCCTTTCCCTCACAGTAAGATGAAACCACCCTGTCCTGAGAGAATGAGTTCCCAACTCTTTGGCCAACCCATCACCAATAAGACATGCATCCCTAAGGGAAACCTCATCAAGTGAAAGCTATCAGCGTAACTCCCTTGCTTAAGCTCCTCAAGTACCACAAGCATGGACACTGCTACATAACATGTGTGGATGGGTAATTAGCTTGGCTCCAACCTTGCTAATACATGCATCCATTTGAAAATACTGCATAAACAAACTTCTGAATACACGCCCTTCCTTGACTAATAGGCCCATGAAACCACCCTAACGTTTTCACAGGAACTTTGCTACAAGGAAGCACTCAACAAAGACACTGATATGGCAGGACTAGATATCAATAACCTGGAAATGAGCACTGTAACTAAGCACTGCCTCTTGATCAAGAGGCTTCCCAAGTCTGAAGTATAAGAACATAAGATATGCCATACTGGATCAGTCCAAAGGTCCATCAAGCCATCAAGCCAGTATCTTGGTTCCAGCTGTGGCCAATCTAGGTCACAGGTACCTGTAAGGTTCCCAAAAGGTATACAGCTTTCATGCTGCTTATCCTAGGAGTAAGCAGTGGATTTCCCCAGTCCATTTTAATAATAGTTTATGAACTTTTCCTCCAGGAACTTGTCCAAACATCTTTTAAACCTGGCTACACTTTTAATACATCCTCTGGCAATGAATTCCCTCAAATTCCTTACCTTCTGCCCCCCACACTTTATTCACACAGACACAGCCCCAAATCCCACACTTCAATAATACCTTACCAGTCACCCTGAAGCTCTAAACAGATGAAGTGAAACAAAACGAACATATGGCACTAGGATCCTTAGGCCACCCAGCCCCAGTTCCAGCACTAGCTGACTAAGCACACCTTCAGCAGCCCTGTCGGCATTAGATACGACCTGAAACAACAGCTATGCACCTCAAGCAACCCCCCCCCCCCAAATGCCCTGATACCTCTAGCCATGCTCCTCTAAAGACCACCTGAGACCTCCCTTTCAACGCTCAAAACAGCGCATTACGTGCCGACCAATGTTCCCTCTAATTTTCTGTAGGCTGCGTGTGCATAAAATATCAGCTGTGCAGCTTTTGAAGGAAGATTAAATTTTTGTGTGCCACTTAACGACACTCAAAGTTATATACTTTAAAATTTGACTACACGTCAGAATTTAATATGTACACCTCATTGATTGCACTAGAAAATATTGTAGAACTTGCGAAAACCGTAAATACACAACATCTTTTAAATTTTAAGACATCTGTTGTTTTCTATCAGAATCAGAACTGTAAAGAGGGATAGGGGAGATACGATTCAGACCTTTAAATACTTAAAGAGAAATAATGAACAAACAAACCTCTTCCAAAGACGGGGAAGCTGTAAAACCAGAGGGCATAACATGAAGCTGCAAGGGGGTAAATTGAAAGGCAATGTCAGGAAATACTTTTTCACTGAAAGGGTGGTGGATGCTTGGAATGCCCTCCTGATGGAAGTGTTGGGAGCAAACACAGTGACAGAATTCAAAATGGCATGGGACAGACACAGTGGATCCCTTTACAGCAACAGGATAAAATCAAAATAAATTGAACTATCTAATTTCTCAACAAATAGGGGTGTCCTAGATGGAGCGTTGGGTTCGGCCCTAAGCAAAGACATGGGGAGGGGTGGCCTGCACAGAGCGGCAGATGCACCTACTCTTGCCATCTTACTGGGCAGACTAGATGGACCATACTGGTCTTTATCTGCCCTCATTTACTATGTTACTATGTAAAGTATGTGCGCTTACTCGGCGAGATATGTGCGCGCACACACGCACACAGCTTAGAGGGAACAGTGGTGCTGACCCTGCACCAGTGCCACTTCTCAATCCCCAGTGTACCCAATGCAGCTGAAAAAGTGGTCCCAGCAGTCCTGACTATCCATCCCCAAGGGATCAGACCTCCAATGGCCATTTTCCTTAGCTATCTCATCAGCAGCAACAAAATTTGCCTTTTCCACAGAGCCAGGTACTTATCAGAATAACTCCCTCCCACCCCTCCAAGGCTCTTTCCTACTCACTATACAAACCCTTCCCTTCCTATTGGCCTACTAACCCCTCCTTCAACCCACAGGCATGAGCATCTTTTGGGAGGTCAACTCTTTTATGTGTCCTCCACCTCATTTTCTCATGAGGGTGATCGATTCTCATCTAGGATTCCCATATGCAAAGAATAGGGCAACCTAATAAAATGTTCCATAAAAATCATCTGGATAGTTTAATAGTTACTGTTTAAATGTTTCTAAAAAATGATTACAGCAAATGATACAATAGTTGCCCTCATTTAATTATTGATAGTTGACACTGTTTCTAAGGTGAGGAAATTCCATTGAAGGGTCACCGCACAAGCTGTGTATTGCAAAAGAGAAATACTTGCATGATAATTTACTTTATAAATCAAATGAGTGACACATAGGAATATATTCATACTTTGGTCAGAGGTAAAATGCTGGAAATTTCAGTTTGATTACCATGCAAATATTATGAATGCCCAAGATGGAAAGATTTACATACTAATGAAAAAATAACATTTTTCAGAAAACCACTAGTCTTCAGAATGAGAATTAATAAATACTTAAAAAAAGACTTCTGAGCATTTTCAAATATAAATATCGGCATGTAGAAATTGCAGCTTGAAATTGATATATCATATATCAGTAACTATGTTAATTTAAACACTGAAAATGTGTATGGTTTTAGAAACCATGATCTCATTCCCAAATGTGTCTTAGCATGCCTCTTTTGCAACAGAAAGATTATAAGTAATTCCTTTGCAGTTGTTGGTGTTTTAAAATTAGAAGGAATGGTGAAGAGACTGAAGCAAAATGGAAGGAAAGGGAATCCTGTGAGATTCTCAAATTGAAGATTTCAGGATATGCTTACTGAATATGCATGAGATTTGGTGCACCCTGTGTTAATAGTACAGAAATCTGTTTCACACATATTCATTAGAGGAGTTTACCCCCTGCTTTAAACAGCAAAGTAAATACGTAGAAAGAATGTGGAAACCCCCTAAAAAAAGAAATAATGGAGGAGTGATTAAAGGATTGCAATTTACTCATACCTTTCTCAGGTTTAAGGTGAGCTAAATGTAGACACAGTTGGTATTTTTCCTGTCCCCAGAGGGTTTTACATTGCACCTGAGGCAGCTGAGAGTTAGATGACTTGCCCAAGGTCACAAGGAACAGCAGTGGGAAGATCTATATGCATGAAGCATGCACACTCCCCTTGAACAATCAATCCCCTTCTCTTGATCATCAATTTCTTTTACCTGCTTTTTTTTTCTATTTTTCTGTTCCCAATAAGATATTTCCAATTATGGCCCTTCTACACTGGCCCTTCTAAACTGTGATACCTGGGTACAAACTATATCATAATGATAGATCTGATCAAATTGGTGGAGGGGTTGCGCTCTATGTTAGAGAGGGCATTGAGTCAGAAAGGATTAAAGTTTTGCAGGAAACAAAATTTGCTGTAGAATCTCTATAGATTGAAATTCCATGTAAAAAGGGCAAGGTGATGGCAGTGGGGGTGTACTATCGACCGCCTGGCCAGAATGAACAAATGGATGATGAAATGCTCAAAGCAATCAAGGAAGCTAACAACAGTTACACCACAGTAATAATTATGGGTGATTTGAATTTCAACGGTATCGAATGGGTCAGTGTCACGGCAGGACACGCTAAGGAGATAAAGTTCCTAGATTAAATAAATGACTGCTTCTTGGAGCAGCTGGCTCATGAACTGACCAGAGGGGAAGTCATATTGGACCTAGTCCTTAGTGGAACACCAGATCTGGTGCAAGAGATAAGGGTGTTGGGGGTCACTTGGCAATAGTGATCATAGCATGATTGTGTTTGATTTAATTAGTGGAGGAGGGATGGTAAGGAAATCCACAAGGAACTTTCAAAAGGGAGACTGATAAAATGAAGAAAATAGTTAAGAAAAAACTAAAAGGAGCAGTTGCAAAGATTAAAGACTTACATCAAGCTTGGGTGTTGTTGAAAAATACTATCTTGGAACACAGAACAGCTGTATTCCATGCTTTAAGAAAAGTGGGAGGAAGTCCAAAAACTGCCAGCATGGTTTAAAGGTGAGGTCAGAAAGGCTGTTGTTGCTAAAAAAGCATCTTTCAAGAAATGGAAAAAAGAGCCAAATGGCGAAAACTGGAAACAGCACAAGCACTGGCAAGTTAAATTCAAGGCATTGATAAGGCAGGCAAAGAGAGAATTTGAGAAGAAGCTTGCTGCGGAAGCAAAAATGCATAATAAAGAATTTTTCAAATACATTTGTAGCAAAATCCCTGTGAGAGAGTCAGTTAGTCCATTAGATGATAGAGGGGTTAAAGGGGCACTAAGAGGTGACAAGGCGCTAGCTGAGAGGCTGAATGAATTCTTTGCTTCGGTCTCTCAGCTAGCGGAAGATGTAGGAATGTTACCCAAGACTGAAGATGGTATTTAAAGGTGCGGAAGAATTGAAGGAAATATTGATACATCGGGAAGATGTATTACAACTATTTGATAAACTGAAGAGTAGCAAATCACCTGGACCAGATGATATACATCCAAGGGTGTTGAAAGAACTGAAATATGAGATTGCAGACCTCCTATTAGTACTCTGTGAACTATCATTAAAATCATCTGTAATACCTGAAGATTGGAGGATGGCCAATGAAGCGCCAATTTTTAAAAAGAGTTCCAAGAGTGATCCAGGAATCTACAGACTGGTGAGTCTGAACTCAGTATCAGGAAAAATGGTAGAAATCATGATAAAGAACAAAACTGCTGAACATGTAGATAGTCATGGCTTAATGGGAGACAGCCAACATGTCTTTAGACAAGGAAGGTCTTGTCTTATTATTTTTTTTTTGAAGGTAGATAAAGGCGAGTCGGTTGATACAGTGTATTTGCACTTTCAGAAAGCCTTTGAAAAAGGTCCCTTAACAGAGACTTTTGGCAAAACTAAAGAGTCATGTGATAGGAGGCAGTGTATTATTGTGGCTCAGGAACTGGTTAAAAGAGAGAAAGCAGAGGGTAGGACTAATGGCCAATTTTCCCAATGGAGAAAGATGAATAGTGGTGTACCCCAGGGATCTGTGCTGGGTCCGTTGCTTTTTGACATATTCATATATGACCTGGAAAAGGGAATAATGAGTGAGGTTATCAAATTTGCAGATGACACAAAACTATTTAAAGTTGTGAAAACCCATGAGGATTGTGGAAAATTGCAAGAGGATCTTGATAAATTGGAAGACTGGGCATCAAAATGGCAGATGAAATTTAATGTGGACAAGTGCAAAGTTATACACCTAGGGAAGAACAACCCAAACTATGGTTACATGATGCAGGGTTCCACATTAGGAACCACCACCCAGGAAAAAGATTTAGGCGTCATTGTGGATAACATGTTAAAACCCTCTGTCCAGTGTGCAGTGGCAGCAAAGAGAGCAAATAGAATGCTAGGTATCATAAGGAAAGGAATGGAAAATAAAACAAAGGATATTGTAATGCCTCTGTATCGTTCCATGGCGCGACCGCACCTTGAATATTGTGTGCAATTCTGGTCGCCGTATCTTAAAAAGGATATAGCGTTATTAGAAAAGGTTCAGAGAAGAGCCACCAAAATGGTAAAGGGGATGGAAGGATACCCCTATGAAGAAAGGCTAAAAAGGTTAGGGCTCTTTAACCTGGAAAAGAAACGGCTGAGGGGAGATATGATAGAAGTCTATAAATTAATGGACGGAGTGGAACGGGTAAACGTAGATCGATTGTTTACATCATCAGAATACAGAAAGACTAGGGGACATGCAATGAAGCTACAGGGTAAACTATTTAAGACTAATAAGAGAAAATAGGTTTTTCACTCAACATGTAATCAATCTCTGGAATTTGTTACCGGATGATGTAGTAAAGGCTGTTAGTGTAGCTGGGTTTAAAAAAGGTGTGGACAAGTTCCTGGAGGAAATGTCCATAAACCATTATTAAAAAGGGACACAGGATATCAGTGTTTGACCCAATACAAGCATTGTGGAACCTGTATCTTTTGGGGAAACTGCTAGGTACTGTACCTGTGACCTAGATTGTCCACTATTGGAAACAGGATACTGGACTTGATGGATCTTGGTCTGACCCTGTATGGCATATTTTATGTTCTTACGTACATTCTTCTTCCCTTTTTCTTTCAATCTTTTTTTCCTCTACCTACTGCCTTTTCATCTCTAAAAGTTTGGACATATGGAATTAGATACACCTAGTTTTTGCCTTGCAACTCCTTTTTCATAAGTACACACATACACAAACACTTAGATGCACTCAAAAAAATAAAAGCCCTAGTTTCTCTGAGTTAAAAATGAATATGTTTTCTGCTCACAGTTCTTATTTTCTGTACCTAGCTGCTCTATCATTTCTAAAAATGAGTATTGTACTACTCTTCTTAATTGAATTGTCTCCTTAAGAAACTTTGGAAAATGATATACCAGCAAAGCATTTCAAAAAGAGCTGGCATACATAGATACACATTTTGAAAAACAATATATTGCCTAAATTTTTCTACTACAAGTAAAGCAAACATATATCATTCATAGCTGATTGGTTGTTTGTTTATGACAATGCTGTACTTCAAGAAAGAAAAACCTGTGACGTATGTAAGTCGTCATCATCTTGGTAAAAATTGTAGGAATATAAGATATTTCATTTGCAAAAGCACAAGCCAGTATTTTGCTTCTTAGAATATGTTTACTGTTCATTCACAATCAGAGGGAGGCATGTTTTGCATGTAAATAGCAGGTGGTTGGGGAGAGTTACTTTGACAACTACTGTTTTGAGCTGCCTTGACATCTGTGATCTACTGTAATAGAGCGACTCTTTAGTAAGTGAACCTGCTGATGAAAGGCAACCAAATTAAATGGAGGTTTTCATGTCTGTTTCTAGCATGCTATGCTGGGACCATTCATAGTAGAATGAAGAAATGATTAAAAAGAAATTGCACTGTGGATCTTCTTGTAACTGACATAAATGAACCCGAGAAAGCAAAGAAGAAGGTAGTAATTTTAAAGACAAAGTGATTCTCTCCTGTCAGATAGCAGGAGGGTGACTCTTGTCCAGAATACTAAGGGCTTGATTCAAGCACATTTTGGTCTGGACTGCCCTCACTCCGCCCACTCTACGCCCTCATCCAGATCTCCCTGCACTGCAGCTATGTGCGCGCAGGGAAATTGCGTGCTGGAATATGGGCTAGACGGTTAGCAGAGCTGCACGTCTCACCGGGACGTACACCCCCTCTATTCACTTTACTGAATCGGGCCTATAGGTACAGTACATATTAATGCATGAAAATCTAGGTTACTTATGATAGGTCCAGTTATTTTCAGTCTTTTTATGTGGCAGCTGACCTACTGAATATCAGCATTGGGGTTAATATTCACCCAGCGCGACCATCAGATTAAGTTAAATGCTGCTGCTGATTTTTAACTTAATCTACAACATAGTAACATAGTATATGATGGCAGATGAAAACCATCATGGTCCATCTAGTCTGTCCAGCAGGGTGGCAAGAGTAGGTGCACCTGCCGCTACCTTCAGCACAGCTATCTGATTAGGTAGCACTATTGAAATACTGTACATGTACTGAGGGGACAGCATCGGCACTATCTCTTTAGTTTAGACTATTCAGCAGGACTAAACTAAAAGAATAACTTATCCAGATAGTCCACAGTGTCTGCGTTGTTGCAGATTTTGTTATTATCCACAAACTTTCCTGAGTCCTTCTGCAATATTACTTAAAAAATGCTGAAAAGAACTGAATCAGAACTGATCCCTGAGGCTCACCATTTATAATGCCCTCCCTGTCCCAATAACCCAGTCAATTTGAGTCCCATATCAGAATACCTGTATCAACATGTTGCACAAATAGAAGTACACCATTTCTAGGATTTTATTACCAATCCAGCTCTCTCAGGTTCATCTGACTAGACCTCTGGTGAAACCCTGTTGCTCCACTCCTATAATCCATTGGCTTCCAGAAACATTTGTTTTTGCAGCAATTTCATTAATTTACTCAATCATCTGTACTTCACAGCCTTTTCTTTACTTCAGCTTTTGTGAAATGGATCCACATCCACCCATCTTTAATCCTCCAGGACCATGCCTGACTGGAAGGACTGAAGAGGTCAGACAGTGGGAGCTACTGGGATTTTCTTAAGTTCCTTCAATATCCTCACATGTAACTATCTAGCCCCATCAATTTGTCCACTGTTATTTCACATAACAAATCTTATGAAGATAATTCAAAGTCTACCTGTTTTTCATTCCTATATGTATCTGCTTCTTCTCTCCTACTTCCTGGCCCTTTTTTTAGTAAACCCCAAACAGAAATATTTGCTAAGCAGTTCTGCATTTTCCTTCTCAGTCTCTAAATATTTTTGCCTACTTCTTCTTTTAAGTTTCTCAATGCTGCTTTTGCACTTTTTTCTGGAGGTCAGCCCTGAGTTGGTCTGGTTCTTTTCTCCATGGTTACTCTTTTCATACCTTGATTGGATCTTACTCTAGGGATAAGTCCTCTTCCAACTATTGTTTAACATTTTCCTCTCTCTTTTGGCAAGACTGGCATAGGATTTGGTATCAGTGATTTCTACTACACTGACAGTGTTTTATTAATTATGTATGTAGACACCTTCATCCTATGATCTCACCCCACTGAATGATTGTCTTGAAGTGGTTGCCTCCTGGCCCACAGATCATTGTTTGAAACCTAGCCATAGCAAAACTTTAGTATCTTGGATCTTAGGAAAGTGTTCCCATCTAACTATCCCCTCCCTCCTTTCATTCTTAGGTCCCCTATCAAAATGTTTGAGTGGCGTGGAACAAGTAAACACGAATCAGTTGTTTACTCCTTCAAAAAACACAAATACTAGGGGATAGGCAATGAAGCTGCAAAGTAGTACATCTAAAACTAATCTCTGGAATTCATTGCTGGATGATGTAAAAGCTGTTAGTGTAGTTGGGTTTAAAAACAGGTTTGGACAAGTTCCTGGAAGAAAAGTCCATGACATTATTAAACATTATGAGTGTGAGTGGCGGAGTAGCCTAATGGTTAGAGCACTGACTTGGAAACCCAGTAACCAGTGCTCATTTCCCACTAGCACTCCTTATGGCCTTGGGCAAATCACTTAACCCTCCATTGTTAAGAAAAATCCAAGTTGTCAATGTCCCTGTTTAATGTATGTTACCAAGTTTAAGTTACAATGTAAACCACTTTGATTGAAATGATAAAGCAGTATAAATAAATGCAATTATGCTTTGGGATCCTGCAAGGTACTTGTGACCTACATTAGCCATTGTTGGAAACAGAATACTGGGCTTGATGGACCTTTGATCTGACCCAGTATGATAAATCTTATTTTCTTATGTTCTTATTTAAATATGTGGATATGAACATTGATTTTCAGTTGACTATAGAAGGAGAGGTATCAACTATGATCAGGTTCTTCTTTTACTCCTTGAAGGAAATTTTCTCTGTCAAGCGCTACCTTGACACCTTGATTTTGCACTCTGTAATGTAATCTATGATGGTATTAGGGTTTCAGACCTCAAATGTCTCTAGAATGACTATAATTCTGCCATTATATTCTCATAGAGTTTACCATTTAATGCCCTTGTTTATAGAAAACCACAGGTTTCCTATTTTTTTTTTCTCATATATAGTTTAAGTACTTCTTGCTTGCTCATGGGACCTTCTCTGCCAGTATATTGACCTATCTGCTTTCCTTATCTACCATGTTCCTGGTCACTCTTTGAATTCTCTCTAGGGGAACCTACTTGCTATTCCTCTGGTTCCTTATGCCCACCTTGAGTCCACCAGGCATATAGCCTTCTTTTTCTTTGCCTCTTTAGTCTATAATTCTCTTCCAGTGTTGCTCTGTAGAGATTTCATATAGGAAGTTTAAAGCCAATCTTAAAGCTTAATTTTTTTCACCTTGGCCTATAACACTGATTTCTTCAGTGGACCATCTTGGTGCAGCTGGTAAGTGAGGTACTATAGGGGGCTATCATCATTGGTTTGTAATATATTTGTCGCTGCTTGGTCTGTGGTCCAACAGCTTGCTACCATCTGTTTCTGCCATATGTCTTTGTTTCTATTTACTACTTTCCTATGGAGTTTGTATTCATTCTTAAATTTTAATTGGTAGTCTACTGCAAAACTGCCTTATTGCTATTGTTGAAAGGTGGTATAGCAAATACAATATACATTAAAAAACACTAATATATCTGAAAATGTCTTGTTCTCCCATTTTACTGTGTTAGTTTCTTCTCTTTTATTTGCAATTGTTTACTTGAATAATTTCTCAGCATTTCTTACTTTTCCAAATATTGTTGCCTTTCTTCCTTTTTCTGTGATCTCTTGTAGTTTACCAATGGTGACTGTTTATCCCTTACCAGCCCTAAATATAATCAAAAAAGTTGAAATCCAGAACTTCCAGGGTAATAGTATCTGAAATGCTTCCCATTGCACGTGCAGAACCCAAAAGGCAGGCAGAGCTCCAGAGTCTCAATGTGTGGATGAGATATACAAGGAAGAGGGTTTTGGATTTGTAAAGAGCTAGGCAACATTCTGGGGAAGGGAGGGGCTTTTCTGAAAGGATGGGCTCCACCTTAACCAGGATGAAACCAGGTTGCTGGTATTAACCTTTAAAAAAGAACTAGAGTACCTTTTTTAAGCTTTTATTTAATTAGATTTCAACAATGTACAACATAGAATATAAGCAAAAACATAACAATACAACAAAACTTCCCAACTAAGCAACAATTCCCTCCCAGCCGTCCTCTGACCCATCCCTCCACTTTTAAGAGATAGCAGTCATGATCAACAAGGATACATCCAAACACATGGTCCTATAAAGGTCCTGACATATTCTTGGATAGGGCCTGCCATTTGCGGTACTGTGCAGTAAGATGTAATGTGCCCACTGGATAAGTCATCTCATATCATCAATAGAGACATAATGTGTTCCACCATTGATGAAAATCCACTAAGGAAGAGTTCTTCCAATTCTTGACAATCATCTGTAATGCAATGCTAAGCCTGTAATGCAAATAATGGGGTATGTTTACTAAACTGTCTTAACGTTGCAGCGGTGGTATTATCGTGCGATAAGTGATGTTATCGCGCGATAATCTAATAACACGTGATAACGCAACGGCGGCATTAAGGCACACTAACGCTGTGAAATCCGGGTCTGAAGGGTGGAGTAAGGCTTCCCAGAGGGCGGAGAGAAGGGGTCAATGGGCGGAGAGTGGGAGGGGAGAGTTTCCAGGCACACTAACACTGTGAGATCCGGGTCTGAACACTAACGCCAGTGAAACCCTCGCGTTAAGGAACATTTGCAGGAAAGAGAAACAATTTCAGTCAGCAATGTGCAGCAAAGGCAGAAAAAGTGATAGTTGTGATACATGTGCAGGGACCAAAAAGGCAATCTATTTATCCCCTGTTATCCATGTTCTCATTTCCTGTTACTTGTAAACTTAACATACGTTTTTTATGATTAAGTACAAAATTGTTAAAATGTAAACCGCGCTGATGATAAAAGTGCGGTATATAAAAGCTGTTAAATAAAAATAAATAAATAAAATAAATAAACATATTAAAGGACTGGAACCACATCTAAAATCCCAATAACCAAGTTGGCCAATAGTGATATTAATGATAAACATAAAGCAACACTACTGACAAAGCGTATAAATTAAAATATCATGTTTGGAAGGGTCTATGCTCTTTCCCCCTGCAAAGTGAATGATCCCACATTGAAATAGCGCTGATCAGGGTTTCTGTTGTTTAGATTGGGCAGGTTTGTTATGGCGTGCACATGTGCAGCAACAGCAGAGTGGGCACGTAGGAAACGGCAACTGTACTGATGCTGTAAATGGGATACAGGGGGCTGCAGGCGGCACATGCTGTGGTCCAGCTGGGGCACAGTGCGGGCTAGGCCCATGCCTAGGTGGCACCTAGGAATGCCAAAACTGTAAAGCATCAAGACAGCAACTGACGAGGGTCCAACATGGGCATGAGTGTGTGTCCCACAGTGTCACAGGGGAGATTACCCAGCAGGTACCCCCAAGGGCACATAACATTGGCAGGCGGTGAAGGGGAAGGGGGGGAGCACGCATGTCCATATAGGCACCCCTACCCGAGAACCCACACCATAGGCAGCTGCTTACCAGCATACTGGATGGCCTGGGACTGCACACCACCAGCACCACTGGCATAATGGCATGGCAGCATGGTGGTGGAGGGTGCTGTGGCGGAGGGGGCAGTGGCATCTGCCCACAGCAGACCATGGCCTAGCCCCATTTACTTAGGTGCCATGCAATGCAACAGACAGGGTCTGTCTGACGAACAGTCATGGCATCCCCAGGGAAAGAACTGTCCCCGTGGCAACAGTGTGGTGCAGTACACACAGCCAGTGTATTCAAGAGCAGAACGTCACAAGTTCAAGTCCCAGCTTGGCTCCTGCCAACATTTTACCCAGTACTAAACTGTGGTAATAAAGACGGAACCTTTATTGCAGATAAAATAAACATGCCTGAAGCGCCTATATTTTACCCTACAGAGAACAGACACCATAAACATGTGCAATCCCTAGAGCAGAGTTTCCTAACTGCAGTCCTGGAGGGCCAAACACCATTCAGGTTTCATGCTGTCCCTAATAAATATGCCTGTGCTTCATTAGTATGTGCTGCCCCCATTGTATGCAAATGTATCTCATGCATATTCATTAGGGACCTGGACAGTGTTTGGCCCACCAGGACCGGAGTTGGGAACCTCTGCCCTAGAGCAGCAGCCAACAGGGGCATAAACACCCACAACCACAGGCTCCACTATCCAAATCCTCATGGAGAGTCAGGCTGTTGGGCCCTGCATGCAGCAGCATCTCCCAATCAATGTTCCCTCTAATTTTCTGTAGGCTGTGTGCGCATAAAATATCAGCTGTGTGCGGCTTTTGAAGGAAGGTTAAATTTTTGTGCGACACATAACGACACTCAGAGTTATATACTTTAAAATTTGACTACACGTCAGAATACAGTATGTACACCACATTGATTTTAATCAAATTAAATGAAAATAGACGATTACTAAATGAAGCGGGAAATTTCTAGTAATTACAATCATAACTTTTAAATTTTAAGACGTCTGTGTTGTTTTCTATCAGAATCAGAGCCATAATTTTTGTGCGCTCTGTTGTAAAGTATGTGCGCTCTCTCAGCGAGGTGTGTGCGCGCGCACACGCGCACAGCTTAGAGGGAACAGTGCTCCCAATACTAGCACTTGCATACCTTAGCAATGCCGCCCTAAACTTGGGAATACGTTACACATATATCAAAAGGTTGCTAATGATTAATTGCAGATATCAATTCCTAAGTTAAGCACAATTTGCTGGTAGAGCTGCATCATAGCAACCTTTCTGATATCTGTGGAGTGTGTTTCAGTTTTGGTTTTTGACAGTGTTTACCACCCCGGGGAGTGACCCCAACGGTATTGCTTACCATAGCCATGGCTGCACTGTGTCCAGGACTGGTGTGGTGGCCAGGGCTGCCAAAAGCCTCTATATTTGCACAATGCTGGCATAGGTGTGGGAGTGTGTGTCTGTCTATCCAGTGTGTTGTGGCTGCCTACACCTTACTCAGTCCACACTGCTTGCACTGTTTAAAGTGTTAGCCTGCCAATGTGCATAATGAGGAGCAAGGTACTGTGGGTATGGCCCGGACAGGGTGGCCTGGGCAGGATGCATCTGCACAGGGCATAGGACAATGGCTGGGACATTGTAGTGCCCGGCCAGCACCTGCATGGACAGGGTGGCCACAGCATGTCATGCTGTGAGGTCACTCTCACCCTGACTGAGCAGTGACCATGGCATGGCTAGGTTCCCCCATAGTGCTGTATAGTATTTTTCTCAAGGGATATTTAGGGGTTCTCTTTTCTGGGGCCCAATCACTGACATATCTGCTTGGTGTGTGTGTGTGTGCGTGCGCGTGTGCTTGCGCTTGCGCTCACATCCCAGTTTTGGGTGCACACATCTCCTCCAGGAACATGCACTATGGCAGGGGTGTCCAAACCTGTCCTGGAGGGCCGCAATCCTGGCAGGTTTTTGGGATAGCCCTAATGAATATGCATGAGATATATATGCATTAGAGATAGCCTCCCAACCTGACTGGTTTGTGGCCCTCCAGTACTGGATTGGGAGACTCCTGCCTTACACCTCTGTCATTTAAGATTGTGAGTGGGCAAGGTACAGATGTCCTAGACATCAAAAGGGTAGACAGAATTTGTCACATTGCTCCTTGATTCTCACCACCACCAAAACGTTGTCTAATTGACAACATTTTGGTGGTGGTGAGAAGCGAGGAGGACTGTGACAAAGTCTATCTACCCTTTTGATGTCTAGGACATCTGTACCTTGCTCACTCACACTCTTAAATGACAGAGGTGTAAGGCAGGAGTCTCCCAATCCAGTACTGGAGGGCCACAAACCAGTCAGGTTGGGAGGATATCTCTAATGCATATATATCTCATGCATATTCATTAGGGCTATCCCAAAAACCTGCCAGGATTGCGGCCCTCCAGGACAGGTTTGGACACCCCTGCACTATGGACTAGTTAGCAGACTGTCTGCAGTTAGTATGTGTATGGCTGGAACACCTTGCAGGGTGCATTGGCTGGAGACTCACTGTGCTTGCTGCTGGAGAATGTCAGATAGTGGTGGGGGGCAGCTGAGCATTTCCAGGCCTACTGTCTGTCTGCCATTGCCTTATGGATGCATACAGATCTGCATTGACTCCCCTGTAGGGTGCCTGTTCCCCAGCAGGACTGGAGTTGATGGTCCCCTCTACTGCCACCATTGCAGGGATGTAGAATGTGGATCTGTTGGTGGAAGATCCTGAGCCCCAGAGGGTGGGTTGGGTGGTGCTACATAATCCACATATGAGTCCAAACACCCCCCTTCCCTTCCCTTCCCTTCCCTTAAATCATGTGACCATGGCACCAACACAGGATATGCACTATTCTGGGTGCAACATAGTCCCCAAGGGCTAGACGTGATTGGGAAATACAGATGGACACAGGTGTATCCTAGGTGTGTCTGCACAGACTACCTATCACACACTGGCACTGATGGCAACCTACAGCATAGCCTACCTCAGCTAAGCCAGGTGCTGTGGACCTGGTGCTGGGCACCCCACTTCGCCCTCAGGGTGAGCACAGTACCCCCACAATGTGTCGGTCTGTAGCTACTCTGTGCCAGTAACACACACGGTCAGTTCCCCCTACCAGGCCGAGGTGCTGTGGGGTGAATACCCATCTTGTGATCATCTGTAGACTGCGGATCTGCATGTGCAGTGCGTCATGGGTACGGGTCGGTTAACCCTATCCTGGTAACCACAGCAGTTTGCGTGGTGACCTGCCGTCCTTCTGTAGCCAGCCAGGGGTTTGTTAGTAGCTGTAGAGATGTAGCCCACTGGTTACTTCACTGACTGTTGAGGCAGAGGTCATGGGTTTGATCCCACAGTGGTGTTATTTGATAGGTCTGTCTGAGGCATTTTTTTTTTATTTAAATTAGTGCTGCCAGCAAAAACACCTTCACAGTGCTGTAACCTTAAGGTGCCTCATAAGGCGCCCTATAAAGCACCTTATAAGGCGCCCTATAGGGGACATTATAAGGTGCCTTGGAGGACAGTGCACTTTATAATGTGCCCTCTGGAGTGCCTTATAGGGTGCCTTATGCGGCACCTTAGGTTACGGCACTGTGAGGGTGTTTGCTGGCAGCACTAATTTAAATTAAAAAAGAAAATGCCTCAGACAGCACTGATTTAAAGTAAAGGGTAATGCTGCAAACATCCTTATTCATTAAGCCCACTGGGGGATTGAACTCATGACCACTGTTTTAGCAATTATTGCATTAACCAGTGTGCTACACCTCTGTTGCCATGTTTGTAGCTCAGCACACCTAATTAAGACTAAGGCGCGTTAACGTGCCACAGCTCCCTCTATCGCGCGATAACGGACTTTATTGCGATAACCCGAAATTCTACCTTAAGACCGGAACGCCCACTACTTTATATGGCATTCGTCACAGTAAGACTGCAACTAATGCGGTAACATTAAGATGGTTTAGTAAACATACCCCAATGTCTTGTCCATGCTTTGCAGCATCACTATACCTGCAAAAAATGTATATATTACTATGTGTAGGGTTACGTGCTCTGTAAGATGTAGGAGATGGGTTATTCTTGCCCAATCGTGTCTCTAGTAGTGCTGCACAGCTGGACATTCAAATATCATATGCGGGAGGGTGCCTAAATTATACAGACAGGACTAGCACCTGTTTCCCTGTTGGGGAATCCACTTAGTAAGCATCACTGGTATGACATATGCCCTATGTGTTAAAAAGAACAGTGTTTGTGTAAGCTGCATCGATTTGGAAATACAAATAAGCAGGTTCTAGAAATAATTCAAGTGCTGTCTGGACAATCGATCTCCTGTATTTGCTTCCCATATCTTCTCAATGCCATTACAATGGCAACTTGCTCCATCCCTGAGACATGAGTAGAAAACAGAGGCCCCTTTGCTTGTGTCTACCAGAGAACACATTTTTTTCCAGTAGGGTCCAGGCATCCACTAGCTGGGCAGGTACAATCCCTGCCTTTAGTAGACAGTGCTTTAATTATGAAAATTGGAAGTAACAATTTGAGGAAAGGTCAACGTTATGCTGCAAATCAGCAAAGGTTTTAAATGTCATAGGAGTAAAGGGCTGCTCTGTAGTCCAGATACCCCATCTCTGCCATACGCACCAAGCAAAGGTTTGCTTATTGATTTTGAAGCAGGGGTTCAATCAAATAGGAGAGCACTTCACCAAGGATGTGGACCCATCAAGGGTACATGAAGAAGAAACCCACACGCATGCTGAGTAGCTAGAATATTGGGTGGGTGCTTAAATTCCGCATGTGTCATACCTATTACAAGATGCAGTGGGGCAGGTGAGATCAGCCATTTTTCTAGATGCCACCAGTCTGGTTTCTGTTTCTCCCATTATTGTACACCACTGTGTTCCTTGTTTAACAAGAAAAGACTGATGACACAGCTTACAACTGGAAAATTGTACACCTCCTTGAATCTTAGGAAGCTTCAGCTTCCAAAGAGCAATATGAGGAGATTTTTACTTCCACAAGAAGTTTACCTACAGTTTTTCAACCTGCCATTAAAAGGAATCTGTGAATAGAACAGGAATCATTCCCAGTATATAATTCACTTTAGGTAAAACATCATTTTAATGATCTCAAGATGTCCCCACCATGTAAGATACTGGGGCATCCATCGATTAGTAAGAGACCTAAGGAGCTAAAAAATGTCAGCATTATGAGTCAAGGTGGCCGAGAGGGATGTGCAATGACTTATTCCTAAATACTTTTTTTTTATTTAACAATTTTTATTAAGAAATAAACAAATAGTACAATCAAGTCCTCATCAAGGGGAAAGCAAGGAAAAGAAATACAAAAGCAATAAGTTCAATAACTTCTTACATAATACAAATATGGATATGTGCTGGGCCCATGAAAAAATCTATTGGCCCTATTTAACATGGAAAAGAAGAAGAAACGTTTAACCAGATTCTTTACTAGACAGGAACACTTCCAACTGATCAGAATCCATAAACACATATTTGGTCTGCTCATATATCAAAATACACTTACAAGGTACTTTAACAAAAAAGAAGCACCTATTGCCAGGGTGCAGGCTTTTAAAAGAAGAAAAACTTTCCTTTGTCTTTGAGTGAGTCTACAAACATCAGGAAAAAATCTGAATTGTGTGCCCACAAAACACTTGATTTTTCTTAGAGAAATATAACCGGAGAATTAAATTTTTATCCATTAATGATACAAAGGAAACAATTAGGGTGGCACGTTGAGTAATCTCATCAGTAGAAGACTCCAAAAAGGCAGAGAGATCTAAAGTATGAGACAAGGAAACATTACCTGCGCCCCTGGCAACAGGAGAGGAGACTTCTGTGGCAGCCAAAACAGGAACATAATAAACAGAAGAAAATTTTATAACATTTGGGTCTTCAATCAGTAGAACCTCTTTAAAATACTTATATAATAGTAAAAGAGGAGATAAATAATGTGTACGAGGAAAATTTAAGAACCTTAAATTTTTCATACGAATCGCATTCTCCAGGGATTCTAATTGATGATGTACTATAAGATTATCCTGAATAGAAGAAGACGCTGCGGCCTGCATCACGGATACCTAACTCTCTAACTTACTCAAAACAGTGTTACATTTAACAATAGACATATCATGAGCACCCAACTTCTGAACCACCTCTTTAGAAAATTGAGATACGTGGGAAAGAGATGCACGCAGAGACACCTCCATGCGTGTAACCACCTCCCAGACATCCCTCAAAGAGACTTCCACTGGAGAAGTAACAACCGAAAGCAGACCAGAAAAATCCAAAACTGACGGTAAATCAGAACATTTAACCTTATCCATATCAGTCACTAAAGAAGGAATTCCCTGTTCACCCAAAGAGGGCCCACCAACCGACTTATCCACTCCGGAAGGTAGGTCCCTCAAAGACATGACTTCTTGACCAGGTAGGGCAGACCCCAGCGCATTAAGGAGAGGCCTAGTGATTGGGGCAAGGTACTTCAGGCCGGAAGGTCAGGGGTTCAAATCCCACTAGAGGACAGCAACCTTGGGCCAGAAGGACTGGGGTTTCTAGTCCCACAGGTGCTCCTTGTGGTCTTGGGCAAGCCACTTAACCCTCCATAGCCCATGTTCCCTGTAAAATAGTTATCTCCAAGTTATAATGCCCTGTTCAATGTAATTTCAGTTTGTTCAATGTAAACTGCACTGATGCAGAATAGCACAGTATATAAAAGAATGTAAATAAATAAAAATAAATTAAGAGAAGTATCAGAGACAGTACTCACAGAACTCTGCTGGAGCACTCTGAAGATGACGATACATGGGGCCCACCCACCAGCTTGATGGACATAGAGCTCAAAGCAACAAACACCTTTTTCCTCCGCTTACCCATGGACACCACAGGCACTCCTTAGCACTCCTCAGACCTCTGAAGGGGCTCCAAAGGGGCATGACTTGCCCCTTTGGTCACGCCCCTTCGGGCACATGGCCACGGATGCGCGCCCGCGGGCCACGTTCCGAGGTGGCCGATGAATTTCAAACAGCCTGGGGGGGCAGATCTCCCTCGCTCCTCCTTCTCCTTCTGATCACATGGGCACCAGCTCCACTGCTCTCCTCCTTACTCTCCCGGCATCTCCACAGTGGCCGGCGAATTTAAAACGGCCCGGGGCGGGCAGATCTCCCTCGCTCCTCCTTCTCCGTTAGATCACCAACTCCACTGCTCTCCTCCTTACTCTCCCCTATTCCTAAATACTTAAAGAAGTCACCCTCCCACTGAAATGGAAAAGGCAAAATATCCCCCCTAATAACTTTGGTATTTAGGGGAACAACCAATGATTTACTCCAGTTGATCTTATACCCCGATAAATGGAACTCCATCCAAAAAATAGAAAGACTAGGGGACAAGCAATGAGGCTATAATGTAACCCATTTAAGAGTAATAAGAGAAAAATAAATTTTCACTCAACATGCAATGAAACTCTGGAATTCGTTACCGGAGGATGCAGTAAAAGCTGTTAGTGTAGCTGGGTTTAAAAAAGGTTTGGACAAGTTCCTGGAGGAAAGGTCCATAAATTATTATTAAAGTGGACACAGGAAATCCACTGCTTACCCCGTGACAAGTACTATGGAACCTATGTACCTTTTTAGGAACTTGCTAGTTACTTGTGACCTGGATTGGCCACTGCTGGAAACAGGATACCAGGCTTGATGGACCTTGGTCTGACCCAGTATGGAATTTCTTATGTTCTCATATGTTCTTATCCAATTAAGTAGGACAGCTTTTTATGCAGTCCTGCTTAAACAAATAAGGTTATCTAAATAGCTCCAAATGCTAGTGCTATCTATATAACATTTCTTTAGCCTCCTCCTATCCCTCCAAATGCTGATCAACCCTCCTTCTAAGTGCAAAACCTTTAGATAGATACTAAGATGTCAGGTCAAAAGTTACGAGTATACAAAGGGCTGCCATGAACTTAACCATGCTGAGTATCAACTTCAATATAGTTTAGAGTACATATATGCTTTAGTGCTAATTACTGTTGGAAAAAAAATATAAACTGCACATTGCTTATCATCATAGAATCATTTACATGATCATCCCCATCAAAAGCACCAGATATCACCATCAAACAATTCTTCTGCCTATTTTGTGCATGACTACTACTACTAATCATTTGTATAAAACTACAAAGCATACACAGTGCTGTACATACAGATGTAAGACACAGTCCATGTTCATAAGAGCTTAATATCTAATCAAGACAAAAAAAATCACAAAATTGGGGCTTAGAGTATGGTAAGATGCACATAAGTAGTGAACAAGAGAATGAGGAGCATCAGGATCCAAAATCAGCCTCAAAGATGTGGGCTTCAGCCTGGACTTGAAGACGACCACCAACTGAGGAAGTTTGTTTCGGGCATATGGAGCAGCAAGATGGAATGAACGAAGTCTGGAGTTGGCAGTGGCAGAGAAGGGCACAGATAAAAGTGATTTGTTAGAGGAGTGGAGTTCCCGAGGAGGAGTATAGAGTGAGATAAGAGAGGAAAGGTATATGCAGGGCTGGCCCATTCACTAGGCAATCTAGACGAATGGCCCAGGTGGGTGGTGACGGCATACATGGGCTCCACTCTGCTCCCCATCTTCCACTGATTCCGTTTGGGGGGGGGGCGCAGGCAGCAGCAGTATTTCCAAAAGTGGCAGCAAAAAGCCGCTGCTATTGGAAATATTGCTGCTGCCTCTGCCCTCCTCCCCCCAAGATAGAATTGGCGACAGCTAGGGGGCGATGGAGACAGCGGCAGCTGGGGAGGGAGCATCAGCAGGGAGGTCGGCCTCAGTGGGGGCAATCGGCGAGTCCGGGGTTTCGGCCAACCAGGTCTTCGGCCAAGGCAGGACAGCAGAAACCCTTGGGCTGGCTCTGGGGTATATGATATAAATATAGAATCAACTTTTACAGGGTACAGTGGAATGGGGAAAGGTATAGTAATCTGCCTAGATAATTATAAGCCTCTTCAGTCTCACATAAAAGTTAGATTAATGAACTCTGATTATAGAAAACTTACATTAGCTGGTAATTCTCTATTTGACTTAAAGCCCTTCATTTTAATTCCTTTGCTTCTCAGGAACATTTGAAAACAAGATGTCTTTCTCGGACATATGAAATCAACAAATACAATTATTTAAATATTATGCTCTCCATGACCAATAAATTCCATTTTTGAAAAGTTTATACTTCTTCTATAGTTTAGGTACAGTGAGTACTTAAATATAACATAGAGTTTGTGTGAAGCAGCTAAACTAAGGGGTATGTTTACTAAGCAGTCTTAACGTGCGCCCGGCGATAGTGTGCAGGCTGCCATAAAAGGAGTGGGCGTTTCGGTCTTAACGTAGCAAAACGGGATTATCGTGCGATAACGTGCGCTGCGCACATTATCATGCGAGACGCTGCTAAGCACGTTAACGCGCGGTAATCTTAAGTAGGCATGCAGACATGTAAGCACAGGAACAGAGGTGTAGCACAATGGCTAATACACTGATTGATGTTACAGGGGTCATGAGTTTGACCCCCCAGTGTGCCTAATGTATAAGGCTGGCAAAGGCATTAGCTTTTGGGTGTATGTATTGCTTTTTGAGGAATTTTATTGTTATTTTAATTAGTGCCGCCAGCAAACACACCCTCACGTGCCGTAACCTAAGGTGCCGCATAAGGCACCCTATAAGGCACTTCATAGGGCACATTATAAAGTGCACTGTCCGCCAAGGCACCCTTTAATGTCCCCTATAGGGCACCCAATAAGGCGCTTTATAGGACACCTTATAAGGCACCTTAGAAGGTGCTTTATAGGGCGCCCTATAAGGCGCCTTATGGTTACAGTACTCTCAGGGTGTTTTTGCTGGCAGCACTAATCTACATTAAAAATAGACAATACCTCAGACAGCCCTATCACATAACCCCACTGTGGGTTTGAACCCATGACCTCTGGCTTCATAGGCAATGACATAACCAGAGGGCTACAGCTGCTACTCAACCCCTGGCTGGCTACAGAAGGACTGCATGTCACCACACAAACAGTCTGCTGTGGTCACCAGGATAGGGTCAACCCACAATGCAGAAATGTGTACCAGTGCAGGATGTGGGGTAGCAGCATGCACAGCAGGGTAGGATGCCATACAGCTGGCAGACACACATAGACGGACAGAAGGATGGTGTACAACTGTGATAAGGGTACAATGTGATAACAACACAGATCTGCACAGATATGGCTGTCACAGGAATCAAAAGTAGCTGTGCAGCACAGGCAAACAAATCAAAGAGAGCAAAGAGGAAGCAAACCTATGACCACTAGCACAAGTGTCAATGCACAAACCGATAGGCCACACTACCAATGTGAGCTCATCAGCAAAGGCTGCGTACATGATTACTGCAGGGCACCACATGAGAAGCCAGCTGGCTGCCATGATAGACAAACCTCCTACATTAACCATGATCAAATGCACATGTAGATATGGTATGTACAGATCAGATCACAGTCTGTAATTGGGACAACACCCGAAGATACCTATATGCACACACACAATCAAATGCTGTGCAGTGGTGATCACATGCAAAAGAGGAAATAAACTAATGCCAAAGGGCAGGAGGGGATGCTCTGTGGAGCAGTGGAAAATATGGAACACAACAAGACAGAATTAAACCTGCAAGCAAGCGTGCCACAGACCAGCTGAGCTGCAGCTATGCAAATCCCCAAGCAGACTGCCATGTAAACCCCATAAAGTGAGAGACATATGTAACAGCCAATATGTCATGGATAGGCAGAACAGAGGGCACACTGTGGAGTACAATGAAGAGCTGGAAGTGTGTGTGTGTGCAGAGGTGATGAAGCTGCAGGTTCCAAATGGTCATGTTAGCATAACAGAATACTTTTACAAAACGAACCTATGTGGGGATCAAACTTGCAACCTATGGTACCACAACACAAGTCTGTAACCACTACCCCAAACAACCACTATAACCATAATTGCAAAATAGTAACCCACAGGGAAGGTGTTTTTGGGCACCTGCAACATCCAGTGATGTCGGAAATGCCTGGAAGATAGTCAGCTGGCACCGTACAAGTTTGGGAGCACAGGTGGGCCATGGATATGACAGGAAACGCATCAAATACAAGTGTCAGTGTGAGCAAGCAGCAGCTGAGACAAATGTATGTCAAACACATATCTTTATTTTGGTTATTCGTCACAAATAGTGTAGATACCACCATCATAATACCCAGGTGAGTAGATCCCAGGTGAAAGACCAAACAAACATTTAGCAGGGCAGCAACCCACATTCTACGTAAAGGGCACTGGCACGTCTACAAATGAGGGCCAGGAGAGATATTGTGCATCAGGTGCATGGTGGGCAGTATGCATTTGGCCCCCACACACCACATGCTGCTGCACGCCTCAAATGTGTAACTAACATATGAGTGCATGTAGACAGTAGGCGGTGCATGATGAGGACCCAACACACAGCAATCATGATCTGTACCTGAAAACATATCTATCTGGCAACACAGGAGACACAAATGAGAACAGCATATGTTGTTAAAATGCTGACAGTTTATAAACACATGTGGACGTATATGTTACAGCTGCCACATAATGCCTCATGTAGGAATCAAAGTTGCAAAAATGTAACCATAAACTATGGTCAAATGCACAATGAGGAAATGCCAACAGGTAGCAGAGGCACATAAACCCAGAAACCAATACAAAGAGACAACCTGCAGCAACATGCAGAGAGAACACTATGCAGAAGGTCCCCTGTACTGGTTGGTGTTGGTACAGTGTCTGTACACATATATCATGGCACATGGAATGCACAATTGCAGGAAGACAATGGACACTCACACTGCGACATTCGAAATATAATGTTGCAATGTGAGTGTCCGTACCCAAGGGGATAAATAGGAGTGTGCAGACATGCAATGTAAGGGTCCTAAATACATGTTTAGCATCACATCTGTACAGTAGGCAAACCCAGAAAACAGTATATAGAGATGGAAAGTAATGGCAAACATTGTACAGTAAACCACACAGAAGCCATATTGCCACATGCTGTGTTCCCACAACATGGTCAGTCATATGCACATGTACCGTGTACATCTCAACATGATACAGTGCTGCCACACATGCATGGAAACACCCTTGGTGAGTGACAACATCAATCTAAGATGTTGGTGTGTAGCAAAGCGTTGTTGTGGAAAAAACTGTAACATGTCAAAGTGGAGAGTAGGTGGACATAGACAACAGGACCTCTCCATTGCTCCCCCTATGCCACATGCATGGCTGTATGCTTATGGTGAACCAAACAGATGAGCGTTTCCTGTGGTCCATGTAACACACATGGCCAAAACACAACATACGAGGAATGTACAACATACAGCAACAATGTAAGTCCTGGTGGCACACGTGGGGACCAGTACACAGTGTCCAAAGTGCAAAGCGTGTCTGCAATCCAACAAGTCAGGTCAAAACTGTCCTTGAATCCCTGGGCATGCATAGTCAAGTGTCACATCCCAATATGCCAGAGTATCGGAAAGGTCATGTGTGCCTTCTGTGATGAACATGACACCCAGCCAGAGCATGGCACCAACAGTGTGTAGGACGGGTCTGTCAGGGCCAAAGTCCGACTCCAACAATAACACTGTCCATCCTAGGCATGTGTCCCACTCGCTGAGGTCAAACATCCTATGGCACCATTTCCCCGGGATAGTTCCATGGTGGTGTGTCTCCCAACAGGTCGATGATGGCGACGCCGGATGCACTGTAGTAGATGTGCCTGGTTTGTCCACTGCCCTGTGTCAGAAGAGGATAAATAATGTATTGGTATGCTGCCTGCAACATCAGCACCAATTGCAGAGACTCAAACATGAGTTGCTTTGATAACTGGCAGATAGCAATTACTACGTTAAGCACAATTGGCGGATTGAGCTGCATCATAGCAACCTTTCTGATGTCTGTGGAGTGTGCCTCAGGTCTGGTGTCTGACAGAGTGACCCCAACAGTATTGCATACCATAGCCATGCCTGCACTGTGCCCAGGACTGGTGTGGTGGCCAGGGCTGCCAAACACCTCTATAGTTGCACAATGCTGGCATAGGTGTGTGGAGTGTGTGTCTGTCTATCCAGTGTGTGGTGGCTGCCAACACCCTCCACAGCCCACACTGCTAGCACTGATGCCAGTATTGACCTGCCAATATGCATAATGAGGAGCAAGGTACTGTGGGAATAGCCTGGATAGGGTGGCCTGGCCTGGCTGCATCTGCACAGGGCATAGGGCAATGGTGCGGACATTGTAGTGCCCGGCCACCACCTGCATGGACAGGGTGGCCACAGCATGTCCTGCTGGGAGGTCACTCTCACCCTGACTGAGCAGTGACCATGGCTAGGTTCCCCCATAGTGCTATATAGTATTTCTTTCATGTGATGTTTATGGGTTCTCTTTTGGGACCCAATCACTAACTTATCTACTTGATGTGTATGCTGACGTCCCAGTTCTGGGTACATGCATCTCCTCCAGGAACATGCACTATGGACTAGCTAGCAGACTGTCTGCAGTTAGTATGTGTCTGGCTGGAACACCTTGCAGGGTGCAGTGGCAGGAGGCTTGCTGCTGGAGAATGTCAGATAGTGGTGGGGGCAGCTGAGCATTTCCAGGCCTACTGTTTGCCTTGCCTTATGGATGTGTACAGATTGGCATTGACTGCCCTGTAGGGTGTCTGTTCCCCAGCAGGACTGGGGTTGATGGTCCCCTCTGCTGCCACCATTGCAGGGAGGTAGAATGTGGATCTGTTGGTGGGACATCCTGTTACCCACCCTGAGCCATAGAGGGTGGGTTGGGTGGTAGTACATAATCTGCCTATGGGTGCAAACACCCTCCCACCCATCCATCCACCCACCCACCCTCCCTCCCTCCCTCCCTCCACCCACCCACCCATCCATCCACCCTCCACCCACCCACCCATCCTCCCTCCCATCCACCCACCACCCACCCTCCCTCCCCCCACCCAACCTCCCTCCCTCCCTCCACCCACCCTCCCTCCCATCCACCCACCCTCCCATCCATCCATCCATCCACCCACCCACCCATCCACCCACCCATCCATCCACCCATCCACCCACCCATCCATCCAGTGACCATGGCACCAACACAGGATATGCACTAGACATGACTGAGACATACAGATGTATCCTAGGTGTGTCTGCAGGAACTACCTATCACACATACACTAGCACTGATGGGGACCTGCAGCATGGCGTATATCAGCCATGAAAGGTGCTGTGGACCTGGTGCTGGGCTCCCCATCTCACCCTCAGGGTGAGCACAGTACCTGCAGAATGTGACAGTCTGTAGCTACTCTGTGCCAGTAACAAACACGGTCTGTACCCCCTACCAGGCTGAGGTGCTGTGGGGGTGCACACGGTCAGTTCCCCCTACCAGGCCGAGGTGCTGTGGGGGTGCATACCCCATCTTGTGATCATCTGTAGACTGCTGATGTGCATGTTCAGTGCATCATGGGTACGGGTGGGTTAACCCTATCCTGGTAACCACAGCAGACAGTTTGTTTGGTGACGTGCAGTCCTTCTGTAGCCATCCAGGGGTTTGTTAGCAGCTATAGAGCTGTGGCCCACTGGATACTTCACTGCCTATAGAGCCAGAGGTCATGGCTTCACACCCAAAGTGGGGCTATTTGATAGGGCTGCCTGAGGCATTTTCTATTTTTAATGTACATTAGTGCTGCCAGCAAAAACACCCTCGAAGTACTGTAGCCATAAGGCGCCGTATAAGGTGCCTTATAAGGTGTCCTATAAAGAGCCTTATAGAGTGCCCCATAGGGGACATTATAGGGTGCCTTGGCGGACAGTGCACTTTATAATGTGCCCTATGGAGTGCCTTATAAAGTGCCTTATGTGGCACCTTCGGTTACAGCACGTGAGGGTGTGTTTGCTGGCAGCACTAATTAAAATATACATAACATGCCTCAAAAAGCAATACTTACACATAACAGCTAATGCCTCAGCCAGCCATATGCATTAGGCACACTGGGGGATCAAACTCATGATCCCTGTACCATTAGTCAGTGTTTTAAGCATTGTGCTACACCTCTGCGCGCCTACTTAAGATTACCGCACGTTAACGTGCTTAGCGGCATCTCGCCCGATAATGTGCGCAGCGCGCATTATCACGCGATAATGTGCGCAGCGCGCATTATCACGCGATAATCACATTTTGCTACATTAAGACCGACACCCACTCCTTTTATGGCAGCCTGCACAATATCATCGGGTGCACGTTAAGACGGTTATTAAACATACCCCTTAGTAAACATACCCCTAAGTGATGTCTTTCCCTCTCCACTGGGGAGGAGAATTTTTAAATCATTTTGTTTTGGTTTGTAATAGCATTGATTATTTTGTTTATTGTTCACTAAAGGGCACATTTTAGAAAGGTTCTCTAGGGGCATCCAGGTCAAAATTTTTAAATACAGTGGGAGTGGGGGCAATGAAGGCAGGTAGATATACATGCATTCTAAAATCACTCTGTATCCAACCCCAAAAGATACCCGAGCATTAAAACTTATGGACTCATGCTGGTCACATGCACGTTTCAATCTGATTTTCTAAACATGTGTATCCCCCATATAGACAGCGGTGGCCACAGCCACATAGATAGCCTAGCAACAATATTTTAGGACAGGAGTGTCTTACCTCCCAGACCTGTGTCTTAAGATCTAATGATGACACTGTTTATCATGGAACAATCCATAGTCACATGAAAAAAATATTTAAAAGAGAGTTGAAAAAATCTCCAAAGTGGTGCAGAAATAGAAATCTCACTTTTGAACGTTGAAAGCTACTCAATAGTGTATACTGTAGAACAATTGTTCTAAATGCTGTGGGTGAAGCAATAGTGCATTGTTCATTTGATAAAGTTGACTGATGTCCTCAAAAGCTCATGCCTCTATAAGGTGCCACCAGCCTCTTTATAATTTTTCCTGTTATATACAGTACATTACTTGATAGTTAATATATGTAATGACTAACTATAGTCGTAAAAAGTTGAGAAAGAGTAAACAATTATATAATTCTCCTATATAAATCTGTAACGTATTAAGAGAGATGAGTCATTCAGAAAGAGGGGTCTGTGAAAGTGTGAAGATAAACCATAATGACCTGTTACTAAAAGGCTGACTTCTGCTTTGAAAGGCATTCACAAGAGGATGAAGAAAGAAGGGAATTATTTTAAGCTTTTGACGCATTCTCTATCTCTTACAGAGCAGGAGAAGAACATGTTAAAAGGAAAATGTTCCTAAAACAGCTATACTGTCTATTTAAATGTCTTAGACCACAATAGGAAAAGTGAGGGAAAATATTTCCAGGTGGAAAATAAAACGAAGTATGACTAAAACAATAAAAGAGTAGTTATGGTAATTCAGGGAACTATGCAAAAGGATATTTAAAGAGCCTATGCATATTAATGGAGCCACCTAGCAGGAAAATGAATTCATACCTAGAAGTCCCAAAGCACGTCAATGGACGCACTCAATTGTCTTGGATGCGTCAATTGACGAACTTTGGGGCTTCTAGGTATAAATTAATGTTTCCACTAGGTGGCGCATCTCTATCACTGTTTACAGTTTTACTCCAACATTACAAACAATAAACACACAATGACGTCATGTAATGACATCACATACTGCACGTATTTAACAAATAAGTAACTTCACATTAATTCACATCTGTATTTTATGCTAAACGCAGTCGTCATGATAATGCGTCAATTGACACACTTTGGGGTTTCTAGGTAAAATTCCTTTTGGGGCTTCTAATGTTAAGACTAATAAGCAAAAATATTTTTCCACTCAACACATAATCAAACTCTGGAATTTGTTACCGGAGGATGTAGTAAAAGCTGTTAGTGTAGCTGGGTTTAAAAAAGGTTGGACAAGTTCCCGGAGGAAAGGTCCATAAACCATTATTAAAGAGGACCCAGATAATCCACTGCTTGCCCCAATACTGCTTGCCCAATGGAACCTGTGTGTCTTTTTGGGGAAACTGTTAGGTACTTGTGACCTAAATTGCCACTGTTGGGCTTGATGGACCTTGGTCTGACACAGTATGGCATTTCTTATGTTCTTATGTTGACTTCCTCTGTACAGATGTTTTGTCAAAAACATTGGCAAAGTTTTTTATTCCATTAAGAACATGAGATTTAACCTGATAATACAGCAATAATATTTGAATCTCATATATTTAACATCAGCCAGGGCTAGACGGTATCATCCTAGCTCTCCTTATCCCAACATTAGTCAAGTATTCTCAATCCCCAATCCCCCAGCGTGCGGTGGTACCAGAATGAAGCTGATATCAAATATGGGAGCCTTCTTTGTGACCAGTGCTGCACTTGGCAGTGACTCCTATGCCATGGGAGTCTGAAGTCCACTACTCACCTAACTCTCCACGCTATTCTGGGATAGATTAACAGTGAGGATAGTCTCTAGCTATCCATTACTGCTCAAGCTGAAACATCCCCAAAACACCCTCTTCATCCCCTTCAGCATCTTGTCTATCATCGCCCTCACCCCTTACCTTAATTATGCAAATCCAACACCTTCCCAAGGGTGGGTAGGTGGGTGAGTTTGAGTCTCTGACATTACTCCTTCTCCTGTCCAGCACATCTGTTCCTAAAGAAGGGCCACTAGACAAGAGTGAGTCTATGCAGGTTGTTTTCTCTGTTTGTAGACAAATTCTCACTCCCCCTACCTCTGCTCTGCTCTCTTCCCACAGAAAACTGAACAGTGAGCTTAGTCGTGTTATTAACCCATTTCCAAATTCACATGGGAAGAGGAGCTGGTCATATTTATGGAATTCTAGCATCAAAAGTTCAATCTATTCAAGTTTGCATACGTACACTGATAACATTAATTATTAATAGTTTCTGTATCTAAAACTATTCATCATATAATCTGACATCTAGAGGGATATTTTAGAAGGCATTTTGGCACATGAGCAGTATTTTATTCAACAGAAAAGGTCTTCATAAGATTATTCATCCAACATGCCTGTTAGATTAACACAGCCTGGACGTGTGTAATTTTGCCCAAGTTAAATGAGGCTTTCCTAGGGTTGAGATTGGGGAGGTGTTTACATTTATGTGCAGAACTTTTTAAAATTCATGCATATGTGTGTTAAACTAACCCATAAAATGTATGCATGATAAATAGCAGGTGTAAATATCAACATATACATTTCCAAGGGTAATTTTTGAAATTGAAATATGCACATATTTTTGTTTGGAAAATGCACTGGTAGCAGCACGGGGAAACATATGTGCATAATATTTATATATGTGCTCCATTACAAAATTACCACCAAAATATGATAAGTTCCACAATATATAAACTGGTTATGTTTGCTTCTGCTGCTAAGTGACAAACAGCAAATAAAGAGAAGGGAAGCTTGACAGTCTGTATACACTTGCTGTAGCACATTCTAGTACTGCTAACAATGAAAAACAGAAGGCACTAAAATGAAAATGATATTATCTTAATTATTTCATTTATGGAGCCTTGCATAAGCACAAACAATATTTTAATAAACAATACATATGGTTGTGCAGATGTTTCTGTCTCTAATGAGATTTCATTGAAGTGGGAATTTAGGAAAGCACAGCTGAAGCATCTATTTTGAAAAGCAATTGGATACGATGACTAAGAGGCCCTTTTTCTAAAGGCTGCAAGGTTTTGCATTTAACGTGCATTAGAAATGCATTCTAAGTCTAAAATCTCTGTGTTAGCTGCTGCGGCCATGACTAGCATGTCCCTGGAGCTAACACGCAACAAAGTACCTTAACGTGCAGTAGACTTAACATGGATGCACCTAATTACACTCAGGGAGATGTCATTAGGTACACTTAAATTAAGTGCCACATTGCCACTGAGCACGTGGCAATTGCCTTCACATTAGCGGCAATGTGCTCTCCACACCCATACTCTGCCCATTTCCTGCCTCATTGCTCTATCGCCAATTGTCATGTACTTTAATGCACAGTTACTGGCTTGTCCCTGTATTAGAGTTCCATGCCATCAGTTGCTACACATTAAAACGCATGCTAACCAGTTACCAGGTTTTGATAAAAGGGTCCCTAAATATAAAGATATGCTGCAGGATTTTTATGGATCAATAGTCAAATACATTTATCCAGTTCTGTTTATAAATTAACTAAATCAAACGTTTCTTGAAAAATTTGGGACCACCGACCAGTTAAATTTTGGACACTAAAAATTTTTTTTTTAAACTGCCTCTAATGTTTCGATTGATTTTTACGTTTTTTGGTGCGCTGAATCCAAATCTGGTAACCAATTTGCTCCATCACGTACAGATTATTTGCTACATTGGGTTAGCAGTTTGAGGTGAACGTTTCAGATTGAGTGCGATCGAGATAAAAGTCTCTTGGATGAATTCTTTATACTAATTGTTTAGTAGTTATTCAAATAAGAATAAAGAAAATTGTAACAAGGCAGCACATAAGAATAGAGTAATGTCAACAAAACACACTGTGATGGTAGCAAAATTGTCTGCACTTAAAACAGCCACATACATGTGCACAAACATTGAGCATATAAGAGCGAGGTTAGACACAAAGCAAAGCAAAGAAATGTGCAAAAAATGTTGTACAGGTATGTATGTAAGAATAGAAAACGCAAACCGCACCATTGCAATACATGAAGACAAACACCCGATGGTGTGAAAATAAAATTCTAATAAATGAGATCCGACACTGTGGTAATAACTAGCAAATTTTTATTTCAAAGTTTAGATTTAGATTTAGATTTTAAAGTCATTCTTGGGTCAATCAATCTCCTGGTGGGCCCGTTTCTTCTTCCCCCGAATGCTTCTCTTGGTGCGCTGCTTGGCGTATTTTTCATCTGGGGTTTCCCTCAGCAGCAACCAGCAGAAATCAGCCATCATAGTGGTGTTCCATCTTCCTTGGTACCTTCTCTCTGCGTCCTTGATGTCCTGGTGAAACCTTTAACCTTGTTCTTCACTATACGCCCCCAAGTTTTCGGGAAAGTAGTTCACATGGGAGTGCAAGAAATGGACTTTCAGGCTCATGTTACAGCCTTGTTCTTTGAAGGCATTGAGCATCCTGGCAACAATATCCTTATAGTTCTTATCCCGCCTGTTCCCCAAGAATTTGAGAACAACATCCTTGAAGGAATCCCAGGCTTCTTTTTCCTTCTCAGACATCGTTTCAGCGAATGCTCCATCTGAAATGAGTTTCCTTATATCAGGGCCAACAAACACTCCTTCCTTTAGCTTTGCTTCAGAAAGTCGGGGGAACTTTGAGCAAAGGTACCGAAAGCACTCACCATCTTTTGGAAGAGACTTGTTGAATTGCTTAATAAGACCCAACTTAATGTGGAGAGGTGGTAATAGAATTTTATCACGAGGTACCAAGCTCTCATGAAGAACATTTTTCTCACCGGGTCTCAAATACTCCCGAATTGGCCAGTCTTTTTTCCCCCAGTGTAGGTCGCGGGCCCGGCTATCCCACAAGCAAAGGAAGCAGGGATATTTGGTGAAACCGGATTGCTGCCCTAATAGCATGGATAGAATTTTAAAGTCTCCACAAATCATCCACTTATGCTCATCATAACGAATATTCTGAAGAATCAGGGCCAAATTCTCGTATTTTTCTTGGAGAATAACAGAGTGAGCAATAGGAACTGAAGCGAATGTGTTGCCATTATGAAGAAGAACACCTTTTATGCTGTCTTTTGACAAATCAATGAACAGCCGCCATTCAGCAGGATCATACTTGAGTTTAAACTTTTCCATCACTCCGTATATATCGTTGCAAAATACCAAATCTTCCTCTTTGCTGAAATACTTCAAAAATTGTGTCTCGCGGTTGCGGTACCAATAAAAAGTTGTTCCTGGTGACAATAGATTTTCTGTTTAAGCCGAGAACCTAGCAGTTGGGCAGCATCTTTTGGGAGTCCTAAATCCCGGACTAAATCATTCAATTCAGCTTGAGAGAAAAGTTCAGGTTTCGGATCTGGTTCAGTTTCAAACTCGGAAGTACTGGACTCATCGGGAAAAGCCATCTGATGAGTCTCATCATGATCAGAACCGTCCACACAAATATGATCCAAAGATTTTGGTGGTTCAGGCACAGGTACTTCATTGCTATGAGGCATAGGCCTAATTGCTGAGGGAAGGTTGGGGTAATTTACTACGTTCTTATTTTTTAAGTTGTATCCCTTCACAATGCAAGAGCAAAAATAGCAGTCACTGCTGTGGTCTCTTTGTTCACGCCACATCATAGGTATTCCGAAACGAAATGCTTGTTTTTTACCTTTCATCCATAAGCGTAGATCTTCCTCACATGTCTTGCACACTTTGTGAGGAGCCCACGGTTTGTCTTGATCGCCTAGCTTCAAACCGAAATAGGCGAAATATACTTTTTTAATAAATGCAGAAATGTTCCTCTGCCACTTTTTCACGGTATATTCCCCACAAATAAAACAAAAACTGTCCGGAGAGTTGACGCAACCTCTGGCTCTGTGAGCCATCACAAATACACAGCACTGCAAACTACAACTGTAGTGAACCACTTCGGAATAAAGCTGGATTATGACTGAGCAAACAAAAGGTAATAATGAACTTGCAAGAAACTGAAATTTGACAGGAACGTTCATGTCGCAACCACCGTGTTTGAGCGAGCGAACGAGGCGAGGCGAACAGGAAAGAACATGCGCCAGCGCGAGTACTGGATTTAGCCCCCCGCCTCCCAATTGTCCTGTTAATGTATAAAATGAATACAAAACACTCTAAAATATCATGAGGGAGTGTTTCTAGTTAGTTAACCATTACAACCTCTATTTTGGGCCAAGAAAATAAACTGCAGTCGGCTAAAAAGAAATTATGTGAACATTCCTTATATGGGTAAGAAATCTAATTTTACAAGAAAACGTGACGTGATGGAACATTTTGGCTATTTTTCCTGGATTCAGCACCCCAAAATCTATAGGAATCAGTTGCAAAACTGGAGGCAGTTTTTTGGTAGTGTACCTGTGTAATCAATCGATATCTGGCCAAAATATAACCAATTGTCTGAACATCTTTTTTTTGTTGTATATCTTTGAACATGCTATTAAAATATTATGATGACATACAGTTGGAATATTTCCAATTATTTCTCAAGATATTGTACACAGCATGCCTAAAATGTTGACCACAACTGTAGATACATCACATGCTGGGACTAACGAGCATAGTTGAGGATGGTAAGACTGAACAAGTATCTCAGGTATCTATTCTGTTGGGGCTAGAGCAGGGAGGGATATGGAGAAATCTGATAAGGGGAATGTATAAACAGGTCCTATGAGGCCTATTACATTTTCCAGTAAGTTGTCATGTGAAACAGCCCTGCCAATGCCACCTCCTAGGGAGATCTTGAATCTGGAATTATGGCGTTTGATCATCAGGATAGAGTCTACTTTATCAACTTGTTTGACACAGTTATGCTCTTTTAAAGGAGATGCTGTGTGGAGATGTAAGAAAGTAGATCAGCAGTTAGAACAGGTTGAACTGAAGATTCAGTCTCAGGTCCAGTGTTTAGGATAAGTTCAGTCTATGAGTGCAGCCTTTGTTAGAGCACAATATTACCTAGACAATAAAGTTGATAAGTTAGAGAATTCAATTCACCATAATAACTTATGTTTCTTGAATTTCCCCTATACAAGACAGATTTTTCTTTTTGAGATGTTGAAGCAGTATTTTCAGGATATCCTTGGTCTGGACCTCCCTACCCACCCTTCCATCTCTAAAGCCTATTACGTTATGGGCTCTGTTAGGAGAATGGAGGGTGGGGAAGGAGGAAAAGACCAGGGATTCCTGAGTTTGAGCTTACAATTAGAGACCTCCCTTGACGAGACTTATAATAGGGCAACTCTGGTTGCCTCTTTTGTTACAGTCTCAGACAGGGAAAGGGTCTTGAGACTATTTTATGCAGCTAGGTTAAAGAATTTCCATGGCCATAGAGTCTATGTTTTTCCTGATCTTTCTGACGTGTTTCTTTTTGAAATTTCCCAGGAAGTGTTTCATTAAGTATAAGGGGCATGATTATATTTTCTTAGAATCTAAAGAACTGGAGGAGTTTATTATTGCCCAGGAAAATGCCGCTAATGGGGAAGCTATGGCACCAACAATACTGTATGAGACTGGGGAGATATTTGAGGGCTTGTAAAGGATATTAGCCAGGTTTTTGAAAAAATGAATATTTTCATTTTCCTTAAAATTTTGCTGTTGGGGGGGGGGGGGGTGGCACTAGCAAGTCAAAAAATATGGCCGCTTAATACCGGAGCTCCCTAAACCTCCGATCCAGTCCATGTCCTTCATGGTACCCTTTCTACGCATCAGGTATGAATATTTCATAAAATGACCCTTGGTCATCTATGTACCCACCTCTACAAGATTAGTGTATTTTGACCACCCATTCTGCTTGGTTGCGGCAGATGCTGGAGCGATGGCCTGTGTGACTGTGTGTCTTGTGGAAGCCTGGCTCGGTAAATCCACTTCTTCCAACGATATACCCTGACACGATGGAACCGGATCAATAGCTGTGGCTGCTGTCTCTCAGCTTGGCTTTCTACTCATGGTTCCTTTTCATTTGGCTGATGTCTGCCCTCTTTGCCATCCCAGCGGGATGGGAGCTTGCGGCCTGATTCTACCTGAGCTGTATGCTCAATTGCATGCTGGAGGACTGGACTGCCTCCTCTGAGCCGCAACTGGATTGCTGGGAATCTATTCTGATTCTTATCTGCTCTAGTTATTTAAGCCTTGTGTTTATTTCTGTGGTGGTGCTCTGTGATGATCGAGGTGGCTGCATTGATACTGTGACATTTTTAGAGGAACTATCAGTGGCGGAAAGATCAGCATGGTGTAGGCGCTATTGCTAGGGAGCACGTAACTGCAGTAGTTGCATCGGAAGACTTCCACAACATAAGTGGGTCAGTCAGCTCCTTGCCCAGTCGATTGGGCTTCTCTCCATGGCACTTTTGTGCCAAAAGGTATTTTCTGCAGCGGTTTGTGTTGAGTGACTATTAGAAGTTCTGTGTGAGTGTCGTTCTTAAGGAAATACAAAAGGCACAAAGAAATACTGATATCAATTGTTTTAGCAAAAGTGTGCAGATCAGGGCTAATAGCTTCATAATTCAATTGAATATGACACATCCCTATGCAAAAAAAAAGTAATTTGATGACTACAGGGTAAACACATATTAAAAATTCCTCCTAGTCGGCCTATGGGGGGCAAAGTCTGGCCCTCCTTTTTCCTTAGGGGCACTCCCTGACATCTCTCTCAAGTTGGTTTGGTTTGTGCATAGTTCTAAGCTCAGGCACTAGTAAAAGGTCTCCATCTACTCAGCCCTTCTCAGTCATCATGTCAGACAAGGGCACCTATGCTGCAGCTCTGTCTCGGTTCTCTTGGACCACAGAACCCCTGGGTACTGTTGCTGCACGACCTGACTCTGCCTGCAATATCAACATCTCTCATGAAGATTCTTCAGGGCCATCTCCACCTGCCACCAATACTGACCTCATGGAGATTTTGCAGGAGCTTCGGCTCTTTTAGATGGACCTTTCCAAATCTGTGACATTAAATCACTGGATGACTGGGTCACTCAGAATGAAATTAATATTGGCAAGCAGATCAATGCTAGGGCCCTTTTCCAGTCCAAGCTCATAAATTTGATCAGCTGGCTAAAGACCTTAAAGAATGTCATGGTGACCTAGAAAGTCATCAGTGACAAAACAATATTCACATCCTTGGGGTCCCTGAACACCTCGGAGACAAGGAGGACACTGAAGATCTGATCCAGGAGTTTTACATCTTCTGTGTTCTGGGAGCACCTGTTCCAGTAAAGCTTGAGAGAGTCCACCACAGCCTTGGCCCAGAGGGGTTCAGGATTCCGATCTCGGCCTATTATAACCTGCTTACATTCCTTCAAGGATAAAGTATGCCTTCTTTGAAGTCTCAGAGGCAAACACTACATCAAATTCCAGGATCAAGAGATCAAGATTTTCCAGGATCTCTCACAGTATGTGTTGAGTGGAAAAAGTTTCAAGCTCTTGACTCAGTTAATTTAAAAAAATCCATCAAGTATTGGTGGGGGTTTCCCTTGCATTCATTTTTGAATGGAACAACGTGCCATACAAAATTTCAGAGCTAGCAGACTGTCTGAACTTGTTGGACAATTCAAAATGATGGTGGACACACCTCAAGACAGCACAGTGAGCAGCGGGATTGCGAGGTATCAATGCCTAAGAGATGGAAGGTACCCAGATCCCGAAGGTACTCAATGAACCAGAAGATTCTAAAAGTTGAGATATGGACACTACTAAACCTCCATGATTTAGTGGGGGAGAATATCTTCTACCCTTTGTGCTTGCTTCTTCCTGCTGTTCTGTTCCTGTTTATACCTATTACAACTTTTTGCTACTCTGTTTTGGAGAATGTTTAGTCCAGATGCTCTTCTGTTCAATTCTAGCAATCTGTTGCTGTAATCTAACATTTGGGTGGGAGGATGAGCCCCTTGGTATCTTTTTATAGGGGGTTGGGGGTAGAGGGTGGTCGAGGGTCTGCTGGGAGGGGACCTCTTTTGGGGGAGTTTAGGCTTCCTGGGAATTGGGGTAGATTGGAAGAGATCTCCTGTTGAAGGACACCAGTGTTCCATAGGATGATATTTCCTTTGCCATTTGTATATGTCAACTATGCCTTCTAATGTTCCTGTCTTTATTTCATAGGAACGGAGTCCTAGGGGAGAGGGGAGAAAGGGGGAGAGGAGAGTGTGGGATTTTCGAGGTCACTGATAGTGGAAAGCATGGACTGGGAGGTTGGAATACACCATGAGAAGGTACAGGGCAATCTATGGACACTCTTACATGCACCCCAAGTCAAAACATACTGGTTCAGTTGTGGCGAGCACCTTAAAGGATTATGGTTAAGCTATTTTGTGGAACAAGCACAGATGGGTGATGGACAGCTGAAGAGAGAGAGAAGACTGACATAGTCCTACAACAGGAAACTCATCTTGCTGGTCAGGATCATCAATTCAAGTCTCATATGTTCTCACAGGTTTATATGTCTAACTTCTCCTCCCATAGAAGGGGAGTGGTGACACTTTTTTCCCAACACTGTTCCTCCCAACTAACCACTCAATATAGTGACCCTGGGGGCAGGTTTCTTATCCTTTTCGGAGATTTAAATAATACTTCATACACAATTGTCAATGTTTATATCCCCCTTGGTAGATTGGTGACTCGTTGTCTGAGCTCCTTGTGGCACTAAAGTCCAACCAGAAGGGGGTGATACAGATGGGAGGTTACTTCAATTGCATCTTCTCAGGTATAGACAGGACAGGGAGGGGAAACCAGGCCTTCACGAATCCACATCAGCTTAGGTTTCTTTTGACTGATATAGACTTTTGTGATGCCTGGAGGCTTTCTCATGTGGGGAAGAGAGATTATACTTACTAGTCTCCTGCTCATCAAACCCACTCCAGGATTGACTTTTGGCTTTTCTCATGAACTTTGCTTTCCGCTCTTTCCGATACATCTATCGATACTATGAGACTCTCAGATCATGCAGTTATCTCCCTGGAAATGTGTGATATGGCATATGAGACCTCTCCTTGTACTTGGGCTCTCCATAGAGGCCTCCTGAAAAATGTGGAATTCTTAGTAGCAGTACAAAAGGGGTGGTGAGATTACCTCTTTTTCAAAGACAGAAGGGATACCTCCACCTTTACATTGTGGGAGGCTGACAAAGCAGTATTCAGGGGTCACTTAATGTCTTTATCCAGTGCCTTAAAAAAAAAAAAAAAGATATGGCTCAGTGGGAGGATCTTAGGAAATATATAATCGAGCTGGAATGAATTCACCATAGAAGAGGTGGCCGCCAAGTGCCGCAGCACTTGCTCTGCTTGAGGAGTGAATTGTCCACCTTGGAAAGTGAGCAGCCATAAGAGATGTAAAGTAATCTTTCCTAGAGAGCAGATGCAGTATTTTGAAGCAATTTTAAGCAGCAGAGAAGGATAAGTCTAGTTCCTCAGTACTGAGAGTTCAGTAGTCTACAGTAAATGATCGAGAAGAAGTGCAAATAAAAAGTTACAGAGATCCTAAGGATAAAAACAGGATCTCACCAAAGGAATTTGCCTCATCATAAAAGTTAGGCTTTAAGACTGCTATGATTTGAAGGTCAAAGATCAGAACAGAATTGAGACAGAAATCCAGGATGGTAACATGCTTTCAAAGGGAGATGGGAATCCCCTTATTATACGGGGCTAAGCAAGGTAAGGAAGAATTTCTCATCGCCCTCATTGCTTCAGATTTAGCAGAATTTCATTCCAGACCCAATCTGAAATAGCTGGTTGACTACGGTATCCAGGCAAATCTCCACCTGATTGAGATCCAGTGAGGAAGGATCCATATATGCTGCTACTTGTAAATCATTCACAAAAAAGACATTGGAACATTGCATGACAACTAAAAACTTCTGAAAAGATGTGACTCATGGGACACAGAAAAGTATGTTCACTTAGATAAGAAGAAAACTAATCATGGACTATGCCCCTAATACCTAATTCAAATAATCATGATGAGAGAATGATTAACCAAATCAAATGCTGTGCTGAGATCAGGGAAACAATGATTGCTAATTTGTCATCATCAGGTTTATGCTTATTCTGATTCATCAAACATACAAGAAAAGACTGTACAATGATTTGGATGAAAATCTGCTTGCCTGGGATGAAGCACATTTGTATCTTCAAGAAGCTGGCACAGTTGTTGAAGAGAAATTTTATCCAGTACTTTTCAAAAAATTGGAGATTTGATATCAGACAGAAGCTGGTATTGCTGCAAGGATCTAGAGAGGTGTTTTCTTTTTCTTGGGGGGGGGGGTGATTTTTTAAAATCTGGGTGCATGCTTTTAAATATCAGGCACCATATATAAACACTATTAAGATTAAAGAACATATAAACATACGATAAACCATACTGGGTCGACCAAGGGTCCATCAAGCCTAGTATCCTGTTTCCAACTGCGGCCAATCCAGGTCATAAGTACCTTTCAGGTTCCCAAAAGGTATACAAATTCCATGATGCTTGTCCCAGGGGTAAGCAGTAGATTTATCTGGTTCACTTTAAAACTGGTTTATGGACCTTTCCTGCAGAAACTTGTCCAAACCTCTTTTAAACCAAGCTACACTAATAGTTTTTACTACATCCTCTGGTAACGAATTCCAGAGTCTGATTACACATTAAGTGAAAAAAATGTTCTCTAATTTGTCATACAGGTGCTACATTGTAGCTTCATTGTGTGTCCCCCTAGTCTTTCTACGTTTTGAAGGAGTAAACAACCAATCTATGTTTACCCGTTCCACTCCATTCGTTATTTTATAGATCTCTATTATATCTCTCCTCAGCCATCTCTTTTCCAAGTTGAAGAGCCCTAAGCTTTAAGTATTTCATTCCAGGGATATCCTTCCATCCCCTTTACCATTTTGGTTGCTCTTCTTTGTCTCTTTTCCAATTCTGCTTCAACCTTTTTAAAATATGGAGACTAGAACTGCACATAATATTCAAGGTGCGGTCGCACATCTAAGCACTACTAATAAAGATTAACATTCTTCAGCACTGCAGAACAGCAAATATCTTTCCAAACTAAATCATCCCGTATTTTTTAAGTTATTTGCAATTGGTGATTGTTTCAATTAATTTTTCAAAAATATTCAAGCTAATAAACAGGTAAAGCATTGTTACTCACCTGTAACAGGTGACCTCTGGGAACAGTAGGAATCAGTCTTCACATATGGGTATCGTCAGTACTGATGGAGCCTGTGAGGGAATATTCACCAGCATCCAATTGGAAAGCTTTTGGGAGCAATCCACTGCAACAGCGCATCTGCCTTCCCACCTTCCCAAGTCCTCTCAGTTGAGTTTGTAGCTGAGAGAGGAAAAAAAGAATACCCTACAACTCCTAGGGGAGGAGGGCAGGTTGTAAAGACCGATTCCTGTTGTTTCTGGAAATCACCTGTCATAGGTGAGTAACAATGCTATCTCCAGGAACAAACAGGAATGCAGTCTTCACATATGGGATTCACTAACTCCCAGGTACCAAACTGGAGTTGGTTGCAGTGGTATCCCAGAAGCTAAAGGACAGAGCCGAGAAGGTGTGGATACAAAGTAGCCCCACTGGACTCGATTGCAGTTGGTAGTCCATCGACAGGGGAGTCTGATGCCAGAAAAAAGTCCAGGACAGAGGGTAGGAGTTACAGTTAAGTCTCAAAAAAGGTGCTGGAGGACAGCCTATCCAAAGATAGCATCCTGATGGGAGTCCCTGTCTAGGCAGTTGTGTGCAGCGAAGGTATGAATGGAGGACCAGATAGCTTCTCAACAGATTTTGTCAATGGAGATGGAACCAAGGTTGGAATTGAGGTTGCCATGACTCTCACATTGTGAGCAGTGATGTGACCCTCTAGGGAGAGCCCCGCTTGAGCGTAGGCAAAAGAGGTGCAGTCTGCAATCCAGTTGGGTAGGGTGCTCTTCGATACTGGAAGTCCAAGGTGACTTGGATCAAAAGCAATTAATAATTGAGAGGATTTCCTGTGATTCTTGGTTCTATCCAAGTAGAATGCCAAGGCACACTTGCAATCCAAAGTGTGGAGCACTGCTTCAGCCCTCAGGGTGTGTGATCTGGGGAAGAAGACTGATAGCATGACCAATTTGTTGAGATGGAAGGCTGAGACCACTTCCGGCAGAAAGTGTGGATGTATACGGGGAACCACCTTATCATTGTGGAACCGGGTGTATGGAGGATCCAACACCAAAGCCTGTAGTTCACTGATGTGACATACTGAGGTGAGGGTGATGAGGAAGATTACCTTCCAAAAGAGGAATTTTAAAGAAGGCTTGAATGGAGGCTTTAGAAGTTGCGCTAAGACTATGTTGAGATCCAAGGCCACCGTTGGTGATTTGATTGGCGGCTTGGATAGTAAGAGACCCCGCATGAATCGTACCAAAGGTTTGAAGAATTAGGATGCCTGTCCACTGGTCTGTGATACACTGAGATGGCACTAAGATTAACTCTGACTGAGTTAGTCTTGAGGCCTGCTAAGGACAAGTGGAAGAGATATTGTAAAAGAAATTCCACTAGACATGCAGAGGGGTCAGTATGTTTCAAGATACCCCAGAGGTGAACCTTCGCCATTTAAAGGCATAAGAACATCTAGTAGATGGTTTGCGTGATGCAAGTAGGATGTCCTTGAAATGCTGAGGAAGGTCAAGATTAGCAAAGATTATGCTTTCAGAAGCCAAGCCACAAGATGGAAGGCTTGTGGATTGGGATGGAGAAGTTCCCCATGATCCTGTGAGAGGAGGTTGGGTGCATGTCTCAGATTGAGAGGTGAAGTCTGTGTTAGGCAAAGCAGCAGGGGAAACCATGGCTGATGGTGCCAGTAAGAGGCTATTAGAATCATAGAGCACCGGTCGGCCTGCAGCTTGAACAAGGTCTTGGGTATTAAGGAGATGGGTCAGAAAGCATAAAGTAGTCCCTTTCCCAAATGAAGAAGGAAGACATCCGCTGCCCAGCTGTGCTGGGAGGGAAACCTTGAGCAAAACATCAGAAGTTGTGCATTCTCCTGGGTGGCGAACAGATCTATCCTGGGGGTCTCCCAGATGTGGAAGATCCAAGATGCCATTTCCCAATTCAAAGTCCACTCATGTGGATGCAGGACACAATTGAGTCTGTCTCCTCAAGAAGATTGAGTTCACCTGGGAGATAATCCTCCCCGAGATGGATGTGGTGTACAATGGAGAAGAACCAGAGACAAAGGGCTTCTTGGCAGAAGGGATATGATCCCATTCCCCCCTGCTTGTTCACATAGAACATGGCCATCTGGTTGTCCATTCAGACTAAGATCTGTTTGCCTGAAAGATGAGGTTGAAAAACCCAAAGGGCATTCTTGAGAGCACAAAGCTCCAGGAGGTTTATCTGCAACTGAGAATCCCGTTGTGTCTATTCCCCCTGTGTAGTGAGACTGTCAAGATGTGCCCCCCACCCTAGTTTGGAAGCATTTGTTGTCAGGGTGCACTGAGGTGGAGGCATCTAAAAAGGTGACCTACGATTAGGTTTTGAGGGGAACACCATCACAGAAGGGAGTTGACAAAAGGAAGTGTGATGCAAATCTTGTCTGAGAGACACTCAGTCACTTGGATCCATTGAGAAGAAAGAATACATCGGGCTTGCTGTATGAGCAGGTGAGGATAGGGGACGACATGGATTGTGGAGGCCATGTGTCCAAGAAGGTGTAGCATCTCTTGAGCTGTCATAGCACCGTGACTTCTTATGGTGCGGCCAGCTTGATAAGGCAGGCATAATGGTCCTGTGGAAGGAAAGCTTAGGCCTGATAAGTGTCCAAAAGTGCCCCGATGAATTCAAGCCTCTGGGATGGCACCAGGTGTGACTTGGGAAAGTTTAAGATGAATCACAGATTTTTGAGAACAGTTATGGTGCGATGAAGAGATAATTTTACCTCTTCTGGGGAGTCTCCCCTGATTAGCCAATAGTCTAAGTAGGGGAAGACAAAGATCCCTAAAGTATTCAGGTAGGTGGCAACCACTGCCATGCATTTTGTGAAAACTTGGGGTACTGAGGCTAACCCAAAGGGGAACACCCGATATTGGTAGAGGGTTTGCTGGAACCAAAAATGCAGATACTGTTTGTATTGAGGATGGATCAACAAATGTGTGTATGCCTCCTTGAGGTCTAGAGAACATAGCCAATCATTTCTGTGAAGGTATGGCAGAAGTGTACCCAGGGATATCATTTTGAATTTTGCTCAAACTAGAATGGTCCTGAACCCTCCTGTCTTCTTTGGGAAAGGAAGTATGGAAAGTAGAAGCCACCAGATCTCTTGGGTGGGAGGAACTTTCATGACATACGGAAGCAACTGAAATCAAGTCTGGGGCAAACCGAGAACCATACTGTCTAGCCCTGTTCTTTAGGCCTCGCTTTATCTTTTTTTTATTATTTTTTTTTAAAGAAAAGAAATATTGAGGCAGGTATCAGAGAAGGTACCAGCATCGACGGAAAGGTAGAACACAGATTTAAAGCAAAAAATGATTATTTTTGGTGGTGACAGGAAGAAACCCTCCTGCTGGCTCCGTGAAAAATGAAGAACTGAGGAGAGGACTTGGGAAGGCAGATGTTCAGGTGCAGTGGATTGCTCCCAAAATCTTTCCAATTGGACACTGGGGAGCGTTCTTGCACAGGCTCCATCGATACCATATGTGAAGACTGCATTCCTACTTGTTCCTGGAGATCAATATTTTCTTAAACAAGGATTACAAAAGTCAAACATTTCAATGTATGGACATCTCTTTTGGTTTGCTGTTGACCATTCTGAATATACTGTATGCTGATTATTAACGACGCAAAGGGAGTAATGTTAAAAGGAGCCAAGAAACGTTATGTGCCATTTATCTGCATAAATTATGTATTTTTTTCTAATTCATGCTCATTAATGGGCCTTTACAAGCATACTTTAGGTGGTCACTATTCTATAAATAAGTGCATACTTTCACTGTGGGCATTCAAATGGGTAGAGATTGGGCAGAGAATGGGTGAAAGACACCCATATGACCCGATTCTATAAGGCGGATAGGGGGCTGCACGTCTCACCATGACATGAAGGCGGGACTGGAACCCAGACGTACAAGGCCAATTCCGCTCATGGCTCTGTACATCCTGGTGGCACCAGGGTGATGGCCAGACCATTCCACTTTGGAGGTGGACTAAGTGCCAACCAGGCCCCCAAAAGCATCTATGGTAAGCCTGGTGAGTCCCTGTCACCTGATCTGGGGCTCTGCTGCCCCCATCAGGGGTTGGGCAGTGCGGAAGAAGGGTCTCATCAGCTCTGAGCAGGCTGTGCCATGGGGAAGATGTCCCCGCAATAATGCAGAGGCATGCCGAGCCTCCTTTTAGGGCTCGATCCTGCATCCGCGGGAACGTTTTGCTCCCATGGTGCAGAATCAGGTTCAGATGAGCCCGTCCTGCTTGGGGCCATCCAGATGGCCCAGACGTGCCCTTTGTTCAATTGGGCTCCACTTGTATATTTTATAAAATATGAGCAGATGTCAATACTCATACCTAGACTTATTACATGTTTTGAACTACTTACACCCCTATTTTAGAAATTGCATGTGCACTTTACTTTGTAAAATAGGCGTGACATGTAGGCATCACTTATAAAAGTGCCCTCAATAAGTGTCATTTTAGAAGGGACATCTAGGAAGAATCTGATATCCAGAGCAAAATGTCCAAAAATACAGGGGAGAGGGTGGCAGCAGTGAATGGAAGCAAGATTAAGTGCCTTCTGAAATCACTCCATCTCAACCATGAAAAATGAATGTCCCAGCAATCAGTTCTGAAGAAAGGCCCCGTGCAAATAGCAAGGCTAGGAACATGCATATGTTTAGGCCATTTCAGAAATATGGACATCCTCAAATTGCACAACCACGGAAGTGGGTACTTGGGCATCCTGGCCAGGGTATTTTAAAAGGGGGTGACTATGTTCTGAGACTAGCATGTCGTGGCCTGCCATTTCAGGTACTCAGATTTGTGGCCTATCATTTGTTTGGAGTATGTATTAACATGCAGGTGTCTTCTGCTAGGAAATATTAACTGTGACAATGAAAGCACATTTTGCTCTTCCCCTGGAAGCTTTGCAGTCATGAAACGAGCACTATTTAGCACCTTATTCATGGGTATAGGCATGCACACCCCAGCAACCAAGGCCTGATGTGCTTGTATGATTCTGAAATTGCAACATGATATGCATCTCCCTAGTTATGCCCAGGGCATGCCTCCACCATGCCCTGGAGATATCTATATACCTGGCTTTCTAAAATGGCTATGGGAATCTATCGGTGGCATAAGTTACAATGAGGGGCCCCCAAGCAAAATTTCTCTGAGGGTCCTCCATTGTCTTGACAATGGTGTGCCCCCCCCCCCCATGTGCCATTGGCAAGCTTACAAGAACAGAGGCAGTGCAGCAAACACAATGAAGTAAGTTCACCATGGGCCTGGCGGCTGTTCTCCGCTGGGCTGACGTTTTGCAGTGGGGCTGTTATCGTGGAATTTCAGCCTGGTAAGGAACAGCTCCCAGGCCCATGACATACAAGAGTGGAGGCAGTGCAATAAACATAATAAAGTAAGTTTGTGTGATGCCACCACCACTTGGGCAGAATAAGTGCCCATTTTCAGATGTCCAACTCACAAACTGAGCTTCTAAAATGCCCCCCAATATTTTGTTTTCCTTTAATGTGCAATGTCATGCTTGCTCACTAAGTAAACCACAATGATCATTGAAATATGCAACTTTTAAAAAGTCTGAAACCCAATTGTACAACATTTTTGGATTAAAGTCACTTAATTTGTTTAAATTTGATCTTGTGAACATTGAATTTATTTATAAAAAAAGATCACTAAATGGTTTTACCTCAGATGTAAAACATTATTTTGGGTATATAGTGCTGGTAACTTTAAGCTGCAAGTAACCTTCTATGGTGCAATTGACTTCCATGAAACCAATCATGAGTTGAGATGACAACATGTGGCATATCCCCAGAACACAGCAGCTTATAGCAATTTGCTCTGTAGAACCCTCAATGTTCAAGGATACTATCTGTATGTAATAAGAAACAAACGTTGTTGATTTAATAAATGATACCACACAGAATTATATGACATAGGGGCATGTTTACTAAACATTCCTAACGTGCGGGGCCGCGGTAGTGTGCCTGTGCCATATAAGGAGTGGGCGGTTCAGGCAGAAAATAGAAAAAAAACGGTAGTAAGCAACCGGACGTGTGTGCGTCGCGCTAATGTGCGGGGGTCGACATTAGCGCGTGGAAAGGCAAAGTGGCGCGCTGCTGAGTATACAAAACAACAGAGCCGTGGTACAACGGTGAAGACACTGACCAATGGTGCAGGGGCCATGGGTTCAATCCCCCAGTGTGCGCAATGACAAAGGTCAGCTGAGGCAGTAACTGTAATGATTAACATTGTTTTAGGAGGCAAATTAATTTGGAACGGCATAAGGCGGCGCACAGTTATTTTTGGGCAGCAGTAGAAGGCGGCGCACTGGTCCCCTTGGGCGGCAGCAGAAGGCGGCGCGCTGATAGGCACAAGGCGGCGCGCTGATGCACAAGCACAGGAACAGAGCCACAGCACAATGGTTAAAACACTGACCAATGGTGCAGGGATCAGGGGTTCAACTCCTCACAATGCCCAGTGAAAAATGCCTGCTGAGGCAGTATGTATTATGTTGTGGAGTGCTGTAGGAGGCTGTATAATTTTATTTTGTTATCACTACTAGCAAACGCACTCTCCCAGCATGTTAACATACGGCGGCCCATAAGGCACATGTTACAGTGCACTGTTCGCCAAGGCACCCTTGAATGACCCCTATAGGGCAGCATGTATGTTGCGACACAGGATAATGTATAGTGCACCCTATAGGGATGGCAACCATAAGGTGGCCTACAGGGCGCCCTATGAAGCACCCTCAGAGGCACCTAATGGGTATAGTAAGCTGAGGGTGGTCTTGCCGGCATAGACATATGTACAGTAAATAAAAATAAAGCTGTGGACAGCCCTACCAAAGGGCCCCACTGTGGGTTTGAACCCATGACCTCTGGCTGCACAGGCAGTGATGTAACCTTTGCGCTACAGCTCCATAGCTGTAAGCAGGCCCCTGGCTGGCTGCAGATAGCCTACACGTCACCTCACAGACAGTCTGCTGGTGTCAACAGGATAGGGTTAGGCCACCCGTACCCATGATGCACTGCACATGCAAATTAGCTGTCCGCAGATGGACACAAGATGGGGAATGCACCCCCACAGCACCTCGGCCCTGTTGGGGGAAGTGACCGGGTGCACCCACACAGCACCTTGGCCTAGTAGGGGGCACTGACCGGGTGTTTTACTGGCACAGAGTAGCCACACACCGTTACATCGTGCGGGTACTGTGCTCACCCTGAGTGTGCAATGAGGTGGCCAGGACCAGGTCAACAACACCTGCCATGGCTGATGGAGGCCAAGCGGGCATTCCAAAGCAGTGTTAATGTGTAAGATAGCTAGTTTCTGCACAAACACCATGGATATCCCTGTCTGCCGCCATCAGGCACCCCCCCGGCAAACATGGTCCCTATCAAGGGATCCACACTCTACCTCCCTGCAAAGGTGGCAGTAGAGGGCAACATCAACCCCAGTCCTGCTGAGGAACACCACCACCCCCCCCAGGCAGGCAGCTCCATACACAGCCATAACACGATAACAGACAGACATAAGCCCAGGGTATGGTAAGCTGCACTCCACCACCAGATATACCCCTGCAGCAAGCCAACAGCCACTGCACCCTGCAAGCCATTATAGCAAGACATTTACCAGCTACAAACAGTCTGCTGGTTAGTCCATAGTGCATGTTCCCAATGGAGATGCATGCACCCAGAACTGGGCTGTCTGCATACACAGCAAGCAGATAGATCAGTGACTGGGCCCCAAAGAGAAACCCATATCTATCACATGAGAGAACTACTACACAGCACTATATGGGGGCCTAGCCATGCTGTGGTCACTGCACAGTCAGGGTGAGCGTGATCCCCCAGAAGGACATGCTTTGGCCACCCTGCCTGTGTAGGTGGTGGCCGGACACTACAATATCCCAGCCAATGTCCCTGCCAGGGCCGTATGCCCAGTGCAGATGCATCCTGGCCACACCACCCTGCCCTGGCTATACCCATGGTACCTTGCACCTCATTATGCACATTGACTGGCCAATACTGGCAACAGTGCTGGCAGTGCGGGCTGTTGAAGGGGCTTGCAGCCAACACCCACTGTATAGACAGACACACACTTCCACACCTCTGCCATCATGGTGCTACGATTGAGGGGGTAAGTAGCCTTGCCCACCAAACCGGTCCTGAGCACGGCAAGGCATGGATATGGTACGCATTACAGCTGGTGGTCACTCCCCAAGGTGGTAAGCACCGTCAGAGGCCAGGCCTGGAGCATGCCCCGCAAACACCTACCAGATTGTTTGGATGGGGTCAACTAGCAGTATGTACGTAACGTATGGATAACTGCCTGCCTGTGCTCCTAGCAAACGTCTCCGAGCTGTGTACCGTATACCTCAGGTGTAGGGTGACATTGGTAAGTTATGCAAGTGCTCGTTGTGGGTGCTGCATGCACGGTCCAATGTTCTGCCTTTCCAGGAGACATTGGCCAATGGGGCCTGTGGGTGTGGGTGTGTCTGCCCTTGATGGCTGCTGCTTTACGGCACAGATTCCCAACTCCAGTCCAGGTTTGCATCACACTGTTCGGGTTTTCCTGCTATCCCTCATGAATATGCATGGGCTACATCTACATGCCATGGGGGTGGTGCATAGATATACAGCACAGGCATTTGTATGAGTGTCAGCATGGAACCTGACTGGTGTGTGGCCCACCAGGACTGCATTTGGGTGATTCTGCTCTAGGTACTGCCCCTGTTCATGGTGTCTGTGCTCAGTGGGGTAAAAGATAGATGTCTTACCATTGCATATGTCCCCGCCATGAAAGGTGTGTCCTTACTATCACTGTTTAGTTGTGGGAAAAATATGTGGGCAGGATTGGCAGTAGCCCCAGCTGGGCTTTGAACCTGTGACCTTCTGTTCTTGTATGCACTGTCTGTGTGCACTTCACCACTGTGTAGCCACAGATTGGTTGGATTCCCTGGACTGTCCATGACTGTGGATCCGGCAGGACCTGTCTGTTGCAGTGGACTGTGCCAGCCTGCACATGGCTAGGCCTCTGTCTTCTGTGGTTAGCAGCCACTGCCCCCTGCACCACATGTACTTGTCCGCCAACATGCTGCCATGAACTTCTCTCAGAAAAAGCAGTTGACCTGATTGCAATGTGGCAGTATGGAACTGCATTTGGGGGACTTGGCTGTAGGTAATGCCCATTGTTGTGGTGTGTGTGCGGTGTTGGGTAAAATATGGGTGTTTTCCCCATGCATACAGGGGTGTCTGCGCTATCTTTATTTAGTGGTGGGTAAAATATAGGGACTGGGCTGGCAGGTGCCCCAGCTGGGTTTTGAACCTCTGCCCTCTGGTCCTAGAGGTAATGACTCTGTCCGCTGTACCACACTTTGGCCACAGAGACAATGCAGCCCCTGGAGGCAGTAAGCCTGGCAGGATGGAGTCACAAACCCTGCTCTACGCAATTCTAGTGTGGGCATATGCACCCTGTCTGGTGACAAACGTGCACATAAACCCCGGAAATGACCACGGGAAAGGTGGGACAAAATATCACCACGCTGGGCAACAGTGATATTAATGGGCAACCATAGCAAACACTCCCAGGAAAGCTCCAAAACGTGGAAATGTTTTTTGGAAGAGTCTCCTCTCAGTAGACCCTTCCAAAATTCATTTCTTTTTTCTGGAGCTTTGCTGGGTGTGATTTCTGTATTTGCCCATCACTATAACTGTTCCCCAGCTGAATTACTATTTTTAATAGTTCTGTTGTGGTCATTTTCTATTTTTATTTTCACTTTTGTGCTGTGCACATATATCACACTGCTCACGTTTTGCTGGTTTCCCCGGTTTTCCTGTACATTGCTGACGGAAATGGTTTCTCTTCCCTTTAAATCACCTCTAACGCGTGTGTTTCACTGGCGGTATTTTTTCTTGTAAATTCGGGCACGCTCCTGTGCGGGGAGTCTCTCCCCTCCCACATTCCACCCATTGACCCCATCTCTCCGCCCCTCGGGGGCCTTCCTCCGCCCTCATTTCGCCTTTCCACGCCTCTATCGCACATGAGCGCCCCGTTAATGTGCCGCGCACGCGTACGGGGTGCTTAAGAGCACTTAAATGCATCATTTTAGGGCGCTCAGGTGCGCCCCGCAAAAGTGCCCCGTTTAGTAAACATGCCCCATAGTGCATTGCACTGAATTAATAATAAATCATGGTTTTTAGAAGGATATTTATTCAACCTAGATGACTAAGGTTTGCTCTCAGTGTGTATCAATATTATGTCTGGCATGGTTTTCTGAGACAATCAAGATTTTCTCTTGATAGGTTAGTTTGGGTGTTATTGAGTTAAAGCTTTTAATTGGTGTTCTACTAAACAATTTTGGAAATGGAAAAATAATTTGACAATGGCAGTTATAAATCGCTGGGAGTAAATAAGAACTGCTTATATTTTACACAGATCTACTTTGAACTCAATTAGAAACAGAAATATGATGGCAGAAAAGACCACATGGCCTATCTAATCTGCCCTTCCATATCACCCACTACAAGAGTCCCCTTTTTTTCTTTAGAGAGCTTCTGTGTTTGTCCCATGCTTTTTTGAATTTAGATACTGTTCTCATCTCTACTACTTCCACTGGGAGACTATTCCATGCATCTACCACTCTTTCCATAAAGAAATATTTCCACATATTACTCCTGAGTCTATCACCTTTCACCCTCGTCCTATGTCCCTTCATAGCAGAACTTGCTTTAAATTGAAAGAGGCTCTCCTCCTGTGCATTTATGCCATGAAGGTATTTAAACATCTCAGTCATATCACCTTTGTCCCACCTTTCCTCTAAAGTATACATACTAAGGTCCTTAAGTCTGTTCTCATAACCACAAAACTGAAAGTGGACAATGCCATGGGACTGGATGGAATACATCCCAGGATACTGAAAGAGCTCAGAAAGGTTCTTCCAGGGCCATTAAAGAATGTTTTTAATAGATCCATGGAGACAGGAGAAGTTCCACTGGACTGGAGAAGGGCTGATGTACCTCTTCACAAAAGTGGTAATAGGAAAGAAGTGACAAACTGCAGGCCAGTAAGCCTTACCTCAGTGGTGGGAAAAATAATGGAGGTTCTCTTGAAAGAGTGAATAGTGAACTTTCTCAAAACCAACAGGTTGCATGATCCAAGGCAACATGGTTTTACCAAAGGATGATCTTGCCAAACAAATCTGATTGAGTTATTTGTCTGGGTGACCATAGAACTAGATCAAGGGCATGCGATGGATGTGATCTGCCTAGATTTCAGCAAAGTTTTTGATACTGTTACTCATAGGAGGCTTATCAAAAAACTAAACAGCTTGGGGATGGGTCCCAAAGTGATGAACTGGATCAGAAATTGGTTGACTGACAGATGACAGTAGGTGATGGTAAATGGAACTCACTTGGATGAAAGGAAGGTGATTAGCGGTGTGCCCCAGGATTCGATCCTGGGACCGGTACTGTTCAATGTATTTGTGAATGATATTGCTGAAGGATTGAATGGAAAAGTCTGTTTTTTTGCAGATGACATGAAAATTTGCAACAAAGTGGACTCCCTGGAGGGAGTGGATAACTTGAGGAAAGATCTACAAAAGCTGGAAGAAAGGTCTAATGCCGGGCAGTTAAGATTTGGTTTCCTAGACCATGGGATGCTGTTCCAAGGGTTGCATCCATCTGTCCAAGAAAGGTCAACACATCTTTGGTAGTAGACTGGCTAATCTACTGAAGAGGGCTTTAAACTAGATTTATTGGGGATGGGTGAAGAAAGCCCCCAGGTAAGTGAAAGCCCCCAGGTAAGTGATACATCAAATACCTTTATGGAAATGGGTAACAGGGGTAACATATGGAAAGCAGTGTGTATAAATGCCCGTAGCATGGGAAATAAGATCTCTGAAGTTGAAGCTTTGGTGGGAGTGGCTGACTTAGATTTAGTGGCAGTTACAGAAACATGGTTCACAGAAAACCATGACTGGGATGTAACTATACCTGGCTATACTTTATTCAGAAAGGACAGGGTAGGAAGAAGGGGAGGAGGAGTAGCACTATATGTAAAAACTACTATTAAAGCTTTGGAATTACAGAGCTTAAAAGGGAGAGAGGAGGCATTGTGGGTTAGACTAGAAAGAGGGAAAGAGAAATCTATTTGCATTGGTGTGATATACAGACCTCCCTCACAAGAGGAAGAGGTGGACAGAGAGTTAATTGAAGACATACGCAGCATTGCTAGGAAAGGGGAAGTGCTACTGCTAGGAGATTTTAATATGCCAGATGTTGATTGGCACATTCCTGCTGCAGTATCATCTAGGAGTAAGGAGATCCTGGATTCTCTACAGGGAGAGAACTATTGAGGCAATTGGTAACAGACCCCACACGTGAAGGGGCCATACTGGACTTGGTGCTTACCAATGGTGAAAGTGTTTCTGATGTTGTAGTGGGAGATCATTTTGCATCCAGTGATCACCAGATGGTGTGGTTCAGTATTAGGACTAGGGCTGTTAGAATCCATTCCAAGGTGAAGATCTTAGACTTTAGGAAGACTAACTTTGCGATGATGGGCCAATGCATCAGGGAGTCGTTAGTGGGATGGGAACAGCTGGGGGATGTAGAACAACAGTGGGCAAAACTGAAAGGGGGTATTTTAAAGGCAACCAACCTTTTTGTTAAAATGGTAAACAAAGGCAAAAGGAACAGGAGACCACTATGGTTTTCGAAGGAAGTAGCTGAAAAAGTGAAGAAAAAGAGGGAGGCCTTCATGAAATACAAGAGATCACAGAGAGAGGAAGACAGGCATCTGTATTTGGAAAAACTTAGAGAAGCTAGCAAAGTAGTCAAGAAGGCAAAGATTCAAAAGGAGGAGGAAATAGCCAATGCAATAAAATGGGGGGATAAGACATTTTTCAGATATATTAGTGAGAAGAGGAAGGGCAAAAGTGGTATTGTCAGACTCAAGGGTACAGGGGGGGAATATGTAGAAGCTGATAAGGATAAAGCGGAATTACTTAACAAATATTTTTGTTCTGTGTTCACAGATGAAAAACCAGGAGCAGGACCTCAGAAAACACCCACAAATAAGAACAGAAGCGAGGGACATCTTGAACAATTTTCAGAAGACTGTGTTCGTGAGAAACTAGCTCAACTCAAAGTAGACAAAGCGATGGGACCGGATGGGATACACCCTAGAATACTGAGGGAACTTGGGGACATTCGAGAAACTCCACTGACTGACCTTTTCAATGCCTCGTTGGAGTCGGGAGTGGTGCCAAAGGACTGGAGAGAGGCTCATGTGGTGCCTTTACACAAAAGCGGAAGTAAGGATGTGGTTGAAAACTACAGGCCGGTTAGTTTAACTTCAGTGGTGAGTAAATTAATGGAAACGCTGTTGAAAGAGAAAATAGTGAGGTTTCTGGAGTCCAGCGGATTACAGGATCCGAGGCAGCATGGATTCACCAGAGGCAGGTCTTGTCAGACAAATCTGATTGATTTCTTTGACTGGGTGACCAGGGAGTTGGACCGAGGGAGAGCTCTAGATGTGGTGTATTTAGATTTCAGTAAAGCCTTTGACACTGTTCCTCACAGGCGACTTATAAACAAACTGAGCACCCTAGGGATGGACCCTAAAGTTATTGCTTGGGTTAGAAATTGGTTGGGTGGGAGGCGACAAAGAGTACAAGTAAATGGAGCTCACTCTGAGGAGAAGGATGTTACCAGTGGTGTGCCCCAGGGATCTGTCCTTGGTCCGATTCTTTTTAACATCTTTGTTAGTGATATAGCGGAAGGGCTGTCGGGTAAGGTTTGCCTCTTTGCAGATGATACCAAAATCTGCAATAAAGTAGACACCCAGGAAGGTGTAGATAACATGAGGAGGGATCTAGCTAAGCTTGAAGAATGGTCTAGAATTTGGCAGCTGGGATTTAATGTTAAAAAATGTAAGGTCATGCATTTGGGCTGCAGCAATCCAAGGGAGCAATACAGCATAGGAGGTGAAGTACTTTTGTCCACTAAAGAAGAGCGGGACCTAGGCGTAGTTGTGTCCGATGATCTTAAAGTAGCTAAACAGGTAGAAAAGGCGACGGCAAAAGCTAGAAGGATGCTTGGGTGCATACGGAGAGGAATGGCTAGCAGAAAAAAGGAGGTGATAATGCCTCTGTATAAGTCTTTGGTGCGACCTCATTTGGAGTATGGTGTGCAATTCTGGAGACCGCACCTTCAAAAGGATGTGAACAGGATGGAGTCGGTACAGAGGGTTGCTACTAAGATGATTAGTGGTCTTCATTATAAAGCATATGAGGACAGACTTAAGGATCTTAATATGTACACCTTAGAGGAAAGGCGGGATAGAGGTGATATGATTGAGATGTTTAAATACCTCCATGGCATAAATGTTCAGGGAGAGAGCCTCTTTCAATTGAAAGCAAGTTCTGCGACAAGGGGACATGGGATGAGGGTGAAGGGAGATAGATTCAGGAGTGATATGCGGAAATATTTCTTTACGGAATGAGTAGTGGATCCATGGAATAGTCTCCCAGTGGAGGTGGTAGAGATGAGGACAGTAACTGAATTCAAAAAAGCATGGGACCAACACAGAGGATCTCTAAAGGTAAAAAGTTGTAGTTGTTGTTATGGAAGGACAGACTAGATGGGCCTTGTGGTCTTTTTCTGTCATCATGTTTCTATGTTTCTATGTTTCTAAGAAGCATGGTGCCATGCACTTGGGAAGCAGAAATCCAAGGGAATTGTATGTCATAGGGGGTGAGAGGTTGGTGTGCACGGACCAGGAGAAGGACCTCTGAGTGATTGTTTCTGAGGATCTCAAGTTGGCAAAACAGTGTGACAAGACAGTGGCAAAAGACAGAAGGATGCTGGGTTGCATACATATAGGAATTACCAGCAGAAAGGAAGAGGTACTAATGTCACTGTACAAGTCACTGGTGAGTCCTCACTTGGAATATTATGTTCAGTTTTGGAGACCATATCTCGCAAAGGATTTAAAAAGACTGCAAATGGTTCAGAGGAAGGCAACCAAAATGATTTGGAGCCTGCATCAGGAGATGTATGGTAAGAGACTTGAAGACCTGGAAATGTACATTCTGAAGGGGAGGAGGGAGATGGGGAGATATGATTCAGACATTTAAATACTTAGAGTATTAATGAACAAACAAACCTCTTTCAAAGATGGGGAAACTGTAGAACTAGAGGGCATAACATGAAGCTGCAAGGGCATAAACTGAAAGGCAATGTCAGGAAATACTTTTTCATGAAAGGGTGGTGGATGCTTAGAATACCCTCCCAATGGGAATGGTGGAGGCAAATACAGTGAAAGAATTCAAAATTGCATGGGACAGATACAGTGGATCTCTTTATAGCAACAGGATAAAATCAGAATATATATAACTATCTCTTATATCTCAACAGATAGGAGTTACCTACATGGAGCGGTGGGTACACCCCTATACAAAGGCATGGGGAGGGGTGACCTGCATGGAGTGGTAGGTGCACCTACTCTTGCCACCTTGCTGGGCAGGCTAGATGGACCATACTGGTCTTTATCTGCTGTCATATACTATGTTACTATATGCTTTATAATGAAGACCATTAACCATTTTAGTTGCCACCCTCTGCACCGACTCCAATCTGTTTATATCCTTTTGAAGGCGAGGTCTCCAGAATTGCACACAATACTCCAAATGAGTTTTTATCAAAGACTGATACAGAGGCACTATCACCTCCTTTCTTCTGCTGGCCATTCCTCTCCCTATGCAGCCAAGCATCCTTCTAGCTTTCACCATCACCTTTTCTACCTTTTTGGCTACTTTGAGATCATCAAACACAGTCACACCCAGGTCCCGTTCTTCTTTCATGGACAGAGGTACTTCATCCCCTATCTGTATCACTCCCTTGGATTGTTGCAGCTGAATCTGGCTGAGGTTCAGAAAGAATGCTGAACTCTCTCTAAGGGCTATGTTTACTAAATCGCGTTAGTGCAGTTCGCGGTAGGAGCCGCGGTAGTGAAAGAAACCCCAAATAAGGACATGGGCGGTACATCGTTACCACTACCGCGCGTTAGCAAAATTAACGAGCGGTACCGGGCGCCGTGCCACGTTACTGCGCGTTAAGCATAAGAAGACGTACAGACACAAAGCACTGAAACAGAGCTGTAGCACAATGGTTACGGTACTGACCGCTGTTACAGGCAGCATGGGTTCGAGCCCCCAGTGTGCCCAACACAGAAGGCTGTCTCAGGCATCACCCTGTACATTACAGAAGGAAAGAGGAGGCATGCTTTTCGTTACGCTGAGTATTGGTGTCAGAAAAACACCCTCGGAATGTGCCTAGCCACGTACGTTGGTACGTGCGTAGCTACGCGCGTACATTCCTGCGTGGGTACGTGTTTGTTTACGTGCGTGGGTACGTGTGTTTTTACCATTGTGGGCATCTTATATTACAGACCTTGTAGGGTGTCCTGCACCTATGCATTATGCTAACAGATGTACGTGTGATGGCCTATGGTTTATCAGAGCCTGTGAGCAGGTGCTGGTGTTTCACAGGGTTGGATTGGGCCAGTCACACCCATGATGCACTGCACATGCAAAGCAGCTGTCCACAGATACACACCATGGGGAATGCACCCCCACAGCACCTCGGCCTGGTAGGGGGTACTGACTGTGTGTTGTACTGGCACAGAGCAGCTACACACCGTCACATTGTGCGGGTACTGTGCTCACCCTGAGGGTGCAGTGAGGCGCCCAGCACTAGGTCCACAGCACCGGCCATGGCGCAGGTCCAAAGCAGTGTTCCTGTGTGAGATAGGTAGTTTCTGCAGGAACACCTTGGACATCTCTGTCTGTTTCAGTCAGGTACAGCCCCCATGCACCACCACCACACCCCTCCCCCAGGGCTGAGTGAGGCAAACAGGGTCACCTATCAAAAGATCCACAGTCTACCGTGCTGCAACGGTGACAGTAGAGGGGAACATGAACCCTAGTCCTGCTGGGGAACAGACACCCCACAGGGCAGTCAATGCAGCTCTGTACACAGCCATAACACAATAGCAGACAGACATTAGGCCTGGATATGGTATGCTGCACCCCACCACTATCTGATATTCCCCTGGTGCAAGCCATCAGCCACTGCACCCTGCAAGCCACTCCATCACAACACCTACCAGCTGCAAACAGTCTGCTAGTGCCCAGTGGAGATGCCTGCACCCAGAACTGGGATGTCAGCATACACAGCAAGCAGATACATCAGTGACTGGGCCCCAGACGGAAACCCATATGTAGCACATGAGAGAAATCCTAGATAGCACTATGGGAGTGCCTAGCCATGCTGTGGTCACTGCACAGTCAGGGTGAGAGTGATCTCTCCGCAGGATATACTGAGGTCACCCTGTCTGTGTAGTTGGTGGCCGGGCACTACAATGTGCCTGTCACTGCCCTATGCCCTGTGCAGATGCACCCTGGCCAGGCCACCCTGTCCGGCCTATACCCATGGTACCTTGCTCCTCATTATGCACATTGGCAGCCCAATACTGGCAACAGTGCTGGCAGTGTGGGCTGTTGAAGGTGTTTGCAGCCACCACACACTGGATAGACAGACAGCCACCCCCACACCTATGCCAGCATTGTGCTACTATAGAGGTGGTCAGCAGCCATACCCACCACACCAGTCCTGGGCATAGTACAGGCATGGATATGGTACACAAGACTGTTGGGGGGTCACTCCCCAGGGTGGTGAACACTGTCAGAGACCAGACCTGCAGCACACACCGCAGACATCAGAATGATTGTTATGGTGGAGCTCAATGAGCAAAATGTGCTTAACGTAGGAATTGATATCTGCCAGTTATCAGAGGAAACGTTTGATAGCTGTGTACCATATACCCAGGTGTAGGGTGGCATTGCTAAGGTATGCAACTGCTAGTATTGGGAGATACAGGCAGGGCCCAATGTCTTGCCTCTCCAGCTGGCATTGGCCAATGGGGCCTGTGGGTGGGTGTGTGGCCCTGTTGGCTGCTGCTTTATGGCAGAGTTCCCCAACTCCAGTCCTGGTGTTCCACACACTGTTCGTGTTTTCATGCTGTCTCTCATACATATGCATGAGCTACATCTGCATACCATGGGGGTGGTGCATAGCTATGCAGCACAGGCATCTTTATTAGAGGCAGCATGACACCGGAATGTTGTGGGGCCCTCCAGGACTGCATTTGCGGGACTCTGCTATAGGTAATGTGCCTGTTTCTGGTGTCTGTGTTTGGTGTGGTAAAATATAGACCATGCGTATGTTCTCTGCACTACAGGAGTGTCTTTACTATCACTGTTTAGTGGTGGGTAAAACTATGGGGACTGGGTTGGCAGGAGCCCCAACTGGGATTTGAACCTGTGACCCTCTGGTCTTACAGGCACTGGCTGTGTCTGTTGCACCACACTGTAGCCACAGAGACAGTGCAGTCCCTGGAGTTAGTCAAACCGGCCTGACGAGTCAGAAACCCTGCTCTGCAACAGGTTTACTGTGGCCTCATTTACCTTGTATGCAGACAAAGGTGCACATAAACCGCAGAAATGACCTCACAAAAGGGGCACACACCCATAACCAAGCTGGGCAACAATGATATCATTGGGAAACATTACACCACACACCCAGGACAGCTCCTTTACAATGTAATGCTCTTTGCAAGGGTCTGCGGAGCGTAGACCCTTCCACACATCATTTCCTTTTATTTTGGTGCTTTCCAGGGAGTTTTGTTCCTTGTTGCCCATTGCTATCACTGTTGCCCAGCTGAATTCTGCTTTTTAAAATGTTTCTTGTGGTCATTTTTAACGTTATATGTGATATTTTGTTCTGTGCACATGTATCACACTGCTCACGTTTTGTGGGTTTCCCCGGTTTTCTGTACATTGCTGACGTAAATGGTTTCTCCTCCCTTTAATGCCTTTAACGACAGGTTTTCATTTGCGTTGGAAGTGAGCTCTGACACTCCGCGCGTTAGTATGAGGGGAGCCTCTCTCCGCCCACTCTCCGCCCATTGACCCCTTCTCTCCGCCCACTCTCCACCTTCTGCGCTGTTTTAACGCGCCGCGGAGCTTTACGATCGTTAACTACGGTTAACGCGCGTAGTATGACGTTAACGGTCGTTAGCGCGTCGGTACGCGCGTTATACGGCACTTACGGTCGTTAACGTCATACTACGCGCGTTATTCACGTTTAGTAAACATAGCCCTAAGAGTGGTGTGCTGATGGTGCGAAAAAGTAGAAGTTGGATGGAGCTTCTGTCAGGAAACCCTCTTGAATTTGCTTTATTTTGGGGTACATTTTCAACTGGCACTTATCTGGATAGTAACTTTAGTCACCTTTTCATGCAGCCTTGATTATCCAAATAAGTGTAAGTTGAAAATTGCACTCTTCATTTAAGTGCCAGCCCTTATCCGGATAGCAACAATACTGGCCTCATTCCGCCCATGGACCACCTCGGCACTAACCACATAGTGCTGGGAAGGTCTGTGGAGATACTCAGTGGAACTATCCAGATAGTCGCACTGAATATCTCTCTCAGCATTCTTATCCAGATAGTATCCTGTTGGCCATTCAAATAAGGGTTTTGAATTTTGGTTCGATTATATTTAAGTAAGTTTTCATTTTGTCTTTGCATTTTTAAAATCTGACAGTGCAGTGTAATTTTTTTTTAAACCAAATTGTATTTATTTCTTATTTATGTATGCAATATGTTTGGTGTTTGTATTTACGTGCAGGTTTCTTTGGCTAGGAGTTATTAATGGTGACAATGAAAGTGCATTTTGCTCTTCCCTCTGGAAGCTTTGCAGTCATGAAATGTGTCTTTTTCTACCTTATTCGGGTAAGGAGCAGGTATTGGCATGGATGTCTCAGCAACCAGGGCCAGACATGTTTGTCCCATTCTAAAACCACACCATGACGTGCATTTCCCTTGCCCAAGCCAGGGCATGCCTCCACTATGCCCCCGTGCTGAATGGACGTGCTCGCACCAAGGACATCTATGTATCCGGCTTTCCAAAATGACTCTGCAGACATCTCTATGATTTGCCATCTGACTGCCCATTTTCAGATGTCCAACTTATGAATAGGGCTTCTAAAATTACCTCCTTAGTTAATGGTCATTATTATTGTTAAGTGCTGTCAAGTCATGGTGACCTTTTGGATAGTTGTTCTAAACCAGGGGTCTCAAACTCAAATTGCTTTGAGGGCCAAATGAGGACTTGTAAAGTAACCCGGAGGCCGCATAAGACGTGGGGCCTCATTTGCATAAGGGGCCTCATTTGCATAAATATTTGCATAATGTTACCATACACTAACTTTTAGTAAACATGCCTCTTTAATGAGTATGGATAAAGAAAGACTAAAAGATTTAGAAACAGGAAGACCATAATTAAACTGGGAACCCCAAAAGCCAAACTTGGAATATACAACAACACTGTAGAAATAAAACTATAAATTAATTTCCTCTTGTACTAAACAAAGCGCAAACATTAATGATGCACATTTCCCAGAGCTGACATATTCCAGTTAATAAATTCAAAATAAAGAGATATTTTTCTACCTTTTGTGCATTTTTTTTCAGTTGCAATTGTTCCAGCCACTTTCTTCTGGTTTCTTCATGTCTTCTGCTAATTCTCCATCGTCTGCTGTCCATTTGCCCTTTCTTCTCTCCTAGTTTTTTTTCCATTCTCTCTCTACATCTGCTTTAACATACTAATCTTTCTCCTTTTTCTCTTTCCTCATTCCTATTTCATCCACTCAAATTTTACCCCTCCATCCTCAATCCCCACTTGCTCTCCCAATACCTGGCCAACTGTAGATTTGTCTTCTCTCCCAGACAAAATATTTTTCCCCTCTCCATTTCACTTTCCCAGCTCCATCCCATTCTAATCCTCCTCCAACATCAGCTCCCTTCTAGTTCCAGCCCCACCCAGCATCCGCTCCCTTCTAGTCCCTGCATCAGCCCATTTCCAATCCTAGCCCCCCATCAGCCCATTTCCAATCCTAGCTCCCTCCCCTCACAGCCCATTTCCATTCCAAGCCCCCTCCCCATCAGCCATTTGCAGTTCAAGCCCCCTTCCACTCAGCCCATTTCCAGTCCTAGCAACCCCCCCAGCCCATTACCAGTCCTAGACCCCCCATAGCCCATTACCAGTCCTAACCTCCCCATAGCGCACTTCCAGTTTTACCCCCATCACCCCATTTTCAGTCTTACCCCCCCCCATAGCCCATTACCAGTCCTAGTCCCCCCCATAGCCCACTTGCAGTCTTATCCCACATCATCACCCCATTTTCAGTCTTACCTCCCCTCATAGGCCATTACCAGTCCTAACCCCCCAATCAGCCCACCTCCAGTCCTAACCCCCCAATCAGCCCACCTCCAGTCCTAACCCCATCTGCCCATTTCCAGTCCTATGACCCACCATAGCCCATTACCAGTCATAACCCCCCCTGCCAATAGCCCACTTCCAGTCCTAACCCCCATTACCCCATTTCAGTCAGTCCCTCCATAGCTCATTACCCGTCCAAACTACCCCCATCAGCCCACCTCCAGTCCGTCCTAACCCCCACCTGCCCATTTCCAGTCCTAGCCCCCACCATAGCCCATTACCAGTCATAACCCCCCTGCCAATAGCCCATTTCCAGTCCTACCCCCCCCCTGCCAATAGCCCATTTCCAGTCCTACCCCCCTGCCAATAGCCCATTTCCAGTCCTACCCCCCCCTGCCAATAGCCCATTTCCAGTCCTACACCCCCCCTGCCAATATTCCATTTCCAGTCATAACACCCCCTGCCAATATCCCATTTCCAGTCCTACCCCCCCTGCCAATAGCCCATTTCCAGTCCTAACCCCTCCCCTGCCACTTGCCCATTTCCCGTCCTAACCCCCCTGCCAATAGCCCATTTCCAGTCCTACACCCCCCCCCTGCCAATAGCCCATTTCCAGTCATAACCCCCCCTGCCAATAGCCCATTTCCAGTCATAACCCCCCTGCCAATAGCCCATTTCCAGTCCTAACCCCCCCCTGCCAATAGCCCATTTCCAGTCCTAACCCCCCCCCTGCAAATAGCCCATTCCCAGTCCAACCCCCCCCCGGCCAATCGCCCTTTTCCAGTCCTACCCCCCCTGCCAATAGCCCATTTCCAGTCCTAACCCCCCCCCCCCCAATCAACCCAGGTAAATAAAAAAAACACCTGGCTTCTGCTGCTGCAGCAGAAAATCAGCTGTCCCGCGGCCCCTTCCCCTCTGCACGGAGAGCCCTGAGTGTGCGTCATCAGCGGGTGCTTTTTAAGCCGCGAAGAGAGTATTTCCCTCTCGCGCGGCTTAAGCCTATTCACTTTTCAAGCCTCGCGAGAGGGGAATACTCTCTTCGTGGCTTGAAAAGCACCCGCTGATGGAGCACACTGAGGGATCTCCGGGCAGAGAGGAAGGGGCCGCAGGACAGCTGATTTTGCTGCTTGAGCAGCAGAAGCCAGTTTTTAAAAAAAAAAAATTGACAGTCGATTCTGCCGCTGCCACGGCGGCAACGGCAGTAGCAGAAGCAAGGCTTTTTTGTTTCCCTCTGTCGCGGGCCGCACAACGTTCTCGGCCCGCGGGCCGCGTGTTTGAGACCCCTGTTCTAAACTGTGTTCGGTCTTCATTTAGGCTGCCCATTGTTGATAGAGAGGCATCCATAGCTGTTGTTATTGTATCGATCCATATCATTGCTGGCCTTCCTCGTTTGCATTGACCTTAAATTTTGCCAAGTATGATGTCTTTCTCTAATGATCTCTTTCTTTGCATGATGTGTCCAAAGTATGAAAGTTGAAGTCTTGTCATCTGAGCTTCTAAAGAAAGCTTAGGTTTGATCTCCTCTACTAACTGGTTTGTTCTTCAGATACTCCATGGTATACACAGTATTTGTCACCAGCACCATAATTCTAAGGCATTGCTTTTCTTGCTGTCTTTCTCACTATCCAACTTTTGCATCAATAAGATGTTATTGAAAATGACTGTTATTGAATGGTAAAATACTTGTCTGTGTGGTAATTGTATGGAAATATATTAGAAATGCCTTCAAGAGTTATTGAACAGGCTTTGCAATTACCACATATTAATTTTTGTACTTAATGAGCTACAAATGCAAAACTTTACTACACTTTAGTAAAAGGTCCCTTTAGTCTACATAGTGTAAGTATTGCTTATGCTGTTATTTTGACACAAGAATAATATAAAGTTGTGAGATTAAATATATAAGTATGTAGGGCTCAATATTCAAAGGCATTTGCACAGTTTACAGAGTTGCAAACCATGTAAATGCCTCTAAGCGGGATATTCAGCAGCACTAACATGGTTAGTGCCATTGAAAATCCCAGAGTAATGCTGCTATATGCCCTGATACTCACTGCTTAGCATTGGGGCATGTCGAGGGCTTTCTGGGGGTAGTACCCGGGGATAACCATGCACCAGCGATATGTAGTTGCTGCCTGGTTGTCCCTCAGTGGCGAAAGTTAGGCACAGCCAAAGCTGTCCTAATGTTTGCTGCTGAAGCTAACTGGGCAGTGGCTGAATATCACCGTTGCACGGTTAGCTTCTGCAGCTGTGCGGCTAACCCAGATATTCAATGCCAGTGGCTGGATATGGCCTCTAATTGAAGATCCAGTGTTAAAGTTCACTGGCGATGCTTATGTACCTTAGAGACTCATAGCCATCACAAATCAATATCAGGATCATAGTTCTTCAACAATATGATCAAGTAAATACAGATGAATCCCTTAGAATCTGTTTGTGTACTGGCATTTCTATGTTTACTTGTACCTTATAGAGTCAATAGTCAGAACCAATTATGCATTCAGCAGCAGGTGCCATTCGCTATCAATTTTTCTGTCTCATCGTCTCACAACCTTGGGGTCATGTTTGAGTCTTCTCTCTCTTTCTCTCAACATAGCCAACAGATGGTTAAAACCTGTCATTTCTTTCTTTATGACATTGTTTTGCTAATTGAATGGGGTGCAAAAATAAAGGCTAACACACTTCAGAATAAAGATAAGCAATTTATTTATTTAAAAAAAGATAACTTGAAAGCAAGTAATTCACTTATTCACTTATAATTAGTTAGAAAAGATAAGTGAATCACCTGCTTTCAAGTTATCTACAAACAGCAAGATACAGGAAAATGATACATCACCGACAGAGCCATGAACTTCATCTCATGCCACTAAATGGGTCCTGGATTCAGCTAGGCGAGAGAGAGACTTCTTAGTCATGAGACTTCTAGGCAGTGCACGTGTTCGATCCATAAATGGGGCCACCTTTTCTCTTCTCCTGGCTGAAAAAGCCACTTATTTTATCTAATTGCAAGAGCAATCAGTAATTTTCCATCAGACGACATACACACAGAATAGAATCAGCTGTCCATTAAACATAATCAAGGCACTAGCCAGATGCCTGAGAATGCTCAAGGGAGGACATCTCCCATCTCATGGTTCAGAAGCTCAGAACTCTGATAGATGACCTGTACTTTATGAGAAAAAGCACAGTTGCTATGGGCAGTAGCTTTTCCTTATCTACATCCTTGTATGGTGTATTATGGTGCTGGCGGCGAATACTGTGTATACCATGGACTGCCCAAAGAACAAACCAGTCAGTACTAGAGGAGATCAAACCTAAGCTTTCTTTAGAAGCTCAGATGACAAGATTTCGACTTTCATACTTTGGACACATCATGCGAAGAGAGAGATCATTAGAGAAAGACATCATGTTTGGCAAGATAGAAGGTCAATGCAAAAGAGGAAGACCAGCAATGAGATGGATCAATACAATAACAGCAGCTACGAGTATCAGTCTGTCAACAATGAGCTGCCTGCCTGAAGACCGAACACAATTTAGGATAGCTATCCAGAGGGTCGCCATGAGTCGACTTCGACTCGACGGCACTTAACAACAACAACAACAACAACAACACATCCTTGTATTAGGACTCCCTCTCATAAGTTTCACATGATGTAGTTATGCAAGATGTTTTTCACCAAATTATACAGGAATCTCTCTCTTCCATAAAACTGAGGTTTAATTAACCCCTAAATCACTGCTGATGCATAATCAGTAGTCAACTTTAACTCATTTTCACTACAGACATCATCAAAATGTGTCCATTCTTCTCAGAATACAACACCAAAAGCCTCAATCACTCCTTCATCACCTTCCACCTAGACCAAGGATTCTTAACCCAGTCCTCGGGGCACACCTAGTCAGTCATGTTATCAATATAGCCACCATGAATAAGCATGAGAGAGATCTACATATAATAGATTTAGTGCATGCATATCTAACTCATGCATATTCATGGTGGCCATCCTGAAAAACTGATGGGCTAGGTGTCACGAGGACTGGTTTGAGAGCCATTGCTTTAGACTATTGCAACTTGTTCCTCATTGGTCTCCCATTGAATCATATATCTCCCTTTCAAACTGTTCAAATCTCAGCTACATGGCTAAGCTTCTGCCAGTGCTACTATGCTCACTTAACCCCTCTTCTATTGCTAAGTCCAGACTCTGCTCTTTCCACCTTGCTTTACAGTACTGCATGCCTGAAATAGACTACCTGATTTGGCATGTTAGATGCCACTTCTGGCCCTATCTAAAGCCAGGCTAAAAATGTATCTTTTCAAGGCTGCTTTTGGATCCTGTTCCCTTATTCCCCTTATACGTACCCATATATATTTGAATCATTTCCTTTAAGAATTCCCCAACTACTTAATTGTTCCATTGGTCTGTCTTAGCAGATTGTAAGGTCTGTAGAGCAGGGACTGTCTTTTATATGTGTGAATAGTACTACATATGCCTAGTAGTGCAATATAAATGATAAGTAGTAGTAGTAGTGTTTTGGCCATTAAGTTGCTATATAGCCAAAATGTTACTATATAAAAAAGTGTATGAGTATTTTCAAGGGTGAGGTGTAATGTTATATAGAGATTGATGAAATTCATACGTTGTCTTTATAATTTAATATGGCTAAGTCAAATGGGTAAGTAGCAGGAATAGCTTTATGAGGTAATTTTATAAAGCTTTCTCTGCATGAATGGATTCTTTTACCTGTCCAAAAAGGCTTTTTTATAAAATTGTGTGGCCACATATGCACATGAAAAGAAGACACACAGAAACAGAACATTTACTTGTATGCGATCTGTATTCCATGGGAGTAGCTTGGGTAGAATAGAGGTGGAGTTGTGATGAACACATATTTTATAAAATACACAGGTATATATATATAGAGAGAGAGAGAGTACACATACGCATTTGCACTATCTAGAGCTAGGTTATGTTCTGCTGTTTTGCCATCTCATACATTTTCCCTTATTCTAATTACTGAATTAGCTTCTCTAGTATAGATCAATTGTTTATTCCTTCAAAACGTAGAAAGACTATGGGATACACAATAAAGCTGCAATGTAGACCATTTAACCAGAGAGAATTTTTTTTCACTCAGCGTGTAATCAAACTCTGGAATTCATAATTCATTACTGGAAGTTGTAGTAAAAGCTGTTAATGTAGCTGGGTTCAAAATAGTGTTGGACAAATTCCTAGAGGAAAAGTCCATAAACCATTATTAAAGAGGACTAGAGAAATCTACTGCTTACCCCAGGATAAGCAACGTGAAATCTGTATACCTTTTTGGGAACCTGACAGGTACCTGTGACCTGGATTGGCCACTGTTGGAAACAGGATGTTGGACTTTATGGACCTTAGTCTGACCCAATATGGCATATCTTACAGTATGCTCTTATATAACAGAGGAGTAGCTTAGTATTAACCAAGAGACTAGGGTTCAATTCCCACTGGCATTGCTTGTGGCCTTGGAGAAGTCACTTAACCATCCATTGCCTCAGAAGAAAGGTCTGGCAATCTACTTCTGATCACACCTTGTCAAGAAAACCTAGGGCTGCTTGGTCACCAGGAGTCAGCATTGACTCAATGGGACACACATAGGCATTAATATTATCTCATTTAAGGCCCCTTTCATTAAAGCTCATTAACCAGTTAACGTGCATTTTAACACATGGCAACTGTCAGTCGGAATCACTAAAACACAAGCGTGTCTGCCACCTCTTGCTAAAATGCACATTGATCAGCGATCATGGAATGGGTTGGGGAATGGGCAGAGTCTGGCCGTGAAGAGTGAATTACCACTAGCACCAGGCTATTGCCTTGTGCTCAGTGGCAACATAGCGTTTAACATGAGTTCACCTCATGAGAGTCACTTAGTGAACCTGCCTTGGTGGAGCGCATGTTAGATTAGTCCATCATGCGTTAGCTGCCAGGACTACACTGATCATGCCCCTGACAGCTACCATGGAGGCTTTAAAATTAGCATGCATTTCTTGGAGCGTTAATTGCAAATCCTTAGTGGGCTTTAGTAAAAGAGGCCCTTAGTCTATTATTTTAGTTTGTATATCGGTTTGCCAGGAAATGCAATACACAAATTGCAATTAATACAAAATGCTAATGCTAAAGTTTTGAAAAGTACTAACATGAAACATAGAAACATGACAGCTGATAAAGACCATATGGCCTATACCAACTACTGCAGTCTCATTTCTTTCCTTTAGAGACCTTTGCTGTTTGTCCCATGTTTTTTTGAATTCAAATACTGTCCTTATCTCTACCACCTAAATTGGGAGACTAATCCATGCATCTGCCATTCTTTTCGTAAAGAAATAGTTCCACATATTATTCCTGAGTTTATCCCCTTTCACCTTCATCCTATGCCTCCTCATTGCAGAGCTCTTTTTCAATTAAAAGATGATCTCCCCCTATGCATTTATGTCATGGAGGTATTGAACATCTCTATCATATTGCTCCTCTCCCACCTTTCTTCAAAGTATACATATTGAGATCTTTAAGCCTGTCCCTATATGCCTTATGATGACGCCCACTGACCATTTTGGTAGCCACCCTCTGCACTGCATCCATCCTGTTTATATCCTTTTGAAGACGTGGTCTCCAGAATTGCACACAATACTCCAAATATGGTCTCACCAAAGATTTATAACGAGGGACTATCACTTCCTTCTTCCTGCTGGCCATTCCTCTCCCTATGCAGCCAAACATCCTTCTGGCTTTTGCCATCACCTTTTCTACCTGTTTAGCCATCTCAAGAACACATATGGGCTAATATTCAAAACCCTTCTGGATGGCCAATGGGAGTCTAGTTGGATAAAGTGCTGAGAGAGTTATTCAGTGGCATTATCTGGCTATTGCCACTAAATATCTCCACAAACTGCCATGATACTATTTGGTTAGTGCACTGGTGGCCTGTGGGTGGAGTGAGGGCAGTACTGACACTATTCAGATAAGTGCAGGTGCTTATCCAGAGAGTGTGATTTTCAACCAGCACTTACTCAGACAACTTAGTACTCATGAAAGCAGGTCTAAGTTGCTATCTGCACAAGTAGTGGCTGAAAATTTTGCTCTCTGGATAAGTGCCAACACTTATCCAGATAATGCCATTCAATCTGGATATAGTTCCATGGCTCTAAATATTAGCACCTTTGAAAAATGGACCCCTAACATCTGCTTTAATATAATTATTGACTGCTGATATCCCTCTATTCCTAGCCTACTTGAACAATATGTCCTGCCTCAGAACCTCTGATGAGCTCAAGATGTTTTTCAGCTGGTTCCATCTTTGGCGCTAGATTAGCCCATACTTGATAACGGTCTTTCTAATTGTCTGTCTAACCTATGAAATTCAATGCTGATTGATGCACATCAGACTGGAGATCCTGATTTAAAAGCCATTTCTTAAAAACAAAATACAGAAGACATTGTTCTTTAGATGAGATTTCAGCCTTAATTTTATTTGTGATTTGTAGAATGTCTGAGAAAGATGGAATTCCTTATGGCAGAGATATATTATGGTATTCTGGACATGAATGATGGGGAGTCATTAGATATTACAGATTGCCTTACATTAGGCAAGCATTATAAATATCAGAAACAATCCTGCGTATTTTGTTAATTTTGATCATATGCATCATGCTTTTTTTTTTTTTACCTTTGGCTTTAAACTTGTAAAATATTTTTCTGTAATCCAGGGGCATACATTCTGCTCAAACAGTCCCCTTTTAACAAGAACTGGAAGGTTAGGGACTTGGGGCAGAAATCCATTTTTTGAAATAATTGGGGGATTGAAAATGGAAGGTCTGACTGAGTGGTACATATTTTTTAAAGGGTTGCAATTTGGGGCATTTATTGTACCTGTTGGGCACCTTGGACAGCATTTCTGAGAGCATTGGCTGACCCTTGAATAGGATGATGCGCCCAGAGGAACAATATTTCTTGAGGAGTTAACTTACAGTGAATAGCATAGCTTATAAAATTTAATTTAAACAATGTTATTCATTTTACAAATTAATGATCTGTTTTGCATGAATTTTGATTGCTATATAATGCATTATTTAAGGTGGTGAACTGGATCACAAATTGGTTGACTGACAGATGACAGAAGGTGATGGTAAATGGAGCTCACTCGGATGAAAGGAGGGTGATTAGCGGGGTGCTCCAGGGTTCGGTCTTGGGCCCGGCACTTTTCAATGTATTTGTGAGTGATATTGCTGAAGGACTGCATGGAAAAGTCTGTCTTTTTGCAGATGACATGAACATTTACAACAGAGTGGACTCCCCTGAGGGAGTGGATAACATGAGGAAATATATACAAAAGCTGGAAGAATGGTCTAATGCTTGGCAGTTAAGATTTAATGCGAAGAAGTGCAGTGTCATGCACTTGGGAAGCAGAAATCCAGGGGAAATGTACGCAATAGGGGACGAGAGGTTGGTGTGCACGGACCAGGAGAAGGACCTTGGTGTGATTATTTCTGCGGATCTCAAGGTGGCAATACAGTGTGACAAGGTGGTGGCAAAAGCCAGGAAGATGTTGGGTTGCATACAAAGAGGAATTACAAGCAGAAAGGAAGAGGTACTAATGCCACTGTATAAGTCACTGGTGAGGCCTCACTTGAAATACTGTGTTCAGTTTTGGAGACCATATCTTGCAAAGGATATAAAAAGACTGGAAACTGTTCAGAGGAAGGTGACCAAAATGATTTGGAGCATGTTTCATTTATTTAATGGTATTTCTATCCCGCCTTATCCTTTAATCAAGGCGGTGTACACAGCAAACAATTAGCATCATTGAGGTTAGTGTTGGTAAGTTTATGTACATTGAGGTGTGTGGGTGTAAGTGTGCTGATTAGCGTGAGCTATTTACAACATGTAGTTTTTACAGTCATATACATATTTGTGTATATGTGTATAGTATATACAATGGTTTGTATGGTTATATACATATACATATATACGTGCGCTATTTACAACATGAGATTTTGCAGCTATGTGTCAGAAGCCTCATGAGAAGAGACTTGAAGACCTAAATATGTACACTCTAGAGGAGAGGAGGGATAGGGGAGATATGATTCAGACCTTTAAATACTTAAAGGGAAATAATGAACAAACAAACCTCTTCCAAGGATGGGGAAGCTGTAAAACTAGAGGGCATAACATGAAGCTGCAAGATGGTAAATTGAAAGGCAATGTCAGGAAATACATTTTCACTGAAAGGGTGGTGGATGCTTGGAATGCCCTCCCGATGGAAGTGTTGGGGGCAAATACAGTGATAGAATTCAAAATGGCATGGGGCAGACACAGTGGATCCCTTTTCAGCAACAGGATAAAATCAAAATAAACTTAACTACCTAATTTCTCAACATACAGGGATGTCCTACACAGATCGGTGGGTTCACCCCTAAAACAAAGACATGGGGAGAGGTGGCCTGCATGGAGCGGCAGGTGCACCTACTTTTGCCTTCTTAATGGGCAGACTAGATGGACCTTACTGGTCTTTATCTGCCGTCATTTACTATGTCACTATGTTAACATGCACTATGAAAAAAATCAAGCATTAAGCTCTATTATTGACAAATAGCATACCTTATTGCCAACTGATGTGTTACTATCTTTACCTTGTGCACTTTGCCTAAACAGGGCACAGAGGTTAAAGATCTCCCGCATCACCAACTCACTGTCAGATTTTATAAAATGTGCAGTAATGACTGCAAGTACTGTGGGGAGTTTCAAAATCATCCACCTTAAGTCAATATAAAGGAATATATAGCTTTGTTGAATGTTTGTTAAGGATCTGAAATGATTTCTGTTATTTTTCAGTTCTAAAAACCTGGTTTTTTGAAATGTCGTACACAGCTTACATTTAACGTGTCTGTTTTTTTATTATTATTCCTATCCCTAATGTGTACAGTTTTACTTGTTTTACTGCACTGATTTGTGTTGTCTTTTAGTGTTATATGTCTAATTTGTTCTGCTGTGTATTGATCTTATCATAAACTGCTATGATGCCAGTTTTTGTACCTATAGCGGTATAGCAAATGTTACATATAAACAAATACATAAATACATAGAAGTGTGTCACGCCCATAGCCCTTTACAGCAGTGTGGAGGGGAGTGCTTGTTATAGCAGATTCCACCACTTCAGCAATGTGCCTGACTGACTGACTTTGAAGTGCACCAGGGGAAAGGTAGTCCAGTCAGGTTACACTTGACCTTTAGGCAGAAAAACACTCTTTTGTAGTTGGTCGAGGGTTAAGGCATTGACAGAATTTATTTATGAGGTAAATGCAAATAAGGTTCACAAATTGTCACCTATTGGATTTCTTCTCCAGGATAATATTTAGTACAACAGGATATAACTGAACTTAAGCACAAACAGCTTGTAATGTCTTTCAATGCAAAGCAGAAAGTCCTTTCCACAGCCACTGCTAGCAAACGTGCCTAGCAGTACTGTTTAAAACAAAACCAAAAATATCAGCTTTACATAAACAGCTCTCTTCTCAGTTGCAAAAGAAACTTCTTAAATCCACCGTGAGTACGGCATAAGCTCTGCACTGCACTGACTTCAGCTGGTCAATGAGCAAACAATTAACCCTATCAAGGCTCCCTTTAAATTTCTAATCCACATTCTGCAGCCGGGTTAATTTTTCCATCTCTCAGGAAAATTGTGCCGATCTTATTCAATATGTTATAACAGTGATTTTCTTTCAGCTATGGTCATGTATTATATACCATTTGATAGAAAAATGAGACAGCAACACAAATATGTATAACTGAAGGCTCAAAAACAAGAAAATAGGTGCACTTTATTTATAAAAGCAATCGTTATTAGTTGCATACATTCGATTTAATTTTAACTGATCATAGCAATTACAAGTTATTTAAGATCTTCATTATTATGAAAATATGCAAAACATGGTGCAGCACAGAGAGGTACATTTCCACAGTCAGCACAGTGATATTTAGTTTCAACATGTTTACGATTGTCACCAGCAACATGTCGATGTCCGAGACTCTCATTGCACACGCGACACTGTCGACATACGGTAGTTTTCTTCTCAGTTGGTGGAATGAGTCTAGGGAAATGTCTAGCAGTCAAGCGAAATGGGGAAACACCAGTACTTGGTTGGCCACCAGCATCACATGCACTAGCATCAGGACCAACTGCTTCAATGATAGCCAAGATAAGCTTCATACGGAAGTCAAGTCCTGTCACTTTCTCCTCTGGGTGGGACTTGCTCCAGAGTATCTGAGCATTGAGTACTGCTATGTCCAACAGATGAAAGGCAACTTTCTTGTACCACTTTACAGTTTTGCGCAGAAAAGCATAATACTCCAATAACTGATCTGTTCTGTCTACACCGCCCATTATGTTGTTGTAGTCAACGATAACGTGTGCCTTTCGAATTGGCTGATCATTCCGATCTCTTTTTCCAGTGTCAACTACAGAGCCATCATGACAGTTGGACAACATTGTTACATAATTTTTATCATACCAGCAAAGTGCTAGCAGTTTATCTGTTGTATGATATGTGACATCTCCTCGTTTCAATTTCCTTCCATCTACATTTAGACGCAGGTCAGTAGGCATACCAACTCGACTGAATCGTACCGTTCCAAAGCAGGATATTGCTCGGTCATACAGAGTTCTGGACTGTTGTAGTAGTTATCCACAGCCAATCGATAGCCTTGATCAAGCAGTCCATCCATCAGATTCAGCACAATACAGTAGCTACTTCCATGTAAACCATCATTTAGAACTGCATCTTGACCTGAGTATAGCATATACTTCCAGGTGTATCCACTACGTGACTCACACAGCTCATATGATTTGATGCCAAATCTTGAGCGTTTTGTAGGTATGTATTGTTTGAAATATAACCTTCCTTTGAAAAGCAGTAGAGATTCATCAATTGAAATGTCTTGTTCCGGGATATAAACAATTTGGAATCGCTTTGTGATAATGTCATAGAATGGACGAAGCTTCCAAATGCGATCACCCTCGGGTTTCTGTGTTGCATTGTTTTGAAAGTGAAGGGCCTGTAATATTCGCTTATATGTATTTCGGCTCATTATTGATGGAAAGAATGGAGTTTCTAACAGTAGTTGACCTGACCAGTACAAGTCGATCATAGGCTTCTTGATTATTCCCATAGCCATCGTCAACGCCAACATTCTCCATATAGCATTATGGTCAACGTCTTGCCATTTTCTCATTCGGGCATGAGGCTTGTCAGCTGGTATTTTAGCACACAGTTCTGCTGCATAGCGATTTGTCTCAAGAACAATCATTGAAATTAGTTCATCTGTAACAAAGAGCTTGTAGAAGTCCAATTTAGTTGCATTGACACCCATACGTTTGGCTATGCCTGGTTGTGCAATGAAAGGAAACTGACGGACGTCTTTTGGAGTTGTTTTCCATGAAAGACTGCTTCTTCTTGTCCGTACTTGTGATGTAGTTGCATTATCGCCACGGTCTGCAGTATGACGGCAAAGCTTCCCTCTGCCAAGAGGATTTATATTTACAGATGGTTCAGCTGCGGCCACAACTGTAAATGAAAATGTTTTATTATAGTTGACATTTTTCAAACTGAACAATTTATCAATATAAATGTGACATTTAGCGTTTTGTTATACCTAAAGACATAGCTGATATATAGGTGACATAAATAATGTCTGCAAATAATTACTAACCTGGAGGTTCAGCTGTGGCTGCTACTGAATCTGGGTCACTGTCATCCGAGCATTCAAAGTCCACATTTTTTGGGAAAACTTCTTCAGTTTCATTATCAATGACATCTTCACCACTGCTATTACTGTTACCATCACTTTCTGTGAGTAACCTAATGACTTCAGCAGCTTTATATCGTTCTTTTCGCATTCTTTTACCAGCTGACTCCATCTTGTTTACTTTGCTTTTAATTCTAAATCACCTCTTGCTAATGACCTATTTGCAGGTTGTTTTCTGGCTGTTTTGGCCTGGTGTATAACTAGAAACACTAGCACAACTCTCTTTTCATCAGCCTAAATGTGTGTTGCCATTAGCTTCCTGTACTTCGCTCATTAATCTTTAGTATCTGCGTCATTGCGCCAATCCCGAGTATTTCGGGCTCAGCCATTTGGTCAGAATTTTGGGTCCCGAGTATTTTGGGACCGGACAGGAAAGGGTTAAGCAGCTGCAGACATTCTCAGCACAAGTATTTTTCTTTTCAAAGAATGTTTTCACTTCACATTCAGGCTCTCTAGGGTACTGGACTCTGGAAGGTTCCCTTATGATGTATTCCCTCTCAGGACTTCTTTGTGCTTAGCAGTTTGGCATAAAGAACAGTCCATGTAAGGATCATCCTCTTCCAGAACTAATTCCAGTTCTCTTAGCTGCATGGGTTCTACTTCTGGCTCAGAGGGCTTAGCTGACTGCCTCCCATCAGGACAAACACTGTCTCCAGCAAATCTGTAATGCTCCCCATCAGACAGGCTTCCAAAACTCATACCTTGGTCAAGGCTTGGTTCAGTGGTTCCTCCCTCATATCCTGGCCAGCATGTATCTGAGCTTCCCTGTCTTGTCCTCCAGCATGGGCTCTTGGTTCTCAGGGCTTCAGCTCCATTTCTCCTCCAGTAGGCATTCCTATTCCTCCTTCTCTCCCCTCCTGAATATTCTGTCCTAGCTTTAAACCTCCTAGGCTCTAACCCTGCCCTTTCTTCTCTCAGGTGTTGCAAATCAGTCTGCCTCTTGGCAGCGGAGAAATTTGGAAAGTCAGTGACGTAAGGGTTCCTTACTCTGAGCTTGCTTTCCCCCTCCTTCTCACCACTAGGAACACTCTGCAACCTATTGCAGCCTGGTACAATCTGGTTTCTAGGTACAACTGAGGTTTTGTATCTCTGACCTGGCAATACAGGTCCTTTGATAAGGGTAAATTCCCCCTCTTTACCCTTGTTTCCTGGGCCCTGATAAGCTCCTTATCACAAGTGATACATAATGTTTAAGTTCTGATATTGCTATAGTGTTTTAATTTTTTCATTTGTAGTGATATTTTAAATCCGCTGCTATGTTTTTCTTTTTTTTGTATTTAATTTCATTCCATCTTGGGCAGTCTTACACATGGAAATAGGAATAAGGACTCAATAAATTAAGGGGCCAATTTACTAAGGGGTGCTATAGGTTTGCACCTAATGCATGAATAACATTAAAATTTACATGCATTAGGTGTAAAGTCTCCACATTAACTGTAGGAGGCATGGACAGCATATTACCAGAATTTAACGTGTGGCTATGTACCCTACATGGGGCACTAATATCACAGGTGCTCTTAACTCTACCTATTGAGATGGAGATTATTTCACCTGCGCTAATTGTAAGATTGCTAGGTAACATGTAATGCACTCATCACACCCACACTCTACCCCTAACCTGCCAGTTCACTACCCCAATGCTCTAGTCACAGTTACTTCCCTAATCACCGCACAGTAACTATCTACGGTTGCCTTGGTCCCAATCGTGTGGTTTGCTTATAAATAAAGCAACGCTGACTGCATAGCACACTTTAGTAAAAGGTGCCCTATATTAAATTTATATTTAACAAACATTTTCAAAAGTAAGGCATCTGTGCTTGTTTGAAATAAAAGTATCAGTCTAGTAGTCTTAAATTACATATTGAATGCAGGCACCAGGGGTAGGTGTACTGTCATTCTAGGTAGCAAGTGATAGATGTATCTAGCATGTAGTCATAATTCATATTTTGTAAGATTTGTCAACTTATTAGCATCTCCTCATTTTTACTTAAAGCAAAATCAGGCAGCAGGGACAGGGCAACTGGGAACAAGCTGTAAAAAGAGATTTATTGCAACCTTTATGATGTGGTTCGAAATTTCGCTTTGATTGGTTTATTCCCAGCAACTATATATTTGTTTCATACACTCACTCATACCATATGATCTTTTCTGCTGTATATAAATACTAGTAAGTTAGAGGCAGACAAGTATCTCTTGTAAGCTATACAGCATGTCTGCAGCCATAATCTTAAATATGACATGATACTTGAAAGGTGAAAAAAAATGACATTACAAATGCCCCTGTTATCCATCACAGTTCCCAAAATGATCTGTTGCTGCACATATACTTTGCTGTAAGCAAGCAACTCCTGGCAACCACTTGGGAATTATTTGCCAAGTTACTCTATTTGTTTCTTCAGTAACAAGAAAAACTGAAATACCTGTCCAAAATAAGTTGAGTAATGTTTTACTTCTGATTGCTTAAGCAAAGTCAAGAGTTAGATGCTGAATAATTGGTTTAGCCGCTGACATAAGGGGATAGAAACTTTTCAAAACAAAAAGGGCATAATCACATCGGCATTGCTGACGCATGTGTCCAGTGCAGAGGAAAGTTACATGTGCAGTCAGTCCAATTTCTCAGTTAGATTTAGTAGTACAATCCCCTTAGGCAAAGAAAATCCCTTTGTGTAGGAACCAGGTATGGGCCTGACCAGGGTCGGTGCTACCATTAGGCAAACTAGACAGTCACCTCGAGAGCCAGTGGTAGGAGGGTGCCTATTGCTGCCACTGCCTTTCCTCTCCAGGACCTGCAGCAGCAGCAATTATTTCTAAATAGTGATGCAGCACTTACCATAAATTCCAGAGCTGAATTTCTGTACCTTCTTCTGTCCCCGATGCAAACTTTTAGCCGCTTCTGCCCTGATGCAAATAGGAAGTCTGCATAGGAGAGAAAAGCAGGAATTGTGATGTAGCGCCACTGTTTAGAGGTAATTGATGCTGCTGCAGGTCCTGGAGAAGTGCAGTGGTGGCGGCAATGGGGGTGGGGTGTGAGCAGGGGGAGTCGGCAGGAATGAGGTTTGCCTAGGGCACCTCATATCTTGGCACAGGCCTTGGGCCTGACAATTCCACATAGGCATCGTAGCCCACTGTAGAATGACACAATGAAACTGTGGCAAAGGCCAGTGGTGACTTTATTCCATTGCTTGGCGCTTCTCTCTTTATATGCCTGTCATTTCAGTAATCTTTGGGCTATGCTCCTTTTGCTGCAGCTCTTCCACTTCTGTCCCTAGCTTCACCGCTCTGGCTAGCAAGCTCCACGCTGTCCTCCTCTGATGTTCTTCTTCCTCTTAATCTCTAGTCACACCGATGCAGAGAATGGAAGTAGCCTATGTTAGAAGTAGGGATTATTTATATAAAAAATGCTGCTATTAATGCTGTTCTCAGTGTTTTAACATTCATATTGACTGTATACTGTAGGAATACAGTAGTTTTGCTACATTTCATTTGACCGTCACTGGGACCTAGACATTATTGAACAGAACTATAATGAACAGTAAGTTATCCATTAGTCAGAGAAAGGGACTTCAACCCAGGAGTGATGATGGCAACAAGGTAAAGCTAAAGACTCCTTGGCCACAGCATGTTCACAGAAAGAAATTTCATACACAATCAAGGTGACCTTGAACCCATCCACTGCCTTCCTATCCAAAACTAACACAGACACAGCCTGGGCCCTTGAGTATAAAAGACACATGTCTGATCATTCACAATATCCTTCATTAAAATGTGTATCTACCCAGAATTTCTGGTTGATGTTGAGTATACTGGAAAATGTGGCTGACAGTGATATTTTGTTGCAATTATTGTTGGAACAGTTCACTTTTCTCAATATCAAAGAATCATTGAATGAAGGCTGAAGGTATTTGCTAATGATAACAGTTTGTGAGAGTAATTAGCATAAGAATGGTAACAATGCCACAAATAAGGAATGATGAAACAAAATAATTATTGGAGAGCAGAAAGCCATTCAAATAGACTAATATTTTATTGTAATTACTACAAATGCAATACCAATGCAGAAATTTAAAAATTTTCATCCACTTTGGATCTCAAAGCGAATATGTAAGCTTGGAATACAATTCCGCTTAAAATTACAATATAATTTGTTCTGGTAGTTGATCAAACTGCTTCTTCTATATCATAATAGGGGTGGGCAGTAACTCAAATGATCAATATGTATCCAAACCTGCTTCTTATAGGATAACTAGGATGCCTTGAAAGTTATTTTGTCTTGCCACATTCCTCTTATCATTTCAGCAGTATATACCTGTCAATCGTGGGTCTCATATGTTCATGCTGATCTTATTCAACATCTCCTGCACTGGACTCAGCAGCCTCCTCCTCCTCTGATCAGCGTTGAGCCAGGGAGTGGGAAGGATATCCCCTCCCCGATCACCAGCCCAAGACTAATCAGAGCCGCTGCGATACTGTTCAAATTTCGAGCACCATCGGGTGCGAAGAACACAACAGCAACATCTCCTGCACCAGACTCAGCAGCCTCCTCCTCCTCTGATCAGCATCGGGCCAGGGAGCGGGAAGGATATCCCCTCCCCGATCACCAGTCCAAGACCAATCAGAGCCACTGGAACACTATTCAAACTTCGAGCACCATCGGGCACGAAGAACACAGCAGCAACATCTCCTGCACTGGATTCAGCAGCCTCCTCCTCCTCTGATCAGCATCGGGCCAGGGAGTGGGAAGGATATCCCCTCCCTGATCACCAGTCCAAAACCAATCAGAGCCGCCGTGACACTATTCAAACTTTGAGTGCAATCGGGCGCGAAGAACACAGCAACAACATCTCTTGCACCGGACTCAGCAGCCTCCTCCTCCTCTGATCAGCATTGGGCCAGGGAGTGGGAAGGATATCCCCTCCCCAATCACCAGTCCAAGACCAATCAGAGCCACCGTGACACTATTCAAACTTTGAGCGCAATCGGGCACGAAGAACACAGCAGCAACATCTCCTGCACCGGACTCAGCAGCCTCCTCCTCCTCTGATCAGCATCGGGCCAGGGAGCAGGAAGGATATCCCCTCCCTGATCACCAGCCCAAGGCCAATCAGAGCTACCCGGACACTATTCAAACTTTGAGCACCATCGGGCGCGCCCGCGCCTGAGAGCCTCGCAAAAGGGCTCTTTGGTGTGGCCCTTAGGCAGGGACATAACATGATCCCCAGAATAATCCAACCAGCCCCCCTATTCCTCCACATTGAATTGGATGACCTCCTCATACCAAGCTATCAGACTGTAAGTTGCATACAATCACAATCGCAGCCCTCCACCAGTTGTTTACTGTGGTAACTTTTGCTTCAAATTTATGCACCATCTACTAATATCTTTGTACATATCTCTTCCCTTACTGCATGTCTACAATCTAGACAACTCATTGCACATTATATTATCCTAAAATAGACTTCCATCATGCTACTCGATTACTAGTGCACAGTATAAGGTCTCTCTCCTAAAACCCTGCACTGTAATATACCCTCTCTATGTACAACTCTCTAATTAAGACATTCTTCCCCCTCTCCCTATTCACATATTATCAGAGCAGCACATTTTCCCTAGTGTAACCAATGCCTCTGTGCAACATAACAATGCCTGACTTAATTCCAGTCCTACTGTTCCTATACTTTCTGGCACATTCTATTATACCCAAAACTGCTTACTATCACCAACAAGGTCTAATTTCCACAATACATGGAAATGGCCGTAATAGACATAATGATAGATTTGCCTCTGTAAAAACTCCCCACACACCAAGATATCAATATCTCATTCACATTACATGCCAGCCCCCAACAAAACCTCCCACACGGAAGTCTCCCAAAAATAAACATCTGTCTTGCATGCTCACAAACGCAAGATCGATACGGAACAAATGGCCGATCATTGGAGACTGGAGACTATGCTGAGAACCATAATCTTGACATTTTCTTTATTATGGAATCGTGGCTCACTGACACTGATACTATCCTGACAAATCAACTCAAGCTCCCGAACAACGATATCTTCAACTGTCCAAGAGTGGGTAAACGAGGGGGCAGAACTCTCATCCTGGCCAGATCTGCACTACAGTTTCAATGTCTATCTTCACAGAACCACATTAACCATGATACCATTAACAAATATCTAGCAACAGCGCTCTTCTACTGTGCCCCTTCGACAGATGCAGATGACCTCTCCATAGCCCTTGATCTAGCCTGAAACTACTCTCCAAGGACTAAACCTCTCTGGATTCTGGGTGACTTTAATCTTCCAGCTCTTTCTAAGAAAAACTCCACAGCACTTATAGATGTGATATCTACCCTAAGCTACAATCAACTCATTCATACCGCTACGCAGATGAAAGGAAACACTCTAGACCTAATATTTGCTCCTTCTGATACACTAGAAACCAACAACATTCCCCCTCCACAAGTTCTTCCAGTTCCTTGGTCCGACCACATGGCTATATTATTCCAGATCCCATCCACCCTCCCAAGCCCTACATCTTCATCCACTACGACAGCACCACCAGCTCATCGATTCAGACCATTCAACAAAGAAGCCTTCCTTAATGAAACTCTACCTAACCTTAACCACACAACCCCTGAATTAATCAACATTATACACAATTGGAACTCCACTCTAAGCAAGGCGGCATTCTCATCTCAGCCCATGCAATCCAAGAAGAGATCACATACTGCCATCTGGTTCACAGCAGAACTACGCAACTCCCTACGAAGACTTAGGAAACTAGAGAGGAAATGGTGCCACTCCAAGCTCCCCCACGATCGTGATACTTACATGAAGACTCTGCAAGAGCACCACATTAGTATCACCCAGAAAAGGAAAGAATACCACACCAACATTCTAATGCGCTCCCTCAACAGGCCTCATGAACTCTTTCGACTAATTCAGTCTCTCACAAAAGATACTTCATGTCAGCAAACTGAGAGTTATCTGCATCCACAGGACCTGGCTACCCATTTTTATAATAAAACAAATGCGCAATCACTCAGCACTGAAAATACGGGCACTATCAGTCCCGATAGCGATAGCACCGTTATCCCTGCATTAGACTCCTTCCACCCATACTCAGCTGAACAGTTCGAAAATATAATCAAAGGACTCAACTCAACCACCTCACCTACTGACCCATGCCCTTCTCACTGGATTAAATCAGCATGTTCCAAATTAAGTCCTCATATATCAAGGATAGCATACCTGTCCTTCTCGAAAGGCCTGATTCCTTCACCATTGAAGATTGCCACCATTAGACCCCCTTCTAAAGAATCATAAATTGGATCCACAAGACCCAAATTCCTATCGGCCCATAGCTAGTCTACCCTTCTTGGCTAAGATATTGGAGAAGATAGTCCAACAGCATATCCAAGACCACACTGATTCCTACTTTCCACTGGATCAACAACAGCATGGATTCAGCCAACAACATGGTGTTGAAACTTTGCTTACTTCACTTATGAACATTTTAATTAAAGGCATGACCAAAAAACAAGGTTTCATTTTGTTCTTTCTAGATATCGCTTCAGCCTTTGACAAAGTCTCTCACAACTTCTTACTTTATCAACTTCAGCAAAAGGGCATCAGGAACCTAGCACTTGAGTGGTGTCACTCTTATCTCACGGACCACCAACAACAAGTTTGCTTAGGTACCCAAACCTCATCAAAATACCAGCAAACCAAGGAGTACCACAGGGCTCCTCCTTATCCGCGTTATTCTTCAATTCATATATTCAACCCATCTGCATGATCATCCAAGCCTTTGGCATACTCTACCATATCTATGCTGATGATGTGCTACTCTATTTCCCATTCTCTACAAGCACCCCTAATTTCACAAAAATCACAGAATGCTTCAACGCAGTTATGGACTGGTTAAATTCCCATAACCTTAGAGTAAACTGCAAAAAGACTGAAGTTTTATTCATCTCAAAAGACTCAACCTTCATACCGCCAGCAACAATATAAGTTAAAAACGCCAAGTTGAAAACTAAGCATGAAGTTCGCTATCTAGGGGTTACTTTGGACCAGCATCTGGATTTGGAGTCACACATGAACAATATCACCAAGGCTGTCTATCTGAAAATCCGCTCCCTCCGTCACCTTAGGCCACTACTTGAACCTACTGACTTCCGATCTGTCTTCCAAGCTCTCATTATGCCCACTTTGACTACGCTAATATTATTCTGCATGGCCTTCCTGCCCACGCACTCCATCCATTACAAATGGCCATGAATACAGCTGCATGAACCATCTATGGGGTCTCTAAATATGAGCATGTGACACCGTTACTAATGCAACTTCACTGGCTTCCTATAGTAGGGTGCCTCAAATATAAAACCGTCCTGATTGCATTCAAAATCCTCCACCAGCTTTCTGCAACCACCTTAGAAGACTTCCTACACTGGACTCCAGACAGCAGAATCAGAAGAACTAACATGGCAAATACCATTGCCATTCCCACTTTGGCCAGTAAAACCCCACAATATATCAGACATAGAGCCTTCACTCTATTTGCCCTTCAGCTCTGGAACTCCCTCCCCACACCAGTTTGTCTTATCTCTAACCTATCCACCTTTAGAAAAGCAATACAAGCTTATCTTTTCCAGCTATACTTCTACCATGTCAAATTTTCCACTACTGTTGCGCCTCTGTCTAGTGCAAACTCCCCCATGTAGTCTGTTCATTATGTTATGATGATGTATTCTGTTCAGTTTTAATTAGAAGCTTTGTTATCTGTTGCTAGATCTGTTACTTGTTCAATGTAATACTGTTCAATGCAAACATGTTCTATGTACTAAGCTGTTATATTGTGAACCACACTGATTTTAAATAGTGCGGTATATAAAACCAAATAAAATAAATAAATAAATATTCCATGAAATTTTCTACTTGAGATGGCATGATTTTTGTCTCTTCCCCTGCAACACCTGTTTAGTTGTTTGGTAGAATATGAGAATAACAGAAGTGTGGCCTTGTGAGTCTGCATATACTATCAGTCTCACAGAAAGTATCTGCAGTGTTCTGAACAGATATTTAAAAAAAAAAAATCCCACAGGATCTATACTGCGCACTTTCTCTAGGAACCTGATTAGTATGATTTTGTTGTGATGAGAATGTTTATGCAGGTTGTCCAGTTTAATCATTTATATATTTTATATTGATTACAGCCATCCATTGAGATCAATTTATTTATCTCATCAAAATATAAATATGATAAATAGTTTTTTTCTGATTTGATGTACTACTGCTCTGTATGCATCTTCTAGCTCTCTAATTCTTTTTAAACTTCATCACAAAGTTGATGTTCAGTTAAAATATACTTCACGGCCAGCTAATAGTTGGGGCTAGCACTTAAAACCGGAGGATATATTTTGCAAATCATCTAGGTGCCTAACTACAGAATTTGGTGATTACATAAAAACCTTTAAAAAATTATAGCCGAGCCTCTAAATTTAGCTTTGTACTTTCACTGGCTAATCTAATTCTGTGTAGTCATAGGGATAGCGTTATACTGAAGGATCAGAAGGTAGCTAGCATTGATTTTCAGTGTTAGGTAATTTGGCCACTCCGAATGAGATATTGCAATATCAGAGTGGGGATGGTAGTTACTAAGATGGGTTAAGGGAATAACGCACAGAGGGGTTAGTCACTAAGGTGCGTTAAGGGAATAACACACAATATTTGAACCTTAATGCATGTTAAGAGGCAAAATTATGCATTATTTTTTCTTAATATAATGCTAGTTTATCTCAGCACATGTTGCCTTATAATGAAATGCACAGCGTGCAAATGCATGCAAAACAGCTCATTAGAATGAAACTGGAATATAACAGCTTACATTGGACAGCGCAATGTGCTCTATTCCTGGAAAGATAATGCCATCTCAAAACTGCCATTATTTTTCCTCCTGGAAGCCTTGGCCACTCAGACTCTGCCAGATGTTCCCAGCCAAATTTTTAAAGGGGCTATTTCTTAAAAAAAATCTTCAGTCAACGGTAAGTCAGTGCCCCTCTTCTCAAATCACTTCACTGGCTCCCTATACGTTTCTGCATTCAGTTGAAACTTCTCCTACTGACTATTCATTCTGCAGCTCCTATCTTTCCTGTCTTATCACTCCCTACATCCCTCCTTGGAAATTATGCTCCTCTGGCAGATCCCTTTTATCTGTGTCCTTCTTTGCCACTACCATCTCTAAACTTCATTCATTCCATCTTGATGCTCCATACTGTATGCTTGCAACAAACTACCTGAGTTAATATGACAGGCTCCTTCAGTGGCCCTGCATAAACCTTGTAACGCTATACAAATGATAAGCAGTAGTAGTGGTAGTTGTCCCCTCCTCATACAGATCTCACTCCCAAGCCACACTTTCAATCTCTTCCACTGAAGATCCCCACCTCCCCAACCCTGAATGAAAATTGCCCTCCTGCCTATCCCCCACCCTTTGAAGGCCAATCTGGGCTCACATATCTGGTGGTCTAAAGCAGGGGTGGGGAACCCTGGTCCTGGAGAGCCACAGACCAGTCAGGTTTTCGGGATATCCCTAATGAATATGCATGAGATATATATGCATTAGAGATATCCTGCCAACCTGACTGGTTTGTGTCCCTCTAGGGCTGGATTTGGAGACCCCTGCCTTACACCTCTGTCATTTAAGATTGTGAGTGGGCAAGGTGCAGATGTCCTAGACATCAAAAAGGTAGATAGAATGTGCCACATTCCTCCTCGATTCTCACCACCACCAAAAAGTTGTCTAATAGACAATATTTTGGTGGTGGTGAGAAGTGAGGAGGAATGTGACACATTCTATCTAACCTTTTTGATGTCTTGGACATCTGCACCTTGCCCACTCACAATCTTAAATGACAGAGGTGTAAGGCAGGGTTCTCCAAATCCAGCCCTGGAGGGCCACAAACCAGTCAGGTTGGCAGGATATCTCTAATGCATATATATCTCATGCATATTCATTAGGGATATCCAGAAAACCTGACTGGTCTGCGGCTCTCCAGGACCAGAGTTCCCCACCCCTGGTCTAGAGGGATCCAGACAGAAGCAATACCCATGGGGGTCCTCACCCTTTTTAATTCTGCATTGAGGGGGGGTAATGGAGAGGGGGCTTAGTCGACTGGATAGCCAGGATACTTTTAAACCTCTAAGGGTCCACCGATCCCTCCTGGGCAGCTCCTGTTGGGGGTTGAGAGCTGTCCAGAGGGGGGGGGGGGGGTCGGTGCAGCAGTGGGGCAAACACCTTTGGTTCTAATATTGTTGGTGTTGTGAATCGCAGCACCACAGCACCCACAATATTGTGGAGAGGTGGAGGCCCGATCATCTTCCAGGAAGAGCCTGGGTTATCAGATCTCCCAGCAGATAACACTACCTCAAGAGGTGGCGTTATCTGCTGCCACGATCGAGCCCAACTTTGTCAGCTGCCATCCAAAATATTTTTTGCACGGTGGCTGCCAACCATGGCAACCTGCATTCCCTACTACAATCTGCCACGATCATGTCACTAGGGAGCTTCACCATGCGGAAATCAGATATTGCAAAAAATTGCCTGTGCTATCTGATTTTTATCATGGGTTAGCTGCTACCATGGGGCATTAATACTGTGTTAGCCCCGTGGTAGCAGCTAATGCACTTCAGTAGACATACCCCTAAATTGTCTTCAGGTATTATTTCTTTAGTTCATAATGTAGACATGGTAGTATGGAATCATAAATCCTGCTCTAAAGATTGTGTGGAGAGACGTACTAAAATATAGGAGGAAACTAAAGATATTCAGAAAGAAAATGTAGCTGTCATAAAGGACAGCATAATATTTAACAGGGGTTTTTTTATATCACTTTTTCATTTCAGTCAAAGCTGTTTACATTGTAACTTAAACTTGGAAATGTACATTAAACAGGCACATTGATAACTTGGATTTTTCTGAGGCAATGGAGGGTTAAGTGTCTTGCCCAATATTGCATCATAAGCTTGAGTAGAAGGAAAACCTGTCTAGGTAGTTTCTTCCTCTTCTGAATTTCCCTAACCCATCTGCCACTGATTAATACAATATATTTCTTACCAAGTGCTAGGTTCCCCCTATGGGGGGGGGGGGGTGATGGTGAACAATCTGTGAGTACTGTGAGCCCTCCAAACACAACTGATTTGTACGTTTTCTTGATAAACTCAGGATGAGAGGACAGCATCAGAGCTAATCTGTTAGGGATATGTTTACTAAACCAGCAAATGGTTAACCCAGGCTATCTGCAACTAGATCCCATATTATTCAATGGGACCTAGTTGCAGATAGCCTGGGTTAACCATTAGCCCAGTTTAGTAAGCATACCCCTTAGCATTATTTGTCTTCAAGCAGGATCAACACCATATTATGTATTTATATTTTAGGAAATTTCAAGAATTGTTCATGGGACACATGATATGGAGATTTCCAAATGTTGCTAAAGGCTTGTCAGTAAAGCAGTGATGGAATTCAAAAAGGCATGGAACAGAACACAGAGGACCCCCTTTATATGATTCTATCCTCATAGCAAGAGGATGGAATCAAAACCCTTCAAAAATAGACAGGGGTAACTTCCTCAGTGTGGTTGGTACAACCCTAAACAAAGGCACAGAGGAGGGTACCCTGTACAGAGAGGCAAGTACAATCATTGCCACCTCACTGGGCTGACTGCAAGGACCATGCATGTCTTTATCTATTGTCTTTTACTTCATTACTATGTTATTATGATTGAAGAGGTCTCATGCACACATTGGAAAGACCCTAAGTTGGGTGATACCACCGGGCAAGTTAAGTAATTTTTTGGGTGGATACTATTTAGTATATTTTACATGCAAAAACAATTTAAAAAATTAATTGCTTGATGTAGACAATGTTGGTGGAGGAGTAGCCCAGTGGTTAGAGCAATTGCCTAGTATCCAGAAGTTCAAGGGTTCAATTCCCACTGGCACTCCTTGTGACCTCACGCAAGTGACTTTACCCTCCATTGCCCCAGAAGAAAGGCTGGCAATCTACTTCCGGTGTTACATTGACAAGAAAACCCAGAGGTAGCTGGGTCACTATGGGGTATGTTTACTAAAGTGCGTTAGTGCGATTCGCGTTAGGAGCCGTGGTAGAAACAGAAACCCCAAATAAGGACATGGGCGGTACATCGTTACCACTAACGCACGTTCCAAAAACTAACGAGCGTTACAGGGCGCCGTGGCGCGTTACCGCGCTTTAATCATAAGAAGGCGCATAGACACAAATCACTTAAACAGAGCTGTAGCACAATGGTTACTGCACTGACCGCTGATATAGGCATCATGGGTTCAATTTCCCAGTGTGCCCAATGCAGAAGGCTGTCTGAGGCATCACCCTGTACATTATGTAGTGAATGAGGAGGCATTTTACATTTATTTTCAGTAGTGTTGCCAGCAAACACACCCTCACAGTGGCGTAACCTAAGGTGCCGCAGAAGGCACCCCATAACGCACTCCATAGGCCACATTATAAAGTGCACTGTCTGCTGAGGCACACCATAATGTCCCCTAAAGAACACCCTATAAGGCAACTTATAGGGCGCCATATAAGGTGCCGCATGGGGCACCTTATGAGGCACTGTAAGGTTACAGTACGCTGAGGGGTTGTCGCTGGAAGCACTAATGTACATTAAAACTATACAATGCTGCAGATAGCTCTATAAAATAAGCCCACTGTGGGCTTGAACCCATGACCACTGGCCCCACAGGCATTGAAGGAACCACTGGGCTGCAGCCCCATAGCTGTGAACAACTCCCTGGCTGGCTACTGAAGGGCGTCAGGCCACCACCCAAACCGCCTGCTGTGTTGTCCAGGATCTGGGTCAACGCAACCATACCCATGGTGCACTGCACATGCAGATCAGCTGTGTACAGATGGTCATATGTTGAGGTGTGCCCCCCCCATCACCTAGGGCTGATGGAGGTCCTGACCATGTGCAGCCCCACAGCACCTCGGCATGGTAGGGGGAACAGACCATGTGTGGCACTACCACAGAGTAATCACAGACAGTCACATTGTGCGGGTACTGTGCCCACCCTGAGGTTGAGGTGGGGTGGCCAGCACCAGGTCCACAGCACCTTTTATGGTTGACATACCCCATGCTGCAGGTCCCCATCAGTGTGTTGTCTGTAGTTCCGTTAGACACACCTTGAATACATCTGTGTCCTGCTGTATGTCTCGGTCATGTCTAGTCCCTATGGGCGATTATGCACCCAAAATAGTGCATATCCGATGTTGGTACCATGGTTACCTGCTATAGGGGGGGGATTATGTACCCATAGGCAGATTATGCACCACCACTCAACCCACCCTCAGGGTGCAGAACAGGTTCACCCACCAATAGATCCACAGTCTACCTCACTGCAATGGTAGCAGTAGAGGGGACCATCATCCCCAGTCCTGTTGGGGAACAGACAGAGCGCTACACATCCGTAAGACAATGGTGGACAGATGGCAGGCTTGGAAATTCACAGCTGCCCCCAACATTATCTGACATTCTCCAGCAGCATGCCTCCCGCCGCTGCACCCTGCGAGGTGTTCCAGCAAGACACATACTAGCTGCAGACAGTCCACCAGCTAGTCCAAAGTGCATGGTCCTGGAGGAGATGCAGGCACTCAGAACAGGGATGTCAGCATACACACAAAGCAGATACGTCAGTGATTGGACCCCAAAAGAAAACCCATAGATATCACATGAGAGAAGTGCCATGTAGCACTATGGGGGAACCTAGCCATGCAATGGTCACTGCTCAGTCAGGGTGAGAGTGACCTCCCAGCAGGACATGCTATGGCCACCCTGTCCGTACAAGTGGTGTCCGGGCACTACAATGTCCGAGCCATTGCCCTATGCCTTGTGCAGATGCAGCCAGGTCAGGCCACCCTATCCAGGCTATTCCCACGGTACCTTGCTCCTCATTATGCACATTGGCAGGCCAATACTGGCAACAGTGCTAGCACTGAGGGCTGTGGGGGGTGTTGGCAGCCACCACACACTTGATATACAGACACACACTCCCCACACCTATGCCAGCATTGTGCAGCTATGGAGGTGTTGGGCAGCCCTGGCCACCACACCGGTCCTGGGCACAGTGCAGGAATGGCTATGGTATGCAAAACTGTAGGTGTCACTGCACAGGTTGGTAAACACTGTCAGAAACAGGACCTGTAGCACACTCCACAGACATCAGAAAGGTTGCTATGCTGCAGCTGACTCAGAGAAAAATTGTACTTAAGCTAGGAATTGCTGTCTGCCAGTAATCATAGCAACTTTTTGATAGATGTGTACCATATTCCCAGGTTTAAGGTGGCATTACTAAGGTATGCAGGTGCTAGTATTGGGAGATGCACGCAGAGCCTAAAGTCCTGCCTCTCCAGGTGGCTTTGGATAATGGGGCCTGTGGGTGCGGGTGTGTCTGCCCCTGTTGGCTGCTGCTTTACGGCAGTGTTAGCCAACTCCAGTCCTGGTGTGCCAAACACTGTTCGGGTTTTCATGCTGTCCCTCATGAATATGCATGAGATACATCTGCATACCATGGGGGTGGCGCATAGAAATGCAGCACAGGCATCTTTATCAGAGACAGCATGGAACCGGAATGGGTGTTTGGCCCTCCAGGACTGCATTTGGGAGGCTCTGCTCTAGGTAATGGGTATGTTTATGGTGTCTGTGCTCTGTAGGGTAAGATGTAGGTGTTTTGGGCATGTTTACGTCATCTGCAAAAAAGGTTCTGTCTGTATTAGGGCTTTATAGTGGTGGGTAAAATATGAGGACTGGGTTGGCGGAAACCACAGCTGGGACTTGAACCTGTGACCTTCTGCTTCTGAATACAGTGGCTTTGTGCACTGCACCACCATGTTATCAAAGAGATGGTGTATTCCCTGGTGATACCTTGACTGTTGGTCAGACATGGCTTGTCTGTTGCAGTGCATGGCACCCACCTACACAGGGCTAGGCCACGATCTGCTCTGGCCAGCTGCCACTGCCCCCTCCACCACACGTATCCCTCAGCCACCTTGCTGACATGCCCTTCTGCTGTTGGAGCTGGTGGTGCGCAGTTTCAGGCAATCCAGTGTGCAGGTATGCGGCTGCCTATGGTGCGGTTTCTGGGGTAGGGGTGCCTGCCTAGACGTCCATGCTCCCCCCCCAGCCACGCCTGCCAATGTTCCGTGCCCTTGGGGGTTGCTGTTGTGTGCTATCCCCTGTGACGCTTTGGGAAACACACTCGTGCCCATGTTGGGCCTTCAGCAGTTGCTGTCTGGCTGCTCTGCTGTTTCAACATTCGTATGGGCCACCTAGGCCTCGCCCTAGTCCGCACTGTGGCCCAGCTGCACCACAGCATGTGCCGCCTGCGGCCCTCTGTATCTCCTTCTCCGGCATCTGTCCAGTTGCCATTCCAACATGCCCGCCCTGCAGTTGCGGGACATGTGCACGCCATAGGCACCATGTCTGATGGTGGGGGAAACCCTGAGCAGCGCTATTTCACTGTGGGCCTATTCACCTTGTATGGGGACGGAGTATAGACCCTTCCACGATTTATATCTGTTCTATGGAGCTTACTCGGGGGGGGGGGGGTATGTTTCTCATTGATACCACTATTGACCAGCTTGGTTATTGTTTTTATCCAGTTTGTTGGGGTCATTTTCAGTGTTTCTGTGCCCTTTTGTTCTGTGCACATGTATCACACTTATCATTTTTTTTTGGTTTTCCTGCCTGGGCTGTACATTGCTGACACCTATATGGTTTCTCTCCCCTTTAATATGCCTTTAACGGCAGGTTTTCATTCGCGTTGGAATTGAGCTCTGAAATTCAGCGCGTTAGTGTGAAGGGAGCCTCTCCCCGCACACTCTCCGCCCATTGACCCCTTCTCTCCACCCTCTCTCCACCTTCTGCGTTGTTTTACCACGCTGCGGGAGATTACGATCGTTAACTACGGTTAACGCGCATAGTATGACGTTAACGCTCATTAGCGCGTGATTACGCACGTTATAATGCGCTAACGAGCGTTAACGTCATACTACGTGCGTTATTTATGTTTGCCACACTTTAGTAAACATACCCCTATGAGTCAACACTGTCTTGATGGCACTAAAAAAAAAAATGGACAATGTTGATATAAAAGTTGATGAAGAGTGCTTCATCAAAAAGATTTATAAGCCCTATCATAACATTTTTTTCAGATAAAAGTCTTTAGAATAAGTGGACTACTTAAGCGTTTAAAATAAGTGGACTGGTTCTTTCCAGTTAGAAGATTTTTTTGCATTTTTACAATATATTTATATTATATTTATATTTGCAAGAGAAATGATATTAGTAAGATCTATCATTTAACCCAGAATTATTGGGCCTAACATTGAAAGGGATTAACATGGTTAGAAGACCTGCCAACAATGTTAATCCCCTTGTCTGGGATGTTCAGCAGCATTAACCAATTAGCATTGGGGCATTCCAGGAGCGGTCCAGGGGTGGCACCTGGTAATAACCGAGCAGCGGCTCAATATCGCTGCTGTCCGGTTATCACTAAGCAGAGAAAGTCAGGCAAGACTGGCTGAAGCAAACTGAGTAGCTGCTGAATATCATCAGTACCTGACTGGCTTCATGTCAAACCAAGCAGCCTGGATGCAGTATTCAATGCTGGGGTCTCGATACGGCCTCGGTATTGAATATTCGGGTCTAATATTCAGCGGCAGTGGCTAGACACTTTAGCAGCACTAGCCACCGTATCAGGCCCAAAATGTTTTCTAAAAAGTAGATGTAAAAAAAAGTGCATAGTTTTCCTGGGGTCATTTTAAAAGCAGAAGCGTGCATACACTAATACTAATACTGACTAATTGTCATGCCTCTGATCCTCGCCGTCTCTTCATTGCTCTCAATTCTCTCCTCAAAGTACCTCCGCCTTTGATCCCTCCTTCCCTTTCTGCCCAGGCTCTGGTTGATTACTTCCATGATAAAATCCATAAAATCACTCTCCAGTTTCCCTCTAAATCCCCAATTTCCTTTTCCTGCTTTCATTCTCTCCCCCCTTCTCATACTAACCTCTCTTCCTTCCCCACAATTTCTATTGATGAAACTGTTCTTTCTCTCCTCCTCCAAGCTCACCACTTGCTCCTCTGATCCTATCTCCTCCCATCTCCTCTCCTCTATTTTCTCTACCGTTGTCCCCTCCATTTTTCATATTCTCAACCTTTCGCTCTCCACTGTTACTGTCCCGACTGACTTTAAACATGCTGTGCTCACGCGTCTCCTTAAGAAACCCTCACTTGATCCCTCTTGTCCTTTTAATTATCGCCCCATCTCTCTCCTTCCTTTCATTTCTAAACTGCTCGAACGTGAGGTTTACCGCCATTGTCTTGACTTCCTCTCTTCCAATCCGGTTTTCGTCCTTTGCACTCTACTGAAACTGCTCTTGTCAAAGTCTCCAGTGACTTGTTCCTGGCTAAATCTAAAAGCCTTTACTCTGTCCTTATCCTCCTTGACCTTTCTGCTGCCTTTGACACTGTTGACCATGATCTTCTCCTTGATACTTTGTCCTCACTTGGCTTTAGGGACTCTGTTCTCTCCTGGTTCTCCTCATATCTCTCCCATCGCTCCTTTAGTTCTGGTGACTCCTCCTCCTCTGTTAACCCGCTCTCGGTTGGTGTCCCCCAGAGTTCTGTCTTGGGTCCCCTTCTTTTTTCTCTCTATACCCAATCCCTTGGTGTGCTTATTTCTTCTCATGATTTTCAGTACCATCTCTATGCTGATGACTCTCTCTCTCTACTCCTGATCTTTCTTCTGCTTTCCAGTCCCGGATCTCTTGCGGTCTCTCTGCCATTGCTGCCTGGATGTTTCATCGTCGCCTGAAATTGAACATGGCCAAGACTGAACTTCTCATTTTTCCTCCTAAAATTTCCCTTTCTCCTTCTTTTTCAGTCTCTGTTGATGGCTCTGTTCTCCAACCTGTTTCATCTGCTTGCAATTTGGGTATTATTTTTGACTCTTTGCTCTCTTTCTCCTCTCATATCCAACTCATCGCTAAGACCTGTTGCTTCTTTCTCTTCAACATTGGCAAAATCTGCCCCTTTCTCTCTGAGCTCACTACTAAAACCCTCATCCATTCCCTAATCACCTCCCACCTTGATTATTGTAATCTCCTTCTTGCTGGTCTCCCTCAGTCTCATCTATTCCCTCTTCAGTCTATTCAGCACTCTGCTGCCCATTTGATTTTCTGTCAGCTTCGTTTTGCCCACATCACTCCTCTCCTCAGATCTCTTCACTTGCTCCCTATCCATTTCCATATTCAGAAGCTTCTCCTTCTGACCTATAAGTGCATTCACTCTGTGGCTCCTCAGTACCTTTCTTCTCTCATTTCTCCCTATTTCCCCCCTCGTGTACTCCGTTCTTCTTCCCAGTTGCTTCTTGCTATGCCCTTCTCCTCTATTGCCAACTCCAGATTCCGCTCTTTTCACCTTGCTGCTCCTTACGCTTGGAATAAACTTCCTTTGTCTATACGTCAGGCATCTTCTTTGCCCCTCTTCAAACTCAAGTTAAAAGCTCATCTTTTTGCCTCTGCCTTTGGCTCTTGATTTTGCTGTTCTCCTTCCTTCCCCTCTTTTATTTTACTTTTCTTTCTTCCTCTTACACTTGTTCTTACCTCTTTCCTTTGTCCTGTCTCTCCTGCTCTTGTCTCTTTGCCCTTGTTCTTATCTTTTTTCTACTCCTTTTCTTGCTTTGTCTTTTTAGATTGTAAGCTCTTTTGAGCAGGGACCGTCTTTTTGTGTTTTCATTGTACAGCGCTGCGTGCACCTGGTAGCGCTTTATAAATGCTTAGCAGTAGTAGTAGCAGTAGCTTTGGAATTTCAACACATTCTGAAATATAAAAAGTATGCATGCGCTTTTTACCCATGCAAGTAGTTATATAATTAAGTCTCTTGATTTAGGTATCTTGTTGGGCAATTCATTCTTCATATCCAATAGCCTTGATAAAGTAAATTATTAATCATTCATATTTTCAACAGTAGCATTCAGTTCTGAAAGCAAATTGCCTGTCCTGGTTGAACTACTTATTCATTTCTCATACTGCCCATGAACCAGTACTTTAAGAAAAACTTCTAACTTGCTATTTTCAATTAAATTACTCCAGAACTTGCTTATGTTCTCCATGGTGAGTCTTTAGTCCTCTTTTCTCTTACCTCTGACTTTCCTAAACATATGCCACATGCATGATGGCTCCATATGTAGTGATTTCTTAGACAGTAGTTGATATTTGGAAAGGCTGTGTGGATATCCATATTGAAGTCATCAAGTTTTCTCTCAAGGGTCTGTAGGTTTCTGATACTACCAGATATGTTTTAGCAATTAACACTAGCACCATGGTTTTGATTTTTTTTTAATCTATCACTTAGCGTCAATGTTGCCACAGCAACATATAGCAGATGCTATTTCTCATCCCACAATTAATTACAAAGTGGGGGACTTAATTTTTGAGAAACAATGCATCCCTGAAAGTACCTAATTACTATAATAAAGAATACTAGGGGGTATGTTTACTAAAGGTTCTTAACGTGCGCGGCGTGCATGAGCGCGCGCTAAGGTACCTTAGCGCATGCTAATGATGCTTTACGGGGCAAAAATGCGCTTTAGTGCGCGCTCATGCATGCAGCGGCGCACATAAGCGCTGAAGGCGGGGAAAGGCTCCCGGAGGGCGGAGGAAGGCTCCCCAGGGGCAGAGAGAAGGGCTCAATGTGTGGAGAGTGGGAGGGGAGAGGCTCCCCGCACACTAGCGAGGTGAAATTTGAGGCTAAAAAAAACGCTAGTGAAAACCTCGCGTTAGAGCCGATTTAAAGGGAAGAGAAACCATTTCTGTCAGCAATGTACAGCAAAACCAGGGAAACCTACAAAAAAGTGATAAGTGTGATACATGTGCACAGAACAAAAGTACAAATAAACATTGAAAAGGACCCCAACAAAATTAAAAAAAATTATAATCAAGCTGGGCAATAGTGATAGTAATGGGAAACATCAAAAAACACTCCCAAGAAAGCCCCAAAAAATAAATATGAATTTTGGAAGGGTATACGCTCCGTCCCCATACAAGGTGAATGATTCCACAGTGAAATAGCACTGATCAGGGTTTCCCTCTCCATTGGACAGGTTACCTATGGCATGCACATGTTACACAACAGCAGGGCGGGCATGTCGGAATGGGCAACTGGACAGATGCTGGGAAAGGGGATACAGAGGGCTGCAGGCGGCACATGATGTGGTGCAGCTGGGGCACAGTGCGGACTAGGAAGATGCCTAGGTGGCACTTAGGAATGCTGAAACTGAACAGCAGCCAGACAGCAACTGATGAGGGCCCAATATGGGCACGAGAGTGTTTATCACAGTGTCACAGGGGATGGTACCCAGCAGGTACCCCCAAGGGCACATAACATTGGCAGGCGGTGTTGGGGGGAAGCGTGGACGCCTATGCAGGCACCCCTACCCCAGAACATGCACCATAGGCATCTGCCTACCTGCACACTGGATGGCTTGAGACTGCACACCACCAGCACCACCAGCAGAAGGGCATGTCAGCATGATGGCAGAGGGGTACTGGTGGTGGAGGGGGGCAGTGGCAGCTGCCCAGGGCCGACCATGGCCTAGCCCTGTGTAGGTGGGTGCCATGCACTGCAACAGACAGGCTGTGTCTGACAAACAACCATGGTATCTCCAGGGACTGCATTGTCTCTGTGAGCACAGTGTGGTGCGGTGAGCACAGCCAGTGTATTCAGAAGGTCACAAGTTCAAGTCCCAAACCATGATAGTAAGGACAAACCTTTATTGCAGAGAACATACGCATGGTTCAAACGCCTATATTTTACCCCACCGAGCACAGACACAAGAAACATGCGCATTACCTAGAGCAGAGTCCCCCAAATTCAGTCCTGGAGGCCCACAAATCATTCAGGTTTTATGCTGTCTCCAATATAAGGCCATGTCAGCATGGTGGCGGAGGGGTACTGTAGGTGGAGGGGGCAGTGGCCGCTGCCCAGAGCAGACCATGGCCTAGCCCTGTGTAGGTGGGTGCCATGCACTGCAACAGACAGGCCCTGCCGGATAAACAGTCATGGTATCACCAGGGGATGCACTGTCTCTGTGGCAACACGGTGGTGCAGTGCACACAACCAGTGTGTTTTGAGGCAGAAGGTCACAGGTTCAAGTCCCAGCTATGGTGCCTGCCAACTCAGTCCCCATATTTTACCCACTACTACAACGTGCTAATACAGACAGAACCTTTATTGCAGATGACGTAAACATGCCCAAAACACCTACATTTTACCCTACAGAGCAAAGACACCATAAACAGGCGCATTACCTAGAGCAGAGTCTCCCAAATGCAGTCCTGGAGGGCCAAACACCATTCAGGTTCCATGCTGCATCTAATAAAGATGCCTGTGCTGCATATCTATGCACCACCCCCATGGTATGCAGATGTAGCTCATGCATATTCATGAGGGACAGCATGAAAACCCGAACAGTGTTTGGCACACCAGGACTGGAGTTGGGAACCTCTGCCGTAAAGCACCAACCAACAGGGGCAGACACACCCACACTGACACCCACAGGCTCCATTAGTCAATGCCTCCTGGAGAGGCAGGACATTGGGCCCTGCATGCATCTCCCAATACTAGCCCTTGCATACCTTAGCAATGCCACCCTACACCTGGGAATATGGTACACAGCTATCAAACGCAGATACCAATTCCTACATTAAGCACAGTTTGCAGATTGAGCTCCATCATAGCAACCTTTCTGCTGACTGTGGAGTGTGCTTCAGGTCTGGTCTCTGACAGTGTTTACCACCCTGGGGAGTGACCCCCAACAGTATTGCGTACCATATCCATGCCTGCACTGTGCCCAGGACTGGTGTGGTGGCCAGGGCTGCTAAACTCTAGAGTAGCACAATGCTGGCATAGGTGTGGGATTGTGTGTCTGTCTATCCAGTGTGTGGTGGCTGCAAACACCCTCCACAGCCCACACTGCCAGCACTGTTGCCAGTATTGGCTTGCCAATGTGCATAATGAGGAGCAAGGTACCATGGGTATAGCCCGGACAGGGTGACCTGGCCAGGATGCATCTGCACAAGGTATAGGGCACTGGCTGAGACATTGTAGTGCCCGGCCACCACCTGCACAGACAGGGTGGCCACAGCATGTCCTAATGGGAGATCACTCTCACCCTGACTGTGCAATGACCATAGCATGGCTAGGCACCCCCATAGTGCTATACAGTAATTTTCTCATGTGATATTTATGGGTTTCCTTTTGAGGCTCAGTCACTGACTTATCTGCTTGGTGTGTATGCTGACATCCCAGTTCTGGGTGCACGCATTTCCACCAGGAACATGCACTATGGACTAGCTAGCAGACTGTCTGCAGCTAGTATGTGTCCTGATGGAGCGCCTTGCAGCTTGCAGCGGCTGAAGGCTTGCTGCAGGAGAATATCAGATAGTGGTGGGGTGCAGCTTAGCATATCCAGGCCTAATGTCTGTCTGCTATTGCGTTATGGATGTGTACAGAGCTGCATTGACGGTCCTGTAGGGTGTCTGTTCCCCAGCAAGACTGGGGTTGATGGTCCCCTCTACTGCCACCATTGCAGGGAGGTAGAATGTGGATCTGTTGGTGGGAGACCCTGTTTACCACCCTCAGCCCTGGAGGAGGGTGGTGGTACATAATACTCCTAGGGGTCCATAGGGACTACACCTGACTGAGACATACAGATATATCCAAGGTGTGTCTGCAGAAACTACCTATCTCACACATTAGCACTGCTGGGGACCTGCAGCATGGCCTATCTCTACTGTGGACCTGGTGCTGGGCGCCCCACCTCACCCTCAGGGTGAGTGCAGTACCTGCACAATGTGATGGTGTATAGCTACTCTGTGCCAGTACCACACACGGTCAGTTCCCCCTACCAGGCCGAGGTGCTGTGGGGGTGCATACCCCATCTTGTGATCATCTGTAGACTGCTGATTTGAATGTGCAGTGCATCATGGGTATGGGTGGGTTAACCCTATCCTGGTGACCACAGCAGACTGTTTGTGTGGTGACTTGCAGTCCTTCTGCAGCCAGCCAGGGGCTTGCTAGCAGTTATAGAGCTGTAGCCCACTGGATACTTCACTACCAGGGGAGCCAGAGGTCATGGGTTCAAACCCACAGTGGGGTTATTTGATAGGGCTTTCCAAAGCATTATCTATTTTTAAAGTACATTAGTGCTGCCAGCAATAACACCCTCAGCGTACTGTACCCATAAGGTGCCTCAGAGGGCGCTTTATAGGCGCCCTATAGGGCACCTTATGGTTACCATCCATATACGGTGCACTATACAGTATGCTATGGAGCGACTGATAGGGTGCCAGTCCGTATAAGGTGCCTTATAAGGTGTCCTATGGAGCGCTTTATAGGGTGCCCTATAGGGGATATTATAGGGTGCCATGGCGGACAGTGCACTTTATAATGTGCCCTATGGAGTGCCTTATAGGGTGCCTTATGCAGCACCTTAGGTTACGGCACGTGAGGGTGTGTTTGCTGGCAGCAATAATTAAAATACAAATAAAATGCCTCAGGAAACAATACTTACATGTCAAAGCTGATGCCTCAGCCAGCCTTATGTATTAGGCACACTGGGGATTGAACTCATGACCTCTGTATCATCAGTCAGTGTCTTAACCATTGTGCTACACTGCTGCTCCTCTTTGTATTTTAGCGCACCTACTTAAGATTTCCATGCGCTTAAATGCACAGTGCTGCCATCAAAAACAGTGCTATGACCTTGCTGTGCCTCATAGGGCACCCTATATGGCGCCTTATACGCCACCCTTTCAGCAACATTGTAGGGTGCCATGGCAGACAGTGCACTTTAAAATGTGCCCTCTGGGGTACCTTATGGGGTGCCTTATGCAGCACCTTATGTTACAGTGCTTTGAGAGTGCGTTTGCTAGCAGCAGTAATTAAAATAAAATTTAAAAGCCTCATAATGCAATATTACACATAAATGGTAGTGCCTCAGCCAGCCTTATTCATTGGGCACAGGGGGATGATAGAACCCATGACCCCTGCACCATCTGTCAGTGCCTTCACCATTGTACTGCAGCCCTGTTCTTCTGTTTGCACATCAGTGCGCCTGCTTATGCTCCCGCGTGCGTTACTCATGTGCTAATGTGCGCGGCGCACAAGAGAACGCGGCGCACAAAAGCACACACGCTAATCCCGTTTTTCTATTTTTGACCGGACCGCCCACTCCTTATATGGCATCTTGCAGACTACCGCGGTGCACACGTTAAGAGGGTTTAGTAAACATACCCCTATGTTATACATGTGATCTGTCAGTTGCTACAGGTGGACTTATGTTGTGCAACAGCCTTTAAAGGAACATAGTTTAAAAGTTGTATGTGCATAATAGTACTTCTGTAATTGTATGGGATTCACCAATATGGCACTTAGGGGTATATTTACTAATGTGTGCTAACTGTTAGCCCTATGCTAAGAGTTAGTGTAGAGCCCTGTACTAAAAATCCTATGCTAACTGGCTGATACACAACTGGGTGAGTTCTGGGTGGGTTAGGGTAGAACATGGATATTGACAGTGCACTGAAGTTAGAACGGGCGTCTTGTGTGTGTGCCATTAGCATGGGTGCACTTAATGCCACCTTAATGGGTGGCATTGAGTACACCAGCATGCTGGTTAGCATAGTGCCACGTTTGTAACATACTAACTGCAGGGGATGAGTACACATGTTCTCTGAGGTTAACATGGGTCTTCTGAGATTGAAGAATAGTATCCCTCTGGGATCAGAGCACTCTGAGGGAAAGTATTTAGTAAATCTGTCACTTTCTGAGCTAAAGAATTACCAAATTGTTCTGCTGTCACACCAATTATATGTTGAGAGAAAAAATATTTTCTCCTATCTGTTTTCAATATACTATTTTGTAGCTGCATGGTGTGTTCACTAATCCTTGACTTTATTTTTTTTAAAGAATAAAAAATGGATTTGTATTTACCTGTTCCACTCTAGTCAGGATTTTATAGAACTTTATCATATCTCCCCTTAGCCATCTCTTCTCAAAACTAAAAAGCCCTAACCTCTTTAGCTTTTTCTCATAGAGTTGGTCCTTTCCCTTTATTATTTTGTCACCCTTTTCTGTATCTTTTCTAATGCCACTAGATCAGTGGTTCTTAACCTTGTTGGAGGTACTGAACCCCACCAGTTTCATATGCACATTCACCGAACCCTTCTTTATTGAAAAATAAAATATGTTTTTTTTTTCAAATTCAAGACATAGGTGTATGTTTTACTGGTTCACAAAATGAATCGTACATTAACATCACTGTGTTCAAAGAACAAAACCAATACAATGCATGAACTCACAACAAATTACATAGATAACTTTTCACAAAGACATGACCTTTTTTAATACTACCACACTGAAATGGTTTTAATTTTTTACCTTATGTATTCCAATAATGAACTTATTGTATTTATGCTATTTATTATTTTTAACATTTTAACACACACCCATCACCTAATTTCCATCAGGCTACACCGCTACAACAATAATGAATATTTACTGCAAATCAGTGTGACTTCTGTTGTTGCCTTTGAGAGACCAGTTCAGAAATGCGTGGCTTCACCTTGGCAGGTGCCACTCTCATGTCATTTTCACAGCAAAGTCTGTTTCTTTTCTTCGTTTTTATGTCCAGCATCCTTGAAAAGGATTGCTCGCAAAGATATGTTGTAACAAATGGTATAAAAATTTCCATGGCTTTCCTACTAATAACAAGATACGTTACCATTTGTCGACACCAAAACGTTGAGAGCGTTGTTGTTCTGAAGAGTTGCTGTTGAACCTGGCTCTGCTGAATTTCAATGATTTTGTCGAGGTATTCATCATTGACATCTGCTGTCTCAACACCAAACGTGAATGGCTGTCTCACCCATGCTGGATATGACTCTCTTGTAGGGAAGTATCCGTCGAGAGACTTTGCAAGCTCATCTAAGTGTGTGGCAATTGCTTGCTTCAGTTCCGTGGGTACAGAAATGTCTCTGATTCCAGACACATCTTCGATCTTACTTACACAGTCGTCCAGCAGGGGAAAGTTTGCGAAGTATCGTTCTCTGTTCGTCGTTTCCATAACGGTAGCTTTTTTTGAAAAGCCTTCAGGTTTTCTTCTGCTTCGATGATGTTGACTCCACCACCCTGCATCTGCTGATTGAGATGATTGAGAGATGCGAATATATCAGTCAGGTACGCTAAAATGAGAATGAACTTAGAATTTTTGAAGCAATCTGCATAACGATGTTGGTGCTCTTGCAAAAACAGGGCTAATTCCACACGCATGGCAAAAACACGATTCAGCACCTGTCCCCAGGATAACCACCGAACGTTAGAATGGTACAGAAGTACCTCGAATTCAGAGTCCATTTCTTTATACAGCTCACTGAAGATGTGGTGCCTCAGTGCACTATTTCGCACATAGTTCACACATTCCACTACAATTTTTAATACTTCTGTCATTTCTGGAGGCAAGGTATTTGTTGCCTGTGCAGAATACAATGCGTAACAATGATGTGTGGTGCATCGGCTTTCACTAGCGCACCAAAACCAGACTTTCTTCCCAACATGACTGGAGCTCCGTCCGTACAAACTGCAGAAACCATATCCCACGAAAGATTGTTGTCTCAGAAGAAGTCATCCACAAGTTTCTTCACATCGGCTGCCTTAGTTGTTGTTGCAAGAGGCTTACAAAATAAAAAATCTTCCTTTATCATGTCATCTTTCACATAGCGCACAAATACAGCAAGCTGTCTTAGATTAGAAACGTCTGTGGTCTCGTCGAGTTGGAGGCTGAATATTGCCAGGCTTGAAATCAGATCTGCAACTACGTGAGCCAAGATGTCTTTGCTCATGTCCTCTATTCTGTCGCTGATGGTGTCATTTGAAAGAGGAATTTGGGATAATTTAACTTCGGCTGCTTTTCCCAGCATCAGATTCGCCATCTTCAACACAGCTGGTTTTATGAGTGTTTCACCAATGGTGTGTGGTTTGCCCTGCTTCGCAATCAGGTAAGCAACTTCGTACGATGCTGTGAGGATCAGTTTGTTGATGGGTACAAAGCCGAGAGCAGGCAGAGTAGCCTCTTCATCGAATCTGGCTCTCTTCACCTTGAATTCAGCAAGCGTTGTGTTCTTGTATTTCCCATCTCCATGCAGGTTAAGGAAGTGTTCCTTTTGTTTTGCCGGTACTAGACTAGTATTGCTTAACTTGGCATTGCAAATCATGCAGATAGGATGCTGACTCCCATCACGTTCTGTTATATATGCGAATCCATGTTGTACATATTCATCCGACCACTTTCTTTTTTTGCTCGACATAGTTAGTATGGATTAAAATATTAAGAAAGAAATCACACAACATACCATCACGACAGTCACAAGTCGACTACTGAGTGCACCAAATTCCCTGCAGCACAGATTGGCCAAGCAATGTAGCGTGATCACCTGCAGCCAATGATGGCCAAGCGGGGCTTGTCATCACGAATCATATGAGTCAGGTGCGTGTCTTGTGTCTTGACCTCCGCCGAACCCCTGAGACTGACTCGCCGAACCTCTAGGGTTCGATCGAACCCAGGTTAAGAACCACTGCACTAGATCTTTTTTCAGATAAAGAAACCAGAACTGTACACATTACTCAATGTGTGGCACAATGAGTGATACAGAGACATTATCATATTCTCTTATTCTCCATTCCTTTCCTAATAATTCCTAACATCCTTCTTGCTTTTTGGCCATCACCACACGCAGAAAAGACTATTTCAATGTATTGAGGAACAAGGAAATGAGAACAACTCTGTTCCTCCAATCTGCTAGATGATTTTAATGATGGTTTAAAAATTTCTAATAGTAGGTCTGCAGTTTCATTTTTGAGTTTTTTCAGCACCAAGGGATGTGTCCCATTTGATCCAGGTGATTTGCTACTTTATATTTTACCAAATTTCTGTATTACATCTTCCTGGTTTATTGAGATTTGTATCAATTCCTCTTATACATCATCTTTAAATATTATTTCTATTATGGGTAACTTTCCTACTTCTTTAGTAAAGACGGAGGCAGAGCTCTTTCAGTCTCTCTGCTATGGCCTTGTCCTCCTTCAGTGCCTCTTTTATCCTTCTACCATCTAATGATTCATCTTACTCTCTCAACTGTTGTTTTTTTTGCTAGGAATGTACTTGAAAAAAATGTTTATGCATTTGTTTCTACAGCAATTTTCTTTTCAAATTCTCTCTTTGCCTGCCTTATCAATGCCTTGCATCTAACTTTCTTTCTACACACATTACTAAAACCCTCATCCACTCATTAGTCATCTCCCATATTGACTATTGTAACCTCCTCCTCACTGGTCTCCTTCTGAATCATCTTTCTCCTCTTCAATCTGTTAAAAACTCAGCTGCATGGCTTATCTTTTGCTAGTGTCACTATGTTCATGTAACCCCTCTTCTCAAGTCACTTCACTGGCTCCCTATCCATTTCCACATCCAGTTCAAACTTATCCTACTTACTTACAAATGCATTTACTCTGTAGCTCCTCACTAACTTTCTTTTTATCTCACTCTACATCCTTCCTCGGGAACTCTGCTCCTACGGCAGATCCTTTTTATCTGTGCCCTTCTCTGCCACTGCCAACTCCAGACTTCATTCATTCCACCTTGCTGCTTCATGCCTGGAACAAACTACCTGAGTCAGTGCATCAAGCTCCTTCCCTGGCCCTATTCAAGTCCAGGCTGAAGACCCACCTCTTTGAGGCTGCCTTTGGATCTTGATGTTCCCCATTTTCTTGTCCACTACTTATGTATATTTTGCCATACTCTAGTCCCCAATTTTGCAATGTTTTTTCATCTTGATTAGATGTTAAGCTCAAATGAGCAGGGACTGTGCCTTAAATCTGTATGTACAGCATTGCGTATACCTTGTAGCGCTATACAGGTGATTATTAGTAGTAATAGTAGTAGAAGTATGTTTTTCCTGTTTTCATCACTTAGCTCCTTTTTCCTTTTTTTGAAAGATCTATTGACCTCACCTTTAAACCTTGCTAGCAGTTATTTAGCCTTCCTTCCATGTAGTTTGGACTTCCAGGATATGTTTATGTTTATTAAGCTTGATATAGTGCCTTTCACATTCGCAGGAGATCAGTTTACAATATAATCAGGTAAAGAAGGAGAAAGGAACACCATAAGTGATAGGAAAGAAGGTAACACTTATATTTAGGAGAGAGATAGAAACCGAGGTTGAGGAAGTGAAATATAAAAGAGTCAAGTGTAGGTAGGTCAAAAGCTTTCTGAAGGAGATGAGTTTTGAGATGTAATTTGAATTTAACATAGGGTATTTCCAATCTGAGGCTGGAAGGTAGAGCATTCTAAAGAGTTAGACCGAGAAAGTAAAAGGCAGTATGGCGGGTAGTCTCCAGTCTGGCTTGAGTAGCAGATGGGAGGTGAAAACAGCATGGATGGAGTGGAGAACCCAGTGTGGAGAATGCAGAATAATCAGGTTTGAGATATAAAGAAGAGTGCCAGTTTGAAGGAACCAGGGTGAGGAATTTGTATTGGATATGATAGGATATTGGGAATTGGTGGAAGTGAATTAGAAGAGGGGCCATGTGGTCAAAGCGGGAAGCATGAGCACATATCTTGATGGCCGTATTTTGAATGAGCTGTAAGTGGTGTAGTTTGTCATGTGGGAGACCTGCAAGAACAATGTTACAATAATGTAAGCAAGACATGATTAATGTTAGAAATAAGGTGGTCAGGGAAGACGGTCAAATGGCCCAGATCTGATGGAGTGAATAGAAGGAGCGGCAGATGACAGCACTAATATGGTTATAAAAGGTCAGGAAAGAATGGAGTGAGGTGACCAAGAGGATAGGAGTATACAGAAGCATTGTGGAAAGTGAGGGACAAGGACTGGAACCAATAAACCAAAGGGCAGAAATCTTATCGGGATTCAGAAGAAGATTAGATAACATCCAATTAGCGACATGGGAGAGACAGGCATTAAGGAGAGAAAAATTTGGAGAAACATGGTCAGTGTGGAGGAGTATTATGTCATCAGCATAATAATACACCAAAATCCTGCTTTGCTGTACAAGGAAGGTGAGAGAAACAAGGAAAATAATGAAAAGCAGTGGGACTAGTATTTTTAAACAATGCCCATGCCTGATGTAAACTCTTAGCCTTTACAGTTGCTCCTTACATTTTTTTCTTAACTGTTTTCCTCATTTTATCATAGTCTCCCTTTTGAAAGTTAAATACTAGCACAGGGGATTTCCTTGACATTCTTCCTCCATTTATTAAATCAAATGTGATCACATCATGATCGCTATTGCCAAGTGGCCCCAACCCCATTCCCTTTCACACCAGATCCTGCATTCCACTAAAGACTAGGTCTTAAATAGCTTCCCCTTATGTTGTTTCCTGAACCAGGTGCTCCATGAAGCAGTCATTTATTTCATCTAGAAACTTTGGGGTATGTTTACTAAACCGTTTTAATGTTGCCGGTGTTAGTTGCAGCGTTAATGTGAAGAATGCCATATAAGGTAGTGGGCGTTCCGGCGGCAAGGTAGCAAGAATCTGTATCGCGCAATAGTGGGTGCCATGGCACATTAACGCGCGTTAACCCTAAGTTCATGCCAGCGCAATGTTAGAAGCTATAAAGATGTAGCCCACTGGTTACTGCAATGATTGTGGAGGCAAAGGTCATGGGTTCAATCCTGCAGTGGTGTTATGTAAGAAGGCTGTCTGAGGCATTTCCTTTAAATTTAAATCAGTGCTGCCAGCAAAAACACCCTCACAGTGCCGTAACCTAAGGTGCCGCATAAGGCAATCCATAGGGCACATTATAAAGTGCCCTGTCTGCCAAGGCTCATTATAATGTGCCCTATAGGGCGCTTTATGAGGCACCTTAGGCTACGGCACCATGAGGGTGTTTTTGCTGGCAGCACTGATTTAAATTAAAAGGAAAAGCCTCAGACAGCCTTATTAAATAATACCATTGTGGGACCAAACCATGACCTCTGCCTCTACAGTGATTGAAGTAACCAGGGGCTACATCTCTATAGTGTTGAACACACCGCTGGCTGGCTACAGAAAGACTGCAGGTCACCACACAAACTGTCTGCTTTGGTTACCAGGATAGGGTAAACCCACCCATACCCATGATGCACTGCACATGCAGATCAGCAGCCTACATCTGATTACAAGATGGGGTATGCACCTCTATAGCATCCCGGCCTGGTAGGGGGAACTGACCGTGTGTGTTACTGGCACAGAATAGCTACAGAATATGACATTCTGTGGTTCCTGTGCTCACCCTGAGGGTGAGGTGGGGCGCCCAGCACCAGGTCTGCAGCACCTGGCTTAGCTGATTTAAGCTGTGTTGCAGGTCCCTATCAGTGTCAGTGTGTGATATGTAGTCCTTGCGGATACACCTGTGTCCATCTGTATTTCCCAGTCACGATTAACCCTTGTTTACTATAATGCACCCAGAATAGTGCATATCCTGTTTGGTTGCCATGGTCACATGTTATAAGAGAAGGATGGTATTTGGACCCAAAAGCAGATTATGTAGCACCACCCAACCTGCTCTCTGTGGGTCAGGGTGGGAGACAGGATCTCCCACCAAGAGATCCACATTCTACATCTCTGCAATGGTGGCAGTCAATGCAGATCTGTACACATCACATAGAGCACTGGCAGACAGGCCTGGCAAAGCTCAGCTACCCCCCACAACTATCTGACCTTCACTGGAAGAGAACACAGTCAGTTTCCACCCACTGCACCCCACAAGGTGTTCCAGCCATACACATGCTAACTGCAGTCTGCTAGCTAGTACATAGTGCACATTCATGGAGGAACTGTGGGCACCCACAAATGGGATGCAAGCACACACACCAAGCAAGTATGTCAGTGATTGGGCCCCAGAAAAGAGAACTCATAGATATAACTTAAGAAAAATACTGTATAGCACTATGGGGGAACCTAGCCATGCAATGGTCACTGCTCAGTCAGGGTGAGAGTAACCTCCCAGCATGACATGCTGTGGCCACCCTGTCCGTGCAGGTGGTGGTCAGGCACTACAATGTCCCAGCCATTGCCCTATGCCCTGTGCAGATGCATCCTGCCCAGGTCGCCCTGTCCGGGCCATACCCACAGTACCTTGCTCCTCATTATGCACATTGGCAGGCTAACACTGGAAACAGTGCAAGCATTGTGGGCTCAGTAAGGTGTAGGCAGTCACAAAACACTGGATAGGCAGTCACAAAACACTGGATAGACATACACACTCTTCCACACTTATTTCAGCATTGTGCAAAGATAGGGGTGGTTGGCAGCCTGGCTGCCACACCCGTCCTTGGCACAGTGCAGGCATTGCTATGGTACTCAATACTGTTAGGGTCACTCCCCGGGGTGGTAAACACTGTCAGAAACAAAAACTGAAACACACTACACAGATATCAGAAAGATTGTTATGATGAATCTCTGTCAACAAATTGTGTTTTACTTAGGATTTGTTATCTGACATTAATCATAGCAACCTTTTGATATATGTGGAACGTGTTTCCAAGTTTAAGACGGCATTGCTAAGGTATGCAGGTGCTAGTAATGGTAGATGCTGCTTAACGCAGGGCCCAACAGCCTGACTCTTCATGAGCCGTTGGATAGTGGAGCCTGTGGGTGTGGGTGTTTGTGCCCCTGTTGGCTGCTGCTCTAGCGCAGAGGTTCTCAACTCCAGTCCTGGTGGGCCAAACACGGTTCAGGTTTTCATGCTGTCCCTAATGGGGAGAGGGGTGGTCACCAATTAAGACGCAGACATGTTTTCTAAAGTTAAGTGATCCATTTTTGAATGTGTTTTGGTGGCCAGTCCGGGTCTACATGGAGGGTCATTGATGTTATGGGGGCCTGTGTATTATGAAAGTGATTTTGTATCATATCTGTCATAAGCCCGTGGTTACTGAGACCTTCCGTGTAGCAATTATGTTTTTAGGATCATTGCATAATGAACATTGAAGTTTTCTGAGAAGCATTTTTTGTTTTTTTGGAGTGTGTATTTTGAAGATTTAGATTGTTACACTCTGAGAAATGACCTGATATATTTTTTGGGTCCCTAATGAATATGCATGGATACATTTGCATACAATGGGGGCGGTGCATACAAATGCATCACGGGTATATTTATTAGGGACAGCATGAAACCTGAATGGTGTTTGATCCTCCAGGACTGCAGTTGGGAATCTCTGCTCTAGGGATTGCACATGTTTATGGTGTAAGGTAAAATATAGGTTTTATGGCATGTTTATTTTATCTGCAATAAAGGTTCCGTCTTTAGTACTGGGTAAAATATAGGGACATGGTCTGCAGGAGCCACAGCTGGGACTTGAACCTGTGACCTTCTGCCCCTGAATATACTGGCTGTGTGTACTGCATCAAACTGTTGTCACAGAGGCAGATCATTCCCTGGGGATACCATGACTGTTCGTCAGATAGACCTTGTATGTTGCAGTGCATGGCACCCATCTAAACAGGGCTTGGCCTTGGTCTGCTGTGGGCAGATGCCACTGCCCCATCCTCCACCAGCACCCCTCTGCCACCATGCTGACATGCCCTTGTGCCGGTGGTGCTGGTGGTATGCAGTCCCAGGTCATCCAGTGTGCCGGAAGGCGGCTGCTATGGTGCATGATATGGGGTAGGGGTGCCTGCATAGACATCCACGCTTCCCCCCGGCACAGCCTGCCAATGTTATGTGCCCTTTGGGGTACGTGCTGGGTACTTTCCCCTGGGACACTGTGGGACACACACTTGTGGACATGTTTGCCCTTGGTCAATTGCTCTCTTGCTGGTTTTCTGTTTCTACATTCCTATGTGTCACCTAGGCATCTGCCTAGTCCACTCTTTGCCCCAGCTGCCCCACTGCATGTCCTGCCTGTAGCCCTCTATACCGCATTTGCAGCCTCACCGTAGTGCCCTTTCGTACTTGGGCACTATGCTGTTGCTGCACATGTATCACTATTATCACTTTTCTTGGTCTCCCTGCTTTTGCTGTACATTGCTGACTGAAATGGTTTCTCTCTCCTGCAAATGTGCCTCTAACGCGAGGTTTTCACTGGCGTTACCTTTCAGACCCTAATTTCACAGTGTTAGTGTGCCTGGAGCCTCTCGCCGCCCACTCTCTGCCCACTAACCCCTTCTCTCCACCCTCTGGATAGGCTTACTCCACCCTCTGTGCACCTTAATGCCACCGGAGATGTTATCGCACGATAAGTGACATTATCGCATGGTAATTTAACATTATCGCGTGATAATGCCGCCGCTGCGATGTTAGCGCTGTTTAGTAAACATACCCCTTTATTTCCTTAATGTGTCCTGATGTGACATTGACCCAGTCAATACTGGAGTAATCAAAGTCACCCATTATTACTGTGCTATAAAATTTGTTAGCTTCCATAATTTCTGTTAGCATTTTGTCATTCTGGTCAGGCGGATGGTAGTATACCCCCACTGCCATGCCTTTCCCCTTTTTACAGTGCATTACATTTCTATCCATAGAGATTCTGCAGTGTATTTTGTTTCCTGAAAAGAAATTTTTCTATTTAGAAACAGAAACAGAAAAATACCACATGGCCTATTTGCTCAAGCATCCACCCCACCTCTGCTCACACACTCATCAATGTCCACAAACCTTACCCTGTCACAAGTATGTTGAACTTGCCTTAGCCCTCCTGTATATACAAACCGAATCTAATTGTTTTTTGTACATATGTTTATAGTTTCCCTGTTGCTCCAAGTTTAAACTCCTGTTACAATGTAAGCTCCAAGTTTCAACTCCTGTTACAATGTAAGCACAGTACAGGCTTCTGACTGTGCACCCTTGTTATATGTAAACCGCACTGATAACAAATAGCGCGGTATATAAAAGTTGTTAAATAAATAAAATAAATAAATAAACAAGAAAAATTTTACTTTTGTCAATAGATTCACGGACTTCTCTAAGACAGTTTCCGTGCTGTGGCCGGGCCAAAAACCAGATTGGCAGAAATGTAAAGTGTTAGTACTGTCCAAATGGGAAACAAGCTGAGAGAAAACAAGTTTTTCAAGGATTTTGGATAGGAAAGGCAGATTGGATACCAGTCTGTATGTAAGTAGTCAGAATAGTTATGTCGAACCAAGGTTTTTTGAGAATGGGGCGGATGATTTTCCAGACCTGGAGGAAGATACCAGTAGACAGGCTATTGTTGATAATTGACAGAGTGGGTGGGAGGAGGGCAAGAAAGTTATTGGAAAGCCAGGAGGAAAGAATAGGATCAAAAGAGCAGGTGGTCTTGCGAGAAAAGGAGATGCGTTTAGAGAGAGTAATGGGTGAGATAGGATTGAAGGAACCCCAGGGGTGAGCCAGGGACTGGGAGGACATAGGAACTGAGGACTCGGTCATAGGGCAGGAGAGGCAAAATAGTAGTATTATTTATTTATTTATTTTATTTTATTTGCAGTCTCTTTTATACCGCGCTATTCCATATCAGTGTGGTTTACAATGAACATAAGAGTTGCACATCTCAATTTCGTGATTTGTGCTTTTAGTGAACAGGTATAATAACTTGGGTATACATTAAACAAGAAAATTAAATTTGGGTATGCAATAAACAGGTATAACAGGTAAAACAAATAGGGTACGAATTAACCAGTCCCTTAACAGGGAGACACTATGAATAAATACAATCTACTATATACAACAATATAATGAGTTATGCGGCACTGCATAAATTTCTCATGGTGGGTGAAGGGGAAGGTGTGATTGCGAGTGATCAGTCTGGGAATGTGAAGTGCATGAGTTTGAGGTGCTGCATTGAGATGTGAGAGTGGGTGGGTGTGGGGGAGAGACTGCAACATCATAGTGCTGAAGAAAGAGGTGATGTTTCAGTGCCTTTCTAAATTGGGGGAGTTCACTGATGGTTCTGATAGTTGCTGGTAGTGCGTTCCAGCAGGATGGGGCAAAGAAGGAGAAGGCTCTTTATCTAGTGAATTGAGAACACTTCATGCTTGCCTTAGGTAATATGAGAGTATTTGCGGCATTCAATCTCCTTGCTCGATTGGGAGGTGTGATTGAAATTAGATCAGTAATGGTAGTAGCAGGGTATTTCTTGATGGCTTTATGGGTCATAATTAGGATCTTGAATGAGATCCTGGCTTGTATGGGTAGCCAGTGCAATTGTTTTAGTATTGGGGTAATATGAGAACTTCTTGAGGCTCCATGAAGGATTCTTGCAGCTGAATTCATTGCAAGTTGTAGGGGGTTAGTTGTGCATTTAGGTAGACCATACAAGATCACATTGGCATAGTCAAAGTGAGGCATTATTAGGGCCTGAAAGACAGTACGGAAGTCCTCAGGCTCTAATAGTTGACGCAGATTGCGGAAGGTCTGGATTTTATGGTAGACTGACTTTGTTATGTTTTTGATATGAGCCTTCATATTAAGTTACTGATCTAGCGTTACACCTAGGTATCTTACTGTAGTCTTGCATATGATCTCTGCGTCGTGAACCTTGATAGACAGGGGTGGAGTAAAAGCTGGATTCCTGGTAATGAAGAGGGCTTCTGTCTTTTTGAAATTTAACTTAAGCATTTGTGCATTTAGCCAGTCTGTGACAGCGTCAAAGCACCTGATAAGTGGGGATAGGTCAAGATGTTCTGTCGAAATTGGCATGTACATCAAGACATCGTCAGCATAGACCAGGCAGTTGATATTAAATGATTGGATGAGATCACAAATGGGTTGCATATAGACATTGAATAGCAAGGCGGATAGAGATGAGCCCTGTGGAACACCTTTAGTTTGAGGGAAGGAATCAGAGATGGAGGGGCCAGAACGGACATGTTGCCAGCGATCAGTGAGGTATGAAGCGCACCATGACAAAGCTGAAGCGTGAACTCCCTTCTCTCTGAGGCGTCGCAGGAGAACTTCGTGGTCTATGGTGTCGAATGCGGTGGCAATGTCCATGAAGATTAGTGCAAAGCCTTGTCTGATGTTATCGAGACCTAAGGTTATGGTGTTGAATAGGGTTGTGAGTAATGTTTCAACACCATGCGCTTCGCAAAATCCATGCTGGCAGGGATGCAGGGGTGCATTAGTATCTATATGATCTGGCGTTGGGTAATCTTTTCAATGATTTTCGATAAGAGAGGTATGCTGGAGATAGGCTTGTAGGATTCCATCATTGAAGGGTCCAACTTACTGTTTTTTAGGAGTGGTCTGATAGCCGTCTGTTTCAGGCTTCGAGGGAATGTTCCAGTAGAGAACGATACATCAATCAATTTGGATAGAAATGGGCTGAGCTCGGCACGCAGGGCCTTTATCCAGGGAGCTAGACATGGATTGGAGGGTGCTGTTGTAGTGTTTATGTTTAGGATAGTGTCTTGAATGACTCTGTCAGATGGGGTAGAAAATGAAGTGATGGTGTGTTGGGACCCTCTCAAGAAATGACCAGGAGGAGGTTGTGGGATGGAAAAAGGTAGGGTGGCTGGTATGGGGGGCTTAGCAGGTTGAGCAAGCTGATTACTTTTCTTAAGCAAGTAATAAGCATATTCATGTTGGTCCGGGTAGGGTAAGTTCTCTTGAGATGGCTCCTTTGCTAGGAAAGTAGGAAAGGCAGAGCGGAGAGATTGGTTTCTTAAGTTACTTATTAAGATTATTACAGGCTATTGGTATGTTTCTCCCTTATGCCTGAATTTTAGTAGCAGTAATCCACTATGCATGGGGTTGGTTTGAGGTGTGATCTTTTCACTCATCAATCCTTTACTTGTTCTTGGGATTGACGTGTGGAAAATGTTTCTCTTGTACTCTGAAGGTATTATGGGACTTGTCAGTTATGAGTTCCTTCTGTATTTTCTTGTATACTTCACTTTTGTACTGCCTCCAATGTAATAAGCACAGTGTGGTTATAAGTGCATGCCTTTCTTTTTAGGGATTCCTCTGTAGCACTATATGGAAATTCTGAAATCCAAGCAAGCAAAATACATTTCTTCACTTTGCAAATTATTTTAGAAGAATTTTTATTTGTTCTGCCATAAGAGGCAATATAAAACAGAGGGAATAATCCATTAGCATCATGGCTCTGGAAGAAATGGTGAATCTCAGAATAACAGTAAATTCTCAGAAAGTTCCATAAACCATTATTAAAGAGGACTCAGGAAATCCATTGCTTGCCCCAATACAAGTATCCTGGAACCTGTGTGTCTTTTTGGGAAACTGCTAGGTACTTGTGACCTGGATTGGCCACTGTTGGAAACAGGATACTGGGCTTGATGGACCTCGGTCTGATCCAGTATGGCATATCTTATGTTCTTATGTTCTTATTCTGTCCTTCCATATCAACCACTACAACATTCCACTTTTTTCCTTTAGAGATCCTCTGTGTTTGTCCCATGCTTCTTTGAATTCATCTCTACCACCTCCACTGGGAGACTATTCCACAGATCCACCACTCTTTCTGTAAAGAAATATTTCCGCATATCACTCCTGAATCTATTGCCTTTCACCACCATCCCATATCCCCTCAAAGCAGAGCTTGCTTTTAATCGAAATAGGCTCTCCCCCTGTGCATTTATGCCATGGAGGTTTTTAAACATCTCAATCATATCACCTCTATCCCACCTTTCCTCTATGGTGTACATATTAAGATCCTTAGTCTGTCCTCATATGCTTTATAATGAAGACCACAAACCATTTTAGTAGCCACACTCTGTACTGACTCCAAACTGTTTATATCCTTTTGAAGGTGCGATCTCCAGAATTGCACACAATACTCTAAATGAGGTCGCAACAAAAACTTATACAGAGGCACTATCACCTCCTTTCTTCTGCCGGCCATTCCTCTCCCTATGCACCCAAGCATCCTTTTAGCTTTTCCCGTTGCCTTTTCTACCTGTTCAGCTACTATGATTCAATACCCTGTTTAACATATAGTACCACTCCTCCACCAATTTGATCTACCGTATCATTGCAATATAATTTGTGCTTGGTATCACAATGTTCCATTGGTTATCCTCCTTCCACCAGGTCTCTTTGATGCCAACAATATGTAACCTTCCATACAGTGCTATATATTCTAGCTCTGTATTCTTATATTTTAGACTTTTAGCATTTGCATACAGGCATTTCAAAATGTTTTTTTTTGTTCTTATTAACAGTCTGCTTATCAGTTGATAGAGGCAATTTAGAATCCTTCAACTATGTCTGCTTTTTATTTAAAGTCATCTGGCTTACTTTTACCTTTATTGGATCCTCTCTACTGGGATGCCCTAACTTCTCTTTTTTGTTAGTATCCTTCAAAGATACATCATTCCAAACCTTGTGCTCTTGGACGACTGTCAGCTTTCCCTCATTATCTAGTTTAAAATCTGTTCTATCTCATTTGTAAAGGTTGATGCCGCAACCTGGTTCTACTCTGATTATGTTAGAGCTTATCATTTCAGACCACCACCGCCCCCCCCCCCACACACACTTTTTCCCCAGAATGTTGTTCAGTTCTTAATAAATCTAAAACCTTCTTCCCTGCACTATCCTCTCATCCACACATTGAGAATCTGGAGCTCTGCCTGCCTCTAGGATCTTGCACATGGAACAGAAAGCATGTCTGAGAATGCTACCCTGGAAGTTCTGGATTCTAACATTCGACCTAAATGTCTAAATTTGATTTCTAGAATCTCTTGCCCCTACTTTTGTATGTCATTTGTACCAACAGGTACCAAGCGAGCAGAGTCCTCCTCAGTAGTGTCTAGAAAATGATCTTAGTGGTGTGTGAGGTCTGACACCTTCACACCAGGCAGGCAAGTTACCAGGTGATCCTCACATTTACATGCCTAATGATTGAATCACCAACTATAATGGCCATCCTAACCCTTCTCTGTGAATGAATCCAACATTAATAAGCAGATATCCAAATGATCCAGTGTAAATGAACTAGATGCACATGAATGTCTATGCATGTTTCAAACAGATGCATTACATTATTTTATAACTATAACCTTTTTTTGCATAACAGTCTTCAACAATTTCCTTTATTTATTGGGACTTAATATACACTGGCTACCTCTGAAAAGGTTGCAGTAATGTGTTTAAATTTGCATTCTATTTGCATTTGCTAATAAGTTGCTGAGACATATTTAGCATGAGGACAGAAATGTTTATTTGTAGGATTAGGTTCCAAATGTGATTTTTCTACTTTCATACTGTCTTTATCTTACAAGTAAGAAAACTTACTATTAGAAATCCATAAATGCGGGTGCTATTCTTTTGTGCACATACCTTTTATGCATATACATCACCATGCAATTTGATAAAAGCCATTTTCCACAGGATAAATATGCTTTCCATGTGGAAAATGTATTAAAAATATATCCCCATGCCTATGGGAGGGGAGAAGAGAAAAGAGGGTTACAAGTGGAGAAGTGGAAAGTGCAAGTAGCACAGAGCGGACTTAGCAATATGCACTATGGGGCTTATTTAGAAACCCTAGCCACATTTAAAAATGGAAGTGGTGCCAGAAAAACATGGAAGCCACACCAAGGTTAAAATTCCATTTTAGAAAGTCTATGAAATGCACATTTCCGTGTCGGGCAAATTGACCTCTACACACATTTCTTCTGGGGGTGAAACAGGGGCATTCCTAGACGCAGCCTGGGCAGCAGGTGTGCATACAAACCATTGACAAATAGGCCAGAGACATGCAGAGAAAATTTTTTGAGCATACTGATATACATCTGCTATAAATCACAAATAAGTTTGGGACTTCATTGTCTGTTGGAACTGCCTTGGTGTTAGTGACTGGAGGAGCTTAGCTTGCAAGTTATAGGCTTAACTGACATCTCTTTTTATGCAGCCATCATTTGGTGTCTAGGATAGCCTAATGGTTAGAATATTGGGTTAAGAACAGGGTATTGTGGGTTCAAATCCCACTGCTTCTATAACTGAGATTGTACTGGGGGGGATGGAGTGCTTTCTTCTCTGCACTCTTTGGATGTTTTTCAGCTAAAATCACATCTCTAAGCCCATTTTCAGATGTACAAAGCATGACTAGCGCATCTAAAATGAACCTCATAGTAAATAGGGACTAGACTAATTTGCAAGCTGAAGCCCTCATGAAGCAAGAAGAGGAGAGCAAAGAAAACAGTGGTGAGGCTGAGAAGCATCCGTAACAGTAAGAAATGCAATGATGTGATGGTTCTTGAGGCATTCAAACTCTGACAGAGGTGAAGATAGAATGCCACAGAATAAAGAAAATTGAATATGAATCATCAGAGCTTGCATAATCTACAATCCAATTTCTCCAGCCCTCAAACTGAAGAACCAGTATGCAGCCCTAGAAGTGGAGCAGGTGAAAATATCACAGGGACAGAAAGAATCAGAGCATAAGCACCCCAAAGTTGCAGAATCAATGATCAGCGGGAAGCAAAAGGTAGTGGTGGTAGGTGGCTTTCTTCTGAGGGGTACTGAGGCATCTGTATGCTTACCAGACTTGATGTTCAGGGAGGTGTACTATCTGCCAGGTACCAAAATCTGAGATGTTATGGAATGTTTGCTGAGACTCGTCAAGCCTATTGACTATTATCTGATGATGCTCATCCATATCAGCACAAATGATACTGCTGGGTATCCCTCCAAGCATATCAAGCATGACTTCATTGCTCTGGGAGAGAGGTTGAAGCATATAGGTGAGCAGGTGGTGTTCTCTTCAATCCAACCTGGAGATGAATGCATGGTTGTGTGGGTAGTGTCAATGGGATGATTTTCCAAGGGCTGCTGAGCAGAAATGGTGTCCACCTATCCATGAAAGGTCAAAGTGTTTTCTGTAGCAGAATAGCTAATCTACTGAAGAGTGCTTTAAACTAGATTCATTGGGGATGGGTGAAGAAAACCCCTGGTAATTAAAAGCTCTCAGGTAAGTAAATCTTAAAATATCCCTGTAGAAATGGGTAAAAGGGGCACCATCTGGACAGCAATGTGCATTAATACCTGCAGTATGGGAAATAAGATCCCAGATGTTGAGGCTTTAATGGAAGAGGCTGACTTGGATGTACTGACAGTTACGGAGACATGGTTCATGGACAACTATGAATGGGATGTACTTATCCCAAGATATACTTTATTCAGGAAGGACAGGGTAGGAAGAAGGGGAGGAGGACTGGCACTATAGGCCTGATTCAAGTATGTGATTTGCGGGACTGCACATCCTACCCTTATTCCCTCTCAGGCCCTCCCCACATGGCTAGAGCGGGAGGGGGCAGAGTCTGGGTGGAGCCAGGAGGGGCAGAGTCTGGGTGGAGCAGGAGTGGACCAAGATGGAAGAACATACAGGGCCAATTCAGGTCATGGCCCTGTACGTTCTGAGGGGTCAGGAGGGAAATGCTGCTTCGTCCACCTCGAAGGTAGACTAAGCAGCACAAACTGGGTGATCAGGGCTGGAAACAACCCCCTCCCACCTGGGGCTGGGTGCAGGTAGATCCCTACCACCTGATCCAGGCCCCGACTGCCTGGGTGGTGGGGAAGAAGAGGGTTGGCACCACAGGAGCCAGAGGACCCTGCAGGGAGGACATTCTCGCAGGCATGCAGGGGCACACCGGGCCATCCTCAGGCCCAGTTCTGTATGTTGTGGGAACATTTGGCTCCCGCGGTACAGAATAGGGTCCTAACAGGCCCATACTGCTTAGGGCCGTCCAGATGGCCTGGACGTTCCCCTATCCAAATTGGACTCCACATGTAAAAAGTCATATTAAAGCTACAGAATTACAGGTCTTACAAGGGGAGAAGGAGGCACTGTGGGTTAAACTAGAAAGAGGGAAAGGGAAATCTGTTTGCATTGGTGTGATATACGGGCAGAAGTGGACAGATATTTAATTGAAGACATTTTCAGCAGTGCCATGAAAGGAGAAGTACTACTGATAAGCAGGGGCGGCCCAAGGGGGGTGCGGGGCCATGTGCGGAGACTCGGTGCGGGGCCTCATTTGCATAAGTGGCCTTATTTGCATAAATATTTGCATAATGTTACCATACACTAACTTTTAGTAAACATGTCTCTTAATGAGTGTATGGATAAAGAAAGACTAAAAGATTTCTACATTACTATAATCCAGTGCCAACCGCCAGGCACATTAGGAACTACTACAAACGCTGCCCATTTAGAACCCATAGCAAACCCGCTGTATCCTGACAGCATTACCAGGACTCACAAAGCACCAGTCCCTACCTATCAAAAGGAAACACTGCAAATATTAAACCAGTACATTTCAGAGAATACTGGGGAAAGAGAACAAGTGGCAATGTCAAATAGGAATTACATAAACAGAATACCTCAGCTCAGTTACACATGCAGAACATAGACCATCACCAAACAAGGAATCGCAATTTAGAAACAGGAAGGCAATAATTTAAACTGGGAACCCCAAAAGCCAAACTTGGAATGTACAACAACACTGTAGAAATAAAACTATAAATCAATTTCCTCTTGTACCAAACAAAGCGCAGACGTTAATGATGCACATTTCCCAGAACTTTCATATTCCAGTTAATAAATTCAAAATAAAGAGATATATTTCTACCTTTTGTGCATTTTTTTTCAGTTGCAATTGCTCCAGCCACTTTCTTCTGGTTTCTTCATGTTTTCTGCTAACTCTCCATCGTCTGCTGTCCATTTGTCCTTTCTTCTTCTCTCTTCTAGTTTTCTTTCCATCCTCTCTCTCTACATCTGCTTTAACATACTAATCTTTATCCTTTTGCTCTTTCCTCATTCTTATTTCATCCACACAAATTTTACCCCTCCATCCTCAATCCCCACTTACTCTCCCAATACCCGGCCAATTGTAGATTTTTCATCCCTCCCACACAAAATATTTTTCCCCTCTCCATTGTACTCTCCCAGCCCCCTCCCAATCTAATCCTCCCACCACCGTCAGCTCCCTTCTAGTTCCAGTCTCACCCAGCATCTATTCCCTTCTAGTCCCTGCATCAGCCCATTTCCAGTCCTAGCCCCCCATCAACCCATTTCCAGTCCTAGCTCCCCCATCCATTTTCAGTCTGAGTCCCTTCATCAGCTCATTTCCAATCCTAGCCCCCCATCAGCCCATTTCTAGTCATTTCCTAGCCCCACCATCAGCCCATGTCAAATCCTAGCTCCCCTCCACTCAGCCCAATTCCAGTCCAAGCCCCCCCATGAGCCTACTTCCAGTTCTAGCCCCTCCATGAGTCCATTTCAATTCAAGCCCCCACCACAGCCCATTTCCAATCTTAGCTCCCCCCAACAGCCCATTTCCAGTCCTATCCTAGCTGCTCCATCAGCCCATTTTCAGTTCTAGCTCCCTTCCCTCACAGCCCATTTCCATTCCAAGCTCCCTCCCCATCAGCTATTTGCAGTTCAAGCCTCCCCGTCCACTCAGTCCATTTCCAGTCATAGCAATCCCCCAACCCATTACCAGTCCTAGCCCCCCATCAACCCCATTTTCAGTTTAAGAGCCCCCCCCTATAACCCATTACCAGTCCTAACCCCCCATCAGCCCACTTCCAGTCTTAACCCCATCAGCCCATTTCCAGTCAGCCCCCCATAGCCCATTGCCAGTCCTAACCCCCCCCATCAGCCCACAGCCCATTACTAGTCCTAACCACATCAGCCCACCTCAAGTCCTAACCCCTCCCCATCAGCCCTTTTCCTGTCCTAGCGCCCCCATAGCCCATTAGCAGTCCTAACCCCCCCCCCATAGCCCATTAGCAATCCTAACCCCCCATCACCCTATTTCCAGACAGCCCCCATCAGCCCACAGCCCATTACCAGTCTTAACCCCCCCCAGCCCATTTCCAGTCCTAACCCCCCATCACCCCATTTCCAGTCAGCCTCCATCAACCCCCAGCCCATTACCAGTCTTAACCCCCCCAGCCCATTACCAGTCTTAACCCCCCCAGCCCATTTCCAGTCAGCCTCCATCAGCCCCAGCCCATTAGCAGTCTTAACCCCCCCCAGCCCATTTCCAGTCCTAACCCCTCCCCAGCCCATTTCCACTCAGCCTCCATCAGCCCCAGCCCATTTCCAGTCCTAACCCCCCCCCAGCCCATTTCAAGTCAGCCTCCATCAGTCCCAGCCCATTTCCAGTCCTATCGCACCCCTTGCTCATTTCCAGTCCTAACCCCCCCCTTGCACATTTCCAGTCCTAACCCCCCCTTGCACATTTCCAGTCCTAACCCCCCCCTTGCAAATTTCCCTGCATAACCCCCCATCACCCCATTTCCCGACAGCCTCCATCAGCCCCCCCCCCCCCCTTCCCTTCCCTTCCCTTCCGGCAAATTTAAAAACAAAAACCTGGCTCTAGCTGCTGCCGCGTCCGTCGCAGCAGCGGCAGAATGGCGTGTCCCGCGGGGCCCCCTCTCCACGTCGAGCCCTCTGCAAGGGCTTTCAGATTCGCGAAGGGAGAGTGCTCCTTCGCGTCTCTGTAAAGCCCGCAGGGGCTAATGGGAAATTTCCCATCAGCCCCTCGCGTCTAAAGGGGATGATGGGAAATTTCCCATTAGCCCCTGCGGGCTTTACAGAGACGCGAGGGAGCACAACTCTCCCTTCGCGAATCTGAAAGCCCTTGCAGAGGGCTCGAAGAGGAGAAGGGGCCCCGCGGGACACGCCATTCTGCCGCTGCTGCGACGGACGCGGCAGCGGCAGCAGCTAGAGCCAGGTTTTTGTTTTTAAATGTAATAAAAAAAAAAGCAGAATGTTCTTTGCGCGGGGCCCCCTGAAACGCGGGGCCCTGTGCAAAAAACATTCTTGCTCAATGGACGGGCCGGCCCTGCTGATAAGTGATTTTAATATGCCAGATGTTGATTGGCACATCCCTTGTTGCAATGCCATCTAGAAGTAAGGATATCCTGGATTCTCTACAGGAAGAATTATTCCAGCAACTGGTAACAGAGCCCACATGTAAATGGTCCATACCAGATTTGGTGCTTACAAATGTGGAAAGTATTTGTGATGGTACAGTGGGAGATCATCTCACATTCATTGATTACCAGATGGTGTGGTTCAGTATTAAGCCTAGGGTTGATAAAGTCCATTCAGAAGTGAGAGTCTAGACTTTAGGAAAACTAACTTTGCCAAGATGGGACAATACCTCAAGGAATGATTAGCGGGATTGGAACAGCTGGGGATGTAGAAAAGCAATGGGCAAAACTGAAGGGGGATATTTTAAGGGCAACAAACTAAAGTAAATAAATGTAAAAGGAAAAGAAGGCCACCATGGTTCTCAAAAGAAGTAGCTGAAAAGGTGAAGAAAAAGAAGGTGGACTTCATAAAATACAAGAGATCACAGAAAAAGGAAGACAAGCATCATTATTTGGAAAACTTAGAGAAGCTAGGAAAGTAGTCAGGATGCAGTAGACCCTGGCCATAATACAGATGGTGCAGGGCCAAGCCATGAGAATACTGGGCAACTCTATGAACTAGGTGTTGCCTATCCTCTGCCATCCTCCCAACCATCCCCCCATCCCAACCAGCCTGAATCCTCACTATCACCCCCCCCCCCCCCCAGTATCCATCAGCCCAACGGAAGAGATGAAGGTCTGGGCTTGCACCAGGAGGTAGATCACGACATTTACAGCTGTCCCTGACATCATGCACTTATACCTACCCCAGAGCACCTGCAAATGTTGATGTCTATAATCTTTTGAATAGAAGTAAGAACATAAGAAATGCCATACTGGATCAGACAAAGGTCCATCAAGCCCAGTATCCTGTTTCCAACAGTGGCCAATCGAGGTCATAAGTACCTGGGAGGTTCCCAAAAAGGTACATAAGTTCCACAATACTTGTACCGGGGTAAGCAGTGGATTTCCTGAGTCCTCTTTAATAATGGTTTATGGACTTTTCCTCCAGGAACTTGTCCAAACCTTTTTTAAACCCAGATACACTAACAACTTTTACTACATCCTCTGGTAACAAATTCCAGAGTTCGATTACACGTTGAGTGATTTTTTTTTTCTCTTATTACTCTTAAATGGGTTACATTGTAACATCATTGTATGTCCCTTAATCTTTCTACTTTTTGATGGAGTAAACAACCTATCTACATTTACCCATTCTATTCATTAATTTATAGACCTCTATGGAAGGAGGACAACCAATGGGACCTATGAAACAGAGAAGCCACATCTATAGTGTAGGTCTGCCTAAACCATTCCCTCCCCCTCATCCTCACCATAGCTCCAAGAAATTTAAACATGATAATTATTCCCGTGTTTAAAAAACCCCTGTTCTAAAATGACTTTAATACATATAATCAGGATTACTATTGCAACAACTATTGTTCCATTTAGGGGTGATTCTAAGAGGCATTCAGTAAAAATCTCACAGATGGTAACTTCATCCAATTGGCTCCTCAACCAAGCACATACACCAAGGGGTATGTTTACTAAACTCCGAAATTGTGCGGGGCCGCGGTAGTGTGCCTGTGCCATATAAGGAGTGGGCGGTTCAGGCAGAAAAAAGAAACAAACCGGGAGAAAGTGACCGTACTTGTGTGCGTCGCGCTAATGTGCGGGGTCCACATTAGCGCGTGGGAAGGCTAAGTGGCGCGCTGCTGGGCACATAAAGGAACAGAGCCGTAGTACAAGGGTGAAGACCCTGACCAATGGTGCAGGGATCAGGGGTTCAATACCCCATTGTGCACATCAAAAAATGTTGTTTGAGGCATTAACTTTAATGAGTAAAAGTGCTGTAGGAGGCATATTAATTTTTTTGCGGCGCACTGTTATTTTTGGCCGGCAGTAGGTGGTGCGCTGGTAGGTGTGGGCATCATAAGGCATATCGCTGTAAATTGTGGGCAGTAGGCGTTGCGCTGTTAAGTGTTTTGCGTTTTGGGCGGCAGAAGGCGGTGTGCTGCTAACGTTTGAAGGCCTAAGGCGGTGCGGAAATATCCAAACACAGGAACCAAGCTACAGCACAATGGTTAAGACACTGACCAATGGTGCAGGGATCAGGGCTTCAATCCCACCCAGTGAACAAGCCTCACAGAGTCATAGTTTTAACAGGCATATAAATAATGGGCAGCATAAGGCGGCGTGCAGATGGGCATAAGGCGTCACGCTAATGTTTAAAGAGGGATTTCAATAGCGTGCGGCATAAGGCGGCGCGCTGATATGAAAGTCCAACAACAGAGCCACAGCACAATGGTTAAGACCCTGACCAATGGTGCAGGGATCAGGAGTTCAATACCCCACAGTGCCCAATGAACAAGGTTGGCTGAGGCAGTATTTTATGAGCCATATATATATATATCTAATGGGCGTCATACGGCGACGCGCTGATGGCCATAAGGCAGGGCGCCCATGTTTATGGAGGCAGTGTAATATTGGGAGGCATAAGGTGGTTCACTGATGTACAAGCCCAGGAACAGAACCACAGCACAATGGTTGAAACACTGGGCAATGGTGCAGCGATCAGGGGTTGAATCCCCGGCTGTGCACAACGAGAAAAGTCTTGGTAAGGTATTATCTGTTATGGGTAATATTGCCCTAGGAGGCACATTAATTTTGGGCCACATAATTTTTGAAAGGCATAAGGCGGTGCACTGATATCTAAGCACAGGAACAGAGCCACAGCAGAATGGTTAACACACTCACCAATGGTGCTGGGATCATGGGTTCAATCCCCCACTGTGCCCAATGAAAAAGGCTGGCTGAGCCATGACTTGTTATGAGGAATATTGATCTAGCAGGCATGTTGCATTTTATTGTAATTACTACTGCTAGTAAATGCACTCTCAAAGCACTGCAATATAAGGTGATGCATAAGGCGCCCTACAAGGTACCCTAGAGGGCACATTTTAAAGTGCTTTGTCCACCAAGGCACCCCACAATGTTGCTTATAGGGCGCTTTACAGGGTGCCGTATGAGGCAGGGCAAGGTCCAAGCAGTGCCTGTGCTGGCATCACTGTGCATTGTAACGCATGGAAATCTTAAGTAGGTGTGAAGACATGCAAGAAGGAACAGCAGTGTAGCACAATGGTGAGGACATTGACTGATGGTGCAGGGGTCATGGTTTTAAATGAACAGTGACTAAGGTTGGCTTAGGTACGTCTGTTTTCAGCATGCAACTGTACAGCAATCTGTGCTGCCATGTAAACAGAAGCCCACCCTAGTGCCATAGAGTATTTCACCTTTTAGGGTGCACCATAACGCACATCATAAACAACCACGTCAGCAAAGGCGAGTTATAATGTTCTCCAGCGACCATGTTGAAAGGTTGGCAACTCCCAGGGCACCATAGTAGGCCCCCCTAAACTGACAGAATCGAAGGTGTGACATAAGATGCCCCAACGATGTATAGGTCAACCCAAATACGTTTGCCAAGAGCAGTAAGAGACCCCAATGTGAAGGGCAACAGAGGTATGTGCCAAAGACACATGTAACCCAAACACTCCACAGATCTGAAAGGAAAGGCAATGGATAAGTAAAAGAAGGACATAGATCACAGGTGCTATACTACAAATACCAGCCCCAGGCCATGTGGCAGGTACAGAAATGGACAAACATATTGGGGCTAGCTGTAGCTATGTACTGAGTGATGGTAATGTACCATGCTATAATGATAGTGTGCGACAGAGGATGGGAAGATGTGTCCAGCAGAGGAGGCTGAAATGACAGGATAAGTGAAATATCAGGATGACAGTGGGGTAGCAGTGCTATGCAGAGCACACACACGAGAGGCAACCATCGAGAGATGAAATGCAGGAAGGTGTAGGAGTGCAGGACGTGTTGTAGCAGCATACACATCAGGGTAGGATGGCACAACAGCTGGCAGACAGAGGATGGACAGAAGGATGGCTCACAACTCAGATGAGGGTACAATGTGCTCTCACCACAAATCTGCCAACATATGACCGTCAAACAAATGGAAACCACATCTGCCAGACAAGCATACACATCCAACAGAACAGAGAGGAATCACACCTACGACCACTACCACAAATGCAAATGCACCAGCCATTAGGACACAACACCAACGTGAGCTCATTAGCAAAGGCTGCATACAAAAATAGTGCAGGCCATCACACAAGACGTATGCTGGTTGTAAGGACAGGCAAACTACCAAGAGTAACCATGAACAAATGCACATGCAGATCTGCTGTGTACAGATAAGAACCCAGTCTGTATTTGGGACCAGGGACACATGCACACACACACAATGAGATGTTATGCAGTGGATACAGCATGCAAAAGAGGAAAGAAACTAAACCGCAAGGGCAGCAGAGGATGCTCGGTGGAGCTGGGTAGCAATCTCGGACAGGACACGAGATAGCTCAACATGAAAACAGGTGTACCACACACCAGCTGAACCTCAGCACTACCAAACCCCCAGGTGCACTGCCCTGTAAACACCATAACGAAAGAGACCTATGTAACAGATAATATCTGATGGCTAGGCAGCACAGAGTGCACACCTTGCTGTACACTGAAGAGAGGCAAGGGTGTGTGTATAGGTGATGAACCTGTTGTTAACTAATCGTCCAGTTAGCACAAATGAAAATAAAAATAAAAACCACATGTGGGGATCTAACCTGCAAACCACTGATATACAACACATGCCTCCAACCACACCCACAAACACCATACTGAGCACAAGGCAGAACTAATAGTACAAAGGGAGGGTCTGTATGGGAATCAGTAATACCCAGTGATGTGCCAAATGGCAGACACATACACAGCTGCCACCATACAAGGATGTGAGCACAGGTGGGCCATGGACATGACAAGCAAATCAGTAGACACAAGTGTAAATGTGCTCAAAGAGTGGAGGAGTAGCCTAGTGTTCACAAAACTGTCCTGCACACCAAACAACCAGGCCTCATCTCACACCAGCACTCCATGTGGCCTTGGGCAAGTCACTGCAGGGACATTGTCATGGAAACCCTGGAGTCTCAGGGTCACAAGGAGTCATGAGTTCAACCCTCCAGTGGGGTTCTGGATTACCTGTCTCATGCATCACACATTATTAGACAGCAGTGCCAAATTGGGCATTGTGTTTTTGAAGTACATCAGTGCTGTGTGAGGCATACATCTTCTTACGTTACAGGAGTGTTACGTGCAGCAGTCTCCTTTCTACATTACAGCAGAACTACCAGGAGAAAAACCTTCACAGTGCTATATGTGTCATGTGCAGTGCAGCATTGTTACTAATGGATCAACGCAACCCTGATAACCACAACACACAGTCTGCAGGATTGCCTCTCTACCCAGACAGGCATCTTTTCTCATCTCTGGAGCTGTGGCCCACACATTTCATTGTTGCCTGTGGAGCCAGAGGTAGTGATTTTCCGTCCACACTGTGGTTAATGGTGAGTACATCCAATGCCAAGTGTTGTAATGTTAATTAGTGGTGGCAGCTATAAGACCCTCAGAGTGCTGTAATCTTCCGGTGCCCCATAGACAACCTTATCATAAACCCTAAGGTTACAGAGCTGTGCTGTTTTGTCTGGTGCCAATAGTACATGACATTACACACATACTGGCCCAAGCAGCACCCATGTGCCATGTAAAATAGTATTTGCCATGTTACAATGACCTGTTCAATGTATCTCCACTTTGTGCAATGTGAACTGTACTGATGCTGACAAGTGCAGTATATGGCCCAATGTAAATGTAAAAAATACTTTTCACGGAAAAACACAATAAGGATTTGAACCAACAACCTGTTGATTCACAGACATTGCATTCACCAGTTGGCTACAGCTCTGGAGCTGTGAACAGATGTCTGGCTGGCTGCAATATAACTTATGCTGAGTGTGTGCTGTGGTTAATAGGGTATGGTTTGTCCACTCACACCCATGATGCACTGCACATGAAAACCAGCATTCTACAGATAGTCCGAAGATGGGGTGTGCACCCCCACAGCACCTAGGCCTAATAGTGGTTAGAGACCTTCCGTGTTGCAGGTATAGAGTGTTGAAAGACAGTCACAGTGTGTGTGTGGCGTGTGCTCACCCTGAGGGTGAGGTGGGACGCACAGCACCTGTCCTGGCTGTGATGGGCTATACATCAGATGCACATGTCTGCCGATGTCTGCCAGGTTGTCCCATCAGACACACCCATGGATACACCTTTGACCATCTGTATCTCCCAGTCACATCTGGCCCTTGTGGGCTACAATGCTCACGGAATAGTGCATATCCTGTGTGTGTGCCCTGCCCACATGATCTATGTGCGGTGTGTGTGTGAAGAAAGCAGCTGTTTGGACACATAGGCGGTGTGTATCACACCAACTAACCTGCCCTGTGGACCCAGGTTCCCCCACCATCAGATCAACATTGTATATCCCAGCAATGGTGGTAGCAGTAGACAGCATCATCACACTCTTTACGGCTGGAGTACAGACAACCTCCATCTGTAATCATCCATATTTCAGGGGCGGGCAGACAGACAGTAGGTCCTTAAACCCCCAACTCCCACACCACCATCTGAAATTTTCCAGCAGCAGGCACTGTGAGTCCCCAGCTACTGAACGCTGCAAGGTGTTCCAGACATACACATGCTAACTGCAGACAGGCCACTAGCCAGTCCATAGTGCATGCTAACGGAGGAAATGTGTGCACCCATAACTGGGATGAGAGCACACCCACCACGCAGTTAACTCAGTGATTGGGCACCATAAACACAGAACCCATATACATCACATGAGAGAACTACAATATGGCACTATGGTGAAACCTAGTGATGCCGTGGTCACTGCTCGGTCAGGGTGAGAGTGACCTCCCAGCAGGACATGCTCTGGACACCATGTCTGTGGAGATGATGGCCAACCACCACAATCTCCCAGCCATTCACCTGTGCCCTGTGCAGATGCATCCTGCTCATGCTGCCCTGTCTGTTGTATACCCACAGTGCTTTGGTCCTCATTATGCACATTGGCAGGCCAATACTGGCAACAGTGCTATCAGTGTGTGGTGGGAAGGGTGTTGGCAGCCACCACAAACTGGATAGACACACACACACTCCCTGCAGCTAGGGGAACATTGAGCAGATGTAGAGGTATTTGGCAGCCCTGGCCACCGCACCAGTAATGGGCACAGTGCGGCCATGTCACTGTTAAGGTGTACTGTTGGAGTCATTCTCCACGGTGGTGGACTCTGTCAGACACATGACCTGTAACACATTCCCCATATATCAGAGACGTTGGTATGATACAGCTCAATGAGCAGATTGTGCTTAACGTAGCCATTTCTATCTGACAGTGATGATCACAGGCTTTTGAGATCTGTGTACCGTATCCCCATGTGTAGTGTGGGATTGCTAATGTATGCACATGCTAGTGTTGGGAGGTGCACACAGGGCCCAACATCCTGCCTCTGCATTAGTCTTTGTATAATGGAGCCTGCAGGTGCAGGTGTTTCTGCCCCTGTTGGCCGCTGCTCTTGAGCAGAGGTTCCCATATCCAGTTCAGGTGGGCCAGACACTGGTCGGGTTTTCATGATGTCCCTGATGAATATGCCTATGATACATCTGCATACCATGGGGGCGTTAACATAAATTGCAGCACAATCATTTTGTTTGGACACATCATCCAACCTGGGTGATTTGTGACCCTCGATGATTGCATTTTGGGGACTCTGCTGTAGGTGCTGCATATGTTTCTGTGTTGTTTGCTGTTAAAGGTAAAATATGATTTTTCCAGCGATGCTTATGTCCTCAGCAGGAAAGGTTCAGTCTTTACTACCATGTTTCCTTCATGGGTAATATGTGTGGACTGGGATGACAGGTACCCCAGCTGGGATTAAGAACCAGTGTCCTTCCGGTGTTAAAGACACTGGCTGTGTCTACTGCCCCACCGTCTTAGCACAGCAACAGTGCATTCCCTGGGGAGTCCATGGCTGTTTGTCACACAGGGCCTGTCTGTTGGGGTGCACTGCCCCCACGTGAGGGGGGTTAGGCCAGCATCTGCTGTGGTGCAGTAGCCACTGCCCCCTCTGCCAGCGGTATGCGTCCGCCACCATGCTGACATGGGCTTATATTGGTGACAGCATCACAGCTGAATGACATGTGGCACCCCAGGACTGCATTTTGTGGACTCTGCTGTAGGTGTTGCACATTTCTCAGGGGTATGCGCTCCTTAGGGTAAAATAGAGATCTTTGGAACATGCTTTTGCTCTCTTCAATATGGATTTTTATTTACTATCACGGTTTATTGGTGGGTAAAATATGTGGACTGTGTTGCTGGGGGCCCCAGCTGGGATGTGAACTGGTAATCTTTGGCTCCCCAACACACTGGCTGTGTTCACTGCACCACACTGCGGACACAGAGACAATGTAGACTGTGGAACTAGCATGTCTGTTTGTCATACAGAGCCTTTCTGTTGGAGTGCACTGCACCCACGTGACGGGGGCTCTGCCTCCGTCTTTTCTGGCCACCTGCCACTGCCCCCCTCCAAAACCAGTAACCCTCTGCCAACATGCTGCATGCCCTTCTGCTGCTGGTGCTGGTGCTGCACAGTTTTAGGCCATCCAGTGTGCATGTAGGTGAATGCCTATGCTGCGCGTTCAGGGGTTGGGGTGCCTGCCTAGTCATCCACGCTTCCCCACAACTCAAACATGCTGTTGTGGAACATGTGCATGCCATAGGGGACCTGTCCATTGGAGTGGGGAACCCTGCTCTATCCTATTTCATTGTGGGATCATTCACCTTGAATGCTGCAGGAGCGGGGACCCTTCCGACAGTCATATATTTTTGGCCAGCCTTTATTGGGAGTGTCTGTTGATGTTTCCCATTGCTGTCACCATTACCCAGCTTGGTCATCTTTTGTGCTACAATCGTGGGGTTTAGCAGCCCTGGCCAACACACCAGTCCTGGGAACAGTACAGGCATGGATATGTTAAACAAGACTGTTTGGGTGTCTCTCACACACAGGGAGGTACACACTGTCAGACGCCAGACCTGCTGCACACAACACACACATCAGAATGATTGTTATGGTGAAACTCAATGAGCAACATGTGCTTAGCATATAAATTGATATCTGACAGTTTTCAATGTAAACGTTTGATAGCTGTGTACCATATACCCAGGTGTAGGGTAGCATTGCTAAGGTATGCAACTGCTAGTATTGGGAGATACAGGCAGGGCCCAATGTCCTGCCTCTCCAGGAGGCATTGTTCAATGGGGCCTGTGGGTATGGGTGTGTCTGTTGGCTGCTGCTTTACAGCAGGGTTTCCCACATCAAGTCATGGTGTGGCAAACACTGTTCTGGTTTTATGCTGTCCCTCATGGATATGCATGTGCTACATCTGCATACCATGGGGGTGGTGCATAGATATGCACCACAGTCATTTGTATTGGAGGCAGCATGGAACCTGAATGGTGTGTGGTCCTCCAGGACTGCATTTGGGAGATTCTGCTCTAGGTAATGCCCCTGTTCATGGTGTCTGTGCTTGGGATGGTAAAAGATAGGCGTATTACCAATGCGTATGTCCTCAGCAAAAAAGATTTGTGCTTACTATCATGGTTTAGTTGCTGGGATTTGAACCTGTGACCTATCTGTTCTTGCACACACTGTCTGTGTGCACTGCACCACCGTGTAGCCACAGATTGACTGAATTCCCTGGGACGTCCATGACTGTACATCCAACAGGGCCTGTCTGTTGCAGTGGACGGTGCCAGCCTGCACATGGCTAGGCCACTGTGTGCTGTGGCTAGCAGCCACGAGGGGCCTCTCCCCTCCTCTTCCCCGCCCATTGCACCCGTCTCTCCACCCTTCGGGAGCCTTCCTCCGCCCTCAGTTAGCCTTTCCACGCCTCTATCGGACATTTGCGAGCACGTACTTGTGCGGGGCCCATTAGTGTGCCGCGCACGTGTGCGGGGGTGACCTGCACGTGTGCGGGGCGCTTAAGAGCACTTAAGTGCTGCTTTCCGTGTGCTATTGTGCGGATGCGCAATTGTGCGGTGTTTAGTAAACATACCCCTAAATGTCTGAGACACTGGTTCTTCTTGTACTAAGCAGGATTACTATTGTGACAACTATCGTTCCATTTAGAGGGGATTTTGATTTAGAGGCATTCAATCATAATCCCACAGATGGCAGCTTCACCCCACTGCCTCCTCAGCCAAGCACATATAATATAAGAGAAACTGCAGGTTCAGATATTTGATGTATATGTTTGGCTGAGAAGCCAGTGGGGAGAAGTTCCCTTCTGTTGAATTATGACAGAAAGTCTCTAAGTCAAAATCCCATTTAAATGGAATGGTAATTTTTGCAATATTTATTCATGTAAGCCATTCCCCAGGTATAAATGCTGATTTTTAGACATGAGGAGGCTTCTGAAATGACCCCTATAGTATATAGGATTTTAACAGAACATTCAACCAAGTCATGAGATAGAAGGCTAAATGGTCAATGATTTAATGGAGAAAGGTTAATAATTGAGCTCTTTAGGGATTTTTATTGGGATCAGTGTTTAATATATTTTAAATGATCAGAAAATGGGAACAATGAGTATGGTAATCAAATTAGCAGATGACAAATATTTTTGAAATAGCTAAATCACAAGAGGATTGTGATAAAGTGCAGGAAGTCCTTGAAGGATTGGTAGACTGGGCATCAGGTTGGCAAATGAATTTTAATGTGAATAAGTATAAAGTGATGCATGTAGGGAGCAATAACCCCAAATTATAATTACATTGTGCTAGGTTCCATATTAGGAGTCACCCAGGAAAGGAATCTAGGCACCACAGTGGACAATATGGCTGCGTGGATGGTGTCATCGAGAGCGTTTTGGTTTCCTAGACCATGGGATGCTGTTCCAAGGGTTGCAGAGCAGAGATGGCATCCATCTGTCCAAGAAAGGTCAACGCATCTTTGGTAGTAGATTGGCTAATCTACTGAAGAGGGCTTTAAACTAGATTCGTTGGGGATGGGTGAAGAAAGCCCCCAGGTAAGTGAAAGCCCCCAGGTAGGTGATACATTAAATACCTTTATGGAAATGGGTAACAGGGGTAACATATGGAAAGCAGTGTGTATTAATGCCCGTAGCATGGGAAATAAGATCCCTGAAGTTGAAGCTTTGGTGGGAGTGGCTGACTTGGATTTAGTGGCAGTTATAGAAACATGGTTCACAGAAAGCCATGACTGGGATGTAACTATACCTGGCTATACTTTATTCAGAAAGGACAGGGTAGGAAGAAGGGGAGGAGGAGTGGCACTATATGTAAAAACTACTATTAAAGCTTTGGAATTACAGAGCTTAAAAGGGAGAGAGGAGGCATTGTGGGTTAAACTAGAAAGAGGGAAAGAGAAATCTATTTGCATTGGTGTGATATACAGACCTCCCTCACAAGAGGAAGAGGTGGACAGAGAGTTAATTGAAGACATACGCAGCATTGCTAGGAAAGGGGAAGTGCTACTGATAGGAGATTTCAATATGCCAGATGTTGATTGGCACATTCCTGCTGCAGTATCATCTAGAAGTAAGAAGATCCTGGATTCTCTACAGGGAGAACTATTCAGGAAATTGGTAACAGACCCCACACGTGAAGGGGCCATGCTGGACTTGGTGCTTACCAATGGTGAAAGTGTTTCTGATGTTGTAGTGGGAGATCATTTTGCATCCAGTGATCACCAGATGGTGTGGTTCACTATTAGGACTAGGGCTGTTAGAATCCATTCCAAGGTGAGGATCTCAGACTTTAGGAAGACTAACTTTGCAAAGATGGGCCAATACCTCAGGGAGTCGTTAGTGGGATGGGAACAGCTGGGGGATGTAGAAAAACAGTGGGCAAAACTGAAAGGGGGTATTTTAAAGGCAACCAACCTTTTTGTTAAAATGGTAAATAAAGGCAAAAGGAACAGGAGACCGCTATGGTTTTCGAAGGAAGTAGCTGAAAAAGTGAAGAAAAAGAGGGAGGCCTTCATGAAATACAAGAGATCACAGAGAGAGGAAGACAAGCATCTGTATTTGGAAAAACTTAGAGAAGCTAGCAAAGTAGTCAAGAAGGCAAAGATTCAAAAGGAGGAGGAAATAGCCAATGCAATAAAATGGGGGGATAAGACATTTTTCAGATATATTAGTGAGAAGAGGAAGGTCAAAAGTGGTATTGTCAGTCTCAAGGGTGCAGGGGGGGGGAATATGTAGAAGCTGATAAGGATAAAGCGGAATTGCTTAACAAATATTTTTGTTCTGTGTTCACAGATGAAGAAGCAGGACCTCAGAAAACACCCACAAATAAGAACAGAAGTGAGGGACATCTTGAACAATTTTCAGAAGACTGTGTTCGTGAGAAACTAGCTCAACTTAAAGTAGACAAAGCGATGGGACCAGATGGGATACACCCTAGAATACTGAGGGAACTTGGGGATGTTCTAGCAACTCCACTGACTGACCTTTTCAATGCCTCGTTGGAGTCAGGAGTGGTGCCAAAGGACTGGAGAGAGGCTCATGTGGTGCCTTTACACAAAAGCGGAAGTAAGGATGTGGTTGAAAACTACAGGCCGGTTAGTTTAACTTCAGTGGTGAGTAAATTATTGGAAACGCTGCTGAAAGAGAAAATAGTGAGGTTTCTGGAGTCCAGAGGATTACAGGATCCGAGGCAGCATGGATTCACCAGAGGCAGGTCTTGTCAGACAAATCTGATTGATTTCTTTGACTGGGTGACCAGGGAGTTGGACCGAGGGAGAGCTCTAGATGTGGTGTATTTAGATTTTAGTAAAGCCTTTGACACTGTTCCTCACAGGCGACTTATAAACAAACTGAGCACCCTAGGGATGGACCCTAAAGTTACTGCTTGGGTTAGAAATTGGTTGGGTGGGAGGCGACAAAGAGTACAAGTAAATGGAGCTCACTCTGAGGAGAAGGATGTTACCAGTGGTGTGCCCCAGGAATCTGTCCTTGTTCCGATTCTTTTTAACATCTTTGTTAGTGATATAGCGGAAGGGCTGTCGGGTAAGGTTTGCCTCTTTGCGGATGATACCAAAATCTGCAATAGAGTAGACACCCAGGAAGGTGTAGATAACATGAGGAGGGATCTAGCTAAGCTTGAAGAATGGTCTAGAATTTGGCAGCTGGGATTTAATGTTAAAAAATGTAAGGTCATGCATTTGGGCTGCAGCAATCCAAGGGAGCAATACAGTATAGGAGGTGAAGTACTTTTGTCCACTAAAGAAGAGCGGGACCTAGGTGTGGTTGTGTCTGATGATCTTAAAGTAGCTAAACAGGTAGAAAAGGCGACGGCAAAAGCTAGAAGGATGCTTGGGTGCATATGGAGAGGAATGGCTAGCAGAAAAAAGGAGGTGATAATGCCTCTGTATAAGTCTTTGGTGCGACCTCATGTGGAGTATGGTGTGCAATTCTGGAGACCGCACCTTCAAAAAGATGTGAACAGGATGGAGTCGGTGCAGAGGGTTGCTACTAAAATGATTAATGGGCTTCATTATAAAGCATATGAGGACAGACTTAAGGATCTTAATATGTACACCTTAGAGGAAAGGCAGGATAGAGGTGATATGATTGAGATGTTTAAATACCTCCGTGGCATAAATGTTCAGGGAGAGAGCCTCTTTCAATTGAAAGCAAGTTCTGCTACAAGGGGACATGGGATGAGGGTGAAGGGAGATAGATTCAGGAGTGATATGCGGAAATATTTCTTTACAGAAAGAGTAGTGGATCCATGGAATAGTCTCCCAGTGGAGGTGGTAGAGATGAGGACAGTAACTGAATTCAAAAAAGCATGGGACCAACACAGAGGATCTCTAAAGGTAAAAAGTGGACTGTTGTAGTTGTTGTTATGGAAGGACAGACTAGATAGGCCATGTGGTCTTTTTCTGTCATCATGTTTCTATGTTTCTATATGTTGAAATCCTCTGCTGAAAGTGAGGTAGCAGCCAAAAAAGCAAACAATGTTAGATTAGAAAGGAAATGATGAATAAAGCAGAGAATATCATAATACTTCTGTATTGTTCCATGGTATCATCACATCTTGAATACTGTGCACAATTCTGATTGCTGCATCTCAAAAAAAGATAAAAGGGATTTTAAAAAGGTACCAAGAAGAATGACCAAAATGATAAACGTGATGGGATGATTTCCCTTAGGGCTCTTCAAGTTGAGAAGAAACAGCTGAGGGTCAATACAAAGACTAGCAAACAGTCCATGAGGTTGTGAAGTTGTACTGTACATTTAAAATAAAATCAGAGAAAATACTTTTTTTTTCTTCCACTCAGCACATAATTAAGTTCTGGAATTCATTGCTGGAGGATGTAGTAAAAGCAGTTAGCATAGCTGACTTTAAAAAAAAGGGTTGGAGAAGTTCCTGGAGGAAAATTGTATATACATTTATCAAGTGAGACTTGCAGAAAGCTTCAGCTTAGTTTTAGGGCCAAGCAGCATGAAATGTGACTACTTTTGGGGATCCTGCTAAGTACTTGTGATTTGGATTGTCCACTGTTAGAAATAGGATACTGGGCATGATGGACCTTTGGTCTGATTCTGTATGGCATGTTCATATTTGAAAATTGAGCATATGTAAATATTTCCCTCCCCCTTCTTGATATTACCTTAGAAACATCTTAATGTGAATAAAGTATGTGTGCTGTGAAATATGTGCATACTTTTAATCTACTATGAGGATCGTTTTAAAACAGGTCACCTACATAAGTAGTCCAAGTAGATGCCTATTTTGGGGCTTTGTTATACAAACACCATAGGTGCCTATGGCCCTCATTCTAAAACATGGGTTGCGGGACTGTACATCCCACCAGGGTGTGCAGCACCGCAATCCGTGTTATCCCTATTCTGGCACCGGTTCTTCTTACAATTGCTGTGCCTCAGGACGGGGTGGGTTTGAGGGTGGAGCAGGCTAGAAGCATGTACAGGGCCACCTCTGGTCATGAACCTGTACGTGCTGCCGGGCCTGCTGGAACGTGCAGTTTAAACCACCTCAGAGGTGGTTTAAACTGCAATTTTTGCCCGATTGGGCTTGGGGACCACGATTGGGGCCGGGGCTAGGTGTGGGGGGTTCTTGCTGCCTGATCCATGCTGCAGGAGGCCAGCTGTGGGTCAGGCGGCAGGGGTATTGGGGGCTGGAGATGCAGTTGCACGGACAGCCTGAGGGGAAGACGTCCCCGCAGGCAGAGGAGGCACGCCAGGCCACCCTAGGGCCCGATTCTGGCTCCCATGGGAACATTTTATGATTTGTGACCTATACAGAAAGGGTGCATAGGTACATATATGGTATCTATGCACCATAGCATATAGCTTGTCCTAAAGCTCCATCTCAATTTATACTGTACTTGCTCCAAGGCAGGTATAAAGTTAGGGGGATGTGTGTTTGTGTGTGTGTGTGTGTGTGTGTGTGTGTGTGTGTGTGTGTGTGTGTGTGTGTGTGTGTGTGTGTGTGAGTACCAGTAGGAATTGGTACATATATAAATGCTAGTCTTGCTCTTGTTCTGCCCAGTTTTGATATCATATACTTCTAAGTGAGTAACACTAAAATGTTTACAATAATTAAACATTACCTAGCAAACACTAAAACATTTTATAAATTCAACAGATATGATGCCACCCCAAAAACCATTCCACCACATCCGTTCCTCGAAGCTGTACTACTCACAAAAGCCTTATCAAACATCGAAGCCTGCTATCTTTTTGCCCATGCACCTTTATGTGTGTATAGCACTAGGAATTTCATAAGCACTTTCTTGAGTGTTTAAAATGCTATTCTACTTATAAACTTACCACCTATGTGAGAGTAAATTTTCAAACAGACAATATATTTCCTGAAGTAACACAGGCATATCATGAGCTAAACTTTAGAATATCTGCCTTATGGTTTTTACATTTGCTGCGAGATTGATAAACATAACTCATTTTATCAATGCTAAACTATAGATAGCTACGCACATTTGTGGCTAGGTGAAACATGGACAGCTATAGACAGCAATACCAGCTGTACCCAGCCAAAAATACCTGCAGTTTCATTGATGATATTTAGTTACTGAGCAATATTGATTTTTACTTCAGGATGAAATTCTTGAAAACACAGTACAGTAAAAACACTGTGAATTTTGCTACAATGAATAGATTACTGAAATTATCTTCAGCCATTTCACTTCTGTTCCTAAAGTCAAGTTGATTTTAAGAATAGGTGGGTAATTCTTTCATCTGTTTTAAACTATTTGCTTTATTGGCCTAAGGAAATTCTCAATTTAGTGCGAGAAGAGAATTTTTCACAACTGCAGTAAATCTGTGCATTGAGAATAAAGGCAGATATGTTGTCAGTGACAAACGATCGTTTTTGAGACTCAACCCTGCAGCTACAGTTGCATTGTGGAGCATGTATGTCATCATTGATAGAGGGGTCATTTTGATATTTACCTGGGAGTCATGAATGATTATATCTTGGGGAAAATACAAATTTAATTTCAAATGGCTATCTTTTCACTTCAGCCAAATAACAGAAAAAGAAACAGCATATGAAAGTTATATCTCTGAAATGCTCAGACCAACTTACAACAGATTGTAGAATCAAGATGATCCTGATGGATGATTGAAGCAGCTTTAGGTGACTACATTATATCTTTAGAACATGAATGGAATCTGTGACATTGGAATGAAGGATACAGATTGCTCATGTTTAGGAAATTTTGTCAATTACCCAGGTACACTAAAAAAAATTTTTTTAAACTGCCTCTAATGTTTCGATTGATTTTTACGTTTTTTGGTGCGCTGAATCCAAATCTGGTAACCAATTTGTTCCATCACGTACAGATTTTTTGCTACATTGGGTTAGCAGTTTGAGGTGAACGTTTCAGATTGAGTGCGATCGAGATAAAAGTTTCTTGGATGAATTCTTTATACTAATTGTTTAGTAGTTATTCAAATAAGAATAAAGAAAATTGTAACAAGGCAGCACATAAGAATAGAGTAATGTCAACAAAGCACACTGTGATGGTAGCAAAATTGTCTGCACTTAAAACAGCCACATACATGTGCACAAACATTGAGCATATAAGAGCGAGGTTAGACACAAAGCAAAGCAAAGAAATGTGCAAAAAATGTTGTACAGGTATGTATGTAAGAATAGAAAACGCAAACCGCACCATTGCAATACATGAAGACAAACACCCGATGGTGTGAAAATAAAATTCTAATAAATGAGATCCGACACTGTGGTAATAACTAGCAAATTTTTATTTCAAAGTTTAGTAAAAACACGATATTTGTCAACACAGTTTAGATTTTAAAGTCATTCTTGGGTCAATCAATCTCCTGGTGGGCCCGTTTCTTCTTCCCCCGAATGCTTCTCTTGGTGCGCTGCTTGGCGTATTTTTCATCTGGGGTTTCCCGCAGCAGCAACCAGCAGAAATCAGCCATCATAGTGGTGTTCCATCTTCCTTGGTACCTTCTCTCTGCGTCCTTGATGTCCTGGTGAAACCTTTCACCTTGTTCTTCACTGTACGCCCCCAAGTTTTCGGGAAAGTAGTTCACATGGGAGTGCAAGAAATGGACTTTCAGGCTCATGTTACAGCCTTGTTCTTTGAAGGCATTGAGCATCCTGGCAACAATATCCTTATAGTTCTCATCCCGCCTGTTCCCCAAGAATTTGAGAACAACATCCTTGAAGGAATCCCAGGCTTCTTTTTCCTTCTCAGACAACGTTTCAGCGAATGCTCCATCTGAAATGAGTTTCCTTATATCAGGGCCAACAAACACTCCTTCCTTTAGCTTTGCTTCAGAAAGTCGGGGGAACTTTGAGCAAAGGTACCGAAAGCACTCACCATCTTTTGGAAGGGACTTGATGAATTGCTTAATGAGACCCAACTTAATGTGGAGAGGTGGTAATAGAATTTTATCACGAGGTACCAAGCTCTCATGAAGAACATTTTTCTCACCGGGTCTCAAATACTCCAGAATTGGCCATTCTTTTTTCCCCCAGTGTAGGTCGCGGGCCCGGCTATCCCACAAGCAAAGGAAGCAGGGATATTTGGTGAAACCGGATTGCTGCCCTAATAGCATGGATAGAATTTTAAAGTCTCCACAAATCATCCACTTATGCTCATCATAACGAATCTTCTGAAGAATCAGGGCCAAATTCTCGTATTTTTCTTGGAGAATAACAGAGTGAGCAATAGGAACTGAAGCGAATGTGTTGCCATTATGAAGAAGAACAGCTTTTATGCTGTCTTTTGACGAATAAATGAACAGCCGCCATTCAGCAGGATCATACTTGAGTTTAAACTTTTCCATCACTCCGTATATATCGTTGCAAAATACCAAATCTTCCTCTTTGCTGAAATACTTCAAAAATTGTGTCTCGCGGTTGCGGTACCAATAAAAAGTTGTTCCTGGTGACAATAGATTTTTCTGTTTAAGCCGAGAACCTAGCAGTTGGGCAGCATCTTTTGGGAGTCCTAAATCCTGGACTAAATCATTCAATTCAGCTTGAGAGAAAAGTTCAGGTTTCGGATCTGGTTCAGTTTCAAACTCGGAAGTACTGGACTCATCGGGAAAAGCCATCTGATGAGTCTCATCATGATCAGAACCGTCCACACAAATATGATCCAAAGATTTTGGTGGTTCAGGCACAGGCACAGGTACTTCGTTGCTATGAGGCATAGGCCTAATTGCTGAGGGAAGGTTGGGGTAACTTATTACGTTCTTATTTTTTAATGCAAGAGCAAAGCAAGAGCAAAAATAGCAGTCACTGCTGTGGTCTCTTTGTTCACGCCACATCATAGGTATTCCGAAATGAAATGCTTGTTTTTTACCTTTCATCCATAAGCGTAGATCTTCCTCACATGTCTTGCACACTTTGTGAGGAGCCCACGGTTTGTCTTGATCGCCTAACTTCAAACCGAAATAGGCAAAATATACTTTTTTAATAAATGCAGAAATGTTCCTCTGCCGCTTTTTCACAGTATATTCCCCACAAATAAAACAAAAACTGTCCGGAGAGTTGACGCAACCTCTGGCTCTGTGAGCCATCACAAATACACAGCACTGCAAACTACAACTGTAGTGAACCACTTCGGAATAAAGCTGGATTACGACTGAGCAAACAAAAGGTAATAATGAACTTGCAAGAAACTGAAATTTGACAGGAACGTTCATGTCGCAACTACCGTGTTTGAGCGAGCGAACGAGGCGAGGCGAACAGGAAAGAACATGCGCCAGCGCGAGTACTGGATTTAGCCCCCCGCCTTCCAATTGTCCTGTTAATGTATAAAATGAATACAAAACTCTAAAATATCATGAGGGAGTGTTTCTAGTTAGCTAACCTTTACAACCTCTATTTTGGGCCAAGAAAATAAACTGCAGTCGGCTAAAAAGAAATTATGTGAACATTCCTTATATGGGTAAGAAATCTAATTTTGCAAGAAAACGTGACGTGATGGAACATTTTGGCTATTTTTCCTAGATTCAGCACCCCAAAATCTATAGGAATCAGTTGCAAAACTGGAGGCAGTTTTTTGGTAGTGTACCTGTGTTTAATACATAATACTAAACTGCATCTTCTGCCTACTAACATTACATGTCAGTATAGCAAATTTAAATCTTTCCCAAAATATGACAGTTGTATTAATTTTATGATGGTTTGCTGGGCCCCAAGGCTTACCCTAAACGAATGTCTGCTTTCTTGTACTGTTAGGACAGAAGATATTTGGAACCAGAATAGGAGCCTGCTATCCAGAGGATCACATCAGTTGCCCTAATTTCAGTGCAACTGCAACAGAAAAATTCACAGGGAAGGCTTTCTTGACTCACTTAATTAACCTACTGCAATAGGCATTTGGAATGAAATGTAAGCATTCACTATCACAATAGCATTCGTTTTCTCATAGGGATATCAGGCAGAAGAAAGGAAGGGCTCCCAAACCCTGAACCTACTCATCACTGTGGAGAGTGCAATAGGGCCCTCAGCTCATAGGCAAGACAACAGGGTAATTCAGAAGGAGACACAGAAAATCCCAATGATCTTCCAACATCTGTAAAAACAAGGCCTCTCCAAGACACAAAGAAACTCCTGTTAACAAGCAGCTCAGTTTCTAAAAAGGGGATCTGCAGCAATGAGGATGGATAGCAGGTGCATGGCCCTAATCAGTTAATTATGAACAGAGCAAACTAGAACAGGCACATAGACATCTATAACTGGCTGAAATTGGTGCAAACAGGCATCCCACATAAAATGTCTCCTATTTTATAACTAAAAACACACAGAAAAAACAAGTGCTACCTCATGAGGACTTGTGCCTACTTTTAGGGTCCTTCTCTATCAAAATCATATAACAAACAGTCTGGAAGGGCCTTTGTCACAAACTGCCATCTTTCATAATTTGATTGTGAAAACCTCAGGAAGAAATGGAGAAATGTTTGGAAAAAGACCAAAATGAATCATGTAGCAAGAGTTAGAGAGGAGCCCTCAAGCCAAGTTAGTCTGTCAGAGGTTGAGTCCTAGATCCCTCCAGTATGGATAATTCCACCAATAATGGGATTCAGTCAACTGGATACCTCCTGATAAGCTATTAGAAAATATAACTACTTGTTGATGTCCTTCTCTTCCAGGTAGTTTTTTTTTGCAATGCAGTCTAATAATTTTGTAGCCATTGCAGCCTATGGCTGTGTAGTTTCTGTGTGTGAAGGCCTTAGCCTCTGAGATGTCAGGATTTGACCTGCCTCTTCAGAGTGGCAGCCCTCTGATAGCTTGAGGTTGCAGCCTTATGACCTCTCTGATGATGGATTGGAAGAGTGATGTAATAGGCAAGAGCATTTAGAACATAACATAAGAAATGACATAATGTGGCAGACTAAGGTCCATCAAGCCCACTATCCTGTTTCCAACAGTGGCCAATCCAGGTCAAAAGTATGTGGCAGGTTCCCAGAAAGGCACACAGATTCCACAATGCTTGTCCCAGGGTAAGCAGTGGATTTCTGAGTCCTCTTTAATAATGGTTTATGGACCTTTTCTCCAGGAACTTGTCTAAACCTTCTTTTAACCCAGCTACACTAACAGCTTTTACTACATCCTCCAGTAAAGAATTCAGAGTTTGATTACACATTGAGTGAAAAAATATTTTCTCTTATTAGTCTTAAATGGGTTACATTGTAGCTTCATTGAGCTTCCTCTAGTCTTTCTACTTTTTGATGGTGTATGTTTATCTGTTCCACTCCATTCATTAATTTATAGACCTCTATCATATTCCCCCTCAGCCATCTCTTTTCCAAGATGAAAAGCCCTAACCTTTTTAAGCCCCTCTTAAAAGAGGTATCATTCCATCCCCTTTACCATTTTGGTTGCTCTTCTCTGTACCTTTTCTAATTCTGCTATATCCTTTTTGAGATAAATAGTGACTCAAATTTCACACAATATTCAAGGTGCAGTTGCACCATGGAACAATAGAGGCATTATAACATCCTCATTTTATTCTCCATTCCTTTCCTTATAATTCCTAGCATTCTATTTGCTTTTTTAGCCACTGCTGCACACTGGTGGAGGGTTTCAACATATTATCCACAATGATGCCTAAATCTTTTTTCCTGGATGGTGATTTTTAAGGTCGCACCTTGTATTGCGTAACCAAAGTTTGGGTTGTTCTTTCCTAGTTGCGTAACTTAGCACTTGTCCACATTAAATTTAATCTGCCATTTGGTTGTACAATATTCCAATTTATCAAGGTTCTCTTGCAATTTTCACAACCTTGTGGAGGCACCTTCCAATCAGACTGTCCAGCCCACTGTGCAGCCGATCAGAAGTGGGACACCCAAAGGTAGACCCAATTCTGATCCCACAGGGGCTAGACGTGCCTGTGGGATCAGAATTGGGTCTATGGCCTGGACATGCAGGCTGGGCCCCGATTCTGATCAGCCTGCACACCCAGCCATATGCCCGGCTATCTCAGTCACGCTCCTGAATGGAGCCGCAATGCCATTGGATCCCGTCATCATGGCACTGCAGCTCCATTCAGGAACCGTGTATGCTAGCCGCTGCTGAAATCCTCCTTTCTCACAGTCGGACCCTCGATCCGGCCTCCCATGGCCAATGTCTGGCTGTGGAGAACTTGCTGCACCCCCTACCTGTTTTTGCAGGCCCAACAGCATCATCCCTTGACATCCAGGGGAAATTCTTCCACCTCTGCGGTGGAATAAGTCCCCAGTCTAAGTTCACGTCCCCAGACGTATAGGGATGACATCTGAATTGGCCCTGTACATCCTGAGTCATGTCCTGCCCATGCCCCACCCTCCAGAATGCCCCCTCCCATCCCCATGTAGGCCTCCTCATACAAACACACTGTTCATACAAAGAGACTTTTGTTGGGGCCAGCAGGAGGGCAAATAGCAGTGATAGAAGTACATCCCTGCTATTCATGAGGCAGAATGACCCCCATTGTTTTTTAACAGCTTTGAATAATTATGTGTCATCTACAAATTTGATTACCTTACTCAGTATTCCCATTTCCAGGTCATTTATGAATATGATAAAAGGCAGCAGGCCCAGCACACATTGCTGAGGTACTTATTCAGCTTTCTCCATTGAGAAAATTGGCCATTTAGCCGTACTCACTGCTTTCTATCTTTTAGCCAGTTCCTGATCCACAATACTACACTGTCCCTAATCCCAATCCTTTTTTATTTTGTCAGGAGTCTCTCATGAGGTACTTCTGAAAATCCAGATACATTATATCAACCAGCTCACCTTTGTCTACCTGTTTATTCACACCTTCAAAAAAATATAACAGCTTAGTAAGACAAGACTTCCCTTTGCTGAATCCATGTTGGCTTTCTCCCATTAAACCATGACTATCTACAGGTTCAGTAATTGTATTCTTTGCAATGCCTTCTACCATTTTGTACGCTACTGATGTCAGGCTCACCAGTCTGTAGTTTCCCCCTTTTTAAAAACTAGCAATATATTGGTCATTCTCCAATCTTCCAGTACTACAGATGATTGTAATGATAGGTCACAGATTACTAACAGTAGATCTGAAATCTCATGTTTCAGTTCTTTCAACACTCTCAGATGTATACCATTCATTCCAGGTGATTTGCTACTCTTCAGTTTATCAAATAGTTGTATTACATCTTCTTGATTTATCGATATTTCTTACAATTTTTATGATATATCACCTTTAAATACTGTTTCTGGCATGGACAACTTCCCTATATCTTCTTCAGTAAAGACTGAAGCAAAGAGTTTATTCCGCTATGGCCTTGCCTGCATTTAGTGGCCCTTTTATCATCCAATGTCCAACTGACTCACATATTTTTTTGCTGCAAATGTACTTGAAAAAGCTTTTATTGTGTTTTGCTTCCATGGCAAGTTTTTTTCATATTCTCTCTGCCTGCCTTATCAATGCCTTGCATCTAGCTTGCAAATTCATATGTTTCCCATTGTCGTCATTTGGTTTCTTTTTCCATTTCCTGAAAGATGCTTTTTTGGCAACAACAGCCTCTCTGACCTCACCTTTAAACCATGCTGACAATTTTTTGGCCTTCCTTCCACTTTTTTTAAAGCATTTTCCTACTCTTGATGGATTGATGTACAGTAATAGGAGCAGGCCTAAGCATTAAGGATTTTAGGAACAATCTAAAGAGAGGCTATAGGTCATACAGTGTCCACGGATTTGCTTGGTGCACTCATTATAGGCTGCAACTGTAGTGAAGGCCTAACTTTTGTCCAGGGGTTGCATGTGTTCATCCATACAAAGTGTGCCATCCATGAACATGCTTTAGGTTCTATGTATTCATTTATGTGACCAATTTGCAAGCAAAGAGAGATTCAGGCTAGAGGAAATGGAGGATGGCTAGAACAATGTGGCATGGATAGAAGAACCACCACAGTAGAGAGACTGTTATGGAAGACTGTGACTGATCTTCAAGAGATAATTAAAGATTTTAAAAGTAAAGCTATTTTATTAATATTCCTTCAACTTAGATGGTAAAGTTTCTTAAATACAAAATATTTGTTAGCATGTTTATTGCATTTAGGGTCATTCCAGAAGCTAAATAGACCATTTTCATGGGCGCAAGAGACATGTATTTGCCAAAAACATCTATGAATGTATTCCAGTTCACGGCACCCGCAAACCTTTATCTTGCTTGCACAGCGATGTCCACACGTGCCTGGGAGAGGGTGGAAAGGAGGTGTGACCTGCCCTGTAAATGTGTACATCGTATTCCAGAAAGCCCTGTGCACGTTTCCAGCCTTTGCCACAGACGTGCCTGTTATTCCTGTCAGATACATGAAACAGGGCCAGGACTCAGCCAGTTTTCTGCTGTCTTCTCGGATTTGTCCCTACAGGTGAGAGTGAGTGTGTGCACTGTAAGGTTGGAGGGTTGCACGGGAGGAGCTGGTGTTGGGATCCACAAAGCATGGAGGAAATGAATACCTGGTTTGCAATAGCCATGCAGCATGGGGCAGATAGAGAGCCTCCTTGCTGCCCTCCTCCTTTCCCTATCAGAGGACCTAGGCTGAGAAGCCAGTGCATGGACCTTACTGATGAAACCAAGTTCTGCTGTGATAGTGCAGCAATACGTCAGCTGTGAAGTGCTGGAGCCCAACTCATTGCAATAACACACAGGAGATAGGTCCTGCCTGTGCATCTAAAGGTGACAATAGCACTTGCCTTCCTAGCAACAGGCACCTTTCAGTCTGCGCTGGCAGCCACTGCAGGTGTGAGCCAAGCAGCAGTGTCCAAGTGCATCACCCAGTTTCTGAGTGCTTTCCTGATGTGTGCCTCAGATTACGTATATTTCAGTCCCTCACACAATGCAGCAGAGGCAACAGACAGTGCTTCAGTTTCATGAGGTGGCTGGGTTCCCTTCTGTGCTTGGGTTGATTGATTGTATGCATGTGGCCCTGAGGCCCCCTCGACAGAGGGAGGCCTCATCCCGCAACTGAAAAGCATTCCACTCTCTCTATATGCAGGTAGTGTATAATGCACTGGGAGAAATTACAGATATTGTTGCAAGATTCCCTAGATTGTGCAATGATATATCCTTACCCAGTCCAGGATCTACTAACACTGTGATCAAATAAGCACGGGCAACTCCTCTGTAAAAAAAAAAAAAAAAAAAGTCTGTCTTCTCCTCAGATATATGCCTTATATAATTTTTTCCCTTACTGACTACAGGTAACATAAAAAAAAAAAGTTCAAACCAGCAGGCAGGGTGAAAAATGTAAGTGTACACTTAACTTCAGAATACTCACTGAATGAGTGTTTGCGATTGTCCTTGGCAGCCTCCGTGTACCTAGACTCCTGATTTCTTTCCCTCAGTGGTGTTTTGCGTTTCTTCAAAGTCAAGTCCCTACTAACTTAACTATTCAAGATTATAAGGGAAGGAAAATCCTAACTGGTCTACAACAAAGGAATTAAAATTTTCACTGCCTAGGGTAGCAGATCTCTGTGGGAGGCATGCTGCCCCACCTGTGCACTGAGCCACACCACACTTCCACTGATTCCAGCAGCTAGGGTTGCCAACTGGCCGGTTTTCAGCCGGCCTGGCCGGTTTTTCCATGGCCAGGCCGGCTGCCGGCGCAGAGGCAAAACTGGCCCTTGAAAAGCCGTTTTTTTTGCTCTGGCCGCAAGATCGGGAGCGGCCAGAGCAAAAAAACCGGCTTTTCTCCCAACCCGGAGGGCTTCAGAGGGAGCCGGGGAAGCCCGCGCGAGGCCCCGGCTCCCTCTGAACAGCCGCCAGCGTGAAGAGCCTTTACCTTCACGCTGGCGGCTGTTCCTGTGAAGCTGCGATTGGTGGGAAAGGTTAAAGGCAATGCCCTTTAACCTTTCCCAGCATTCGCGGCCTCCCAGGCACAGCCGCCCGCGCGAAGGTAAAGGCTCTTCATGCTGGCGGCTGTTCAGAGGGAGCCGGGGCCTCGCGCGGGCTTCCCCGGCTCCCTCTAAAGCCTCAGACAGCTGCGGTTTTGGGGGGGGGGAGGCCAAGGACTGCCTGGGCTGTGATGGGGGGAGGGGGCCTGGACTGGAAAAGGGCTAGGAGGGGGGAATTTGACTGGAAATGGGTTGTGATGGGGGGGGGGGGGACCTGGACCGGAAAAGGGCTATGGGGGGGGGGACTTGGAATTGAAAGAAATGGGATGTGATGGGAGGGGACCTCGACTGTAAAATGGCTATGGGGGGGACATTGAATTGAAATGGGTTTTGATGGGGAGGGGGACCTGGACTGGAAAAGGGCTGGGGGGGGGGCATGGACTGGAAATGAGTGGGGATGGGGAGGGGGACCTGGACTGGAAAAGGGCTATGGGAGGGGGGAACTTGGACTGGAAGAGGGCTATGGGGGGGGGGAACTTGGACTGGAAATGGGCTGTGTTTATGGGGACTTTGAAAGGAAAAGCAAACTTAAGTACTCCGGTAACAGAACTGAAAAAGGGATAAGGGGGGGAATTGGACTGGAAAGAAATGGGCTGTGATGGGGAGGGGGACCTGGACTGTAAAAGGGCTATGGGGGGGGGGACATGGACTGGAAATGGGTTTTGATGGGGAGGGGGACCTGGACTGGAAAAGGGCTATGGGGGGGGGACATGGACTGGAAATGGGTTGTGATTGGGAGGGGGACCTGGACTGGAAAAGGGCTATGGTGGGGGGGGGAACTTGGACTGGAAATGGGCTATGGTGGAGGGAGGGGGAACTTGGACTGGAAATAGGCTGTGATTAGGGGGGCTAGGACTGCAAATGGACTATGATGGTGGGGGGGTAGGACTGCAAATGGGCTGTGATGGTGCGGGGGGACTCCGACTGCAAATGGGATGTGATGGGGGGGCCTAGGACTGGAAATAGGCTGTGATGGGGACTTGGACTGCAAATGGGCTGTGATTGGGGGGGGCTAGGACTGGAAATGGTCTGTGATGTGAGGGCTAGCACTGGAAATGGGCTGATGAAGAGCTGGAATAGGACTGGAAATGGGCTGATGTGGGGCATGGGAGAATTGGATTAGAAGGGAGTGGATGCTGGGTGGGTCTAGAACAGGGGTGGGCAAACTTTTTGACTCGAGGGCCGCAATGGGTGCATATATTGGACCCGGGGGCCGGACCAAGAGTAGATGGACGGTGTGTATGTGTGAATTAATATAATTAAATTTAAATGTGTAACATTAAATGTTTAGATTAATTTAAGGTAGAAAAGCATAAAAAGAGTTATTTTACAAAACTTTTATGCAATGTATTTCTTTCATAAAATAGTACCTTCAATTTTAGTGGGAACAGTGTTGTTGGTCTCCCTTTTTTGTTAAGGCATCAAAGTCTGGAGATAGCTTTGTTGTTGCAATTCGCAGAATAGATCTGAGGTGTTGGTCAGTTAATAATAGCGTGCAATTGAAGAAGAAGCAGATACCATCACGGACACTAGTCAGAAGGCCTCAGGAGATTACCATATTTTTCACCCTATAAGACGCATCTGGCCGGCCATCGCGAGATTACGCTGCGTCCTCTAGAAAGTGAGGTGAATAAATTAATAAATTAGCTAGCGCTCCGCGGGCCGGATTAAAAGGTCCGCCGGGCCATATACGGCCCGCGGGCCGTAGTTTGCCCATTCCTGGTCTAGAACTATAAGGGAACTGATTTGGGGGGAGGACTAGAATAGATAGGGAATGAGTGGAAAAATATTTTGTGTGGAAGAAAAGTCTATGATGGGCTGGGTATTGGGAGAGTGAGGGGCTTGAGAATGGAAGGGTGAAATTTAAATGGATGATAAAGGAATAAGGAAAGAATTGGGGGAAAGAGCAAAAGGGAAACAATCAGTATGTTAAAGCAGAAATAGTGAGAGAATGGAAAACATCTAAAAGAGAAGAAAGGACAAATGGATAGCTCGCAGAAGACACGAAGAAACCAGAAGAAAGTGACTGGAGCAATTGCAACTGAAAAATAAAACGCCCAAACAGAAGGTAGAAAAATACTTTTTATTTTGAATTTATTAGCTGGAATATGTTTGGTCTGGGAAGTGTGTATTGATAACATCTTTGCGTTTTTGTTTAGTGCAAGAGGAAATTACTTTATAGTTTTATTTCTCCAGTGTTGTACATTTCATGTTTGGATTTTGGGGTTCCCAGTTTAATTATTATCTGACCAAGGAAGTTAGCCTACACGTATCCTCGGTAATTTTTGTGGGTGGGGCTGGGGGCGGGGCAGGGGTGGGACTAGGGGCGGAGAATGGGTGGAGCATGGCGAGCCACAGGTGTCGGGTTTTTCTCGGTGAAAAAGTTGGTAACCCTACCAGCAGCAGGGGGGATGGCTAGGTGCTTTGGCACATGTGGCCTTCTGCTTCTGAACCCCTGAGGTTATTTTGGAGGGGGTCAGAAGCAGCAGGCCATGTGTGCCAAAACAGATTTATTTCATCAGTTAGTCAAAACTGTTTACATTATAACTTAAATGTGGTAATGTACATTAAACAGAGACATTGATAACTTGGATTTTTCTGAGCCAATGGAGAGTTAAGTGACTTACCCAAGTCCACAAGGAGTGCTAGGGGGAATTGAACCCTGGCCTCTTAGTTTTCAAGCCAGTGCTCTAACCATTAGGCTACTCCTCCTTGGCTTACTGCTGAGCTGAGCCTCACCCCCCTCAACCCCACTGCCGGAATCAGTGGTAATATGACTCAGCACGTGGAGGGGGGGCAGCACAGTTGGTGGGGGGGGTGGCACAGCCAGGGCTTCTGCCTTGGTCAGCAGCAACCCTTGGGTCTGCCCTGTAACTCCCTTTCTACAAGACCTTTTTTTATCCTTGAATACACTCTCTCTCTCTCTCTCTCTCTCACTTGTCCTCTTCTGAATCACATAATCGCTTAATATTAGAAAAGCTGCATCCTCAGGCAGTCTCTTATTATATATGCTTGGTATGAGCCTCACCAGCCTGACTCTTAACATAGGGCACCCCCTTTCAATCAGGGTCAGAATTCAGAGGTGGGAACATGCTGGGCATGTGCCCAACTGTTAGAACAGGGCCGTCTCGCTTACTGTGTGATAGGGTTTGCTCCATACGTGTGTTGTACTCACTCTCTAGTGCACTTTAATATACCTACTCCTTAGTGTGCACAAACACTAAGATGTGCTAATGATCCAAATGCACATCCCCATCACCCTAAGGAACTGCATGAACTTAACCAGCTAGCCTCTCCTGCTGTCCCAGTACTTAAAAAAATTGAATTGTTGCCATTCTCTTTCATTCCTCTCAAGTCCTGAAATTAAAATGAGCAAGCCTTTGCCCTCTCCCTCTTACCCCCTTCTTGAAATCCCAACATAGAAAAGACAGCTGCTGCCCCTTATTCCTCCTCATCCCCTTCCTAAAATTTCTGTAGAAAAAAGGGATCTGCCACATGGTATACCCCCTTCTGCTACTCAAGTGCAGGTCCCTTCTTCCTACCCCTCAAAACTCCCTTCCCCCCTCAATTCATCTGTCACATTGAAATCAGAAAGAATGCCTACTTCTTTCCTGTTCTAGTGGGATGTTTCTGTCACTACTGGTAGCAGAATTAGCCTAAATATACTTTTTATTAATTTATTCACTTCAAAATCAAAGGTGGCACCAATCTCCAGTCTGAATTAAGAGCTCAATTGCCATTCAGAATCAGATTTTCCACAGTTCATTCAATTGTAATCAGGAGTCTTAGTTAAACCTGAACCCATCAACAGGCACTTGTTTGCTGTTATAATAATGCAAATATAAAATCACCACATGGTCTTTTAGCCAGGATTTTTTTATGATTGGCAGAAGTCTTCAGTCACCTTTCCTTCAAATGAGTTTGAAATGCATTTCCAGTCAAGCTTCAAAACTAAACTACAGAATAAGTCAAAGGGGCATTTCTTTTCAAATACCTTTGAAATTCAAAAGCAAAATTCATGTGAGGCAAAGAAAAAGGGTGATTAAAATTCCTGAAGGTATTTCAAAACCATTTCTGTGAAAGTTAAATGAGAAGTGTACTATAGATTTGAGGACTGCATGCAGTAGAGGATGTGTGCTTGGAAAAATAAAATAGAAAAAAGATCAGATCAATTCTGAATTGAAGAGAAAGGGCATGTCTATTCAATTTATACATAATTTCTAAAGAAGAAACTAACAGATTGCAGAATTGTTTAACAATTAAAAGATAAAAAATGCTGCCTGATCTTTTATGAATAAAAGGGCAATTTTATTAAGAAAAACAATTCAGAAGAAAAATCTGATTATAGCCTTGGGCTGAAGGCCTGTTTCACACATGCATGATTATAATGCACAGAACTAACAATTTTACTGGACAAAAATAAGCTTAAACGAATGCCTAAACTCTTAAAAATCCTGATTTCAAAGCATCAGAACCACAATTCTGTAAAATGTGTGTATTACATGAATGACTAACTAATTAGTGATACTGAACTCATGTCAGTTTTTCATACAAATATGTGAACCTGTTCCACAGAGGGGTCAATTTTTAAAGATACAACTGCTGTAGAAATATAAGTTGGTGATTTGTTCACTTATGTGTGTGCCCCATATTCATCTGGCCCCCATTAGTCAATGTTTAAACCACTTATGTGGTCAGCAGTTGCAGGGGCATGAAATGCACAAATTTTGGTCATTCAAGTTGTGAATTGTCAGAATTTATATGTTTTAATTGAGATGGGAGTAGTTTGACACAGGGGCTAGATTTAAAACTATACAAAGAGTCGCTTTCCATATATCTCATGGGAGTCATTTTATAACATATTTTTGGCATATATACGAGGTATATCAGTATATTCATGTAAAATGCCTCTTATAAAATTGTTCCTTTTTGTACTTTAATGCATGATGACAACAATACATGTATTGGTGTGTGACTCAAATGTAGGTGTGATTGGGGCAGAGTTTGGGTATAATAGTGCATGTGCAATCATTCTTTATATGCATCCTTTATAAAACACATATACAGCCCTGATTTCTGCAGTTTTGTGGGGCAATTTTATAAAGATATATACAGTAAATGGCTATGTATGTTTATGAAATAAGTCCAAATTGGCACCTACTTGGTCTCCTCAACTAGGGGCAATTTTATAAAACATATTTCATACATAATGGCCTTTGAACAATTTTCAGAAGACTATGTTCACAAGGATCTAGCTAAATGAAAAGTAGATGGAACGATGGGGCCAGATGGGATACATCCAAGAGTATTGAAAGAACTTAGGCAGTGGCGTTCCTAGCCCCCCTTCATCTCCTGGGATGGGCACCCCCTCATGCAGCCAGCACCCCCTTGTGTAGCATGGCACATAGTACGGTGATGCACTCCCCAACCCTGATCAGCCCCATGGTGGCAGCATGGAAAACCTATGATTAAGCTAGCTTGCCGTGTTGCCTTGCATAAAGTCTGTTCTCTACAGGTAATGGCCATTCTTCTCTCCTGGCCAAAGTCTCGCAATTCATGAGACTTTGGCTGGGAGAGAAGAGCAATCAGCCTCTAGAGTGTGAGGCGCCAAAGCAAACCAGCTTAATTGTAAGTTTGCTGTGCTGCCTCCATTGGGCCTGTGGGAATGAATCCCTTTCCCGACCAAGACCCTGAGCCTGCACCCATGACCCCACACTTGGCATGCCATTGAACATAGGGAAGTTCTAGTGGGTCCATTGTCTGACCTTTTCAATGCTTCTTGAGAGTTGGGAGTGGTCCTAGAAGACTGAGGAAGGGCACATGTGGTCCCTTTACACAAAACCATGTCTCAAGGGATGAGAAGTAAGGATGAGATTGGAAAATATAGGCTGGTTAGTCTGACCTTTATGGTGAGCAAACTAATGGAAATGCTGCTAAAGCAGAGGATAGTGAGGTTTCTGAAATACAATGGATTAGAACATCTGAGACAGCATGGTTTTACTAGAAGCAGATCTTGTCAGACAAATCTTATTAATTTCTTTGACTGCGTGATCTTAGAGTTGGACCAAGGGAGAGCTCTAGGTATGGTGTACTTAGATTTCAGTAAAACCTTCGACACTGTTCTGCACAGGTGACTTATAAATAAATTGAGTGCCCTAGGGATGGACCCTAAAATGGCTGACTAGGTTAGAAATTAGTAGAGCAGGAGAAAAGAAAGACTACAGGTATATAGAACTCACTCTGAGGAGAATAATGTTACCAGTGTTATGCCGCAGGGATCCATCCTTGACCTGATACTTTTAAACATTTTTGTAAGTGATATTGCAGAAGAGCTATCGGTAAGGTTTGCCTCTTTGCAGATGATACCAACATCTGCAATAGAGTAGACACCCAGGAAGGTGTGTTTAACATGAGGAGGTTTCTAGCGAAGCTTGAAGAGTGGTTGAGAATTTGGCAGCTGAGATTTAATGCTAAAAAATACAAGGCCATACATTTGGGAAGGAAAAATCCAAGGGAGTGATAGAGTATAGGGGAGAAATACTTCTGTCCATGAAGGAAGAGTGGGACCTTGGGGTGATTATTTCTGATGATCTTAAGGTGGCTAAACAGGTGGAAAAGACAATGGCAAAAGCCAGGAGGCTGCTTGAGTACATAGGGAGAAGAATGGCCAGCGGGAAGAATGATATACACAATGAATATGCATGTATAGATTTGCATACCAAGGAGGCAGTGCATGCAAATCTATCTCATGCATATTCATTGTAGATATCCTGAAAACCGGACCGGATGGGTATGCCCCAAGTACTGGGTTAAGAACTACTGCCCTAGAGCAGTGGTCCCCAACCCAATCCTATGGGGCCCACCGGCCAGTCAGGTTTTCGGGATATCCCTAATGACTATGCATGAGATATATATGCATTAGAGATATCCTGCCAACCTGACTGGTTTGTGGCCCTCGAGGGCTGGATTTGGAGACCCCTGCCTTACACCTCTGTCATTTAAGATTGTGAGTGGGCAAGGTACAGATGTCCTAGACATCGAAAGGGTATATAGAATGTGTCACATTCCTCCTCGATTCTCACCACCACCAAAAAGTTGTCTAATAGACAATTTTTTGGTGGTGGTGAGAAGTGAGGAGGACTGTGATAAATTCTATCTAACCTTTTTGATGTCTTGGACATCTGCACCTTGCCCACTCACAATCTTAAATGACGGAGGTGTAAGGCAGGGGTCTCCAAATCCAGCCCTGGAGGGCCACAAACCAGTCAGGTTGGCAGGATATCTCTAATGCATATATATCTCATGCATAGTCATTAGGGATATCCCGAAAACCTGACTGGCTGGTGGGCCCCATAGGACTGGGTTGGGGACCACTGCCCTAGAGGATTTGCACGTAAACGTATGAGCAGTGCCAAGAAGCTATAGGGTGACGTTTGTGAGAACTATGGTTAGAGATATAGTAACATAGTATATGATGGCAGATAAAGACCAGTATAGTCCATCTAGTCTGCCCAACAAGGCGTCAAGATTAGGTGCCCCTTCCTCTCCGTGAAGGTCACCCCTCCCCATGCCTTTGTTTAGGGGTATACCCACTGCTCCGTGTATGTCGCCCCTATTTGATGAGATATAAGAGAGATATGTTTATTTTGATTTTATCCTGTTGCTATAAAGAGATCCATTGTGTCTGTCCCAAGGTACTTCAAATTCCATCACTGTATTTAACCCCACCACTTCCACTGGGAGGGCATTCCAAGCATCCACCACCCTTTCAGTGAAAAAGTATTTCCTGACGTTGCCTTTCAGTTTACCCCCTTGGAGCTTCATGTTATGCCTTCTAGTTTTACAGCTTCCATGTCTTTGGAAGAGGTTTGTTTGTTCATTGATACTCTAAAGTCTGAATTATATCTCCCCTCTCCCTCCTCTCCTCCAGTGTACATATTTAGGTCTTCAAGTCTCTTGTTATACATCTTCTGACACATGTTCCAAATCATTTTGGTCGCCTTCCTCTGAACCATTTCCAGTCTTTTTATACCCCTTCTGAGATAAGGTCTCCAAAACTGAACACAGTATTCCAAGATAGGCCTCACCAGCGACTTGTACAGTAGCATTAGTACTTCTTCCTTTTTGCTGGTAATTACTCTCTATATGCAACCCAGCATCCTTCTGGCTTTTGCCACTGCCTTGTCACATTGTTTTGCCCCTTTGAGATCCTCAGAAACAATCACTCCAAGGTCCTTATCTTAGTCCGTGCACACTAACCTCTTGCCCCTATCACATACAATTCCTTTGGGTTTCTGCTTCCCAAGTGCATGACACTGCACTTCTTCACATTAAATCTTAACTGTCAAGCATTAGACCATTCTTCCAGCTTTTGTAGATCTTTCCTCATGCAATCCACTCCCTCTGGGGAGTCGACTCTGTTGCAAATTTTCGTGTCATCTATAAAAAGTCAGACTTTTCCATTCAGTCTTTCAGCAATATCACTCACAAATACATTGAACAGTACAGGTCCCAGGACCGAACCCTGGGGCACACCGCTAATCACCTTCCTTTCATCCAAGTGAGTTCCGTTTACCATCACCCTCTGTTGTCTGTCAGTCAACCAATTTCTGATCCAGTTCACCACCTTGGGAACCATCCCCAAGCTGTTGAGTTTATTGATAAACCTCCTCTGAGGAACAGTATCAATGTCTTTGCTGAAATCTAGGTAGATCACATCTATCGCATGCCCTTGATCTAGTTCTCTGGTGACTGAGTCAAAGAACTCAATCAGATTTGTTTGGCAAGATCATCCTTTGGTAAAACCATGTTGTCTTGGATCATGCAACCTGTTGAATTCAAGAAGGTCTACTATTTGCTCTTTTAGGAGCACCTCCATTACTTTTCCCGTCATCAAGGTAAGGCTTACCGGCCTTTAGTTGTTCACTTCTTCCCTATTACTACTTTTGTAAAGAGGTACCACATCAGTCCTTCTCCAGTCCTGTGGAACTTCTCCTGTCTCCAAGGATTTATTAAAACATCCTTTAATGGCTCTGCAAGAACCTCTCAGAGCTCTTTCTGTATCCTGGGATGTATCCCATTCAGTCCCATGGTCTTGTCCACTTTCAGTTTTGCAAGCTATTCTAACACATCATCTTCTGTGAATGGTGTGGTATCTACTCCATTCCCATTTGTATACTTGTCAATCACAGTTGGACCTTTTCCAGGATTTTCTTTAGTAAAAACAGAACAGAAGTATTTGTTTAGCATTTGTGCTTTTTCAATGTCACTTTCCACAAATCCGTTCCCAGAACTTTTGAGCCCTGCAATTCCACCTCTGATTTTCCTCCTATCCCAAATATACCTGAAAAACATTTTGTTGCCACACTTCACATCTTTAGCCATCTTTCCTTCTACCTTGGATTTTGCTATCCTTATTTTTTTTGTTGTTTCTTTTTGTTTTATCCTGTATTCTTTTCTATATTCCTGTGTTTGTGAACTTTTGAATTTTTTGAAAGCTGGGCTTTTTGCCTTTATTTTTGCAGCCACTTCTTTGGAGAACCCAATAGGTTCCCTTTTCCTCTTGCTTTTATTTACTTTCCTTACATATGTATCTATTTATGTGCATTGTTTTTAAAATGCAAGCATACAAGCATACATACATTATTAGCACCCCTGCAGTTCAATTCCTTAATGTCCAGTATCTCTTAAAGAAAATGGCCTGTGAAATGGCTTTGGACTATATATGCACACATAGTTGACACAAAAAAGAATCAAATAAAACAAGACCAATTAAAAAAGGAAATAGTAGGAAATATATAAAAACTGGGACATTGCCAGTACATAATTATTCTCAGTAAAGACTCTATGGGGTATGTTTACTAAACTGTGTTAGTGCAATTCGCGTTAGGAGCCGCGGTAGTAACAGAAACCCCAAATAAGGACATGGGCGGTACATCGTCACCACTAACGCGCGTTAAAAAAATTAACGAGCGTTACCGGGCGCCGTGGCACGTCACTGCGCGTTAAACGTAAGAAGACGTACAGACACAAAGCACTGAAACAGAGCTGTAGCACAATGGTTACGGTACTAACCACTGTTACAAGCAGCATGGGTTCGAGTCCCCAATGTGCCTAACGCAGAAGGCTGTCCCAGGCATCACCCTGTACATTACAGAGGGAGAGAGGAGGCATGTTTTTCGTTATGTTGAGTATTGGTGTCAGAAAAACACCCTCGGAGTGTGCCTAGCCACGTACGTTGGTACGTGCGTAGCCCCGTGCGTAGCTGCGCGCGTACAATCGTGCGTGGGTACGTGTGTTTTTACCAGCGTGGGCATCTTATATTACAGACTCTGTAGGGTGTCTTGCACCTATGCATTATGCTAACAGATGTACGTGTGATGGCCTATGGTTTATCAGAGCCTGTGAGCAGGTGCTGGAGTTTCACAGGGTTGGATTGTGCCAGTCACACCCATGATGCACTGCACGTGCAAATCAGCTGTCCACAGATACACACCATGGGGAATGCACCCCCACAGCACCTCGGCCTGGTAGGGGGAACTGACCTCGACCTGATAGGGGGTACTGACCGTGTGTTGTACTGGCACAGAGTGGCTACACACCATCACATTGTGCGGGTACTGTGCTCACCCTGAGGGTGCAGTGAGGCGCCCAGCACTAGGTCCACAGCACCGTCCATGGTGCAGGTCCAAAGCAGTGTTACTGTGTGAGATAGGTAGTTTCTGCAGGAACACCTTGGACATCTCTGTCTGTTTCAGTCAGGTGTAGCCCCCATGCACCACCACAGCCCTCCCCCAGGGCTGAGGGTGGCAAACAGGGTCTCCTATCAAAAGATCCACAGTCTACCTCCCTGCAACGGTGACAGTAGAGAGGAACAGACACCCCACAGGGCAGTCAATGCAGCTCTGTACACAGCCATAACACAATAGCAGACATACATTAGGCCTGGATATGGTATACTGCACCCCACCACTATCTGATATTCCCCTGGTGCAAGCCATCAGCCACTGCACCCTGCAAGCCACTCCATCACAACACCTACCAGCTGCAAACAGTCTGCTAGTGCCCAGTGGAGATGCCTGCACCCAGAACTGGGATGTCAGCATACACAGCAAGCAGATACATCAGTGACTGGGCCCCAAAAGGAAACCCATATTTATCACATGAGAGAAATACTAGATAGCACTATGGGAGTGCCTAGCCATGCTGTGGTCACTGCACAGTCAGGGTGAGAGTGATCTCTCAGCAGGATATACTGAGGTCACCCTGTCTGTGTAGGTGGTGGCCGGGCACTACAATGTGCCTGTCACTGCCCTATGCCCTGTGCAGATGCACCCTGGCCAGCCCACCCTGTCCGGCCTATACCCATGGTACCTTGCTCCTCATTATGCACATTGGCAGCCCAATACTGGCAACATTGCTGGCAGTGTGGGCTGTGGAAGGTGTTTGCAGCCACCACACACTGGATAGACAGACAGCCCACCCCACACCTATGCCAGCATTGTGCTACTATAGAGGTGGTCAGCAGCCATACCCACCACACCAGTCCTGGGCATAGTACAGGCATGGATATGGTACACAAGACTGTTGGGGGGTCACTCCCCAGGGTGGTGAACACTGTCAGAGACCAGACCTGCAGCACACACCGCAGACATCAGAATGATTGTTATGGTGGAGCTTAATGAGCAAAATGTGCTTAACATAGGAATTGATATCTGCCAGTTATCATAGGAAACGTTTGATAGCTGTGTACCATATACCCAGGTGTAGGGTGGCATTGCTAAGGTATGCAACTGCTAGTATTGGGAGATACAGGCAGGGCCCAATGTCTTGCCTTTCCAGGTGGCATTGGCCAATGGGGCCTGTGGGTGGGTGTGTGGCCCTGTTGGCTGCTGCTTTACGGCAGAGTTCCCCAACTCCAGTCCTGGTGTTCCAAACACTGTTCGGGTTTTCATGCTGTCCCTCATAAATATGCATGAGCTACATCTGCATACCATGGGGGTGGTGCATAGCTATGCAGCACAGGCATCTTTATTAGAGGCAGCATGAAACCGGAATGGTGTGGGGCCCTCCAGGACTGCATTTGCGGGACTCTGCTTTAGGTAATATGCCTGTTTCTGGTGTCTGTGTTTGGTGTGGTAAAATATAGGCCATGCGTATGTTCTCTGCAATAAAGGAGTGTCTTTACTATCACTGTTTAGTGGTGGGTAAAACTATGGGGACTGGGTTGGCAGGAGCCCCACCTGGGATTTGAACCTGTGACTCTCTGGTCTTACCAGCACTGGCTGTGTCTGTTGCATCACACTGTGGCCACAGAGACAGTGCAGTCCCTGGAGTTAGTTAAACCGGCCTGACGAGTCAGAAACCCTGCTCTGCAACAGGTTTACTGTGGTCTCATTTACCTTGTATGCAGACAAAGGTGCACATAAACCTCATAAAAGACCTCACAAAAGGGGCACACACCCATAACCAAGCTGGGCAACAATGATATCATTGGGAAACATTACACAACACTCCCAGGACAGCTCCATTACAATGAAATGATCTTTAAAAGGGTCTTCGGAGCGTAGACCCTTCCACACATCATTTCTTTTTTTTTTTGGTGATTTCCAGGGAGTGTTGTTCCTTGTTGCCCATTGCTACCACTGTTGTCCAGCTGAATCATGCTTTTTAAAATGTTTCCTGTGGTCATTTTTAACGTTTTATGTGAAATTTTGTTCTGTGCACATGTATCACACTGCTCACGTTTTGTGGATTTCCCCGGTTTTTCTGTACATTGCTGACGGAAATGGTTTCTCTTCCCTTTAAATGCCTTTAACGACAGGTTTTCATTCACGTTGGAATTGAGCTCAGAAATTCAGCACGTTAGTATGAGGGGAGCCTCTCCCCGCCCACTCTCCGCCCATTGACCCCTTCTCTCCGCCCACTCTCCACCTTCTGCGCTGTTTTAACGCGCGGCGGGACTTTACGATCGTTAACTATGCTTAACGCGCGTAGTATTACGTTAACGGTCGTTAGCGCGTCGGTACGCGCATTATACGGCACTTACGGTCGTTAACATCGTATAACGCGCGTTAGTCACGTTTACCGCACTTTAGTAAACATGCCCCTATATAAACATCGGGAATAATTGATATTTTTGCAAAACCAATGGTCTGTGTGAGGACTTAACCCCTACTACAGTCCGTGTCCATTTTAATTATTTTATGCAGTAAAATGTGCCTTATAACTCAAAGCACTTATCTTATGGTTGATCAATTCATCAGTTATGAAAAATACGATCTCCACGATTCATACATCGAAAGCCATCTTGGGGTATGACAGAGCACTGCGTTTCGGCTCCATTAAATTCTAGAGACCTTGCATCAGGCAAACATTCCCAAACCAATGAAGATCATGAAAGCACTGAATAGGTCTTTTCTTTTGGATTTTAAGTTGGAGCTTGACCTTTTTCTCTTTAGCTCTGAGATATGGATATTGAGGACATCATTATTGGCACCCTTATAAACATTTCAAATCAGTTTGAACAGAAGAATCACAGTCCCAATGCAGTAAAATTAGATGTACCTGTGATCAATTGTTAGTACTCATATGACTTGAATCAATCAATAGATGATGGCTCTAATGTTTAAAATGGCCACATTCACTTCATGTTCAATTTTCTCAATGGTGAAGGCAAGAGAGTGGCCTGAGATCATCAGATAAGCCATTATCAACACACATCAAACATCAAAGGGGTACAAGGCCATCTCCAAATACCTAGGGAATTCCTGTGTTTACAGTTTGCAATGTTATTAAGAAGTTTTCTGCTCATGAAACTGTCAATAACCTCCTTGGACATGGTGGGAAGAGGAAAATTAATCCAAGAAGTCTTTGAAGATTATTGTGAACTGTCGGAAAAACACCATGTACATCATCCAAAGAGCTTAAGGCTGACCTACTGTAGAGCAGTTTGGAGTGGTAGTTTAAATCCGAACCATACATTGTGCACTAAACAAAGAAAGACTTCATGGGTGAAGGCCAAGAAGGACCCCACTGCACACAGACAGACATAAACAAGCATGTTTAACCTTTGCCCAAATCCACCTTGAGAAACCATAATACTTCTGGGAAAATGTTCTGTGGACAGATGAAACCGAACTTGAGCTCTTTGGCAATGCAGACCAGCGATACATTTACAGGGGAAGAAATTAAACTTATAAGGAAAAAAAATGGAACGTATTAAAGAAATCATGAAGATGGAGGACCACCAAGGTATTTTGGAGCAAAATATGCTACCTAGGGGCATGTTTACTAAATCGCGTTAGTGCAGTTCGCGTAAGTATCCGCGTTAATAACACAAACCCCCAAATAAGGAGATAGGCGGGACAGCGGAAGACCTAACGCGCGTAACTGAGCTCACGCGCGATACCTGGCGCGTTAGAGGAAGTCGCCGCGCGTTACTGCGCATGAAGCATAAGAAGCCACGCAGACATACCTGACCCAGACAGAGCTGTAGCACAATGGTTACTGGCTGATGCAGCATCCCGAACATGATACAGTGAGGGAGGGGGCATATATTTTTATACGCCTTGGAGGGGTGCAAGCAAACACACCCACACATCAGATAGTGAGTGAAGGGGGCATGTATATGCTCTGTTCCCCTGGGGTGCAAGCAAACACACCCACACATCATATAGTGAGTGAGGGGGCATGTCTATGCTCCCCTACCATTTGGGGTGCAAGTAAACACACACACACAGTATATAGTGAGTGAGGGGGCATGTCTATGCTCCCCCCCCTTTCGGGGCTCAAGTAAACACACCCAAACATTACATAGTGAGTGTGGGGGCATGTATATGTTATGTATATGTTGTATGGTTGTTACCATACAAACCTGACCCAAACGGAGCTGTAGCACAATGGTTACTGCAGTGACCACTGATACGGGCAGCATGGGTTCGAGTCCCCAGGCTGCCAGATGCAGAAGGCTGGCTGATGCAGCATCCTGAACATGATACAGTGAGGGAGGGGGCATATATTTTTATACGTCTCGGAGGGGTGCAAGCAAACACACCCACACATCAGATAGTGAGTGAGGGGCCATGTACATTGTTTTGTATGTGCTGTAAGGTTGCTAGCAAACACACCCACACAGTGGTGTATCCAAAGTTGCTGCAGAACGCACCCCATAACGCACAACAGAGGCCACACTAAAAAGTAGAGTGTCCACTGAGGCACAACAAGATGTCCCCCATTGAGCAGTCCATAAGGGAACCTAAAGGTAGCCAGATAAGGTGACACATGGTGCACCCAATGACGCTCAGTACGGTAATATGACGCTTGAGAGGCTGTTGCTGGTAGCAGTCCTGCGTATGTAAAACATATAATGCGGCAGACACCCCTATAAAAGGAGTCCATTGTGGGTCACAACCCATGGCTACGGGCTCCACAGGCAATGAGTGACCCACTGGCCTGCAGCCCCATAGCCGGTAACCACCCCCTGGCTGTCCACTGAAGTGCGGCAGGACACCACCCAACTGTCCGCTGTAGTGTCCCGGATCCGTAACAATGCAGGGAGTCCCATGGTGCACACTGCACATGCAGACCAGCAGTCCACAGATGAACACAAGAAGGGGTACATACCCACATAGCCCCCTGGTATGGTATGGTGAAATGACTGTGTGTGTCACTGGACATAGTAGCAACAGAGAGTATCCCAACAGGGTGCCCCAGAAGAAGCTAGAAAATGTGTCAGTGAAGGCAGACAGATCATAAGCACAATGGGTAAAAAGCTGCCTGGTGGAGCAGGGTCTGTGAGTTCAATCCCCCCTGTGTGTCCAAAGACCAAGGCTGCCTGCAACAGTACCCTCCGCAAACAGTAGGCACACATATGATGAACCAGTCAGCCCCCTGTCTAAACCAATGAGAACCCCAATGTTTGGTTGGACACAAAGAACATGAGAGGGAGGAAAATATGCCCACCACCCCTTGCTGGGAGTGTCCGTGTAATCCCGAGAGGTGCAGCACCCAAAGGTAGAAAACAGTGTGAATCTGCAGCCAGAACCGGGTGCTTGAAATGTACAAAGGTGAAGATATACACAACCCATATAATAAAGGAAATACCACGTCAGACTGTACCAGAAACAATGCAGGGGACAACACAATTGCCTTGCCATTGGAATTCAGCATCAAACAGCACCAGGACATGCTATGTGTGCCACAACTATGGGCCGTGTACCAAGTGGTTGTGTCCCTGCAAGGCTGGCATATCTGTGGATGGGTGTGCGGCATGACTCCCACACCACACCAGTAATATCATAGGAGGTCTGGTTTGTATGTCCCACAAGTTGTGCTGGCAAACACCCACCCACAGGGATGTACCTGGAAGGTGTGACATAGGATAACCCCATGAAAGCCACACCAGAGAACTAAGGCTACTGTGCACTGTCTCCCACAGCACCCGACAGGGCTTTTCACAAAGCACCCCATAGGGCATGTGACAGGGCCCATGAGGAGTCACTGTGCGGAGTCTGCAGTGTGAGGGCGTTGCTGTTGTTAGCACCAATGTAAAGCAAGATAGGAATACGCCCCCCAAGGTGCTCACAATGACCCACTGTGTGTTCAAACCCATGACCCAGGGCCCCACCCACAAGCATGGAAGCAACCCCATGCCCATATTGCCAGTGCACATAACAAAGTCACAATAATGAGGTGGGCAGCCCTTGGAGCAGAACTGCCAGATGACCCAAGCCCCCGAAACAAACTCACAGAAGACGCACCATGTACATGCAAGGGATGCCTGACTAAGAAACAAAGCAAGGTCTCAGCAAACAAGGGCATATGGCAAACACAATCAAGACCAAGGTCATGATCATTACCAAATATAGAAGGCCCAATAACATCACAGACCGCTTTGCAACATGGAATGTCACTGGCAAAAGCAAAAGCAGGGAGAAACACACTATGGTGATTGTGCGCAGGAAAATGAAGATGTCCGTAACACCTGAAACCAAATCCCCTGACTGTGGACCGAGGGGCGCCATGTCGTCACCCAAGGTGCCTGCTGGGCTGCTAAGGATATGGGAGTATGCAACAGTACCCATGGTGCACTGCAGATGCCCAGCAGCAGTCCAGAGATGACCATAGGAGGGGATAGGCACCCCCACAGCGCCTGGGCCGGAAGGGAGATAAGAATATGTGTGCCCCTGCCATAGAGCACCAAACGACAGTAGGCCAACAGTGTGGCCAAGAACAAGCAGGAAAGGTGTACCAGTACAGTGTGAAGACAGGTGTGCAAACTGAACCCAAATATGCGGTTAAGCGGTATAGGAGAGTGCTGACAGACCTGTGGCCCATTGAACAATATGGCATGGTGCATCACTAATGGTATGTTTGCAAAGGTCAGTGTGCCCTAGAGGCCACAAGGTGTGCCTGGAGGGTTGGCAGGACCTGTGTGGAACAGAGATAGATGTGGCACAAACACCACCTAGAGCCCACAGTAACGACAATGAACAGGTGACTGTTGGAGGGCAAGCAGGGAGTTCACGGACCCTCACACATGACAGCAGCACACGTGTATGGCAGCAGCGCAGACAAACATGCTGGGAGCAACAGCATCACAGCAAAGGTTCCTGGCACCCTGGTGTACCGGAAAGTAGGTGTGTGGCAGCTGAGGGGAATAGGTGCCCCCCAGTGGAGGGTGAGGTCGCCCGAGAGGTGAGCAGGACACGCCAAGCAGGCACAGGACAAACAAGCAAAAGGAGATGCTCTGTAGACAATGGCAGCAGGGTAGGGTACGGGGCAAGAGTCCACAGCAGCATACATGACACCTCACCACACCATGATGCAAATACATGGACCAAAGGATGGACAGCTATTGTGACAACGCTAATATGACCAGACAGGTAGCAGACGCCCGGAGACCACTGTTACAGAGACAATAAGCATCAGCGCGGGAAAGGCCGAGGAAAAGAGGAACAGAAAGAGCGCAAAGCTATGACCACTCTGATGGAAAGCACTGGAGAACATTGTCAGACGGCTGCCTAGGGTGAGAACTTACACAATCTTGACGATGCATATATTCATATGATTCTTGCAAGGTATTGTGGGTATTGTAGTTCATTCACTCCCAAACACAGCTGATGACAATAATTATTATTATTTTATTTATTATTTAGCAAGCATTTGTAGTCCGCTCCTTCCAGCAATCAGAAGCGGGTAGGATTACTATTGTGAAACTGCCGAATCAAGGCAGGTACAAATTTTGTTTACATACAGATTGTCAGAAAAGCACATCATACAGAGTTAACACTTCTTAGCTATGGGGGAGTTCATTTACATATATACATAAATACATATATACAGGATAATCTTCTTGGACTGTCCTAATTGAGTTGTGAAACCAAGTGGTAAGGCCAATAAAATACTTCTTTTATTGATGGGGTTTAATTCACCCAGCACATATATGCTTGATAGCAATATAAATGAGGTTACTTGCTTGCAGTGTTTAAATGGATAACAAAAAGTCACAAAGCAAAATCAGAAAACAACCTTCAGCTTGTCAGGCAATTAGCTAATGTTTTCTTAGCAAATAATTACCAAATACAAAGGCACAAAGAAAAGAATAAACTTTGCTGGTTAGGTTAACTTCTGCTTATTTTCCACGCAGATCTCAGCAGTGATTCTCCCTTGCTCACACACACAATCAGGTGCAGCTTTAATTACTATCAATTGACCAGCTGTAAGCCTTTAGCTGGCTGGCTGCTACTGTGTGAACCCAAATCCTGCTTCAAGAGCTGTTTGCAGTGGAAATAAAGAACAAAGTTAGGTTTCTTTGTGATGGCTGATGTGTTTGCTCACAGAAAGCTAGCAATAGCAATTAGATAGAGAACAGTCCATGTAAACTGTACTTTCATCTGCTGTATCTCCCCCTTCATCAATCAGCATAGGGTCACTATCATACATTGGCACAGACGAGTCTTTCATTAAGGCACTATCATGAGAATGCTTATTCCCTTGCTGCCATTCTCTATTATAGATAGGGTCTGGATCAGTGTTCATACCTGAGCCTCTCCTGCCATCATAATTCCTCTCTGCATTGCCTGGCCAGTATGTAATCCAATTCTGATGTCCAGCCTTCCAATCTTGATCCCTGGACACTGGATCTCCTCTCACATACCTTCTGGCCTTGGTCTGAAAGTCCCTTCCACGTGCAGTCTTCTCTCTTCCAGGTAGCCACTGGTGATTCCTATCTCTGCCAATCCATTCCTCTGGCTGAATCCAGTCCAATGGACTCTGCTGGCACTTGGAATACCTCCCAGTATGGGTACTGCCTTGGACTCTCCCAGACCTTCCAATGGGCTTTCTTCTCTTCCTTCCAGAGAGTTTCCTTCTTTCTCTATCCGCTTGGCTTGGCTTGGCTTCTCTTCCTCCAGGTGATACTGGGGCTTGAGCTTGTAGCCGTTGCTGTCTCTGTCTCTGTATCTCTTCCTCCCTCTGTAGCTGAAGCTCTCCTTGAAGCTGTTATCTGAAGAATAAGCTCTATTCTTATTCTTTCCTAATGTGTGCTCCTCCCTAACACAGCGCAGCTGTGATGAATCAGGCCCTGCCCTTTGAGATGAGTGCTTATGGATTACCTCATAGCTCTCTTGATTGCACACACATTTTCTCACTTCAGCCCCTCTCATGGCTGCTGGAAACCTGGTGCATTCTGGGACTGGTAGTCTTTTATGTGAAAACTCTGTTTTCTTTCTTCTACCAGAACTGACAGGTTGCTTGTTCAGAGTCACATCATCTTTTCTATAGCTCCTACCTGAGCTATGATAAGCTTCCTTATCACATACCCCCCTGCTTAAGTTATTACGGACTGGTTTTACTGGTGAAACTGCTTCTTTACAGTCCGTAATACCTACGAGAGTGTTATCTTCTTGAAGCTCACTTACTTCCTGACTGGGTTCAAGGTCATTATCTACAGGCCTCTCCTTCCAAGATTTAAGTACATTAATATGGTAGGTCTGCCTACGTACTCTTGCATTTTCTACCATATAAGACACTGGGCTTACTTGTTTAACAACCTTCCATGGCCCTTTCCACTGTACCTCAAATTTTGGAGCAGTTCCTGCTACTTGAACCAAAACCTTTTCACCAATGCTTAATTGGCGGCTTTTGGCCTTTCTATCATACCACCCTTTCTGGCGAACTTGACTGTCCTGCAGGTTCCTCTCAGCAACCTGCGACGTCCTTTCCAAACGTGCTCTCAAGTCACGTAGAAACAGTGGCACCTCCTGACTTCCTGGTTCAGGATCAATCCATTGTTCCCTCAAAATATCCAACAAACCCCGGGGAGCCCTACCATACATCAACTCATACGGAGTTACACCTAGGGACACTTGAATTCTTTCCCTGCAGCCATATAAGGCAAAGGGTAATAACATATCCCATTCTTTTACCTCTCCTGCTAACCCCCTTCTCAACATTTGTTTGAGAGTTTGGTTGAATCTCTCCACCAAACCATTTGATTGTGGATGGTAGGCTGAGGTTTTCACGTGACGAATGCCAAAGGCATCCCAGACCTGGGCCAAATATTTGGATACAAAATTGGACCCTCGGTCAGTCAACACCTCTCTTGGGAATCCCACTTCACAAAACAATTTTACTAGCTCTAAAGCTATTGTTTTTGCAGAAACATTCCTCAATGGTATGGCCCAGGGAAACCTTGTTGCCTGATCTACCATAACTAGGATGTATTGGAAACCTCGGGGCGTTTTAACTAATGGGCCTACAATATCCATGGCAATGCGACCAATTGGGTCTGTGATGATTGGCATGGGGATCAATGGCACCACCGGTGGGTGAGCCGCTGTAACTCGCTGACACGCTGGACATGCAGCACAAAACTGGGCAGTTTCTTTGAAGATACCTGGCCAGTAAAAACGCACAAGTATTTGATCCAGCGTTCCTTGCATACCTTTATGACCTCCCACTGGATGATCATGTGCTAGCCTAAGTACTAGCCCTTTGAAAGTTGTGGGTACCACCAATTGTTTACGTATGGCACCATTTCTGGGGTCCTGACTCTCTCTATATAATATGTCATTATCTAGTCTGAATCTGGGCAATTCCTCCCTGACCTCCTGAGCATACTTAAAAGCTCGGGTGAGAGCTTGATCAGCTCGCTGTTCTTGTGGAAAGTTAGGAAACTTTGCCACCAACTCAGCTGGCACCCAGGGTAAACTTTGACCAGCTAATATCTCAGCCCTACCCTGTGCTCTGCAAAGTCTCTCACGCCGCTTTTGTGCTTTCAACTTTCTTACTTTACCAGATGATGGGGTTATTAAATCATCATGAGAGGGTAAGTCTCCTAATAACTCTGCCTGCTCCCCCTCCTCCTTCCGCTGGCTCTCTAACTTAGCCTGCGAGCGGGTGGATACAAGGCTCCTCTTATTACCCATAGTTTGGCCTTCTGGAAGCTTAACCATCTTTTTAGCTAGGGACTGAGGACTTCTAAAGAAAGGCCCGGGAGCTATTTCCATTATTAAACCTTCTCCCTCCTTCTTTCCTAGCCCTTTCACTAGTTCCTGCTTAAATCTTGGCCAGTCTCTTCCTAGAACCAAATCAAAGGGTAGCCTAGGCACCACTGCTAATAGGACTTCCTCTTGTTCCCCCAGGTACTTAACCTTAAGCCTATAGGTGGGATATGATGTTGCAGCACCATGAATGCATCTGATGTGAACTTGGCTTTCAGGGGTTCTAGGCACAAATCTTTCTTGGGCCTCTATCCTCTTCCAAAGCCTTTTTGACATCATACTCTGGTCTGCCCCAGAGTCTAATAATGCATTTGTGGTAATTCCCTGCACATCAACCATCAAAAGAAATCCTTCCTTGGGCTGTTTTAAATCCAGACCCATTAAACTAGTGTGTGTCTGGCATCTCTTCTCTAAATGTCCCAATTTTCCACATTTGAAACATTTCTTTCTATTCCACTGTGTCATCTGGTTTGATACAGTACATTCATTTTTAGAAACATTCTTAATTATTCCCTTTTCTGATACTGCACATCTAGCCTCAGCATCCATCTTTAGAGGGCCACCCATTCTATGGCAAGCCTGCGTGGCTTCCAAGAATCTCTCTGCTAGCATGGTTGCCTCTCCAAGATTTTGGCAATTTTGCTGTATAAGAAAAACATTCAAATCTTTAGGTACCCCAAGCATAAATTGTTCCAGCATTATAATATCTAATAACATTTCTACTGTCTTTTGCTCAGGCTCCAACCATTTTACAGCTAAACTTCTGATTCTCTGACTCAGAGCCCTGGGTGTCTCACCCACTTTCAATGTAACAGCTCTAAACATTCGCCTAAACTCTGAAATAGACAACCCTAGGCGATCTCTAATAGCTGCCTTTACATCCTTATAAATCAAAGCCTGGGCTGCTGGCATTGCTCTGTAGGCTGCTAGATCCTCTCCAGTTAATGAGGCTGCCAGCCTTACTGCCCACTGGGTCTCTGGCCATGCTAAAGCCTGTGCCACTCTTTCAAAAGACTCTAGAAAATCATCAATATTATCATCTGGAGTTAATTTCCCAAAATTAAATGCCCCAATCCCTTGATTGAGTCCCACATTGTTCACATGTGGTGTACCAGTACTAACTGCTGGTCTTGCATCTGTTCCACTTTGGCTCTGCAGCTGTACTAGAGCTTGCACCAGATCAAGCACTGGTTTCTGCTGTTCCATTAAGGCCTTCATAGCAGTGTCCTGGGCCTGCTGTGATAGCTCCTGCTGCTTGCAAAATTGGGCTGCCATCCACTCAGCCATCTCCTTCGGATCCATCTTGACCCCTGCAAGAAATAAAGAAAAAAAAAACCAAAGAGCAGCACCTTCCAACCAGGTGTGTTTTTTTCAACTTTTTTTTTTTTTTCCAATTACCCCCTTGTGCTTACACACATCCACCACTAGACATGCCCAGGTACATATTACCTTGTCTCAGTGATGAATCCAGCTTTGCACAGGGTCTTTTCATCTGGGACAGCTTCCTGGAACAACCACTTTTCTTCCAAAGTGCAGATGAGGGAAAGAAATCTTCTTACAGCTTTAAACTTGACTTTTATTTGTAATCCACAACAAGTAAATCCTCTTGGTGCAAAAGCAATCCGAAAAACTACGCCATTTGCAGACGGCTGCCTAGGGTGAGAACTTACACAATCTTGACGATGCATATATTCATATGATTCTTGCAAGGTATTGTGGGTATTGTAGTTCATTCACTCCCAAACACAGCTGATGACAATAATTGAGTTGTGAAACCAAGTGGTAAGGCCAATAAAATACTTCTTTTATTGATGGGGTTTAATTCACCCAGCACATGTATGCTTGATAGCAATATAAATGAGGTTACTTGCTTGCAGTGTTTAAATGGATAACAAAAAGTCACAAAGCAAAATCAGAAAACAACCTTCAGCTTGTCAGGCAATTAGCTAATGTTTTCTTAGCAAATAATTACCAAATACAAAGGCACAAAGAAAAGAATAAACTTTGCTGGTTAGGTTAACTTCTGCTTATTTTCCACGCAGATCTCAGCAGTGATTCTCCCTTGCTCACACACACAATCAGGTGCAGCTTTAATTACTATCAATTGACCAGCTGTAAGCCTTTAGCTGGCTGGCTGCTACTGTGTGAACCCAAATCCTGCTTCAAGAGCTGTTTGCAGTGGAAATAAAGAACAAAGTTAGGTTTCTTTGTGATGGCTGATGTGTTTGCTCACAGAAAGCTAGCAATAGCAATTAGATAGAGAACAGTCCATGTAAACTGTACTTTCATCTGCTGTATCTCCCCCTTCATCAATCAGCATAGGGTCACTATCATACATTGGCACAGACGAGTCTTTCATTAAGGCACTATCATGAGAATGCTTATTCCCTTGCTGCCATTCTCTATTATAGATAGGGTCTGGATCAGTGTTCATACCTGAGCCTCTCCTGCCATCATAATTCCTCTCTGCATTGCCTGGCCAGTATGTAATCCAATTCTGATGTCCAGCCTTCCAATCTTGATCCCTGGACACTGGATCTCCTCTCACATACCTTCTGGCCTTGGTCTGAAAGTCCCTTCCACGTGCAGTCTTCTCTCTTCCAGGTAGCCACTGGTGATTCCTATCTCTGCCAATCCATTCCTCTGGCTGAATCCAGTCCAATGGACTCTGCTGGCACTTGGAATACCTCCCAGTATGGGTACTGCCTTGGACTCTCCCAGACCTTCCAATGGGCTTTCTTCTCTTCCTTCCAGAGAGTTTCCTTCTTTCTCTATCCGCTTGGCTTGGCTTCTCTTTCTCCAGGTGATACTGGGGCTTGAGCTTGTAGCCGTTGCTGTCTCTGTCTCTGTATCTCTTCCTCCCTCTGTAGCTGAAGCTCTCCTTGAAGCTGTTATCTGAAGAATAAGCTCTATTCTTATTCTTTCCTAATGTGTGCTCCTCCCTAACACAGCGCAGCTGTGATGAATCAGGCCCTGCCCTTTGAGATGAGTGCTTATGGATTACCTCATAGCTCTCTTGATTGCACACACATTTTCTCACTTCAGCCCCTCTCATGGCTGCTGGAAACCTGGTGCATTCTGGGACTGGTAGTCTTTTATGTGAAAACTCTGTTTTCTTGCTTCTATCAGAACTGACAGGTTGCTTGTTCAGAGTCACATCATCTTTTCTATAGCTCCTACCTGAGCTATGATAAGCTTCCTTATCACAACATAGATGACCTAAAATAAACACAGAGGCACACAGAAATGGATGCAGACAGGACCACATCATGCCAACAGCAAAGACCACAGCTGCGTGCCAGGTGATAGAACCACAGAGCGTAGGCAAAATGCAGTACACATGTGGAGGAGGGGTCCACAGCCCACAACACAGTCGACAGGTGGGATGGAACACACAAATTAAGAGGCACACACCCACACCCACACCCACACCCACAGCAGGAGATATAATGTACTGTAAACAACATGCAAGTGATCAGGGAAGTGACACATGAGGGGTGTAATTGGATAGCCCAATGGAGGCCCATTTGGATCGGCTGTGGAAAGGGCCACCGGACCAAAAGAGGGACATGCCAATCACCAACCAGACCAACAGTGTTGCCTGTGTCCTGTGTGAAAAGAAGCAGATATCAGGTAAGGGACGGACACACACCCCCATGACACCTGCAGGACAGAAAGGAGACACACACATAAAACCAGCCACACACAGAATGAATAGATAGCAACACATGATGTGTCCACAACACTGAGCACACTGCACATGCACCACAGACGTAGATGACAGTGAAGACTACGGCACCATCCCAATATCATCAAGAACCTGCACATGACACGCATACACCGCAGGGGACAAGAGCATGTGCAGCAGCGGTGGCATACCCAGAGAACAAATAACGACAGGCTGAGAGCAATAGGCAAAAAGCAGAATAAGCAGGCGGTGTATGTCACAGAGTATGGAAGGTGAGGGCCACCTGAAAGGTACACCAGTGTCCTGGATGTGAATGTTACTGTCAGCAATGTTCCCCCCAATCGTCTGTAGGCTGTGTGCGCGTAAAATATCAGCTCAGTGCAGCTTTGGAAGGAAGGTGACATGTCTGTGCGCAACATAATGACAGGCAGAGTTATAACATTAAAATGTTGACTACACGTCAGAATATAGTATGTACACCACATTGAGTTTAATCAAATTAACTGAAAATAGACGATTAATAAATGAAGCAGGAAATGTCTAGTAATTACAACCCTGACTGTAAAGGTGTAAGATGTCTGGGTCGCTCCCTAGTGGAATCAGAGCTGCAAAGTTTGTGCGCTCCCCTGGCGAGGTGTGTGCGCGCACACATGCGCACAGCTCAGAGGGAACAGTGATTGTCAGCCAAAAGCACACAGAGACACAATAGCGGATCCAGAGACCGATGGATGGCGGACAGCACGACGTCTGCATGGGTAGCTGTGAGAGCAACATGTCCACGGTGCAGTGTGTCCTGCGGAAACACAATGTTGATGTACATTGCATCACCATCGGAACTGTGACCCATCTGAGGAACATATATGACACCTGTGCACAATGTACAGTTGCCCACCAGTGGAAGGTAACAAATGGATGAGGGAACATAATCGGAGAGGGCGCAAAATACATCCCTACAACACACATAGGCAGGGTGGCGCATGAGGAATGGCCAGGTGGAAAGGTCACTAACAATCATGAACATACACAGTGTGATAAAGTACACATGCAGAAAGCCAAGATGTCCTGCCCCCCAAAAATGAACGTCAAATGGAGACACACAGCACATCACATGCATGAGTGGCACATATCTGCCAAATGACCCATTGCCAGTGGCTGATCAACCTAGCAAACCAGTATACACTGACCTGTGCAAGAGTACACACACAGCCGCTCAAGATGTGTGCAAGATAGAACATGCAGAACCCCAATATGTGAACAAGTAAAGGCCACCTCTGTGACCCATGGAGGCGAAGGGGGAAGGAGCAGTGGTCCAAATAAATGTGCAGCACCATAGGAGCAGTGGAGAGAAAACAACATATATGTGACCAGACGTGACAAATGACATGCAATCCCCACTACCCTGCAACTCACCCAAGCCAACATGAAGGCTGCATATATGAACACCCTCCCCCCCCTCCATGCAGCACGGCCACATGCAGCATTACAAGGCAGTCCAGGTGGGCCTGGAACACAGATGCTCATCCTGTGGAGCCAAGAACAGGACAGAGATATGGAGGCATCAGATGGCAGTGCTGCACAATCCTCACACCACCTAACACATGGCAAACCCAGAGACACGTCCCCAGCACACCCATAACTTACAGGTGAAGATCCTCTCGATTAGATGCTGCCTGGCTGCCATGCCTGCACGTGTGTCACCATGGCCAGGTGCAGGAGGGCACATAGGATCCGGGCCCAGATCCTCATTAATGTCGACTGGAACATTGTGCCTGAGAGCAATGTTGTGGAGGATGCAACAGGCTATGATGATCTTTGCCACAGTCAGTGGTTTGTACTGTAAGGCCCCGCCAGTCCTATCCAGACACCTGAAGCGACTTTTGAGGACGCCAAAGGTGCGCTCAATCACTGAGCGACTGGAGGCATGGGCCTCATTGTACCGTAGCTCTGCACCTGTCCGGGGGAGACGCACAGGGGTGAGCAGCCAGGTGCGACACCCATATCCTGCATCACCTGCAGGGAGAAATGGTGCAAATTCACATGCGTGCTGAGACAATAATGGAACGACAGACATACCAATTCAGAACTGGACAGCCGAGAGGCCATGCACACACATATGAGGCAAATGATGTGCACACAGTGGTAGCACAGCAGAGGCTGTTGAGGCCAGTGGGAAACGACCATGACATGCTGAGAGTGGCAGTGCACACCCATGTAACCGTGACACGTGACATGTGCAAGAACTGGTTCAGCAAATACATCTGCGTGAGCTGTGAGGCAAGGTGCTGGACATTGTCAAATAGCAACCGGGGGTGCAGGGTGGCACAGTTGTGCAAGTGGGTGGCTGGCACGATCCTCTGCATACACAGCACCAGCCACTGGGATACATATCATGGGTGTTGGGGGTGAAGCAAACGGCGGTGGTGAGGTGGACCCCGAACATGGTGCCCAGACATGCAGCAGACACGTGTGATAGTCACATGGTCACCAGCACATCTCCTGTCGAGCAAAAAACAGGGCCAGAAAGATTGGTCCGCGCACACAGAATGAGCCCCATGAGGGTGGGCCCAGGCCCCCCCCCCACCAGGCTGCCTCACCGAAATCCATGCAAAGGATGGGCTAGCCAAGTGACTGACTCCACTGGGAGACATGGGTACAACTGCCAGCGCTGTATGCCCATGGTGCGGGTGTGGAGGTGATGGCCTGGATACATGTGTAGCCCACAGGCATGGGGGGGACACAGCATATGCTGCCCTGTCGCACATGGACACAGTTCACCTGAAAAACGAGGGCATGGGCATGGAGAAACAGACACCACACTGGCCCTCTGGGACACACATGTGCGAGCAAACCAACACACATCCGAGACAGAGAGATGGCTGTGGCGAAACATATGTCTAAGACCAGGACACCAGTGACACGGCATGAGGTTGTGAGCCACACCCAACAGTGCACTCCCAGAACTAACGCTGCAATGTCAGTGGGCGCATGTCAAATACGCGGAATACCCACCCAGCAGGACGTAGTCACCAAACTGACCAGTCTCAAACTGGTCAAACACTGCCGAGTTCTGCAGGATATAGGAGTCATGGGCCGACCCTGGGAACCGCGGAACCACATTCAGGATACGCATACCTGCATCACAGACAACCTGCACATTGAGGGAATGGAAGTGTTTCCGGTTCCGGTACACAACCTCCCTGTCGCGTGGCGGGACAAGGGCAACATGTGTGCAATCTATAGCGCCCATCACGTGTGGGATTCCAGCAAACCTATGGAATGCCAGTGCCAGGGCCACCCACTGTTGCCTACCATTGGGAATTGCTATGTAATTCCCAACCCGGCTGACCATGGCACGCAGTACCTGATGGAGACAGCGGGAGAAGGTGGGCCTACTCATCCCACCCACTGCTGCCACCGAGGATTGGAAACAGCCAGAGGCAAAGAAATGTAGGGCAGCCAGGAGCTTGGTCATACCCGGTATAGCATGTGACCGGGCATTCAGGGGCTCAAGGTCAGGTCTGAGGTCCTGATAGAGCTCCCTAATGGCTCCTGTGTCCAGCCGGTAGAGGGAGAGTACCTGGCCCTCTCGCAGGTCCTGGAGCAAGACCCTGGGCCTGTAGAGACGCCGCAGGCGTTGTTGTACCTCAGCACGCCTATGGCGCCGTTGGTCAACAACACCCTCCTGTGCAGGCCCCACAGCTGCAGGCCTGAGTTGCAGTGGCAGTGCACCGATGCCCAGGGCAGCGGCCCCAGGAACAACATCCCCCTCCTCCTGGCCAAGCAGGTCTGCCAGCCCAACCAATGCAAACACTGCACCACCTGCATGTGATGTGTGAGCCATGATAGACACAGTTAGGAGGGTAGCAGGGCTAGAAATAGTGGTGTGGGTGGGGATGGACACCACATGATTGCCACTCACCTGGGGAGACAGAATGTTCCAGATTCCAGTAATCAAACGCTGTACCGGTAGGAAAGTGCAGCGCGCGCTGCTACGCGCGTCCACATAATGCAGCCGAGGGGATTCATCCACGTATCACACTGCTGTAGGTGAGTCCGAGCGATGCTGTAGGGTGTGTATAAACTGCGTAGCACACCTTATCACACACCCAGACACCAATGCAGGGATGACGTAAAATGCATGTGCCCATGTGCAGGCGACGGAAGTCGCGTTGCGACGCGCCTTACAACGCGTGCAACGTCAGAGTGCGGTCGTGTATGTATCACGTAGTGCTGCATTAGCCTATGCTTCCACTACGGCGCAGATAAACACAGCCCTAACAAAGGAGCGTACATGTGTACCACCACTATACAAAACAAACTGCCCCAGAAGGGATGGGTAGGGGGGATCGGTGATACGGCCGGTACTGCCGACACTCACATATATGATGTCACATCCGGCGCGCAGCGGAACGCGTATCGAGGCGCGCAGCGGAACGCGTATCGAGGCGCGCAGCGAGGCGCAACAGAACGCGTCACGGCACACGTGGCCGTGTACCCCATGCCCCACGAGCCACACCCCATGACAGCCTATATATAGGCTTGCCACTGTGTGCCGAACCCCCGTGCAGATACATAATGGACATTATGGATCATCGACAGACCCAGGACCAGGACCAACCCCAGGACCAGCCCTCACATCCAGCAGCACCAGCCACATCTCCACAGGAGGCTGTTGCTGGACCATCTGGGATTCAGCAGGCTGCAGGTGTGCATACAGGTGGCAGGCCACACCAGGCAAGGATCCCTGTCCCTGATGAAATAAGGTGCAGAGCCATACGTTTCAGCCAGCAGGAGAATGAGCACCTGCTGTCCAACGTACTTGAGCGCTACGACCTCCTTTTTGGGCGCCAGAGTGCCACACTCACCATTGCCATGCGGGCACAGGCGTGGTCAGAGGTACAGTCAGCGGTTGCAGCAGCTGGGGGACCACACCGCGATATAGAAAATCTAAGGAAAAGATACTGTGACATCAAGAGGCAGGTGAGGGCTGAGCTCGTACGTGAGCGACGTGGGGCCCAAGGCACTGGAGGGGGACCAGCATATGTGCCCAAACTCAGCGAGCTGGAGAGATGCCTGGCTGATAGGCTCGGGACAATGTATGTCCACGGACTGCCTGCAGCATTGGACACGGCCCACCCACAAGCAGGTAAGGGGGGAACGCAGACCAAGGTGGGGATGTAGCATGATCACATGGTGCAAGACTAGAAAGAGGGGGGCCAGTAAGTAGATGTCCAGGGCGAGCGGGACAAATGAGACACGGTGTGACCACCCATTCAGGAGCAATGATGGGTGGTGGGGGGCCTGTGTATGGGTGGCAGTTGGTGGCAACATGCAGTGAATGTGATACTGTGCATGGGTGACCGCCACACAACGACAGCAGAGGCTGACCACATGTTGCATGCCACACATGGATGGGCTGTGTAGGGTTGAAGTACTGGTAGAGGTTACGTATGACTGCGTTGGGGTTATGTAGTATAGATTTGCCTCAGAGTTGTAGGTGCTAAGGGTTACTAATGTTCCAGGTCCATAATCACTTAGTGGCTGCCCTGAATCTCACAGAATAGTTTGGTAACAGCCACGCGGCCAAAAACATGTGGGCCAGAATACAGGCCTTAGCAAGAGGAGATCCAGCACCAGATATACCCATGTAAGGGGATATCATGGGCCTTGTAAGGTGCCAGTGTTGCCTGGAGAGTCTAGACATGGGCCGACAAGGGGATATCAGATAAGGGCCTGTAAGGTCTATGTGCACAGGAAAACATACACAGGAAACCACAAGTTACCAACATGTATGCTAGGCCTGGGCTCTGCAGAAACGTAGATAGCTGCACCATAGTTGGTGAGTATGGGAGGGGGGCCACGAGGGATTGTACAACATGAAAGAAGGGGTACAAAATAGGCAATAATAGGAAATAAGAGGGAGGGGGGAGAGGACACACAGGACTAGTTCTGAGGACTGCATGTAGAAAGAAACGGAAGCAGGAGACATATCTTTATATAGTATGCAGCTCATATTTTGGGGGGGATATGCTGTCATGAGGTGCCCAGTGCCCGATAGAACTCATTTCCCCCAATTTCCCACCTGTATCTGATCATCAGTTATCTAATAAACAGAGACTGTCTTTGCACCTGTACTGATATTTTGGTTCTGATCATTGCAGGTACATAGTCGTATTATTAGGTTGCGGTCTAGTCGGTGAAAAACGGGCGCACAGCTGGCGGGACCACTAGGGCCACACGTGTAAGGGGGTGTCCTACGCGACGATACACTGCATCCTCGGGGGACATGCTGGGTGCGGTCAGGTTGTGGGTGATGATGGCCCTGGCTGGGGTGTGTGTCTGCACACAGAGGTGTGGTGGGGGGCCTCAGGGGGCGGACCACAGGGGGCACCTGCATGGGGAGTGCACAAACATAGTAGGGTGCTACTACAGCCATGGCTCAGACACACGTGGATCAGTAACCCACGTGTGCCTGAGGGGGTATGTGATGGGGATGTCAAACAGCAAAGAGCACCCTCTAACGTATGTATCCCTGTGGCACCCAGGTGATCCACGCGCCATCGACCAGGAGGAGGAGCCACAGGCGGTGGCAGACGTGACACCACCAAGCCCCATTGACACTGGTGCGGAGGCAGGCAATGTGTGTGCGGAGGGCCAGGATGCACCCCTTGGTGATAGGGAGATGGAGGTTCCAGACATCCCGGATGTGGACGCACCAATCAACACAGAGGGCACTGGGGATGTGCCTGCGGATGTGTGTGGGCAACACCGGAATGAGGCACTCGCTGCTGTGGTTGAGGTTATCGCACAGATGCAGGCCAACACTGACGCAGCCCACAGAGATGCTGAGGGTGAGTGCCCTATGCTGCCATGGTATATATGGACCCGAGCAGGTGTCGCTGTGTAACACGTCTCATATTGTGCTATGTCCTCTCCCCCCAGGTCTACGGCATGCCTTGCGCACGGTGTCACGGACACAACGGCGCCAACTGCGAGTGCTGAGGCGCCTACAGCATACCATGACGGCCCTCGTGGGACATGAAGGCCGCATTGCCGCGGCATGTGAAGAGATGGCTGCCGCACATGCGCGCATGGCAGCAGGGATGGGGGCAGGATGCCCTCTTGTCCAGCAGCCACAGGGGACAACACCACCTGCAGCAGCAACAGCAGCAAGGGGGCGGCAAGCGCCACGGGGTGGGCGGGGACGCCCGAAAGGTGGCAGGGGGAGGTCTAAATAAAGATACACACAGCTGAACAATGATGGTGACATGTGCTTCCTGTCTACTTTTTGGCATGACATTCACATCCCCACCCCACCACCCCCCGGGCCACTACCATCGTGCACATAGCATACTTCCCAGACCCACCTGGGATGCCCCACAGGCACATGTGTGGAGGGACAGGCCATGTGGTTGCAAGGGCACTGTCCGTGCTGCATACCTGTGTCGTGTGCCATACCACCTACCATATATAGACTAATGTCACGTGTCACAGCTTCTGCGGGGGAGCCCCCATGTGCAGCACTTGCAATATGTCCCCCCACGCCATGACACACACGATCACGGAGCACAACATGTGGCACAGCCCATGCCACCCTAGGGCCATGCCCACTCTATCCACCATAGCTCTGTGCACATCAACGCTCAGTGACCATTAGGCCACCTGTGTTCCCCATGCCATACCCCACCCTGGCCTGCACCAAGCACAGATGTTGCACATAGCCTGCATATCCCACCACTGCTTGTCCCTGGGCACTGTCACATGTGTGTTCCCTGGGACATGTGTGGCATGGCCACATGTACTGTCCGTAGTTATGCTAGCTGCCTGACACGTATGCAGTAACCTGCGCACACCAGGGCCGGATATACCAGTACGCCATGGCGTAGGGCACACAACTGGCAGGGACCCACACAAGAGGAACAGGGCATTTATTTGGTTGAATATAGGTAAAGAAATACAACCTGCTGTCTGCCGCCGCGGGGCCCCCTCTACTGCCGCAACAGCACCGACTGACCCGCGGGGGCCCCCTCGGCAAGCTGAGGCCGTCGGTTCGTCCCTTCCTCCCTCCCTCCCTCCCTCCCTCCGTGCAGGGTGCAGGCTGCAGGCTGTGAGAGACGGGAATGGAGAGTGTCTCCTTGCGTCGCTGTTAGCCCGCAGGGGCTGATGGGATATTTCCCATCAGCCCCTGCGGGCTTAACAGAGACGCGAGGGTGACCCTCTCCTTCCGCGCCTCTCACAGCACGCACGGAGGGAGGGAGGGATCTACGGGCTGATGGAGGCAGCTTGCAGAGGGGGCCCCCCACAGGTCAGTCTGTGCTGCCGCGGCAGCAGAGGGGGCCCCGCTGCGGCAGCCAGCAGGTTTGTTTTTTAAATTAGATGTTACCTTAGGCCCAGGGGGGGGGGGAGGACCGGTGATGGGCTATGGGGGTGGAGTAGGACTGGTAATGGGCTATGGGGGGGCTGGGGCTGGGGCTGGGATTGGGCTGGGGGGGGATGAGGCTAGAGGTGGGCTGATGGGGTTAGGACTGGTAATGGACTGTGGGCTGTTGGGGGGGTTAGGGCTGGCAGTGGGCTAGGGGGGGCTGACTGGAAATGGGTTGATGGGTGGATAGGACTGGAAATGGGCTGATGCATGGACTGTAAGGGAATGGATGTTGGTTGAGGCTGGAACTAGAAGGGAGCTGACGTTGGGGGTGGATTAGAATGGGATGGGGCTGGACGAGTAACATGGAGGGGGGATGAATAGTTTGTGTGGTAGGGAAACAAAATCTACAATAGGCCGGGTATTGGGAGGGTACGTGGGGATTGAGGATGGAGGGGTAAAATATGAGTGGATGAAATAGGAATGATGAGAGAGCAAAAGGAGAAAGGAGAAAGATCAGTATGTTAAAGCAGATGTAGAGAGAGAATGGGGTAAGATCTAGAAGAGAGAAGACAGGACAAATGGACAGCAGACGATGGAGAGTTAGCAGTCGACACGGCAAATCCAGCAGACAGTGGCTGGTGCAATTGCAGCTGAGAAAAACTGCACAAAAGGTAGAACAGCTATCTTTATCCTGGATTTAATAATTGGAATATGTCAGCTCTGGTAAATGTGCATCATTAACGTCTGCGCTTTGTGTAGGACAAGAGCAAATTAATGTATGGTATCATTTCTACAGTGTTGGACATTCCATGTTTGCCTTTTGGGATTACCAGTTTGATTATTGTCGTCCTGTTTGTAAATTGTGATTACTTGTTTGGTGATGGTCCATGTTCGGCATGTGTAACTGAGCTGTGGTGTTCTGTTTATATAATCCCTATGTGACATTGCCACTTGTTCTCGTTCCCCAGTAGGTCATGTATTGTTGTTCTCTGAAATGTAGTGGTGTACTATTTGTATTGTTGCCTTTTGATTGGTAGTGTATGGTTCTTTGTGAGTCCGGGTAGTGCCGTTAGGATATGGCGGGTTTACTATGGGTTCTAAATGGGCAGTGTTCGTAGTAGTTCCTAATGTGTCTGGCAGTTGGCGCAGGATTATGGTAATGTAGATATCTTTTAGTCTTTCCTTATCCATGCACCCATTAAGAGGCACGTTTACTGAACGTTTGTATATGGTACCATTATGCGAATATATCTGCAAATGAGGCCCCTTATGCATATGAGGCCACGCCCCCCTCTTGGCCCGCCCCTGCTGGGGGCCCACAATGTTTGTTGGCGTAAGGCCTCACGCAGGGTGGATCCGGCCCTGGCGCACACCCTTCCTATCGTACACCTACAGACATGTGTGTGCCCACGTGTGTTGCACACACAACACAGACCCATCGCAAAGAATGAGATATGGACAGCAGGGTGTTATGAAAAACATATATAATATTTATTTTAACAGTCAAATGAACAGTAGGGTTATCCCCAGGGACTGACCTGCCTCTGTGGCAACGGTTCAGTGCAGTACAACCAGCCACTGTGTACAAGGGCAGAGGGTCACAGATTATAGCCCCTGCTGTGGCTCCTGCAGGCCATGTCCCCATATATTCACCTGTACTAAACCATGATATCGAAAAATGTCGGATACCCTTTTGCAGATAGCAGTAACATGCCGTATATGCCTATATACCACCCTACAGAGCACAGGGTGGGTTTGGCCTGTACATGGGCTGTCACAGGGCAGGTGTGCATTGCGTATCCACGCGCTACACACCCCGGGGACCCCTGTCACATGGTGGCTGTTCCGGCGCACCCCCTCCCACGCGCTCATCCAGCGAGCGCAGCCAGTCAGCCACCATGGTCAGGGTTGCCAGAACCTGCCCCATGATGAGCGCGTGCTGGCTCTGGGCGCGTGCATGCGCACGCATAGCCGCTGCCACACGCAGGCCGCACATGCAGCCACACAGACACAGGTCTCCCCGTGTCTGTGTGGCTGCATCCACAGCACGCATCTCAGTGGCTATGTGTGCCATGTCCAGGTCCAGGCGCAGCGCATCGCCCTCACCCTGGTCCAGGTGGCTGGCGCCCCCGTTGCCCTGTGACAACCCTTGTGGATGGGCACATGGCCCACCCTGCTGGCCCCTCCCCGCACATGCCCCATCCCCCTCCTGCTCCGCCAACCCATGGACTACACCCTCCAGGTCCACTCCCCCCACAGCAGGGTCCCTCCCCCCCCACCTGTGCCATCCCCACCGCCCCCTGCCCCCCAGCACGCTCTGCCCTCTCCGCCTCCCCCCCCACCTCCCCCTCCACAGCCACCTGTATCTGCTCACCTTCCCCCTCCTCCCGCCCCCCCAGACCCTCGGCATCCCCCCCCCCCCCAGCGTCGTCTTCAGCAGGCTCATCAGGGTGTTGCGGGCTGACACTCGGCATCTCCCCTGGGCTCGCCGCCTGCTCCAGCCCCTCTGTTTCCTCGGGCTCACCCTGGCCCGCATCCTGCTCCATGGGCTCCTGTTCAGCACGTTCATCCGCTGTGGGAAAGGGGAGGAGGTGTTATAGCCATTGTCACACAGCAGCCACAGTATGCACATACATCCTGTGTTCAGGACAGCAGGTGCCCCACAGGGCCATGTCACCTCACGCACCGTCCCGTTGGGCCAACCGCTCCCTCCGGACCCGTTCGACAAAACGGGGGTACCTCGCTCTCAGCTCCCGCGCCTTCTTACGGAGATCCTCGACCTATTGTTTGAAAAACACATATTGACATTAGGGGACAGACACCCTTTCGTGGGCACTAACGGGGCACATATCTGTTTCACGGTGTGCAACATAGCTAGGCCCTCTGATGACAGACTGGGGCATTCAGCACAGCACCCGGATGCTGGGTGGGGCTCTGGGGGACGTCCTACTACATCCTGGGACTGTGGGCTGTTTCCCCTGCCCATCAACAGGGACAGATAACAGAGCACAGGGACTGTGAATTGGCCTCATTTGGGCCCTCCTCCAACCTGGGCTATAGTCCATCCCTGTATGCACAGACAGGGACAGATGACAGAGCACAGGGACTGTGAATTGGCCTCATTTGGGCCCTCCTCCAACCTGGGCTATAGTCCATCCCTGTATGCACAGACAGGGACAGATAACAGAGCACAGGGACTGTGATTTGGCCTCATTTGGGCCCTCCTCCTCCCTGGGCCATAGTCCATCCCTGTATGCACAGACAGGGACAGATAACAGAGCACAGGGACTGTGATTTGGCCTCATTTGGGCCCTCCTCCAACCTGGGCCATAGTCCATCCCTGTATGCACAGACAGGGACAGATGACAGAGCACAGGGACTGTGAATTGGCCTCATTTGGGCCCTCCTCCAACCTGGGCTATAGTCCATCCCTGTATGCACAGACAGGGACAGATAACAGAGCACAGGGACGGTGATTTGGCCTCATTTGGGCCCTCCTCCTCCCTGGGCATAGTCCATCCCTGTATGCACAGACAGGGACAGATAACAGAGCACAGGGACTGTGATTTGGCCTCATTTGGGCCCTCCTCCAACCTGGGCCATAGTCCATCCCTGTATGCACAGACAGGGACAGATGACAGAGCACAGGGACTGTGAATTGGCCTCATTTGGGCCCTCCTCCAACCTGGGCTATAGTCCATCCCTGTATGCACAGACAGGGACAGATAACAGAGCACAGGGACGGTGATTTGGCCTCATTTGGGCCCTCCTCCTCCCTGGGCCATAGTCCATCCCTGTATGCACAGACAGGGACAGATAACAGAGCACAGGGACTGTGATTTGGCCTCATTTGGGCCCTCCTCCAACCTGGGCCATAGTCCATCCCTGTATGCACAGACAGGGACAGATGACAGAGCACAGGGACTGTGAATTGGCCTCATTTGGGCCCTCCTCCAACCTGGGCTATAGTCCATCCCTGTATGCACAGACAGGGACAGATAACAGAGCACAGGGACGGTGATTTGGCCTCATTTGGGCCCTCCTCCTCCCTGGGCCATAGTCCATCCCTGTATGCACTGACAGGGACAGATAACAGAGCACAGGGACTGTGATTTGGCCTCATTTGGGCCCTCCTCCAACCTGGGCCATAGTCCATCCCTGTATGCACAGACAGGGACAGATGACAGAGCACAGGGACTGTGAATTGGCCTCATTTGGGCCCTCCTCCAACCTGGGCTATAGTCCATCCCTGTATGCACAGACAGGGACAGATAACAGAGCACAGGGACTGTGATTTGGCCTCATTTGGGCCCTCCTCCTCCCTGGGCCATAGTCCATCCCTGTATGCACAGACAGGGACAGATAACAGAGCACAGGGACTGTGATTTGGCCTCATTTGGGCCCTCCTCCAACCTGGGCCATAGTCCATCCCTGTATGCACAGACAGGGACAGATGACAGAGCACAGGGACTGTGAATTGGCCTCATTTGGGCCCTCCTCCAACCTGGGCTATAGTCCATCCCTGTATGCACAGACAGGGACAGATAACAGAGCACAGGGACTGTGATTTGGCCTCATTTGGGCCCTCCTCCTACCTGGGCCATAGTCCATCCCTGTATGCACAGACAGGGACAGATAACAGAGCACAGGGACTGTGATTTGGCCTCATTTGGGCCCTCCTCCAACCTGGGCCATAGTCCATCCCTGTATGCACAGACAGGGACAGATGACAGAGCACAGGGACTGTGAATTGGCCTAATTTGGGCCCTCCTCCAACCTGGGCTATAGTCCATCCCCGTATGCACAGACAGGGACAGATAACAGAGCACAGGGACTGTGATTTGGCCTCATTTGGGCCCTCCTCCTCCCTGGGCCATAGTCCATCCCTGTATGCACAGACAGGGACAGATAACAGAGCACAGGGACTGTGATTTGGCCTCATTTGGGCCCTCCTCCAACCTGGGCCATAGTCCATCCCTGTATGCACAGACAGGGACAGATGACAGAGCACAGGGACTGTGAATTGGCCTCATTTGGGCCCTCCTCCAACCTGGGCTATAGTCCATCCCTGTATGCACAGACAGGGACAGATAACAGAGCACAGGGACTGTGATTTGGCCTCATTTGGGCCCTCCTCCTCCCTGGGCCATAGTCCATCCCTGTATGCACAGACAGGGACAGATAACAGAGCACAGGGACGGTGATTTGGCCTCATTTGGGCTCTCCTCCAACCTGGGCCATAGTCCATCCCTGTATGCACAGACAGGGACAGATAACAGAGCACAGGGACTGTGAATTGGCCTCATTTGGGCCCTCCTCCAACCTGGGCTATAGTCCATCCCTGTATGCACAGACAGGGACAGATAACAGAGCACAGGGACTGTGATTTGGCCTCATTTGGGACCTCCTCCAACCTGGGCTATAGTCCATCCCTGTATGCACAGACAGGGACAGCTACCAGAGCAGCAGGATGGGTTTGTGCCCCTGAGGTGGGGCTGGTGGTTGTATCGGGGGGGGGGGGGCAGGCCTCACTCAGAGCTGGATATGGACACACCTTGCAGTCCCTCTTGGTCCATATGTGTTTGCTGCCCTGGTTGCATGGTGTTCCTATGCACCTGCTTTGCTGTGGTGCCTGCTCCCATGGACTTACCTCACGTGGGTAGTCTGCGCTGCGGTTATAGCGAAAGGTGAGGCGCTCCCAGGCTCTCCTCACCCTTCCCAGGTCCTGCCTCCTCGAGGATCCGGGGAATAGGCGCCTCTGCTTGAGGCAGACGAGCTCCGTCAGGAGATACAGCTCCCTGTGGGTAAAGGATGGCTTCCTTGACCTTGCTGCCATCTCTGTGGAATGAGATATGCCTTGCCACGTGCGTTGCCACGTGCATTGCTACGGGCGTTGCTAAGGGGCGTTGCATTGTGCAGATATTTGTGCTGTTCCATCTCTTTGAATGTGTTGAGGGTGATGTGTGGTGACAGGTCCACAGACCTGTTTACAGTTTAAGCAGATGTAGGGATCACTTTGGGGGACCTGTGGGGGGTGTTGTGAGGTTTACTTTCTGGGACTGCATGGCGTTAATCGTATGAGGTCATACAGACACTCAGTACAGAAACAGAGCCGTAGCAGAATGGTTAGTTTACTGACTGCTGTTACGGGCAGCATGGGTTTGAGTCCCCAGGCATCACCCTGTACAGTACATAGGGATCAAGGAGGCATGCTTTTCTTTTCGTTGAGCAGTGGTTGGTGCGCGTGCATTAGCTGCGTGCGGTGTCACGTGCGTACCAACGAGCATTGGTGCGTGCGTGCTTTACCAGCGTGGCCACCTAATATTACAGACTGTTCAGGGTGTCCTGCACCTATGCAGTATGCTAACAGATGTACATGTGTTGGCCTATGGTGCATCTTTTTTTATTTATTATATTCTCTTATATACCGCGCTATTCTGCATCACTGCGGTTTACATCGAACAAATTCAAATTACATTGCACAGGGCATTATAACTTGGAGATAACTATTATACAGGGAACATGGGCTATGGAGGGTTAAGTGGCTTGCCCAAGACCACAAGGAGCACCTGTGGGACTAGAAACCCAGTCCTTATGGCCCAAGGTTGCTGTCCTCTAGTGGGATTTGAACCCCCACCCCCCCCCTCCCTTCCGGCCTGACGTACCTTGCCACAACCACTTGGCCACTCCTCCACTCCTGAGCCTGCGCATCTGAGCCTGTGTGTAGGTGCAGGTGATTCCCAGGGTTGAGTTGTGCCTGGCACACCCATGATGCACTGCACATGCAAATTAGCTGTCCACAGATATACACCATGGGGGATGCACCCCCACAGAACCACAGCCTGGTAGGGGGGACTGACCGTGTGTTGCACAGGCACAGAGTGGCTGTCACATTGTGCAGGTACTGTGCTCACCCTGAGGGTGCAGTGAGGCGCCCAGCACCAGGTCCACAGCAACGTCCATGGCTGAGAGAGGCCATGGCGCAGGTCCAAAGCAGGATATCTCTGTCCGTGTCAGTCTGGTGTGGCCCCCATCCATAGCAGGATATCTCTGTCTGCGTCAGTCTGGTGTGGCCCCCATGGCACGCGCACAGGGCGCCCCCCCCCCGTGCCAGGCGTGGCAAACAGGGTCTGCCATCAATGGATCCACATTCTACCCCCCCTGCAAAGGTGGCAGGGAGGGGAGGGGAGGGGAGGGGAGGGGAGGGGAGAACATCAACCCAGTCCTGCTGAGGAGCAGACACCCCCAGGGGGCTGTCACTGCAGCTCTTTACACATCCATACCACAATAGCAGACAGACCTTAGGCATGGACAGGGTGAGCTACACCCCACCACCATCTGACATTCTCCTGCAGCAAGCCTTCAGCTGCTGCACCCTGCAAGGCACTCCATCAGGGCACATACCAGCTGCAGACAGTCTGCTAGTTAGGCCATGGTGCATGTGCCCAGGGGAGATGCATGCACCCCTAACTGGGATGCCAGCATACACAGCCAGCAGATACATCAGTGGCTGGGCCCCAACAGAAAACCCATATCTATCACATGAGGGAAATACCATATAGCACTATGGGGATGCCTAGCCATGCTGTGGTCACCGCACAGTCAGGGTGAGATTGATGTCCCTGCAGGACATACAGCAGTCGCCCTGTCAGTGTAGGTGGTGGCCGGGCACTAATATTTCCCAGTCAGTGCCCTATGCTCTGTGCAGATGCACCCTGACCAGGCCACCCTGTCCGGCCTATACCCATGGTACCTTGCTCCTCATTATGCACATTGGCAGCCCAATACTGGCAACATTGCTGGCAGTGTGGGCTGTGGAAGGGGTTTGCAGCCAGCACACACTGGATAGACTGACAGCCCCCCCCCCCCCACACACCTATGCCAGTATTGTGCTACTATAGAGGTGTTCAGCAGCCATGCCCACCACACCCGTCCTGGGCACAGCACAGGCATGGATATGGTACGCAATACTGTTGGGGGTCACTCCCCAGGGTGGTAAACACTATCAGAGACCAGACATACAGCACACACCGCAGATATCGGAATGATTGTTATGGTGGAGGTCAATGAGCAACACGTGCTTAACGTAGGAATTGTTATCTGCCAGTTATCATAGGAAACGTTTGATAGCTGTGTACCATATACCCAGGTGTAGGGTGGCATTGCGAAGGTATGCAACTGCTAGTATTGGGGGATACAGGCAGGGCCCATTGTCCTGCCTCTCCAGGAGGCTCTGGCCAATGGGGCCTGTGGGTGTGTGTCTGGCCCTGTTGGCTGCTGCTTTACAGCCGAGTTTCCAAAATACAGTCCTGGTGTTCCTAACACTGTTCGGGTTTTCATGCTGTCCCTCATACATATGCATGAGCTACATCTGCATACCATGGGGGCGGTGCATAGATATGCAGCACAGGCATTTTTATTAGAGGCAGCATGGAACCTGAATGGTGTGGGGCCCTCCAGGACTGCATTTGGGAGACTCAGCTCTAGGTAATGCGCCTGTTTATGGTGTGTGTGTTTGGTGTGGTAAAATATAGGCGTCTTAACCATGCGTATTTTCTCAGCAATAAAGGTTTGTCCATAGTAGCACGGTTTAGTTGTGGGAAAAATATGTGGACTGGACTGGCAGTAGCCCCAGCTGGGATTTGAACCTGTGACCCTCTGGTCTTAGAGACACTGGCTGTGTCCGTTGCACCACACTGTGGGCACAGAGACAGTGCAGTCCCTTGAGATAGGACACCTGGCCTGACGAGTCGGAAACCCTGCTTTGCAACATTTTACTGTGTGCCCATATACCTTGTATGGAGACAAAGGTGCACGTAACCTCACAATTGACCTTGCAGAAAGGGGCAAACACCCATAACCAAGCTGGGCAACAATGATATCATCGGGACACAATACCAAACACTCCCAGGTCAGCTCCATTAAAACGATATGAGTTTTGAAAGGGTCTACGGAGAGTAGGCCCTTACAAATATCATATCTTTTTTTTTGGTGCTTTGCTGGCAGTGTTTTTTTTATTGTTGCCCAGTGCTATCACTGTTGCCCAACTGAATTATGATTTGTACAATTTTTCTTGTGGTCATTTTATGGTTGTATTTGAGGTTTTGTCCTGTGCACATGTATCACACTGCTCACGTTTTGTAGGTTTCCCCAGTTTTGCTGTACATTGCTGACGGAAATGGTTTCTCTTCCCTTTAATATGCCTTTAGCGACAGGTGTTCATTCGCGTTGGAATTGGGCTCAGAATTACAGCGCATTAATGAGGGGGATCCTCTCCCTGCCCCCTCTCAGCCCAATACTGGCAACAGTGCTGGCAGTGTTGGCTGTGGAAGGTGTTTGCAGCCACCACAAAATGGATAGACAGACAGCCACCCCCACACCTATGCCAGTATTGTGATACTATAGAGGGGTTCTGCAGCCATACCCACCACACCAGTCATGGGCACGGTACATGCATGGATATGGTACGCAATACTCTTGGGGGTCACTCCCCAGGGTGGTAAACACTGTCAGGGACCAGAACTGCAGCGCACACCGCAGACATCAGACTGATTGTTATGGTGGAGCTCATTGAGAAAAGTGTGCTTAACGTAGGAATTGATATCTGCCAGTTATCATAGGAAACATTTGATAGCTGTGTACCATATACCCAGGTGTAGGGTAGCATTGCTAAGGTATGCAAGTGCTAGTATTGGGGCCCTGCCTCTCCAGGAGGCATTGGCCAATGGGGCCTGTGGGTGGGTGTGTGGGTGTGTCTGGCCCTGTTGGCTGCTGCTTTATGGCAGTTCCCCAACTCCACTCCTGGTGTTCCAAACACTGTCCGGGTTTTCATGCTGTCCCTCATAAATATGCATGAGCTACATCTGCATACCATGGGGGTGTTGCATGGATATGTAGCACTGGCATCTTTGGTAGCAGCAGCATGGAACCTGAATGGTGTGAGGCCCTCCAGGAATGCATTTGCGAGACTCTGCTTCTGGTGTCTGTGTTTGGTGTGGTAAAATATAGGCATTGTGACCATTTGTATGTTCTCTGCAATATTGGGGTGTCTTTACTATCACTGTTTAGTGGTGGGTAGATCTATGGGGACTATGGGTAGGGGCCCCAGCTGGGATTTGAACCTGTGATCCTCTGTTTTACAGGCACTGGCTGTGTCTGTTGCACCACACTGTGGCCACAGAGACAGTGCAGTCCCTGGAGATAGAAAACCTGGCCTGACGAGTCAGAAACCCTGCTCTGCACAATTTTCCTATGGCCTCATTTACCTTGTATGGGGACAAAGGTGCACGTAACCCTCAGAAAGGGCCTCAGAGAAAGGGGGCACACACCCATACCCGAGCTGGGCAGCAATGGTATCATTGGGCAACATTAGAAACCACTCCCAGGAAAGCTCCGATGATATGATATGCTTTTTGTGAGGGTGTACGGAGCGTGGACCCTTCCAAACATCATTCCTTCTTTTTGGAGCTTTCCTGGGAGTGTTTGTATTGTTGCCCATTGCTATCACAGTTTCCCAGCTTAATTATACGTTTTACACTGTTTCTTGTGGTCATTTTGTGGTTTTATTTGAGAGTTTGTTCTGTGCACATGTATCACACTGCTCACGTTTTGTTGGTTTCCCAGGTTTTGCTGTACATTGCTGACAGCTAAATGGTTTCTCTACCCTTTAACGGCAGGTTTTCATTCGCGTAGGAATTGGGCTCTGCTTTTCAGCGCGTTAGTGTGAGGGGAGCCTCTCCACGCCCACTCTCCGCCCATTGACCCCTTCTCTCCGCCCACTCTCCACCTTCTGCGCTGTTTTAACGCGCCACGGAGCTTTACGATCGTTACATACGGTTAACGCGCGTAGTATGATGTTAACGGTCGTTAGCGCGTCGGTACGCGCGTTATACGACACTTACAGTCGTTAATGTCGTATAATGCGCGTTAGTCACGTTTACCGCAGTTTAGTAAACATGCCCCCTAGTGTCAGCAAGCTAGGTCTGGGTTGATGGCCATGGGTCCTCCAGCAGGACAGTGACCCAAAGAATACTTCCAAAAGTACAAAAAAATGGTTAAAAAGGAACAAATGGATTGTTTTAAACTGGCCAGCAATGAGTTCTGATCTCAATCCAATATTTACAGTTGAAACTCAGAAATTACTATGTCTAAGTTGCACAGACATCCCTTTTTTGTTGTATACCTTTGAACACCCAATTAAAAAATTATGATGACATACAGTTGGAATACTTCCAATTATCTCTCAAGATATTGCACACAACATATCTAAAATGCAAGGCTGTCAATAATGTTGACCACAACAGTATGTCTGCTCCCAAGCAAACATAATTGTCCACACATTCAATCTATATCTCCTTTCTATTACTTTTGCCTTGGTGTTTTATAGGCATCTATGGGGTTTGTTTACAAAGCCACGGTAGCGGTTTCCTCCCGATATCGGGCAGAAACCGCTACTGTGGCTTTGTAAACAAACCCCTATATGTTTTTAATAAATAAGCTTAAAATTGTTTTCTATTTGGCCTTCACACACAGGCAGTCTTTACTGAAATTACCCTCTATGGGTGTAATTTTATAAATCTTTTCTATGTGGATGCAAAGAAAATTATAAAATGAATTCATGACTACAGGTATGTGTGTGCTTAGGGGTAGTTTTTGGGAAATCATGGGCAAGTCAAAATTTACATGTTTCTTTGTATAAAATATGTGCTAATATTTATACCTGCTCCAGAGCAGGCGTAGTGTTTGTGCCTGAAATCTAGGCATTTCTTGAGGATTTCAGTCAGTATTTTATGAAGACACATAGGTGGCTATGTATTTTTATAAAATAGGCTTAAAATAGGCACCATCTTGCCCTCTAAATTTAAGTGGTGTTATGAATAGACAAATGTCTCCTCATACCCTGGAAAGAATGTCAGTGGTTAGGAGGAAAATATACCCTACCTCTATAAAGAAATCTGACTACAGAAACCAGTGCCACCTTAAAGGCAAGAGAAGGTTGAAAGGGGCTGTAAATCAATATGACTTCTGGGATGGACTACACCTCCTAGTACTCCTGGTAACAGGGTTGAAGTAAGATCAAGAGGTGGACTTTGCACATAAAGCTCATGCTCATTAATGGCTAAAGAAAGGACTAAGAGTGGGGTTTGGGACCTCTTGATTGGGAGTTTGGCATTTTAGCAACCCAGGAAGTTTTACCATAAGGGTGAGATAGATCTGGGTTTTGAAGCCAGAGGAAGAATTTGTCCTACTGAGGGAAAGGACTTTGCCACATCTTGAGGAGGCCAGTATGGAGGTTGAAAGCTCCAGGGAAGCCAAGGTTTGGAAAGAGCAAGCGTACTCAGATCTGTAATGTTCATTTTCATAGGTTTGGTATCATTAAGGTTGCACCCTGTAACCAAGAATGGAAAAGCTTTGAAAGTTAATGCAGCACTTTGCTTAAGTTTGCATTAGTTAATTTAGCATTCTGCAGCCTAGAGGGGAAAGGCTTTGGGAAGTAAATGAAGTCTTTGTATAAGTTGTATCAGAGAGGAATCCTGGATTGGATTTTCTGAAAGGGGATGAATGCCATGATGTTTCCTGAGCTGAATCTTTGAGAATCAGGTCTATTTTTGTACATTTGTATTGCCATGCACTATGTGAAATGTAGAACTGCAGGGAACTGTAGGGTTTTTGTTGGGAAGAAAAGCTGTGAGGAACAGTAGGGTTCTTCTCTGTTATTGGCATGTACTAGGGCATAAATGGGCCCGACAATGTTAAGAATCCAGTTGTCTAGGTATTAACTGTAGTATGATGGTGCAGCAGGAATGTGGCTGCTCTTGCTTTTATGGATAAAAGTGGCCAACATTCGGATTTGGCCTCATGTGAAGGCACATTTTAGACAGACCATCAAGGCAGCAGCAGGAAAGTGCAAGTCAGAATATGTGGAAAGCAATGGTGATTTAAGAAAAGGAAGCATGCACACGCACAAAGCCTCCACCATCAATACTTCCCTGTCTCCAAATATACACTTATCCCCTGCCATGGGGTTTGAATATGAGCAAAAATGAATAACACTCTCACATATGAATTGACCCCATAGAGAATAGTAGCCACAGAGACGCGCAAGCACAATGCAAAATACAAATGTACGTATGGCACTGGAAAAATGCATATGCATGCAGGACCCATATGTAGCCATATGCATGGCCCCTGCATATAACCTCTGCATGCACATATGCTCTGTGTAGAAAACATACAGTATAGGATGACTACCAGACTACCAAACCATACCAGGCTTAATGTTATGCTATATCCCCCAAGATAGCGCAAGCCTCCCCATGCTTGCAGCAAGATGGCTCTGGGAGGGGATCTGCATGGCTCTAACAAAGTGACTCACCCAAAGATACAGCACACAGAAAGACATGTAGTTGCAGGTAGGGAAATAAGGTAAACAGGGCTGTGAGAAAATCTAGCCAAGATAGGCTTGTTCCCCTGAGAGACACATTCTGAGGAGCTGAAAAAATCAGCACCAAAAAGAGCAAACAAAGAGATGAATATAGCCATGGACACAGAGACAACCAGAAGTACTACTGGAACCTGGCAGAGAGAGCAGGCACACACATACTAGCAGAGCAGGGACAAGGGAGCAGGAGGCAAAAGACAGACAGGATATGGCTGACACATGCTCATGGCATTGGGAGGTATGGATGGGGGCACATGATCATGCCTGCAAGTACCATGACCAATGGCCGTGAAGATGCATGCTCACATGCACAGGTATGCATAACTCCTGCAAGGACCCAACCCCAAGGTCAGAGCACATGCAGTGCACAGTGTGCACATGGTTGTAATCAGTGCTGGTATGCAGAGGTACTACCTTGAGACTATTGCTAGGGGTGGCCTGGTGCCATTTTGAACCCAGTGTTGGCAAGGAGAAGAATACCTGGGGATTTCTCATATTCCCTAACCCTATATTATCATTGATTGCTAGAGGTAAGCCCAAGGAGGTACACTTTGGGATCCTTGGTGGATGGGGGTGACTAATAGGATTCTTCACAGGACGGGAGGTCTTCAGGGGTGAGTTGAGGCTGGGAGGGGGGGGGGGGGTTGCAAGATTTTTTAGCACTACTGGACCTTTAATATAACTCCTGAAGAGGATCAAGCTGATGTGCATGGTCCCATGCACCAGGGGAGCAGAATAAAGCAGCTTGCAAGGTTGATTAAAACTGCTTTATTTATTTACCACAAGATTCACTAGCTCATGGGACCGAGTTACTGCAGGTTAGCAACTCCCATGGTAAATTATGCTGATGTAAAATGTGTTGTCTATCTTGACTAGACTGTAAGTTCTTATGAGTAGGGGCTGTCTTCTGCATGTCTCTGTACAGTACTGTGTACGCCTTGTGGCACTACGCAAATGATAAGTAGAAGTACATTTTACTTTAGCTTAGTAACTTCCCACCTAAAGGAGATGAGAAGAAGGATTACCTTGGAAAGGATTAAAGCATTTTTATTGATGTTGGAGTTATATGCAAAACTCTGATTTCAGAAATAAGCCAGATAAAAAAAATCCACTCAAAGAAATATAAAAGATTGTAGATTTCATCAATTGTACAATCTGGTTTTCTCGGCTTGCATATGATTTGCAAGCTAGATAGGCATTTGGATAGGAAAATCATGGTTGTTCTATGCTTTCATACAAAAGATGATAGGACTGCCACAAACAACTTTAAAAAGACTGAAGGTGATCCAAAACACTGCAGTGCACCTTCTTAGAGATGTAAAGGGCTAAGATGCAGTCACTCTTTACAGTGTGTCTACTAAACTCTCTTAGTTTTGGCTGCTAACACGATGTGTTGGTAGCCAACGCCGTGCAGTAAGCAGAAAACCTCTGTGGTATCTACAAGTGGCATTCCCAGGAGAGGTCCTGCAGATACTGTGGAGGTTTGGATTTCCTGTGGAGACCCTGTGTTACCTTCCCCCCTCCCCACAATTGTGTTAGTGGTGCAGTGCTGTGATCCATGGCATTTATAAAAAAATCAAAAGGTGTGAGCCCACTGTCAGCACCAATCCCCCTCTCCCCCGCCCCTGACAGCTCCTGCCCTTCTTATAGACCTGAACAAAGATGGCCCCATTCTTGTGGTGCTGATCCCTAGCATGAGGCTAGAGGGCAGCACCTCGTGGTGGTGGCCATTTTGATTTGGCCACATGATGAATCAGGAGAGTATAGCATTGTTCTTGCCCCATTCTTACGTTAGACCACCATTGATCTTAAGGTATGGTGGGGGGGGGCAAGGGGGGGCTGTGGGGCTCCCCTTTGCTGGCTGGCTAACCTAGATGTTTCTTTCATAAAGAGAGGTGGGAGGGGAGGGGGGGCACTCAGCCCCCTCTTTCACTGGTGCATGGGGGGAGCCAGGGAGGAAGGCTTAGCGACTGACTAGCCAGGACACTTTTGAGCCTCAGAGGGGTGCATTGATCCCCCCTGGGCAGCTCCAAATGGGGATCAGGAGATGACTAGTGGGATCAGTGCTGCGGGGGTAACAATGATTTTATTTTTCATATTGTCAGATAATAATAATTTTTGTCACAATAATAGACACCTCAGTGAAACCAAAGTTTCTCTTTTATTTATTTATTTTTCATTCTTGCAAGATGGATAGTCAAATACCATTTCTTGATAAGTGAGCACACTTTGACATAAAAACAGTTCCATATTTATTACATCCATTTCTCCTACAAATTCCTCCCCTATTATTCTATTGGTGCAGGTACTACTAATCTCCTACCTATTAGTGATCTTTATTCAGGTCATGTGAATCTCCGCCTCTGTTTACTTCTCTTAATCCTTGCCCCTTTTACCCCTCTTCTCTTATTTACTGTACCTTATTCCTTTTATGATTGTATGACTGGTCACATGATTTCTCAGAAATCCCCCTTCCTCGCTGCCTAGGGTTTTAACTTTCATGTTCCTTTAACTTGCCTTAAGTTTTGTTTCTCATTTTCCAGGTCCTTTGAAAAAATTCTTTATCAACATGACTCAGTGTTCCTTCTGTCCTTGAGCTTTTAATTCTACTTATTGTTTACATATGTGCTATAGCCTAGAAGCTAAGGGGTGTGTGTGGGGGGGGGGCCTAAAATTTGCAAGGCCAAATCTTTATCAGGTGCAAAACATTAACATGTGAGCCAATGTACTGTGGCAAGCAAATAGCATCCTATAGATTTCTATTTCTACTTTGAGTTCTACATATATTTTGTAAAAACAACAAATTAAACTTTTAAAACATTTCTGATAGCACTGCGGCACTGACAATATTTTGGATGGGGGAGGCCCTATCACCTGCAGGGCAGAGCCTATGTTTTTAGGTTTCCTGGCAGGTAATGCCACCTCTTGAAGTGGCGTTACCTGCCACTGCAATCGGGCCTGATTTTGGCAGCCACCACATGAAATCTTTTTTTGCATGGTGGCTGCCAAATAGGGTCACCCCCAGTCCCACCTCAATCTTGTCCCAAGGGCCAGTCTCCATGCGAAAATCAGATATCATGGAAAATTCCCTTCAATTTCTGATTTTTTTTCATTGGTTAGCCGCTATTGCTCTGAAACAATGGTGGTCATCCTGCAGACAAAGGGTCCATAGTGAGACGAAAGGCAGAAGATAATGGTATGCAGTTTCAGACATCATTGCATGTGCCCAAGGCCAGTAGAACCATCTGTGGATGATAAAGGCCAAAGATGCAGGTTCTCTTGCACCTAGACATGACCAGGAACAACAGTCTTCTGTATGCACACATACAAGCACTTGTCAGGCAGTTGCTTGGAGGGCAGCAGGTCTGAGACTTTGTGATACCAGTCCTACAGATCTTTGAAAACCTTCAGCCTCTGGAAGTTCTGGATTTTGAGCTAGTAGTTTTATGTTCCAAGGGAAGGAAAGCAATGCAGCAGAGTTACTGCAGGTAAGTGACTCATGGTAAAACGAGCTGCCATAAAATGTGCTATTTTATCACAGCTTAGAAACTTCTCCCTGTAATCTTCCCATCTGCACATACAGAATACACAACTGAACCAGATTTTTCAGATTTAGTTTATATCACGATAAATTTAAGGGCACGGGCAGGGTCCCGGCGCCCGCCCATAACCGGGTGTCCGGCCCAGTGTGGGACCCTGACTGTCCTGGTGCTGGGGGGGGGGGGAGCGCGCGGGCAGAGAGTGCCGCACGCGACATTTGAAAGAGGGATCGTAGCTTTCGATTGGCTCAGCTGAGCCAATCAGATCAATTCAGGCAGACATGTGCTTCAGCGCTGGTGGCGTGGCTGAAGCACATGTAGCCAGGCTGTCGGGGCGGCAGGAGCTTCGCGGTTTTGCGGTGTTGGTTGGGCCTGGTGTGCGGAGGCCTCGAGGGCAGAGTGGTCGGCGGCGGCAGGTCCGGCAGTGGCATCGGTGGCGGCGGAATCGGCGATTTTGTTGTGGGCCGGATTTGCAGCTCTGCTAGCGTCTGCCCATGGTCAGAGGATGACGGAGGGCACGGACTGCGGCGTCGGCGGCCAGGTCGGTCTGTGGGGGGGGCAGTTGTCTGTTCCCCGAAAGAGGAAAGGAGCTGCCAGCGAGACACATGGCTGGGGGAGGGCAAGGGGCTAAGCGGGGAGCCGCGGGGGGGCGGGGGAGTGGGAAAAGGGGGCGTAGGGCAGCAGTGCGGGGGGGGGTTCAGTGGGGGGAGGATCCCTGGGGGGAGGGGTAGGGGTCTGGCGAGGGTCCGTGGGGTCCAAAAGGCGGTGGGAAGAACAGGGAGAGGTGGCTCAGCAGGGGGATCCAGGGGGGGAATTCAGCAGGGGGCGGGGGGACGGCGGTTTCTTCGCCAGCGCCTGTCTCGGGTCTGGAGGGGGGCAGGGGTGTGGGGGGGACAGCGGGGGTCACAGGGGGGTATGGGCTCGGGTGGGGAGCAGCTGTGGGGGGGTTTTGGGATATGGGTAGGCCGGGAGCTGGAGGAGCGGGCATGGGCACCCCTGGTGGGTTGGTGTGGATGCTGGGGGGTTCTGTGCCGCCAGGTTCACCAGGTGTCTGGGAGCAGTGGCAGGCTGGCGGGCAGGGATCGTCCAGGGCGGAGTGGTTGGGGGCCTGGCAGCCGTGGTCTCTGGGGTTTTCTCCTCTCTGTTCCCCATTTCTGTCCCCGCAGGTCCCCTCTGGGGTAGCCCAGTGTGGGGCTCCTTCTGCCAGCGAATCGCAGGGAGCTGCACGTATGGAGTCCACGGTGGGTGTGCCGGGAGCGGTGACGAGCGACAGTGGACAGGCGCCTGGAGCTGGCGTGCTACAGCGGGCGGAGGATCCTCGTGCGGTGCAACCGGAGGCGGCCACGGAAGCAGCAGTTGGCGGACAGGCCAGTGAGTATGTGGGGGCAGGAGCTGGGGAGCGTGAGGTGCTGCGGTCGCGCCCAGAGCGGTCATCGCGGGCGCGCAAATGGAGAAAGATGGCATGTCGGCGCCGGCGTAGCTCCGATTCGACGTCATCTTCGTCGGACAGTTCAGAGTCTTCTGGAGAGGGTGCTGTGGGGTTGGGGCGGCGGAGGGCAGGGCGTCGGGCGGGGCAGGCGCAGGTTCGGCCTCGTTTGCGGCCCTATCGGAGCTTTGGGAAGGCGTCCCAAAGAAATTGCGGTGGAAAATTCAGAAGCGGAAGTATATAGATATTTTCCGTTTGCTGGAAGGTAGGAAGTGCTCGGGGGATAGCAAAAAAGCGCAGGGAGGACGAAAAGACGGGCCGGATCCGCAAGGTTTCGCGCAACATGGTGAATTGGATTAGAGCGTTCCTGTGGCTGGCTAGCGTGTGGGGGCATCAGTGGCCGGAGCATTATGGCAGTTTGCTTGCTTATGCTGACTCAATTCTGGAAGCATTGCAAGCGCACGATGACTGGTCATGGCTAAATTACGATGAAAAATTTCGCGATAAAATGGAGGAGAATCGGTTATTACATTGGGGGACACAGGACATTAATCTCTGGTTAACCCAGATGTCCGTCAAGCCGGGTAGGAGGGTGGGGGGGGGTTAAGGCTGGGCAAGGGATGGCCGGGGGGGCAGTGCGCCCCTTTCGGAGCAGGGCCTCTGCGGGGACATCGAAGCCGGCCCCGGCGGGGGCCGGCAACGTGTGTTGGAGATATAATAGGTCCACGTGTCCCTTCCCAGACTGTAAGTTTCGGCACGCATGTTCCGTGTGTGGAGGCCCCCACGCGGCGACAAAATGTGCTAAGAAAGGTGCCGGTTCGCCCTCTGGGCTCGGTCCCAAGTAGGGGCGTCAGCATGGAGGTTGCTCCCTCGCCGATTCGGGCGCATGTGTTGCGCCATTGGTTGCGGGGGTACCCTAGGAAGAGCGATAGGGTGACGTTGGAGTTAGGTTTTCAGTTTGGTTTTGTGATTCCAGTTCACGGCGTGGTAGCTGGTTCGCTGGCACGGAATTCCTCGAGCGTGCGGCGTTGGGCGGGGATGGCCCGCAAGAAGTTGGCAGCCGAGTTAAAATTGGGTCGGATCGGGAAAGTTATAAAAGAAGAAAAAAAGTTTGAAGAGAGCCCATGAGGCCACGTACCCCTAGAATACATTCATGGAGGACAAAGATGTAATAAATCCACCGATTCACTCATTAGAAGACACAGCAGGAAGTCTAGCATTGATAAATTTACCCAGATCCGAAGGATCAGAAAAAATATACTTATTTCCCTCCATAAGCACTAGGCATCTACAAGGGAACCTCAGGAAAAAAGTACCCCCTATTGTCAAAACCCCAGATTATAAATCAAAAACTGCTTTCTCCTCCTTTGTGTTTCCCTGACTAAATCAGGAAACATTGATATCCTAAGACCCAGAAAAGTGTCACATCTTTTCTTAAAGAACATTTTCAAAAGCCAGTCTTTATAAGATACCAAAGCACACTGCAAAAGTAGAGTAGACGAAGTGGGAGTAGAGACGTCCCGCCCAGATCCCTCCAGGAGACCAGTCACATCCAGGACGTCAAACTTCACAGTAGACACAGCCACATACGTCTCAGCTTTTCTTCAGGAAGGCAGATAGTATACCTTACTTAAAGGAGGTATTAGATCCGAAGGGACTTTCAGAATTTCCATGATATACCGCTTGAACATGTCCAAAGCCGACACCTCAGGGAGACGGGGGAAATTCAAAACCCGTAGGTTAGACGCTCTGGAGGCATTCTCCAATACTTTTCGGGTGTCCCCCCTAGGAGTCATACCCAAGAAGGAGGCGGGTAAGTTTCGGCTAATTCACAATTTGTCTTATCTGTCGGGGGCATCGGTGAACGACGGTATCCCGAGGGAGTTTTGTATGGTGCGGTATGCCTCTTTTGATAGGGCGGTGGAGCTCGTTTCCCAGGCGGGTCATGGGGCTTTGCTGGCCAAGGTGGATATTGAGGCGGCATTCCGCTTGTTGCTGGTTCATCCATCGGCGTTTAGGTGGCTGGGTTTCCAATTTGAGGGTGCTTACTATTATGACAAATGTATGCCGATGGGTTGTTCGGTGTCGTGTGCTTATTTTGAGAAATTCAGCACTTTTTTGCATTGGCTGGTAGTGCAGAGGGCGGGCAGCTTGGCTGTGGTTCATTATTTGGATGACTTCCTGTTTGTTGGCGGGGCCGACTTGGATGAATGTGGTGCGTTGGTAGGCGAATTTATCCGAATGGCGGGTGAGTTGGGGGTGCCTTTGGCGGAGAGCAAGACGGTCGGCCCGACCACGAAGCTGGTTTTCTTGGGGGTTGAGTTGGACTCGGTCGACATGGTTGCATGGCTGCCGTTGGACAAGGTGGTGAACTTGCGGGTGTTGGTTGCCAATGTCTTGGTGTCGTCTAGGCTCACCTTGCGCGAGATGCAGGCACTGCTGGGGTCGCTCAATTTCGCGTGTAAGGTTATTCCAATGGGGCGGGTCTTCAGTCGGTGGCTGTCAGCAGTGACGTCGGGGGTGCGGAAGCCTCATCACCGTATTCGGGTGTCGAGGGGAATGTGGGAGGATTTGCAGGTGTGGGACGCCTTCTTGAGAGATTTCAACGGGATCACCATATTGCGGGAGTTGGAGGTCTCTAGTGAAGACTTGCAGCTGTATACCAATGCGGCCGGAGGTGCGGGGCTGGGGTTCTATTTCGGTGGGTCATGGTGCGCCGAGAGGTGGCCGCAGGCTTGGGTTGAGGAGGGGTTGGTCAGTAACATTACGTTTCTGAAACTGTTTCCGATTTTGGTGGTGTTGGAGTTGTGGCCGGATAGGGTGGTCAACCAGCGCGTGCGATGGTGGTGTGACAATGAGGCGGTGGTTTCTGTGGTTAATCGTTATTCCACACATTGTAGTCAGGTGGCGTCCTTGATGCGGCAGGTGGTTTTGGCTTGTTTGCGGCTGAATGTCGATCTGAAAGCGCGGCATATCCCAGGGCATGCTAACGAAATTGCTGATGCTCTTTCCCGTTTGCAGTGGGAGCGGTTTCGGCAGTTGGAGCCGGATGCCGATGTGGACGGGCTCGTGGTCCCTTGGAGACTGTGGAGCATTGGCCTGCAGCAATGAGAAACCTCCTGCGGAGTTCAGTGGCAGGAAGTACCTGGGAAGCGTATCGGCGGGGTTGCGAGAGGGTACAGGCCTTCTTGTATGAGCGGGGGTGGGCGGGGGGGTCAGTCCCGGATCAGTTGCTGGCGGAGTATGTAGGCTGGGCTAAGGAGCTGGGGGTCGCGCGATCGGCGGTGCGGATTCAGTTGGCGGGGTTCGGGTTTTTTGCCAAGGCAGCAGGCGTGGAGGTCACGGGGCGGGGCCTTTTGGCAAGGAGGTTACTGCACAGTTGGGAGCGATCCCAGCCAGTTTTGCGGGATCGGAGGCGTCCGATCACTCACGAATTATTGGGGCGGCTGTGGATGGCACTGGCAGGGGTGGTGTCCTCGTTGTATGAGGTGAGGCTGTTTCGCGCCGTCTTCTGCCTGGCTTTTTTCGGGTGGGTGAGTTGGCGGTGAGTTCGGCGGAGGCGGGTTTGGGGAACTGTTTGCACTGGCAGCATCTATGGCTGGAAGGTGCGCAGATGCGCATCTTGTTGGCCAGGTCAAAAACCGACCAGAAGGGGCGCGGGTTATGGGTGGTATTGCGGGAAACTGGTGGGCTTACGTGCCCGGTGGCCAACATGAAGAGCTATGTGCTGGTGCGCCCTATGGGTGCGGGGGGTCTGTTCGTTCACGAGGATTCTCAACCTCTGACGTGGTTTCAGGTTACAGCGGTGTTGTGCCTGACGCTGCGGCGGTTGGGCGAGGATCCGAGCCAATTTTCGGCTCACTCATTTCGTATTGGTGCGGCGACGAGCGCGGCTTCAGCGGGGTTGTCGGGTGAGCAGATACGGTGTATTGGGAGGTGGCGTTCTAGGGCATTCGAAGGCTATGTGCGTCTGTGAAGGGTCCGACAGATGGGGGTTGGGGGGGTTGCTAATGTTGTTTTTTCTGTTACAGATGGGGTTGGCTGTGAGCGGGGCTGCTGGATGTTGGGCCACTCCTTCGTTTTCTGGGCTGGACAGCGTGCGGAGGTGCGGCCTATCGGGCCGAATCTGGGCTTGGATCCGGCAGCGGTGGTGATCTCATGGCTGGGTGAGCGTGGGCTGCGGTGGGCGCAGTTGCTGCCTTTGCTTCGTCACCATGGATGCATCAGGAATCTGCCTACAATTCTGCTAGTGCATCTGGGGGGCAATGATCTGGCCGCGTGGTCATGCAAGCGTTTGATTAGGACGGTACAGAGAGATTTGGCTGTAGTGCTCCGCATGTGGGCAGGGGTAGTGTTGGTTTGGTCTGACATTATCCCGCAGCCGGCGTGCTGGGTCCAGAGGAGATGGTCCCGGGGTCTGACCAAGATTAACAGACAGATAGGGAGATGGGTCGGTGAGCACGGGGGTTGCCAAATTCAGCATCCCTGGGTGGAAGTTTCTTGTGCTGGGTTGTATCGGGATGATGGGGTGCACCTCTCGCCGGTGGGGACGGATCTTCTCCTGAACGACTGGCAAGAGGGGCTTGAGCGGGTGGTGCTTGATAAGGTTCATTGGTTGCAGCTTCCGGTTGGGGGGGGCGGCACAGGTAGTGGGTTTGCCTGTGCCGGTGGCGGGATCCCGGAGGTTTCCGGGGTCCTGAGCCTTAGGCGGCTTGGGGCGGGGGCGGGGTGCCCCTCGACCCGGACCACCCCTGGAAGACTTTTGCTAGTAATATGGCGAAGTTGGATAGGGGTGGTAGGAACTTGGCCATTGGTGGGTCCATGGCCGGAGTGGACGCGGGGTCACTTTGCTAATGTAAGGCTGGCGACATATTGCTCCACTGGGGGTTTGATGGGTTATGTATTATGCTTTGATGTTAATGAGTTTTGTTGGAAATAAAGCTGTGACCAATTGTTACCCAAGAACATTGTCAATGGATTCTGTTTGGTTGAAGGGGGGTCTGAAAAGGTTGGGGGTGCGAAAAGGGGGAGGGTGGGGGGGTACTGAAGGGGGAAGCGCCGGGTCCGTCTACCCGGTTAATTTAAGGGCACGGGCAGGGTCCCGGCACCCGCCCGTAACCGGGTGTCCGGCCCGGCGCGGGACCCTGACCATTCTGGTGCTGGGGGGGGAGCGCGTGGGCGGCGAGTGCCGCACGCGACATTTGAAAGAGGGATCGTCACTTTCAATTGGCTCAGCTGAGCCAATCAGATCAATTCAGGCAGACATGTGCTTCAGCGCCGGTGGCGTGGATGAAGCACATGTAGCCAGGCTGTCGGGGCGGCAGCCCACCCGCCTTCCCTCTTCTGGCTGTGCCGCTGAGGGAGGGCAACCTGGGGGTGTTGCAGCGGGGTGGGGGGGTGGTGAGGGTGGGATCCCAGAGGTTTCCGGGGTCCGGAGCCTTAGGCGGCTTGGGGTGGGGGCGGGGTGCCCCTCGACTCGGACCGCCCCTGGAAGACTTTTGCTAGTAATATGGCGAAGTTGGATAGGGGCGGTAGGAACTTGGCCGTTGGTGGGTCAATGGCCGGAGTGTACGCGGGGTCGCTTTGCTAATGTAAGGCTGGCGACATATCGCTCCACTGGGGGTTTGATGGGTTATGTATTATGCTTTGATGTTAATGAGTTTTGTTGGAAATAAAGCTGCGACCTATTGTTACCCAAGAACCTTGTCAATGGATTCTGTTTGGTTGAAGGGGGGTCTGAAAAGGTTGGGGGTGCGAAAAGGGGGAGGGTGGGGGGGTACTGAAGGGGGAAGCGCCGGGTCCATCTACCCGGTTACAAGGTTAGTTTAAAAAAATTATGATCTGGTTTGGTGATCATGCATTTCAGATCATACACCACAAGATTAGACTTGATTTATAACTTCCTTGGGGTTTTTTTTCTTTTAACTTTTGAACAATTCAGCTTTCTAAATATTATGAAACATGAATTATTCCTTTGTGATGGTTTTTAGCAAAGTTAAATATAGCAAAACAGTAAATTATCCAGTTCAGTCAAGTTACAAAGCAATTTCCCAGGGTTATATTCTGAATCTAATGAGCTATGACTTAGCTATTATAATAATTATTAGTTAAAAATGTGTTGTAGACACTTGGTAAAATAGAAAGAGCCTTTTGGTTATCTATTTTATTTTTAATATCTAATTCATGAAAGAAATAATCCAGTTAAAACTGCATTATGGTGGTAATCTCATAACTGTATTAAATAAATAGATATCTTGGTCTCTTGACTTTACATAACCAATAGGAATTAAAAAAAAAACATTTTAAAGATGAAAATAACATGGTGTCAAAATATTATACTACCTATTGAAAAGTATTACAGAGGTTTGAGTTTCCATGACAACTAGAGTCCTATGCTTCATGACCAATCCATCTTTTCCAATCAAGAAATATTCTTCTTAAACCACTCAAGCAAAAGCGTAAAGTCTATGCAAAATCTGATATCCTAAGATGTTCTACATTTTTCTACGCATGGTAAATGAATTTTATTTTACAACCTTATTTAAAACGTTTTTTTTTCCTCAATCAAGATTTGTTTTTCTTTTCATACACAGCAAAGTCAATTTGCAAGACTCAAATGCTCTATTGATTATAACAGTGCAAAGGCCACTATTATAAGCTCACTATATGCCTTCATTATATACCCTCCATTGCCTCGGAAGAAAAGGCTGGCAATCTACTTCCGGTGATACATTGCCAAGAGAGCCCAGAGGTAGCTGGGTCGCTATGAGTCAACACTGACTGGATGGCACACAAAAAGAAAAATGCCTTCAATCTGTGTTCTTCGTGATCAGAAACAAACGGGTGAAAAAAGGGGAGGAAATCCTGCAAAGAACTAGAAAATCCTAAAATACCTTCATGAAAATGAATATGTGTTAACTCTCAGGAGCATGGACAGCCTTTTCCCAAGAGTTAACACGTAGCCCCAGACCTTAAAGCAGGGTCCTATTACTGCAGGTAAACTTAGCTCTACCTATTGAGGTGGAAGTTAATATACCCATACTCATTGCACCATTGACAGTTAGTGCAACATGTACCCCCATGCTGACTGCAATGCATTCACTAACATGCTCATTTTCCACCCAATGCAGGAGGCACAGCGCATGAATCAGTGCATGGTAACTGTTAAGTCCTTACGCTAACAGATACCATGGATTGGAATGCATGGTTACCGTGTGTCCAAACCCATGCTTATTGATTAGCACACTTTAATAAAAGCTTCCTTAAGGTATTTTCTCATAGACACATGGAGAGAAATAGCCAAAGTGATTTTGTCATGTAAAACAATGTTTTAATGAGTGTTTCCAAGTGTTACCTGTCACTGCAGACATATGAATTTTGAAAAAAAAAAATGCTCGAGGCCGCGGGCCGGGTCCCGCGGCCGTCAGTAACCTGGGCCCGGGCCCGGCCTCGGCCTCCAGCACGTGACGGGGGGGGGGGGGGGTTAAGAGAGAGGAGGCTGTGCGGCATTTGAAATCACTCCGTCGCGCTGTCGGAGCGATTTCATTGGCCGCCGGAATGGGGGGGGGCTGAGCAGTGTCCGCGAGGAGCCGCGTGGCTGTCTCTTTCTCGCCGCAGCTCCTCGGGAAGCGTTCGCGTTCGCAGCGGTCGCATTTTGTTGGTCCGGTGAGTGGGGTCATTGGGTGCTCCAGGTGTGATTTGGTTGGGTGGATTCGCTGGGCGGCGGGCGATCGCGGAGGAGTGGGTACACAAAAAAAAAAATAAATAAATAAATAAAATAAAATATATCAAGACCGCTTCTCCTGCTTCTGCAGCCAGCCCATTTTCTCGATCGGGGCTGGAGCACTCAGCATACCGGGGGGGGGGGGACCAGAGCATGGCAGGTAGGAGCAAAAAGAAGGGGGCTTTGGAGTGCAGGGCCGGGGGGCGTTCGAGGGGGTCCCGGGGGGCGGGTTCTGCACAAGGGGCCAGAGCAGGCCGTGGGAGCTTGCGTGGGGCGGGTAGGAGGGCGGGGAAGCGTGGGGATGGGGCTGGGAAGCGCGGTGCTCTTCCTGCTGCTGTAGCTGGGTTGCGTGGTGCGGGGGAGGCGGTGGGCCCCCCCGGTGGTGGTTGTGGGGCCAGGGGTGGGGGAAACTGATGGTGTGGTGGGGCGGGGTTTGGGGGAGGGGGATTAGCAGATGGGAGCGTTGCTCGGGGGTTGGTTGGGGATGGGGGGGATCGGATGGGCGGGGGGGGCCTGGGTGGGTCCAGGTCCCGGCTGGAGCATATGGGCCCATACAGCTGGGGAGGGGCAGGCCGGGGGGCATGTCGAGGGATGGCTGGCTTGGGCCCCGGTGTCTGGACAGGCTACAGGTGGTGGCCCATGGGGGGGGGGGCTGGGGAGGGGAGTGGTGGGGGGCTGGTTTCCAGAGTGGAGGGGGGCAACTTCCCTGGGGGTCGGCAGGCTGGGCAGCCGGGGGGTTGGGGTCCTCGGGGGGGGGGTGCAGGGCGGGGGAGCTGGGTGGGGGGTGGGGCCTTACGGGATGGCGCCTATGGGAGTCGGCGCTCCTCCTTCCCCGTGTGTTGGCTCTTCTCTCCCGTTGCAGGTGCCCGGGAGTGCAGCGGCTGCAGCAGGTGGAGCGGGCGTCGGCTCGACGGTGATGTCGCTTAGCGTGGGCCAGGCCGGCCCGACCTCGGTGGAGCAGATTGAGTCCACCTCGATGGTGCAGGGGACGGCGGAGCAGGCAGCAGCAGGTGAGTGTACCGGGACTACAGTGGTGGGGGTTGGTGGGCTGGTACCGTCGGGTGAGGGTGCACCGACGGCTCGTAAAGCCAAGGCGAAGCGGAAGCATCGGCGGCATCGGAGGCGGAGCGCGTCGTCTTCGTCATCGGGGTCCTCGGACACTTCCTCGGCGGCCTCCACGGTCGGGCCGAGGACAGGTGAGGGGGCGGGGTCCTCGGTGGTGCGGTGCGCGGAATTGTGGGAGAGCGTTCCGCGCAAGTTGAGGCGGCGGATCGTGAAGCGGCGTTACCTTGATATTTTCCGGCTATTAGAGGGGAGGAAACGCTCGGGGGAGAGTCGCAAAAAACGCAAGGAGGATGAAAAGGCGTGCGGAAGGTGCGGAGGGTGCGGAAGGTGTCCCGGAACACCTTGAATTGGACCCGGGCCTTCTTGTGTTTGGCGAGCGTTTGGGGGCATGAGGACCCGAGTCGCTACGGGGAGCTGTTGGCTTATGCTGACACTATCTTGGCGGCATCCCAGGCGCACGAGGGGTGGGCCTGGCTTAATTACGATGAGGAGTTTCGCGACATGATGGAGGAGAATCGGCAACTGTCGTGGGGAATGAAGGATATTAACCTTTGGCTCACGCAAATGTCGGCCAAGAAGGGTGGAACGGGGGGGGGGTGCAGGTTCGGTTAGGGCGGTAGGCACTGCAGCACCGGCGGGCTTTCGGTCCTTTCGGCCAGCGGGCCCGGGGCCCGAGACGAGCAAACCGGGAGTGAGCGGTCCCGGCGGAGATCTGTGCTGGCGCTTCAATAAAACCTCCTGCCCATTCCCGGACTGCAAATTTCGGCACGCCTGTTTGCTTTGCGGTGCCGGTCACTCGGCCCTCAAATGCAGCCGTCGGGCGGTGCAGGGGGCGCCGGCCGCGAGTAAGTGACGGGATAGCGGGGGGCTGGCGCCTACCCCCATTAGGATTCAGGCGTTTCAGCCTTGGCTGGAGCTGTACGCGGCTACCAGGCATGGCAAGGCGGGGACTATGTTGTGGGCAGGGTTTTCTGAGGGCTTTTGTATCCCTTTTCAGGGGGAGGTCCGGGAGTTGGAGGCGGGGAATGCTAGCTCGGTGATGCGGTTGGCTGATGTGGCCCGTGCAAAGATCGCGGCGGAGTGTGCGCTGGGCAGAGTTGCCGGGCCGTTCGAACGGCCACCCTTTTCGCCGTTTATTGTTTCGCCGCTGGGGGTTATCCCGAAGAAGGAGCCTGGGCGTTATCGGCTGATACATAATCTGTCTTGCCCCCTTGGGGCCTCGGTGAACGACCATATCCCGCGGGAACTTTGCTCGGTGCGCTATGCGTCCTTCGACGAGGCTTTGGAGCTGGTGCGCCAATGTGGAAAGGGGGCTTTGTTAGCGAAAGTGGACATTGAATCTGCCTTTCGGCTCTTGCCGGTGCACCCGTCCGCTTTTCCCTTGCTGGGATTTCGTTTCGATGATCAGTATTATTACGACAAGTGCATGCCCATGGGCTGCGCGATCTCGTGTGCTTACTTCGAGGCCTTCAGCTCTTTCTTGCACTGGGTGGTGGTGCGGAGGTCGGGGCGCCATTCTATAGTGCATTATCTCAACGATTTTTTGTTCGTCGGGCCAGCCCAGTCCACCGTGTGTGGATCCTTACTGGGGCTTTTCCTGGGCCTGGCGGCGGAGTTCGGCATCCCTTTGGCAGAGGGTAAGACGGTGGGACCGGTGACATGTATTTCCTTCTTGGGGATCGATATCGACTCGGTTGAGATCGTGGTCCGTCTACCTACGGAGAAAGTTGAGCGGCTGCGGCTCTTGGTGGCGGAGGTGGGCTCCGCTGCTAAGGTGACGTTAACGGAGCTTCAGAGGTTGGTCGGCCACTTGAATTTTGCATGTCGCGTCATTGCAATGGGGAGGCCGTTTGCGCGGAGGTTGTCCTTGGCGATGGCCGGGGTGCGCTGTGGGCACCATCGCATCCGAGTGATGGCGGGAATGCGGGCCGACTTGCGGGTATGGGAAGCGTTTCTGGCGGAGTATAACGGCTGCTCGGTGTTACAGTCAATGGAACTATCCAACCGGGATTTGGAATTGTTTTCTGATGCAGCAGGTTGTTCGGGTATGGGCTTCTACTGCCAGGGTTCGTGGTGTGCGGCGCCGTGGCCGGCGTCTTGGTCCGCGAGTGGGTTGACGTGTAATGTGACGTTCCTGGAGTTGTTCCCGATTGTGGTGGCCTTCTGGGTATGGCCGGAGAGGTTACGGGATAAGCGGGTAGTTTTCTGATGTGACAACGCTGCGGTGGTGCAGGTCATTAATCGCCATTCGCCCAAGTGTCCGCGGGTGGCTGCGTTGATGCGGGTGTTTGTGCTGGCCTGTCTTCGTCTCAATGTCACGGCTCGGGCGCGTCATGTGCCGGGTGCCCAGAATGTTATTGCTGATGCTTTGTCTCGTTTCCAGTGGGAGCGGTTTCGGGAGTTGGCCCCGGGGGCGGACGAGACCGCGGCGGTGGTGCCGGAGCACCTTTGGCGGATTGGGACACCGGAATGATCTCATTGTTGCGGTCCTCCTTGGCTCCAGGTACGTGGAAGGCTTATCAGCGAGGGTTCGAGAGTTTCTATGGGGAAGGGGTTGGAGGGGTGGTAGAGTTGGGGACATCCTGGCGGGTTCTTTCGTCGCGTGGGCGAAGGGGTGTGGTTGGTCCCGAGCGGCGGCACGGGCGGCCTTGGCCGGGTTCTCCTTTTTCAGCAGGGCAGTGGGCTGGGGCAGTCCGGGTGCATCGTATGTAGTGAAACGGCTATTGGCCGGGTGGGCATGAGCGCAGCCCTCGGTCCTGGATTGGCGCCGTCCCATGTTGCATGAGTTGCTGCTGCGTATTTGGGTTGTTCTGCCTGAGGTAGCGGCTACCCCGTTTGAGGCTGTTCTTTTCCGGGCTTTGTTTGTCACAGCTTTTTTTGGGGCCTTCCGGGTTAGCGAGCTAGTCCCTCAGTCGGGTGGACGGGGTGGGCGGGGGGGGTTGCTGGTTCAGCACGTGGACCTTCAGGAGATGCGCGTGCGAATATTTCTGGCTCATTCGAAGACCGACCCGCAGGGGCGGGGTCGGTGGGTGCTTTTGAGGGCAATTCCGGGTCTGGGATCCTGTCCGGTTCAGAACTTGGCGGCTTACAGGCGTCAGCGTCCGGGTCAGGCCGGTTGTTTCTTCTGCCATGCGGACGGGACGACAGTCACCCAGTTTTAATTCACGGCAGTTTTCCGCCTGGCCCTGCGGCGCCTGGGCTTGGATGAGCGCGGTTATGCATCTCATTCCTTACGGATAGGTGCGGCGACGAGCGCTGCGGCCGCTGGCCTGGGAGGTGAGGTAATTCAACGGATCGGGCGTTGGCGGTCCGGAGCCTATGCGGGCTATGTGCGCCTTGACCAGTTGTGAGCTGCTGTGGGGGGGGTGTGTGTGTGGGGGGGTACTAATGCTGTGTTTCTTTTTCAGGTGTACTGCAGAGCGGGCCAACAGGGAGTGCTGCATGGGGCCCGCCGGGCGTCTGGTGGATTCTGGGACATTCGTTCGTCTACTGGGCGGAGCGCAGAGCCTCTACTCGTCCGCTGGGTCCGCACCTGGGCTTGGTTTCCTGCAATTTCCGGTTGGTGTGGCTCGGCGAGCGGGGCATGCGTTGGTAGCAGCTACTTCCAGTGGTTCGGGAGCATGCGAAGCGGCGGCAGTGTCCGGTTGGACTCCTGGTACATCTTGGTGGGAACGATCTTTCCAGTTGGACGTGCCGGCAGCTCATTCGGGCAGTGCAGCGGGACTTTCAGGCGCTGCAGGAGCAGTGGCCAGACGTAGCGATCGTGTGATCGGACATCATCCCACGGCCAGCCTGCTTGCCTCAGCGACGGTGGTCGAGAGGGCTGGCTAAGGTTAACAGGCAGATTGGCCATTGGTTGCAGCAGGCCGGGGGATGGCAAGTCCGGCACCCTTGGGCGGACCCCCAGTGCGCTGGACTGTACCGTACCGACGGGTTGCACTTGTCCCCGGTCGGACAGAACTTATTGCTTAATGATTGGCAGGAAGCACTGGAACTGATTGGTCGCAGCTTTATGGGGGGGGCGGTGCGAAGATAGTGAATACCTCGCACCAGTGGCGGGGTACAGAGCCAGCGCTCGCAGGAGCGGCGCGGGCTTGAACTGGTTTACGAGCAGTGGGGGCGAAGTGCTCCTCGGGGTGGGGCGAGACAGCCCGGTTGGGGGTCTCGGCCCGGTAGCGGGGGGGGGGGGGGTGGGAGCTGGCCTTTGCTACTAGCATGGCGAGGCAGGCGGTGGGGTTTGGAGGGAAGGAGGATGCTCCGCCTTGCTACTAAGATGGCGGGTGGGGGGGCATCCTCCGGCAAAGGGGTGCGGGGTTGGGTTATGTTCAAGTGTTTTATATTCAGGCCCGTGTTGGGTCGGTTGTTTACAGGTTGTAAATAAAGCTGCAACCAAATGTTTATACCAAAATACAGTTGTTGGTGAATTTGTTGGGGGGGGGGACATTATTGGGGGGGGTTAAGTCTGGGGAAGGAGGCGAGGAGGGCTTCCGGGTTACCAGAGTTAATGCTCGAGGCCGCGGGCCGGGTCCCGTGGCCGTCAGTAACCTGGGCCCAGGCCCGGCCTCGGCCTCCAGCACGTGACGGGGGGGGGCTAAGAGAGAGGAGGCTGCGCGGCATTTGAAATCGCTCCGTCGCGCTGTCGGAGCGATTTCATTGGCCGCCGGAATGGGGGGGCTGAGCAGTGTCCGCGAGGAGCCGCGTGGCTGTCTCTTTCTCGCTGCGGCTCCTCAGGAAGCGGTCGCGTTCCCGCCCGCCCGCCCCCTTTTTGGAGGAGGTTTGGGGATGTTGCAGCTGGGGGGGGGTTTTGGGGTACAGAGCCAGCGCTCGCAGGAGCGGCGCGGGCTTGAACTGGTTTACGAGCAGTGGGGGCAAAGTGCTCCTCGGGGTGGGGCGAGACAGCCTGGTTGGGGGTCTCGGCCTGGTAGCGGGGGGGGTGGGAGCCGGCCTTTGCTACTAGCATGACGAGGCAGGCGGTGGGGTTTGGGGGGGAGGAGGATGCTCCGCCTTGCTACTAAGATGGCGGGTGGGGGGGCATCCTCCGGCAAAGGGGTGCGGGGTTGGGTTATGTTCAAGTGTTTTATATTCAGGCCCGTGTTGGGTCGGTTGTTTACAGGTTGTAAATAAAGCTGCGACCAAAAGTTTATACCAAAATACAGTTGTTGGTGAATTTGTTGGGGGGGGGACATTATTGGGGGGGGGTTAAGTCTGGGGAAGGAGGCGAGGAGGGCTTCCGGGTTACCAGAGTTACTATTTTTATTCCTCTTTCATAAAGACAATCTGGGCACCTAAACACCTTTATAAAATAGACTTTGACAATGGTCCCAGTAGTATATAAATGCACTGTCAAGATGATGTTGACTCATAGCAACCATGTAGATAACTCGTAGTTGTCCAAAACTATGTTCAGTCGTCAATCAGATGACTAGAGTGTCATCCATATTTGCTGTTATTGTATAAGTCCATCACACTGCTGTTTTTACTCTTTTGTTTTGGTCTTCAATGCCTGGTGCTTTGTTCGTTGATATTTTTAATGCTGCTTTGACTTCTTTCATCAACAGTAACTGATCATAAGTAACAGGTTGAAATGAACATTGTTCCACTTGATTTTTATGGTATTATATCTTTGTGCATTCTTTCCACTTTTTCTTGATGTTTTCAGCATAATTCAACATGGATCTTTGAGCATCTTTTAGCATTCCAATTCAAGGCTTGCATTTTCTTTCTCTAGTAGCTTTAGGAATGCCAATCTTCTTCTTCTAATAGTTTCCAATTCTATTTTCTTGCATGCATTATTGTAGTACTTCTATTTGTTTTGTCTTGTTGCACATTGGAAATTTCTGTTAAGTTCCATGATTACCTCTTTCTCCCTTGGCTTCAGGTTCTCTGCAGTTCTGAGCAATTTTCAGAGATTCTGTCGTTATCCATTTGGGCTATTTTTGCTTTTTCACCTTTTGCAGAGACATTTCACTTTTTTCAATTACAACTTTGATATCATAACTCTTCTGGTGCTTTGTCATTTGTATCTGAAATGGTGAATCTATTTCACAGTCTTTTAACTCTGAATGGTGTATTTTCAAGATGATACTTTTCTATGTTCATGAGTAATTTGTTCTTTTTCAGCTTTAGCTTGAGTTTGCATACTAGTAGCTGGTGAACTTTACCACAGTCAGCACCAGGTTTTTTCTATTGATCTTAGTATCAGGGCGCGGGCAGGGTCCCGGGGCCCGCCCGTAACCGAGTGCTCGGCCCGGCGTGGGACCCTGCTCGTCCATGATGAGGCCGGCACGCGCGTAAGCGTCAATACGCTGCGCGCGTCATTTAAAATGATTGGCTCCGCTCAGGTCTTAACGAGCGGAGCCAATCGGGTGCGAGGGATGGCATGTGCTCCAGAGCTTGTGGCCGGCCCGGAGCACATGTGAGCAGGCACCCAACAGGCAGCGCACCCACCCACCCATTTATGCAGGGTGGGGGTAATTAGTCGGGGTGTCGCAGCTGGGGAGGGGGGGGGGTTCGTGCGGGCGGGATCCCGGAGGTCCAGGGTCCGGAGCCTTAGGCGACTTGGGGAGGGGGCGGGGTGCCCTCGACCCGGACAACCCCTGGAATACTTTTGCTAGTAATATGGCAAAGTCGGATAGGGGTGGCGGAACTTGGCCATTGGTGGGGACCACGGCTTGAGCAGAGGTGAGGCCGCCTTGCTAGTTGCATGGCTGGCGGTTCACCAATCCGCGGGGGTTGGTTGGTTCAATGTACCTGTTTTAATGTTAATGAGTTGTTTGAAATAAAGCTGCAACCAGTTGTCACCAAGATTTGATGTCTGTGCCATTATTTGTGGCTGAAAGGGGTGGGGGTTGGGGTAAGGGGCTTTGGGGAAAAGAGAGAGGGGGCGCCGGGTCCGGCTACCCGGTTACTGAGATTTTGCATACTAGTAGCTGATGATCTGTACCACAGTCAGCACCGGGTTTTGTCTGTTGATATTATCGAGCTTTTCCATAATTGACCTTCACAGATGTCAATTTGATTTTTGCACAATCCATTGGTCAAAGTCCATGTAGAGTCATTGCTTGAGTTGCTGGAAGAAGGTGTTGGAGATGAACGGATTCTAGGTATTCCACAATTCTATCAGTCTTTTTCCAGCTTTGTTTCTATTCTGAGCACATATTTTCCAAATATTTTGCCTTTTCTTTGTTCCCAATGTTTACATTTGCGTCACCCATGACTATCAATATATCTTAACCCTCCACAGCCCATGTTCCCTGTAAAATAGTTATCTCCAAGTTATAATGCCCTGTTCAATGTAATTTCAGTTTGTTCAATGTAAACCGCACTGATGCAGAATAGCGTGGTATATAAGAGAATGTAAATAAAATAATAAATAAAATAAATAATCTTTGTTGCCTATTCTGTCACTATCAATTTTTATTTGTTCAAAGAACTGAACAATTTTATCTTCTTCTGCATCTGTTGTTGATGCATATACCTGAATAACAGTTATGTTGATGGGCCATCCTTATAGACAAATAGAAATTAAGGGCCCAATTTTCAGCTGCCTGCCGTATGGAAGGGCTATAGAAACATGATGACAGAAAAAGACCACATGGCCTATCTAGTCTGCTCTTCCATATCAACCACTACAACAGTTCCCCTTTTTTTTCCTTTAGAGATCCTCTGTGTTTGTCCCATGCTTTTTTGAATTCAGATACTGTCCTCACCTTTACCACCTCCACTGGGAGACTATTCTACGCACATTGGAAATTTCTGTTAAGTTACAGATTACCTCTTTCCACTATTTCCACTCTACCACTCTTTCCATAAAGAAATATTTCCGCATATTACTCCTGAGTCTATCCCCTTTCACCCTCATCCTATGTTCCCTCGTAGCAGAGCTTGGTTACATTCAAAAGAGGCTCTCGTCCTGTGCATTTATGCCACGGAGGTATTTCTACGCTTCAATCATATCACCCCTATCCCACCTTTCCTCTAAAGTATACATATTAAGATCCTTAAGTTTGTCCTCATATGCTTTATAACGAAGACCATTAACCATTTTGGTAGCAGCCCTCTGCACCAACTCCACTTGTTTATATCCTTTTGAAGATGCAGTCTCCAGAATTGCATACAATACTCCAAATGAGGTCACACCAAAGACTTATATAGAGGCACTATCACCTCCTTTCTTCTGCTAGCCATTCCTCTCCCTATGTACTCAAGCATCCTTCTAGCTTTCACCTTTGACTTTTCTACCTGTTTAGCTACTTTAAGATCATCAGACACAATCACACCTAGGTCCCACTCTTCTTTTGTGGACAGAAGTACTTCACACCCTATACCATATCACTCCCTTGGATTGCTGCAGCCCAAATGAATGACCTTGCATTTTTTAACATTAAATCTCAGCTGCCAAATTCTACATTATTCTTCAAACATAGCTAGATCCCTCCTCATGTTATCTACACCGTTAAGATCCATCCCTAAGGTGCTCAGTTTGTTTATAAGTCACCTGTGCGGAACAGTGTCAAAGGCTTTACTGAAATCTAAATACACCTTATCTAGGGCTCTCCCTCGGTCCAACTCCCTGGTCACCCAGTCAAAGAAATAAATCAGATTTGTCTGACAAGACCTGCTTCTGGTGAATACATGCTGCCTTGGCTCTGGTAATCTGTTGGACTCCAAAAATCTCACTTTTTCTCTTTCAGCAGCGTTTCCATTAATTTACTCACCACCAAAGTTAAACTAATCGGCCTGTAGTTTTCAACCACATCCTTACTTCTGCTTTTGTGTAAAGGGACCAGATGTGCCTCTCTCTAGTCTTCTAGCACCACTTTCGACTCCAGAGAGGCATCAAAAAGGTGGGTCAGTGGAGGTACTAGAACATCCCCAAGTTCCCTCAGTATTCTTGGGTGTATTCCATGTGATCCATCACTTCGCCTTCTTTAAATTTAGCTAGATCCTCACGAACACAGTCTTCTGAAAATTGTTCAAGATGCCCCTCACTCCTGTTCCTGTTTGTGGGGGTTTTTTCTGAGGTCCTACTCCTGGTTCTTCATCTGTGAACAAAAAACAGAAATATTTGTTAAACAATTCATCAGTTTCTACATATTTCTCCTCTTCACCCTTGAATCTGACAATACTACTTTTGCCCTTCCTCTTCTCACTAACATGTCTTATCCCCCCATTTTATTGCATTGACTATTTCCTCCTCTTTTTGAATCTTTGCTTTCCTGACTACTTTGCTAGCTTCTCTAAGTTTTTACAAATATAGATGTCTGTCTTCTTCTCTCTGTAATCTTTGCATTTCATGAAGGCCTCCATCTTCTTAACCTTTTCAGCTACTTCTTTTGAAACCATAGTGGTCTCCTTTTCCTTTTACCTTTATTTACTATTTTAACAAAAAGTTTGGTTGCCCTTAAAATATCCCCTTTCAGTTTTGCCCACTGTTTTTCTACATCCCCCAGATTTTCTCATCCCACTAACGACTCTTTGAGGTATTGGTCCATCTTGGCAAAGTTAGTTTTCCTAAGGTCTAAGATCCTCGCCTTTGAATGGATTTTATCAGCCCTAGTCCTACTACCGAACCACTATCTGGTATTCACTGGATGTGAGATGATCACCCACTATAACATCAGAAACACTTGGTAAGCACCAAGTCCAGTAAGACCCCTTCACGTGTGAGTTCTGTTACCAGTTGCCTGAATAGTTCTCTCTGTAGAGAATCATTTATTTATTTATTTATTTATTTAACAAACACTTATATACCGCACCTTCCCATGGATCAGGTGTGAATTACAAAGAACAATTGTATGAACCGGCAAAACAATAATAAGTACCTGTTCATCTTACATGTAACGTCTATGGACATTATACAAGGAACAAGCTTAGTATAGCAAACTAGAGCTGTGGGCATAAAACCTTAACACAGAGCTAAGTAACTATATACAAAGAACAGGCTTAGTATAGAGAACTAGAACTTGATACTGATAGTCTAACTGCTGTGTGCATAAACCTTTACACAGAGCTTAGCAACTATGTACAATACAACTGTTACATTGTAATTAAGTTATATACATTACATTACAGTGTCATTAGTAGTCTATCCTTGTGTAACATTATAATACAATGGGTAAAAAGACAGAAATTAGGGTTTCTCTGATTGTAATTTGTTGTATTACGTTTTCTTGTAGTGACAGTTTTATTGTCATCTATTATCCTTTGCCTGTTTGTGTGATAGTATTGGACTGTGCACCAAAGTGTATTGTAAATAAGTGTGTTTTTAACTTCTTACGAAATTCCTTGATTTCACTTAGAGATCTGATTTCTTCAGGAAGTGCATTCCAGAGAATTGGTGCTGAGTGTGAAAATGCTTTGTTATTAGTGGACTTTTTAGATTTTGTAAAGTCTTTTGGGATCATAATTTTGTTTGTGTTGCCTCTCATTTGGTTGATTTCTGGTGTTTCCTTGCTAATTAGTTTGTTCAGAACCGATAGTGCTAGATTGTTTAATGCTTTGAATGTAGTTATTAAGATTTTATAATTTATTCGGCAGTAGATTGGTAGCCAGTGTAGATTAGCTAGGATGGGTGTTATGTGTTCTATTGTACTAACTTTCATGATAGTTCTGGCAGCTACATTTTGTGCCAGCTGAAGTCTTTTAAGATTCTGTTTAGTTATTCCTTGGAGTGCTGTGTTCGCAAAGTCAAAGTGGGGTGTAATGATTGCCTGAATTATGCTCAAGAAATCATATAGGTGAACCAGTGGGCGTAGCTGTTTAAGTATCCTAAGTTTATAACGAAATTTTTTTGTTGTGTTTTTGATGTGGGATTCCATGCTAAGATTCTTATCTAGAATCACACCTAGATGCTTCACCTCATTTTTTGTTTTAATTTCGTGGTTCTGTAGTGTAATGAATGTTGGAGGAATGAAGTTTTGATTTTTTGTTACATATAAAATGTCTGTTTTGGAGTAATTAATGTTTAAATTGTGTTCTTTTAGCCATATTGTAAGGTTGGCAAAACATTCAGTTAGTAATTGTATTGGTGGGTTAGGTATTTTGAATGGAATGTATAACATTATATCGTCCGCATAGATATGGTAGTGGACATGAAACTGTTTGAAAATGTTGCAGACAGGTTGGAGATAAATATTAAAAAGGAGAGCCGAAAGGGCAGATCCTTGAGGAAGGCCACATTCCTGTTTGTATGTATTAGATGTTTGTGTATTGATTCTTACTGTTTGGGTTCTATTGTTTAAGTATGATGTAAACCATTTACGTACTGTTGAGTTTATTCCAATTTGTGTGAGTTTGTTTAGCATTATTGTGTGGTTTACACTATCAAATGCTGCAGAGATGTCTAAAAATAGTAGAATGAACGCTTGTTTAGAGTCGTCAATTTCTCTTACCAGTGTATCTAGTAGAACTGTAAGTAGAGTTTCTACACTGTGGTGAGGGCAGAAACCATATTGTTGTTCGTCAAGGGGGGGTTGAAGTGTCAATGTAGTCTTGAGTTTGAATTTGGATGACTTTTTCAATTAGTTTGGCCATGAAGGGTATGCTCGATATAGTTCTGTAGGAACTGGGTGAGGTTTTGTCAAGGTTGCCATTTTTGAGAATTGGGTGTATTTTTGCATGTTTAAGAGTGGGAGGAAGGTATCCTTGTTTTAGCGACAAGTTAATGATAGGTAGTATGAAGGATGAGAGAATTGGTAAAGTTTTCTTTATCCAATTTACTGGGCATGGGTCTAAATAGGATGTTGTTGTATTTAAATTTGAGATTATATTCTTGAGTGTGTCTTTAGATATTATATGGAAATTTGACCAATTGTTTGTTTGTTCATAGTGTGTTTTTTTAGGTGACAATGTTAGTGGTGTTCGTAGTTTTGATTTGTTCATATAATAATCGGCTAAAGTTTGTGGCGAAATATCTGTGATGATTTCACTTGAGTTCAATGTTTTGCTTGTTAGATTTTGTACAATGCTAAATAGTTCTCTTTGTCGGTTTATGGAATTAGTATGACGGAGTGGTAGTTTTTCTTCGCATTTTCTGTTGACTCCTTGTATTTTTTAAGGGAGTTTGCGTAGTTCACATAGAGCATGTTGGATTTGGTTCTGCGCCATTTCTGTTCTAATTTTTGTAGATCCCTTTTCATTAATCTTAGTGTGTTGTTGAACCAGGGAGCATCTCTAGTTTTAGTGCTATTATTTTTATTATTCATGTGTTTTGGAGTTATTTTGTATGTTGCAGCATTGGCGATTGTATTTTGCCAGCTTTCAACCGCTACATCAAGATCTGTTGGCGTGAGGGATAGATGGGGTATTATTTGGTTAAGAAAGTCCTCCTCATTGAATTTCTTGAATCTGGTGATTGGGAATTGTTGTGGTCTCCTATTATGGGTAATATCTGTGTAGTTGATGATAAATTTTATGAGGTAGTGGTCTGACCATGGAACTGGTTTGCACTCAAGTGTTGGAATGTTGAATAGTTTATGTAGTGATCCTGGGAGATAGACCAGGTCAAGTTTTCCACCCTTGTTGTGAGTTTTTTTTATTAATAATCTGATAGAATTCCATGTCCGTTAAGGAGTCAATAAAGGGGGTTGATTGTGTTTTAAGTAGTGAAGGTAGGTTAAAATCACCCATAAGTATTACTGGGTTTGATTCAGTAGAGGAGCCCAGTAGTTCAGTTAGTGAGTCCAAATTTTCTGACTTTTGTTCTGGTGGTCTATAGACTAGGCATATTCTAAGGTGATAAATTTTTAGGATAAAGGTGTCCATATTGTTGGAGTTGTCAGTAGTTAGTTGTCTTGCTTTTAGAGATTTTTTTGTTATGATGAGAACCCCTCCACCTCTTTCGTGATTTCTGTGGGTATGAAATATTTTATATTCATTGGATTTTAGTTGGTTCATGTATACTACATCAGTATCAGTGAGCCAGGTTTCAGTTACACACATTATATCAGTTTTTTGGTCATTTAAGAGGTCAGTGAAAATGGATAGCTTATTTTTCATTGACCTTGCATTTATTAGATAGCATGAGAGGGATTTGTGTTTTTTTAGATAGGGTTGTGAGTTCATTTGGGTTACAGTGGTTGGTTTTATATATATTAATCTTTGGAGGTTTGTTTTGGTGTTGTATCCTGTGCTATGTGGTGTTGAGGCGGCATCATTGCGGCTTAATCTTTGTATTATTGGGATTGGTCTATAGTGTTTATTGTTGTTTAGGCTGTTGGTCAGGTCAATTAGGGTTATAATTATGAAGAAGATGCTTATTAGTCTACAGCAAAAGGTTGTTGTTGAGAGAGACATTTTTGCTGTTTTAGGGTCTGTTGCAAATGTTTTGTTTGCTTAGAGGTCTCGCTTGTGCTTGTACAGTAGGATGTAATATGTGGGAAATCTGGGATTGGAAGTTATTTTTTTTATTTTCTTTTTCTATGTTTATGTTAGATTGTTGATTTGAGCTAGAATTGGGTTGTGTTATTTTGGGCATTTATTTAGTATCTTATATTCGTTTAGACCGAGGGAGGTAAGATGGTAGACTGGTCTAGGTATGTGTCTATTTCTGCCCTCTGTGGTGAACTCATATATAAACTTGGATATGGGTTTCACGCACACTAACAAGGCTGTTTTAGAGCTTTTTGATCAGCAGTTAGCAGACTCTTTATAGATATTCATAATTATTAAAGTAAAGACTAAATGGTGTTAAGTACCTGTGCCTGTGTATCTTTGGCTCCAATATGGTAGGGGCCAGTGTTTTACATAAACATACAGGTCAAATGCATCTTAATAATTTTGTGGAAAAGTAGGCTTTTACTATACCTTAAATGCTGACAAGCAAATCACTTAGCTTTCTTGGTAGCTAACTTTGAGCATCTGGGTATCACACCCACTATCATAGTAGCTGAGGTGTAGCACTGCTAATTGGTTCAATTTTAACAGCTTGTGACTTACAGTTTCTGCTGCAGTGGCCTGAACCGACGTACTGGTGGCGATCTAGTATAGTCTTGCCTTGATCATTCCGTGCTGTTCAGAGTCTAAGGGGTCTGTTTACTAAACATTCCTAATGTGCGGGGCCGCGGTAGTGTGCCTGTGCCATATAAGGAGTGGGCGGTTCAGGCAAAGAAAAGAAGAAAAACGGGAGTAAGCGATCGCACATTTGCGCGGGGCGCTATTGTGCGCCGCGCTATTGTGCGCCGTGCATAATAGTGCGTGGGAAGGCTAAGTGGCGCCCTGATGTGAACACACACAAAGGAGCAGAGCCATAGTACAATGGTTAAGACACTGACTGTGGGTGCAGCTGCCATGGGTTCAATTCCCCATTGTGCACAACAAAAAGGGCTGGCTGAGGCATTAACTGTAATGGGTAAAAGTGCTTTAGGAGGCATATTAATTTGGGCGGCATAAGGCGGTGCGCAGATGCCCAAGCATAGGAACAGAGCCACAGCACAATGGTTTAATACACTGACCAATGGTGCAGATATCAGGGGTTCAATCCCCCACAGTGCCCAATGAAGAAGGCTCACTGAGGCAGTGTGTATTATGGGGATGAGTGCTGTAGGGGGCAATCTATTTTTATTTCAGTTATCACTACTAGCAAACGCACTCACAAAGCGTGTTAACATAAGGTGGCCCATAAGGCACATGTTAAAGTTCACTGTCCGCCAAGGCACCCTTGAATGTCCCCTATAGGGCACCATATATGTTGCGTCACAGGATAATGTATAGTGCACCTTATATGGATGGCAACCATAAGGTGCCCTATAGGGTGCCCTATAAAGCACCCTCAGAGGCACCTTATGGGTACAGTACACTGAGGGTGTGTTTGATGGCAGCAACATATGTACATTAAATCTAAAAAAAAGCTTTGGACAACCCTATCAAATAACCCCACTGTGGGCTCGAACCCATTACCGCTGGCTCCACAGGCAGTGAAGTAACCATTGGGCTACAGCTATATAGCTGCCAGCAAACCCCTGGCTGGCTGCAGAGAGCCTGCATGTCACCACACAGACAGTCTGCTGTGGGAACCAGGATAGGGTTAGGCCACCCATACCCATGATGCACTGCACATGCAAATCAGCTGTCCACAGATGAACACAAGATGGGGAATGCACCCCAACAGCTCCCCGGCCTGGTAGGGGGACGTGTCCGTGTGCACCCACACGGCACCTTGGCCTGGTAGGAGGTACTGACCGGGTGTTTAATTTGCACAGAGTAGCTACACACAGTCACACTGTGTGGGAACTGTGCTCACCCTGAGTGTGCGATGAGGCGCCCTGGACCAGGTCCACAGCACACTCCATGGCTGAGAGAGGCCATGGCAGAGCTCCAAAACAGTCGTAATCTGTGAGATAGGTAGTTTCTGCAGGAACACCTTGGATATCTCTGTCTGTCTCAGTCAGGGGTAACCCCACGGACCCCTAGGGTGGGCTATGTACCACCAACCCTTTCCTCCCCCCCCAGCCGAGGGTGGCAAACAGGCAGGGTCTCCTATCAACAGATCCCCATTATACACACCCCCCCCCCCCTGCAATGATGGCAGTAGAGTGGACCATCAACCCAAGTCCTGTTGGGAGAAGACACCCTACAGGGCAGTCCAAGCAGCCCCACACACACCCAGACCACAATATCAGACAGACAGTAGGCCTGGATATGCTAAGATGCACCCCACCACTATCTGATATTCCCCTGCATCAAGCCATCAGCCACTGCACCCTGCAAGGCACTCCAGCAGGGCACATACCAGCTGTGAACAGTCTGCTGGTTAGTCCAACTGGAAATGCATGCACCCACAACTGGGATGGCACACACACAAGCAGATACATCAGTGACTAGGCCCCCAACAGGTGACCAATATATATCACATGAGGGAAGTGCTATGAAGCACTATGGGGGTGCCTAGCCATGCTGCCATCACTGCACAGTCAGGGTGGAGTGAAAGCCCAGCAGCACATACAGAGGTCACCCTGTCTGTGGAGGTGGTGGACGGCCACTACAATGTCCCTGCCAGTGCCCTATGCCCTGTGCAGATGCATCCTGGCCAGCCCACCCTGTCTGAGCTATACCCATGGTACCTTGCTGCTCATTATGCACATCATCAGGCCAAAACTGTGGACAGTGTTTGCAGCCAACACACACTGTATAGACAGACACACACTCCCACACGTATGCCAGCATTGTGCTACTATAGAGGGGTTCAGAATCCTTGCCCACCACACCAGTCCTGGGCACAGTACAGGCATGGGTATGGTATGCAATACCGTTGGGGGTCCCTCCCTAGGGTGGTAAACACTGTCAGGGGCCAGACCTGACGCACACACCGCAAACATCAGATAGATTATTATGATGGAGCTCATAGAGCAGACTGTGCGTAACGTAGGGATATCTATCTGCCAGTACTCATAGCAAACGTTTGAGAGCTGTGTACCATATACCCTGGTGTAGGGTGACATTGCTAAGGTATGCAAGTGCTGGTATTGGGAGATGCACGCAGGGCCCAATGTCCTGCCTCACCAGGAGGCATTGGCCAATGGGGCCTGTGGGTGTGGGTGTGGGTGTGGGTGTGTCTGTCCCTGTTGGCTGCTGCTGTACGGCAGAGGTTCCCAAATCCAGTCCAGGTTTGCAATACACTGGTTGGGGTTTCCTGCTGTCCCTCATGAATATGCATGAGCTACATCTACATGCCATGGGGGTGGTGCATAGATATACAGCACGGTTATTTGTATGAGTGGCAGCATGGAACCTGAATGGTGTGTGGTCCTCCAGGACTGCATTTGTGAGACTCTGCTCTAGGTAATGCCCCTGGTCATGGTGTCTGTGCTTGGTGGTGTAAAAGATAGGCGTATGACCAATGCGTATATCCCCAGCAATAAAGGATTGCCCTTACTAACATGGTTTAGTTGTGGGGAAAATATGTGGACAGGAATGGCAGTAGCCCCAGCTGGGCTTTGAACCTGTGACCTTTTGCTCCTGCACACACTGTCTGTGTGCACTGCACCACTGTGTTGCCACAGATGTGCTGAATTCCCTGGGAAGTCCATGACTGTACATCCGACAGGGCCTATGTTGCAGTGGACGTGCCAGCCTGCACATGGCTCGGCCACTGTCTTCTGTGGCTAGCAGCCACTGTCCCCTCCACCACCTGTACCCTACTGCCAACATGCTGGCATGTCTGTATCTTGGAAAAGCATATGACCTGATTGAGTTGTGGCACTCCAGGACTGCATTTGGGGGACTCGGCTGTCGGTAATGCCCATTGTTATGGTGTGTGTGCGGTGTTGGGTACAAAATGGGTGTGTGAACCATGCTTATGTTCTCTGCAATAAAGGAGTGTCTTTACTATCTCTGTTTGGTGGTGGGTAAGGTTGGCAGGAGCCCCAGCTTGGATTTGAACCTGTGACCCTCTGGTCCTAGTGGTACTGCCTCTGTCTGCTGCACCACACTGTGGCCACAGTGATAGTGCAGTCCCTGGGGGTGGGAAACCTGACCAAAGGAGTCAAAAACCCTGCTCTGCACATTTGTACTGTGGGCTCAGTCACCTTGTCTGGTGACAAAAGTGCAAATAAACCCCTCAACCGACCACGACGAACTGGGGATAAATATAACCAAGCTGGGCAACAGTGATATTAATGGGCAACCATAGCAAACACTCCCAGGAAGGCTCAGAAAAAAGGAAATGGTTTTTGGAAGGGTCTCCGCTCCGTAGCCCAGGGGTGGGCAAACCTGGTCCTGGAGGGCCGCAGGCCAGTCAGGTTTTCGGGATATCTCTAATGAATATGCATGAGATATATATGCATTAGAGATATCCTGCCAACCTGACTGGTTTGTGGCCCTCCAGGGCTGGATCTGGAGACCCCTGCCTTACACCTCTGTCATTAAGATTGTGAGTGGACAAGGTGCAGATGTCCAAGACATCAAAAAGGTTAGATAGAATTTGTCACAGTCCTCCTCACTTCTCACCACCACCAAAAATTGTCTATTAGACAACTTTTTGGTGGTGGTGAGAATCGAGGAGGAATGTGACACATTCTATATACCCTTTCGATGTCTAGGACATCTGTACCTTGCCCAATCACGATCTTAAATGACAGAGGTGTAAGGCAGGGGTCTCCAAATCCAGCCCTGGAGGGCCAAAAACCAGTCAGGTTGGCAGGATATCTCTAATGCATATATATCTCATGCATGTTCATTAGGGATATCCCGAAAACCTGACTGGTCTGCGGCCCTCCAGGACCGGAGGTGCCCACCCCTGCCGTAGCCCCTTCCATACTTCATTTCATTTCTTTGGAGCTTTCCTGGGTGTGTTTCTTATGTTTGCCCATTAATATCAGGGTTCCCCAGCTGACTTCCTATTTTTAATATGTTTGTTTGGGTCTTTTTCTATCTTTATTTGCACTTTTGTTCTGTGCACATGTATCACACTGCTCACGTTTTGCTGGTTTCCCCGGTTTCCCTGTACATTGCTGACGGAAATGGTTTCTCTTCCCTTTAAATGCCCTCTACCGTGAGTGTTTCACTCGCGCTATTTTTAACCTGCAAATTCGTCCCCGATACTGTGCGGGGAGCCTCTCCCCTCCCCTTCCCCGCCCATTGACCCCGTCTCTCCGCCCCTCGGGAGCCTTCCTCCGCCCTCAGAATGCCTTTCCACGCCTCTATCGGACATTTGCGGGCCGGGTACTTGTGCGGGGCACGTTAGTGCGGCGCGCAATTGTGCGGGGCCCACGCACACTTGTGCGGGGCGTTTAAGAGCGTTTCTGAGCGTTTGAGTGCCGCGTTTCCGTGCGCTATTGTGCGGCACGCAATTGTACGGCTTTTAGTAAACATGCCCCTAAGTCTTTCGTGAGGAAAGGAGAGACCATGGTCAGATTCGTTAACTTCAATTTCAATCTCTAGGATTCGTTCATAATGCAGCATGGTAAAGGTGTAGATTGTCAGGTTATATCTTATCGGTTTGCTTTTGGTGGTCCACGCCTAAGGGCCATGCCAAAGGGCCTTCTGGCGAGGCCCTCAGGCGTGGGCCTGCAAGGCGCGGGTGCGCCTGTAGGCATCTTCTTTTTATCTGTGCTGCAATGCCCCGATTGGTCGGCTGATGAATGTGGAGGCAGTCCGGTGTGTCGAGGCTCTATCCCTCCTGGGAGAGTACGCTGGGATGGAAAGGGCTACTTTGTTGCAGGCGCCCTCCTTTTATCTGTGCTGCAATGCCCCAATTGGGTGGCTGATGAATGTGTAGGCAGTCCGGTGTGTCGAGGCTCTATCCCTCCTGGGAGAGCATGCTGGGATGGAAAATCATGGATCTCCTTACTTCTAGATGATACTACAGCAGGGATGTGCCAATCAACATCTGGCATAATGAAATCCCCTATCAGTAGCACTTCCCCTTTCCTGGCAATGCTGTGTATATCTTCTTTTAAATCTCTGTCCACCTCTTCTCCTGTGATGGAGGTCTGTGTATCACTCCAATGCAAATAGATTTCTCTTTCCCTCATTATAGTTTAACCCATAGTGCTTCCTCTCTCCTTTTTTAAGCCCTGTATTTCCATAGTTTTAATATTATTTTTTACATATAGTGCCACTTCTCTTCTCCTTCTTCCTACCCTGCCTTTCTGAATAAAGTATAGCCTGGTATAGTTACGCCCTGGTCATAGTTGTCCGTGAACCATGTCTCTGTTACAGCCACTAAATCCAAGTCAGCCTCTCCCATTAAAGCCTCATCATCTGGGATCTTATTTCACATGCTACAGGCATTTATACACACTGCTTTCCAGATGTTACCCTTTTTACCCATTTTCATAAAGGTTTTTAATGTTTCACTTACCTGGGGGCTTTTCTCATCTATCCCCAATGAATCTAGTTTAATGTCCTCTTCAGTAGGTTAGCCAGTCTGCTACTGAACACATGTTGACCCTTCTTGGAAAGATGGATGCCATCTCTGCTTTGCAACTCTTGGTCCAGGAAATCAAAACACTCTCATGACACCATCCACACAGCCATACATTTATCTCCAGGATGCAAGCTTCTCTGCCTTGGCCTATACCCTCAACAGGGAGTATTGAAGAGAATACCACCTGCACACCAATATGCTTCACTCTCTGTCCCAGAGCCATTAAGCCACTTTTCATATGCTCAGAGGGATTACCTAAAACATTTTTCGGTATACTTCAGAACGACTAGCTTTGCTCTATAGTGAAAAAAAATCGCTCATTGATTAACTCAAAATGGCTCCAACTCGATCTTCCATCAAATACAAATGAAAATCATTCAACCAAACTCGGTTATGTCACTGGGTCTCAGACTCTAATGGTACTGCTTCCTGACTCACGTCCACAAAAGCTCTGTACCGGATTGCATCAATGACCCAAAGAGTGCTCACAACGAGTAGGTCGGTTCTGATCCACACTTAAATGTACTTTAAATATATACTCTCATGAACTTCTGTGCTCTAAATCCGACTCCTCGTTGTGACTCAAAATGCTTTCATGATCCCGACGCTCGCCACAGGTACCATCTCTGCGTTTCACACTTTTGGTTCCTCAGGGGATCTATGCACTCATAACCTCGCTGTATAGAAAACAAGCAAACAAATACACATATTATACTAACAGCCACCTACTCCTAATCACTCCATACCTCATACCACAATTAACAAACAAACTCATACCGTCTATGCTGCAAACGCTCTAATTCACGCTAACCGCCAGTCCAACTTCTTGTGAATTTCAATCCTGGGCGGAAGAGACGCCGCGCATGCGGAATCAAAACCACAAAACCTCTTTATGGAACCACCTCCTACGACGTCATGCCAGGGACTCCCCTTACTCTCCTCCAATCACAAGAAACACCATAAAGGACCAACCCACTCTCTGAAACTCATTATTGTGGCTCATAAAATGCCCTCCCATGCATACAAATGGCTCATAACTAAAGCATTCTCACAACGAGGAGTCGGATTTAGAGCACAGAAGTTCATGAGAGTATATATTTAAAGTACATTTAAGTGTGGATCAGACCGACCTACTCATTGTGAGCACTCTTTGGGTCATTGATGCAATCCGGTACAGAGCTTTTGTGGACGTGAGTCAGGAAGCAGTACCATTAGAGTCTGAGACCCAGTGACATAACCGAGTTTGGTTGAATGATTTTCATTTGTATTTGATGGAAGATCGAGTTGGAGCCATTTTGAGTTAATCAATGAGCGATTTTTTTTTCACTATAGAGCAAAGCTAGTCGTTCTGAAGTAGTCTGAAAAATTCTTTTGTAATAGTACAACCATGGAAGGTCCAGTATTAAGGAAAGAGGTGTTTAGTTTTTCTCAAGACCATATCACAAACCTGCTTAAAGAAAAGACGCCTTTTGCACAGGTGGATCCCTTGATTGATCAACAAAATGTGGCCACTTGGGAGTCATTGTTACAGTTGCAACGTAAACATACCAGAGTGGATCTGCATCGCCTCTCACTCATTGAATATATCAATCGTCAACAAATCCCGCGAGGGTTGCGCTTGTATAAAGAGCCGAGAGTCCCGGCGATGGACTCTGAGTTTATTGAGCAGTGGAATAGAATTCTTAACAAATGCTCGCTCAACCTCATGGTATTGATCGTGGATAAAGCCAAAACTGAATTGGACGATACAATGGAAAAGATAACATCAATACAAGATTCCTTGAAAAATGCTGGACCAGAGGATGTTTACACAGCCAAGCAAATTGAATTGCAGAAACAAGTCACAGCTTTTCATCAGGAAGTTATGTTGAAGAAAACAAAGAAATTACAAAGAGATCACCTGGACTACACAGTTGGGTATGTTTACCCTTGGATGAACACTAAACGAGTTAAAAGAACCAAGAAGAAAGTTGTTTTTGAAGACACCTCCGATGACACGCTTTCCACCGATTCGAATGCCTCGTCTAAACCTGGGAAAGATTTTTTAGACAACAACAGAGAAGACAAGACCAAGAAGAAACCAGAGGCAGACAAAGGCAAACAGCGCGAGCGACCAGCAGTGAGGCGGAAGTAGAGCCAGAAGATTTAGTAGTTAACATTTCGGGCAAGCAACTGTCAGATATATCGTTAACAGTACTGAATAAAGGGCTTTCGTTTGTACCTTGCATTACTTTTGACCCTTTTCAATTTAGGCTGGACCTTGAGGGTTTGGTCCGGAAATTACATTTAAAAAGCTATTTCTCTGAGCTTGATTCTACTATTGAAACATCCCCACTAGTTGAGTCTCGAGATAGGGGCCGTTTGCCCTTTAAGTCAACCTGGGTTCCTCCAGGTCCGATACCCCCAGCTATAGAGGTGTTCAAACAACTAGTTATACGAGATGTGCAGGCTTTAGAAAAGTCACGTTGTCTTTGTCGTAGGGCTTTGTCCCGGGCAGAAAATTTAGCCCTGTTAGATTTACAACAGCGACGTGACATAGTGATACGTCGTGCAGATAAGGGGGGGGTGATAGTGGTGATGTCTAGTGATTACTATGTGGCAGAAGCCCAGTCCCAGTTACAAGATTTGAAGGTTTATAAAATTTTGACAAAAGATCCTAAACAGGCATTGCAGCAGGAAATTAAACAGATAACGTTAGCAGCTTTGCAAGCAAAGTTCATCACGCGAAAAGAGTTTAGATACTTGAATGCATCAGCTCCAGGCACAGCCAAGTTCTACACGGTCCCTAAGATCCATAAGAATCTGACTCAACCTCCGGGTAGACCGATTGTGTCTACCAGAGGGAGTATTTTAGAGCCACTATCAGTGTTCCTGGATTCTTTTCTTAGGCCTCTGCTCAGTGACATCCCATCGTATTTGAGGGACACTACTCATTTTTTGTCTATATTGAAAGAACTTGACGGATGGGCTATTAGTCCAGAAGTGCTTTTAGTTTCGCTAGACGTAGTGTCCCTCTATACAAGTATTCCACAAGGGGCAGCTTTGGAGGTGATTAGGACAGTTTTGATGCAGAGGGAGGATGTTTCTGAGGAGAGACTTAAGTTCCTGTTGGATTTAGCTCGTTTGGCCATCACACATAATTATTTTACTTTTCAAGGTATTTTTTACCAACAAATTTCAGGAGTCGCGATGGGTGCGACATGCGCCCCGTCGGTGGCTAATTTTTATATGGGGCAGTTTGAGCGTAATTGGATTGAGTCTTCCCCTTATACCTCCCATATTTTAGAATGGAGGCGGTACATAGATGACGTCTTCCTTTTGTGGAGAGGTACACACACTATGTTAGAGAGTTTTATGGAATGGATCAATGAATTAGATCCTAACATTCGGTTCACCTACACCCATCATGTAGATTCTCTAGCATATTTAGATGTTCAGGTAAGCCGAGGGGTCGCCGGCTGGGAGACTTCAATCTATAGGAAGCCCACCGACAGGAACACCTTCTTACACTTCAGTAGTATGCACCCTTCCCGATTAAAGGAAGGTCTCCCTTTCTCTCAGTTCCTGCGGTTTAGGAGGAACTGTTCAGACAAGAGTGATTTCAAACGGAAAGCTAAATGTCTTAGTAATAATTTTTCAGAGAGGGGTTATCCTAAGGAGACCATCCGTAGAGCCTATCGTAGGGCGTTGTACAATCGCCGTAGTTTACTGATACAGAGTGTTCCATCAAATCGTCGAGTTAATTTTGAGACAGACACTGTTAATTTTATCACTAGATTTTCACCATTAAGCACAGCCATACAGAAAGTGTTTCGCAATCATATGAAGGTGCTTACCACCATTCCTGGGTTGGAAAATAAGAGAATACGGTGTGTCTGGCAGAGGGATCGGAATTTGAAAGATCGTTTGAGTCCAGCAGAGGTCAGTCCAATAATAGAAGTCCCGATTAACAGTGAGAGGGGTCACCGTAGTTGTGGTTGTTGTGATATGTGCGCAGTGGCTTTACCGTTGACTCATTTCCAATACGCAGGACAATCGGTGTCTTTGAAATACGCGACCACGTGTGCCTCCACTAATGTGGTGTATGTGATTTTGTGTCCGTGTGGGTTGGCCTATATAGGAAAAACCACACGTGCTCTTCGAATTAGGCTCAGAGAGCATAAAAGTAGATTAAAACACAAAGTGCTTGAAGCCCCCATAGTTCGTCATTGCATAAGTGTTGGACATCAATTTTCAGACCTGCGGAGTTTTTGCTTAGATCAGGTGTTTAGGAGTCAGGGAGCAAGTTCCCTAGACACAGTATTAGTTACCACGGAGCAACGCTGGATTTTTCGATTAAAGACAGTGCAACCAGACGGGCTCAACGTAGGATAGATTGGGCTGTGTGTCTCCAGTAGGTCCGTTGGTTTATATGGCATATGGGTTCCACCTTTGTTAGTAGGTTTTAAAGTGTGAGAATGCTTTAGTTATGAGCCATTTGTATGCATGGGAGGGCATTTTATGAGCCACAATAATGAGTTTCAGAGAGTGGGTTGGTCCTTTATGGTGTTTCTTGTGATTGGAGGAGAGTAAGGGGAGTCCCTGGCATGACGTCGTAGGAGGTGGTTCCATAAAGAGGTTTGTGGTTTTGATTCCGCATGCGCGGCGTCTCTTCCGCCCAGGATTGAAATTCACAAGAAGTTTGGAATGGCAGTTAGCGTGAATTAGAGCGTTTGCAGCATAGACGGTATGAGTTTGTTTGTTAATTGTGGTATGAGGTATGGAGTGATTAGGAGTAGGTGGCTGTTAGTATAATATGTGTATTTGTTTGCTTGTTTTTCTATACAGCGAGGTTATGAGTGCATAGATCCCCTGAGGAACCAAAAGTGTGAAAACGCAGAGATGGTACCTGTGGCGAGCGTCGGGATCATGAAAGCATTTTGAGTCACAACGAGGAGTCGGATTTAGAGCACAGAAGTTCATGAGAGTATATATTTAAAGTACATTTAAGTGTGGATCAGACCGACCTACTCGTTGTGAGCACTCTTTGGGTCATTGATGCAATCCGGTACAGAGCTTTTGTGGACGTGAGTCAGGAAACAGTACCATTAGAGTCTGAGACCCAGTGACATAACCGAGTTTGGTTGAATGATTTTCATTTGTATTTGATGGAAGATCGAGTTGGAGCCATTTTGAGTTAATCAATGAGCGATTTTTTTTCACTATAGAGCAGAGGGATTACCTGGCAGTATCATTTATGCTGACATGGATGAGTAACATTAGGTAATAGTCAGTGGGATTGATGAGTCTTGGCATATTCTCCATAACATATCAGAGAGCATATCTCTCTAGACATCAAGTCTGGCTAGCAGATGGATGCTGCAGTATCCCTTAGAAGAGAGTCACTGACCACCAATACCCTTTGCTTCCTTGTGGTCACTGATTCTGCAACTTTGGGGTTCTCAAGCTCTGGCTTTTCCCTTTCCTGGGATGCTTTCACCTCTTCCACTTCCAGGGCTGCATAATGGTTCTTCAATTCAAGGGCTGAAGGAGTTTATTTCTTTCCTTCTTTTTTATACCACACTCTTTAGAATCAGTGTGGTTTACATGTATACTAACAGGTACTTTTTATTCCATTGTCCCCAAAGGGCTCACAATCTAAGTGTACCTGGGGCAATGGAAGGTTAAGTGGCTTGCCCAAGGCCACAAGGTGTGGCCATGGGACTAGAGATCCCAGTCCCTCCAGCCTGAAGTCGCTTGTCCCCATGTGGGAATTGAACCCCTGGCCTTCTGGCCTGAGGTAACCTGTCCCAACCATTGAGCCACTCTTCCCTCCAGTTGGATTAGTGATACTGCAGGCTCTGGTGACTTGTGTCCAACCTTCATCATTCTGTAGGCACCCATCTTATCCTCTGCTAGAGAGCTTGGATGTTTCAATAAGAATCTCATCAATGTACTTCTCACTGTCTTGAATGCTCCTCAGTCTCATCATCTCTTCTCTGAGTTCCTCCTCTTCTTTCCTGAGAGCTTCAGCATGCAGGCATCCTGCACATGGAACCGATCCTTCAACTGGCATTGGGATCTCTGTCAGGACAGAGGCAGAAACTGTAACAGGGGCAACAGCTTTTGTGATGTGATTTTCCCAGCCATTGTTCAGTTGGTAGAGCTTATATACCTGATGAAGCAAAAGAGAGAGAGACCTACCAAAGTGCCAGCCAATTTCCCAGCTGTCCTTTCAGAGAAAATGAAATTAACCTCTTTTGTGTGTGTTATAAATGTGCTATTCCAAGTTCCTATGTGCCGCTAATTGGGGAGGTGCCCTATAAAGCAAGACTGCTCACATGGGGTGGGTGGGAGTTGGTGGGGAATAGGGAGGGAACTAACACCTGATGAGGTGTCAGTAGCTTCAAAGAGCTGAGAAGGATACTAAAAGCAGAGTTTTAAACTTATACCACTAAAGAAAATATTTCCCCTCTTGAACTAAAGCACCAAAAAGAATGTAACTTTGTTTTAAAAATGTACCCCAAACCCCTTTAAGAGCTCTCAGGCAGAGAACTAGTAATTAAGTGCCACACACACTTACCTTTGCTTGAAATGCAGAGCCTCTGTTAGGAATGCCTCAACGTTCAAGGCTATGTGCTGATAAGGCACACAGCCCTCCTTCCTGACCTCTACACTGGATATTTAATGCTGCAGTGATGGCATTGGATATCCAGTGATTGCTGTAGAGACAGGAAGCTGCCGAGGCTAATCGGGCAGCAGCAATATTGGCTGCTGCCTAGTTAGCGATCAGCACCTTAAAGATAGACAAGGGTTTTCCTTGCCTATCTTTAATGCACTGATCACAAATCAGGCAGCATGCAATATCGCTGCTGCCTGGTTAGCACTATTCCCTGCCTCTGCTCCATCCCGGAACACCCACAACATGTCTCGAGGCTAACCGGATAGCATCAGGGTGCAAAGGGGATGTAGATGGGGATATTCAATGGCACTAACCATGTATGTGCTGTTGATTATCCCCATCTAAGGTATTTACACTGTTTACTAGGCTGTAAACCATGTAAATGCCCTTCAAATATTGGGCTCTAAGTGTTCACTGCACTGTATATCATCACATGTTTGCAAGTTTTCCCTTAAGTAAAAACACAACACCATTTCTTCTTTGTCTTTCATTTCTGGCATAGTACAGTATGGAAGTAGATTGCCAGATCTTTCTTCCATGCAGGTAATGCCAGTGTTGTTGTCACTGTCACAGAAATGTGATCGTCCACCACCAATATTGTCCCATAGTTCTGCTGCCCAGATGGGTGATTTGTCTTAGTTTGGTACCTCAGTAGAAACCTGTTCATCTTCACAGACCATGCATTTAAGCTGCTGATGGCATAGCTCTCAGAATCACTGATGCATGCAAGCCCTCATTGCATGACAAGCCATAAATGAAGTGAGGGTGTTCAAATTTACACCTTCTCTAAAAGAAACCCATGTCATAGCCCAACCCATGCCATACCTACGCCATAGCCCAACCCGTCTCATTGAATCACGATCTATACCCACCCTACACTCATATGACATAGAGCCTCCCATGAACTATACCCAACCTACCAGTACTTGAAACAGAGCTATCCAGGCCCCTCCTGTACAGTTACCTTGTATTATAGTTTCCTATAAGTTAGGTTATGTAGTTACACCGTTTGAGTGTTCCAGAGTTTACACTCTATGGCTTCAATTAATTTTAATGTTAATTTTCATTAATAATTTCTAAGGTGTTCTATAGAAAACCCAAGTTCTATGTTCAAATTAGTTTTTTCATGTAAACTGCCATGACTGGTGAATACTGCAGTATAGAAGAATTGTTAAATAAATAAATAAATAAATATAGCCAGGAATGCCTACAAGGGTGCACTTATAAGTAGCTTACATTTTGACAGTATATTACTGTCTTCTGTGCACATATTTAGTCATACTATTGTATAAGAACCTTTCTCCACATTAAAACATGCTTTGCACATGGCAAATGTTTTATAGATAAGGTCTTTATGAAATGTAAATTTAGGTGTCTTTTTTTCTAGCAAATTACAGGTTCTTTGAGGGAACAACAAAATCAGCATTTATTGGTGTTTTCATGCCACAGGCATATTGATGGTTACCTTTTTTGGTGGAATAAAATATGTACATTTTTTAACTTAGGCATTTCCTGCACAGACAAGGTTCAAACACTGAATGGAGAATATAGGACAAACCAGGAGAAGGGTGAGAGGAAAGTGGGGTTTCCCTGGTGTTTCTGTAATAAACACAGATTGTATTTATTTATTTATATTTTGGGGTGCTTTTTTCAGTGTTTATTGGTTTAAACCTAAAATTGTAAGACCTATTTATACACTTAGCCCACGTTTGTGTACAATTACGTGCAGCAAAAAGAGGCAAATCAGTTGAATGTTTTGAAAGTCTCATGTCTACTTGCCATTGTTTACTTTTCTACCCGATTCCAATCAGGTGCAAAATTACAGGTAGGCCTAGAATACTAGCTTTCCCTCTTTTACCTAATACTTCTTTAGCTGGCATCTCAAATTTTTCTGAAGATTACATCAGTTATCCTGAAGAATTTTGGGATACTTTGAATGTAATGATAAGTTAAATTTTACTCTGTCCCCATTGTAACCCTTGTTGCCATTATCTGTATATATCATTTTTTTTGTTTGTTTGTTTTCCCTTAGGGGTATGTTTACTAAAGTCCGGAAAATTGTGCGCCGCAAATTAGCGCACGGCAACGCGCCACTTAAACGGTGACAAACACTCCTAAACGCCCCGCACAGGTGCGAGGAACCCCCGTGAATGTGCGCGACACACTAACGGGCCCCGCACAAATACGGGCCCGCAAATGTCCGAAAGAGGCGTGTAACGGCGAACGGAGGGCGGAGGGCGGAGGAAGGCCCCCGAGGGGCGGAGAGACGGGGTCAATGGGCGGGTAAGGGGAGGGGAGAGGCTCCCCGCACATGAACGGGGCCGAATTTCCCATGAAAAAATAGCGCGAGTGAAACAGTCTCGCTAGAGGTCATATAAAGGCAAGAGAAACCATTTCCGTTAGCAATGTACAGCAAAACCGGGGAAACCTGCAAAACGTAAGCAGTGTGATACATGTGCACAGAAGAAAGGTGAAAGTAAAAATAGACAATGACCAGAAAATCAATATTAAAAATAGTAATGCAGCTTGTGAACAGTTACAGTAATGGGCAAATATAAAAATCACACCCAGGACAGTCCCAGAAAAAAAAGAAATGAATATTGGAAGGGCCATGGAGCTGAGACTCCCCCAAAAATAATTCCCATCCCTGTGGCTTTCCTGGGTGTCTTCCAAATGGTTGCCCACCAATATCACTGTTGCCCAGCTTATTTAAAAGTAAGCCCCGGTGTATGTGTCTATTTCTGGGGTTTAGCTGCATGTTTGTCACCAGACAAGGTGAATGAGGCCACAGTAAAAGACTGAAGAGCAAGGTGTGCGTCCCCATCCTGACAGGTGTCCTATCACCAGGTACTGCACTGCCTCTGCGGCCACAGTGTGGGTGCAGCAGACAGAGCCAGCACCTCCAAAACAGGAGGGTCACAGGTTCAAATCCCAGCTGGGGCTCATGCCAGCCCAGTTCCCAATATTTTAACCATCACCAAACAGAGATAGTAAAGACACCCATTATTGCAGAGAACATAATCATGTTGCAAACACCCATATTTTACCCTCCAGTGCACATGCACCTGAACAATGGGCATCACCCACAGCCGAGTTCCCCAAATGCAGTCCTGGAGTGGCTCAAACTAATCAGGCCATATGCGTTTGCTAAGATGAGGACATGCCAGCATGTTGGTGGAACAGTACAGAGGGTGGAGGGGGCAGGGGCTGTGAGCCACAGAAGACAGTGACCTAGCCATGTGCAGTCTGGCACCGTCCACTGCTACAGACAGGCCCTGATGGATGTACAGACATGGACCTCCCAGGGAACCCAGCCAATCTGTGGCTACATGGTGGTGCAGTGCACACAGACAGTGTATGCAAGAACATAAGGTCACAGGTTCAAAGCTCAGCTGGGGCTATGGCCAATTCCACCCACATTTTTTTCCAACAACTAAACTGTCCTGGTAAGCACAAACCTGTAATGCAGAGGAGATAGGCATTGTCTATACGGCTATCATTTCCCATCCAAAGCACATACACCATTAACCGTGGCATCACTCAGATCAGAGTATCCGAAATGCAGACCTGGAGGTCCACACACCATTCAGCATCCATGCTGCGGCTAATACTAATGATTGTGCTGCATATCTATGCACCACCCCCATGTTATGCAGATGTAGCACATGCATATCCATGAGGGACATCCTAAAACCAGAACAGTGTCTGACACACCATGACCTGATGTGTGTAACCCATATGAAAGGCATCAACCAACAGGCCATGACACACCCACACCCACAGGCCCCATTGGACAATGCATCCTGGAGAGGCAGGACAGTGGGCCCTGCCTGTAATCCCCAAAAGTAGCAGATGTGTACCTTAGCAATGCACCCCACACCTACGTACATGGTACACAGCTATCCAAGGTCCCATGTGAAAATATGTTCATAATGATTCAAATGCTCAGTACATGTGTCCCATTGAGCACCACCATAACAATCATTCAGATTGTGTGTTGTGTGCAGCAGGTCTTGTGTCTGATAGTGCGTACCGCCATGGGGAGTGACCCCCAACATCTATGCCTAACATATCCATGCCTGTAGTGTCCCCAGGACTGGTGTGTTGGCCAGAGCTGTTAAACCTCTCGATTGTAGCACAAAAGAGGACCAACCTGGGTAATGGTCACAGCAATGTTGAAACATCATCAGACACTCCCAAGAAAGGCAGGGCCAAAATATATGAATGTTGGAAGGGTCACCAGCCCCTGCGGCATAAATGTTGAATGATCACACATTGATGTAGGATAGAGCAGGGTTCCCCACAGCAATGGACAGGTCCCCTATGGCATGCACATGTTGCACAACAGCATGTGTGAGTTGGGGGGAATGTGCAGTATAGGTAGTTGCCTACATGCACACTGTATGGTTTAAAATTGTGCGCCCCCAGCACCAGTAGCAGAAGGGCCTGTAGCATGTTGGCAGAACTTTACTGGTATCTGAGGGGGCCAGTGGCAGGTGGCCAGAGAAGATGGAGGCTGAGCCAATGCCATGTGGGTGCACCGGACCACAACAGAAAGGCCCGCTATGACAAACCAGACATGCCATCTCCAGGGTCCACATTCACTCTGTGACTGCAGTGTGGTGCAGGGGACACAGCCAGTGTGCTGGGGAGCCAAAGATTACCAGTTCAACTCCCAGCTGGGGCCAGCAGCAACACTGTGCACATATTTTACCCACCAGTAAAACGTGAGAGGAAATCAAAACATGTCTTGCAGATAACAACAGCATGTTCAGAGGACCTCTATTTTACCATAAGGATCACTTACCCCTCAAATATGTACAACACCTACAGCAGAGTCCACACAATGCATCACTGGAGGGCCACATGTCAGTCAGCTGTGATGCTGTACCCAATATAGGCCCATGTCAGCATGGTGGCGGATGCCAACTGCTGGCAGAGGGGGCAGAGGCTGCTGCCCCACAGCAGATGCTGGCCTAGCCACCCTCATGTGGCTGCAGTACAATCCAACAGACAGGCCCTGTGTGACAAACAGCCATGGACTCCCCTGGGAATGTACTGTTGCTGTGCTAAGACGGTGGTGCAGTACATGTAGCAAGTGCCTCCAAGCACAGAAGGCTCTAGGTTCAATTCCCGGCTGGGGCACCTGCCATCCCAGTCCCAATGTTTTACCCATTCGCGAAACCTTAAAGTAAAGAATGGAACTCCCGTGCTGAGAACATAAGTGTTGGTCACGATACCATAGTTTGCTATAAATACCACACACCACATAAACATATGCCTCACCCACAGCAGAGTCCCCCATATGCAGCCATGGAGGCTCACACATCAATCAGGTTGTCTGATGTCTGCACGAAAGATGTGTGTGATGCAGGTGAGTTGAAACACCACCATGGTATGCAGCTGTATCACAGGCATATTAATCACAGATAGCATGAAAGCCCAACAAGTGTTTGATTCACATTGACTGTAGTTGTGAAAACCTCCCTAGAGCAGTGGGCAACAGGGGCAGAAACATTTGCACCTGCAGGCACCATTATTGGAAGACCGATGAAGTGGCAGGATGTAGGGCCTTGTGTGGCATTCAGAAAACTAGCATGTGCATACATCAACAATCCCACACTACACATTTGGAGATGTCACACATATATCCAAAGCAATATATGATCACTGACCGATAAAAATGCTCCTGCTACGCACAAGCAGAACAGCGAGCTGTCACAAACCAACGTCTCTGATGTATGTGCAATGTGTGTCAGGTCAGATCTCCTCCAGAGAGTAGCACCCTGGGAAATTACTCCAAAAGTACATCCCAACGTTGCCATGCCCGCACTGTGCCCATCACTGTTATGTTGGCCATGGCTCCCAAATAACACCACATCTGTTCAATGTTGTCCTAGGTGTGGGGAGTGTGTGTCTGTCTATCCAGTGTGTGGTGGCTGTCAACACCTCCCACAGACCACACTAATAGCACCGTTGCCATTATTGGCCTGCCAATGTGCATAATGAGGAGCAAAGTACTGTGGGTACACAACAAACAGGGTGGCTGGAGCAGGATACAGCTACACAGGGCAAATGTGCATGCCTAGGACCATGCTGTGCCTTGCCATCACCCCCACAGACATGGTGTCCATAGCATGCCTTGTGTGGAGGTCACTCTCACCCTGAACGATCAGTGACCATGGCATGGCTAGGTCCCGACATAGTGCCATATAATAGTTCTCTCATGTGATATATATGGGTTCTGTGTATATGTGAGGCCCAATCACTGAGGTAACTGTGCGGTGGGTGTGCTGACGTCCCAGTTATGGGTGCATACAGTCTCCTTGGTAGCATGCACCATGGACTGGCCAGTGGCCTGTCTGCAGTTTGCATGTGTCTGGCTGGAACACCGTGCAGGGTCAGTAGCTGGGCACACAATGTGCCTGCTGCTGGAAAATGTCAGATGGTGTTGGTGAGCTTAGGCTCTCAGGCCATACTGTCTGTCTGCCGCACCCTGAAATATGGATGCGTTCATAATAGCAGTGAGTGACCTGTAGGTTTTCTGTACCACAACTGGACTCAGTCTGCTGATGGTGGCAGCTACATGCACCATAGCTGGGATGTAGAATATGGATATGTTTTGTTTGGGGAAACGGTGTTGCACAGGGAAGGTTTGGTGGTCAGACATACCCGGCCTATAGGTCCTGTAACCTCCTCTCCCCCACCCCCCCTGCAAATATATCATGAAAGGCAGGGCACCCACACAGGATATGCCCCCTTCGGTGAACATTGTAGCTCACAAGGCCCAGATGGGTCTTGGAGACAGAAATGGTCAGATGTGCCAAACTATCAGACATTGGCAAACAAATTGATATGATGTATAGGCCATCTCAGCCAGGATAGGTGCTGTGTGTCTCACCTCACCCTCAGGGTGAGCAACAGACACACACACTGGGATGGTCAGTACCCACTCTGCACAAGCAACACAGAAGGTCAATGTCCAACACGAGGCCGAGGTGCTGTGGGGTTGCACACCCTATCACTGGACCATCACTAGATGCTGCCTTGCATGTGCAGTGCATCATGGGTGCAACTGGATCGACCACACCCTGGTAACTGCAGCACAAAGTCTGCAGAGGTTATATTCTAGCCAGACAGACCTCTCATCACAGCCACAGAGCTGTAGTCCCCTGGTGACTGCAATGCCTCTGAAGTGAAAGGTTGTTGGTTCAAATCCAAAGTGTGTGTGTATAAGCAAAGTGATTTATATATTGTCCTTGGCCCCTATACGCCGCCAGTCAGCAGCAGTGCAGGTCTGAATCTATATAATTATGCATTTCCTCTATACTGCTTTTTCCAAAGATCAAAGGCGGTTTACACTTAACATATAATGAACATGGTTTTACATGGAACAGCGCCTACATTGCATAAAAATAACATACATTGAAGATGACATTGTAACATATAGCAAACATTTTGAAGGTTCATGGGGACTGTCAAGCCTGGAATGTGTGTAATGTCCTGTAGTACTGGCAATTCGGAAACCATCACAGTGCATTAACCCAAGTCCACCCTACACGGTTGTGTAAGGAGCACATGATGCAGACAGCACTGTGAGGATCACAGAGATTCCAGCACTATTTCACAGTCAGGGACCTGTCACTGGCTGCACTCACCAATAACCACACTGTGGATGGAAACATGCAACCTCTGGCTCCACAGGTATCAAGGTTAGGTGTGGGCCACAGCTCGATTGCTAAGAACAGATGCCTGTCTGGTGAAAGAGGCAGGCATGCAGACAGTGTGCAATGGTCACCAGGGTGCGCTGTTCCATTGGTGAGATGGTGTACTGCACATGATGTATGTAGCAGTGTGAGGGTCTTGCCAATAGCAGCACCTCTGTAATGTGGAAACCAGTCTGGGGCAGGTAACAATGTTGCAATGTATGAAGATATATGTCTGGGGAAGCACAGATGTACATGAAAACAATCATGGCTACTGTTGCACTCAAGTATGAGATGTGTGATGCCTGAGACAGGCAGTCCTGAGCTCAACTGGAAGATGTAACCCATGACGGCTGGTTAAGCAGTCCATGCATCAACCATTGAGCTATTTTTCAAAAACCAGGACTGTATGCCGTCACACATACCAAAGGATAATGTGCAGTGTGGTGACATGCGGACCCACATAGTCCTGTAATGTCCAACACGAAAACTACTTTGCGTGTGCAATGCTAATATATTAATATCCCCCCAAACCCCGATGGCAACCACCACAAAATGTCTGTCCAGACATGGAGATACACCACACAACATATTTCACTGGCACACACAACCCCCTATCACCAGGTTGAGTGACACCTGATGCTGATGGTCTGTCTGCACCCATAACTAGTAGTGTCTGAGCACTACCTGCTATGTGACACACATAGCACACCTCATCTGACAATGCATCAGCAATCAGTTGCTATGTGTTCAGAGGTTCAATACCACACTGTGTGAACAAGGGTAAACCATAATAATAATTGTTTGTTAAAGTGACATTAGAGACACCCCAGTAGCTATGTAATTAGGCACAGAACAGTAAACATATTTTGAGCACAACCATTACAAATGAATATGAATGGTGCGTGTAGGTAGTATTTGCAATTTGCAGACGCACAGCCATGCGGAGCGCACGGGCAAGCAGAGATCTGACGCGCAGCCATGCGAAACGCACGTGCGCGATACGTCACGCGCAATTCCGGAAGTTGCGCCGGGAGTGTCCGCGCGTCACCACGCCCAGAAACAAACATGGCGTCCCGAACCAGGAAGCCGGCTTTTAGCCACAGAGAGCTGTGCCACCTGGGCTCCCTGATAGCCAAAACTCAGCACAAGCTGTTCCCAGGGCCCTCCAGGAAAAAGAACATGGGGAGGGTCCTGAGGGCCTGGGAGAGGGTGACCAGGCGTTTTAACAGGCAGGCAGACCATCCACGGGAGGTAAGTGAATGGACCTAGGTCAAAATAAACATACACACATACAGGGTTGATGTCAGCTGTCCATGCTGTTGTGTGTAAGTAGTCTGTATAAGTTTAGTGTAGCAGGTGAAACACATGCCATATACATGTGGTATCACATCTGATTGTGTGGCCATGTAGCCAGGTGTTGACAGTTTGGGCCACAGAGGGCATGATGGCCCCCTGGCGTCATGACAGCTGCTGGTGTTGATACAGCAAAGCACACTGTAACAAACCTAGGCCATGCATCTGCATAAGGAGCGTATGCAAACATCCTGTGTTGATGGCGGTATCTGCATCAGCAGGGTAACACATAGGGTTAACCATCAGGGGTGGTGCAATGTTAAGCACATGGGGCCTCAGACATACAGGTGATCTGGGGTTGTCTGCCAATGTTGTTTAATACATCCACCCTATCCTCAGGGGTCAGAGAGCCCCTCAAAGTGTGCACTCAGTCACTCTGTGGATATGTGTGTGTGTCAGAACGTTCTGGGGATCACCATCACCATCTCCAGGAGTCTACAGGGCCCCACAAAGCGGTCCCACACACCCCCTGGGGATATGGCTGTGTGTCCTGATGTAGTTGGAAGCATCTCCCTACCTCCAGGGGGCCAGAGAGGCCATCCAAGTGGGCTCTGTGTCTCCCTTGAGATCTGGCTGTGTGTACTATTGTAGTTGGAAGCATCCCCCTACCTCCAGGGGGCCAGTGAGAACATTCAAAGTGGGCTCTGTGTCACCCTGGAGATATGGCTGTGTACTAATGTAGTTGGAAGCATCCCCCTACCTCCAGGGGGCCAGTGAGAACATTCAAAGTGGGCTCTGTGTCACCCTGGAGATATGGCCGTGTGTACTAATGTAGCTGTAAGCATCCCCCTACCTCCAGGGGGCCAGTGAGAACATTCAAAGTGGGCTCTGTGTCACCCTGGAGATATGGCTGTGTGTACTAATGTAGCTGTAAGCATCCCCCTACCTCCCTGAGTGCAGAGAGGCCATCCAAAGTGGGCTCTGTGTCACCCTGGAGATATGGTTGTGTGTACTAATGTAGTTGGAAGCATCCCCCTACCTCCAGGGGGCGAGAGAGGCCATCCAAAGTGGGCTCTGTGTCACCCCGGAGATATGGCTGTGTGTACTAATGTAGTTGGAAGCATCCCCCTACCTCCAGTCGGGCAGTGAGAACATGCCAAGTGGGGTCTGTGTCACCCTGGAGATATGGCTGTGTGAACTAATGTAGTTGGAAGCATCCCCCTACCTCCAGTGGGCCAGTGAGAACATTCAAAGTGGGCTCTGTGTCACCCTGGAGATATGGCTGTGTGTACTAATGTAGTTGGAAGCATCCCCCTACCTCCAGGGGGCCAGTGAGAACATTCAAAGTGGGCTCTGTGTCACCCTGGAGATATGGCTGTGTGTACTAATGTAGCTGTAAGCATCCCCCTACCTCCAGGGGGCCAGTGAGAACATCCAAAGTGGGCTCTGTGTAACCCTGGAGATATGGCTGTGTGTACTAATGTAGTTGGAAGCATCCCCCTACCTCCAGGGGGCCAGAGAGGCCATCCAAAGTGGGCTCTGTGTCACCCTGGAGATATGGCTGTGTGTACTAATGTAGCTGTAAGCATCCCCCTACCTCCAGGAGTGCAGAGAGGCCATCCAAAGTGGGCTCTGTGTCACCCTGGAGATATGGTTGTGTGTACTAATGTAGTTGGAAGCATCCCCCTACCTCCAGGGGGCCAGTGAGAACATTCAAAGTGGGCTCTGTTTCACCCTGGAGAAATGGCTGTGTGTACTAATGTAGTTGGAAGCATCCCCCTACCTCCAGGAGTGCAGAGAGGCCATCCAAAGTGGGCTCTGTGTCACCCTGGAGATATGGTTGTGGAGAAATGGCTGTGTGTACTAATGTAGTTGGAAGCATCCCCCTACCTCCAGGAGTGCAGAGAGGCCATCCAAAGTGGGCTCTGTGTCACCCTGGAGATATGGTTGTGTGTACTAATGTAGTTGGAAGCATCCCCCTACCTCCAGGGGGCCAGTGAGGCCATCCAAAGTGGGCTCTGTGTCACCCCGGAGATATGGCTGTGTGTACTAATGTAGTTGGAAGCATCCCCCTACCTCCAGGGGGCCAGTGAGAACATTCAAAGTGGGCTCTGTGTCACCCTGGAGATATGGCTGTGTGAACTAATGTAGTTGGAAGCATCCCCCTACCTCCAGGGGGCCAGTGTGAACATTCAAAGTGGCCTCTGTGTCACCCTGGAGATATGGCTGTGTGTACTAATGTAGTTGGAAGCATCCCCCTACCTCCAGGGGGCCAGTGAGAACATTCAAAGTGGGCTCTGTGTCCCCCTGGAGATATGGCTGTGTGTACTAATGTAGCTGTAAGCATCCCCCTACCTCCAGGGGGCCAGTGAGAACATTCAAAGTGGGCTCTGTGTCACCCTGGAGATATAGCTGTGTGTACTAATGTAGCTGTAAGCATCCCCCTACCTCCAGGAGTGCAGAGAGGCCATCCAAAGTGGGCTCTGTGTCACCCTGGAGATATGGTTGTGTGTACTAATGTAGTTGGAAGCATCCCCCTACCTCCAGGGGGCCAGAGAGGCCATCCAAAGTGGGCTCTGTGTCACTCCGGAGATATGGCTGTGTGTACTAATGTAGTTGGAAGCATCCCCCTACCTCCAGGGGGACAGTGAGAACATTCAAAGTGGGCTCTGTGTCACCCTGGAGATATGGCTGTGTGTACTAATGTAGTTGGAAGCATCCCCCTACCTCCAGGGGGCCAGTGAGAACATTCAAAGTGGGCTCTGTGTCACCCTGGAGATATGGCTGTGTGTACTAATGTAGTTGGAAGCGTCCCCCTACCTCCAGGGGGCCAGAGAGGCCATCCAAAGTGGGCTCTGTGTCACCCTGGAGATATGGCTGTGTGTACTAATGTAGTTGGAAGCATCCCCCTACCTCCAGGGGGCCAGAGAGGCCATCCAAAGTGGGTTCTGTGTCACCCCGGAGATATGGCTGTGTGTACTAATGTAGTTGGAAGCATCCCCCTACCTCCAGGTGGCCAGTGAGAACATTCAAAGTGGGCTCTGTGTCACCCTGGAGATATGGCTGTGTACTAATGTAGTTGGAAGCATCCCCCTACATCCAGGGGGCCAGTGAGAACATTCAAAGTGGGCTCTGTGTCACCCTGGAGATATGGCTGTGTGTACTATTGTAGTTGGAAGCATCCCCCTACCTCCAGGGGGCCAGAGAGGCCATCCAAAGTGGGCTCTGTGTCACCCTGGAGATATGGCTGTTTGTACTAATGTAGTTGGAAGCATCCCCCTACCTCCAGGGGGCCAGAGAGGCCATCCAAAGTGGGCTCTGTGTCACCCTGGAGATATGGCTGTGTGTACTAATGTAGCTGTAAGCATCCCCCTACCTCCAGGAGTGCAGAGAGGCCATCCAAAGTGGGCTCTGTGTCACCCTGGAGATATGGCTGTGTGTACTAATGTAGTTGGAAGCATCCCCCTACCTCCAGGGGGCCAGTGAGAACATAAAAGTAGAGCTCTGTGACACCCTGGAGATATGGCTGTGTGTACTAATGTAGTTGGAAGCATCCCCCTACCTCCAGGGGGCCAGTGAGAATATTCAAAGTGGGCTCTGTGTCACCCTGGAGATATGGCTGTGTGTACTAATGTAGTTGGAAGCATCCCCCTACCTCCAGGGGGCCAGTGAGAACATTCAAAGTGGGCTCTGTGTCACCCTGGAGATATGGCTGTGTGTACTAATGTAGTTGGAAGCATCCCCCTACCTCCAGGGGGCCAGAGAGGCCATCCAAAGTGGGCTCTGTGTCACCCTGGAGATATGGCTGTGTGTACTAATGTAGTTGGAAGCATCCCCCTACCTCCAGGGGGCCAGAGAGGCCATCCAAAGTGGGCTCTGTGTCACCCTGGAGATATAGCTGTGTGTACTAATGTAGCTGTAAGCATCCCCCTACCTCCAGGAGTGCAGAGAGGCCATCCAAAGTGGGCTCTGTGTCACCCTGGAGATATGGTTGTGTGTACTAATGTAGTTGGAAGCATCCCCCTACCTCCAGGGGGCCAGTGAGAACATTCAAAGTGGGCTCTGTTTCACCCTGGAGATATGGCTGTGTGTACTAATGTAGTTGGAAGCATTCCCCTACCTCCAGGAGTGCAGAGAGGCCATCCAAAGTGGGCTCTGTGTCACCCTGGAGATATGGTTGTGTGTACTAATGTAGTTGGAAGCATCCCCCTACCTCCAGGGGGCCAGAGAGGCCATCCAAAGTGGGCTCTGTGTCACCCTGGAGATATGGTTGTGTGTACTAATGTAGTTGTAAGCATCCCCCTACCTCCAGGGGGCCAGAGAGGCCATCCAAAGTTGGCTCACTCTCACCCAGGAGATATGTGTGGTTGCACCAGTGAGTTTGCTACACATCCACCCAAACGCGTGGGGTGCAGGGAGACCATCAATGTGTGGCCGCAGAACCCCTGGGGTTATGTTTGTAGGTGCTACTATTGCCTATCACATCCCCCAATCTGCATGTGTCCGTCGAGCACATCTGGGTGTGCCCCTGTCACCCAGGTGATATGGTGCAGTGTGACACAGCAGATGAGCCAATCACCCATATCTCAGGCACACATGATGCATGCGTTGTGTGGGCAGGGTGTCAATATGGTGCAATGCTGTATCCTGATGATGATGTGCCCTGGCACACACAAGACCCTGGTGGCGGGGGAGCTGATCGTGACGGAGGGTATGTTCAGGCAAATGTGTGCAATAAGGTATGGTGGTCTGGCTGCACGGCATCCACAGTCTAGGGGCCACATAGCCCAGGACAAACACTGTAGATGTATGGAGATGATATGTAGGATGCAGATCTGGATGCGCGTGAGCAAATACCCACACACAGTATCTCCAAGAACCAGGTCACAAACTCTGCAATGGCAACCTGTCCACAGCTATGTATGTTGATTCAGGTCGCTCCTACCCACAGCCCACAGGCATACCGCCCTGTGTGCATAGGTATCTCACAGATGCCCTTGAAAGGTTGCAAGCACACAGTCAGGTTGGCCCAGATAGCCTAACAGGCACACATGACCAGAGGTGCGAATAGCCCATAGTGTGTGCAGTGACACCTCCCAGAAACATACACGACACAGGTCAGAGGAACATAACAACACCCGATATGCCTGTTTGGGACAGATGCCTGTCCACCATGACCAGTATGCTGTGTCCAACATTTGCCAAGGTTGGACTGACGTAGCTATCAACATCCCCATGACATACAGGATACACTGATCCTGTAGTGGTATGGCAAGTGACATCTCTGGCTATGTACAAAGGCATGTGTCATGGACGTGTCCCCTGCCAAGGTGCATAGGGGAACCCACCCAATGTCTCATGTGTCTTCAAACACCCATGTGTGCTGGTACACTCTGTTGCCATTGGTCGTGGAGTGCATGGCATGTGTACATAGTGTGACCCCAAATGTGTTTGACGTAACACCCACAGGGTGACAGTGCTGAGCATGGACACCATCAGTGGCCAGAACACATGGACATGGCAATGCCAGGTCTCTCAAGGGTGCCAAAGGGAAACAGATATGTGTGCTCTGGGAGACCTGCACAATGCACATAGGTGTGACTGCACACATGGCCACACACACAGCTAGGCATGTAGGTTGTACTGGATACAGCTACACATCTGGAATAAGCAGGAATGAGCTGACACATGATGGTACCTGATGGCCTGTTGAGGCCAGCATGCCACAGCTCCCCACCAGACATCTGGTAAGCACAGGGGGGGATCACACAGCACCTGTCACCTTCCCTGATGTTAGCCCAAAATGCTGCACCCCAGATCATTAGGTTAGTCCAACTCCCCATCTCTGTGTCCCTGTATGTACACTACACCCGACGTTATAGCCATCCCTGTGTCTGTGCCTGCTGATGCCGCCAGAACCGTTGATACTGGTGTATGTGAACCACCCTCACCAGTGGTTGTGTGGACCTCACCGAAGCACAAGACAAGGGGGTCCTTGGCAATGACACACCCATGTCCTCAAATATCTGTGCCCAGTCAAAGCCACAACACCAGCATGGAAGCCCCGCCCTGTGTCAGGGGACTGACGTGGGGGGTGCTGATCCCTCCCCAGTCACTGTCAGCCATGGCCAGTGTGCTGACTGCCGAGGGCCCTCATGTGCGATGTCACGATGATTGGACAGTGGGTTGGCACACAGGGGTGGTAGGCTGAAGCAGGCAGCCAGGCACAGTGGCCACCACCACACAAACGTGGCTGGGTGGGGAGCAATGTCCCCTGTGCAGCCCCATGTTCCCTGTGCTATCACATCTGGACACAACATACTGTGTGCTGGTTCTAACGGGGTCCCGACCCCTAGCACTGGGGGTTTCCCTGGTGGTGGGACTGAGGAGCGCACACTGCACAAACATCCCTGGTGGTATCACTGGCCATGAAAAGCGACTCTGTGCCCACAGCAAGGTATGGGGTCAGCAGATGTGTCTAAACCCCATGTGCCGTGCTGAGTGGCATGGGCTGTGACAGTTAAATAGACCCACACGCAGAGCAAGTGTCACCAGCGCACAGGGTGCTGGCCACAAAACATGCTAGTGCAGCTAGCCCTGCCCCACCAGGGTATCTGTAACCACCCCATACCACACACATTGTGTGACTACAGGCCACAAAGATGATGGCCACAGCATGGGCATATGGACCATCAGTGCATGTGTTTGGCATGTGGTACCCATTGGTGCAGGGTCACACCTGGTAGTATGCGCCTCTGTCCTAGTACCGCAGTCTGCCCCCATCCCCAGGGACAATACACGTCAAACCCGCTGTGTTGACCAGTGAATGTGACCACTCAGAGGATAGTACTGTCAATTGCAAGGGGGTGCCTGCATGTCCCAACACAAAACTGTTGTTGGGCAATGACATGTCCCACCAGGGGCTGCCATGTCCTGTGGGCAGGGTCCAATCAAGTGCAGTCACAACTGACGTACAACACCGGACACATGAGGCAGACAACCCCACCATACACAGACCTCATGGGAGGATGCCAACACCTACAGGAAACCCAAACGTGCAGGGTATCCCCATGAAACAGGATGGGATACACCCCCCAACAACCCCCCACATGCCGTACAGCTATATAACAGCTATGCTGCGTTGACGTCACCTGCGTCCCCAGAGAAAAGGCACCCTAATTCGTACCAGTGTGGGGTACTCAGGTATGCTGAGGACATCATGACACAGAGGACATGCCGTGAAACAGCTTGGTAGGTGCCCATGAACAATGATGCCTAGCTCACAGTTTGTGCCATGCATCCCTGCTGTCACCCAGGATGCTGTCCAGAACCCTGTTCCCTGTGGATGGCATGGATGTGGGTCTGCCAACATCTCTGACACCTAGATGCGCACCTCACACATGACAAGTGTGAGGTCCAGGTAGCCCATGTCAGGCATGCCTGGGGCAAAACGAAAAATCATGCTTACAGTGTCGCATTGGAATGGTGATGGGGCATAGTTAGGGTCCCTGCCATTGGGCCATTGTGGCACGGACCTGTGGCTGCATTGCTGCAGCAGGCAATGGACCACCTGTCATAGGATAAAGGTGTGATCCACCCCTGTATGTGTCTCCAACTGTCAAGCACAATCCCCATGCAAACATCCCGAGCGTGGATGCTGACAGGCCAGTCCTGGCCAGGTGGTCCAGAAACGATGCGTGCGCAAATGAAGGACCACCCACAAACCCCCTCTGTGCAGCACGAATGGATGCTAGCAGTCAGATGCCCAACATGGCACACCCCCAGCTTAAGATGATATAACTGGCAGCGACACACAAAACAACACATGTGGGAGACACCCAGCCGTATATGGTCCACCAGCGACACCACCCACAGGACCCCAGGGTACCTGGTGAGTTCTCCCCCCCCCCTTGGCCATCCACAGAAACATCTGTCGACTATCCCATGAGGCCCATGTCCACCCATGCATGTGTTGTGGGACAGACCATAGGAAGCCTGGAACATGCCCATCACATGAGGCAGCCCAGGAGACACCCCCGAACACCCCCTCCACCCACAACATAACATCGGAACATTTCCCAGAAGCAGACCCCATCAGACCCCAGGGGATATGTGTGAGAGAGGTCAGGAGGGGTACACGTGGTTAGCACCCCAAGAAATGGACGGTGTGTTCCACAGCCCCTATCTGTGCACACTGAGTCAACTGGAGGGAACAGACACATCTGGGACCCCACAGGACTGGCCAGGTCTATCCCTGGCGATAGGTGGACATATGTCACGACCTTAAACATGTATTACCATTCCCCCACAGGCCACACTAACCTCCCCACCCGAGCACATGGATGACGGCAACCATGTGCACAGCCACCCCTCAGTCCGTCAGTCCACAGAGTATCCGCTATATTGGTAGGGGTGGGGCAGCTCAACACACAGCGCACACCCTGGGTCCAGACACAGCACACACAGTATGCACATGGTGCATGGCTGTGAAAGCTGCCGAGCTGTGTGGCAGGGCACATGTGTATAACCACACCTGGACGTGATGGACATCTGGAAAAATCCACTGCAGGGGGTAGGCCTGCTTCCCCTCCCACACACCAGGTCCATGCCACGATGTATGTGGTTGCAGAGATACCCTGGGAGCTGGCACAGCCCCTCGCACATCTCATTGCGGTCACACGAGCATGACAGGTTTGCAGATGGACAACAACACACCAGCTGCAGCTGTTACAACCCTGCATTGTGCACATTGGAACATGGGACCTGCAAGTAAATCACCACCTAGACCCTGAAATGCACCAGCAGGTGGGTCACATGGACGCATCATGGGCCCCATCCTAGTCTGTCTGTGTGCATGTCAACACACGAGCAGCGACATGGAGACTGCAGATGACCAACAAGGGCCAGTACTGCTCAGCTGGGGGCCCACATAGGGATGCTCTGTGTGATAGGGATGCTGTGAAACACCAATCACAAACATACACATCCCTGAGGCAACCCCCATAGGGAATGTCACAGATCCCTAATGTGTGGGTGAGCTGCCACACAGGGCACACACATTATGGGATGCATACCCTGCCAATGGTGCCTAGGGGGCACCACCAATGGTGACTATGTCCCACGTGAAGCATGGGACCACAGACACACCCTCCATGGACAGCTGCTGTCAATGCACAGCTGGGATGTGTCTGGCAAGGTAGATCATCTCCCCTAGGTGATATTTCCCCCCCTCATCCACTGTGTGTCTGTCACGCCCCACCGGTTGCCCCCGTCGCTCGCTCTCCCTCTGTCCATCATTTGTGCCAAACACCATTCCACCAATGTCATGTGTGGCTGTGGTGATATGGGTGGGTCAGCATGCAGTCAACATGTGATGCTGCTGAGAGCTGCCCTATGTGACACTGCATGTGTGTGCCAGCTAGGCTCGTCTGATACTGCTGTGACACAGCTGTGCAAACCTACCCCCACATGTCCAAGGCAAGGCCTTCCGGGGTTGTGTCACGCAGCTATATATGCCACAAACAGCAGGGGTGGTGCTGCAGGTACATGCGTCACACACAGGGCAATGTAATCTGGTTGTCTGCACCAGTGACAGGTGTTAGGTGCTGACCACAGACAACGTTTTATATATCCACAGGTGGAGGACCTGAGGAAAAAAAAGCAGGGAGCTGCGACACTACCACCCCGAGTTCCTGGAGAGGTGCAGGAGGGAGCAACAAGAGCACCATGATGGTCAGTATTGCCAGGGCTAGGTTGCAGGTTCAGGTCGGCCATGGGACCACCAGCCTGTGTCTCACCTGTATCTGTAAATGTTGTATGTGACACACATGGATGTGCCCTGATGTCTGTCATCCTTCACAGACAGTGATACCAGCGATGGGGCACCACACACCTCCACCTATTGCCTTCGCAGACCCACCAGGCTGGCGCGAGGCAGGAGGAGACAGACGTGGAAGGACAGGAGGGGCCGACAGAGGAAGAGGAGGAGGAGTTGGCCTTGGAGCCCGAGCCAACGCCTGTGACAGATGTGGGGGAGGAGGAGGGGGAGGAGGAGGAAGTCACCCCACCCACCCATGACCAGGGGGATGAGGAGGAGGAGGACGATGATGTGCTAATAGTGGGTGCAGGGGAGGGGGGAACAGGGGGTCTGGGTGGAGGCAGGGTGGGGGGAGGGAGGGGCACAGACAGGCCAGGGAGGGTGGGGGGAGGGTGCACAGGGAGGGGGGAGGGGCGGGAGGGGGGTGGTGGCGAACACAGCCCAGCACAGGGCCAAGGGGGCAGCAGGCAGACACTGCAGGCATCTGCACGGCATGGGTGGCAGCATGAGCGTGCACCACCCAGGGCCACTGTCACACCACATGCACATGCCAGCACACAGACTGCAGCCACTGTGTGTCTGTGTGCTGGCAGGTGCATGGACGAGGTGTTTAGTGGCCCTGGCTGATGCACGACGTGACACCCATGTCGTTTACATGCGGTGCAGTCTCTGACTGTGGCTGTTCGGCAGGTGGCAACTGATGTGGTGGATTTGGCATCCCGGTTACCACCTGCTGAAGAGCATCACAGGTACCAGCGATGGCACCTGTGATGCCCCCATGTGCCCTGTGCTGGGCTGTGTTCACCCCATGATTGTGTGATGTGTGGTTGGGCATGTTGCAATTGTTAATGTTGAACGAAATAAATGTTTACATACTTTCGTAACCCAATGGTCACGTGTCATTCCTACATTCAACATGTATGCAAGCACGGGATATGTATTGCGACCTGCAGGGCCAGGTGGGGCGGACATGGGTGTCATACGTGTCATGCGCGCACATGCAGTCAGAGGGGTCATATATGTGTGGGGCTGTGGGTACTGGGTGGGGCCATGGGATGCCGCCTGGTGGGGGTCCACCCAAATTACACTGACACATGGATGTGTGCTATGTAGCCCCATGTGTTGCTGACTGCCTGGGACCACCTGACACATGACACCCCTGTCTGCCTATACCACCCACATGCCCGAGGGGTGTGCCATGGCGTGCAATGTGCTTTGCAAGCAGCGGCGATTGTCAGGCATCTGCACACAGTGGCGAGTGTAGGTAGGGGACAGCATTTACTATGGAACACATCAGTACGCGTGAGGTCTGGGAATATGCACCCTCCCTGACCATGGGTGTGTGTGAGCAGCACCCAGCTCCTGGCCCTGGGCAGCTGACACACCCTGTGAGGGTCACAGCCATCTTGTTGTGCCAGTGCTGCAGGTGTAACTGGCAAGCCAAGCCACACATTGGCAATGTGCTAAGGGTAAAGGGTAAATGGTCATGGACCAACCATGCATGTGCACAATACATACGGGACCACAGGTGCACAAATATGCTACAGACCTGGCACACACTGTTTGCTACAGTTTTATTGGCTAAGGTTACTTTCGACGGCGCGGCCGACCACGCCTGGCCTGACCCATCCCCCCCACCCTCTGCGGTGGCAACACCCTCCCCCTGTGAAGATGGAGGCGCTTGTGGCTGAGGAGGCCGGTGCCGGTGCTGGTGCTGGTGCCGGTGCTGCTGGTGCCGGTGCTGCTGCTGGTGCTGGTGCATGTACCCCCTGCTGTCTTGCCGCCAGCATCCCTCCCAGGGCTACACACATGCGTTCGAAAGGTATAGCCCTTCACCACCTCTGTGAGGCCTGTATCTGTGCCGTCGACTGGTCCAGCTTGTTGCATACGACATCAATGGATGCTCTGATGTCCATCAACGCCTCACGCAGGCCTGTGTGTGAGACAGAGTGATGTATGAGAGATAGTCCGTGGTCTGGGAACTACATCAACACAGTGACAGGTTGCACATCATCACCAGGGCTACTACTGTGGTGTGGCTTACTCCTGTAGACAAAGGTGTGTGGCGATGTGGCAGCGTGTGCCCCACTAGTGTGGGGAGACCCACCACACAGCACACGGTCCACACTCAGAGATGTTTGATGCACGTGACCCATGTGGCTGTGCTGAATCACACATGTACTGCATGGTCTGCTACGGTTGTGCATCCAGGGGACTGAACACATGTTTCAAGGACATGGGAGCTGATGCTGATACAGGGACAGGGACAACAGATGCACACCATCACAGGTGTCCCCTGAAAGGGTGGGGGTCAGGGGGACAGGGTGGGGCCACAGTGCAGCAGGAACACAGACCTTTGACAGGTCCATGTTGGAGGGGGCTCTGAGTCACAGGGGGCGATGTGTGCATTGGTACAACAGACCCTCACTGGCGTATGTGCACAGCTGCATCATCCGTCTGGCAATGGATGTTAGGAGAGGGTACGGGCCATGTTGGTTGTGATGGCAGGGACATGTTGTTTGTGGGGAGCGGACATGGTACTCAGTGCGTACTACCTGGGCAAGACAAGCGGTGGGTCATTGTTCCGATGAGGATTTGGACAATGAGATGGATTCCCCGCAGGGGCTGTCTGCGCGGCCACACACCTACACGAGGCAATGTAATGCTGTTTATGCACATAGCAGGTGCTGCGCCGGCATGGGGGTGTGGTGCGTCAACAACACTGCCATGGGGGGGGGAGTGCGGCAGTGGCCTGGCAGATGGGTGTGCATCTATGCGGGGTATGGTCCAACGTCTATACAGCACACAGAGGGACAGCACAGTGACTGTCAGTGTGTCCCATGTAGGTGACCGCGGCCCAGGCTGTGGCAATGTGGGGGCATACTTGTCATGTCCCCAGCGAGGGGGACATGTTATTGTGCATCACATTGATATGTCATGCAGCGACATCCGTATATGTGCGGCAATCAGGAGGCCGGCGGTGGGACATTGTCCCTCACCCGGGCCAACTCTACATTGTCCGCTAGACCTGGAGCATCTGGTGGGTGCCTAGGTATCTGGGTGTCTGGCACCAGGGGCCTGTTTGTCTGGGGCTGTAAGGCGCTAATCATATTCTGGGCGGGCAACGACATCTCTAGCCATGGTGTGGAGCAAGGGGGCCGTGGGCCCCAACAAGGTGGCAGGGCTTCATAGGGCAGGTGGGTCTGTCCCAGTTCCCGGGGCCTGGACAATGTGGGCACAAATGCCATTCATATAGCGTGCCTGTGTCAGCTGTCATCGTTTGCGCATGCGGAATGCACTATTGCTAGGTCACATGCATGTATGGCATCCCCTTTTGTTAACATGTTGGCCGCTGTCAGACAGATGCCTGGGTTGTGATTCATCCAGGCGCTGTCAGGGGTATTATACTAATATGTTGCGCAGGGGAATGTGGGGGATGTAGCCCATGCTATGAGCAGATCACAGGCTAGCATTTGCAGCACTGATCAGTTAAGGCCTCCTCAGGGTGTGACGGCAACAGGATATTGCTATGTGGGGTGACGTCGCACCTAAGCACCAGATATCCTGGTGTAAGTAGCACACACAACAGGATGACTCTGCCTGTTCAGTGTTAGATGTGCGGTGACACGTGGGCAGGGGTGTCAAACAGTTGGGACATGTCATGGAATCCGTCCAGAGGATGTGTGGCAGACCTGTCGTACACAGTCATGGTTGGTTTTATGTTGCAGGATGTCTGGGGGCCAATGGGTATCCATAGCCAATCTATCAAAAAAGCAAAACCATAGGAACATAGAACGCATGATAGATATTGCCATACACTGGTGCCCCACACGCAGGGTCCATCAAGCACAGTATGCTGTTTCTGCAACAGTGGCCAATCTAGGTCATATGTACCTAGCAGTTTCCCGCAGAGGGACAGAGGTCGTGCCCACCATGCTTGTCTTTGATCAAGCAGTGATCTCCGAGGTTACCTTCCTTAATGATGGTTGGCTTTTAGTGGACCTTACCACAGGTACCTGTCGCAAACATGTTCTAACAACACAGCGTTACAGCTAACAGGCCTCTTACTACATCCCAGTCAGAATAGCCCAGAGTTTGAGTGATCACAGTTTTGTGTAAAGATCGACATCCTGTTATCCAGTTGTAAATAGTTTTTACCCTGTCGCTTCCAGTGGCATGAGTCGCCCTCAGTCCTCTATTATATTCTGATTAAAGGGATGCAAGTAATCTATGTCTACCCATTCCACACCGTCCGCATGGGCTCTATAGACCTCTATCACATCTCCCCTCAGGCGGTCCTCTCTCCCAGGTTATAGAGACACCATACCTTTTAGCGCTGCACCTCATTAGGAGTGGACTCCGCATCCCCTTTGGCCATTTTGGTGGCCCTTATCTGACCACCTCTGTATTTGGCTAGATCCTCCATTTCATATTTTTAACGGTGACCAGTATTGCACACAATATACAGGGTGTGGTCATCAACGCATGGAACGCTATAGAGGCATGTTAACATATGTTGGTTTATAACATGCATCATTTCTGTCTCAGTATGGCATAACCTATCGCCCTTTATGTCATAATTATTGGACGGCCGGGCGTGGGCACTATGGCCAAGGGTATGAACATGGTATCTGCAATGACGCACTACAACATCTTCCCCTGGGTGGTGGCGCGTCAAATGTTAGAACCCAGCATCATGACAGCCATTAGTTTGGGTTGGGCCTCCCTAGGTGGCATAACCCTGGGCACCTCACCACATTATCGCCCTCATCTGCCATTCTGATGCACAGTCGCCCGCCAGTTTATGCAGGGTTCCTCTCGGATGCAATAGTATCGTCAGGGCTAATCCCTGTGGGTTTCAACAACCTGACATTGTTGTGTGTCATGGGCAAAAATCTGATAACTTCACGTCATGTCACACGACGCACCTTCCAGGCCACCTTTAGGAATATTCTGAAGAAGAGAATGTACCGCAATCACGCCCAGGTGGCAAAGACCCAGCCAGAGTAGCGCCGGTGGGTACACACACGCCAGCTATTCACTCTCTTCGCGCATTCGGGTCGATGCCTGTTGCCATTTACGCGTCTCAGTGACACTACACTCCTGCTTCTGTTATCCTCTTCCCAGACCTCGTTCACGGATACACAATAGTACACGGTCCCCGACCCTCCCCACGGAATACGGTGCAGCCTGGGGTGTGGGACTCAGCACGTAGCTTGCAAAGAGATCATTGCGCGCGCTGCTGCGTTCGGACCTCGGTGTGTCCCCTCGACCACCTGAGTCCAACCTCGAAGCATGGTCCCCCCCCGAGACGCGCGCATGCTCGAGAGGGTCCCTGCCTGCCGACGACCCGGCGCAACACGCACTTCTTCGCTTAGGTAGTTCGGCGTCGCACCGTGGCGCGTGCTGTCATACCCACACTTGTACGGAAGCCCCCTGCAGATGTGGGCGCGGGACAGGATCCCGTCTCGGGGGGCTCTGAAGACCGCGGTGCGTCGCCCCCCACAGTATTCTACTGCTCCGTGCCAGGTGACAACGATTACCGTGCCACCTGCGGTGAGGTCGACCATCTACCATTACGTCTGTGTAGCTCATCGTGCGTACTCATCTTCACCTGGCCTGCCTCCACGTGTGGGTCATAACTTGACCCTCCAGGGGCCTCCAACTCGCGTGGGTCAGTGTGATACCCGGGAGTCACGCGCCCGCTGGAGTCCGCCTATGGGGCCATAAGACACATGGTACCATGACCCATAGCGCACCTGGGCTCTGGCCACTGAAAGTGACCGCACGACCGTCTACCCACCGACCACACATGTCGCTCGTCGCGCCGTACACTTGCGATGCACCTGTTCCACTTGCAGGTTCGATCCGGCCTAAGATCCGAGATGTCACTCCTCGTTGCCAAAAAAAATCCTATGCAGGGAGCCCGTACCTGTGGCCTTGGTAGAGTGGTATTCCAGGGCTCTATGCTGGCGATAATCGTTTCCATTACCTACCAGCTATACATAAAATATATACAGTGGTATCTCCGAGCCATATACTAAAAAAGAGACTAGCTGATTCTCCTCTGGATTGGATCCGAGGACACCATAAAAAAATTAATGCGGGTTCCTGGCCTTGTCCCCTGGCTCGGGAATGACTCCAAATTCATATCCCGCGCAGCCTAGATGGCTTTTGAGGCAATCGGCTCGAGTGGCCGCTAGCTGACAATACCTCTCCCTCCCCACAACCTGTGACTCGAAGGGTCATAAGTCGCATAGTCAGTGCTGAACCACATGTCCTATATGTGAATGCCTACTGGGTGCAGGATCAAGGTGGATCAAGTGATCCCCCTGCCTAGGTGAAAACCTTCTTTGGCAGCCATGTGGCCGGAAAACTTGCGTGTCTCCACTCATATAGCAATGCTAGCCGAGCATGACTCAATACTCTACTGCCCTGCCGCCAACTGTCTTGGACTATGTCAAGTCTACGCGGATGATAGTACATGCCACCTCGTGGCCATTCGATAGACCCAGGGTGGTGGTGCCCATAAATACTGTTTGAGGGGCTGCGTGTGATCAGTGATAGTGTAGCGTAGTGCCTATACACATCTGCGATATAAGAATCGTATACAGGGTGTGGACCCTGCAGGGTACCTCACCAATGGAACGCACCAATAAGTGGCGAAGAAGAGCGCCTCACCAGTAAGAAGATACAACACAACAACTGCAGGGGAGCGTGCAGCGTCAAATAGAAAGCGGAGTGATAGACCTCGGGCTCCCAGTATCTCTTCCACACCCCACCACACACTGGCGTGACACGCAGCCCGCATGTCTTGCACGCCAGGCTGTTGCTCAAGTCTTGACATCTCCGGTTTCCGTAGCATAGCCGCTCCCGCTCACCGCATATGTGGGACACTCTAACACCCTACCACCCGCGTCCCTCCGCACGATACTGTCGTCTCCTTTTATCAACATGCTCACCACCCAGGGAATGGGCCCCGCTGGGGCCTAGTCGATCACACTGATATTCAGCACCACTACGGGGGCCTGCAGCTTGTGCAGGTCCGGGACGAGCTGTAGGGCTTGATTCCGTCTCCCACTTCCCAGCCGGAGGTCCCGCCACATCCTCAATTAGATATCGCCGAGAACTCCATACCCTATCATCATCCTCGTCTTGCACAGTGACTTGATCTCCTTATGAGCTCTACGTGCAGGGTGCTCCCCATGGCTCCTAGTGTCGTATGGGTAGGCCAGATGTGTGCCTCAACCTGCAGCAGGGCCCCCTGATGACTGTCGAACAGGCTTTATTAGTGCGTCCTCGTGCGGTTAATGTGGTTACTCTTGCAGTACCTCGTTCTGTAATGAGAGTACCAGCCATGCAGACCGCTACAGTGGTTCTGGTTAGGGTAGTGGTGTTATAGGAAGAGGGCGAGGAGGGGATCGAAAACCGGGAAGCACCAGACCGAGTCGTCGCAAAAAACGAACAAGTACGTGTGGAGACATAAATGGCCTCATCTTCCGGAGAGCGGCAGACGGCCAGTCTGCGCCCGGCCTGCGGTGCGCCCCGGCGAGGAGAGCGGCAAGGCCGAGGACGGCGCGCCGTGCCCGGCCCCTCCTTCGTGTGACAAATGGTCAGATCATCTAATGAAGAGAGGTACTCACAGAATACACAACCGAGGGACGCAACGTGGCTTTAGACCGAGGAGGAGCCTGGCCCACTAATCAGTTATGGATAGTGAGGGTGTAAGATGCAGTGGACACAAAGTGAGTCGGTTATGCTGTGTATCTGGACGGGCAGGGACCCTCTGACATGGTCCCGCATGAAACACCGTTTGCAAAGCTAATGATTCCTGGGATGGGAGGCAGGGTACTATTGTGTATCGTGAACAGGTTGGAAGATATGAAGGCCTGAGAGTAGTGCTGAAATGGCCAGGTTCCCCAATGGGGAAATGTGAATACTGGTGTACTCACGGCGGATCTGTGCTGTGGTCTGGCCTGCTTCCTCAGATATTCCTAAATGGGCTGGAAGGTGATGTGACAGGTGAAGTTTATCAGATTTTCACATGACCCACAACAATGTCAGGTGTTTGAAACCCACAGGGATTGCGGATCACATGCAAGAGGACGCCTGATAAACTGGGGGACTGTGGCATCAGAATGTCAGATGAGGGATAATGTTGTGAGGTGGGCCGGGTTTGCACGGCTAGGGAGGCCGCTAACCCAAACTTAGGTGTCATGATGCTGGGTTCAAGCATTTGGCGGCCACCACCCAGGGAGATGGTTGTAAGGCGTCATTGCAGATCCCGCATATTCATGACTCGCTTGGCCCATATAGTGCAGCGGCGGCCAAATTATCATAAAAAGGGCACTAGGTATGATCTGGATCAGAAATGTCAGTTATAAGCACATATGTTGAACATGCCTCTTATAGCGTTCCATGGTGATGACACACGAGCTGTATATTGTGTGCAATAGCTGGTCACCGTAAAATGAATTGGGATCGTAGCAAATACAGAGGTGGGTCAGATAAGGGCAGACCAAAATTGCGAAAGGGGATGGGAGTCAGCTCCTCTGAGGTGAGGCTAAAAAGGTTGGTGCTCTATAACCTGGGAGAGAGACGCAGCTGAGGGGAGATGTGATAGAGGTCTATATATATCCATCTGACGGTGTGGAATGGGTATACATATATGACCTGATTGGCACCTTATCATCATATATAGAGGCTGGTGGGACGATGACAACTGGAGCGTACAGGGTAAATTCTTATTTACAAACATGATCCAAGATGTCTCGTCTACACAAAAGATTGTTGTACTCAAACGCTCGGATATTCGAGCTGAGGATGTAGTAAAGGCTGTTAGTCGCGAGGCTGTGTTTATAGGATATATGTTTGGACAGGTACCTGTGGTAACGGTCAATTTTTTTTTTTTTTTTTAAACCATCATTAGGAAGGTACGCCTGGATATCAACTGCTTTGTATCAAAGGACAGCATTGTGGGACGTCGTCTTTCGCCTTGGGGGACACTGCTATGGTGAGCCATATGACCTAGATTGGCCACCTGTTGAAAATTCAGGCATACTGTGCTTTAGATGGAACCCCTGGTGAGGGGTGGGGGGGGGGGGGGGGGGGGGGGGGGGGGGTGGGATGTGACCATGTATCGTGCATATCTCAATATCTCATGTTCCTATGGTTCTCATGTTTGTTTTCTCGTGATTGGTATCGGAATAACCTTGCCCAACAGCCTGCACATAAAAAACACATGCTGTGTACAGACATAGGGGTCTTCACACATCTCTGGGTATTCCATGACATTGTCACACAACTGCTTGACACCCCTAGTCCCCTTGGTCACCGCTACATCTAACAACTGACAGCAGCTATCCTGTTGTTGTTTTGCTTACTCAGTATATCTGGTGTTGGGGACTATCACCTGCCCACATAGGGCTAATTATCCTGTTTGCCTGTCACATACACTGAGGAGGGCATATTAACTGATTGCATTGTGAGCTTATCTGTGTCTGTCATTGAGTATGTGTGCTTGATCATGCCCCCCACCTTCCCCTGGCGCAACAATAGTTAGTATATTACCCCTGACAGGGCCTGCGGATGAAAACAAAAAAAAAAAATCACAACCCAGGCCATGCTGTCTGACAGCTCGGGCGCTCACATGTTTAACCAGACAGGTGTATGCATACATGCAGTTGACCGGCTAGCAATAGTCTTCCGCATCGGCTACACATTCCGCTGACACACAGCACATATGAATTGACATTTGTCCACATTTTCCGGGGGAACTGGGACAGACCTCACCATGCCCGATATGAATCCGCGCACCTGTTGGGGCGCCACTGTCCTCCTTGTTCAGCCACCATGCTATAGGAGATGATCTTTGGTGCCACCGGCCAGAATATGATATCCTACAATCATGACAGAAGTAAGGCCTGTCTCAGTACACCCAGTATCACCTGGGGCACGCCACGACTGATGTCCAAGGTCTGTTACCATGTAGAGTTGGTCCCGGTGGTGAGTAGAGGACTGAAAAATACGGCGCCGGGTGCCCCCAAACCCCGGTGCCTACCTAGGGGGGAGATTTGGCGCGGTTCAAAAAAAAAAACATATAGCTATGTCGTGCATTACATTAACTCGATGTGCTGCAATAACATGTCCCCCTCGTGAGGGGGACATGGGAAACAATATGCCCCCACAATTGCAGCAGCTGGGTCGTGTCAGCCTACATTGGACCAGCCACTGGTCATTGCGTGGCTGTCCTCTAGGGTTGTGTATAGCGTTGGAAGCATACCCCTGCTATGTGGCACACGACCATACATGCAGGGCCACGGCACTCCCCCCCCCATGCAGTGTTGTGTACGCAGCTCACAACTACCTCCCCACTTTGTGGGGGCTAGCACCTAGCTATGTGCATAACCATGGCATTACATTGCTGTATGTTGTGTGGGGCAGAACAGCCGCCTGCGGATCCATCTCTTTGTCCAATGGCCTATCGGAACCATGCCCAAACCGCGTTGTACTTGCCCATTGTAGTATCCCACTGTGTATCGGGGCGATGTCCCTCCTCACAAACAACATTTGCCCCTGCTACATCACACAAACATGAGCCGCTTACCCTCTCCTAAGCTATCATTGGCCAGATTATGCTTTGCAGTCTCGTGCACATCACGCCTAGTGAGGGTCTGTATGTATCCATGCAACCACATCGCCTCCCCCCTTTGACCAGAGGCGCCCTTCTCGCCAACATCGGACTTGCTTTTCAAAGTTCTGTGGTTCCTGCTCGGCACTGTGGCCCCACCCTGTCACCCCAGACCCCACCCTTTCGGGGACAACCTGTGATGGTGTGCATTTGATTTTCCCTGTCCGCGATATCAGTGCCATCAGCCTCCATGTCGGGCATTGAAACCTGTGCTTCATTCGGCGTCCTGGATTATGCACAACCGTTAGCAGTACGCATTGCATTACATGTGTGTAAATTCATCATGCAGGCCACATTGGTCAACGTGCATCAGAACATCGCTGAGTTGTGGACGGCGCGTTATGTTGGCTGTGTGTTGTGCTTCCTCCCCAACACTAGTGGGGGCACTAACGTCTGCAACATCCCTACACACCTATTGTCTGACAGGAGTAAGCCCACACCACAGTAGTGAGCACTGGGGTTGCATGATGTTTCAATCCTGTCACTGTGTTGATGGTTAGTTCCCAGGACCACGGGGACTATCGCTCATAGCAAACGCCTTTGCTGCTGTCTCTACCATACACGGCCTGCTTGAAGGACCCGTTGCTGGAGGGCATCAGAGCATCCATTGATGTCGTAGGCCACAAGGCATGGAGCGGGCACAGTCGACCGCATCAAAGATACCGGGTCCTCACAGAGTTGCGGTGAGCGGGTCTATACCTTTCGAGGACGCATGTGTTTAGCCCCTGGAGGGGATGCTGGCGGTGTGCCAAGGACAGCGGGGTTATGCATGCAGCCGGTTCCGCGAGCAATCGCAGCACGGCGCTCCATCAATCATCAACGCGGCCACCTAGTGTCACTCAATCACCCGGCAACGCGGCTCCTCATTCACAGCTTAGCGCCTCCAATCTTCACATGGGTGAGGGTGTTGGTCACTGCAGTGTTTTTCTGGGGGGGGGGGGGGGGGGGGGGTTTTTGGGGGGGATGGGGTCAGGGCCAGGCGTGGTCGGCCGTGGCTCGTCAGAAAGTAACCTGTAGCGACAAATAATAAACTGTAGCAAACAGTGTTTTCTCCAGGTCTGTATCGCATATTTGTGGGCACCTGTGGTGCTCCCGTCTGTATTGTGGGGGGCACATGCCATGGTTGGATCGGCGATGGACCATTTAATCCCTTTACCCTTAGCCCCGTTGCACAATGTGTGGCTTGGCTTGCCCAGTTAACACCTGCAGCACTGGTTCTAGGCAGAACAGGGATGGCTGTGACCCTCAACAGGGTGTAGGTCATCATGCCTGTCAGGGCCCAGGAGGCTGGGTGGGCTGCTCACACAGTCAACCCATGGTTCAAGGGAGGGTGCATATTCCCAGTACCTTCCACGCCGTACTGATGGTGTTCCAACTATTATAGTTGTCGTCCCTCACTTCGTAGCAACCTTCGCGCACTGTGTGGTCTAGATGCCTGACATTCGCCGGCTGGCTTGGTGCAAGGCACATTGCGCACGGCATTCGGCACAACGTCCTCTAGCATCGTGGGTGGTTATAGGCATAAAACAGGAGGGTGTCATGTGTCAGGTGGTTCGGCAGAGCAGTCAGCAACATAAACAATTGGGCTCCATAGCACACATCCATGTGGCAGTTGTATTTTGGTGGACGCCGCCAGCCAGGCGGCATCCCAT